>OU862870.1:66168765-67418765 GCA_917880715.2 Matsumyia berberina
AAATTGGGTTGTTTGTGACAAATTTTGTTGAGAGTTTGTTGTTTGATTAGCTATCAAATGGGCCCAACACGAGCATATCGTCTGAACGTCTGGCCCGTGGAGTGGGTTCAATTTGTATTGGCCGCAAACTCAAGGCGTAATGCAAGCTTTAGTGATTAGCACGTTTTGAGTGTAGATCGCCTCTCCTTTTTTATTTCATTTTTGCGTGGAACGTGCTAAAAGCGTTCGTCAACAAGCTTAGTTGTGTGTTACAATTGCAGTCGATGGCTTTGACTTGGGGCACAGCCAAGATCAGTGTCAGTGGACCGAAGGGCTTGAATTTTACTTACAACATTCAAAGTCACGTTTTTGTCCTAAAATTCGATTAAGGCTATCAATTTGATCGGCTGTCTTAATTGTTCGAGACACACTAATAGGCCGATTAACACTTGGAAATTGACGTCAATTTGTCACCAGATCGGCCATGGTGCCATCTCTAAATGGATTCGAATTTATAAAAGTTAGAATGATTATTTTTATTAATGTTAACTTAATTTAGTGGTCTCCATATGGGGAACCTTGATTTGTTCTTGAAGATAAAGTCGCAGTGGGCACTGAGAGGCAGCGGTAGTTTTGGAGGTTGACTGGCGTGTGGAAGGTGGGTGTTTGTTAGATTTTTACATTTATGGCATTGGGTTGCATTTCAAGGATTTCAAATCAAAAGAAGATGTGAATAACATCAGAAGAGTATTATAAAATCCAAAACTCTATTGAATGGCTATGCCCATCCCAAGTAGCTCACTACAACACAGAACTACAAATTTCTCATCATCATCATTTTCCAATGGGCCGATTATCCACTATGAGGGTCGTGGGTTAAGGGAGCTTAAGGGAACTCTCCACATTTCCCGATCTTCCGCCATCGACTCTAAATCATAACTGACTATCCCCATAGGTAGAGGTGAGATTTCGAGCTTAGTCCAGCCATCTCATCCTGGGTTTTTGAAACCGAGTTGAGGCCATGCGTTTAACGTGTCCAAGCCATCGAAGTATGGACCTCTCTGTGCGAAGAAGTAGCTGCTCGATATTGAGTGCCTCGCGTATTCTGGTGTTCCTAACCCGATTTAGACGAGTCACCCCAGCAATAAAACGAAGAAATCTCATTTCGGCAGCTTGTATCTGCGATCTTATTCTTTCGGTCATAACCCAAACCTCATGACCATAGGTGAGGATCGGGACAAACACCGAATCGAAGACCGATAACTTAGCTTCGATCCCAAGTTGAGCCCTCCTGATAGCAATCGTACAGGATAACTTCCTCCTACCGTCACTCAAGAATAGGACCCCGAGATACTTAAACTTCTCCACCTGTTTCAATGGGACTCCATTGATACCTCTGATTTGTTCACGTTTACCTTCATCCCAACACAACAAATTTCTAAAAAAAATGTAAACCTTCCGCGCAGCTGCTGTCGAAAACTCAAACCTTAAAGTTAAGAATCATCGACCACCCTGCTTATATGTAGAAGTGGAAACTAAGGCCTGGATTTTTTACCGCTGAACCCTGATGCAATACACTTCCGAAATTACATTTTATAACCATAAACACTTTTATCGCCATTCTTCTCATTATCGTCGCTTAGAATTCAAATCGTTTCGAATAAGAAATTCTTCACGATTTTCAAATTTCAAAATTAATTTCTAGAACATCAATAAAATCTGAAATTTACTTACGACTATATGTTTAGTTTTCCTTTCAAATTTTATAGCCTTCAGCCGGCATCCATAACTATTCCTGCTCCTGGATCGTGCCCAACCAGATCATTGATCGTCACTAAAACGTCCATTTCGTCCGAAATGTTTATCCAAAGTACTGAAGTTGATTTTTAATGTGTTTATTTAGCTATCTCTGAGATTGAAATAACAAATCTTTGGCTAGATACAAAGAGGATCAATGACTTTCGCTTTCGGTCGGTCTAAACGAAAACTCAATGACGTATGAAATTTATTCAAACAAAATGGACCGGTTCAACCTTTCTTGACAAAAAAAAAAAAAAAAAGAGAAGGAAAACTCTTGAGCAGAGTATATGTATATACGAGTATGTATGCACTTAAGACGACGTGTCGAGCAGGAGGTCTATATCGTATCTGTCAGATCTGTTTTTCTTGTTCATTCGATTTTTGACATACAAGTTCCATTTGATTTGAATTCAGACGGTTCGTGTACAAGCCCACATGGTAAGGGCGACAAGGTTCTTAAGAGTTTTTCTATATCTCTTTTCATTTTTCTTTTTTTCTGTCCCAAGTACGCCTGTCAATGGCTAATGAATGTCGAGCAAACAATTCTCATTGCCACCCGTGACATTTGTGTGTTCTATTCCAAAGCCGGCCACACCAGAAAATGATTGATAAAGTCAATTAAAAATGAAAATAAAACGCACGATAATTAACCATAGCTTACCTCTTAAGGAGTTCCACAGTTGTGTAACATTTGGCCCACGTTTATTTACACAAAAATTAATGAAAGGCCCAGTCCAGCAAATTACGAAAGAGGAAATTATTTGTTTACACCATTCCAGAAAGGATGAGTAAAAATTGGAATAATTTTCATAAACAAAGTAATTACCTTGGAGGAACAAGAGAAATGTTTCTTTCTATTTTTTTTTTTTTTCGTGGTATTATTTTTAGCACATTATAATTTCGTAAAACCACATACAGGGAGAGAAAGAATTGTTTTATGGGCGTAAACAAATCGATGTGAGCTCGGAGCAAGGAGCCATTGAATCATGAAATCAAAAGAATCATGCCATATCAATAGAATGGGTAGAATGAAAGACGAGGCGTACTATGGAATAATTGACTTTTCCCCTGCTGATTCCTTTCTTTAAACCGGGGAATGCTTTCCCCCGGATCCCTGTCTGCCGTCTGCTATTTGTGTAGTTGGATATGTGTTTATTTGTCGCTTAACAGAAAGACTTTTTATGGTGATGTATGACAAACAAAATAACGAGGACGAGGGTATGTGTGTACATTCGATACGCAAAAGGGAAATACCTATGACTTTGACTTGTCTCTTAGAATGTCTTTTCCTTTACTTGTACTTTTGCCGACGATGAAATTTTTTTTATTTTTCCCTAATCCTTTGACTCAGAATAATAGAGTTGCATTGTTAAACTCTACCTGAAAGAGCGGGGATACACAAAGTCGTTTCATCATCATCATCATAACGATCGTCACCGTCATGAAGGCTTTTGCGAACGTAATGAGGTGCAATTTACTGTGCCGATTCCTTGCTTGAGAACGTAATGAGAGGGTTTAAAAAAAAATGCCTCGGGTCCTTGCAATTTACAAAAAGGAAGAGGAAGAGCAAGGTTTTTTCTTTTCAGTCGAGTGGCATACTTTATTCGATTGTCGGGCAGTGTAGCAAAATCATAGCAATTACCGTGCAATTCGGTGGTCATTAGGCAAAGACTTCAAAAGCTGACTTGTTTGGAGAAAGAAAATAATGCTCAAGATGGTATTTATGAATCTCCATTAAGAGTGCTTAATGCAAAGCAGGCTTTTTGCGAATTCAAACTTAATGGCTTGGAAGTTTGCAATTTTCGTTAGAAACTAATATACTTGTAGAGATTGATTGGTAATGGGGTGGTGATAACAACACGAACTGCATAGAAACATACCATACGCGACAAAACTGCCTGATTATACCATCTTGATCTTTGAGAAGCAAGGGCTTTTCCCTCACGCAATCGCACCAGCTTTTTAAGGCCCTCGTTATGCTTGTTAAAAATTATAGCTGGCGCGACAGTTTTGAAAGAGCCAAGAACTAGCTTCTCGCAACCATTCGTGTTGTGCGTGTAACATTTTTCGCACGAATGGAAGGGACTAATGAGGGCCCTCATTCCCCGACAAGAAGTGGTGCCGCGGATAATGTTCAGTGGATATGGCTAGGTCTTGACTCTATGCAGCTCACACACCAGACCAGCACGCTAACCACTGAGCCACGGCGACCACATTATCCTTCTTAGTATGTTAACAAAATTGGATTTCTTCTGTGATAGTGTAGCAAGTTCTGCCAGACTTCATATAACCCAGATAAACATTGAAATCATTTAAACAGAAAAGTCGATAGATGCCAATTGTAATTGTAGGCTCAATATAACTTTCAATCCAGCGGTAGGTGTGGTTCATATACAGCCCTACATGCAAGACTTAAAATAATTTAGCCAGTAAAGACTCTCTAGATATACAGGGTTTTTCAATAAGAGCGCTACAAAAGTGTTTTTTAAATAAAACAAAAACGGTTTTGGATATCAATGAAATTCTTTATTCCTGTGAAAGAACGTTCGATGCCATTATGTATGGAACTCGATTTCTTTTGCATGGCCACCACGGGCACGCTTGCAGAAGTCCAGACGCTGAACCCAATTTTCGACGGTTTTCAAGCATAAATCGGCCGATACTGCTGCAATTTCACGTTCGATATTCGTACGAAGTTCATCAATCGTCGCTGGCTTGTTGGCATAGACCATAGACTTGACGTAGCCCCACAGGAAATAGTCTAACGGCGTCAAATCGCACGACCGAGGCGGCCAAGCGACTGGACCATTTCGTGAGATAACACGTTCTCCAAACTTGGTTTCCAATAAATTGATTGTGACATTCGCTGTGTGGCTTGTGGCGCCGTCCTGTTGGAACCACATGTCCTCCAAGTCCATATCATCCAATTGGGGCCAAAAATATTCGGTTATCATTGAACGGTAGCGATCCCCATTCACAGTAACGTGCCGGTCTTGATCATCACGGAAGAAGTACGGCCCAATGACGCCATCGGCCCATAAACTACACCAAACCGTAATTTGTTCGGGATGCAATGATGACTCATGGAGTACGTGTGGATTGCTGCCTCACCAATACCGCATATTTTGTTTATTGACGAAGCCATCCAGCCAGAAATTATGACGACCATAAATTGGACGTAGCGCTCTTAACGTTGAGGCCACTGACTCCGAATTTCGGTAGTAAATCTTAATAATTTCGACTCGTTGTTGGCTCGTATATCTTTCCATCATGAAATGGCAAACCTTACTGAAGAGAAATGTCAAAAAACCGCAAGAAAAATATGGCGTCGTTTGCTGTCCCTGTCGCTCTACTTTTGTAGCGTCCCTATTGAAAAACCCTTTACATATGTTCATAAGTAGTAGATATTTTGGTCAAGTCAAGAGCAATGCATTGTAAGCAGATATGCTCAACGATTAACGATTGGGTACGATTTATGAAAATGAAGGGAGGAAAAGTGAGCAGAACCATAAGGTATATAGAAATCTCACTGGCTAATAAACAGTCCAATCTATGTTCTATTATTGAATCTACAGATTTGTTCTCTATACCAATCTTCTCTCTGCATGCGTCTTCAGTGTCAATCAATCGTTTTGCCAGAACATTATTAGAAGCGAAATGACGTAATATTCTGTAACGAGAGCCCTTGTTTAAAAGATTGTCATAGTTCCTCGGTCACTGTAACCTTATGCATTTTGATATCAGTGGATAGAGTTCTTCCTTTTCAAGTACCAAAATGTCTTCTCATATCCTTGCAAGACATCGCTAGCTTACCTTCTTTATTGTACAGCCAGTAAAGTTAGCTAAAAATCTGAAACTGGACCCAAAACACCAACAAAAAAATTAAAAACATTCCCTTTTTGTATTTCTCATTTTTTTTTTTATTTATTTTTGTAATACTCGTTATAATAACTTTATTTTCATTTTGTTGTTCATATTCTTCACAATATCGTCAATTTGTTCATCCGTTATTATTAATTTGTTTTTTTCTTGGTTCATAAATAAATAATCAATTCAATTTGAAATAACAACTAGTTACCTTAAAGCTAATATCAATTTTTTTTTTACTTTTTTAATTTTAATTCTTTGCTTTTATTTTGCTTATTAATCAGTAAAATTAAATTGTTAAAACTATGTATTTAATATATGTATATATATGTGTATATATATACTTTCTTCGTATTCATATAAAGTGTTTGATTACAATTTGTTTTTTTGTTTTATACATACTTAGAATTATAATTAATTATTTTGTTCTTTTGTTATATTTTTTTCTTGTCAAAAGTACAATTATTGATATTTGCATTCACAATAATGCAAAGGAGCGCGTGTTCTTTATTTCATCGGAATTTGTAATTTTTTTGTTTTGTTTTCCTTTACCAATATCTTTTACCAATTAAAATATATAAACACGATTAAGTTTTTTTTTTTTTTTGTATTGATATTAAAATTTAATTGATTATAAACAAGAGATAGAGAGGTCCATTAAAAATTACATCACAATTATTTATTTGTTACAATAGTTGTTCTTTCTTAATTATTATTATTATTTTTGTTTTCTTTTTTCTTTTCCTAAAATCTAGTTAATATATATTCGTATATATATATTTATTTTTTTATAAATTCATGTATTTTTGTTGGTTGGTTGGTTTGTTTGCTTGTTTTTTTTTTGTGTAAGGGAGTGTACAGTGTCTATGTGTGTATGAGAGAAATTAATTTATTTTTGTTATCTTAGCGATACTTATGATTATTTTTTGTTTGTTGTATCCTCTTTAGTCTTTTTTAGCATTTTTGTGTGATTTTACCTTTTTATATTTAAGTTAAAAAGTCATAAGGTTTGGGTTTGTTTTTTGTAGATTTTTGTGTAGGGATTTGTGTTTAGTTTCTTGGTATTTATGTTGTCTTAGAAACCCGAATAGTTTGTTCCTGTTCACCATTTAAGAAAACATATAAAAATTGAGAAAAAGATTATCAAGGTAAGCTTCGAAAAAAAAAATAATTTCACCAATTCAGTTCAAAACAAGCAAAGATATGTGTTTTGTTCTTTGTACTTTCTAAAACATAAATCGAAAGAAAAAATGTAATCGGCAACGGCTACGGAAAAACAGAGAAATAACACAGTGTTTTAGTTTTTTTTTTTTTTTTTTTCATTTATTGTGAAATAATATTGTTAGCTACATAACATATGTAAATTCAGTTTAAAGTGTTTTTTCTGTATTTTTTAACTTTATATTTATTTATTTATTTCTTTCTTTTGTTTTCGTAATAAATTTTATATTTTTTAACCTACAAATTATTGTAATTTTTTATTCTTATTTAGAACAATAAAAAATGTTTTTTTTTTTTCTTAATTTTGTATGCTTATTATTTAAATATTTTTCATTTGTCACAGTACAGTTCTTTGCTTCCCTTTTTTTGGTATTTTACAAGAACACAAAAAAATATATATACTTTGTTTTTTTTTTTTTCTTTAATAAAAACATAAAACTTTTTGATCGATGAAGAATGACTGAGTATGATGTTTGGTGAAAGATAGATAGATATATAGAGAGAAAAATTTAAAGATTTGGCTTTAATTTTTTTCGATTATGGAAACTTGATTTGGTGAAATTATAAGTTAAACAATAAAAAATAAAATAAAAAACGTCTGTTAAGAAGCTGGGATTCTTCTCTGTTGTTTTAGTTTTATTTCTAATTCTGTACGAAACTCCTTTTTTTTTGGTTTTACATTCGTTTTAACACTTAAATCTGTATTATTAAAAGTTTTATTTGTTTTTCTTCGTTTTCTTATTTAAATGAACGATATTTATAAGCGATTTGGTTTATTGTGTTTATTTTATAAGCGCGCAACTACTGACACTGATAATAATAATAATGATGAATAATATTTGTTTCTTGTTTTAATTAAGAAATTATGACGGAGAAATTGACTATTTTTATTGTTTGGTATTTGTTTATTTTACTTTATTTTGCTTGGATTTCTTTTCGGAAATTTCTAAAATTATGTTGTTTGAATATTGTTTGTTTGGTTTTTGGTTGTTTTGTTGTTTGAAATACACAGTGAATTTAACTACTAAAAAACATTGAGCACGACATTTTTTGTTTGATTAAATTTTTCTTTTATTAATTTATGTTTGTTTTTTAAGCATGAACAATTTTATTTCACTTGTTTTTTAGTTGTTTAGACTTGTGTTAAATTTTTATTCGTTATTTATTTATTTTGTTTCCGTAAAGTTTGATATGGACGATGACGCAAAAGGGGAAAAATTCGTTTATTCTTTTAGTTTATGTTTTTGGTTTTTTTTTTTTTTGTGTTGCTTTTTCGTTTAAATATAATTTTATATATATATATATATATGCTTAGTTTGTTTTTGTAATATACGATCTACTGAGAAAACCTAATTTAATATATATATATATATATTTATTTTTCATGCTTTTAGTCTCTAAATTTATTGAGTATTATATATGTATGTTTGAAAAAATGGGCTTAAAGTTGAACAGAAAAGGAAAAAATTATACTTAAGTGACAATCAATCAATTTTATTAAAATTCGGTCGCTGAACCGAAACAACCTAAAAAATTGTATGCATTCGTTTGCTCTTTTTCGAGTTTCTCGTCGAATGATCCAAGGCATTCTAAAGAAATCTTCCTCATTGATTAATTTGAAAAGTAAATATACATACATACTTACGTATCCTACCTAACTAGATTGAATTGGTTATAACTAGTTTTTTTTTGTAATAATAATCTTATTTTTTTTTTGGTATGCACATATACATATAAATGAAATTTTTACCATTATTGCATTTATTAATTTTTTTTCTTGAAAGATGCAAGCTTAGCTGGAGGTAGGCTTAGTAAAAATTAACCATTTTCTAAGGCTCCAGACTTACAGAATTGTTTGAGTTGAAAATATCAATGTAAGCTTAGCTTCGGATGCCAAGCACAATAAATCGAATAGAAAGTAATTCATTTCTGAAGAACTGTATGCTGTAGTTCTTCTTCTTAAAGTCACAAGTCGGATTAAAAATGTTTGAAAAGTAGCGATTATACGTATAAGAGATTCCTCTATTCGCTGTAATTTTTCAACTTCCAGACAATATACTCAACTCTAGCTTGTCTAGCTGGTGCAACTTAACTCTAATAAAAATGAAAAACTTCATACACAAGAAATAATTGTGTATTTTTTATCCATCAAAAGCTGTATTTTATATGCGAATTCGTATGCCTATATATGCTGTTTATATGTATATATGTGTGCACTCACAGAATTGAGTTTTTTTTTTGCTTAGTGAAAAAATATCTTATGTCGTATTTGTATATATATATTTATGTATATAAATATTTAATTTTTTGTTTAAATAGACACCTACAAACTTTTTTTATATTTGAAAATTTTTTAAAAGCATATTTAACTTATTTTTAGTTTCTTAAATATTCTTTATGAAATGAAAATGGCACATATTGCTCAAAAAAAAAAAAACCTCGAGAGAATGTTAATTTGTTGTCGATTGCTGAAATTTTGTTTATATCTTATCTTATTCGGGTGTTAATGATGATGGTGATGACAAACCCAAAAAAATGCGCGCGTTAACTTCTTCTATTCACTTTCGATAACTTCCATAATTCATAAAGTAAAATATAAGTTTACTGAAAAACAAAATTATTAAAAATAAACCCCTACCTATCTAAAGAATATACATATATTTATACTGTGATTGGTTTCACATTATTTTACTTTTAATAGAAGAATATGGCTGGCCTTGCGATATACACTAAATTTTTTTTATTTTTATTCCACCTCCGAGCACTGAAAACCGCCGCGAGTCACGAATCACTATTACACGAAGTTAAAACACCAATCTCTTATGTCGTACTATTTGTATTTTTTTTTTTTTAATTTGTCAATTGATAATTGTCAATCCTAAAATTTGTTTTCATACATACATATATATATATAATTTATTTCATTGTAACACACCCATGATTATTAAATTTTTCACTTTACCTACATAATTTTTTAAACCATAATGTTATTTTGCATCATTTTGTTTTTAACTGAATACCTACAAACTCAATAAATATTGCATGCACTTGCCAATAAATGTATGTATGTGTAATGAATGGTTTTTGTATATAACGATATCTACACGATAAGTATTTTATTTTTTTAAAAAAGGTTTTTAAATTTTTTTTTTTTTGCACTTACGATACATATACATACTTGTAATTTTTTTTACATACATCCATACATACATACATGTATGTCCGACTAAATATTATTTTTGTTTTTCGCTACCGTATCTCCTCTTCTATTTTTGTCCTTATTGTTGCTCATGTTCTCCTTAACTTTTTTTGTTTTGGTTTATTTTGAAAGGCAATTGAATTGAAATTGGAAAAAAACTTAAAAGTCGTCTAAAAAACTCAAACGAAACTTAAATATCAAAATTAATGGCACAAAGTATGTTCATACACATTTATCAGTTTTCTTTTTTTGATTTTAATAAATATGTATATATACTATATATTAATTACTTTTTTTTTTTTAATTTAAAAAAACCTATTAACAATGTTTATAATAATTAATGATGATGATAATATTTTGTTTTAAATACCTAAAATGTTCGGTTGTCTTTAAATTCTTTTGTTTTGTTTTTTTTTTTAAATATAAAAATATAGTTTTGTTGTTTTGTGTTTGTTTATAATTATTATTTGTTCTTGTTTGCTTACACATTAATTTGTACACGATTAAAAGAATTTTTTTTTTATTATTTTACGTAATTCTTTTGGTTGCAATATTTGTAAATATGTGTTAATTTGTTGTTTTGTTTTGTTCTTATATCCACCTCTTCCATGCTAAATTGAATGTTTGGTTTCTTATTAATTTTTTGTTTAAGGACACGAAAATTTAGTAAATTATAAAAATTTTAATAAAATTGATTGATTTCTATATTAATTTCAATTTTAATCCTAAGTTTTATTCCTGACATAATGTGGCTTATATTTTATGTTACATTAAATTGGTTTTATTAAACCGATCACGTTGTGCTTTTCGATCGATTTTTTTCCTTTAAAGTTTCCATCTCGCAATAATTTTTCAAAGTATAAAATGATTCAAGAGTCTTTTGGGACAAGTGCGGAAATGACTTCAGCTATGGGTTCACTGATTTATACATCTCTGTGTAATCCGGTGAAAGTGCGCATTTATTGTAACTAATTTATTAGCTGATATAATTAAAGCCTTGAGTATCTGGTTAAATCCCAAAATATTTAATACCCGCCACAATATGATACATGGTTCAAATTTGCATACAATAGGCGACGTGCTTCTATCCACCCCATTGTATTGGACCGGACTTATGTAAACTTTAACATGGTGTTAATTAGTTAGTGCGATAAAGTCAATGTTGTCGTTGGGTACAATGTTGCCTTAGTAATTTTATATCTGTAGTTTGATGAACGTGCTCAATAGCACGTGGAGCTATCATCGTTTTTTGAAGTTAGCGAATCTTTATCTTTTTACGAATGTGGTCTCCACTGACCATAGTGCAGGTTTAACATTTCAAACAACCTTTTTAATTTTTTCGCCTGCTTACATAAAAAATTGATTCGTTTGAGGCGACGCTCTTGAAATGTCTATAAAACACGGAAAAACTACCCCTAAATTAATTTATCCATCGGGGTTTCTCCTTAATGTGACGAATCTACCAACAACTGATCCACAGTGGTGACTGTAGAGACGTCACCTTAAGGGCGCATTTTGAAGTAACGCAATGAGAACGCCTGGAGTCACCGTGTAACCATTTTGAGACAGTATTAAGGGTCGCAATTATTTTTAGTTATATGATAAATCTGCTTCCAACATTTGATTGCACAACAAGGGTAGGGATGGCTGCTTAGCTTAAAACCTGAATGTAATCAAATAAATAATACGTAGTTGGCGCGACAGCCTGAGTGGAGCCAAGGCCTAGTTTATCGCAACCTTTTATTTTGTGCTGGCTATATTTCTATAAAAAAAAAGGGAGGGAACGACCGGTTTCTACATACTGCAGACTCCGAATGGCGGCGTTTTTTATTTTAAATTATACTTTCGGAGGTTTATCAAAGCGTATCAAGATACATATTTTGGTTCAGTTTTGCTGAGATTCGAACTGAACTCGTTCACCAGTCCAACACACTTGCCACTGAGTCTGAGGTGACCAGACCTAAATGCAACGTGGATCTGTTTTTAGCAATTTGCTGATGATTGAAAAGTTGGTGGCCAAGGAAAACTTATAGTCGGTTGTGTCGTCTTAAATTCACGTACTTAATTCAAGATAAATAGCTGACTCTTTCACTTGTCCCAAATTTATACATACGCGTGCTTTTTCGACATAAAATGTTAAAAAAAAAAACAAAGAAACTGAAAAGTACTTACTTAAACAAAATGTCCAACCAAAAAAGAAAAACAGCAACAACCGAAGACTTACGAAACATAAGACAAGCAAGCAAAGGAAAATCGAAAACAACGTAAAAACGAAAGTGAAAAAGTAAACCAATGCAACTGAAAATTGTAAGAAAATAATAAATAAAAACGAAAAAGTTTTAAATTTTTTTAATTATTTGCTTTTTATTGTTTTTTATGATTTTTTCTTGACCATTTTTTTTTTTGTTTTTTCATTTTTTCTTCACCAATTTGTTTTTCATCTTTATATTATATATAAAAAGAGAGTTATCTTACATTCTAAATCACGTAGATGTTGTTGTATGTATGTAGTTTATTATTTTTAATGGATTCCTTCATATTTTTTTTTAATTATTAATTAATCACATGGTGGGATAACTCGTATTGTGATCAGAGTCATTACTATATATTATAATAATATATATACTTTTTTACTTGGTAACATTTAATAATATTTTTTTTTTGTTAATAATATTATGCTTTTTTTTGTTTTTGCTTTTCGTAATTATCTTCAAACATCATGCTTAGGGGCTATTTTTTTTTGTTTTACTGTGTGTTGTGAATTTAAAAAAAGAAAATCCTTAATAATATGGTCTCTCTCGCATATAGAAAAAATATATATATATTTGATTAAAATTATCGTGTAATGTTAAAAAAATAATAATTAAATTAATATTTAAAAAATTATTATTAATCAATACTTGTTTTATTTTTTAGTAATTAATTTGATTTTTTCTATATGTGTAGATTACATATTTTTAAAGACAAAAAAAATAAAATTTAAGAATATTGTTTATTTTGTTTTTTTTTTTATTGATTTTTGTTTGTTAAAGCTAATGTTATATAGAAAAATTACAAAAAGAATTTGGTTTTGTTTGGCGGGGGAGATTTTTTCTTTTTTTAATATGAAGGGGATGATACAGAGAATGAGAAATAGAAAGGGGGACCAGGGGAGATGAATGATGTGCTTTATGGTAAATCGTAGTAATACTACAAAAAAAAAAATTAGACATTAAAAAAAATAACACATAACAGAGAGGAGTTCCTTTTGCTTATTGAACGATGATATATATTTATAATTGTAATTTATTTTTCCTTTTTAACTGAAAACCGATTGTGTGTTTTGTATTGTTTAAATTTTATACATTTAATAAATACTACATTCTACATCACATTTTATGACTGATTAATGGTTGTTTTTTGTTTGCAAAAAATGTTTTTTTTTTTTGTTTCAATTTCTATTCTACACACGATTTAAAAAATGTATTTAAAGTTTTGTTTGTTTTTTTCGTACAAATACCTAACTGGAGAGGGGGCAGGGTGGTATATCATTGTTTATATCTTGTTTAATTGAATTGTATAAAAAAATTGTTGTTGATTTTCCTGTGAGTAGTAATTTGTTTGTTTGAGTTGAATAATTATATATTTTCTGTTTTATCAGTCATTACTTGAGAATATCTATTTTGTTTCCTATAGTTAATGTTTTATATACCTAAGCAGATCTATATATTTATATTTTCTTACTGCGGAAAGTTGTTTCGTGAAAAACAGAGACAGAGAGTAGAGAGAGAGAGAGAGTTGAATAGGTAGGAGGAGGAGAAAGACGATATAGTATAGATTTTGTAGTTTTTTTTTTACAACAAATTGGTCGAAAATGCTCTAAGCTTGTGTCAAATAGGTTGTTTAATGGAAAATCAGCCATAAGCAATTAACCGATACCTGAAGTAAGGTATCTCAAATTTATTCTTTCTTGATCACATTTTCGTTCTATTTCTGTTTCTTGTTTTCTATGCGGGTTGATTCTTGTGGATATTTGCTTTCTTCTGGTTATTTGTATTGATTTGCAAAAATTGTATTCCTATGCTACTCCTAGTTATAAACAAAATTGTTTTCCTTTTTAATTCTTATTCTTTCTCACAATAATTGATAACATTTATTTTGTTAAAACAGCCCTCCTGATTTTTGTTTTCTTGCTAAAAAAAATTTGTATTGTGTTCCTCTTTGTGTGTTGGAATATCTATTTACACTGGCGAAAGAAAATTGAAACGCGTTCGCAAAGATTGGTGAAAATGTTATAGAAAACCAAGGGATGAAAGTGAACGTGAATAAGAGTGATTTGTTTGTTAGTGTTTTCTTTTTTTTTCGTAAATTAATAAAAATTCGAGATCGATTTTTTTTTTCTTATAAAAAAGTGTTTTGTGATTAAGTTAAAATGAAAAACTATATTTTACGTAATTTTTTAAACATCTAGTGATTTTTTCTTTAATACAAAAAAATTATAACATGCACAGTTGATTTGTTTTTCAATTAAAAAAAAAAACTAAATTAAATAATAACACATACAAATTCAAAAAAAAATATTTATCGCAAACATGGGTTTTGAATTTATTTTTAATTAAAAAAAATACCTAGCAAAAAAAAACAAGTTTAATATTTAATTTTTTATGATAATTACTATAAAATATAACACAGATGACTTTTTCATATTTATGTTTTCATTTCTTTTTATTTCTGTAAGTGGTTTTTCGCTTTCTATTTAAAAAAAAAATAAACTTCTTCAAAATAGACTAAATTTTCTTTTTTTTTCAAATCAGGGAATCGATCCACTACTGTCAAAGTAGCACACAAACAAAAAAGAAAATTTACATAATAATACGATGTATGATTTGTTATAACAAACCGAAATTTAATAAAACTAAAAAAAAAGATAAATTAGATTTTGCAAAAAACTAAATTACTATCTAAAAAAAAAAACCGAAAAATCTAAGAAGATGAAGAATTCTTCTTTTTGTTAAATTAGATGTGTGTGTATTGCTTCTTAGAATTTTAGATAGCCGACGACGAGAAATTAATGAAACTTAATAATTTAATAGATTTTGTTTTTTGTTGTTTATGCAATATGTAATATGTAAAAAAAATTTTTTGTTTTTTTTATAATTAATAATTATAGATTAATAATATTATTAATATCACATCACCTTTGTTTTTGATGATAATACTTAAAAATACGAAAATTTAAGGATTTATTTTATACCTTACAAATTTTTTTTTTTTTTTTTAAAAAAAAAAAAAAAAGTGCTGCCACTTTTTGTGTGTTGTTGTTGGTTTTGAAAAGATTTCATTTTGTTAATTAAATTTTTTCTGCCTCTGAATGGCTTTGGGTTGTGTGTATATTATTATATTTCAACTGGGGTTGGTTTCATTTATTTTTTTTTTTTTTACTTATTTCGTTGATCGGGGGGATGAAAACAAGTAGTTTTGTTATTTCTTTGTTGTTTTGATTGCGCGCATTTATTTATTTTTTTTTTTTGTTTTTTTAATAAGATAAGATAAACTTTTCGGAGGGATTTGAAATTATTATTTTCTCTTATTATTTGATGTTGTTTGTAGTTTTCTTGTTTGAGAGAAAGAGTGTATGGTTTCGGGGTTGGGTCAGGATGGAGATAGATACTTAATGAGTGAATATTAAAAATCTTACTCTGATGAACTGTGGTACAATTTGTTTTTGGTTAGTGAAAAGTCGGGACTAATCAAAATTGTTTTGCTACTTGTAAGATTTCTGCAAAGACAAGAGAAAAAATACAAATTTCATTAGTAAACCGTGTTAAAGTCGTGTGTTTTTAAAAGGTTTTTAAAAAAAAAATTAGAGCAATTTTTTAACACTTACTTAATAAACTGCGGCAATAGTGATATCCAACCACTCTTGTCCTGTTTCAATGTTAAATACAGCTCAAAAGTAGGCACTGTATTCGGATCAACTTTCATCGATGCAATTCGCCTGCAAAAAAATTAAAAAAAAAATTGTTAAATCAACAAGGAACTCGAAAACAAAGCACAGACAAAATAAAAAACCAACCCATGTGTGTTTGGCAACTATAAATAGCACACGCACAAAAGGCAGTTTCAACTCAAGTGCTAATTGAAGAAGAGATAGACGCTGAAGGCTATGCTGATAAGCATAGAAAAGAAATAAAAATGTTGAAACAAGACAACCGACCAAAGGAAGGGAAAAAGATTACAATAACAACGAGAGGAAAAAAATTTAAAAAAACGGCCTTTTAATTGTATTTAATTTGTTATGCGCTTTGTTTGAATTGACACAGAGAGATAGCACACAAGATACGAGACAAGCTCTAGTAGATACTTTTCACTTGTGTGCGTGTATCTTTTAGTAGAGTGTTTGTAGTTAATTTAAGTTTAAATTGACTCGAGTGTATTTGAGGAGAATGGTTGGTCATCTTCGCCTATCGTCTATTGACCTCCCCACTTGCACACAGTGGTGGTCTATTTTTTTTTTTTTTTCTAACCAATTTGATTTAGATTCATAAATTGACATAAATTGCCGAGTTTTGTGTTTGCTATATTTAGACTATCTACTGTTTGTTGCTTTTGATTTTTTGCTCAGTACACACATGTGGTTTTGGCTCTTACTTATAATAGGACGTTTTATGATATGTTTTTGAACTTACCTTGTATTACTTGGCTCATCCTCGAATTCTATGTAAATTGTACAACCCCTAATTCCGCACGGTTCCTTCTCTGAAACTTTTATTATTTCCGCAGCTATCCTAGGTGTAAGGTCCCATGGAAGTGAGACCTCAGTGCACGCTAAATGGCGACTTTTAGCCGCACGAAGTTCGCTCTGCAAACGTATCGATAGCGCATTCACAGATGCATCATCATCGGTCATACAAATTAAATTACTATTGTAGCGATTATTATTTTGGCTACCACTGGTGGGGTTGGTGGTATTGTTGGTGGTAGAATTGCTAGAATTTATATTTGTAGCATTGCTACTACTATTATTATCACTGTAATTTGTTGTTTGCCTATTAGTTCTAGATTTTGTTGTAGCTTGCAGGTGATGATGATGGGGATTTAGGTGATGATGATGCATTGCCCTAGGCGATGACATTGTTGTACGATGATGGTGATGACCGTCGACAATATCGATGGAATTTTTATTATTACTACTATAGTGGTGGTGAGATGGCGGTGGTGTAAGAGGACTGGTCCAGTCTGCAAAAAGAAAAATAAGAAAAAAAAGGGGGTAAAATTTCGTTTTTTTTAAAGGTTTAAAAAGAAAATTTAAGGATGAGATTTTAGGGGTGAAATAGTCAATTTACCAATTTTAGGATATTGGAAGGCGATTTTTGGCAATGAAACAGACTTAAAAATTTTGTAAGACTGATTTTGGGTGGTAAATAATTCCCAGACAATTTCTTGGAATTTTTTGTCATTAAGTACGAGATCTCAGATGATAAATGCAGTCTCCGAAAAGTTGTAAGACAGTTTTAGGAACATTGAGGTTGAGATTTTCATAGAGTTGTAAGACACACTTTAACAAAAATGCGTTCATTTGAGTTTTAAGCCCCCGACCCCAAAATCTACATATCTCTCGTTCGTCCAAGCGAAAAAAATTATGTCAATCCTTAAATTTATTCCTCTTTAATACCACCTCTCTCTCAACTCTATTTCGCTTAAAAATTCATTCATTCAGAACTTGTTCCCCCGATGTACCCCACAACAACAAGAATCCAATCCAATTCCCCAAAAAAGTATCTTTTACTTCACCTTATCCCAAATGACACCGACACATACATACATACATAAACTGACGAAAATCGCGATACCTGTTCCTCAATTTCTTCTCCGTCGTCAGTTTTTCTTTTTTTCTTGCCTTTCCTTTACAGTTTTCTCTCCCTCTCTGTGTTGGTATGTGTTTCTCTGTCATAAATTTTCAGTTCTCCTCCCCCAACCGATGTTTGCCACACTACACCCCCTCTGTACAACCATAAACTAACAATACCTTCCAGATTTTTCGACATACACATACTCAAAAACACACACACACCAATACATTATTCAAGCTCTCATACATAATTTCCTTCACCTAGCAACAGAGGTTTCTCTTGCTCCTCTTTCTTCGTTCGAAGACCGAAAAAAGATGGCATTGCGAACTCGATGAACAGCCCGCCAAGGCAAAATGACGAATAAAACGGACGACAGAATAAATAACCCACTAAGCAATGAGAGCGAGAGAGTGAACATAAATTCACATCTAAGAGCACAGCAATCAGCTGTTTTTTCACTGGGAAACCATATGACTAAAGAGAGAAAATGAGAATACCCCTTCTGAGACTGTCCAAAGCTAAACTGAAGCAGAAGCACTTCCTTATGTACACCATTCGTTGTTCTTCCAATAAGAAAAAAAAAAAACAAATTGATTTCCTCCTCCTTCTCCTTAATGTGGTATTAAGAGACTCTATTCTGGGAGAAGAGAGCGATGGGCAGGAAGAAATCAGCTGGGATATCAGCCGTTCGCAACTCCCGACCAGAAACGGAAAGTTGAAGGCGGAAGGATTCGTCGGTGATCCAACTCTCTTGGAAGATTTCGTCAGCACATGGAGATGCACATGTATCAAATTGACACATTGCATCATGCCGGTCGACGACAGTGAATGGGAAATGACAAATGGGACAAAATTCAAATGAAAAAGAAAACATTCTTATTGACTCACCTTTAACTTTAGTTGACCCTATGACACCGAATTGCCCTTGAAATTGATTTTGCACAGAGAGCACTTCCATTTTCATGAGTATTTCTTCGAATACTACTTCGTCAATTTTGACAAGTTTACTACTAGTATCACTACTGCTGTTGCTCCTGTTGCCTTGTTCCGACGACGACGATGACGGCGAGAACGACAATGAAAAATTATTTTTCTTCTTGTTGACAACGCGCGAACTTTTGTCCTCAATTTTGACCAAAAAATGTGTCCACAAATAGTTTTCTTTTTTTTTTTTTTTTGTATCTTTCACAAAGATTTTTTCAATATTTTTTTTTTCTTTTTTAACCGTAATCACATTAAAAGCACAATTCAACAGTGTTTTCTTTGAGTTTTCTTATTTCCACACATACGGAAAGGAAACGCGAAATTAATTGGAAAATAATCAACAACTACTTAATGTGTAAAGAAATGAATTATAAAATAAAAAAACACATGTACATATATATAATATATATATCTCTTTAGCTCTCGGACAAATTTTTAGAAAATTGCAGTCCGTGTATCTCAGCGCTATTTCTTCTTCATCAGCTAGCTTCTTTTTTTCTTTTGTAATTTGTAATTCTTCTCGATTTTCACAGCACTTGCATATCACTTGCGGTATAATTTTTTTTTTAATTTTTCTGCCGAGATGCGCCTTCCCTAATTCATTATCCTGTTGCCGCGGAACCGCCGGTTTTTTAAGACGAGTCCTTTACTGGTTGTGTATCACCGAGTGAATAATCAATACGAACGATTTTTGCTTGTTAAAAAAACAGACAGCAAACAACACTAAGATTTGGTTGGTACACTTGGGATGTAATGCAATTTTAAAATTTGAAGTTAAACTTTTTTATCCGCTCTCTGATATCCGTTTTTCACGTTTCGTGCGTCAAATCCTTTCTACTTAATTTTTTTTTTTTTTTGGCTCTAGCAGAATTTTTTCTCTTTTATACGTTTTTTTTTTTTTTGTGTTTTATGAGATCCTTGGAGGTTTTGGTTAACGTTGGTATGATTTAGTGGGATTTTACTTGAATTTTGGATCTCGTAAGTTGATGTTGATGAGTGTTGTGTAAATTTAGAAAAAAGTATCTATTGGGTTTGAATTTATTTTTGTATGAAAAAAAGTCTATTTCTAAGTTTTTTTTCTGTTGTTTATTGTTCTGCCTGCCTGCGGTCGGTCTCTTGCCAAGTTTCTTGCAAACGAGATACGAATATCAGCAGTGTTCAAAAGCTACTATCCGGCCGGCTCCTGGCTGCCGCCTTATATACGGAACATCCCCTCCATCGGTGATGCATTTTAGATGTGACACTGGCTCTCTGTGAACAACATACACAGGCACGACATGTAAACCAGGCGGCTGAAGTCAATAGCGGCAGCGGTGGAAAACATATGTTTCAGGGCTCTCTTTTGCCTGTCGGTCTTTCCGGTTGTTCGTTGGTTCTCTCGGCGCGGCGGTGCTCTCATTTCGGCTATGTACGTTCGCCGGCTGAAGAACATATGCGTTGCGCTGTGTTCTCTTTTGGTTTTTGCCTTGTCTCTCTCTCTCTCTCTCTGTGCGTTCATTTACTTTTATTGTTGGATTTCTCTTTTTGCGTGACGTTGGGTTGCTGTTGGACCGCAAATGTGGTCTACGTGACTCAAATCTTGTATATAGAAGGCTTGTATGCCGAGTGTGTTCTGCCTCTGCTGAGCAGGGGGTACATGCAGTTTTCCCTATGTGTGGTGTTGCCCCCCTTTTTCGATTTAATTTTTTTTCTTTTCTGCTTTTCTGCCTCTGTGTGTGCTTTGTCTCTTGCTGACCATTTGGAGTTTTTTTCTTGTTTTTTTTTTTGGATATTCCTTTGGTTCTGCTTCACATATCCCATATGATGTTTGAAATGATTTTTCTTCCTTTATTTTTGTTGTTGGTCTTCTGTGTGTGTTCCATCACTTCTCCTACACCGTTCAGTTGGATTTTTTTTTATCGTATTCCTCTTTGATGGAGGACAGGTTTGTTCTTGTTTTGGTGTATACACACAAGAAAAGGGAAAAATATCTCCATCTGCCTTTGGTTTTTTGGGGGCCTGTTTGTATTATTATTGTTGTATATGGTTCGGCCTTCTCCTCAGCTCCTCACCGACGATATCGTCCCACATTTTGATTTATTCCATATTCATGTTTCCTTAAGTTTTTTCGTTTTTTTTTTATTTTGGTCTTTCTCTGTTTCTTGTGTTCATTTCTGTTGCATTACAATTTGATTTTCTATGTTCTATGTGTGGATGGAACAGAAAAAAAAAATGGGAAATTTGCATTTTCACGCAATTTTCAAAGGTTTCGACGGCTTATTGCGAGTGTATGCCTGCTGCCTGTGTGTGCGTGTGTGTTTGATTTTTGCAAGTTAATTTTTTTTATGTACTCAAGTGAAATCCTTAGATCTGACGGGTGTATTAGGCTTTTAGAAAGTAATTAGAGGTTTTCGTGACATGGTATGACGGAGGGAAATTAGAGGGTATGCGTTTCCATACGCAGTGCTATTATCGAAAAGGAAGGGCATGTTTTTTGACTTTATTTGCATGAAAGCAAATGTCTTTCATTGGGCTTCTATCTTCATGGTTGGTTAGTCCAATCCCCGAGAATTGGACGAAAATCATGGTCTTATGGTCTCAGTTCTTGTACCAGTTGAATCTTGTTAGTATGTTACGCATGATCTTATCGCATGATTTTCGACAGACAGTGGTCAACTTGCTGTGAAGGACGTCGACAAATTTGGATCTTCAGCAGCAATATTCTTTTTATCAAGGCAAATTTTTAAGCCTTACTATGGCTGCTGTATGCCTACATATGTATGTTTGTACATATCATATTTCATCAGAATTTTTCGATAAACTTTCTAAACGCTTCAATGGCCGATTACCTATGTACATATGTGGATCATAAAATACACAAGCTGCTCTTTGATTTAAAACGAACAGACCACTGCACTGATTTCTAAATAAATTTCTCCAATTTGCAGGGGTTGCTCAATATTAATGTCAAATAGAGCGAGCAGATTGACAGTGGATTTGAAAGTGGTGACACTCTTCCATGGCTAATATCTAAGCATTCCAAAGCAGTTTTGTTTCTCAACACACTGCCAACAAATATTGATTCCATTTGGACAAGTTAAAGACGATAGAACTAGAGACGTCATTTAACCCCGAAATATATACATTTCTTCTACTGCAAATTTTAGTTGTGAAGAAACTTACTAAATGTCAAACAAAGTAAAAGTTCTAATAGGTCCACTGGGACGTTGTACCAATTTTGTACCCATGTCAATAAACTTGTTGAATTATCTTCCCAAAAATAGGCAATAGCAGCGGGAAGTTTGACATTCGGAAAGCCCTTTGCACAACATCCACACGCGTGTTGTGTTCTCCCTCCGCGATTTAGTCGATTTTCGACATTTGTCAAGTTTCTACATAAAAACTTCGCGAATAAGAACTGTGATTTATGCAGCAAATTGATTCGAAACTATTTGCAATGCAAAGCAAAGAGAGTCGTGCAACTTTGTATTTTACATTCAAAATGGTTCTCTTGGGAGCCATGCTTTACTTGAGTGGTTTGGGTACATTAATTGTAATAGATGTTTACACAACACATATCGATTTAAAACTAAGTGTCGTTAAAATTTTCATAAAGAACCTTTTTCCATGTTTTGTTTACTGAAACTTTTGTTAACTTGTGTTCCCATGTGTATTTACAATTTACTTCATGTAGAAGAAAACCTTCGACTTAAGTTTTAAATAATTAATTACTAAAGTTTGTACACTTCTTTCTTTATACCTACACGTCATGCAAAGGAGCAACGTATACCGTGTTGTTGGGTAAATAATTTTTTTTTTCTTCTAAAAATAAAAAACAACATCAGGAAGTATTAGTATCGTGCATGTATACATTGCACTAGAATCTCTATTTGTTCATGACAAAGCACAAACATACTGCTGACATGGCAACATGCTACTTGATTTATACAAACCAGATGACGCAACAAGCATTTGATCTTGAATCTTAATGCGCTATGATATGGATAAGTTTTTTTTTTTTTTGCGGCAACGTACATATGGACGTATTTCTATTTAATTAAAATATGAAACTGTGTAAAAACATAGTTCAAATTTTGGTTTTCCTTTTGAATATTCAGATAAATATAAGTAGAACCAAAGACAAAGTGTCACTCGTTTGGTCAGACGGACGTGACGCATCGATAAGACCTTGCACTTGGAGAGTCTTGTTTACGTCAATGAATTAAATCAAAGAATGTTGAGCTGTATATTCAATTTTACCAAGTCTGATGAAATTTACTGTCAAACTACGTGTACGTCCTAAGCAAATCATCATCTAAAGAAAAAAAGAGAAAAAAGTCATTGCGACTGAATCTGTTTTCGTTGAAAACCTCAAAATGTCAGTCGAATCAGTGTAATCTTCCACAAGCCACAAGCCGGCAGTTTTAACTAGAACCAAGTGTCCTTAATTACAGTACTAGATTTCAACGTTTTCCAAAAAACAGATATTCTTCCGAGCACTACCTACGTGCTTATTCTCAGTCAACGCTAAATGCTTATCATTACCACAGTCCAGAGACGAATTGGCGACATGCTACGTTTGCACACGTAGCACCCCAAACGTCATATCATACGGGTTGAAGAACATTTCATATTAAACTGAAATAAAGGTGAATCACAAGTCCCTCTGTGTATACTTTGACGTTTTGCTAATCGGGTTTAATCAAAAATAAAAGGTAGATACATATAAATAAACGAATATTTTTGAATGTTTCACAAGATTTCGCGCAAGAACAAGAAACTGTTATGTGACGTGACGTACTGTCATAAAGGAAGTCATTTGTCATTGCGTTAATCAGGTAATTAGTGCGGTAATTTTTGCACCCTCACGAATCGTAACACAACTTTACGTAATTCTGAATCCATTTAAATACGTGCGTAAGTAATTTTGTGATTTCTTTGTCGTTGTTTTCCCAGGATATAAGGGACACTGTTACAAAGAATTGTGATATGTTTAAAAAATGAATATGTCTGAAGGTTTTAAGACGACTAGCAAATAGGGTTAAAACATTTCTTTCTTTCTTTATTGACGGTTTTCCTTTCACAATCAACGACGGTCATCATTTAAGAGATTTTCCTGCTATTTTTTGTCATTTGTATGAAGTTAAAATTAGCTCTGTTCAAATAGTTTATATTTCTGAATTTCCTGAATTAAGGTGCTTTTACGTATGAAATTCTTCACACGGTACCGACCAGGTAGCCTTGAATTCGGAAATGGATTTGGGCTCGGAAAGAATCGCCCTTTTTCCATGCTAATAAGGTCCAGTCTTTACTCTCTATGTTCCCTAGCCCAATGCACCAATTAGTAGTATTTTCTTCTGGCCCACTTACAACAGAAGTCGACGAATATTAGACGCATCTATGTATGTACGTCAACGTCAGCACTTAGGTAAGGTTAGTGGGCAGGCGAAAGGAGAAACTCCTCATCACCACACCCGCTTAAAAGGTCTTCTTCTGTGATTCGAAGGATTTTCATATGGTACCGCAGCGTATTATGCCCTGTGATCACTCCTATAGGGATCTTCAGGAGATCTGCAGAAATCAGTCGGTCCTATCCTCAGCGAATTTTGGCCATATCTTCTTTGTGGTTGCACAAGTGTTTAGAGAGGTCCATCTGTTGTTAGCCTCCTTTAAGGCTCTATTCCCTGCTTCAAGCTTAAGTTTGCAAGACGGGATGTTCACCGAAGTGTCGGCTTGTTCCGGGCTTGTTGCCGAGGCGTTTCTCGCCAGTTCGTCAGTACTCTTGTTTCCTGGTATTCCCTCATGTCCAGGGATTCAACAGAGTTGCACCTTATGCTGTGTTCCAAGAACCTTGAGCTTTTCTCGACAGCACCTCACAAAATTTGATTGCTGGCTAGCTGTCAATGTAAAAGGTGATATCATCTCGTGGTATTGCCCTTATCGCAGTCTTACGGGCGGCTAGTGTCACTGCTAGGACATCCGCTTGGAAAACACTGCTGTGGTCCGGAAGACGGGCGGACTTGGAGATGCTCAGCGTTTCGGAGCACTAAGTAGCGTTGCGTTTAACATTTAGTCTATACCGAAAAACCAGGAATAATTTCAAAGACAACATTCTCAAAGAGTCTGGTAAGTGGCTGGATGTCATAAAGATTTATAGGATGAGTCGTAAAAATTGCCATCAACCACTCCATGACCCCAATCCCGGCACGACTAAATTGCGTGTGTCTTCTCTCACCTTAAGGATTTGCGAAATCCGTCTTCATCAGTATAATCATCAATAATAAAGACCTTCCTTTCCCGATAGTACTAATCACATTTTAAACATTTAACCAACAAAACGATCGCTTCTACCTGTAATTGTCTATCAACAGTGATCCTCTGTTTGTGATTTTCTTCCTCATAACCATCCAAACTAAACACCTCCGATGTGCTACTAATGAGCTTTCAATTGTTTACTCTACGGCGAGGATTTATGCAACCTTGGTAGTAAATGAGCGGAAAAGCATCCAATTTAGTTAAGCCGTCAAAATAAGGCGCCTCTACCTTTTTTTTGTATCCTTTTTATGAGATTTACGAAGAATTGCTTCCGTTTAGCACGTTCCACTCATAGCACGTAGTAACACAAATTTCTATTCGCAATGAAGTGGGAATTCCCTTGAAATGTATTAATAACGATTTTTTTTTTTTCATCCTCATTTCTTATTAATAATAAAACAAAATTGTTTTGCTATCACAGTGGCATTGGGAAGAAGAAGACACCCTCTCCCCTACCGATATGGTGCGGTGTGTGTTGTGTTGTGTGAGGTAGCCACATTTAAATATGTTTTTCTTAGAACCAACACGATATACTTACGTGAAAATTTACACGAAAATTTCATTAGATCCACACAAGAGATACACGTCATATTAATATATCTCAAGGCGACTGTGGCGTGAAACGTACACATACACCACATAGACTTAATGCTAAATCCAATCAAAATACACATCTGTAGAGAGATTTAGACACCAGAAAAAAGGTTGGTTACTTTCTTTTGAACCTGCAGACAGAAACTTGTCTGACTCGACGTTGCTAGATAGTTATTTCTGTCTGTGACTGTGATGAATTAATAACTCGTGGAAAATCACTAAGGTAATACCTTAAGGCAAATGTGATTCGTAAACAGGTAGACAACCTTAGCCTGGGTTTTTAGTCTTTCGGTCCATATGTGTTGCCTAATTAATTTCCATGTCATTTGTGTTCGGTGGATTATCATAAAATATCGAATAATGAACCCAAAAATAGATGAATAGATGCACGAGATATGTATGCACATAGGTATATTTCAATATGAATTATCTGAATGAAAAAGGTGAAGGAAACCAGCATGATCATCAAAGGACTACGTGGAATTTTCCACATCCAAAATCTTTCACCTAAAATAAAAATGGTGAAACAATTCCCAAGTAAAATTCTAATCTGAAATTCATCACGCATCCCAACTACGTACAAACATACAAGGAAGGAACAAAAGACTACCCATCTATCCATCTCTAAATCGATTCCTTTTAAATAAAAATAAATAGACAGACAAAAAAGAGGCAAAAAAATTGAAAAGAAACGAAAACGTCAATCCTATCGACACACCTAAAAAAAAAGTAAGAAACCTGCAGGCTTGCGGCAGGTTGGCAGTTAGTCACATACGTATATACAACCAAACACACACATCCAACACTGAGGAGTACTTGTCACGATTTTGCAAGCGTTCTCCAGCCATCGAACTGTAGGAAATGGGTACTGGCATCTTTAAAATAGTACACAGGTGACACACTCGACTTGCACACCTACACAATCGTAGTCGGACGATATTGACTAAACTTTAGGAAGGAGTGTGACTCACCACAATGTCTTAGCTTGCACAAAGGCAATTCATTTCACAATCACAATCAATTTCATCGTCATTTCTCTGCCTTAGCAACAGTGTGAGCGGGCAACTCGTTCGCTCCGGGATAATTGTTTATTTAAAAAAAAAAAAAAAAAAATACAACAACAACACATTTAGACTGACGAGATACGTCTACATGGTGGTAGATAAGGAAAATTTGAATGGATTTATGTTATTTCTTTTTTTTTTTTTTTTTCTGTAGAAATATGATCCTCCTCGATGAAGCAGACGCGCTCTATGGACTGACACACCTACGCCTATTTGAATTGTAGTGGATGGCTGTTCTGTGCAATCCAGAAGAGGTCACGTGGAGATCGTTAAAATTTGGGTATCTCTCAATTGATCTAAGGGATAATGTGTTGGAGGAATAAAGATATTTATGCCATGTCAAACTCAGATCGAGAGGTTGGAGAAAGAGAGTTTTTAGTGCGTTTGGTAAAACCGTACGAAGAAGGCCACCTCTAAAGATTTGCACAAAATTTCGAGTACTTTTAAGTAAAACTGCTTAAAGAGGGCCACCTCTGTCTAAATTATTGTACAAAATGAAACCGGTGGCCTTCTTTATGCAGTTTTACCAAGAGTGTCATCGCATAGACTTTCCAGATAATTTTGAAATCTGTTCATTTTTTCAACTTTGTCCAACAAACGCATTGCTGTTGCTTAATTTCTGGACTTCTGATGTTATTGGATGCTCTCAATCCGCGGGGTCAGTTTTGAAATACTCTCGTTCCATTACAAGAACTTTCCTGTTCTGCTGCCCGCCGTGGCTCAGTGGTTGGACCGCTGTGCGAGTGGCTTGGGTTCAAGCCCCCGTCATGTTCACCGAATATGGCACCACCTCTCATCGGGGAATGACCAGCCGCCGGAAGTATAATTTGTCACGAAAGAGCTTCTCAAATCTCTGTTCGGAGTCGGCAACTGTAGGTCCCTTCCATTCGTACGAAAAATGAAACACCCACAACATGAGTGCTTGATAGAAGCTAGGCCTTGGCTCATCCCGAGCTATCGCGCCAGTTATTTATTTATTTATTTGTTCTGGTCTTTCTAAGAAGATGCTGTTTTACTGTTTCCGCCGCTAAATCTTTTACTGGTTAATAGACTACCCACAGGTTTTTACGCACGTTGGTGCTACTTCAGCTTCGCCAGTAATTTCGTTTAAGAAATTCCTTCGACGAGTCTTCTCTTGTTTGTAGGATTTCGGTCTTCAAGACTCGTCTTTGGCCCATTCCTATCCCATAGGTAATGAGACTGTTACAAAAACAATACTTCCTCCCGCTGAGCCGCAGTCTAATCTTAAAAAATCTAGGTATCTGAACAAATGTAAGACGGTAGATACCTGTCCAATTTGTTATCGGTTTACCTACAGACCAGATATAATCAATAAACTGACCATTAACGCGCTTCCCTTTTTAGACTCCCGACTGCACTAGTATCTTTCGCATAAAAATAACAAATGTTCGGCCTTAGATACAAAATGCTGCTCGCACGAGAAGATGGGATTTTTCCATGATGCGTTTAAAAAAATTTCCATTCAGCTAGTAAGTGTGTAGGTAGGTAGGTATAGACATTTCGGTACATATCTAAAAATAAAAAAGGATCGAAATATCCTGCTACTGCTAGGTACTAGGTACTGGAGATTTTCTACTATCCAAGCCTGCTTTGGATTTTTTCCACAACACATCTGGAAATTTCCATCCAAGTGACATGTGTGTGCTAGGTTTTGCACACTTTTTTCAACCCGACTTACAAGTATAGTCAGTCAGTCGATCAGCCATCTGATTTTTGAAAAGTCTCTCGATGCGTTTAGTGAAATGAAAGCAACCCCTCGCATACAAAGGGTTTGTTGTCACACTTTTCACCCTCTTTCCTATGGGTGCGCTGACCCTCGCAAACTGTGATACAAATTCACAAAATCTAAATACGTTTGTGAAATGAAATCTGCATTTGCAGTGCGATCACCAGATTCAACAAAATCGTGATCGATCACGTTTCTTAGTCATCGAGTAGATAACACACACGCAGGCAGGCATGCAGCGAAAATGGCATAAAGAAACAAGAGTAAGATCGGAGGAAACCTGCAGAACACCTTTTTTTTTTCCTTTTGCTCACGCAATTAACACAAAAAAAAAAACACGAAATTGCTTATCAAAGTGCACCCGAATTTCCCTATTTAATTCTATTAATCCTATACACGAACAACTGTGTACCGAGAGGGATACATATCCGTACATATCTGTATATGCATGTACAGAAAAAGAAACAGTCTCCACCGAGAAACGAGGAAAGAAAAAAAAAAATAAGCAAACAAAACTGAGAGCACAAAACATAAATATAAATCGTTTTCCCTTCTTCTTCTCCTTTTTTTCTGATTATACTCATTTCTTTTATTTTTTTCCTTTTTTTTGGTTTCCCTTTGCTCGCTCTCCATCCCCAGTTGCCCTTTCAATATAAACCGTATCATCATCATCATCCATCTATCTATTTTGCATGGTATAGTACCTGTGCAATTGGACAAAGTAAAAAGAAAACGAGAAAAAAAGACGAAATTACGAAAGATGGTCATAAAAGGGCAAGGGATACACGTCAGAAGCTCAAAAAGAAAACCTTCTCTTGGCCTTTTTCTCATCTCCGTGGGCCGCTCAAAAAGTGCAGTTGATACATAAGCACGGAATGAGGGGAAATCGCCGAAAACAGATGTTGGAATCTCTTAAATCGACAATTCGGAGCGACTCTCTTGCGATGTCGGCTTATATACTTGAGGTTTTTTCTATAGATTTCGCTCTCTCTCGCATTCAAGGGGTTTTATGCGAAATTTTTTTCTCTGAGAGGTTCAGTCTCTCTATTTACTCCGTCGATTCCGGTCGCTTAA
This sequence comes from Matsumyia berberina, assembly GCA_917880715.2. Classification (NCBI taxonomy): domain Eukaryota; kingdom Metazoa; phylum Arthropoda; class Insecta; order Diptera; family Syrphidae; genus Matsumyia; species Matsumyia berberina. The sequence continues at coordinate 66,198,421 of OU862870.1, forward strand.
TTCGTGCATTCGGCTGTTTCGGGTGTCAATTTTAGAATTTTTTTTTTATTCAATTCTCTGTTCTTTTTTTTTTCATTTCTCTCGCTTTTGTTCTGATTATGATGGTGAAGTTGTTGTTGTTATTGCTGGTGGTACTGGTGTTGTTGTTGTTTTTATAGCTATCCTCTTTTTTTTTTTTTTTTTTTTTTTCGAGTTATGGAAAAACTGAAATTTCACAAAACGATTGATCAATTTATTTTTTTTATTTTTTGGGTTTAGGTAGGGTTCTATGGGATGGTAGAGGGTGGATAGGTTTTTTGTAGGCAGATTCAGGCAAAGGTATTTTTTTTGGCAAATTTGTCGGGAGATAGGTAGGCATTTTCGATCGACACACTATTTTGTGTTTTAAAATATGTAACCAAAATCCGCCGTGGAAATGGAGAAGAATTGGTTTCGGTTTCGATGAAATTGGACAGATTGTCGGCCTTCGCAATAACTCCGTTTCTCAGTTTCAATAAACTTAAAAGTTTCAATTAAATCAAGAGGATTCGTCTACTTATAGTCTCCGATCTAGACTTCCAATTGACTGAAAAGTTTCGATGAAATCGGAAGGATTGTCTGCCATCTTGTTGTCTCCGTTTCAGACTTTCAATGCAATAAGAGGTTCTGATCGAAAATGTGGCCCAAAAAGTTTCGGTGCTAGAAATTTCGGTCAACGGATATTTATTTTCATGGAAGCTTGCACTTTCAGAAAACTCGGTGATTTTGAAAAATTGTCGGTTGTCCTGGCAAGGCGTTTGTAGACGAAACTACAACTAAATTTTGTTTCGAATTTCTAAGCCTGTTGGGACGTGACTTTGCTTCTATTTTTTTCTTGTAATTATTTAATATTGACGGACTATTCAAGCAAGCCACGGCCGCCGAAAAATTCGCTTGTGCAAAATTGATTTCGGAATTCTGAGCCTATTAAGACGTGTCCGCCTGGATTTTTTTTTTTTAAATTCTTGAGTATAGGAAGAATTCCCAGACACGATTGAGGACAGTAAATAAGATGCTTGTGCGGTGTTCTTGAGCTTCCAAATATTTTCAAAATTTGGGACTTTTATCTGGAATTTCATTTCCGAAATAGTTTTGATTACAGTTAAGAATGAAGCACGGAAAAGATGAATTTACTTCAGGATTGCGAGCCTATCCGTTCTTAATAGTTGTTTTCCTTTAAATCCTGGAATTTCGGAAGAATTTTCAAGAAAGAGGCAACTGAGTGAAGAAGCAAAAGATTTTTAGTTCTTGAGTAACGAAGAGATATAGTCAAGCAAATACAATTTTTTTTTTAAATTGGGACGGGTTTCTAGAATCCAATTGGCAATATAAATTCCTTAATTCCTCGATCATTTTGCTCTGGATTGAAGGGGTAATTATCCAGCCGTGAAGTAGCTTCGTTTAACGAAGGATATGAAGCATAAGGTAGCCAAAGTCTGTGGATTCGGGTGGGTTTCGACCGACGTTTGTGTATTTAGATATCCTGTCCAAAGAAGTGAGTGATTTATTTAGACCAAATCATCATAAACAAAGCCTTACACCATCGAAATTTGCAGTAAAAAAAAGTGCGGAATAGTTTGAGCTAAGTACAGGAAATATAGCAAAACTCATTTTTCGGTTTTGAAAGTGGCTACGAAGGCGAAAAATTGTGTCCAGGGGGCCAATTCCGCAAGCGTGAGTTTTCTGTGTACCCAAAAAAATGTATAAACAGATTTGAAAAGAGCCTGTGTTCACTTTTTTTTTTTTGGTACACGGTAAACTCACGCTTAAGGAATTAGGCCCCAGGAGCCAAATCGTCTCTTCCGTGATCGTATAATTCGTCGCGGAAAATCAAGCATTCTGTGGGCCAGATAGTCTCGTTTTTAAGTGACGATTTGAGACCATGCCTTGAAATGTAAAAGCTGGCCGAGTGCATATCAATTTGATATGAAAGGGACACTCTCGACTTTTTGCAAAGCGTTCTTTCAAGTTTAGAGCTTGTCAATTGGGCGAAGTAGGAAAAGGTCTCACTGTGGGTAGTTCATGATGTAAAGTAATCAGTTTTTCCTAGAGTGTTATCTAAGTTTTCGTTTCAAAATTGTATAAATTGCAACACCTTACTCGTTTGACCAGTGCCTTAAAACTTTTATTCACACAAGTTCAAATTAAAGCAATCAGCAGCATTAACCACCCTCATATTCTTTTTTTTATGATTTTAACACTAAGGCAATATCAATGTAAAACAGAAAAAATTGTAACAAAAATTACCGCATACTCGCATCGAAAATACTTAAAAAAAGAGAAAGAATTAAAATGTATCTGTAATTAAATTTAAGATAACATACAAAAGGAAATGTGCAAAGCCTCAAAAAAAAAAAAAAAAAAAAATTGTGAATTAAAATTTAAGAAAAAAATGAAGAGAATACAAAATAAAGTGGAAAATAATATTTAATGAAAAAAATTAAAAATAATTCTTTTATTTTTTTAAAACCAAAAAAAAAAAAAAAATTCAAAAAAACCAAAGCATCGATGGAGAAGGAATTTTAAAATTTTTGAAAAGAGAAATTGGAATATTTCTTGGGTTGGTTTTGTTTTTTTGGGGGGGTTTTTTGAGTGTGAGAGAGAATTTTTGAGATTGATTTGATTTTTTTTAAAAACTAGAGAGAAAACCATCGGGGCACGTGAACACACTTTCCGTTTGCCCTTTGGTAAGTGTTCAATATGATTTTTTTTTGTATCTTTTCGAAAAAACATGTTTGTAGTTTGAAAGAGTTCTTTTAGAAAATGGGAAGTTTTGTTCTTTATCTTGAACATCATACAATGTAAAGGAATTACAATGTTTTTTTTTGTAGTGTGCCGGCACATTTGCGCGATAAGTGTGCTCTGATGGTGCTGGCTTTGGAACGAGACTTGTTTAACAAGTTGAAAAGGCACTTGAGAGAGCTTATCGGTGTGTTTGCTTAGGAAAAACAAGGTTTTCCTTCTAAAAATAGATTATTGTGTCGAACTGTGTTTGGTTAGCACTTTAGAATAATTGGAAATTTAAATTAATCGTTATACAGCAGTCGAGGGTCTGTTATAAATGGAGGGAGGTCATTTTTTACAGACGAGTTACACTTAATCATAGGTAGTTAGATAGTGTTTGGTTTCGTAAATGTCTAGCAGGCGGTAGAAGGGCTTAGTTAGTCATTCTGTTATGAAATATGAATAAATATTGATAGGAGCTACATATGTAGGTAATGGCTTTGCTATATGAGCTGTGATGAATGCAGACCGATAGGCTAATGATAAGAAGAAACTTTCGAAAAACCTAGTAAAGAAATGAGTTTACGACGATTTCAGCAGAAATGATTATGTCTGTATAAAACCAATAAGAAATTAGGAAGTTCCATATGTTGAAATGTAAGAGACATGAGGCAATGGAATAGGGGTGGTTGCGATTTCATACAAAACCCGCTAAAGACTTTTTTATTCTGAACGAACTTGAAGACAAATCGTTGGGCACCCTTTTCAGATATTTTAAGGGGTAAGAACTCTGACAAGAACAAATCAAAAAAAGTCAAGAACTGTTGCACAGTGAGGACACTGTGTTGTAAAGGGAAACGAATCAACACGAAATTAACGCCGATGGTAGCCGAAAATGCTCTCTTTTTTGTCATTTCGACAGCCGTTCGGATAAAATAACAAAAATCGCAACGGGTTTTTGAACTGTAGAGTTTGAATTCTCCTTCGGAAATACATCTTCTGGAAAAGTAATTTTGCCAGAAGCTTGGCCATGCCGTCCAAGCCAAAATAATGTGTCCTTGTCGTGTACCTGGTTGAATATTTCAAAACGGCGTTTTCGAACAAGACGTTGCTGTGCTGCCCCCTTAAGCTTTTAGGTAAATTCAAGTACAACTCCACTGTCTTCTAACTTCCCTCCGAATTTTGCTAGGCTTAAACTCTTAAGAAAATTCCTTGCTAGCAGAAATGCTCTCATCGACTCCACAACAATTGTTTGCGAACCACCAAGATCAATTGAACAATAAAGAGCAAAGCCACATTAACCAGTTTTGTTTAAACACAATGCACGTGAACAATTTCTAAATGCAAAAGAAAAACATGTTGACTTAATGTGTTTAACAAGGTTCATTCCTAGGTACACATTTTAATTTAAATAATAGCTCACTTTTATGTCACTTAATTTGTTTATTTTGTTGGTCTTTGAAACATTAAAAAAATTATAGCATTGCTATGAAAAAAAAAAACAATAATCATCAACTTGACCACATTAAAATGCTTAGTTTTAAGTGTAGTGCTTTGTATTTTGATTATTTTATTTCATCTTGCAGTGTATTTTTATCTTAACCAAGTATCAAGTTATCCTCATGACTATTTTGGGATATCCCAATCTTAATTTGTTTAGTAGAATATAGGTCAGTAAGTTTAAATGACTAAGCCTGATGTGATCCTCGTGTCACCTTTGTATGGTGACTGATAAAGAAATGTTTTTCGTAGAATTTACATATGTACATACTAATTACGAATGACAAATTAACATGTGGGGCATAGGACACGTGTAGAAATTGCAAATAAAAATAGCTCATGGCTTTACTTGAAATTTCTTACAAGAATTACACGGCAATTGGTTCCACCAAATTCCACTTTGAAACATAATTGACTCAAATTAGACTAAAATAAATAAATAGCTGGCGCGACAGCTCTGGATGAGCCAAGGCTTAGCTTCTCGCAACCGTTCATGTTACATTTTTCGTGCGTGTTACATTTTTCGCACAAATGGAAGGGACCTATAATTTATTGCTGACTCCGAACGGCGAATTGAGAAGCCGTCTTTCATGACGGAGGCTTGTCATTCCCCGACGAGAGGTGGTGCCGCGATAAATGTTCGGTGGACATGGCTGGGGATTGAACCCACACCGCTCACACAGCAGTCCAACGCACTAACCTTTCAGTCACGGTGGCCACCAACTCAAATGAGACTACCGTAGATAAAAAGTAAAGTCCAGGCAATTCGAAATTTCCTTCTTGTTACACAAATTAAACCAATAAATGCATTGATACTCTTCGGTTAATTTTAGGTTTTTGATGGAAATATCCCTAGGAATCCAGTCCCTCATATACTTTTTTGTGTTAATTAAATTAGTAAACGGAATTGCAGTCATATTTCATAAGAAAATTGTGTTTAACAATACAAATGTCTTCGGACGTTGATTTATATGTGTAGGCATCAGGAAACTTTCTTTTGAAAGAAAAGAAACAGGAAATTACATATTTGGAAGGGTTTTGAATTTTTTGTAAGTCGATGTTGACCAACGTTCAGTAGATCAAGGTCTTTATTTCTGTTCAAATAAGGTCCTCAGCTGATGTATCGTTTTAAAACATCTTCTCCAATAGGAGCACCGTATTGCCTCGAAGTTCTCTTCAAAGAAACTGGTAGCACCTTTTAGGTTAAACCTACGAACATGACAAGGCCTTTTCTCTTCACGTAAAGCCAAAATTTTTGATTTGAACTAAGCTGGTTATTTGAAATAAATAATCACATGTCAAGTCATGACTATAAACTCGAATATGTGATAAATATAAAAAAAAACTAATAATAGTGTTATAAAAAATCCGATAACAATTAATTATGGACTAATTAACATTAATAACAATAAATAAAGTATACAACTGGTTCTTTGTGTTCAAAGTCTTATCATTGCCAACTTCTGTTTTGACATCAAAAAAAGAAAAGAAAAAAACAACTGATGAATAACAGAATTAGATGATAGGAGAATAAAATTTTATTTAAGCATTATTTTAGCAAAGGTTTTTATTACCATTACTTATTAACATGATTCTAATTAATCTAGTTTTAGCATATTAAGACAACTTAACTTAGTTTACATTAGAGTGTGAGAAAAACACATTTGTTAGCGTTTTACAAAAAAAAAAAATAAATTGAAGTTGACCGAGTGACCGTTGGGGTATTAGTAGACTATTCTTGATTTATGTTTACGATCATGTGCCTTTATTGCTCTAAAATCCATAAAAAAATCATCAACTTCAGTTTAAGTTTGATGAACACTTCAACAGTAATCTCGGTGTAATAACACACTTAGTCCCTACTTTAGGTTAGGTTAGGTTAGGTTGGCAAGAGGAGAGGAGCTCTCTGCGCCACACTCAGGTCAAAAGAGACCCATTGCGATGCCCATTTTTGGGGGAAACGTACCCCTTGCTCGTGGAGCAGTATTCGAAGCACTCTCCAAATTGTCCCAGGCTTTCGAACCATTTTTAGGCCTTAATAAACCTCCAGATGTCCCTGATAGGTACGTCCTTTAGTTCTTCGGTATCCTGGAAAAAGTGCCTTCCAAAGGCTTTACGTCTGAGGTGGCAAAGACCTGGGCAGTGGCAGAGGAAGTGGGTTGTATCCTCATTGACTTCCTCGTCTCCGCAACTCCTGCAAAGGTTGTCCTCGCCTAGCCTTAGCTTTTTCTTGTGATAACACAGAGAATTATGACCTGTAATTACTTATACAAGGATAGAGAGGGCTTTCCTGCCCTCCTCTATGACAGTATTAGTTCTGGCACCGTTGTACCTTGGCCATAGTTTTCTAGTTATTTTACAGGAGTTCAAAGAGTTTCATTCTTTCATTCGCTTCCGCTAGAATCCTGAATCATGCTTGATGTTTGAGTTAGGTAGGTAAAGTGGCGGCTCTTTAGAGCCCAATTAGCGCTAGAGTGCGCCGTTTTGTAACCACGAAACTCGTTTAAACCTTATTAGTATATGGTATTGATTTAGTGGTTTAGGATGGCTATATCCAGCCGGTGGAGTTTAGATACAGGATCAGTTCTCCAATCCTTTTCTCACCTATCTCGGCGAGGTCCATGAAGAAGAGTTTGCCTTAAAAGCGCTGTCTGGTTCTCGCCAGGGCCGGACACCTGCAGAGGAAGTGAAGTAGAGATTCTTTCTCATTAAGGTCTTTCCAGCTTCTGCAGAAGTTGTTGTGAGGAATACCAAGCTTGACCGCATAGTCTTCTACTGACCAATGGCCCGTAATAATGGCTATGGTTCTGGCAATATCTGGTCTTGATTTGCCAAGTAGCTCTGTTGACTTAGTTTTATTGTAATTGGGCCAGGTCTTTCTTGATATGACGCAGCTGGACAGGCCATTCCATATTTGATTTGCAAGCTGGAGGAAGTGTAGATGTACAAAGCCCTTAACAGTGCCCAGCGGAATATCGACTCTTTCTGCAAGTGAACTGTTAAGGGCTGATCCTTTCCTGGCCAGCTCGTCGGCACGCTCATTGCCCTGTTTGAGTTAACATGGCGAGACTTTCACTGACTGATTAGCCTGCTCCAAGTCTAGCGTATATCTTTTCCTTGCCAATTCATCAGCCTTCTCATTGCTTGGTATCCCCTCTTGTCGAGGGACCCAGAATAATTTTACCTCATGCTGTGTGGCTAGAGCATTAAGCTCTTCGCGAAAGCACTTCACAAGCAGAAATTGCTTTTAGTCCTGCTTGACTTTTGATGAAAACGGTGATATCATCACGTGGTATTACCTTCATCGCAGTCTCACGGGCAGTAATTGTCACTGCTAGGATCTCCGCCTGGAAAACACTGCTATGGTCCAGTAGTCTAACAGCTTTAAAGAGGCTAAGTTTGTCTGAAAATATACCTGCACCCACGCCAATGTCCATTTTGGTATTGTTCCCCTTGTCCATTCTTCCCTACTTTACTCGTACACATGCTAAGTCGCATTATAAGCAATTAAAACGAGCTATCCAACAGCTAACAACAATCCCTTTTTGGATTTGAATAATCAACTACAAATTAAACAATTACCAAATGCAAATATCATTAGAATATGTTGTCATTTCTAAAGTTAACCGAATTTTATTACAAAACCAGGAAAGAAATAAAAACTCAAGAAGAAACAAGTACTTAAGTTATTTGCCAACTGTCTGACAAACAATTTGCTTCAACAATTTATACAACTGTTTAATCAAACAAAAGCTCACTCATCCTTGCCGGTAAAACAGCAGTTTGTATGTTTTGCCCCTAAACAGGTCATATTGGAAATTTCCTCTTATGAATTATTTAATAGCAGGCATCAGTGACTGCTGCTTATCGTATCTAATAGAACCGAAATCCTCTAGCTAGCCTTTGAAAAGAAAAAAAAACAACGAAACACAGAAGAGAACCCAAATGTATGCTAATTCTGATTCATCACAAGGCCAAGATTAAGTTACACATTTCGTTCGATAAAGCATCCAAATACTCGATATATTTTCTTTGCCACTCCTTGTGGCAAACAAATAACGTTTCTAAATCAGGGATTTGCCAAAGAACAAAAAACAACTCAGGGAATCAATCCATCAATCATTGGGGAGCTCTTGTTTTTTTTTTTTTTTTGTTTATTTATTTTTGTATCTTTTCCGCTGTTTGTTTCTTAAAATGTTTTCTAGGCTTTTGCTTTAACAAGTACCTATAGTAGGTACGTACAAGAAAACACATAAATTATATATTTTTGCTAATGTATCTAAAAACAATTCTTTTTCCACGAACAAGCAGAAGAAGAAGTAGGAAAAAGGAAAAAAAAAATATATATATTTTAGATGAGTTTGCAAAAAGCATGGGGAAAATGCTATTAATTCGAGTTTGCTGTGTTTGTAGCGCACCACCGCCATGGAGGTGCCGATAAAAAGGTTTTTCTATGAAAATTCGCTGGAAATATGTTTTCCTTTTATTTTCGATTTTTTTTTGCAAATTTCCGGTGGGTTATACTGCTGAGGGTGCAGAAATCACATTGCTAGGTGATATATATTTTTATTGGTTGATTGGACTGGCTGAACGTTATTTTTTTCTTTTCGGCTGCGGGGTAAACAAATGACGTATGGGTCGCGGTGATCGAAAAGTTTTTTTTTCTTTTCTCGATTTTTAGTGATTCAACTGGAGGTTTTTTCTTTAACATTGTTGTCAACCGCTTGGGAGTGGACAGAAATAAGTTTTTGATTAAGAGATGCGAGGCGGCGGTTTCTTGGGCGATGACTGTGACTCATGGAAGAAATACGATCTGAGGAATCGCACGTTTGTGCCGTGACTTTAGGTGGAAGTTTCGGTTAGAAAGGTGCTGATTTTTTATTTAACGCCATTTAACGGGATAGAGTAAATTAAATGGAGAGGAGTCGGTTTTAACTGGATTTTAATTTAGGATGCATGTATGGCATCAAATCACTTTGCCCGCACTAATTTGTTTTTGCATTTAGTTTGTGGCGCTAGTTCAGCTTCTGTACTTTGAAATCCTCCATTAAAAGGTCGCTAGCCATTAGTTCATAAATTGCAGTCATCATTTGATTACGAAATCATTTAAGATACATATTTTCTGCATCAAAATACATATTAAATTCCAGACGAAAATAATATTATTTAACACCTTGATTGGATTTAAGTGAATAATAGCAATAAATACTTTAACCTGTATGAATATGCGCTAATTTACGTGAAGTTTTTTTTGAATCCAAATTTTCATATTTAAATGGTCATGGTAAAATGAGGTGCTAAATGTAACCACGTCAATTGATATTTGTCGTAAGCATTGTGAATTTTAAATATAAACAGTGGTTGCAGTGGAATAAAAGCGGGCAGAGTATTATTAAAAATTCATTTTTGAAATATGACACAAGCTTGCGCATATTCGATTGAAATTTTTGTTTGGTATTATGTAGTCTACACCAGAGGTTCCCAATTTTTTTTCGGCCACGGAACCCTAAATTATCAAACTTTTTTTGGCGGCGGAACCCCAGGGTTCCGCGGAACACCATTAGGGAAACGCTGGGTCTACACAAATCGTTGGCATACAATTTTCCGTTCCTTTTTGTTCAAAAGCTTTCATCTTCAAGTTCAGCAGTGAATTTTAGAACGAAAAATATCAGTGTAGTGCAGTGCTGTCTACGAGTAGCCACCTAGGTGTTGGTTGGTAGAAGATGGTATCAGGGCGAACTTAGTAAGCGGGTTAATCAGAGCAGAACGACTAGGATCGACAGCTTTTCTGGTAGCAAAAAGACACATCTTAAGCTGTGTTCAGACGATTGCCAGATCTTACAATATTGTAAGGTTTGCCAATGAAAAATGTGTCACAAATGTGTTACAATCGTGTAAACTGACAATTTTGTAAGAAAAAGCATTGTCAGGTCGTTGAAAGATCGCCAACTGACAATGAAATTTTTAGGTATCTACCAATCGTCTTAACACTCTCATTCATCATCAGCTTCAATTTCTAATCGGCCAACCCTGAAGACGCCTACTTGATGGCACGGATTCCATAGCACGTTTTGGAAACCAAGTTGATGATATGCCTTTAACGTGTCCAAACCATCGAAGAAGCAGCTGCTCGACATTGAGTGACTCGCGTATTTTGGTGTTCCTAATCCGATCTCGGCGAGTCACTCCAGCAATACAACGAAGTTAACTCGTTTCTGAACACTCTTTTAGTTCTAATTGGATTCTGTTGAACCGCCACCCCTACCTAGGATCGACAGCTAGACTCGACAGCATCGTTCCATTGGAGCTCACAGTTCCACCTAAAAGTTATACGAATGACACATACTCGTAAGACACACGGCCCAAGAGTTCATCTCCCTTGCCAATTGTTGTAATCAATGCTCCATGCGAAATCTGGTCGTGCTAATTTAAAAGTCGTAAATTCGGTCACACGAATATATCATTCGCCTTACAAATTACATTAATTAAATTGTTTTTGATTTTTTTTTACACCCAGGAAAAAATGAATATATCAAAAGAAAGAAAACAAAGAAAACAATTTCTCAGCTTGACGGTCCAATTATTATAATTCGCTACAAAGTGTGCAACGTAGGGAGAAGTTTCTCTTATTTTTTTTGTAATTTTCCGAGAATTCATGCACTTCAGCGACAAAAGTATCGACTCTCGGTCTTTCGTACTTGGCCTACCGACAGAACGTTGCATATACTTTCTATGCGGTGTGACCAGAGTGGAATAAATTATTGGGATTGATCTGAATAAATCAAGATGTTTAAATTTCACAGAATCAAAGTCTGTTCAATGTCAGTGTTGGTACAAAGATTGATTCAATAGCATGTGCGCAATTAATTTTTTTAATATGACGTTGGGAAATTCAAAAATTATTAATTTAAAAAAAGGGTTGGTATTCAATATCAGGCAAATGCCTTCCTTGTCTTCTTTGACATGTTTTGTTTCTGTGTGGCGTGGCTCTAGGTCCTATATGAATAGCGGCAAGATTTTTCAAAACGTGTACAAGGTTGATAATCTTATTAGGGTAATTATCCCTTCGTTTAAGAAATAGCCCTCTGTGCTCGATGAGAGCTTCAAATAAACACACTAGTATTTCTGTCTCACACCTCTCGCCAGTCTTCCACCCACAGTATTTGCTTGGCAAATATTCAATTTTTTTTTTTAATTTTCTTTGTACGCCTGACACAAAACTAAAGAACAATAAGAAAGCAGAAATAATATGTACTATATACAATTTAATTAATTTCCACGCTAAAGAGGAAGATTTTTCTCATGCACGAACGGAACGACGGACAAAGTAAGGAGAGTATTCATAATTGTTTCGTTTCCATATTTTGTTATCGATTATCAGCGATGACAATTATGTGAGGAAAAGAGAAAAAAAAAGGGGAGCAATGTGCTCATGAAAGCGTGTGTGGGAAATCATGATAATTATTTCGAATAAGGAGTAATTAATTAAAAATAAAAATAAAGAACAGGCAACACGAAAAAAAAAATATAGCAGCAGCAGCCCACTTCAACAACAATGCTATAAAAGTTGCCATGTCAGCCAAACAGCACAATTAAATCAGTTCAATAAGAAAAAATATATAATATAAAAATAGTGTATTCAGTATTCATTAGCACAAATTGTAAATACACAGTAGAGGTGAATATTTTTGTTATTTTTTCGTGCAAAGATAAATATATTTTGAGTGCAGATACATTCGTTTTGTGATTGTTTGCACGTTTGCACTGCTGAGCCCGATGAGTTAATTAAAAATTAAAAAAAAAAACAGGAAAGTGCACAAAGGGTGTGATTGCATTTATAGAGGCTATCAAAGAGAATGAAACAAAAGGAATCCTTAGTGACATAGAGCTCTACGTGAATTTAGTTTAAAAATCAAACTTGAAGGCCTTTTCCATACACCGCTCTTAAAATAGCAGCAGCCCCGACGGCTCGAATCTAATCACAGGAATACCATGTTGCATAAGAACAAAGCTGTCGTCAAGATCAATGACAACGAAATTACTTCCCCTGGAAGAATGCACATTTGGTGCTTTCCTCGACACCGAAGAAGCCTCCAATGGTTATTTGGTTATGGAGGGTGAGATAGCTCTTTACTTAGACCGCGGTTGGGCGTGTTGTAATTCCCCTCAGGTGACTGTTGAAAAAAGTTTTGTGGAAGTAAACGGGTGTGTGTGCGGCTGGTTTAGGGATGGTGCAACTATCTTCCTGTGTTTTTGGCAAACTCCAGGATATCACCGATCACTTTGCTTTAGATCTGGTATCCACATAGATACCAGTATTCATTGGCGTTGTTCAGTGGCTGAACAATGAAAGAAGAAGTGTTCTAGGCCCTCCTCACAATTTTTGCATATTGCAGTGTCAGCTAGTCCAATTCTGTTTGCGTGCTGGTTGAGATTTATGCGCCCTGTCAGAAGTCTCACCATTAATCTCAGACTTCTTAGTTGTTCCGGGACAGTATCCCCGTGATGCGCGTATCGAGAAGGTTCAGCAAATTCTTACATTCCCGCACTCTATAGGGATCTCGATATAAAGGATATGTTAACGCTTTAATTGCTGCTTTAGTGCCAGAGTATATGTATGTATGTCTATGCGTTTTCCTAAGGTGTGATGTTACATGAGAACCTCGACCCCCCTCTGGATCGCGAAGACTTCTGCCTGAAAGACTGTGACATGACGTTCGAGATTTATGGCGATTTGCGTTTGCAAGCCCCCTGTTCTTTCGTAATATTGGAACCGTCTGTGTAAAGGGCTATTGACTCCCTCGAAGGAGAGGTCACTGAGAAGTTGTCGACAATGGCAACGTCGCATGGTTGATCTGTCATCGGTGTTATTTCACGTATCATCCTGATGTTTGATGCGTTCTATGCGATCCGTATACTTGGGCACTAAAGCAAATTTAACGCGTTCGCAATCAGGACTACATACTAGGCTCTGTGAATCTGTGCGCCTAGACAAGGTGGCACTAGCTTTTTTTAACGGTCTGAATGACTTTTCAATGACTCAATGAACTTCCTATCTCAGACCAAATGGAGCCTTCGTTTACTACTTAAATTATCAGAAAGAGCCTTCATAATAATGCAAGAACGCAAGTTCCCACAGCCTTCTTTAGCACACTTGCTAATTTCTCATATCTATAACAACGCTTCAATCTTATATAAGATCTCGTTTATAGCCAGGTCTGTTATCCATATTATTCTCAGCTCACGATTCTATCGTAAAACAGATTCGCTTAGTCTTTTATCAAATAGGTACAATTTTCAAATAGATAAATTTTCCCTAGTGTTATAGCGTACTTGAGCCGTCAAAGCAATGCACGACTAATCGCTTTGGTATAGAGCGTATGACTGTATACACATCTCGAACAAGCTTTTGCGGTCAGAGAAACAAAATCGAAATAAATTCAATGGCATTGTAACAGTGAAAAATGCATTCAAAACAACACCGCTTGGATAGTTATGATTCTCATTTAAAATGTCGTACACCACTTTTTTTCCCTCAGTAGGACAAGCTTAATGAGAGTAATTGTTACTTTTTTTTTGCTTTACTTGTGTACAGTGTTTTTTACTACTAATAGTAACCATATCGAAAGTAATAGACTATTACAATTATTTGTTTACTTTGGCAGTTACACTTTCAACTCGACCATAAAAATCATCATTAAATCTAAAAGGAATTAAAGAAAAAAAAAACATGTACATTAATTTGGCCTCACTAAAGTCTAATTGAGCGTTACATGAAATATATGTTAAAATTAAAATAAAGTACAACAAAAATAGAAACTTAATAAACACATCAAAGTCATCACAATTTACCAAGCAAAAATCAATCTTTTTCTTTGGTTTCGTTTCATTCCTTAAAAATAATATTAAAAAAAAAAAACTCGTATGTACATACATACATCTTCTTTATGGTTGCCATGCGAAATTTATTCGACTCTTAACCAATCTCCACAATTGAGACCCAGACCAGACTCTTAAATGGGTTTATATGTAAGTTTGGCATATTAAAACGAAACCTATCAAAATAACAACCGCAAAAAAAAATAATGACAAAAGAAAGAAAAAATAAATAAATTTGCAGAAAAATAAAAAGTAAAAGAAAACAAAGTAAAAAAAATGAACCAGACTCAGAGTAGGTACCTACCTACTCAATGGAAAAGTACTGGGGAGAAATTTTTATTTGTTGTTATTTTGTTTCCTACTTCACTTGGAGAAAAAAAAATTCTAATTAAATCCATGAATTTTCTTAGAACTTTAGATACTTTAGGACGCAGCGGTGAATTTGTTTTCGGCGCAGACCTCCAAAGAGGCTTTTTTATTTTTTTGGTTTAGAATGATGGTGTGTTTGAATTTTATTCTTCGCCAACGAGTGATAATTTGGAGTCAAATTTGTTCAGGTATTATCTTACCTTGAAAACAAATGAGTCACTGATAGAGAAGACAAGCTTTTTTTGTGATACGAATCTTCGACGAGTCAGAGTCTGACTATCTTTGAGGTGTAGTCTATATTTTTAGACGATTTTCAAATTGCATGTACTTATGATGACTCGTCTCAGAGATTCATCGATAAAGTAGAAAATCTGAACAAACATAAGTGTCAACAACTTAAATGAAGGTTACTCATTCGATTGAAATTTTTGTAAAGAATAATTATCTGGGACTAAATTAAAAAAACAAAAAATAGATAAGAATCTTGAAAAACAGCAGTTGGGTGCAGTACTATTTTTAACGAAATTCGTGGAAATTTTAAGGTTTTTTGCGTCTCATGATGTTTAGGTTAATTTGTTCAACTCGATTGTGCAAAAGAGCGATCACTCTAGTTATTTCCTGTATGTAGAATGTTAAATTCACAAACTTTGGCTCATCGTTTAACAGTTCTACTGTACTCTTGCATTTACTTAACAGAAATGGTTGCCATTTGCCAAAAAGTGATAGATTTGTTACACAGCTCTCAATATTCGTCTACGATGAAATTAAAAAAAGTTTTTAGAACTGTCATCTTGCTCTCGAATTTAGGTAAAATAGTATCCTAGTCATTCCGTTTCCAAAAGACGTAAGAGAAGAAAATGATTTACCATCCTACAAAGCCTTGTGCTAAGATCACATAGAAAATGTTTGGCGTGACAGAGCTTAGATGGTCAGGCCTATCTGCTTGCACCATTAGCGACCTTTAGATCTCGTGATAGTGAGATTTTTGAAGTTTAGCACCGCCTCCAATCCAATCACTCTGAGCTATTATTATTATTGTTAGTGGAGAGCGGTTGGTTCGGTCTAGCAACTGTCCCCATAGGGGACTATTGTGCTGTCTCAATTTTTTAGAGCAGTTTGTCTGTTCCAGACGTGACGAATTCACTGCTTAGGCGGGGCATTCTGCGACGATGAGAAGAGAGCTTTCATCAGTTTCCATGCATAGTCTGTAGATGGGGTGTGGTGACAGGCCAAGCTTGTGTGGATGCCGTTTTAGTCGGCAGTGGCCACTTAGGATAGCGGTTAGAATTTTTAGGTGGTTCCTGCCTAGATTCAGTAGAAACTTAGTGGGGAAAAAGTATTTGGTACATTTCCGCGTGGTCGCCGTGGCTCAATAGTTAGTGCGTTGGACTGCTGACCGAGCGGCGTGGGTTCAAGCCACAGCCATATCCACCGAAAAAATTTTCGCAGCACCACCTCTCGTCGGGGAATGACAAGCCTCCGGGAGTATAATTTGTCATGAAAGAGCTTCTCAGTTCGCCGTTTGGAGTCAGCAATAAATTGTAGGTCCCTTCCATTCGTGCGAAAAATGTAGCACGCACAACATGAATAGTTACGAGAAGCTAGGCCTTGGCTCATCCCGAGCTGTCGCGCTAGCTATTTTTATTTTTTTACATTTCCGGGTTATACTTCCCATCCAGATGGCGTTGGATTTAAGCAAGCTTTGTTCCGTTACGTAAATTTTGAAAATGGATTTGTTTGGAAACGATGAGGGGTTTATTGCACCTATCTTGGCCAGTGAGTCCGCTGTTTCATTGCCGATGTGGCCCTTGTGAGCAGGGATCCAGTGGATTATGACCTGGTTGTTTTTTTTCTAGTTCAAGATGCATTTTGACAGTCTCTAGAAGTAGTTTAGATTTTATCATGGCTGAGCTCAGTGCTTTTGCTACGGAAGGTAGAAAGTAAGTTTAGGCTTATGTACTGATTAATGGGACACATTTCTGCCTGGAAGATCGTTCTGTATATGGTTAGACTAACCGTGCTACATGACTCTCCGAATATTTCCGCACCAAATCCACTGTCCGTGTACCACACTTGGTCGGGCTCCGAGAGACGGGGTTTGAACTTTTCCAGTAATCACTTGGGGGGATGACTACTGAGTAGTTTCGTTTAAAACGGTACATTGGAAGATTGTCGTCCAATGACTCTGACTTTGTGTCTGCTTCATGTTAAGGTGACTGTCGGGTGGATGTTTAGAGCCGCTGTTGTTTAGCTGGAAGAGCCTGTGCAGACTGAGTTTTGCCTGCATTTCTATGTAGAGCAACAATAGCGTTAGCGATGTAGAGCACAGGCAAGCCGTCATGCGCATTTCAGGTAGGCTTTGAATTCGTTCCAGTTTCCTGCCTCATTTGTTTCTGTTCACCAGACTATTTTCAGGGTAGGTCTTACGACCAAGATGTAGATTTGGAGTATGATTTTGGGACTAAGTCCCAGTTGTTGCAACAGATATGGCGACAAATCCACAGTGCTCGTGTGGCTTTTTCGACTGTCCGGTCGGTGTGGGGATTCAAGGACAATTTACTGTCCAGGATTACTCTAAGGTACTTTACTTCTTGCGAGAATCGCATACATGGACGGGCGAAAGATAGTCGCTTTCTTGAGGTTCACGGAGAGGCCTTCTTTGGTGCAACATCTCTGTGTCTTCGTATTTTTGTGATCTAACGAGTGAGTTCTCTTTTGTGAATCAGTATAATGGAGGGTATAATAGAGTCTTTTAAGATAACGTTCATTAGCTACATGTGTACATATGCGCATTGCTCAGCGCAGGTGTTCACTCTTGGTTTTCACAATTAGAACACATTTGAACTCAAACAGGTCGTCCAACAATTCTTTCTGTAGTCCCACGAGTATGGCTTTGTTAAAACAGTGATAAGTGTATATTTGAATCAAATAAAGAATAAACTGGGTTAGAAGGCAACTTGCACGTTGCACATAAGTGACAATGAAAAGTTCTTCGCCTCATCCCCATCGATTAATACCGCTCTGGTTGCATCGCACCAAGAGTATCTACAAAAAACAGTGTCACCTGAAAAATGAAGTGTCAATATTTAAATGAATACTGAAACTCAGAACTGGTATTTTCCAATTTATCGTGAGAAGGCACACATTCACGGAGGAGGCAGCCTTGAACTGTGTAAACATGGGGAAAAATTAATTATTTTCTAGGTTTTCGTATTTAACCCCAACCTGGGATGGAACTTATCATATCAGTCAACATCGTCGTCATCGTCGATGCGACAATTATCTGTCATCCAACTTTGTTTAGTTTTTTCCCCCCTTTTTTTCAAAAAAGGAAAAACAACTCAAAAGACAATCAGTCTGAGATAGAGGCCTACAATCAATTTGCGTACCGCTCCGCACTGTCTAGATACACCTTGAAAATATATACGACTATACATATGTATATTACCCTGCATAAAACCTATCTTTGTATCGTTTATCAAGCGAGGAAGTGTACATATGAGTTATATTTATAGGTTGGTAAATGTTTGCGCCACAATGTTGTTCAAGTCTCTATGTTTGCCCTGCTTGCATTCGCTATCAACGATGATAAACAATTTTCGAAATTGTTTAAAGTGCTGTTTTTTTCTTTTTGTGTTCTTGTTCTTTTTTTTTTTTTCCCTCGACTTGTGTTCCTCGGTGCTGAGTGATAAGGTTGTTTGCGTTTAGTTGCTATCAAAGCCGTGTTCTATGACAAATTGCTCTAAATAATCGTAATTTGTTTGATTGCTTCAGATATAGTGAGTGATTTGTTAGACATATGCCAATTGTCATCTAGGTCGACTATATGACTTGAGAAGGTGATTCCATTTTAGATGGGATACAAAATAAAGGTATGAAGGCTTAATTTTTAAATTTAAAATCGAGATTGCTGTGGTGAGCGTTTATTTCTGTGTAGGATCTAGTCTATGTAGGAAGCAGAATCTCGTTCTATTAGAAGGTCGGGTTAGTTTAGTGTTTGTAATGCGATTGTTCATTCCATCCGCCAGTCACTGCAGTCGTTGGAGCTTCACTCTTCTGGCTAAGTCGATGTTGCTGTACAGCTTGTGCAGTTCGTCATTGTATCTCCTCCTCCATTCACCGTCTACGCAGACGGGACCGGAAATCACCCGAACAATTTTCTTCTCGAAAAAGCCAAGAGCAACCTCATCCGCTTTTGACAGAGTCCAAGCCTCTGGGCCGTAGAGCAGGACTGGGACGATTAAGGTCTTATAAATGGGTCACCTTAGTCATTCGAGAGAGGGCTTTGCTACTCAACTACCTTTTTAGCTCAAAGAAACTGCGACTGGCAAGAGTTAATCTCAGCGCTAGTGTTGTTGTCTGAATTTATAGCGGAGCCTAGGTAGACAAAGTCCTTAACTCCCTCAAAGTTATAACTGTCTATTGTGACGTTCTGTCCAAGACGTCGGTGTTGGGTGTCTTTTTGTTTACAGCATAAACTTGGCTTGCCCTCATTGACCGCTAAACCCATTTTCGCCGCCTCCATCTCAATACTTACGAACGCACCAGAGACATTACGCTGCGTTCTTCCGATTATGTCAATATCGTCGGCGTACCCTAGTAGGTAGGTAGGTGGGATGGCACACTTAAGCCAAGAAGGCCCTTTGTGGTACCACAAGGATCAAAACCCTGAGCCGCGCCACTTCATTGGAACTTCCTCCTCCTCCTCTTCCCTACAGCTTCTGCAGAAGTCATTTAAGAAGAGGCCCATACTTCTGGCATGAAAGCCAATTTGACAATGGCCAGTCAGAACACCAATAACGGTGCTAATGAGCGACCTATTGAGCAAGATCGAACTTTTAGATCGGGTGAGATTTAGCGTAGGCCAGATCTCCCTGGAGGTGCGGCACGTGGTACCGTTGCTCCATCTTTGGTTAGTCTTACTGATCGCGTCGTACTTTAAGAGAAGTTTACATGTAGCGAGTGTAATACCGGAAGAATGTCTAGAGTAGTACCACGTTTGGCAAGTTGATCGGCCTTACAATTCCCTGGAATGTCCCTATGATCGGGTACCCAGCATAGGTGAATGTTAAAATGTTCTACCATCTCCATGAGAGATGAGCGACAGTCTACCCTAGTAATTGGACGGACTTTTGAAAGATTGTGCCTCTAGTGTTTTGCATGAGTTTTGCACAACTCTTTCAAGAACGATGTTGAAGAAGTCGCATGACAGCGCGTCGCCTTGCCTCAATCCTTTTTTGACATCAAAGGTTTCGGTGAGGTCTTGACCGACCTCAATTGAGCACCGTGTATTCTCCATCGTTACCTGCACAAACGGACGAGTTTGGCAGGGATGCCAAAACTAGACATAGCTCTGTATATTTCGTCTCTATAGATGCTGTCATACGCTGCCTTAAAATCGATGAAAAGGTGGTGGGTATCGATTTGAAGTTCCTCGGTTTTCTCCAAGATTTGCCGCAGTGTGAATATTTGGTCGATAGTGGACTTTCTTAGCCTGAAGCCACACTGATATGAACCGATCAGGTTTTTGACGAATGGCTTTAGGCCTTCACACAGCGCGGCCAGTAAGATCTTGTAAGCGATGTTACGAAGACTGATGCCTCTGTAGTTAGCGCAGTTTAGAGGATCTCCTTTCTTATCGTTTAGAGTCGGCAATATACTCTAGGTCCCTTCCATTCGGGTGTTGTACTTTCTAACTCTATTGCACAACTTAATTATTATTTGCAATATTCAACGTCTCATTGTCAAAATGTACTTCGTAATGCTCTCAGAGCTGCCACCTTGTTTTAATTAGCTGTATGACTACAAAAAGGACACGAAGTGTGATATTATAGACCCGTCTAGGCCTGAATTATTTTTGTTTCTTCTAATCCTCAATTCCATACGAAGTTTCTCCGCTTCTTCTTCTGTCAACCTTTCTGGGGACATATCCTTGAAGTTTCCTTTTTCTATCCGTGAACCCTTGTATTTTTTAAAAGTCCATTTCAATTATTTTAGGCTCTTCCTAAAACAACGCCTTAAATCTTAAATGAAAAGCGAAAAGGTTGTCCATCCCTCTACTTGAGGGGTTGCTTATTTTATGTGCAAAAGTCGTGTCAATGCAAATTCCATTTAATACGACTCATCGACCGACAAGGACGCTTGGGTTCATTTAGTGTTTTTTTTTTTATTTCATTTTCTAACATTTTTTTGCTGTTAAGAACCGAAAATAATTAAAAATGTTAATTAGTCTAGCGCAATTGAAAAACAAACTTTGTTTGGCTATGCGATTGTTTTGTTTTCTATTTTTCTTAGTTTTTTTTTTTCTTTTTGCAGGAAACAGAAATAAACCCAGAGTGGAGAAGGTAATTAAATATTTTGCATTCCCTAACGAATTCGAATTCAGGGCTTTGAATAGCAAATGCTTCCTCTTCAATGGGTGCGCGCAAAAAAGCACAAAACCACACGTACACTCACACACAAAAGGCGAACAAAAAATCGTGAAATTCCAATTTTAATGCAATTCGTTTTCATTAAAATTCTATTTCAAAATTCAAAACAAACAGAGTATAGCGTATGAGTCAGGCTTTGGGCTGGGGGTAAAACAAAACAGAAACTCAATATTTACTATTGCATGAGGTTTCGATGTTGATGAATATTTGAATACTCAAGTGTATTACACAGGCGTTACAAATTTTGAGTCAGTGCGAATAATTTTTTAGTTAACGATGTGTTCCTTTTTTTAGTGCGACTGATGAGTCAGCCACTAAAGGTTGGTTGTTTGCACTTAATGGAATATAAAATGTGGGAAACAACTGAATTTAAAAAACGAATTAAATGCAATTTTAATGTGGAATTGTATGGTCCTTAACTTTGAAGAGTCTCCATTCTGGGGCTTTAACAGCAAAGGCTAATGCAGTTGACCTCAGTGTCAGAGTGTAGAATGATGGAACTTTCGTAGATCACGTTTACACTTTTTTGAGAAGTAGTTTCAAGGTTAGGTTAGGTTAGGTGGCTGTCCCCGCTAAAGCAGAGATACACTTTGGCCAGAACGGCCCATTGTGATACCACAACGAAGAAAACCGGCTAACCGGCACCAGGGAACCAGAAAATGTAACATAACTACAACGAAGGTGGGCAACCGTAGCGGTGTTAACCCTAAGATTTGAACTATTTCGTTCCAGAGATGAAGTTTCTTATCTTCTGGATGTCGAGTTCAGCTAGATCGTTAAGATCATCATAGAAGTATTCCCCGAGGGTTCTTCTTCTTAGCTCTTCCTCTTCCACTTCGTCCCTACAGCTTCTGCAGAAATCGTTGGAGGAGACCCTCAGTGTAAGTGTAGCCTGTCTATCAGTCAATGTCCGGTAAGGACCCCTATCAGTGAACCTAGATTTTTCCGGTTTGTAGATAAAAGTCTCTCCGTCTTCTTTAAATCCAGGTTAGGACAGATTTGTTTTGACAGGAGACAAATGCTGATGTTGTTCCACCTATGGCTTGCCAGTTTCTTGACGTCTGTGTCAAGGAGTAACTTGTTCGATTCGATAGGCACAGGGGAGATGCCGTCCTGCAC
This sequence comes from Matsumyia berberina, assembly GCA_917880715.2. Taxonomy (NCBI): domain Eukaryota; kingdom Metazoa; phylum Arthropoda; class Insecta; order Diptera; family Syrphidae; genus Matsumyia; species Matsumyia berberina. The sequence goes on from OU862870.1 coordinate 66,220,461, forward strand.
CCCGTTTTGCCGGCTCGTCCGCTCTGCAGTTGCCTAGTACGTCCCTGTGTACTGGAACCCAGCACAGGGTTACGTCGCACCTATTTGCAATCTCGTTGAGAGATCTGCAGCATTGCTTTACCAACCTTGATCGTATTGTCGGCGATTCCAAGGCTTTAATAGCTGCCTGACTATCTATGTATAGTACAATAGCGGTGCAATCTATCGCATTAATTGAAAGCCAAGCCGCAGCTTCGCAGACTGCCGTAATTTGCGCTTGAAACACACAACAGTGATCCGGGAGTCGCGTGTGATGGCTAAGCCAGGTGCATTGGAGGCAGCCCCCGTACCACCCGCTGTCTTGGATTCATCTGTGAATATTTCTAGAGCGGAATCATTCAAAACTGTACCAGATTCCCAAGAGCTTCTGCTAGGAATCCGAGTCTTATATCTGACGTTGAAGTCAATATAGGGGACAACGTAGTCCGTTTTACTAGGAATAGTATGGTTGCCCTTGAGGATCCTAGAGTGGCCCATTGCTATGCTGATCACCTGGAAGGATTCTCTGAGCCTAAATGCTGCTGTGACTGTCATTTGCTCCCAAACACAACACAGATGGATCAATACCTCCAGTGCAGCGGTGGCGGTTGTTTTCAAAGCACGCGTTATGCAGATGCATGATCCCCTCTGTACCTTTTCAAGTAGGCTGCTGTTGGTCTGTTTTGTCCAGTGCTGTCCACCAGACCAATACTCCATATATAAGGATCGGCCTCACCACCGCCGTATATATTCAGTGGACTACTTTAGGTTGCAGGCCCCATTTCGGGCCCAGAACCTTCCGGTAGGAGTAAAAGGCAATTGAGGCTTTCCTAGCACGGTCCTGAATATTCAGCTTCCAGCTGAGTTTCCTATCGAGTATGACTCCCAGGTATCTGGCGTGGTCTACAAATTGGATTTCCGTGCCTTCTAGTTTGTGAGGGAAGTACTTTGAAGCTCTAGACTTGTTTTGTTTTCAGTTAAAGCCTACATCGAAGCGAAGAACTGCTTACATTGAACAAGCATGGTCTTTAGAAAGCTTTTGCATAGGCCATTGATTAATATCACGTCAAAAATATTACTGATAAGCTGCTAGACCTAAAGATCAGCTGTATCTGATCCAGACATACTCGTCATCGTTCCCTGTTTTTTTTTTTTTAAAGAGGTGTTTTTCTACCCTGGCGAAACTTCTGACTAACTTCGGTAGAAATACTCGAAACGCTTCAATTTTGATTCTTTGACGATCAAAAGCACACAAAGCACACTGTATAGCAAATTCAATTGTGCTAGTGGAATGTTGTTCCAGTATATATTCATAATAAAGAAAGTTTTGAACTGAATCATCCCGTGGTTAACCAGTCACCAATGACTTTTTATACAACAAAGAAAAGCCTTTATAAAATTATTACTTATTTCACTTACCCACAGAGCTTACCCCGTCTAGATAAGTGTTCAGTAAACAATCAGAATTCAATCCCCTCCCACTCCAGCCCCGTTGGAACACTAAATTAATTTCCTATCAATACACGAATCTGCGATAAACAGCTGCAACTACTTACTGCACGTACACACCTCCTGTACAAAGTTGACATAGGACCATTGAATCATTTGTGTACCCCAACTGCATGATGTCAGTTCGAACGGGTGTATATCGGCGAACCTTATCTCGAACCATAGCTCCAAAAATAGAGCCAACGCCGACAAAAACAACATGTAACAAAAAAGTGAAAAAAATAATTTTGAATACCGACTGAGAGGCCTTATCTAAATTGAACCAAAACTGATAACACGCAAAATCCTCCACGAATGAGCGAGTTAATTCAATTAAATTCGCTTAATTCATTTATGTTTGTTGTTGCACCCCCCTAGCTCCCGCCCCAACCACCGCCATCAGCCCACTTAAGTGGCTTTATCAATAATGGAAGAGATTTGGCCTCGCTATGCTGATTAAACCGGGTGCCTGGTCTAATCGGTGAGTACTCCAGGAGCGTTAAAAGCGAACCCAAACTGAAGGGGAAGTCACAATTGAAAAACAAATTACGCTAGCCATTTGGTTTTGACTTGATTTGGGGTGTGTATGTGTGTGTGTGTGTTGTGAGTTATCGGGGTGGGTTTTTCGGGGTCAAGGAAAGGATTTTTGTATCTAAATTGTTCAAAGGTCGAGTGGAGGTGTTTTTTTTTCTATATATCGAATTTGTTTTTTTCCGCAACAGTCTTGTTGCAAAGAATGCTATTTGTCTCCTACGATTGGTTGGGGTAAACTTTGTACTTGCTCGGACACTAGTCACCTGATTGTCTTTGTAGTTGATTGGCATGCAGTAAATTGTGTTCGATAAAGTTTAAAACACAACACGTCAGGTATTCTGGTTGAATCTGAATAAATCCGCACCCAATTTGTCGTCAGCAAACGGCTGATTAGTTTCAAAGGCTACAAATTAATCTTATCGAGTTTGGAAAATGTTTGGAAGTTATCCATTCAACATTGACAGGAAATTCCTAAGATTTAAGTGATGAGGACGGCGAAAATGTGAAATATGAACGACAGCAAATGCGATACCCATTATGCAATGAAACGTGGTCCCGTGGCTCAGTGGTTAGTGCTTTGGACTGCTGAGCGAGCTGACACAGATTCGATACATAACCAACAGACAACACCCCCTTTTCTTTGTCCTGGAAAAGGTTTTCCATCGATCGTTTTGAGTCGACAATAAAAAAAACGGTAGGTCCTTTCTTTCGTGCGCACAACATAAATAATTTCGAGAAGCTGGGCCTCAGCTCCCCTTGAGCTGTCGCACCAGTTATCTATTTTTTTAATTATGTAATGAGAGCCTCAGGAAGTCCATAGATTCGTTTCGATCGTGGTGGGAAGATGTCCTGTCATCAACTGGCATAAACAGTTTGTGATGAAATCGTACTTAAACTATAATCAGGCCCGAGATTGGAGTGTCACCGTGGAGTCTATTATTAGTTTCTTTTTCTGAAAATCCAGCAAAGGCGTCGTATCTACCCTCTGACCTAAGTTCACTAAATGCCAACAACCTTGCAAAGATACCTATATCAGTTGGCAACACAATCATCGTGTCTTCAATGTCAAACGATTCAGTCTCGCCGCACGTGTTCTAATTCCTGGTAAATTCTTCAAAAGTACGTACACACAAGAGCTAAATAAATCTGATGCAATGTCATCCCGAAAGCGGTTCGCTTTGATCAAAGTGGCTTCGTTGGTTTAGTCATCGCGAAAATAAATAATTAAAGTAACACGCTAACCACCACCTCATCGTCAAGGCCATTCTCAGTCCACCCCTTATCAGTTCGTCGCAACAAACCCACTTACACACACTTTTTTCTTTCTTTTTTTTTTTTTGTCAAAACAATGAGCATTCCTAGTGTATTTTTCTGAAAAACAAAAACATCTACGTCATAGCTGAACGAATTCTTCATATTCTTTTTTTTTTATTCTATTTTTCTGTTAGAGTGGTCTTGTTACCACCTTAGACGACCACGTAGCGAGTTGGTAACAATGCAGTCAAGTTGGAGGAAAGGGAGGTGATTTCATCAGCTCACTTACGTATGAATAATTCCCAGTCCCATTGCTGTCTGACTTTTTGGATTATAATTTTTTTTTCTTTTCATGAGGATTACGTGTATTTATATCCTTTAAGAGGATTTTTTTGCTGTTCAAAATCGTTCTAGATAAACAAGAATTTAAATCATCTCCCACAATTGTTCGGCGCGCGAGTTTATCTCAGATTTTACTCCGCGTGGATCTTGGATTTCATTGCTTGAGAGCACCTTGACCCCAATTTCCGGGACAATAAGAGCGTTGGTGATGATTTTCCCAATTCTCTTTTGGATTGGATTTGTTTTCACTTTTTTCGAGAGGTTTTTTTTTTTTGAATTTTCTCATTAATTCAACACATGCTGACACATTTCAAGGCACGTGTTCAATAAATTTTCTTCCATTTATATTAAGAAGCATTTGGGGGTGAAAATTGGCTACCCCTTGTGGTCCCGTACCATGATACTGGCGCCGCTTAAAAATGACATGTTTACCGCAGAGAGATTTCATCGTGACAATTGGTCAATGGCTTCTTAATGATGGCTGTCGGATCTATTTTCAAAAATCGCGCATCGGTCAGCCCGTGTGTGTTTTGGGATATTTTTATGCGAACGAGTGCATAGGACGTGTTTATTTCTTGTTGAATGGTCGATGGGCACGTTTCCTGCGTTGAGAAAGGCAATGACTTGGGTTTTTGCACGGCACAAATCGGGAGATGGTAGATTTGATTTTTTATTTATAAAAATGACGCTGAACGTAGTAGATATCTGCCTGTAGATTGCCGAAGTCCGATCGAACGAATGCTTTAGCATACAAATGTGCATCAAGACTGGTCAAGTGAATTCTGAATTATAATACATAAGAAACTCAAGTGCTGTCAGATTCTTGCGCCGTATGATGAATTTGTACGAGCAACAAATATTGCACAATTTAGTTCAATGGGGGAACAATTTCCATGACATAATATTATCGTCAAGTTGCAGCACTTGATGAAGCAATGATAATGGGTGGTGTGAATAAAAACTGAGGGTACACTCTGGGCAAACCCTCTTAAAAATGTGTTCTGAAACTTGACGAAATTAATTTTTTACTCAAGTTAAATTGAGTGTTTTTCCAAAAAGTTGAGTGAACACTGCGTCAGTTTTTATTCACACCACCCAATGTGTCTTGAAAAATTCTCAGTTCACTGTTGGAAGGAAGAGAAGTCATCTCATAGACCCATAGAATGTTAAGGTTAATACTTCAGTCCATTCTGGTTATTTTTCTTAATCATAGAGGAATCGTTATTCTTAAGTCTGTATTCTTCTGTATTGCTTGGGGGCAAAACTGACTGAATAAACAATATGCGTGGAAAGCATTTGACTGATATCGTATTCCACATATAATTCCCAAATTTAAACTTTATTTTAAAATCAATTAGTCTAATTATTTAGCGTTTTATTGAAAAACAAATTACACACGCCTTATTGAATTCCAAATAAAATGTTTTAATGAACATTTTTGCTCATGTAGTCTTAGGGTCAAATGTGTCTTTTTTCCAAAAATAATACCCGCCCTTATGGACTAGTTAACCTTCTGCTCGTTTCTGTGGTGTGTTCGGTAATGAATCATCTGTATAGCAATTAGCACGAGGCAGAATTTAATTATGTTTTTTTCCAAGCTAGGTCAACAACAAACACTTGCCCTTTATTTCGATTTTTAGTAACAATTGCGTATATTTAATGCGATGAGTGGCGTTGAATCTTAAATAAATCAACAAAGTTTAGTAGACCACGTGTAGTTTTAATAATTTTAAACGGATGAAATTAGTAGAAACAATTTAAACTGCCTACCTGATGTGGTCGGCTAAATATTTATGTAGGCGGGGGTAGCAAAATAAAATATTTTGTTTTAATAAAAAAAATATAAATAAAAAATCTTCGTTCATCCTTGCCCGTTGCGTTGGTAGACTTTGCAAATATTTTTGCTAGAGTCATTGGCCACGACACGTTTGTCTCCATATGACGTAGTAGTCAGTCATTGGATTTGAATGAAAGTATTTTTGAGCAACGAAAACATTTAATTTTGGGATACAGAGAACTTTAAATTTAGAAACATACCTAGTTTTCATGGATTCCATTGACATCTTATTCACATACTGCATCTATCCGCATTGCTGACCAGCGAAAGTGAGATTTATTGCGTAGGTTTCCTCAATATTTATACAAACTCCACGAACGTGATCCGTTCGTTATCGATTTGATGACTTGTGTCAATGTACGAGCCAGCCGCAGTCGTCTTACAAAGAACCTGTTAATTGGATTCGCCAATTTTTCGCTAAATTGTTTCACTTCCTCTTACAAGTCAGAGCATACATACATCACAGACGACTAAGGATATATACTCAATCAATTCACACCTACAATGAGATCTGATGGAGCGGGTGCAAGGACCCATAATCACTACACAGACATACGGGTAGTTCTGGAAACAAAAAAATCCATTGCCCTTCATCGTACACACACTGTACGAAACGAAAATCTCATGTTGTTTATGAAAAATTAACACCAAAACAGAACCGACAAATGGTGTTTGTCAAAACAATTTTGAAACTTTCTGTGTTAATCGTTAATAATGCATGAGCTGTACGCGCTTGAGGTATGAATTTGCTAGTGCGGAACTGACTTTGCCTGGCCAAAACCGGCATCGAACCTTTAATGTGCTCGGATGTGCCGGTGGCGGTGTGTGTTGGGACTGGTAATTTTCGTGTGTTGTGTCTCGGGCAATTTATCATGTAAAAAAAAAATTACGGGTACTTCCTTTCGTTAATTCTATTTTTATCGTGTTTTACGCTTAGAAGAGCGTAATTCTCATGTAAATTCGTTTTCATTTTTTTTTTGGTGTTTAAGAAAAATAATGAAAAATTCGTGGATAATTATATTTGTGTATAATTTTGAAGCGTATCCATGACATTGATCGAATAACATTTCGTCGTTGTTTTAGTTCCGCACAGTGTGGCTTATAGGTTGTGTAATCAATTTGCTAACACAGGTCGAGGAGATAAACCATCGGTGGTTACAAGGAGCTACATAAGTGCGGGCGGCACTGAACAAAAAAAAGAATAACTGCGGGTATCATTGAGAGCCAAATTCATTCCAGTAAGACGGATTTAAATGGAGCAAGACACCTATTCTAGGTCTTGAACATATACCCGTAAGTTCGAAGTCCGGGTAAAGAGTAACAGCAGGAATGCAAAAAAGAGATGTGGACATGGACACCCAAACAACACAGGTGCACGTGTACAAGAAGAGCCTTCTCCAACCAGGAAAATGGCCAGAAATCGCCCATTAGCAGGAAAATCGAACAGAACTACTTAATTTGGTTTGCTTATTTCAATTTCATTTCAAAGGTTCTAATTAAGATTCTGAACGAAATTCTGACATTTCCCATTTAGTCAGGAATGCATTGCTAGTCTAGATTAAGTATAAGACAAATCCAAGACACTCCTTGTATAAAAATTCAATCAGTTTCAGACACACTGTGTCCGTCCAGAAAGACTCTCCAAATTTACTAGAGTTTTGTCAAGATTTCTTTTTAATTTTTACAAAAAAAAAAAAAAAAACCTACCCGCCCCAATTGCTTTCCTCCCATCCTTCACCTGCTGACAGTGCAAACATCTGCTTCGTAGTCTGTGAAACAAATTCAGTTCAGAAAACACTTTGAACTGGAATTTGTGTGCAAATATTTAATTAATTTAAATTGACTACTCTGCTGTACCTACTCTTCGTCGTCGTCGTCGCAATCGAGAGAGGTAACAGTGGCAAAACACTTGATGGATTTTCCCTTCCTGAGTACACATACATTTACTAGATGTGTTTTTCGTTTTTGAATTTTGTCGGAAATATTATTAGCCATACACACACACATAAACACAGTCTCATGCATAAAAGTTTTGGAATTTCAAATATCAACAAAACGAGTTCGAGTAATTTTCAGTTTGAATAAATTATTTCGCAATTTTATTTTTCTGCTGTTTGTTGTGGATGATTCTGTTGTTAGAGGTTGGTATTCGGTTGGGGTATTCTAATATTGGTCCAGTTGGTTGAGTAGAACCTTCCAATGGGCGTGGGATGATCTATAGATTTTTTATTTAATTTATAATTATTTTTTTTTATTTTTTTTGTTGCCTTTGTATTTTGATTCCCATAAATTCAGTGACTAATCACTTAATGATATTGAGTCGTTGAGAACGGGGTGATCGGGGGAGGGGTGTTTGAATGGAATTAGGCACGTGGGCTCGTGGATGTAGGCATTGTTTTTTTTTTAAGAGAGATTACGAGGTTTGGGGTCATGGACTTATTTTCTTTTGGTTCGAAATGAAGGTTGAAAATATTTGTTTTTGTAAGGAGTTAAAATAATCAACAACACGAGCTGGTATAAGTCGCTTGGCGCTTCCGCTTCCTTCAAGCATTTGTAGACTTTGTCAACTTTATGGGCTGCTCCTGTAATATTCTGCGAATTTCATGAATTTTCAGATCACGTATTCCAGGAAATATTACTTATTCGCTTCAGTGTATCATGAACCTCAGGAAACCTCAGGTTTTTGCTTAAAATTCTTTCACACTGATTATGCGTGGAAATAGTCATCGCTTCTTGGTTTTTTGAGAGCCCTTTAGCATTACGCATCGGAGCGTCATTCCTGGCACACTTCCGACTATTTATGTACACCGGAACTTACTCCAATATTTTCAAAGACTTGCTGATGAAGGAGCTGTCGAACAGAATAGACAACGATTTCTGGACTCTGAACCCTCAATTTACAAAGCTGGTCAGACTTATCTAATCATATTCGGAGGCAATTTTCGATTACTTTTCGACACATATCGGGCAATAACTCGACCATAACTTGACGAATATTCGTTTTCAACTCTTTGACTAACGGCAGCCATAATTTCTGTAGACCGTGCATTTCGGTGATGGATAGGCCTTAAGAAATCTGTATCAGAGCCAGTCTCTTCGAATTTTTTTTTACAGTCTTGCCTATAGTATGCTCAGATAGACGGTTATGTCGACCATAATCTGCTCGTAATGCGCGAAACGTAGCTACTATAGAATCACACTATTTTTGTAGTAAGTTTTCACAATTTGTTCACCTTAAACTTAACATACAGTCTCGGATGACAGTTCGGTTTGACGTATATAATTGAAACAGAGATGTCAAATCCGGACAACGAATTGGATGACCCTGTATTTGGCATCACTAGCCAACTGTCACTTTTCGTGTGGATCTCCAGCATACCAAGATTAAATTAAACTCAGAAGATCCAACATTTTGTCGATGCCAATTTCTACTTATCCTTTATAGAGCAAGGTTGTTGTCGCCCTATTTCAAGGTGTTGACTGCAATTCAGTAAATTGATAGCCGAAATTTTTATAATCCTCCATCGGTTCGGCAGAGTTCTCACAGTCACAGAGGAGAGTGAGAGGAACAGAAAACATAAAATAAAACGCACAAACAAGGTTACCATTGACCGTTTACGATGCAAACGATGCAATTTGCATGACAGCACGACGACCATAATAAAATTGTATAAAGAATCGTTTTAATGGTTGCAACAGCAGCATTGGTAGAACCATAAAATCCGGAAAACCAACACGATATACACGCATTCAGATGCACAAACAGTATCGGTTCACCTCCTTCCACCCCGTGTGCTCCAACTACCCAATGAGAGTGAGAAATTCCCATCTTTTTATGTTTGCTTCAATGAAACGTTGGCGATATCGCCAGCAGCAGCAACGTACCATCAGCTTATGTATATATGTACCTCTCAACTGCATCTGAAATTCGGTGAACAAGTATCTCGTTCTAGTATCAAAAGAGAGTGTGAATGCGGGGCTCTCTGTCAATTGTTTCGTTTTATAGCGCTTTATAGGAAAATGTCATTCAATTTATTGAACGACTTTCAGAGCTCAATAGTTTTTTTTTTTTGTTCCTTTCTTCCTGCTCTTGCTTTGTTTTGTATCCACAAAAGCATTTACTGTCGTTCTTTTATCCAGGAAAGCAAAGAGCGTTTCTCTCAAAAGTAATAGATTCTTTTTTTTTTCGCACTAAAAAAATGTGTGAATGTGGATTTATTGCCTTCAAGAGATTGGATATTGGGATTGCATTTTCGGGATTTATGAGATTGCGTAGCTGAACATCAATCACTGGGATTGGAAAAGATTTTTCACTCACCAAAGAAACGGTAACGTAATGCATTAACGAGCACGAAGGAAGTTATGTTATGTGTGTGTGCGCGATTGTGATAAAAAAAAAGGCAGCAAAACTGGTTTTAAGAAAATTTAATTGCTCAAGACTGCTGTTGGCAATGGCAATGTAGTTGGCATATTAAAAGCGGAAGCAGTGTGATGGTTCCTTTTTTGTGTGGAATTTCGAAGGGAAGAAGTGCCAGTGTTAATGTTACTTTTATGGCTTATGTGTACTCTAAGAGATAAGAAATGTGAACAAAATAAAAAAAAAAGTTTGAGTATAAGGATAAAATTTATGAGTTAGTAAAAACGGAAGAAAAAAAAAAATCGCGCAGAGAAACGTGAGTTACATAAAAGTGGTTGACAATAGTAGTCCCCACCTGGGAACCCTCGGTACTGCAACAGGGTTTTATTAAATCTACGAAAAGGCGAAAACGCTGTAATGGGATTCGGTTTTTACTTTATAAGAATTTCAATATAGTCGGTGATAAAAGACAGCTACGTTCATAAAAATAATTTTTTTTTCTGTTCGAGAATAATCGGGTGAATAGTGTGGTGATACATTCGTTATGGAAATGTGAAAAATTATGAGGCCAAGGCAACAGAGAGGCTGGGTTTTTGAGGGATTTTGCTTATACTACGCAGCAAATAATATTATAGTGAAGCTAAAATAACTTAAGGATTAAAGGAGTTAAAATAATCAACAACACGAGCTGCTATAAGTGGCTCGGTGCTTCTCCTTCCTTCAAGCATTTTTAGGCTTTGTCAACTTTATGAGCTGCTCCTGTAATATTCTGCGAATTTCATGAATTTTCAGATCCATACCATATGGGACTTTGGCACTTCTGACAACGACATCTCATCAGTAATCAAACGAAAAGTAATTTTTTTGTTATTTCTGTTGCTCTATTAAGCCTTATCCGGAACAACTAAGGAGACCTTGTATAAGGCCTTGCTCTGGACTGAAGGGAGAGGATCGTTGGCAGAGGCCTTGGAGCGACGCCTAACTTAGTAAACAAGCAATCGGACGATGCGAAAAGATCCACAGTACTTGCAACATGTACAACCCTTCGTCTGTCGTGAAGAGGTGAGGAGGAGCTTCAGTGATCAATGGCTTCTGGCGCCAGCCCTCCCTACAACATTTTGCTACTTGGTACAAGCAAGTTCTGAAGTGTTGTCATCTTTTTTCACAAGCATCATGGTATCTGCCTATTGTCGAGATAGAAAACTTGCAAGTGCAACTTTCTTTGTGACAAATTGTTTAAGTAAGTACTCATCTCTCTTTCCATTCTTTTTCGTTCATTTTATGCCGCTACAACCCGAGTGTATTTCTTTTGCAACATTGTGATGTAAATCATTCTTCAAATGTTGCAATGAAATTTGTTCCGGCAAACGCGGCAATCATCTCTAAAGAGTTTCCAAGTAGTGTAAAGTGTGAAGTGGAGAATATAACAATTCCAACAATGGAATCAAAGTGCTGTGTTATCCTTGTCCTCAGACTGCAGGAGATTAACAGAATAAAAGAGGGTAAACAAAAAAGGAACCTTCACGTGCATAAATTAAAAGAAACTCGTTCAACAATACCCGTCAATTACTCACTCAAATTAAATGCGAAATGAAAAGAAAGAAAGAAAGGACATGCTGAGAAATCAATATAAATATAAAATACTTAATGACCGCATGTAGTACATGCACGGGGGAAAGATCATGCAGTCATTCTAATTGATCCTATTTGGTTTGTTGATGCTCTCGAAATTGTTTCGTTTTTTTTTCTTCCCGTTGTGCATTTTTATTTCCAGGTATAAACAATCTAATAGATTTCGTGTCCTTTTAACCTTGGCCTAGTTCATGAGATGCGTTTCCAGGTATACGTTGTTATGCTCCTCAATTGACTGTGGAATTTTTGAGACGGGTCTGCTTTTTAATAAACATATCCGGGTGAACAAAGTGCCAAGAGGAAGAGGGTGCCGACACAAAAATTATAGAGTTTCAGAGGAGGAAACAAAATCGAAGAAGAAAAGATTGATGTTGATTGATGGTCCCATTTAGACCGCAAGTCTAGATTCCTATAGATGGCGAGGTTCTATAAAAAATAAATAGCTGGCGCGACAGCTAAGGAGCCAAGGACTAGCTTCTCGCAACCGTTCATGTTGTGCGTGTTGTATTGTTCGCACGAATGAAATGAACATACCTATAATTTATTGACTGTGAACGGCGAATTGAGAAACTTTTTCATGACAAATTCTACACCTGGAGGCTTGTCATTTCCTGACGAGAGGCGATGCCGCGAAATGTATGGGCTTGAACCCATACAGCTCGCTCAGCAGTCCAACGCAATAACCACTGAGCCACTTCGACCAAAGTTCCTATAAGAACGTTGAAATAAATAGGTACAATGTGTCTTGTTAAGAATATCCAAAGTCGAGATCACAGCAACATCATTAGCTTTAAAAAGACGTTCCATACAGACAATGAATGAACCATAGTGGAACTTAGACCTTTCTATGGCCAAATTATTCCTCTATTTCCATTTGAATTTCGCTTCTATCTTGAGCCAGGTGCTGCTGTGTTAAATGTACTGCAAAACTACACTGTGTCCAACCAATTATTAACAGGTGTTAAAAACGTGTCAAATTTAAACCTATTCCACACACCAATACACACTTCCAAAAACATTCATTACTCATCTCTTCAGCTTTCTTCAAAGCTTGATTCCGTGAAACTTTGCAATTTCCCTCCTCTTTCGACACAATGCAGAGCAAATCCAGTACAACACTCAATCATCGTCCTAGCGTAAGAACGCTATTTAAAATGGATGACTGCACATAAATAACTTCCGTGCAAAAAGAACCATAAACTGAGAACGTTCCTTCAAACACAATACACAAATCCAACAAGAACATGGACAGATAAATAGTCAAAGTAGCTAGCAGTCAGACGGAGCACGGACGAAAGGCGGAAAAAGAGGATGTGCGCGCACAAGCCAGCACCAAGCACCGTATCCAAATTCCATTCATCCAAACTAACTTCGATTGCATTGGTTTTTTTTTTGTGCCGTGAACATTCGTCAGCGATGATATCCTTTCTTTGGAAGTGACAGCCAAGCAAAGGTAGTTTCAACGAAAAGTTCGTTCTCGAAAATCCTTCGCCGTTTGGTCGTCTTTTTTGGAGGATTTTCTACCTGCCTGTACAGGCTACAATGAAGTTTCGAAAGTTTTTCTTTGGCACAGACTACGAACAAAGTGGTGGCATCCTTGCACGTATCCGTATGATGAAGTTGCACTCCCGTTTCGCGCAAGAATGGGGCTTGAAAAGGTGGCCACGTAGGATGATGTCTGTTCGAAGGATAAATATTCATTTTTTTTTCTTTGCTTTTATCTCCGCTGTTGAATGCTTAACCCTGTTGAAATTTTCGTACACTCAAGCGCAGAGAGTTTTGTGTTGCAATCATTGAGTCCTTGGAACACCGACTGACTGTCCATTATGCAGATTCAGATAGATGGCGGCGGGGAGTCATGCATCATATGTTTATGCCATTGTGTTCCATTTATCCTGTAGTACATCTGTTGTGTGTTGTTCTCGGTTCCGAAAGGGATTTTCGCATCTCGACAAATAGTAGACAACAGGATATAGGAAATAAAAATGTTAAATTCCTAAACGCTTTCTTTTGTTTTGTCCTTTCGTGTGTATTTCCTTACACCGGCTTCGGGTTCGGGTAATCTTTCAGAACACTAAAACTGGAAAAAAGGATAAAAGGTAGCGAAACAAACTCAGTCTCCTAATTCCATAGGAAAAAAGACGAAATCCTCCTCATCCTTAATTCCACATTCATTTTGATTTTTTGTTAGTTTTATTCCTTTTTCTTCCGGGCTTCAGGTACTTTTTTTTTTTTAAAACCTGTCCGTGTGTCGAGGAAGGAGGAAATCCTTATTTTCCTCTTAGTTTTGAATATTTAAAAGGATAAAAGGGCGCAAAAATTGTTCTCGTATTTATGCGAAGCACAGTTTTTGGACACGTTGGGATTACACTTAATCTCCCCGTTGCCGCCATCACCACCGGCAGAGTCCTCTATGCTGTTTGCCTCCTAATTCCGTTTGCGAAAACAGTCTTCATCTCTTGAAATTAGCACGTGTGCGTTTGCTTTTTATAATTATAAAAACACAAACAGAAACGCTTTAAAGTTTTCGACAGGCAAATAGAGAAAAAGAGAGAGAGAGAGAGAGTGAGAGAATTTCACTTTCGAACCCGATACGAGGCCAGAATGAGAATTGAGTCCTTAATCAAGGAAGGCATTCTGCCATTGTATTACTGCCTGCCTCCCCTCTGTCAGAAATGCAAATGAGCCGAGCGTTGTCGTATACAGTTGTGGAATATAGAACGTAGATCCTGTTCTACAGAGAAGACGACATGTATCTCTCTCTCCCCACCCATAAAGGATAATAAAACACCGCTGTGTGGTAATTGGAACGTCCCCCTGTACACTGTTCGGTGTGTGTACTCGACCAAAAGTGAACATTGTTCCAAATTAATAAATTTGTTGGCCAACAATGACGCCCACATGCCATCCGGTGGCGGCGCTGCTTGGTCCTTCTTTTCTGCCCAAGAGTATTAATAAAAATTCAGCGGGAAAAAATAAATAAATACGGCCACACAAGTCCGATAATTTTGTTCGTTTTTTTTGGTCTTAAAATGGAAAGACGGAAAATTAAGCTTTTTTTCCTTGCGTTGGGGTGTGGCAGGACTCAGTGCTACTGCTGGTGCTGCTCGGGGGCGGTTGGTGTATTTGGAATAATAAAGCGAACGTTATTTTTGCGGATACACAAATTAAACACAAACACAAGAGCAAATGGAGAGGAAAGAATAAGTGTTTGTAAAACTTTAATCGAATACGGGAATGGCAGCGGAACTAAGGATTTAATGGTCTCTAATCCTGTGGTCAGATGGCGGCGTAAAGTACCCAATATGTGTAATGTTTTGGTATGCATTGCGGGAGGGATGGATTTAAGAGACTACTCCGACTACTGCTAGAATCTTAACTTTTTCTATAGAATCCTAAGACTTTTGAACAGATCATGCTCGGCTGATACGCCGAGATCGGGCTAGGAACACCAGAATGAGCGAGGCACTCAATATCGAGGAGCTACTTCTTCGAACGGAGTGGTCCATACTTCGATGGTTTGGATATGTTAAACGCATGTCCCCAACTCGGTTTCCAAGACGTGTTATAGAATCCGTGCCATCAGGTAGGCGTCCCCTGGGTATGGTATGGTATGGTGAGCGGAAGGCTCTTTACTTAGACCTCTGTCTGGCCCGTTGTGTTTCCCTCCTTTAATCCTCGAAACTGCAGGGATAAGTTTGGCTTGGGACGTATGCTGGGAGGGATCTAGGGAAGGTGGAAACAATTATGGAGTTGGCACTAGTGTGGGGTCTGACGAATCTTCCTGTTTTTTTGAGGAAGACAAGGATGCCGCCGATTCCTTTGCTTCAGGTCCAGTATTCACATGGATCCTGTGATGAGTCCCACCATCAGCCTCAATTGCTCTCTGCTTGAGCTTAGGGCCTTCCTGGTGAGCAGGTTGCTAGGTTTACCCACGAGTGATCTAGCCACTTTGCACGTCGGGAGGTTAGCCCAGGTATCCTCGAAATCTCTTTGCATCCTCTCGTTGGTTGCTGTTTTGATTATTGTTAGTGCGACCCCAACTGTGTTTTCAGCGGTTCGTTCTATTGCGTGCGCCCCCTCTCTTGCCAGTTCATCGGCTTTCTCGTTCCCCGTAACACCTTCATGACCCGGTACCCAGACAAGGCGGACGTCGTTGTGCCTGGCAAGCCTATTGAGTTTGTCTTTGCATTCCCTGACCAGATGAGATCTGGATGTTGGATTTGCGATGGCTCTAAGTGCTGCTTGACTATCCGAGTAGATTTCTATTTTCCTACTTTGGGTGTGGCGTTCCAAGAGAACTCCAGCTCCCCTCAAAATTGCAAGGACTTCTGCTTGGAATACTGTGACGAAGGGATCTAGATGAATTGCAAGTTCTACTGGTGGGTTATGACAATATATGCCAGCACCGGCGTTGCCTGCGATGTTGGAGCCGTCCGTGAATACCGTTATCCCGTCATGGTTTCTTGTTTTGTTGGTTCGAGCCCAAAAATCCCTTGATGGAAATTCAGATTTAAAATTGTTGACAAAGCTGGTTTGCTTGTCTCCAGTTCTGATCTCTTCAATAATTTTTCGGTGCCCTATATTAGAAGTCGTGTCGAAATATCCGAGGGCCTTCAGTCTTGCCACTGAGTGTCCTTCCAGAAGCTGAAACGGCTATTCAAATCATAGTCTGAAGAGCTTATAGGTAATCTCGTTACCCTTGTGTTCGAGAGACTAATACTGTATAAAAAGTGGGATCGCTGTTACGGTTTCTTAGTTCGGTCATTAGAATGTAGTCTAGCATACTTGGGTGCTCAGGAGAGGTGGCGAATAGTGACATCCCACTTTTAATAGATAAACGAGTTTGGAGGAACCAAACCTGTCAAAATCGCCTTTAAAGATATTCTTAAGCGTCGTTTTCGAAGCAAACACGTGGCCCTTGTTCGATTAGGAAGGCTAAGTGAGTCGACGCATTATCGCAGTCGGAAATTTATTATCACTCTTAGCACTTTCGAGTCAATTATGCGATTAACATCAATGTCTCTCGAAAAGTGGTAAATAAATTTGTCAATGTGATTGCATCGCTCAGTTTTGTAATCTGGAAGGTGCGTGCAACGTTTCCTTACTCAACTTCAACAATTTATCTAGATTTGTAAGCAGGTGCCCAATTGTCGAAAGTGCCCGTACACACACTTTGTCTGAGAAAAACCGAACATCATTGAGCAAATGATAAAAGTGTCACCTTGGGACAAAAAATTCCATCCACGATGGAAGGAAGAAAAAAAAAAAAAAAACTCCTTTCAGGATCGTAAATTTGATTCGTTATTATTCCAGCAAGGGACAGATATCATTTCAAATTTAAATGCAAAAGTCAAGTTTGGTTTTTTTTTTCTTGTGTCCCAGGATACCGCACTGCTACATCTCATTGTCATCGTGTGTATGGCTTCGGGTTGATCGGATTTTTGTTGTTTGTCTCAACCTTGAATACCTGGACATGTTTTCTTGTGTTCTTCTAAATCGAAACTACTCGTCGTCGTGTCCAGTCTTGAGAATCCAATCGGCCCATCTATCAATATCAAATGCAACCCAAAATCAAGAACCTGCAACAAAACACAACCACCAACTACCGTCAGACAGCAACAAGCAGGGTACCCGAAGGAAGGAGGAAAAGGTATCTCGTCTCCAGTAATTCGATATATTTCATCAGGTGCTTTTTTTTTTCTTTTTTTCCTTCCTCCTCCTTGTTCGTCATTTTCTTCTCCGTTTTTCGATTTCTATAAAAATTTATTCGACGCGTTTTTTTATTTTTTTATTTATTATTTTATTTTTATCGAAGAGCATGGAACGAAATGCGGGTACCTCAAGAGGCTGGTTTCAGCAGCAAAAGTCCTCTCGATACACGAGGATACATATCTTGAAATATGAAATTATTTATACACTTGATGTTGTGTGTGTGTATTTGTTTTTTTTATTTTTTTTTATGTTGGCCATTAACAATATCCACGAAGAGGACGAGGACGAACGGGGACCGGCAGCGACGAACCAACACACATATTGAATTCCCATTTTGGGTCCTTTTGTGTGTGATGGATTTTTGTGTATTATTTGCCTTGAATATCCTTTGTGTGTGTAGCTGAGTGGCATGAAGAGCAAGAGGACTTTTCAGTTGAATTCTAAAGCTTTACACACTAAGTACAGACGATGGAGGGGGCACAGAAATGTAAAGGATCTCCTCTGTTAGTGGAAATGTTTTTCAATAGCTTCGGTGCTCATTATTATTATTTTTTTTTTGTTCCCTTCACTGCGATCCAGAGCCTTACGACGAAAACGACAGTCCTAGGTAGGCGATGGAAACCTTCGACCACCAAATCACCAATTTTCGATTGAAAAATCTTTGATTTTTCCTTCATAGGATTGAGTTTCCTTTTGGGTTTTTTAATAAAAAAAAAAAGAAATGTATTCCACCTTTTTTTTTCAATATTTTTTTTCGTTGTATAATTGCAGTAAGAGGCTATCAAAGTATACTCCCGGATCATCAAAGGATTACTTTGGGTTCGTTTTAATGCTTTTTGTAAAGTATTCTCCTTTTTTTTGTGATGGAAAATTATTGGGGCAAACATAATTGAAGGCTGGTTGGTGCGGTGCGGCGCGGCGGAATGGCGGTGTGGTATAGTCGTCTTAATCGGGATTTATTTTTGGAGTGCTTAATGATTTAAAAAAGTGTACGTTCGAGTAGGCAAGGGGATTGGAAAAAGAATGGAGAGAAATTAAGCCTTTTCGTTGAGCTGCTGTTTAGAGGTGGAATGCCATGGAATTTTGATATCCAGAGATGGGGGATTGATATTTGAATAGCGATCGGTATGGAGCGGGGAAAATGCATGTCAAGTGGACACAGATAATGTGTGGTACGACAATGGATTTTAAGTTTTTCGTGGGTTCGAGATTTTTGTTGTTGAATTTCATGGCTCTTATCTCGCTTTATACTTCTAATTAAGGCAGAATTTCTAAAGGGAATTCAAAAGGTATTCACGAGAAACAATTGGGACCATTCCGTGGGTGTTCAAGCATCAATGGCTAGTCAAATTGTCAACAGAGGGAACTGAAAATGAATAAACAGCTGTTTAAAGTTCAATGACAGACTTTACTTGTCATACAAATTTTAGCAAATCCTAAAGAAGTTTTAGCAAGAAGGACTTACTTTCTAAGTGTATCCACATAATTGTTGGCTCATGTTTAGAGCTCTTTTAAACGTTTCCTAGAAAGTCATTAATATTTATTGACAGCGAGCTCAATCCATACTAATATTATAAATGCAAAAGTGTCTCTGTCAGGTACGTTTTCACGGCTAAACCGCTGAACCGATTTCAATGATATTTGGTACAAAGATAAGTGAAGTCTAGGGAATGAACATAGGCTTAACATTTTCAAAATTATCCCACTGCCACGTCCATTTCTCGAAAAACGCATTTCTTTGAGCAATTTTACAAGGACCTGAAAAAAACTTACTTAAGCAAACATGTAGGTTTTTATTTACTCTATAAATAATCCTGACATTATGTATAGCCCCACCTACTTTCTAGGGGCACTTTCCTTAAAATAACTGTTTTTTTTTATCAATTTCTTAGAATATCAATTCTGGCGAACAGTAATTGTTGAAACTTGGAAGTAAAACTCGAGGATACTGTACATTTATTAACCTGTAGAGTTATTGCACACTTTCTATTCACCAGGAAACTCACCTCACATTCTCAACTTTAAAGCTGTTGCCCAATCTAAATCCTCCGAAACTGTGCAGGTGAAGACCTTGTACCAATACGCAATCGAAGCCAAGATTTTCCCAATTGTCAATCAGGGAAAAACTGTCTTTATCCACCGCATTCGTCTGATCTCATCAGACTTTGAGTTCAAACGTCTACAATTTTCCGTTGAGTTTTAATATGCCATGAACATCAATAGGCAAAGGGAAAGAGCTTGAACGCCCACAATGTGGATCTGAAGAGTGACTGTTTCTCTTATAGCGCGCTCAGAGTCAATTCCCCTGACAGCCTGTTTATGCCCGAGCCAGAAAGAAAATCCAGGAATGTTGTTTACAGGGGCGCCTTAAAGAATTAATATGAGGAATTGAAAGGTATACCTCATCAATGGCTTGAAACCCGGGGAAGTATAATGTGACGTGTTTCCACGTGTACCTAGTCGTGCGTATCAGCTAGTTCTACATAAATACACGTCTTCATATCAAGCAGACAGACGGTATTGTCCACGCTGGAAACTGTCAACCTTTAAACACAAGAATGAAAAAGGTCCTTAATGGTGACTTCTTACGTGCAAGGCCTTCAGTACTTTATAAACCACTACAAAATAGTTATTGTAATATCAACTGCCAAGAACTCACTTAGCACTTAACCAAAACCCATTTTGAAGTCAACTTGGGACTCGAATAGGACGTGCTGGAGCACAGAAACCCCTTTGACCTAAGCTCTTGCGACTTATTAATTTCCACTTTTGTCAACGACAACATGCTTATGAAAGCAAACCATTTCGTACATTAAAATTCTCATAATTACGGAACCAACTGTTGGGGCCCTCAATTTTCGTCCATAAAAACCCAATTTCCACTTTCATTGCATACTTCTGCCGGAACGGTTTGGCCCCAGAACTTCATCTACATTAAACAGATATTCAAATTAATTTCACTTTTTTTTTTTTGCCTTTTTCCATCATTTTTTTCTGTTGTCGTTGTAAGTTTGTCACAATTGTAGTATAAATGGCAATGGCTAGGTCATCCAATTTACATCCGGGCAATGTAATTTACATACAATTTCATCCGATTTCCAACTAACCAACACAAGCCCATACACATACAGGGCTCACCTACTATATAAAGGATGTACATTTCCATTTCGGCCTTCGGCCAAACCCAAATGCGTACGTGAATGTCATTTCCATTTTGGACATATCACTGAAAGTTCCCTCGGATACATACTTGCTATATACGAGCTTCGATCGATAATTCAAAAGGTAACGAACGAAAGGACGACAAGGACGGTGGGTATATGTATACACACATTTAGCTACCGCCAGCATATCCTACATCGATGACGATGAAAAGGACTTCAATAATCATTAAAACAAATTGTTACATTTCCTTGTCATTCATTTTGATTTTAATTAAAAGAGAAAATTCAAAATGAATGTTCATTTGTCGTCTCTGTGTTTTTTTTTCGTTTGTGTCGTGCTTTGTGCATTGATAGTCGAGTTCGGTATGTGAATGTCCTCGTCCAGGTCCTCATTGTAGGTGTCGTACAATGGAACAGAGCACATACCCTTCTTCCATCGCTCCGAATTCCATTGAATTTACATGAAAGCCTTTCATGTATGTAAATCGATCTGATAGATACAAATACTAACAGTTTCGTGCCTTACCTTTTTTTTTACTTTTTGCTTTAGTCGGCTCAAGCCCCTGAGATTTTTTTCACACAGGACCCGGATTCGACAGTGTTCCTTATTCTTATGTCTGTGCTCGCGTCGTGAGTATGTCTACGGATTTCTGGTAAAAGTAATGAGTCCCGGAATGTACATATACTCCGGCGAAAAGGAAATGCAATGAAATGGAGTTGTGTGTTATCCTTCGAGCATTTTAAATCAATTGATTTGGCGTATTTGACGTCAGACACAAAAAATGAGACGGGTACCGTACCATCGTTTACCTTCCACCTGAATGTACAGAGACAGATATGTTTCGACAGGAAGTGTTGTGTCTGGGTGATGAGCGCTTTTTGTGTGGAAGCAAAAAGGATAATTACCGTTGAGTGGTGTTCGACATTTTGCACATATCTTAAGGATATTGGATTATTTTCGAGTGGAATGAGACAGGTTTCTTCTCGCTTGAGTGACTTTTCCTTAGGGCTGCTTTTGTCGAGGCAGTGATGGATAATTTCAGTTGAAGAATGGATGGGGGAAGCAACGGGAAATGGCAATTTCGAGCTTTTGACTGTTGACAGTAAATCTGGGGAAAAGAAAAGGAAGACTTTGACGGTGAAATGAAAACTGAACTAAGTACGGTAAAGCATTTGACGTTGTTCAGATGGGGCGACGGACATTTTTGGCAGAATGAGTAGGAAATCCAGGTTACATACTCTTTATTTGGTAAATAATAGATCAGAAGGGGGATGTGAAAATGGAAAGCGGAAGAGGCTATCAGTATAATTTCGCGAGTACATATTTAAAAAAAAAGCCAAAAAACATTATCGAGGTCTTTCCAGGGAGGACCATTATCACTGCCTCCCACTCGTGTGAAATGTGGGCGACGAACTCACAACCATGTCGATGTCAAGTGAATGCAACGCATGCGTACAGTAGAGACATGTCTCCTTTATCACACTTGTGCAATCATTAAGGATATATTTTTCGTCGTTTTTTATCCACTTTTCCATTTATCCATCTGCAGCGTCAGGCATTTGTATTCACGCCAATAAATGACCACCCAAACCAATAAATGAAGGGACGATAAATGATGTCCTCTCGGCAGGATACCCGGCTGTGCATTCCTTCACACAATTTTTTTTTTAATTATTTTCCTCCACTGTCCATTGGCTGGCATTTAATTATCCGCAGTTTATCCTGCCAGTAATTTCCCACAGTCAGAGTGCTACGAATGAAATATAACTCAAAGCATTAACGACTTTACATCTCTCAATGGCTCGCCTAGATTGAGTATGTCAATTGCAATCCACTGGACAAAGTGACAAATGCTCGCACATCCACTTAATTATCTTCTTCGTGTCCTGTAGTTTGTATCCTCCTCCTTTTTGTCTCGTTCAACGTTCAAAATTGATGCATCTTCGAAACACTCAATTTAAAAATTGAACACGTTCTATATGTGTATAGAGCACACATGATGCATTGTCCGTGTGTCGTCTCGTTCCGAACTACTGTAGGACATTCAGACAGAAACAGAACTCCCTTTTGCCACTGTATGTCGTGCTGTTGTCACAGCTCTATCGATGGTATTTGTGTGTGCGTTTCACTTTTCCACACCCTTTTTTGACAAATTTATGGTGAAGTCTTCTTTTATTAAATTTTCATTTTCCCTGTTTTTTTTATTTTTATCCCTCTCTTCCGCAGATTTCAAAAGAAAACGAACGCAAAAGAGTGAAGATAAGAGAGAACGAAAAAAAAAAATTAGGATGACACCACAAAGGTCCTTATAACTCCAAAAAGATTATCATTCGAAGCAATCAATTTAATTTGATGATGTTAACTTTGGAATAAAAATATGTCAATCAAATTGATTAATGGTTATTCTTCGTTTTTCGTTTTCGTCTTCTTTGGTCTCCTGCTTGATTTTCCCCTTTTTCCTGCGCTTATCGTCGTAGGAGGGAACAATTTTAAAATTGAACACGAAGAAAGGATAGAACATTGACACAGATAGGAATTTCATCGATTTGGGCTTCAATCCTTTTTTTTTTTTGGATACACAAACACATAATGAAATTGTTCACCCAACTGTATAGAAGCAATAACGATGGGAAAAAATAGAACCAACGGTAAATAGAAAGCAACAACAAGTGAAAGAAAGATAAAATAATCGAAAAGAGTTAGAATAACACAAACAAACAACGAAAGAAGCAGTGGGAGAACTGAGTTGGGACAAACACACAAATTAAAATGTAAAAAAGGATTACGTCTAATATAAGACACTGAATGAGAGAAAGGACCAGAAAGTGGGCCGGGAAAAAAAACATTTCAAATTTATTTTTCTCAAAATCAAATAATGGATCCTTTCAACTCGGGATTGGAGAGGACCACTCCTTATTGTTTTCTAGGTCAATGAGCTGTAGATTAAGTGGAGAAAGTTTTTCTAAATGTTTTTTTCACTTGCGCGATGTAGGCAGATTTATAAGGACCTTAATTAAATTGTTTGTGTTCCATTGGATGCGGATTGGCATGCCACTAAATTGTCTTATCCTGTTTGTATAAAAGGCAACCAAACAGTTTTTGGAGTTAAACGGTTGAAAATTCTACAGGCGAGAGCAGTAAAATTACTCACATATCTAAAGGGTCTTCCATTAAGCGCTTCCTATCTTTAAATTTAAATAAAACAAAGTGTGTGTGGCATATCATCGACATTTTTTATTCGTTTGAAAGGCCTATCGATGCCATTATGTACGGAATATAACATCGTTCAAATGTCCGCCGCGGCTTCTCTGGGTGGCGCGCATCCGAAATGTCCAATTTGCCATGACTCTGGCGCATAAATCAGGCTGAATTTGACCGATGACATGGGTTATGTTGGCTTTGAGGGCCCCTGTGGTTTGTGGCTTATTCCCATAGACCTGCGACTTCAAAAAATCCCACAAGAAAATGTCTAACGGGGTCAAATCGCACGTTCTCGGTGGTCAGTTCACATCACCTCCACGTGAGATGACCATGCCCTCGAAGCGCTCGTGCAGAATTTCCAATGTGGCGTGAGCTGTGTGGCACGTAGCGCCGTCTTGTTGAAACCACATGTCGTTGGTGTACATATCATCCAATTCAGGCCAAAAGAAGTTAGTAATCATCGATCCATAGCGTTCGCCGTTGACGGTGATGGCCTGGCCAACGTCGTTCTCAAAGAAATTTGGCCCGATGACGCCGCCAGCCCAAAATCCACACCAAAAAGTGACTTTTTCGGGATGCATTGAACGCTCTTGAATCTCATGTGGATTGGTATCGTCCCAAATTCGACAATTTTATTTGTTGACGTAGCCATTCATCCAGAAATGGGCCTCATCGCTGAAGATGGTTTTTCGATGAAAATTATGGTCCGTTTCCAACTGCTCCAGAGCCCATTCAGCGAACACACGTCGTTGTCTATGGTCGTTTACCTTCAGGCCCTGGGTCAGTTGAATTTTGTGCGGGTGCAGGCCCAAGTCACGACGCAAAATTCGCTAAGTTGTGGTCTGCGAAAGGTCGAGTTCTTGTGAGCGGCGCGAAATCGACTGCTTCGGTATTTTCTGCACACTCTCACGGATAGCGGCGATGTTTTCGGCAGATCTTGCGTTTCGTCGACGTACCAGTGGACTCAAATTTATCCACCACACTGCGAATAGTCCTCTCGGAAGGACGATTATAGCGACCGTAAAATGGGTGAAGCACGCGGAACGTTGCCCGAACAGACCACCCATTTTGACAAAACAATTTTATTATTTGCACGTGTTGTTGAACGGTATATTAGTCCATATTTGGCAAAACAGACTGAATAAATGACAGCCAATTTGACAGATATAGCTTCATCAATATGGCCGCTATAAACAGTCAAAGTTCGGAAGTCCCTATTGGAAGACCCTTTACCTTTAAGTCTTTCCATCTTTTTTTAATAAAATCGGGTCAATGAAAAAAGGAAGAAATCTGTTTCTTATAGTTGACGACCTTAAAATTATTTCAGAATTGATCTCTCCTGAATTTATATAGAAGCCGTGGTATTAGAAAAAGGAGCTTTTTAATAATTGATTTTCTTGGTAAGGTCCCCAGGATCCACTTCTACTAAAGGGTTTTGCAATAGGGACGCTACAAAAGTAGAGCGACAGGGACAGCAAACGACCCCATATTTTTCTTGCGGTTTTTTGACATTTCTCTTCAGTAAGGTTTGCCATTTCATGATGGAAAGATATACGAGCCAACAACGAGTCGAAATTATTAAAATTTACTACCGAAATTCGGAGTCAGTGGCTTCAACGTTAAGAGCGCTACGTCCAATTTATGGTCGTCATAATCGTCCTAGCAGATCAACAATTGAGCGTTTAGTGGAAAAATTTGAATCCACAGGCACAGTACAAAATGTTCCCGTGCCAGTGAGACAAAGAAGTGCCCGTAGTGTCGAGAATATTGCTGCCGCTGAGGCTTCAGTTGCAGAAAGCCCAAATGTGTCTCTCACACGTCGTTCTCAAGCGTTGGGCATCTCTGTGACGTCGTTGTGGCGAATTTTGCGAAAAGATCTTGGCCTACATCCTTACAAGATTAAATTGACGCAAGAACTGAAGCCGCTTCACCACCAGAAGCGTCGTATGTTCGTGAATTGGGCTGAGCAACAACTTGAAAATGATTCGGATTTTCATCGAAAAATCATCTTCAGCGATGAGGCTCATTTCTGGCTGGATGGCTTCGTCAATAAACAAAATATGCGGTATTGGTCAGGCAGCAATCCACACGTACTCCATGAGTCATCATTGCATCCCGAAAAAATTACGGTTTGGTGTGGTTTATGGGCCGGCGGCGTCATGGGGCCGTACTTCTTCCGTGATGATCAAGACCGGCACGTTACTGTGAATGGGGATCGCTACCGTTCAATGATAACCCTGTTGGAACCAAGGACATGTGGTTCCAACAGGACGGCGCCACAAGCCACACAGCGAATGTCACAATCAATTTATTGGAAGCCAAGTTTGAAGAACGTGTTATCTCACGAAATGGTCCAGTCGCTTGGCCGCCTCGGTCGTGCGATCGATTTGACGCCATTAGACTATTTCCTGTGGGGCTACGTCAAGTCTATGGTCTATGCCAACAAGCCAGCGACGATTGATGAACTTCGTACGAATATCGAACGTGAAATTGCAGCAGTATCGGCCGATTTATGCTTGAAACCGTCGAAAATTGGGTTCAGCGTCTGGACTTCTGCAAGCGTGCCCGTGGTGGCCATGCAAAAGAAATCGAGTTCCATACATAATGGCATCGAACGTACTTTCACAGGAATAAAGAATTTCATTGATATCCAAAACCGTTTTTGTTTTATTTAAAAAAACTTTTGAAGCGCTCTTATTGCAAAACCCTGTATTAGTATTCGCAACTACCTATTACTGGCTGGCCTCGTTCGACTGTATCTGCATCGAAAGTATATTGTTGGTCCGTAAATTGTGTCAAAGTTTTGATAACTAGAGTAAGAACGCTCTTCCTCTATGACAATATCAATTGATTTTAATTAACAAAAGTTTCTAGAAGTCCAATGATTCCCGCAGGCTGTCTTCTAAAATAAATTTAATATCTTCACCTGTTGTAGGTCACCGCCAGAAGCAATTTTAGTAACAAAAATATTTTCCACACCACTTGTAATTCCAAACGAGGACATCTGAAACGTGATACATTTCAATTTAGCAATTTTCTCCAAAGAAAGTCTTCACAATAACATTGATGGATCTGTACCTGGATCGGCCCGGTCTCTCTCTCTCTATTATTTGAAAATTCTCGTATCAAATAAACAACAAAATTATCGAAAAGAAAAACGAATTGAATATTCTCTGCCAAACAGGTGCAATGCCATTTCAAAGGAAAAAGAAAAAAAAAGCATTTCTCTTCAATGGAAAACTCAATTGAAAAGACGATTTCCTTATCCCAGGATACACTCTCCATACCACTCTTCAGCACTGTGCCGCCCGCCGTTGCCGCTGCCGCCAATCTCACCACCGCCTATATCAATCGAGCAGAATAGGAAAACCAACAATAAGAACAAAGCGATTGCCAAGTGAAATCGAGGCCGAAGTTGAAACTTTAATTAGGATTTTCCTTCCATTGTTTGTTTGCCTATTGTCTTCCAGCTAAAGTGCGTACAGCTTATTGATGCTCCTTTCTTGGGCTTGGGCTTCGGTCCTCTTCTGTTCTTATTCTGATCGGTTGAAAGAATAGGTCCACGCCGACGATGATGATGACGAAGATGTGTTCTTTTTTTTTTCTCACTATTGATATTTGTTGAGGGCAATGAAATCCGTATACATAAAGGATATCTGATTCTATTTATTGGAAGGCTGAGGATATTTTTTCTGTTCTACATCAATCGTTATTCATAAGCAGAGCCTCGAGACCGAGGCGAAAAAAGTCAATTTCTCAATAGCCCACGTGTAAGAACGGTGAAGGCTCCTCTGATCGAAACGTGC
Source organism: Matsumyia berberina (assembly GCA_917880715.2). Classification (NCBI taxonomy): domain Eukaryota; kingdom Metazoa; phylum Arthropoda; class Insecta; order Diptera; family Syrphidae; genus Matsumyia; species Matsumyia berberina. The sequence continues at coordinate 66,247,810 of OU862870.1, forward strand.
CCAGCTCACAAATTGACCAGAAAAAAACTTCTCTCTCTCTCTCTCTCTGTATGGAATAGTCGTTCAGAATCCGAATGCCATTTCCCCCTCGAGATGAAAAGATATTTAAAGGTAAATTCGAAACATAAAGGCTCTGCTGACTGGTGGCTGGATACAGTCGTATCTGTGCGTGATTTAAATACGATTTCATTCCGGACACAGGCAAAGACGTAGAAGAAGAAAATAAATTAATTACTTTGCAACGCCTAAGGACCTCTTTTCTTGTTGAGATGGTGGAAAATCCCTACGGAAAATCCAGTTCCTCTTCCAGTTCTGTGCTAATCAGATTAACAAAGAGAGCAACTCTTCCCCCCTCCCCCCTGTCTATTTCTGTGTGAAGGAAATTTTATTTTGTTTTATTGCCTCACTGTGGATGAATAAAACTAGATAGATTTCCGGCTCGGGTCGTTAACAAAAATTAAAAAAAAAAAAAAACGAAAAACGAAAACAACTGTGACTCCGACTGCGACTTGTTTCCAAAGCCATGCCAAGCCCCTAGTTTTGCTTTTCGTATCGTTTTGGCAGGTTTGCGCCGTAATCGGTGTGAGTGTGTGCGGGGATTATTAAGTGAATTACGAAATCTATTAAATGACAATTAGCGAGATGGCAACGGGGGGGAAGACCGATTACCATAAAATGCATAAGCCTCGCACAGAGTTACCCTCAACCTCAGGAGGCTGTTGTTGCGATATCTATCTCAATGGGTTGTGTGTGTCTTATCTTGCAGCGACACCCAATCCAAGAGAAATGAATAAAATTGTATTACTTGACCTGGAGAACGAGGTGCGGAATAAATTAAATTTTATTACTGAATTTTATTTACGGCACCAAGGGAATGAAGGTGTTTCATTCACCTCGTAGAGCTGGAAAGATGAAGAGATGCTTTTTGATTTCGGTGTTTGTTTCCTTTTGCGATGATTTTGAGGAGAGAAACGTGATTCAGCGTAATTTAGTGAATCCTTTGTTTGGTAATTTTGTCGTGGAACACACTTAACACTCAATTATTGGGCTCAACTTATGACTTGTCACATGCAGTGAGTGGTTCTTGCTCAGGTCACGAGAGGTTTTATTTTGTTTCTTGTCAGATCCTTCTGTTAAAAACTACCTTGAGACTTTGGGTATTTATTGTGAGCATAGTTTTTGGTTTTCATTGTTACCAATGCGGTGGAGTTGGTAATGTCATTGTAGGCCTGTCCATCCTTTACATTAGCAGCCACCTTACCTTATTGATTCCGGGGTTTACTCATTTTTTGTAAGAGGTTTATATCGTTGGATCTCCTTTGTATGAGAAGCGCACTTAGACTCGGAAAGCAGGGGCTGTGGACTTATCTATTCTTTGCATGTTGGACAGCTCTGCTATGGAGATTCTGTACCAGAATTCTTGACTGATATGAATACATGCATGGAACTGTCCTCTAGTTAAAAACGGAGATCAGTAAAGGAGCTGGTGACATCCTCATCTGTGCGATTCCATATGTGAAGCGCTTATTAGACTCGATATAGATTGCAAGTATTTTGTTTGAGGTAATACCCGACAGCCAGGCAGCTGGTGAGGCTCTGCAGCCCACAGCAATGTACTCAAAGTGGGTTATATTAGATGCCATTGTAGGTCTTTGTGATTTGATGACGAGTTTCAAAGAGCTCGCAATAACCTAACCTCATTTTTCACTTTTGTAATGACATTTTTTCCACAAATCACAAAAATGAATCTGTATCATCTAGTACTTTTGTACACATCTTTCCAATTTTCGCTGAAGTTTTGCTTTCCAACAGTTGTCATGTCATATTTAGTCTGGATTTGACATTTGCAATTATTTCGCTGCAGAATTTAATAAATTTCCATTTTCACTTTAATTTACCGTCGAAAAGTAGTTTTCATTGTGAATTTTATTGGAATTTGATAAACTACAGTGTTTTGAATATTCAGGAATCTTTTTCTGCTTGACTTCGGTTTTTTTTTTCTTGACGAACTTTGGCCATGAAAATGTCCATTTTAATCCATGCTTGGGTTTAGATATCGCTTGTAATTGGTGGCTTTAGTGCTATGTTCGTGATCTTAATCAAAAATTAATTGAAAATACGTTTATAGAAAAGTTTCTATAATAAAAGCTCGTATCCCATTGCATCAAGCAACAGCGGCAGCGGCAAATCCATGCGTGATATCATTTTCATTTCGGCTTATTTTGGTGGCAGAGTGTCTTATTTGAACATTTTGATGTATAATCTGTGTTTAAACAATTCTTGTCGCTGTTTTTGGTGCTGGGATACAGCTCCGTGAGTGTTTTTTTTTTGTGGTTCCTGGTTCCTGCAGACGCAGATCTCCATTTCAACTCAACTTTTCACATGGTGAGTCGATATTTTTTGCAAATATACCTATGTGCGATTTTAATAAGAATTCGATCCGTTTATAGTTTCATCTATAATCTTTATTGCCCTCATTGACCTCTAAACCCATCTTCGCCGTTTCAGTCTCAGTACTCATGTTGCGTTCTTCGAATAATGTCAACATCATTGGCATATGCAAATTATTGGAAGGACTTTTGAAAGCCTCTGGTGTTGGCGCGTGAGTTTTGCTCTACTCTTTCAAGAACCATGTTGAAGAAGTCGCATGACAGCGCACCGCCTTGTCTAAGCCTTTTTTTGATATCAAAAGTTTCGGTGAATTCTCCATCGTCATCACAAATGCACGAGTCTGCAGGGATGCTAAAGCTAGACATTGCTCCGTACAGCTCGTTTCTATTAATGCTGTCATACGCGGCCTTAAAATCGATGAAAGGTGGTGGACAGGTTAGCTCTTATTCAATTGGTGGTAGACAGGTAGGGTGTATATTCAAATTAAAATCACAGTGGGGAGTTATGTTGTCTGAAGTTGTGGTTAAACTTTCCTGGTTACATCTCCTTTCCACGTTCTGAATCGCTCCCAGGGTCGCCGTGTAGCCACATACATGTAGTCTGTTCATACAACGGGGATTCTCTTAGGGTTGTCTTCTTTTTGTTATCATGATTCGTAAGCTATAGGTTTAAAAGGAAGGTGTGTTCGGATAAGGCAGGCGCGGACGTTGACTAAACATCGAGCACGCGGATTTTAAAAAGAGTTTCGACGACCAATTTGTATTTTGCCCTGTTTCCAATAGGGAAATTTTCTCTCAGTAGTTTGATATATCTCGAGGAAGATCAATAGGGTGTCACACAAGCGCTTCTAGATGGATTTCGTCGGCTTTTAACATTGGTAAAGTACCCAATGTTCACCGGGACAGTAAACATCCAAAATAAACCCATGAATTCGACTTTATTCCTCAATCAACAACAAAATCTGTACGTAGTCTATCTACCTTCCCCGCCCATCATCACCACCTCCAACATCAAACAGCCCTGACAAAACAACAGGTGAAACCGTTGCTAATGCAATACCATCCCTCGTTCTTGTATTTGCTTTTTTTTTTTTTTTTTTTTTCATTTTCGAATTGGCATAAACAACACACTATGTACGTGCCGCAATAGACATCATCCGATGTTTATGTGGCCGACATCTATAGAAAACAGCAGCAGTAGAGGCAGGTGGCACACCACCGCGATATGAGTCGATATCCGAACGACGGTTATGGCGATCTAATGGCAAATTGTGTGTGTACGGCTTTGCCTTGACAAGCAAAACACACACAATAATAGAAAACGAAAAAAACAAAAACCAAGCAAATGAGGGAAAATAGCAAAAAAAAAATAGCAAAAAACAACAACAACACCGAACCAACTGAGTAAATCAATCGATTCCATCAATCAAGGTAATGAGCGGAGCGGTGTGTGAAACAAAGTGCAGTCAAATACAATAATCAGGTGAAAAAGTCGATAACCGCCCGCATCAAACGAGGCCACCTCCATCAGTTGCAGTTGTTTGATGTGCTGTTTGTGTGTTTGCTTTATTACCAGTTCTACTGGGTGAGCGATAGTACTGGTTCTGGTCTATCAAGTCGATGAATCATACGGCTGTAGTTGAGTTTTAAGAGGGCCATTAGGAAACCGACGATAATCCAAGCACTCTGGCGTATACGTAACGTAAGGGAAATCAGCGCATCCAACAAAGTCGATGGTAATTTTGTTTTGCTTTTCCATCCAACTGTAATGGTTGGCTTCATGGCATTGGCGGCATTGCTAATCTAGGCAATTTAAAGGTTAAGCCCATCGAATGCGTCAGCCAGCAACAGAGAATAAAGATTGAAATCTTTCTTGCGCTTTCCTTATCTTATTTGCCAGTGAATAACTCTTAATTGCAAACAGAAAGCAGAATGGCGTGGAACATGGGTTTGGCTGTGTCACAAAAACTGTTTGCTGTTGTGAGTATGTAATTGTCGTACAGGCTTGCTTGCGTAAGCTAAAAGCTGCTGATATCCCCACATGTGTTGGAAATATGTAGGTGCCTAAAGTCTGAGTTCTGTAAGGCACGGCGAACTGCAAAATATCCTCCTGAAGGTGAAAGTAGAGCCCTTGCTGCCCTCGCGTATTCTGTACCATCGAAATGTTGCTGCTGCTTTGAAGGGCTTACAGGATTTGTGGGTTTTAGCCGACTCACGTGCTGTCTTGAGTTGACGTGGAAGAAATTTTTTCCTCGCTAATTGATCAACGAGGATCATTTTGTTGCTCTATACAGGCATATTGGCCTGAGGGAGGCAAGCCTAACTTGTCGCAACCCTGTTGTGCAGTTTTTATTGCTGCCTTCGAACGGGTTTCCGTGTCCCGTTCGCATCATACTCTCGTAGCTTTGACTTTGCCTGCTGAAAGATTGTGCCACGACAAATATTTGGTTGATTTCATTTCAACGCACTAACCACTGCGCTTTCATGACGGAATGCGATTATTCCCGTAAAATCAATCAGACTTCAGAGCCTAGCACAGTCGTTCGGGCCGGAATTTTGGCCAGTAACACTATCGCAGGTTCCGACTGTTTATCTGGTTGGATAAAGTTAGTTAAAGTGGTTGTATCAGGCATAATGCGCGTCCGATACTCAAGTAGTGCTAAAATGCACTTTTAGATGAGTGTAGAGGGATGTCGACAGCTTCGGCTATTGGTCTTAAACGCAGTGGAGTTAAGGAAGAGTAGAATGTTATGAATTTTTACCCCTGATAGTTCGTTGAGGTTGTCGTTTGGGTTCTTCTAGCTACGGCAGTACGGATTGAAAGGGACGCCGAGCTTGAGTGCATTCGTTTTTACAGCTCGGTGATACGTACAGAAGGCGACTATACCCGCGATGTCTGTAAGGGTTCTACTAAAGAGATCGTTTGTGAAAAGTTTGGCTACTGAAAAGTGGTGTAAGTTGATTCTTGCCTTGACAGCTTCTTGCTTCTCTTGCAAGTGAGCTATCAGGAACCGTTCCCTTCGAAGTCTGTGTGACCAGGGGCCCATATGAGAGATAGGGAGGATAGGTTCCATAGGCGGGTAAGCTCGGTTCTGCATTGTGCTATCAGCTTTGATGAGATGAATGTAGACACGAGGGTTTTGATGCTGCCTGCCTATCGGAGAAAATTTCAGCGTTTCGTTTAGGGGTTGTGTCTTTTTGTACCTATTCAGCTTGAAAGACACTGTCGAAGCTGGGGACTGTAAATAATCTTGATATCTTCAAAGCTGCTGAAGAAAATATCCGAACCGTCCGTTAAAGTTAATATATGTGTTTTGTAACCTCCCCGTTGTTTCATTCCGGTCTTGATGGGATGCGCACTGCGAAGTCTTTGCTGACACGTTATCGCCCGCCTGGCAGTGAAGCTGGAATGCTATAGTGGCCATGGGGCCTAGCCGAACAGCACCCAGATTTTCTCATCCTGGCAGGTGACCATCTTTCTGGCTCAAAGGTCGAGGGGTAGAATGTTCAGGATAAACGTTAGCGTCGTCTTGATTGTATTGCACCGGTAGGTCCTATCCTAGCGGTTCTCTGGATTCTATTTATTTCAGTGATGTTGTAGTCTTTGCTCATTACGGGCCACCAGACTAAAGACCCATATGTGAGAATTTGTCGGACTACGGCCTCCACATGGTCGTTTTCTGTCTTCGTTCCCAAATGTTCCGCTACAGTAATAGAAGGCTTGTTGATCTACGAGGAAGTGTCTTATAATGACCAAGAAAGATTGTCTTTGTTTTAATCGAATTAACGCTTTCGATTTCGAATCGAGGCGTCCTATCCTCGAGACCAGTGATCCAAATATTCCCATCTCTGATTTGCGTTTGATTGAACTTCGATGTAAGTCAGGTGCTTAGCAAAATACACATTGGCAGCGAATGTAGCATTTTTGGAACGCAGCAGTACGAAAAGCTCTCAGCACACCCGTAAAGAAAAGGCTTGTCACACCACTTTCCTTGCAGTTTTCCTCACTTCCTCACAAAGAGTTTCAAGTTTGTTTTGTTTAGTTTCCTATATTTGATCGATGGGGTTGTTTGTTGTACTTAGCCGGTGGGCCATCAGAGAGTTGTGATCTGTAATGATACCTATTTGGAGTCTTAGGTGTGGTTATCGTCTCTTTTGGTAACAGCTCAGCTAGGAAGAAGTCACACCGGGGCACACCCCAAGGAAGTGTGCTATCTCCTCTTCTATGGAATCTTGTTCGTGTGGTGTGGTAGCATATGCAGATGACGTCACCATTGCCGATACGGGCAAGTATCCTCAAAGACTGAATATTCTTCAACAGGCTACCAACAAGCTCACCACGTGGACAAACAGCTGTGGCCTTAGTGTTAATACACATAAAACAGAGGTGGTCATTTTCATTAGGAAAATCAAAATTCCAATTGTTATCCCATCCAAGCTCAACGGTGCTACTCTAAGCTTTTCAGACAGTGCCAAATATTCCCATAGGCAGGAAGCTTCTGTGGAGGGATAATATTGCCGAACGCACCAGGAAATCCCTGGTAGCACTCTACTCATGCAAAAGTCCAGTAGGTTCCAGATGGGGCCTTCAGCCGAATATCATGCACTGGCTATAAACGGTAGTTGTGAAACTGATTCTAACGTATGGTTTGGTGGCCGGTTCTAGAAAAGCAGACCAGCATTAAAGTTATCGAGAAAGTCCAACGTGTGGCATACCTCAGCATAACTGGTGTGCGGTGTTCACAACTGTGGTGTTGACAAGCCTCCAGAAGTATAATCTGTCATAAAAGAGCTTCTCACTTCGCCGTTCTAAGTCAGCAATAAATTGTAGGTCCCTTCCATTTGTGCAAACAATAGAACACGCAGAACATGAATGGTTGCGAGAAGCTAGGCCTAGGGTCATTCCGAGCTGTCGCGCCAGCTATTTTTAGGTGGATTTCATAGAAATACCACCTATTGCAGAGGTCCTCATAACGCGACTTTCAAAAATTTTGAATGCCATTCGTCTTCGCTATCATAGTAAACACTAACCTCATACTCCGTTAAAAATTTTATATATATATACATATGTATGTATATATGTATATGTATATATGCAATATAACGGATTCTTGTGGACACGATTGAGGCCGCAATTATGAACCGATTTGAATAAAATTTGGTATACACGTTCGTATGCCGAATACCTCGGCTAAGTTCGTAGATGGGCATAATTGGTCCAGAGGGGGGCGGGTTACGCCCCTTTTTATGTCTCAAACGGTACAATTCACAACTCAAATAAATCCCAACTTCTGGTTTTGATTTTTTAGTAATATAGTAGATAACAGGGAACAGAATCCGCCTGCTACCAATTTGGGCGCCATCTTGGATCCGCCATCTTGAAATTCTTCAAAATTGATTGGATTTCGTTGAAATTGAAAATCCTTACAAATCTCGAGGTAACTAGTACAAATTCGTTTTTAAAGTGGAAATTTTTGTCCGCCATTTTGTTCCCACCATCAAAATAGATGACATAAGAAATCCACCTACCTCTTGCGGCGCTTGCCGGAAGGTTCTTTTTTTTTTATACTTCCTATGCAAGTGTCCCGCCCTTGTCATCATCAAAAGGCACCCTTGACCGATACTTCTTTAACGATCTGAATGATCTGCACTCTGCCAGCACGGCCGATCTCAACAGCTGCGTTAGAAAATCTAAATGGTTTCAGGAGCAAGCAGAGGTCAAATCCCAGTACTCAGCGGTATCACAATGGACCTACTTTTCTGGTGTAAGCGTACCTCTTCTTGGAGGGCCACGCTAACTTACTAACTAGGTATGGTTGGTTCAGTGCGAGGAGCAGGACGTTTTTTTTATAGCTTTATTGATAGCTCTGGCGTTGACAATTGGCTTTAGTGTACCTTCATTTCCAGTAATAGTTCTAAAACGTCGCAACTTTGAAAATTTCTTTAAATTGAGCATAAGCAATTTAGTTGATTTTTTTTAAAGAACGCCTTAAAAACTTCATCCTCCTCCAAGATCCATCTTGCACCAAACGAAAAAAAAAATCCTCGATTGTGTACAAGGAAACGAATCTCATTTCAATTCCAACAACCGAGTCTTATTCAGTCAAAGTAGCGTTCAGAGTTCTGGTTTCTTACAAAGTTTTCCCCAGCCCTTCCTCATGCCTCCATTCTATTCAAAGTGCCTTCGAAAAGGTCAAATCAAAAACAGTTTTGGTAGATGTTGGCCAAAGACCGGTGGTTAGTGGTAGTGATGTTAATACTGGACGAATGGTGTTGGTCTTGGTCTTGGTTTCGCTACAGAAAGGTTTGCATACACAAAAGAAAAAAAAAACTTAAGAAAAAGTCCCAAAGAAAAGCTTCATCTCAACGAATTCTTGACCCCAGCAATACCGACTTCTTCCAACTCACTCCGCTGTCGTGTAGTTTGGTAAACTTTGTTTGTTGTTTGGTTCGACTGAATGCGAACAAAAAAGAAGGAAAAATGCCAAAGGTCTCTCCCTCAGTGGGTGGACGATGCTCCCCATCCCTGTGTTAAAAATGATTTACGATCTTAAAGCCAATTTGAGTTGCATTCCAGGAAGTTGTGTGCTTTCTGCGTATCCGTTTCCTTTTGACAACGACGGGAATTATTAGGTAACTAAAGTTTAGAATATACTTTCAATCTTTTTTTAATGATATCCCTCTAATAACGGGATTGTAATTTTTTTTTTTACTCTTTTTTTTTGAAAAATCCCTCAACAAGATACTTAAGCCTCGATCTCGTTTACTGTTCGAGGGCGTCACGCGACGGGAAGAAATCTCATCAGCATATCATCAAAGTAAATGGCAATTCAATTGAATATCATCCCTTCTCTCTCCCTCTCTCTCGCTGTCTCTTGGTTGGTTGACGTCCCCCTGGGAGATGGTAGCTGGAAGTTTTCGATTTTGGAAAATGCAGGGATGGTAAACGCTTACGTTTACGCTCATCCAAACTAATTTGAAATTATTTTATACCCGTTTTCCTGTCTGCACGACGTGAAGACGAGGACGGACAGGAGTAAAACTGAAGTTTTCGTTTTCGTTTTCCACAACACACACGCAAAACGAAATATTATCTCGAGAGTGTGTTTTAAATTGATTTCGGGTATCTCTTTCGCATGTTTATTGGGGAAAATGTTAAAAGTGAGAGAGGGAGAGAGAGAGAACGAATGGAGGATTGGTATTTAATGAAGCATACTTTCGGGGTTATTGGGACGCGATATTAAAAATGATTTTTTCGTGTTTCATTTACATTTTGAATCATTAAAAGGAATGACAGGAAAAAGTCCTTAAGTACTTCAATGGGGCCTATAAATGGTAATTTTATGTAAATGCCTTGGGAAGTGATATTTGAAGACATGCCTTTCAAGGAGATGGCATTAAATGACGCGAGTGGCTTAAAGACAGAGAGAGAGAGAGAGAGAGTTGCTCTGGAAACGAATTTTGATGAGCGCACTTGGGTTTGCCTTATTCTGGGTCACAATTCCACTTGGGCCAGAGGAGATCTTTTCGTTTTTGGAACTAATTAATCTACGGTTTCACATTGACAGGACTATTCATCACTTGCCTGCCTCTTTAATTTCTATTCTTGCACAAATTCGGTCAGGTAAAGTTCAACACTAATCGCACCACCTTGGGGCACGATCGTGGCAGACAACACAATTACTCGATCAAACGCTGACGACGACAACGACCACGACGACCATAATGATGATGATGGCGATGGTAAAGCGAGCGGAAAACAAGAATATACCAAAAGGTAGCAGGAAACATAAGTGTATGTGTGTGTGTGTGTGTGATGGTGGCACTTGGGGCACAGTCTCATGTTTCGTGGTTTTGTATACCTGAATTTTGGTCACAGTTTCGTTTGGATACAGGCTCTTCATGCGATACTAAATGATTATTACCTTTCCGTTGATGCTGAGGCGAAGCCCTGAAAAGATTTTCACCTTTAAGCAGTTACGGTTGGTCTCTGTGGTCCATATCTTTGTGGTAAGTAGCGCGCGAGTGCTACTTGCTTGGTGTAGACGTTCTGTGTTCCTTTTTTGTGTGTTTGAGAAGATCGAAAGCATAGATTGACTATGCCAGAGGAATTGTGTGGAAATTAATGACAACCGTGTCGTTTTGAGAGAGCTGACTTGAAATTAGAGAATTGCTTCTGGTTTTCACTTAACAGGGTAATAAATGGTTTCTTGTGTGATCATCTTGCTTTCTTGGGGATATGGTAATTTGTTTTATGATTCTTTGGAAGTGTATCCCTAAGGGGAGAAGAGATCTGCATGCATACAGTAGTATTGATGAGGATAAGGCGTACAAACTGAAATGAGTTTCAGGTTTTTGTTTGTTGCGAAAATGAAAAGTTAAGTGTTCTTCCTTTATGGTAAAAATATTGCGCCCAAGGGATGATCGGTTCACAGCAGGAGTTGAGCAGCATTATAGGTGAGAGGACGGAGCATGTGTATCAATGTTGAGCGTGTTGCACGACTTTTGAAAAAGTTTTCTTATTTCACAAAGTTTTTCGATAAAACCGTTGTCTTTGATTTTGGTTTCATTGATTGGTTTGCAAATGTCTGTCTGACTGTACTGTGAGAAAGGACATCGTGTTTGGATTTTAGTTGTTGGATTGCACTAAATTAAACCGACAGAAAGCCCAATCTTTACGAAAAGCTTGATCTTGAAAAAAGTGCTCAAAAAGCAGATGCATTTTCTTATATTGTTATTGTTTTTTTGTTTAAATAGGCATTGTCCCTTTGGCGTTCAATGGTTTGGGCGCATAGTATGTCGAAGAGGGTCCTCGAATCTTGTAAAGTGACACGAGACGTATAAACTTTGTACGAAGTCGACTTCCTCGGATGTATCGCTTGACGATGAGAATGCTTGAATCCCAGTTCACAGGTTTAAAGCCGGAGAACGGTTTTGATCACGAAGTAAATGGTCCCAGTAGGTTTGATTTATCAAACTGAAAGCTGCGTTATCGGGATCAACGAACAAAATGGTGTCTTACGCCGATTAAATGAAAAAGTCCCCAAGTGTGTTTCTTAATACAAGGACTCTTTCAGTGTGTGCCTTGAACCTTCTCAAAACGACTTTATATCCCCAACATTACTTTCAGTAAATTATCTCAAAAAAAAAATTTGCATTCTTAAGAGCTTTGCCATATATTTACCGGTTATCTCACAAAATAGGTCAAATTAACTGACCGGAAAGCATTGAGTTTCTCGTTTCTATTCGCTGTATTCTGTGTATCTTATCACTTTCGCCTCATATACATTTTAACTGACATAATAAATTGTACTTCCCCTGCATTTGCACCCGCTCTTGGCAGGCTGACGGTTGATATTACCTTCGCACTTGCCGAAGGTCGTCATTGTCGTCGGTGTGATTGTCAACTTGTGTTCTCTATGTGAATGCAATTTGTGTGTGTCATTTCCCCGTCTCAATTGGGGCTTCGGGCTTCTTTTTCGCTCGAGTTTGGAAGTTTACGTTTATTTTTCTACCCGAGGCACACATTTTTGCTTCTCAATTATCCGTGAAAATTTAACAAGAACGCAGCGAAACTGAGGGATAGTTTGCTATGTTAATGGCACTGGTCACCAAGAATTGAGGGGAAAGAACCATGCGGAAGGTACTCGTATTCACGGTCGGTTGGACACTACATTGGCCGGCAATCTTAATCGTTTTGGACGGGCCCAGTGATGTGGTACGCACCTTTTCACAAAAAAAAAAAGAAGTGTACTCACGTACTTATTATACCGCCCTCGGAGGTAGTTCTCATAAATTGTAATAAATTAGAGCGAAAAAAGGAGTATCCCTGGATGTAGATTTGAGGCGTCCTAAGGTGATGTAAAATTGACTCAGGGCGTCATGCAGGAATTAGTCGATGTGAAAGTGAAAAAGGGTCAATGACTGTTAAGTTGGTGTGGCTTAGCAAAATGGGTTCAGGCTAGATTGTACCTAAAATCTTGTCTTAAAGCCTCTCTTAAAGTCAAGCTTCTTCTGCTCCTTAGGCAGAATTATGATCAAACAACAACGTTAACGGTCCTGATCCTCAAACACATTGATGAACAATATCAGATAATATTGCATACAAACACGATTGGAAAACAATCTAAAACTACTGGAACGCATCCATCAAATCAGCTTGTGTCCGTTTGACCAATTGCCTTGCACAAACTCCCCCATTCCACAGAAAGTAGCCATTCATCGACAAAACCAGATATACATTCGATGCGAATGAGCTTCCTCTCCTAAATCAAATCGCGTCACTCCTTTATCAACACGGCCAGTGCTGATGATGGTGGAGCTGGGCCGGCTCGTGTTGGTTGGTATTCGTACATTATTTTTGGTAAATTTCCGTTGACTTGTTTTTCTGCTCGGACTCCCTCCACGTTGCGGTCGATTGTTGTTTACGAATTTTTGTCGGTATTTTTCCTTTCGTTTTTTTCTTCCATTTTATTTTGCAAATAGAAATATGGAAATGTACTGTCAAAATCGGATGTTTTTTTGCTGTTCGAGCGTTGCTTTTAAATACATTTTTGGTGGTGCACCCCCAGGGAACTAGGAATAGTGTTTTGGCCTTCGAATTATATTTTTTGTGTTTTTTTTTGGAAATTTTCCATTCACCAGTGTGCGATGTCAGTGAAATATAAACATTTCATTAGTAGCCAAAGCGAATGTGCGTAACAAAGCAGAGCACACACAACTATTGCAAGAGAATTACTTCAAAGTGAATTGGAACTTCAAACGGAATATTAAAATAAAGGCTCGTCAAGTGTACTAGATTGGCACCCTTCACATAGACGACGCGTATTGCCTGTTAACGAGATCGAGATAATAGATTCAATATTGAGATACGCTCTCTTTGGTTGATGGTTTATCGACTCGAGAGGTGTATTGTGTACTGTGGTCGAAGGAACAGAGAAACAGGTTCTTGACTCTGCGTGCATCTGTCATGGATGCTTAGCTAAAAGACCTGTAAGGAGCGACTTTATTGCCCTTAATTTCCGGAAATAACCGATTAAATAGTAACGATCGAACACGGGAGTTCAATGGAGATCTGATTAGTGAGATAGAGTATCTACGTATACATACATGGTGTACGAGCATGTTTAATTGATATCTGTAGTTTCTTATGGGGTCATTTGTTTGTATGGGCCTGTCTAGGAATGAGAAAACCGGGTATTGTCTTGTGGTAAAGAATTGTAAAAGAAAAACGAAGGAAAGGTTAGAAATGTTTACAGGGAGTCTGAAGAGACATGTTACTTGACATAAAAATAAAAAAAATATCTGGCGCAACAGCTCGAGATGAGCCACGGCCTAGGTTCTTGCTACTATTCATGTTATGCGTATTGTGTTGTTCGTATGAATGGAAGGGACATACAATTTATTGCCGACTCCGAACGGCTTTTCCGAAGCTTTTTGATGACAAGGCCTGAACCCACGCAGCTTGCATAGTAGTCCAACGCACGAACCACTGGGCCACGGCGACCACTTGATATGGTTCGAGGCGATGTGAAAAAAAGTTGTAAGTCATGATATACTCGGATATATTTAGTAATAGGCAACGGTTAACAAGGACCAGAGATGTAAGACCTTTGAGGTAGAGTGTTGGACGAACAAGATGATAAATAAACGTTTAAACAACATAGTCCGTGTTGTCATTCGAAAACATTGTGTCTAAAAAACTCTAGTTCTCTCCCATTCTAGATCTAAGCCTCTTAGTGACTGTCGTTATTTACAATCGGAGTCCTGGTGTAGAGAGCTGGTTAACTTTAGCCGTGGTCGGTTTTGTAAGTCGAAAATATTGTTTCTATAAGAACAGCCGACAACGATAGGAATTTTAGAATATAGTTTGTCTTTAGAAGTTTCAAAAACCTGTTTTTGGTTATGAGAAAAAAGACTGTAAGTCTATTCTGTCTTCCATGGGCTGTTTGAGCAGCGAATACCTCCTCAACGGTTCTGCGCCGTGCATTCCACGGTTAACTCACTATTTTGCCATTTTGGGTTTGTGAATTTTACGGAATTCTTCGAAATGCATGACATTTGTAAATCAGTGAGCTCCTTTTCTCTGTTCGGCGGTCATTCGCTTTCTGTACCTTTATTTTCTGAGTTCGACAGCTTAGATCTCGCAGCCTTACAGAAGTGTGGCGTTTGTCTTCGATTGCTTGCCATCGAATTGAATATCTTGTCAAATGCCGAAGCCGAAGTCTGGGTCATATGAACAGTTTCTGTTTTGTTAGTATACACGATGGGCAGCCGGTGTTCAGAGTCCTCCTTACCTTAGTCTCGCGGCAGTTTTAGCCGACGTACTGCTTCAGTTCAGATCCAGCGGAATAAAACTCAGCATGGTTTTCATTGCAGCTGTTGGTGTTGTTCTCATTGATCCCGAGAACTGGATCTTTGTGAGGTTTGAAAGTTGATATTGCTCCTCGACCACCTTTAATCAAACTAATGAGCTGTAAGTTAGAATGGGTCTTACAACGGCGGTATATATCCTGTATGACTGAACAACTTTTTGCATGAATGGAAGGCTACATATGCTTTCTTGATGCGCTCATCAATTTCCTCTTTCTAGTTCAGTTTGGAATTAAGAATTGCCCCAGGAAGCGTGCTGTTCCTGAAAGATAAAGTTCAAAATTCCCAACGTTTGGGGGCTTGAAGGCAGTGATTGATCCCTTCTTAGTGAAACGGACAATCTCTGTGACCATATGATGGAGAGAGGACTTTTTCCTAAGGAGTTCCCCTACGAACATTCTTCTTCCTGTTAACGTTCCCCAATGTCGACTTGATAGCGGACGATTTGAGTATCAGTCTAATCATGTTGTTAAATGCGTCCTCGATGTCAAGAAGTAAATTTCTTATGATAGAGAGATCTTTCTATCATTGATACTATCCCATCGATTGCCGTATTCACTGATCTGCCTCCCAACGGTTACCCTATATATTGAACCACTTTGCCCAGGAGATAAAGTTTCTTATCTTTCGGATCTCAGTTTTGGCCAGATCGCTAAAATCGTCATAGAAGCGTTCCACAAGGGTTTTCCTTCTTAATATTGCATGAGTGCACTTGACAGTAGGTGAGTTGTCAATTTCTCCTCTTTGCCCCGTAAGCTTCTGGAGTAATCGTTGGAGGGGACCCCCAATCTGAGTGGATATTTGCCCATCAAGCAGTGCCCGGTGAGGACCTCTATTAGTGAACACAATTTTTTCTGGTTAGTGGATATACATATGTACATAAGTGCTTCAGTTTTTTTTAAATTCAAGTTGGGCCAAATTTGTGTTGACAAGAGACAAGTACTGATGTTGTTACACCTATGTATGCAAGGTGTTGCCAATGCTCCACCGTTGTACGAGCTGCTTGGGTTCAACCTTCAGCCATATTCACAGAGAATTTTTCACAGCACCATCTCTTGTCGGTGAATGTCTAACCTCCAGTAGCACAATTTGTCATGAAAAAATTTTTCAGTTCATCACCACAGAAATGGTTGCGAGAAGTTAGGACTTGGCTCAACTGTCGCGTGAGCTATTTATTTTATTTTTTTATTTTTTTCCAGTTTCCTGGCATCGGTGTCAAGGAGAAATTTCATCGAGTCGTTAATAACAATAGTCTTCTTTTGCCTAGTGCACCCAAAGCCCGTAAAATTCCATTTGTCCAAAGTCCATCTATGGCTCTAATGTTCTATTTCAGTCGATTGTGAGGAATCACAATCTCAGGGTAGCTGGTCATTGACACCACATATTACTAAGTTCACCCGAACTTGATGTTCCAATGAAACTGAGATCACAAAGATCAAGTCAAGAAGCTCCAGCAAACAATTGAGTCACTCTTTGATGTCAAACTCTTATCAGTTTGCCAAATCTCCTTTGTATTGGATTCAAATATCCATTTTGAATTTATTTTCAGATTGTATAAGCCATCCGCTGACGTATTTCTTTTCTTCGATTTCTATGTTTTTTCACTCAACTCTTTTGTTAAACCCTAAAATTTTCCACACATAACCCAATTCAAACAGAGCGAATTAAAAATCATGCAAATCCACAAAATAAAAACACAAACAACACAGAAAATTTCCAAACAATACAATCTATTAACATCTTCAAAATAAAGCATATAGTAAATGTACAATAGCTGGGAGCAATCGTATGGCATCCTATTAAGGTATGAGCTTGTATAGGCTAAAATTCATCGTCAATATTTCATCTTCCTAGCGTAAAAAGTTGGTAAGACGGACAAGCATAGTCTAATATATGATCTCTGATCATAAAGCTTGAATGTTTTTAAAATGTTTTCTTCTAGTCAAAGAGTAGGCTCTCCAAGACCGCATACCCTATGTGATGAGGTGCAAACAATATTTTATTATATTTTTTCTTTTTTCTATCTTCATCCATTTTTGCAATGCTAATTTACCTTCACCACAGTAATCCGTACGAAAAACAAACCGACAGACAAAAAAACGAGTGACTCATCTCTTGCACGCGATTAAAACCAGTTACGTATAGTTCCATGGTGGGCTCTTCTCGCCATCGCAGCCGCAGTGATCCATGGCAGAAGTAGCATAATTTAACTTGGAAACTCAAAAAACAACTTTTGTGCAACAATGGTCAATGGTAGGAGGAACAATCATTTGGTCGTTTTTTTTATTTTCACTTTTTATAGGTATCCCATTCCATTAGGGTAGAGCCACATTCGTGTTTAATTTGAACCGAAAAAAAAAAACAGTCAAGATCATCTCTGATCAATCTGTTGCTTTGTTTGGCACCTTGTATCTTAAGCCAGTTGAAGGCAACTCAATCTATTTGTTAATCGAATGCTCAGTTTTAGGTAACCTCCGATCACTGACTATGAACTGATATTATTCATACTATCCTAGGGTGTCGTATAATCCATTCTAAACACTCCACAGTCTGTTCTTATGTTTTCTGATCTTGTTTGTTTGCTATTTTCAGTTTTTGGAGCGAATCAACGTTAGGAATAACATGTCCGAATGGTGATAACAATATTCAGTTACCCTTTTGCATTGAAGAAGAACTTCCGGTTGTATGGCGGCGATGATGGCGAGAAGATATGTATGTAAAGAGGTGAGTCAATTGGACAGTGAGTGGGTTTAATGCATATTTGCATATATTTTGTAGCGCAATAAATGTAAATTGGGTGAGAGTATCAATGATTCATGGATAGTTACGGTTGTTGAAGATGAAAAGAATTTTTTTTTTTTCGAAATAGTAGGTATTGTTATCATGGGGGGTATTCCACGACCCAGAAGGCGTAAAAAGACTATAGTGAGGAAACTGGTTAAAATCAAATGGAAAGCTTCTGTCGAAAATTGTGTCGAAAATAAGGTTTCACTAGAAGAGTTCCAATAGCAGATTCAAATCCATCAGTTGTCTGTGCTCTTGTACATATGAATATTCCTTAAACTTATCTGGCAAATGCCTACCCATTTTTGTTAGGTTAGCGGGTCGATGAAGACGGTGAGACCTTTTTCATCTCACTCAGGTTTATGTAGCCCCGTTGTGCGGTGGTGTATTTTACCAACTACTTCCTACTGTGTGGTTCTATATACCTGATGACAGCCACCTTTTTGTCCTTACAGCCTCGAGCAGATCCGACAGTGAACCATCGGATAGCTTCTCGAGACTCAGCAAGATTTTACATTATGCTGCGTACCAAGAACCTTCAGCTCTTCCCAATAGCAGTTTACAAGCTTGGATGTAATTTAAGCAGCAGCTTATGCTTTTAAATCCGCCTGGATGCCTCTGAAGATCTTTATACCGTGAGCATTGACGTCAATTGGGCAGCTCTGGTCACTGTTAGAACCTCTGCCGGGAAAACACTACTGTTGTTAGAGAATCTTATTAGGCTGCTAAGTCCTAGCTCCTCGAAAAAACACCTTGAAGCCGTGTGGATTGATATTTCGCCGTGTGGATGGATGTTTCGTTAAAAAAATCCTTATTTTGACGAAGTCCAGACACGGAATCGTGTATTCAGAGAATATTCATATGCGTTTTGCTCATCAAGTCGAATGACAAGCTTTTAATAGTATTATTTACCGCAGATGTCTAAAGGCACCCTCAATGTCTAGAAATGCGACAGAGCAGTTTTGCTCTTAATATAAGCCTGGTTCGTCAAGGACATGTTCCTGTGGTCGAGTTTGTTCGTATAGGAGCGTCAATAAACTTCTCGAAGGTTTCTAGGATAAAGGACATGAGAGTAATGACGTTTACCTCCCTCTACCATCTTGGAATATGACCACGTCTGAGGCTGCCTAGAAAGATTCTTGGCAAAAGTGGTAGGTAGTATTAGGTGCTTTGTCTTTTGTAGCACGATTGGGGAAATCCCATCATGGGAAAGAGTCTGTTTGGAGAACTGAGTAACGTAACAGAAGTACCGATAACGAGCATTCTCCACTTTATTAAGAGTATAGGGTGGCAGATCACCCATCTAGAACCCATGGTTGGAACATGGCCCACAGCACAAAGGGGAACACAAGGATCAGTAGGCCCCCGTGGACGCTCAGTCATTGAACTGGGCACTTCCCCCATAACCTAATCTAACCTAACCATCCCCTCTTTTGCAAGTAAGTGCTTGCGCATAGGTCGTTAACCTGCCTTATCGTGCATTCCGGAAAATGAGCGTTAGGCAGAAGCGCCAGGGACACGGAGGAGGATTGTGTCCAGTTGTAAACAGAACATTACAAAGTGTCTCAGTAGCGTCGTCCATTTGCCGTGGTGTTTGAATTTTAAGTTCTTGTAGTTTTACATCTTCTCTCCCTACTTCATTGGCGAAAAGTTCCCAGTTACTGTTCCTAGGATTTCAGTATGAGATGGGAATCGCTTAATGAAAAAAACTCAATTCCACCCACTGAACTCAAATCCAATTTTTGACACATTAACAGAACCCTTGCGGTGTCACCAGTCTTTGCTTATTCTTCTGCTATTTATCTTTCGTCTCCGATTGTACTTGATAATTGTACTTGCTTCCCGTACCCCTTCTAACCTAATCTATGACTACTCGGGTGGAAATTCACAAGTTTGTTTTTTTCCTCGTGGGGTTGTGGTCTTAGCAAACTAATCGAGGGCAGATATCGATGGTGATCGCCGTGGCTTAGTGGTTAGTGCTTTGGACTGCTGTGCGAGCGGCAAAATTTTTCGCGGCACCACCTCTCACCGGGGAATGCCAATCCTCCGGGAGTAAAATTTGTCATGAAAGAGCTTCTCAATTCGCTGTTAGAGTCCCTTCCATTCGAGCAAAAAATGTAACACACACAACATGAGTGGTTGCGTGAAGCTAGGCTAGAGCTGTCGCGCCTGCTATTTATTTATTTTTAGATATCGATGGTAATAAATGAGCTAGAGGCAGGCAATTCGAGATTTGTGTAAAAGTTCCCTTCCACAGTTTCAAAACCGGCAGACCAAGTCAATCCTCCTCAAAATAAATGACCGAACAAAATCTCGCATAAAAAAGCTTTCTATTAGATGGACATCTCTTGTTAGTCCATCAATATTATATGCGCAAAATATTGCCTCAAGGCGACCTACAACCTTAAAAATAACCTCAACCCACGCACTAACCACGAGTTTAGCCACAAAAAAAAAAAAAAAACGTTTCTTAGTTCCGTCTTCTCTGACAAATGACGACCAATTAGCGAGAGCCAAGAAAAAATAATATAAAATCCAAAATAGCAAAACCCATCAGTGGAACTATCACGAACATGAACCACCGAACGTCCACAAAATTTGCCGTCTCGTCCTCTTTTCACTTTGGTTTCCATGTTTTTTTTTCTGTTTTTGTTATCAATTCTCATCTATCATCATTCATTTTCGGTGACTACACCCATTTAACGAAAAAAAAAAACGAAAAACGCACAGAGAAAGAAATATTGGACAAATTAAAAATCATTTGCCGAAACACGAGACACGAGAAAACACCAACGGACTCCAATTAATTGCCCTCACAAGCATACCCGACTTGAAGTGAGTGAAATTGGCCTATAAGTCCACCAAAATACAGCACCGGTCCTCGACCCCACCACCACCTCGGGCTAAACATGAGAAAACACCGTACAAAACCCGGCAACAAATTGAAAAAGGAAATTTCGAAAAAGGCTACAATCCATTTTGAACGGGTTTGAGTAGTACCCTATCCTTGTAAATAAGAATACATGTCCAAAGCTTAAATTAATTTTGTTCAAAAAACTGCAATCTAAAGGGTGTAGTCAGTCCTTCAACAAGACTGCTTTTGCTTCCACTCCTAAGCCATTTTGGTTGGTCTGTTCCTTCCTTGTCGACTTGTTCTCTAAGTTCCAAACGAAAGATCAAAACGAGTTATACCCTAGTGCGATAGTGTGTATAAAGAAGCGAAACACAACACAGAACCAGTGTCGTTTGTCCAATTGGGGTTTCGTTTCGCACGCAATCGTTGTGCGCTTAGACCAACTCTCTACTCCGCCCGGGGAACTACTGGCCAAAACTCCATGCGAGGGTAATTAAAATTCGTGTTTAGTGCCCCCACACCAGCTCACTCTCTCTCCCTTGGGAAAATCCAGAAAAGGTAAAAAAAAGGAAAATAATAATTTTCCACACCCGCTGCTGCTGGTTTTTCTATTTTTCTTTTTATTTTTAAAGACCGAGGTGTGGACCTGACAAAAATTCGGTCACTCACGTGATTCCGGACCGAAGTTACCTTCTGGGCATAGTTATCCTTTTGATAGACCCCTCGAATTATTATTTTCCACTTATTTTTCTTTTATTTGTCGTCTTGTTTTCTTTGTGAGCCCACGCACACACAATTACCGCTGACTGATTAGCGTCAGACCCAAGGGTCGAAAAATCAAATGGAACAGTAACCAAAAGAGGACACCACCCCGAAAACACGGCCGCCATTGCCATCACGAGAAAAAACAATACTGCGACTTGTAATTTTTAGTTTGACATTTGATCGTTGGCAGGTAATTGGACGCTAAGTGGCCAGGATTGGCCAGAACAGACCCAGTGGGATGGCGCTGATAACCTAGTAATGGTATAGCACACCACGGAAGAAGAGTCCAAGTCAAATGCGTAACCTTCAATTAGAGAGGCCACTTTTGGGTCAATTACGTGTTATCGACAAAAGTATCAAAAATAAACAAAAAAAAAAAGTGAACTAACAGTGGCAAGAGCACATACGTATGTACATATTTACCGAAAATTATAATCCCCCGTGTGGATGATTGCTTACGAATCGGTTGCAGACCAATTAGCCGTCAGTTTCGTAAGGTTACGTTCAGCAGGCACGAACTTATATTCAGTGTTCATCGCGTAGGAGTTCTTAGAAATTATTTAACTAATTAAGGACGGTTGAGTGACAAGTGGGGTCACATCCAAAACTAGGATCAAGGTGTCTTTTCCCCAACGGGGTCTTTATTCAATTCCTTTACTATTAACATTCAGAAAGAACACCCTGTTTGGAATAACTTATCGCTAGTGAATCAAGTCGATTCTGCATGCAAAGGCGGCATCTCTTTGGCAGCTCAATCAACTCCTCTTCGATTGTCGCTGCCTTGATCAATTCCTTCAGCGAATATCTAGAATCTACGTCGCGTGTTCCATTCCATTTGAAGTTGTCCCCCGCACAGGTTCACAGGTCCCCCCTAACAACCAGGAAACTATTTCCAATTCCAAGCCCATCTCTCACTATCAACGATCCTAATGCCTTTGATTTATTTTCGACATACTGTCAGGGTTTTAGAATTTATTGAAAGCCCACCGGACGACGGTCACAATTTGCGCAGCTCCATTGTAGGCTAGGGTACAGTCAAAGCGCTCGGCTTACATGAGGCGCGCATAAATCACGCGAAATGCGAAAAACTTATACATTCAGATGCACAATTTCGATTGGTTACGTGTACGTGACGGATCCACCGCTGGGTGGTTGTATTGTGGTGTGTCGATGGCGATGTCGATCTCGATGTAGCGATCTCTTCCAGGTGTACAACGTTTGAGCCACAGAGTTGTGCTCTGCCACGGAGGCCTATCTGGGGCCACTGACCGGCCATTTGTTGTCTCGTAATATGCGTGTGCGTACAAAATGTAGAAAATCATTGCAAACGCACGCATTGCTTGACCTGGATCAACTTTCGGAAAGTGGTAAGGCCTGCACGTGATTTTGTTCCACGATGAAAGAAAAAGAAAAAAAAAAAAAAAACGCAGCACTGCATCTCTTTGCGCGAACTGTGCACGTAGGCAGAGCACAACAATAACAGCAACAAAGTTGTTTGGTAACTCTTCAGAGCCCACTAGAGAGCCATTGAACTTCCGCAGTAAATGTGAGATCAAGGAAGAAGAAGTGCCAGTAGCAGTTTTGCGTTGCGGCGGCGCGCGGCGCTCTGGTCATATCTGTAGAAGCAGTTGTGAGCCCAATTTGGGATGCGATGAGATGATGCGTGAAACCAGTTTTGGAGTGAAGTGAAATCGATCCCGATATCGGAGAGCTGAAGATGCGTATGCAAATCAAGGGAGATAAAGCAGCAGAGGTTGTAAATCGTTTTGATTGCAACCAAAGAGGTGCGGATGGCTGGATGGATGGTGGCGGATATGAGCAGTGTAATTTGGTAGTTTACATACTGTGGAAGAAAAGTGTATCTATGGATAGATTAGGTAGCTTAAGTGAGCTTGACCCTCAAGGAAAAGTGATGAGTGATGTCACTTGTTTGCGAAACGGGATGCTGGCATTATTAACTAAATCGATTTTTCTCTGAAATCAATGCAAGTTAAAAGAGACGCAGATCATATCACCGGAAAAAAACCTATTGGGTTCCTAAACACTTTCCGCGAATAGAGAAAAGTATCAAGAAGATACTTTGTTTTGCGCAGAATTAAAGAGGCGCGTGATTAAAATAGACATTTGCGAGGATAACATAGGCTTTTAAATGTCAAAAATTCGTGCTATAAACGACTACGTTTCGCCACTATACTGAATTTTTGGATTCGGAAGAGTTTTTTCGGCTTGTGATACCCGATAGGTTAGGTAGAGTAGGGTTTTGCAGCCAGCGTTTCATAAGACACTAGACACCATATTGGGCCCATCGCGATCCCTGTGAAACCAAAAAGGCAAAACATAAACCATTTCCTGAAAGCATTTGATTTCCCTGCAGAGTTTTACCATGTTCCTATAGCTGTCAGCTCCTCTAGATTACTAAAGAAATACTTGCCGATAAGTTTCATGCGAGTCCTAGCATTTCCCTGACATTCACATGATATGTGTGTTATGTCCTCAACGGCGCATAGGTCGTTGCAGTATCTGCAGACATCAGTGACTGAGAGCCCTAATCTTTTAGCGTGCTTCCTGAGAAGCCAGTGACCAGACAGGATGCCAATGACTAATTGTAGTTGTGCCTTGCTTAAGTTGAGAATATCTCTTGTTTTCCTGCGATCCAGAGCAGGCCATAGAGCCTTGGATACCCTATGCCCACTTCTGTTGGACCACCTTTGTTTGCCTTTAGGTTAGGTTAGGTTTCGAAGGGTGCGTGATAGAGAGGCCTCATTACTTTCACTCGGACACTTGAAGGTTCATTGTGAGTACCCTTTTACTGTTGTGGGAATAGCAGTATGGTTCTCGGGACAGCCTAAGGACCTATCCTTTTGTTGGCTGTTTTGTGAACCAGTTAGTACTCTTTAAGAATCTGAGTAGGTCCGTTAACTGTAAATCTGTAACCTCTGCTATGCTTCCAAAGAACCTTGATCCTAATGCGTGTAGACGTCGTGGCAGTGGCACAGTAGTTTCTACCTCCTCTTCATCTCCGCAGCTTCTGCATAAATCATTGGACTCGATTCTCCACTTGCGGCGCATGACTCCGATGGCGCAGTGTCCTGTGATAAATCCAGTGAGCATGCGGATAGAGGATCTGTCCAGTGCCTTGTTCTAGTTTTATTTAATTTCGGCCATACCGTCCGAGACGTGGCGCAATCTTCTCTGGCTAACCAGAAGGAGTTAGATTCTTTCCCTTTACGCTGTCTATTATCCCATGCAATCTCACTATCGTTGGCATTACAGATGTGTCTGCTACGCTAATGTGGATAGCCGACCCGAATCTTGCCAATGATTTGCCTTACTTATAATTATTCTTAGAATCTCTGCTCTAGCCACACAAAAGGAGGGTACACGGTGGTTCCCCCCTCCGTGTGTTGCCGCTCTCCACCTAGCCTGGTCAGTTCGTCGGCCCTTTCGTTTCCTTAATTGTCACAATGATCCGGAAATGACCCGGCAATGACCCAACAAAGTCTTACTCGATTCTGAGTACACAATGCCCTCAGTATTACGCGACATTCCGAGAGTAGTGGAGATCTGACGACATTTGCAGCTATAAGCACAGCCAGAACCTCTCCTTGGAATACGCTGGAAGTATCCGGGAGTCTTATGGATACTTTCAGGTCTGCCTCTCGGGAGTAAATCCCGGAACCCGTTCCGTTGATGGTTTTTGAACCATCCGTGAAAACCGCAATGTCATCCTCTGACATAACAGCATTTCTCTGCCGGTCTTCTCTCTCAGAATAAGACGCGATTTATGGTGTATCGAAGTCCATGACAGAAGTCGTCTTATCTGTTCTTTTTAGAACGTCAACGTTGTATTCACTTAGGATGGAGCAGTGTTCAATACTATCATAGCCTCAGCGCACTTTTGGCTGCCTGGTGTTTTATTTGTAAGTCTAGCGGTAACAGATGCAGGAAGGTGCCTGGAGCTGCCGAGGGTGTTGAGCGAAGAGCACCCGTGATGGCGATACTGGCAGTTCTTTGTACTGCTGCTAGCTTACTTAGCGTTGTTTTCTTACTAGTTGCCTTCTACCAGACGAGAGCTCCATACGTGAGTATGGGTCTGACTATTGCTTTGTATAGCCAGTGCAGTGTTTTAGGCCCCATTTCTTCCCTGCTACCTTCTTGCGTGCAAATAGAGCATAAAGGGCCTTTCTAACCCTTTCCTGTGTGTTAAGATTCCAGTTCAGTTTTCTGTCAAGGATTACCCCAAGATATTTGGCGCTGTCTGACAGGGACAGCTCGACCCGATAAGAATAGAATAGAGTGTGTCCCACCAACTGCCACTTCTTTCGGATAAGATCCATTGTGATACCCAAACTGGGTTGTAGGATCGCTTACTCGTGACAACAACTTCTCACAAAAAAAAAAAAAAAAAAAACACTTAGTAAAGCTTCGTAGGTTGTGGAGGTGGAGTTCCAACCTTTTTACAAGCAGTCTTCTGCAGACAAGTCCGGTTTAGCAGATTTTGGTGTATGAATAACATAACATATATAAACGTCACATGAGCGGAGCCGCGAAACACCCTTTTTCATCGTCGAATTTACCACTTTATAAATGGAAGGACTGTTCAGTGTTCATCTCAACTGGCAACTGTCTCCGATGGTCTCAAACAAAGTCTCCATTGTCTCTCCATTAGACGCAACGTCATTTTTTTGTTTTCGGGACTAATTATGTGGAACAGACTATGTATAAGGCCCTACTAGCCCAACCAAAGAGAAACAGAAAAAGAACTGACATTAGTTCGTTAATTTGGTGTGTAATCATTTCGCATGGCCCCCGCCTCTACCGCGCACAATGGAAACGACGTTTTCAATTCCGACAAGCCAACTGCATCGCGCATGGAAAGAGATTTTCTCGAGATTAACGTGGTACACCACAAAGGCATTGAACAGCGATGAATAGTAGGCAAATTACAGAGGAGTGTGGAAGGCAGAACCCAAATGGCAGGCTACGACACCTCCCCGCGTCCCACGGCACACACAAAAGTAACGAGCATGCAATTAACCTAATTTTCTCAATTTTCTGTCTAAAAACCAAAAATAAAAGCTAAACCAACGAAAACTGTTCATAGTCTTTGGGCTGCCTGGTTGCTTGGCCTGTGTCTGTCTGGCTACTAATACTACTCCGACTCTACCTCCGCCATCTCGTGGTAGGGAGAATGAAAACATCTTAACTTGAATTTTTTTTTTTTGTCGTCATCGTCGTCGTCGTCTTCATCGTAGTCGTCTTTGCCGAAGAATGGAATTGAATTGGGTTTTAGTTTTTGCTGCTGCTGTTGGAGCTGACTGTCTCTGCTGCTCCACGCCTCTCTGGCTGTCCGCCCTGTTCCTTGGCTTGCATCTAATTAAGTGGATTTGTCGGAGTGCGCCTAACCTTCCACCCCAATCCTAGAAAACGTTTCAACTTTTCGGATTTTATAGTTATACTCGCATTGCTTTTAATGGTCTTGGAAACTTTATGCAGGCAATAGTTGCCTGTGGAGGCTGCGGCTCTGCTTTGAATATTCTTTGGACATTTTTTTCCCTCTTTGGAGAGAAGACGTCTATTTGATGTCGTTTTGATGATGGCTGGCTTGAAGGGGAGATGTCGAGACAATGTCTTGACCTTAGAAAACATTTTCAAACAATTTTCGGAAAGAACTGGCGGAAAGCGGTTTAAAGTTCGTGTCGTTTTTTTGGACAAGTCGTCAATAAAAATCGGGCCCCTTCCACCAATTCAACGTGTACTACTTCATATGCAGTTGCAAAGCAATTTCATTTCTTTAACGGAAAAAAGTGCACAATTGCTTTCGTAGTTAGAGGAAGTGCGACATGTTTTTTTATATTTTTTTATTTACTACTTTTTCCCCTCATTATACGTTGTTTTTCTTTTGCGTGTTCATTGCTGATGTGCTGTTACCTCTGCTGATACACCGTAGTACTCTGTACGTATCCAACCATCTTTTGGTTGCTAGGCAGCGCGCTTATAGCGTTCCTCACCACTCTGGGGGCGACAATCTTCATCTCCGTTTTCGCCTCCATCTTCAAGATGTGTCGTGTGCATGCCCATTTATGTGTGCAAAATGTAAGCGCGCATTGCATTTGCCAAAAAGGTATCTTTCTCCTCGAGGGATGGGAGTTAAGCGCAGAACAACGGGAAACACCACCAACAGCGATGTAATGACTTGAGATGCACGTACACACATCCATTGGTGGGTGGTGGGGGAGGTGGGGATATGAATAGGATGAAAATTATAGAAAATTGCCAGCGCATAGTAACGAAAAAGAAAATTAGAACAAAACATTGCTAGGAGAGAATATAATTTCAGAAAAGTGCATCCTACACGATCTACTACAACGAAATTGTGTGCTCTCTCGCATTGTAATTCGTGAAAAGCACAGCCTCCACCAGCAATTCCATGCAGACTTGGTGGATGAGGTTGGCTTTGTTTTGGCCAAGAAACTGTAGGGAAACTGGTGACTTAATTTAACTAAAACTTCTAACACGACTTGCAATCGGGCACGTAGAGTATTTCGGTATCGGACTGTGAGGGGATTATCGGAGGCAGTTCTTAAGTTTAAGGAAGAGAAGACAGAAGTTATTCGAAATCGACGCTCGTGTGAAGGGAAAGGCTCAAGACATCGTGGTGCCATTCGTTTTTCTGAAATAACCATATATAGTGAAATCTCTCATTGCGGACAGCTCTCTTTTCCCTTGGATGGACATAAATGTTGGCATCGTCGCTGTCCGCCTAAGGAAGATTTCACTGTAACACGCATTTGCACGGTGCTTCTGCTGATTTGTGGAACAAAGGCTAGAAGGAAATGTCGTTGAGGAATATTGGCTTTGAAACTTCTTTTGAGCGCTTTAAAAGGTCAAATTCAGCGTTTTTTTACTGTCCCTTTAGCAGGCATGCAAAAAATTGTGGAACTGCTAAAAAAATAATAAAAAAATACAAAAGTGTGCAGCGTGCCCAGTTTCTCCAGACCAATCCTTCGTCTTGAACCATTTTGCTTGGGTTCAAAGAACCTCTTGGCTACTGGTATATTGTTAGTCGTGGTGAAGCTTTGGACTACATTCAGATCTTTATACGGCTTATAGAGTTCGCGGTTGTATCTTCTCGTTCATTTGCCTTTTCAGCATGCGGGATTAAATGCTAGACTTTTCCTTCGGAAGTGTCAAGAATCCGCTGTCAAGAATCCGCTCTGTTTTCCTGCGTATAGTCCAAGATTCGGCACCATTTAGCGAAATTGGTAGGATCAAAGCTTTGTACAGTATGTATTTTGTCTTTCGAAATCGTACTAATACTTACACTACTTGAAGATAAGTCTCTTTTGGAAGAGCTCATAGTTCATTGAACGAGCAAATTTACATTCGTTAAGCTATACTGGATTGCTGACTTTGTGCATGCACCCTACTAAGCTATCACATCCTTATTTAAAAAGCCCTGTCTGCAAGACATCAGAGTCGGCGCCTTCGTTTTCTCTCAGTTGCACCACTTACTTACCTAAGGTGGCGCTGCAGTCCGGGATGAACCTGGGCCTCAACCAACAAGCGTCTCAAGCCAGCTCGATTTTAGCCAACTGCCAGTTTCGCCCGGAAAGTTGGTTAAGGTCCCTTTCCAGTTGCATGCGATACCTGACTCACGGTCTTCCTCAACTTCGCCGTTCCTCGGGTGTGGATTCGAACATTTTCTGGGCCAAAACATACTGTCCATCTGCTCTTCATGACCTAGTCACTTCAGTCGTCGAACCTTCAATTTTCTGCCTAAATCGATATTGCTGTACAGACCGTACAGTTCGTCATTGTATCTGCTTCTTGCTCTCATTGACCGCTAAAGCCATCTTTGCCGATTCCGTCGTTCCTGGGTATTTTTTCAAGATCTGCTGCAGCGCGAATATTTGGTCGATGTTGGACTTTCCTGGCCTGAAGCCACACTGAAATCAGGTTATTGATGAGCGGCTTCAAGCGTTCACACAACACGGTGGCTAAAATTTTATAGGCCATGTTTAGAATACGGATGCCTCTTTAGTTGGCGCTTTGAACAGCTGTTGTTCATCTTTGAAGGCTTCGGTTTGGGAAGGTTCTTTTAGTCTTTGGTAAAAATTCCAAAACTAATTCCTGCAGTAGCATGTCTCTATTTTCTCGATCACGCGCTTCTCATGCTCCTTCTTTTTTCTTCTGAGAAGCTGGTTTTCGTCTCGTCTCTTGTAGAGCACGGAAACAGCTCTGGTCCTTCTATGTACCGCCGCTTTGTATACCTCTTGTTTCGCTGCTTATAAGCACATGCAAGCGTCGGCAGTCGTCGTCAAGCCAGGAGTTTTGTTGCGGTGCGGTGGAGTGAAACCCAGCACGTCAGAGGCAGGATCTCTGATGGCTTTTTTTCAATGTTGCCACTGGTCTTCAATTTTTGATGCTGGCGGCATAGGACCTCTCAAGAGATTGAGAAAGACTCTATTAGAGAAATCGGTTATCGGAGGTGGTGTCGTGTAAGCTGTACTTTCCGCCAGTACTACCTAGCTTTGAGTTGAAATCGCCTAGGACAATTTTAATGTCATATCTGGGGCATTGCTCCTGCGTCTTCTCCAAGAGCTCGTAGAACCTGTCTTTGGTGTCTTCGTCGTTCTCCTCTGTGGAGACATACGCGCCTATCAGCCTGATATTGACGAATTTAGCCTTGATGCAATTTGTTTTTAATTTTTCTGGGTGAATACTCATCTCCTGTAGTTCTAGTTTTGTGCTGTAATGCTTGTTAGTGTGCGATTTCTAATGCAGCCGTTCTTTTTCGTTGGGTGGCTGGAGGCTAAAAATGATTTTTCATTCAGGTCCCCTCTGTAGGCTCTGGCTATAGGATACTGGATCCACGGGTTGTTAGCGTTTGTGATTGGTGAATGTACTGTGTAGTGTTTCTACTTAGGTGCTATCAGTAGACTCTTGCTACTCTCTGCATGCTACTGCGTCCAATGTTGAATGTTTCGAGTTTCTTCTCGTTAAAGTTGTAAATTAGGCTGCAACAAGGAAATTATCAGAGTCGCGTTGACTTGTCTTAATATACCTTCATCACAATTTTCTTCAATTGAGAGTCGTCCTAAACATTTTCTCGGAATCCCATTACCGTCCTCATATTCGTTCACACCTGACCGCGCGGTTTTGATCTTGTAACCCCGGGGTTACCGCCCTATCTGAACAGTTCCTAAGAGTCCAGATTCCCAATGATTGAATATGAGTCTCGGCGGCTAGTTACCAAGTGAGGAAAAGCCAGCCTCAAGTTCATAAACCACATATCAAACCATACAAAGCACCATGACGTAAGTTTCTCATTGTTTCAAGCCACATGTCGATAAGTTCCGTTTCCATGGAATCTACCTTATCAAACCGTGTTTTCCATTCAAACATTCAGACCTTCAATTTATGCACCATAGCCAATAGCGCACAATAATAGAATTACTGTGTCTTTTCCTATGCAAATGGGCGAAATGTGTTAACAAACATTCCGATTTCCTTTCATTACCAGTATAGGAAACCAAAATTGTGCACAGCGTCAGAGTTGAATGAACGGCGTTCTTCAATTTGCCGGCTTTCAGTTGCAATCTTTCCGAGTTGAGTTTAATTTTTCCTCGGTACTAACCCGAGACATGACTAATTTGCTCATTAGCCAGGCAATATTGCAAGCTACAGCATCTGAAAGGGGCAACTTGTTGCAATAAAATTTTAATTGCCAACTGCAACATCGGCACTGACAACACCATCTAAGGCTACCAGCGCGCTAAAGAAAGTCTAAAACACAAAAAAAAAAAAAAATGAAAAAAACAGCTTAAGATGAAAAGCTACACAGTCGGCGTGGTTCGATGTCGATGACTTCGGTTATGATCGTGATGACGATCATGGTGGCAACGACGAAATAATAAACGTTTTCAATTTTAAATTTAATCTGCAGTCGTCGGACAGCATTACAGTTATTATTTCTTTTTTTAATTATTAATTTTATTTATGTGAATCAACAAGAGGAATCGGCCACATCGGACAAGTGAAACCAAGATACTGTGACACATTCGTTTGGTCGTTGCTACTGCAATACAGATGATGGGGCCTCAAGCCGCACAGTAGTTGTCTAACCATTGCCTGCGGCAGAGCTTGTTTGGATCCACGAATGGGTTCCAAAAACGAAAAGAAGTAGTTTTCTGCTGTTGCCATGCGGCCTAAAAGGTGCCAATCACCTTACGCGCGTGGTTAAACTTAATTGCATGCACTTTCTTTCGCGCAGCAGTTTTACAGGGGCAAAGTGAGGCAAGACCGAAAGGCAAGCAAAGGGAAACAAAGAGCAGTGATTTTGAAAAGAGGTCTCCGAGATATGACGGCATACGGCGATGCGGTTGCTTCGCAGTGTCTTGTTGCTAAGTCACATTTAAGGCAACGAGTGAGAGAAGATGAGATTTCGACACGCTTTTGTGCTCTGATTTGTGTGCCTTTTGCTGCCTTCCATGCTGACGTTGGATCTGAGATAGATGATATGATTAATCGCCTTGATTGTGAAGGTTTTCGTTGTTGTTTTCTTTTTTGGCGAAATTATTATTATCTGTTGTCTTGCCGAGTGGGTTACTTTCGAAGAAGTAGGGAAATGACTGCAGATACTCTAAATTGACTCAAGCAAAAATGACGAAAAGGTCAATTGCGAAATGAGGTCAGCGGAGTTGGGTGTAAATTCGGCTCTATTATAATTGAAGCGACAAATTGCTTTTACACACGGTCGGAGCCCTGGAGCCATTATATCTTTAAGTAGTTTGCCATTGAATGTCCCAACTAATTCGCAAGTACTTTCTTCCAATCAACACACCGGAAACCTTTCATATTGACCACCATTTGCAAAGATGTAACAATTTACTATTTAATTTTCTCCTCCTTATTCCCAACGACCACAATGACCATGCATACACTATAAGTAACAGTTAGGTACCATCCTGAAGTTGTTAGGCAAAAAAAGAAAACCAAATATCGATCGATGCGGTTTCGGAGTTTTTTTTTTTTGTTTTCTTTTGGTAAGCGGTGGAGGAAGAATGCAAGAAAACGGAAGGTAATGATGACATTCATTTCGAATCCAATATCCTGTTTCATAAATCAATTCCGATGATTACCTGTGCACAAAAGTGAAGACGTAGTAAACCAGCAAGCGCAAGGATATACGTAACTTCTGTCTACCCGAAAACGAGGAATTATTCATCCAAGAAATGTTTTTTTTTTTTGCTGAGCTTCCCCACCCGAAAATCGTCGAACCAACTCTTCCTTATCTACCCACCCAATCCGAGGTGAGGCTCCGAAAAGGTCATGTTACTACACAATACGAAGACTGGAAAGAGAGGTAAAAACGAATTTTACTTCGTTATTGTTCGCTGGTCGAAGGACGACGGCATCGAAGGAAATGGGGATTTTTCCGGAACAGTTCCTTCCGAAGGTCGTCCTAAAAAAGGTATACACCAATGACACCAGTGTCTACCTCTGTGGCTCTGCTGCTGTTTGCGAAAGTAATAATGCATACTGATGAAATATGTTGGGTGTATGTGTATATTAAGGGTTCGATCAGAAGTTTCATTGGTATAGGAACACTGTGAGGAAAAAGTTTTGAGACGGATCAGAAAATGGAATCGAAAAAAGTAATTTTCAAAGAACAGAGCCTCTTAACTCTGTAGTTCAGTGTAAACCTTCAGTTAGCTCCAGTTGCGCAATCCGTTGGTTGAGTTCCCCTTTTACTTGTGCACGCCACCATAAATAAAAATAAATAGCTGGCGCGACAGCTCGGGATGAGCCAAGGTCTAGCTTCTCGCACGAATGGAAGGGACCTACAATTTATTGCCGACTCCGAACTGCAAATTGAGAAGCTCTTTCATAACAGATTATACTCCCGGAGGCTTGTCATTCCCCGACGAGAGGTGGCGCCGCGAAAAATGTTCGGTGTACTTGGCACGGTGACGTCTTTCTCTAATACGTGGTCCCTCCGGGTTAAATTCGAAGACTCAAAGGCCTGCCCGCGAACGTTAACGACCTTGATTGCACAGATTGATAAATTTGGCAGTGATGCTCAAACTAGACATTGAGTTTTCTCCTGGATCGTCTGAATGTGAGAATTTGATAGATTGTGGACTTTTCTGGTCTCAAGCAGCACTGCAGTTGTTCAATTCTTGTGAACACTATACTAGACGCTTAGTGAACTCATCTACTCGATTTCATGACAGAGTTCTTCAGCCTTTATAGCCTTGTCTGAAAGATCCTTTGCCTGGCTAAAGTTCTTACGTGTGGTTATCCTGCTTTACAGTTTAAGGTCAGTTTTAAGCTTATTCTGCGAATCAAAATGGAGTTGATTTTCTCGGTTCAATTCAGTTCATTTTCCGTCCCGAGATGCTGGTTGAGCTGTCACGTTATGGCGTATCTGGTTGGATGCCCCAGTACTGCACTTTCAGTGATTATTCGTTTCAATCAATGTTCCTCGATTTCCACTCACTACTGTATTACATCGTCATAGCGTTGCCATTCGCCCTATCCGACCTTCGAGGTACACATTGCCATACCTTTGGTGGGGAAAACAAAAGCAACCAAACGAAAGTAGATCGGCCCATTTGAACGATGGGGAGAGGTCTTACCGAAAAGCGAGATGGATCCGCATGGTACGTAAAGCACGATGATGTCAATGATGCTGCCACCAGGGCTGATGGAATCTCTAAATGGTTTTGTACCTCTATTCTCATATCCGTAGGAAAGAGATAAGTGAGTAGTTTGTGTAGCTTCGAAAATGTCACACTCAAGACAAGGCAAAGGCAAAAAAAAAAACGAAGCCTACCTACACCTCTGCCGTGACATAATGAGTCACGAAGGCATACCGAAGGCTTATGTAACCATAGCACCGAACAAGCTGTGAGGTAAAATTGTAATAGAAAACTTTTCCATAAAAGTCATCTTCTTCCAGGAAACTGCCACTGCTGGTGCTGCTCCTTGTTGCTTTTTGTGCGGAATTTCGGGTGATTGTGAGAAGGAAAAGTTCTTTAGGGGTAAATTGCTTGGAAATTAGCCTCAATAGATTCCATTCCGAGCCATTTAGGCTGATGAAACAGCGTAGATGGTGGAGGTTGTAGTAGGTCTGTTGCTGGCTTGATGAAATGTTCAGTGTTTGTTGTGGATAAATTGAATTAAGGGGTGTGCAGCCCGAGGAGGGTGGGTTTCTGTTGTTTTTACGTTGAATGAAAAGAAGTGATAATTAATTTTTGGACACAGGAAAGGTATTCAAAGGTGCATGGCATCTCGAGACAAGTTTTGGAAATTAGTTTTGTTCGCCCGGATAACCTGGTTCTGAAGTTTATCGTAAATTGTTGGAAAAGTTTCTTCCGAACAAAGATTGCCCCTGGGGGGGGGGGGGATGTAAATCTTAATCGACATTCCGGAGAATGATGTCCAACCCTCTTGAATGCAACAGTGTAATGCGTACACTTGGTATGCGTTACTCAACAAGATCCCCATTTAAAGAACAACAGACTAACTTGACTCACAAAGTGTCTTATCGTGTTTCTTTGTCATTCTTTGCCTCCCCCTCTACGCCGAGAATAACCACAACTTTTGCCTGGTTGCCCCCATTGTCAGGCCCTTTGTGACAATCGTTTCGTTACGCACATTTACCTGGAA
Source organism: Matsumyia berberina (assembly GCA_917880715.2). Classification (NCBI taxonomy): domain Eukaryota; kingdom Metazoa; phylum Arthropoda; class Insecta; order Diptera; family Syrphidae; genus Matsumyia; species Matsumyia berberina. Next base: position 66,282,652 of record OU862870.1, read on the forward strand.
CAACGTCAATTTAAATTCTTTTTTTGCTTCTCGTTCGCCTTTATCTGGTTGCAGAAATGCTGCAATCGGCAACGGCAACAGCGTAAGAAAGCGATTACATACGCTGCATGAAATAATCCCTTCTTAGTGGCGGTGCGGGGCGTAGAGCGCCCCGACGGTAGAAGACATGCGCAATATTAATTTACCTAGAGCTCCAAAGCCATCGATCTTTGCACAAAGGCCTCCGCTGCCCATGTGCTCCTACATAGCCTTATTTGTTGCTCCAAGTGATTTTGATTTCATTGTTGCTGCTCTGGGTGCTGCAGTCGTCGGCGGTGGTGCAGGAATTGGTGTGTTCAAACAAACTGGTCGAACGGAGCTGGACTCCACGAGGCTCTACTGCCGTGGTGGGTGCATGGCCATGTCATGTGATGTGTGGTGTTTGGCTCTGTCCCTTTGGTGTTGTGTTGGTTTTTCTTTTCCTCTTTTGTATTTTCTCTCTCTAATATTATCATGACATTAAAATCATTAAATATTTACTCATTGTGTCGTTTGTTAGGACGACGATGATGACAACGACGGCGTCGACGAAGACTACGACGGCTACAACGTGACCAGGTGTGCGCTCGCGGGGGAGTTTTATTTGCTTTAACATTACCTTCATGGGTTCCACGGATGGCAAGACTTTATGGGAAAGCTACTGTGTGCTGGTGCTGTGCCTGGTTGAGTTGGTTGTGTTTCGTTAGATTTACTGGCTGCATTGGCCTCTATCGCTAACAAATAATCTCGAACTAGATGCTTACATAGAGTACCTGGTTTGTTAGCGATAACAAACGAAATAAAGAAAAGCGGGTAAAAATATAAAAAAAAATAGGAAACGAAGATTGAAACGATTGTAGGTAGGCCTAGACTGGTAATAGTCAGCTAATTAGCTTGCAGTGCGCCTGTGTGGACATTAGGCCGTGACAAGGCAAATTAAAACTTTAATTGAGTGTAGGTTTGCGGCGCTGGTTTCGCTTTTAATTGCAATGGACACGCAATCGATCGATATGACTCAGAGTGCAATACTTAACAGATCGACGGGTGAATGACCGAAATTTGTTGCACTTTTTATTCCAAATGACACTTGCAGTCTGAGGTACTTAATTTGATGCGGCTAAGCTTTTGTTAGTCGCCGGGGTTAAATGATAAGTGTGTTGCTGTACTGCTGTACGGGCTTGGTTGGTTTAAAGCCCGAGCCCGATATCCACCAAACATTTTTCGCGGCACTACCTCTCCGAGAGTATAATTTGTCACGAAAAAGCTTCTCAATTTGTGCGAAAAATGTAACACGCACAACATGAATGATCGCGCGAAACTAGGCTTTGGCTTTTCTGTATCTGTCGCGCCAGCTATTTATTTATTTATTTCACAAACCACAGACTGCTAAATTTTTGCGATAAATAATCCTAAATTCGATGTAAAGATAAGAAATAAAGTCGCGAGTGTAGAGCATTTCTAAGAGCAATCGACAACAAGTCGATCCCTCGCTTAACTACACACAGCTGATCGAGCTGCTTGGCTTTCTTACATCAGTCAGGTTTTATTTAAATTTCATGCAATGAAAATGGATAGATTGTGGAAGAAAGTGGTCCACGATTGATGCGATCAGTCTGATGATCGTTATCGTTGAAGACAAAATCACTCTAAGCGTATTTAACGCAAAAATCGTAAACATGATCGTGAAGGATCACTCTGATACGATGAAGGTCGGTGTCCTCTTCATGAGAGACTTTCAGCGTTTATTTGATGCTTCTACCGATTCCACTCAGAGAATTCTTCAGTCTGTTGACACGTTTGTCAATAAGGAATCCATAGTTTATGTCAATGGTGTGGTTTGCTTAGCTGGGATAGGCTATCCGCACCTAAATGCAGACACAGCTACTATCGGATACCATAGGATCGTTTACTAATCCGGAACTAGTCTGAGGTCTTAAGAGGGCCAGAAAGGTGCAACGTGAATGGAAGTAATTTCCGTCGTTTAAGAAGTGGCCTAACCTTCAAATGCAATCGACATGGAAAAAATTTTCCTCCTCCTGTTTATCCCTAGCCCAGCTGGTGTGAATCATTAGAAATTTTCACAGGCAAACATCGCCTGCAGTGCCAGTTTCCAGAGCCAAATAAATCATCTCCTTCTCAACCCCCAAACTTGCGTGTGTACTGACATCCTTCGGCAAACAATTGTTTGGACCTAGTCATACATTTAATATCTGCACACGAATTAACTAATTCCCATCTGGCGATTGCCACCTCATATTCCCATGCATGCTTACAACAACAGAAGCAGAACAAAACAATTGCAAACGGACGTCATTCATCATGCGATATGGATCATAAGACCAGCTACTGGTACCTAGCTGACCATGCCGCCAGAGAGTGGGACCACTGCCGCAGAGCTTGAATTAAAACCTGTTCATCTGCACGCAATAAATCGAACCACCATAATTACTTCGAGACCAATTACGAATCGGGCAGGCAACCGACCGACCGACCGGGCGAACGGCCAACCATCATCCACGATGTGATACATTCAACCTTCTAATCATTCATTCAAAATGGCAAATGTATGTAGTAGGTGCGTGTGTGTTTTGCAGTAGGTACGAGTATGCGCTTGGGTAGCTTCGCTCCGATTCCCAAGCGTCTTTGTAGCAAACAAAGTTGTCCATCCTGTTGCCGTGTGGCAGCAACAACAGCGACGACGACGGCGATGCATTGCGAAAGACTACTCAATCATCGCAACAAATTCATAGCTACCGCCGCCGCCTCCGTCGCAGTTGCTTCTGTTGCATCTCACCTGGAATGGATATCCAATTTATAACCAGGCTGTGGGTCCAACTTCATTTTCCCACCCTAGAAAACCCATCATCATCATAATCATCAACATCATCATTATCATCATCGTAGTCGTCGTCATCTATCGCGGCGGCTAAATCAGGTTTTCTATTTACAGTTGTCCACTCAATTACGTCCTCGGTGTGCTCCGAGCTGCTAAATGGCGCTATGTGCACCGGGGCACCTGTTATAGCCACCTTTGTGTGTCGGTCCTCTCTCTCGGGTGAATTGGTTGGCTGGTTGGTTGGCTCTTCATCATCTATTTTTATAGAAGGTGTACCTGGTTGGAAGGATGATGGTCGATCGTTTTTGCACCGATTGCGTGCTATGTCATCGCTCCTTATAAAACCCAGACACGCACACACAGAGCCATACGCTGTCAATGTTTATATAAATGTTTATCCTAATGGAGGCATCTTGTCGTCCCAACCCATGCTCCTGCAACTTGAGCACTAATGGTGTGCTCAGGCCAACCTGGCTATCGTTTCGAGGTGATGGACGCAACAAAAGTGGATTTTGGAAAGTGTCAACTTGAATTTTCTGTTTGGTAACTTATAGATAGTATCGGGGTCGCAGAGCTCACCTCGTCGTGTAGGTGTAAATTACTGTCCGGGGGGAATTGGTGCTTTAGCCCAGTCGCCCACCCAATGGAGAGTTTCAAATGCAATCAATCGGTAGCCGGCAAGAGAGATCCCTTTTGCTGATAAACATGTCATTTGAATCGAACGAAGGTGTTATGATGGAAACTTTTTGTAGGCTTCCGAGCGTTTAACAAACAACAACAACAACTTTGTCCGGAAGTAGCAATTATTGTCGTCTAGGTCCTTATTCACGTTGAATCACGTTCCTAAACACTGTCTGCAACGACAAGCAGTTGTTTTTTTTATTTGTCTGCCCATATATTTTGTAGATAAAACCCAATGACAACTACGTGCGGTTGCAGGCGACAACCATCAAGGTCACCGTTTTTATCTGTGCCCATAAATCTTGGCCTAAGAAAAGGAAACAATTGCCAACGATAAAAGCCTCTTATTTCTGTTTATGCAGTATTTCCATGGTCCTCTACCTGTTCAAGGGTTGTGTGGGAAGGACATGCAAACGGTAGCGCGTACGTGCTTGCTGTACACACATGTGGCCAACAAAAACGGCACAACAATTCCATGGTTGCATTTGGTTGCATGACCCACGGTCATCTCTAAGGATTTAGGGATCTTTGTTTTCCTTTATGTATTGTTTGTGGTACCTTGAGGACAATTGGGTGTTACACATGAGCATTAGGGTCAAAAAACCAAGCCAGACTCGTGAGAAAATATTCCTCCTTGGCGTGTTCCGATAATCAAACGAAAATCTTTCCTCCTTTCAACCCCACATATGGTAATTAACAAAAGTCAAGGGTGGCGGCACCCTTTCATACCCAAATCGGATTGACACACAGCAAACATCATCACAATCAATCAAGTCCCCTGATAATTATACCCTTTCAGGACAGGCTCTCCTGTCGACCTCCTAAACATCCAAATTACATAATCGCCAATTAGAAGTTTTTTTTAGGGCAAATACCGTATCCAAACTATCGACCATCTGGCCAATAACCCTTAAAACTGAAAATCATTTTAGAGTTTCCATTCCACATGGTTTGCAATTGCACATAAACCGTTTGTGCTGCCAGTGTGTGTGCTCAACGGCACAGGAGGCGATTAACAAGAAAATTGCCTTCCCTAACGCGATAAACAGCCTTTGCAAGATACCCAAAGCCAGAAGGCCATAGGAGTGGAAGGGGTTTCGGTCGGTCGTACGCTACTACTGTGTAAGTGTATATGTGTTGTTAAGGGGTTCGATTTACCATTTGTTGCGTCATCATTATCGTCATCGTTCAAACGAAATGGAATCAGAGGAGGGTCGACTCGGGATAATAAGTTTGAACACTTTTAAATCCTTTCCCCACCGTCCTGTCCCGTCCCGTTTGTCGACGTCGGCAATGCGATAAATTCGTAAAAGGGCGCCGCCGCCGCTTAGTCGGTCGGTTTGCGATTCCAAAGTAACAAGTTACTTTCTGCCAAACAGATGTGTGCGTGCAGTTATGATAGCCACTAAATATTTAACTAGGCAAGGTACCCAGCGGGGTGGTTGAATGGTGGGTGAGCAAGGAAAAGGGTTGCTTTTCCGGAGTTGTTTCCTCGCCATTGGCGTTTAATAGTAATCACACTGACTGAGTTGACTGACTTGAGTGAGTTTTTTTTTTAACAGAACATTGCAAACATCAAAACGAGGTCGATGGGGGATGTGCTTTGAACGAGAAATAGGAATTTTGCTTGATTTTGATCGAATGGAAGGATAAAATGAATGAGTTTTCGGGGATTCGAAGGGAGGGGAGAAATAGATTCGAAATTGTCTCCAAGGCAGGCAGACATAGTGAAAGTTTGCGATCAGACTTGGTCATGCATATCCGCAGGAAACAACTTGCCCCGGATAAGAGGCTTTAGGTCATATTAGTGTACATTTTTTTTTAATTTTATGCTGGTCAGTCATATTTGCGTGAGTTCCGTGAGCGAATAGCACCTGAAGGGCGTCCTTGCATTGGATACATTTTATTCATTTTTGTGGGATTTTAAGCAAGTACAGAGTGGCTTACAGTTTTGATGAAGCTATCAACTGCTGTATTGCTCCCTGTGGCTTAACAAGATGGCCTGTTGGGTCCATGTGGATTCTGGACCTGAGACATCTCAAAGACAAAGGAATCTTTGGCTTTCACCAAAGAATCAGGAAGATTCGCCAGACCACACGTACACTAGTGTCAACTTCATAATTGTTTCCACCTTCCGTATATCCCTCCCAAATCAAACATATCGCTGGAGTTCCGACGATTAAAAGTGAGGAACACTGAGTATGACATCAGGAGATTCGAAAAAATTCCTGTGAATTATATAGCAATGACAAAAAACACCACAAATGTCCCCAGCTAGCCTGGACCCATGAATCAAATATAAAAGATTACGACATCGCAGGTGCAATTTTTTTTTCGTTCTGCGCATGACGTCACATGCGCGCAGCGGAATGAATATTGTATAGGAAATGTTTGATTTTATTAGAGCAAGTTTGTTTTTTTGCGCGCATGTGACATCACTAAACACTGTGCAAAATTCAAAACGTGCGCAAGGCGTAATCTGTTTTATTTGATTCATGGCCTGGACCCACCCTTGGACGCCAATGAAAACTTAACGAAACCTGAGTTTCAAACCACTGTACCTCGCTCGCGGTATGTGTATAACATTATAAGGGTATTCATATTCCCTTGATCCGCGCGGGCCCGACTGAGCCTTAAGTGAAAAGCCTTCCCTTATCCCATACAAAGCGTAGAGGCTCCGACTGTCTAGACTGCTTTTTAGCATTACAGTAGGTGTCCCCATTGGCTGGCTCATCAATAAGCTTGGCTTAGGTTAGGTTAGTTTAGTGGGCAGGTGAAAGAAAGAACCATAACTCCACACTCAGGTCAGTTCGGACCCATTGTGGGAAGAGAGTGTCCCCTACCCGTAGGAACGCTACCCAATAGTTACAGCTGCTTACATATATGTATGTAGCTATATGGATATCAGCAGAACATGACCACCTTACTGCGTCTGTGATACAAACCATCCTGTGGATTTGATTAATCTCATTATTTGGTCCATCGATGTATCGGATAATTCTTCAATGTCCTTGAAAAAGTGCCGTCCGAGGAACTTATTTCTTAGATGGCAGAGACTAGGGCAATGGCAAAGGAAGTGGGTTGTCGCCTCGTTGACCTCCTCATCGCCACACCCCTGTAAAGGTCTTCTTCTGTAATTCGAAGGTTTTTCATATGGTACCGCAGCGTATTATGCCCTGTGATCACTCCTATAAGGGTACATAGGTACGATCTGCAGAAGTCTGTCGGTTCTAGCCTTAACGAATTTTGGCTATATCTTCCTTGTGGTTGCACAAGTGTTTAGAGAGGTCCATCTGTTGTTAGCCTCCCTTAAGGCTCTATTCCTTGCTTCGAGCTTAACTGTGCAAGGTCGGCTTTTTACCGAACCGTTTCTCGCCAGTTCGTCAGCATTTACGTTTCTTTTTACTCCCTCATATCCAGGGACCTAACAGAGTGTCATCTTGTGCTGTGTTCCAATAACCTTGAGCTCTTTTCGACAGCGCCTCACAAGCTTCGACTTTATTTCGTTTTCGGCTTGCTCTTAAATAATTTTTGCAGAAGCTGTAGAGAACAAGGATGCAATTCACCACCTTTTCTGTGTGTGATTATCTCAATTTTCGGCTAAGCCATGTATGTACACACACTCATCCCAAATCGCATTAATTCGGTTCCACATAACTTCGAAGTCCTTAAAGCCAGTTGCCTCAATAGCAGACAGAAGTTATGTTAAAAAGCAGCCTCGCATACCTACCAAACCCTCTTTGAAATCTCCATATGCATAAGAAATGCTTTAGCGGCTTCCAACCCACAATCGCTCTCACTTTAGACAAAAATATTTCGTAACTTCACCGAGAGTATAAAACCACTTTCCACAATTTGAAATTCCCATTTCGTCCACAGTCCTGTCTGTCATCCGGTTTTAATTCACTCGTGCATACAGGTTTCAGTGGCCGCCGCTGGATCGGGGGAGGGCAGGGGGACACTAAATATTTCCCAACGCATGTGAATGTAAACTGTGAGTCTACTATACACACCTATTCAGTCACATATCCTGGGAAAAGAGTTTCCACTGCATAAGCTCATTCTTTTCTTCGGTTTACTCCCCTGGCAACTGTTTAACCATTCATTACAGCTTGGCCTCCGGACAACCTTTCATTTTCCCATTTGGAATTCACCAGTATGATTCCTACCTTTCTATGATAATGGCAGCCTTGATAGCTCTGCACAACAATCACCCACTCCAAGTTGCCATAGCCATCACCACCACGAAATACAACAACAGAATTCTGGGAAGGCAAGGGTATTCTGTTCTCAGTTTTTCGGTTTTCAGTTTTCAGTTTTCAGTTCTCGGTCTGATGGTGTGATTTACAAAATGTTAAAACCTCAACGTAACGCATTATTTAAACTCCGGCTGTGATAATAATCAGAGAGTTTATCCCTATACTCGGGGTATAATGCTGTGATGGTTATTACGAAACCAACCGACCGACCGACCCAACAACCGGAATGGAGGGAAGTCAACCGACCGTCCGACCGACCCTTTTAGCTCACAGGCAAGACACTCACAGGTTCTTTTCTCTTTGTGTGTACAGTGGAGGCTCTTATGTCATTCAAAACGTTTAAGAGGGCGCAGTATTTTTTTCCTCCCCGTTTCTGTTTTTTTTTTCTTTTTTGTGTTCGTTTTGAAAAAGAATTATAAACTTTGAATTTGGGTCCTTCTTTGTGTGGATGTGTTTTACTTTTTTTTTTTTGCTCTGAAAAGCCCCTGTAAGAGAACGTGCAAGGGGAGGAACTGTGAAAGGGATAAAGAAGGTATGCAGTAATGGGAAAGTACTTCCGGTTGACTTCTGATTATGTGTTGTAGGTGTTTTTTGGTTGTAAACTTAAACACTCGGGTGTTGTTCCACTTTAAGATGAACTCATGTAAATGGAATCCGTAATCCAAAGAAAGGATGGTGCTCATAAGCCATATAGAATGCTTCTTTACTTCTGAGGGGTTATATCAATTCAGTATGAAGGCAATGGGGGTAGTGATCTGTGAAAGGGGTGCGTGGGTCTAAAAAAAAATTTAAATTTATTTGTATTTTGAGTTCAACCATACAGAGTGAGGTGTTGTACTCTTTCTCAGTCTCGACACTCTAGTTGTAACCACAAATTTTCAAATGGGAATCACTGCTTCACTTTAAACGCAAAATAACCCACTAACCCTCCCACCTGTTCTCTCTATTTACATTTTCCACTTCCATATTTAATAACTGCAACAACTAGAGTTCAGTTGGATGCACAAACAGAGCCATTCAACAGGATCAGTAGCTGGAATCCATCACCTTCTTCGAAAACTGTAAGCCTAATCCTCCAACATTTCTCTGCCTCCGTCTTCATTTCATCTCGCATTATTATCTGTCTGTCTATTTCGTCTCTTAACACTTGTGCACTCATTGTAAGGAGGCTTGTGTGCGAGAAATCCTTTTGCTCCTTGACTTGTCCTGTTCAGTTCATGTCACATCATGCCAGTAAGAAAAAAAAAAAAAGAAGAAACTCTCAGTAAAACGCTATCCCTAGCTAATCCTTATCCTCAACCTACTCCTACCGTTCTTGCTTCTGTATATTCCTTTTACATTGCGATGCTAAATTGGATCCTTTGTCACTTATTTTGTGAAGAACAAGGATGCTGCAGTAAGAAATATGCAGAACAATAACATTTGAGAACAGTTGAACACAAAAATTGAAAGCACAATGCACAGGATATTCTTCACGCAGAGGGAAAGCGAAAGCGAAAGAGGGAAAGAGAAAGAGAGAGCTACAGGGTAGGTATAGGTATTCCTTGCAATCCTGAGATAATGGTTTAGGGACTTTTGGGGCTATAAGTAATTTTTCATCGGATTTTTTCCACTTGATTTGTGTCGAAGATTGATTGAGTTGTGTGGACCGGAAAAAGGACATTTAAATTTTCTGTTTTGATGGGTTTATTTTTTGTCTGAAAAAAAGGACATCATCACTTAAAGAATCGTGAGAGAGATTTGTCACAAACCAAGCGAGTAAGGGTCTTGTGCAAGTGACAGTTCGAACGCCTTATCCGATAAAAAAAACTGTTTGCATGTCACACGCAGTGGTCCTTGTTAAAAAAATATTTATTGAATAAATGCAAAAAAAAAAACTTGGGATGTGGGGAGAGTTCATCCCTCAATGTAAAGTATGTTTTCCATTAATTTTGAATGTGAGAATTTATCTAGTGGAAGAGGAAACGCTCACTGACTCCCTCACATTAATCACGATCATTATTGCATTTCTTCGCCGCCCCTCTCCACCGTCTGTTATTGAATCATTTCATAATGGAAAACGCGATTGGCATTTAATCCTTGAAACATTATAAATATTACATTTTGCATTAAAGTGCACACAAGTATCCCTTGCCAGGGTCTCGACCTCCTGCTGTTTCTGCTGATGGTGTTTACGAGGTGGTGTTAATGGTGAAGAGCAACAACACCCAACCCCCGGAGTGAGTGAGCAAATTTTTTATGAACCAAAACAAGCACATAAATCCTTTGGATGGAGAAATTAAACGCTCTCTCTCTCTTTCGCGAAAGGTTATGCAATGTTAGAAGCGCCGTCTGGGTGGTGGTCGTGGTGGTGCTTCCTTAGCGGTGGTCTTCGTCCCATTAAATTATTATAAAAAAAAAAAAAACACAGAGAAATATATCTTTTACACCCTTCTCCTTGCCACAAGTAGCGAGATATCCTTTTGCGAAATGGCATTTCCTGCCTTTGACATACGCACACGCACAGCGCACAGTCAAGCGCGCCAATCCCCATGGGGGCAGGCGGCAAACAAGGCGATATAATCAGGCAAATGTTGCGTCCTTCGTTTCGTTATAATAAAACAGTTTTAATTTCTGCACCCAAATCGACAGGGGGTGTGGCACCAGTCGGCCGGGACGGGACAGGAGGTGATGCTGTTGACTTGTTTTTCGGTGCGTAATTATGTCCTGAATTGAAGTTATCACTATTTTATTGCAAATTAATTATTAAGCGAGGAGTAAAAGAACATTGTCGTGTTGAAAGGGTTGTAACCTTTTTGTTTTTTCTGACCCTGTGCGGCGGGTGACGGCGCGCGGCTTTGGGCGAAGAAGGCCCTGATAATGAAGTGCAGAGCTAAAAACCAGATCGAAATGGATGGGAAAAGTTACGATTTTGAAAATTAAGGAGGAGATGGCACGGTTAGGACTTTAAGTCGTCTAGATTTATAGTAATGGGGTTTCTTTTAATTATAAGAAAAGAAGGTCTAAAGTTTTAAGGGGCTATTGAGGGTAGAATGTATGATTATATGCAAATTACTTCAATAAAATCGAAAATTGAAGGGAAGCTGTAAAGAAGCCTAGAGATTTTTGCGAAGGCAACGGCCCTTTACCTTGGTATTTGCATTCTTTAGTTTATGAAGCTAAGAAGCAACGAGCAAATGGACGTAATTGTATAGCCAAGAAGGTATTCCAACCTCAGAACTTTAAAAATGGTATACCCAGGTATTTCACTACTTACTCCATGGGCCATTGGGACAAAATTTAATTTATATGTAGTCATCCAAAGTTCTACTCAGGACGAAAGCTTTTTCTTACCAGAAGTTGTAGCAGATCTCGTATCACATTCTGGTCTTGCGTGTCCGTCGTCATGCCCATTAATTGTGATTATTGGGTGGCTGATTTTAAAAAGCCAATGGAGTCTGCGATGAGTGTGAAAATGCCGCTGTTGTTGGTTGGTTGGGTTTGTGGGTGTCCTAAAGACTTACTAAAACCTCAATCCGGTTCATTTGACCCTTAAAAAGTATTTTTTATTTTTTTTTTTGTCGGGTTAGAAAACGCTTTACTGGAGCACTCAGACGCAACTGGTCCATTGTACTACAAGCAGGACCCAGTTTTTACCCATTTTACTGGAATTTTCTCGACTCTCGGAGAAAGCCGAGAAGGCACTTCAATGATGATGAAAGGAGCTTGCAGTATCAGCACCGAAAAACTGCCACCTGATCCGAGCAAAGGCAGGACAATCGCAAAAAAAATGATCCAAAGCATCGTCGCCCTCTCCATAGGCGTTGCAGACAGTTGTGTCACTTAAGCCTAGCACACTAAGATCCTTGGCAAAAGCGAAGTATTCCGTTAGAACGCCTATAAGCTGTCTCTTCTACTGAGTGACAGCAATAATGCCGCTGTTTTCTTACAGACGTTCGGGAGCATTCGTTTAGTCTGCCTGCATCCTGGAGAGCCGTGCCACACACAATTGTCTTCATAGGAAACCCAATCGTCAATGGAGGCCCTGACCGAGAACGCGGGAACGCAGGTTCAGGTCCTGAGAAAACATCCTCTAAGCCTTGTCTAGCAATCTCATTGGAGATCTCATTTCCAGAGATCCCAGTGTGACCTGGGACCCAGACAAGAGTCAAAGAGTTCAGCCTTGCGACCGAATTCAGGGAGTTCTTGCATTCTCGCACTATTTTGGAACTGTTTAAAGGGTTGAGCAAGGCCTTAAGCGCAGCCTGGCTATCGCTACAGACACAGATGCTTCGATACTTACACCTATTCTTAACAATATGGTCTGTGGCCATTAGGATAGCAAAGCTCTCTGCTTGAAAAACAGAGGCATACTTGGTTGACGAGTAGTGAAGTCTAGTGTTATCGACCTCCACGAAGACATCAGCGCCGGACCCATGACTGGTTTTGGAGCCATCCGTGAAGATTGGACTACAGTCCCGTCCAGGCTCAGACTCTGGATGGAGCCAGTCCTGAAGGCAAGGAAAGTCGACTTTAAATTTGCACAGCAACCGAAGTTCTGGTGTCATTGCATCAGACGACATATCCATGGAACTAGGGTCGTCATTTTAGAGTAATCCAGGATGCTCCGCATGGATTCCTATTTTGCAGTACCCTGTAAGGACACCGGAGACGATTCTCCGGTAAGGACACTCTTCGACTAAGTTGTACGAGATTTTCGGAATTCTTATCGAAGGCCGCTCATAGTGACTTGATACTGCACGTGTTTTTATGTGACACCATTGCGTATTAGCCCTGAAGAGTGCTAACGTTATGTATCTTTGTGTGGCCTGGTACCCAGCATAGGGTCACCTTATTTACTTAAGGTCATGGTTGACCTGAGCTTCAACCAACAGGCGTCTCCAGCCAGCTCGATCTTTAGCTAGCTGTCTCTAGTTTTGCACGCCAAGTTGGTTAAGGTCCCCTTCCACTTGCGTGCGTCACCTAAGTCGCGGTCTTCCTCTACTGCGCCGGCCCTCGGGTGTGGATCGAATATTTTCCTGTCTACATGACACAGCCTAAACCCATCCTCGCCGCCTCCGTCTCAATACTCACGAATGCGCCAGTGACATCACGCTACATTCTTTCGATTGTTTCAATATCGTCGGCATATCCGAGTAATTGGACGGACTTTTGAAAGATTGTGCCTCTGGTGTTGGCGCGTGAGTTTTGCACAACTCTTTCAAAAACGATGTTGAAGAAGTCCCATAACAGCGCGTCGCCTTGTCTAAAACCTTTTTTGACATCAAATGTTTTGGTGAGGTCTTGACCAACCTTGATGGAGCAGCGTGCATTCTCCATCGTCATCCGGCACAAGTGGACGAGTTTGACAGGAATGCCAAAACTAGAGATGTCTCTGTATAGCTCGTCTCTATAGATGCTGTCATACACGGCCTTAAAATCATTGAAAAGGTGGTGCATATCGATTTGAAGTTCCTGGATTTTTTCTAAGGTCGATGGTGGACTTTACTGGCCTGAAGCCACATTGAAGTGAACCGATCAGGTTGTTGAATAACGGCTTCTCTCCCTTCTTAACGATCGGGCAAACAATCACCTTATTGGTCATTGATATATCGTTGAGAGTTTGTCTGCAGACCTTTCTCCTTGGGTGTTGTTCTGTTTAATCCTACACAGTGAGTTCCAGGAGTAGATGGTGGTGTCTAATCCGAAGAACTCGATATGGTAGTTTCTTGAATTCCACCCATTTTCAGTCTGCCGCTTCGTGGCTCATAAAGAATATACTTAGCCATAGGCAAGTCTGATGATCGTACTCTCAACACTAAAACCCTCATATCATTACCAGATCAGTGTATGCAAAACAGCCCCTGCTCAATGACCGTCATAATTCGACAGAACAAAACCCATTCAACGTTGAAAGTCACCAAAAATGTAAGAATTCCACTAAACCATTTGTGTAACCCTTTTTCCATGTAGTTTATCGAGGGTACTTTGTGCGGGTCCACTCAACAAACCTCCCTCGTGCACCTCATGCGCACATTGTAACATAAATCTTCGGCGCACCTGAGCGTTACCACTCGAACTAATGTCTGCGTCCAGGTTTTCGTTTTTTCACCCATCACAATGCAACAATGTCTCTTCGTGTATCTAATCCATGTGTGTTGGAAACGCCCGCCTTTCACTCGGCTATCAGTATCAATTAGCACGCAAACGTCTTCAAATTGAATCTCTCTGAGGCTTCGTTTAAACTTCTGCCGAGCGAACGACCACTTGTTTCTACAATTAATTCGTCTAGGCACCAGTCTAAGGAGTTTGAAACGAAAAGAATGCTCGTAAAAATTAATTTTGACATAAATTAGAGGCAACTGTCAGACCGACAAACCGGTGGTGACGAACGGCGGCTAATATATGTGAATACTCGTGGAGAGCAGATAACATTTAACAAGGTGTATCTCTTAAGAGTGAAAATCCAACACTTTGCCCTGGAAGTGGGAAAGTTGACACGTAAATCGATTCAGGCGTGGATTTTGTTATCTGTCAGTGGCAAGGGTGAGAATGTTTCAATTGAATACGTTTCCCAGTCTCAAACAGCGTTAAGTGGTCATACATCAAGAGACTTCAACCCACTAAGGCGGAAATGCTAAACCAAAAACCCATATCCTGTTGAACATTTCCATTTTACCTTCATGGGAAAGTTAACCGATGACGTACACTGCTGAACCCTACTGCAAACGATTTTACGTTGCGATAATTCAGCAAGGAGTCCTTGCTGATATCATGGTCAACTGGGATCCCCAGGGAATTGAGCGGAAAAACAGGAAAAAATCAAATACGGAAGAGGATTACATCCTCATCTCATCAATCTTATTCCGGTAAAATTCTTTTTTTTTAAAGTTTTTTTCGAGTTCTCGCCAAACCCCCTCATCGATCAAAACTCGATGTTGAGGCACTGTATTGTGTGAACATTGCGATAGCAACATCAAATCGTCTCCTTTTGATAGATCTAATAACCAGCAAATAGGACATCCTCGTATGACTATTGATTCCACTGCGATATGAGACGCAGGACGAGGTGAAACAGTATCTTTTCTGTGTGTAAGCACGAGATGAATGAGAATATAATACGATTGGTCTCGAAACAACAGCAGCACAACAAAACATTCCATTATCCTTTTTGATCCTTAAATCATACAACCTTCCAAAGACCATTTGCTTTCACTCGCTCAGAGTGGGGGTGTCGTAAGACGACAACATCAGAAATTGTAAATACACAAAGCACAACACAACACAAGAAAATGAGGAAGATTGTATAGAAATAGACAAGACCAAACAGCCAAGCAACCACTAGCAGACACAGACAACAGCTCAAGGATTTAACTATGAAAAACGAAAAAAGAATAAATAAATCTCCTGACAAAAAAGGAGAAATAAATGAAAACAAGGATTATAAACTGAAATCAGAGACAAGGGCACGTCGCATTTTTATAGACTGCAGTGTACAATTGGAATTTCTGTTTGAAAACGTGCGTGACAACGGACAGGGAGGATGTACAACGGGTGTATCGTGTTTCAAGGCCATAACACAGGGCATTTTTCAAAAAAATTTATATTTGCCTAGGAGAAGCCGTCACCATTGATAAGACATCTTGATCAGGCGTCAGTTAATGATCGATTGAAAATTGGTCTCGTGTCTAAATCTGGTAGATGGAGATCTAGCGATGCGAAAACCAAATCTATTCAGTGGTGGATTCTCTTGACTGGTAGTTCCGCCTACAGGCTTTTAAGGCCAAATTCGTTTTAGGTCTCTGCTTCTCTCAAGGCTTACAGGCTAGATAAGGTGATAGGGCAACAATGCTGATTATTTTCAGGACATCTTCGACTTATTTTCTTGAACGTTGGCCTTGCAAAGACGTCCTATGATTTTACTATCCAAATCGCAGCTTCTAACTTACTTACTTAAGGTGGCGCTTCAGTCCGGGGTGGACTTGAGCTTCAACCAACAAGCGTCTCCAGTCAGCTCAATCTATAGCTAGCTGCCTCCAGTTGTTTGAGGTCTCCTTCCACTTGCGTGCGCCACCTGAGTTGCGGTCTTCGTCTACTGCGCCGTCCCTCAGGTGCGGATTTGAAGATTTTCCGGGCCGGAGCATTGGTGTCCATCTGCTTTACACGACCCAGTCACCTCAGTCGTTGGACCTTCATTCTTTTGGCTAATTCGATGTCGCTATTCAGCCCGTACGGTTCGCCATTATTTCTCCTCCTCCATTCATCGTCTATGCAGACGGGACCGAAAATCACCCGAAGTATTTTCCAATCGAAACAGCTAAGAGCAACCTCATCCGATTATGACAGAGTTCATGCCTGTGCGCCGTAGAGCAGGACTGGGATGATTAAGGTATTATAAAGGGTCACTTTAGTCGTTCGAGAGAGGGCTTTGCTACTCAATTGCCTTCTTAGCCCAAAGAAACAGCGATTGGCAAGAGTTATTCTTCGTTTGATCTCAGTGCTGGTAACGTTGTCTAAATTTATAGCGGAGTCTGGATAGACCAAATCCTTAACTACCTCAAAGTTATAACTGTCTTTTGTGACATTCTGTCCAAGAGGTCGATGTTAAGTTCATTTCTTGTTGTCAGCATATACTTCGCCTTGCCCTCATTGACCGCTAAACCCATCTTCTCCGCCTCCATTTCAATACTCATGAACGCGCCAGTGACGCCACGCTGCGTTCTTCCAAATATGTCAATATCGTCGGCGTATGCGAGTCTAAATCCTTTTTGACATCAAAGGTCTCCGTAATGTCTTGACCGACCTTGATTTAGCAGCGACCATTTTCCATCGTCATCCTGCACAAACCGACGAGTTTGGCTGAGATGCCAAAACTAGACATAGCTTAGTATAGCTCGTCTCTATATGTAGATACTGTCATACGCGACCTTAAAAACGATGAAAGGTGGTGGATATCGATTTAAAATTCCTGGGTTTTTTTCAAGATCTGCCGCAATGTGAATATGTGGTCGATGGTGGACTTTCCTGGCCTGAAACCACACTGATATGGACCGATCAGGTTGTTGACAAACGGCTTCAGGCGCTCACCTAACATTTCAGATAAGATCTTGTGGGCGATATTAAAGAGGTTGAAACCTCTGTAGTTGGCGCAGTTCAGAGGGTCTCCTTTCTGGAGGATCGATCAAACAATGCTGAGGTTCCATTCATTAGGCATACTTTACAGATGAGTTGGTGCATGACCCGTTACCAAGTCATCGCCTGCCGCTTTGAACAGCTCGGCAGCTAGGCCGTCATCTCCAACAGCTTTGTTGGACTTAAGTTTGGATATGGCTATCTTCACTTCGTCCAAATCGTGTGGACGGAATTATTGGTCTTCGTCGTCCAGGTTGAATGGTTCATTCTGCCTGACAGCGGGATTTAATTCGTCGTCGGCGTTAAACAGGCTGCAGAAATAGTTCTTCCATATCCTTAGCATTGACTGCGGTTCCACTACGATGTTCCCTTGTGCATCATTGCAGGCTTCGGTTCGGGCTCTGTAGCCTTGACAGATTCTTTTGACCATTTGGTAAAACTTCCGAACCTTATTCCTGCAGTAACATTTCTTTATTTCCTCGATCTCGCGCTTCTCATGCTCTTTCTTTTTCCTTATGAGAAGCCAGTGTTCGTCTCTCCTCTTCTGTTCGTAGAGCTCGCGGGCAGCTCTGGTCTTTCTATGCAGCGCCGCTTTGTATGCCTCTTGTTTCACTGCATTTGCTTGCCGGCACTCGTCGTCAAACCAGGGGTTTCGTTGCGGTGGCCGAGTGAAACCCAGCACATCAGAGGCGGCATCTCTGATTGCTTTTTGGCAATGTTACCACTGGTCTTCATTACTTGATGCTGGCGGCATAAAACTTCTTGAGAGATTGGGATTGACTAGATCGGAAAAGGATCTGGTGATCTCTTGCGATTGCACATATTGTCAAAATGGAAAACTGCCAAAGACTGCTGTGATTCCGAAACCTTTCGAGTCAAATTTTATTGCAAAAATCGTGATTCTGACGATCATTCATAGGTCTCAAATTGCCTCCAAACTATGCGTAATGCATTCATATATATATATGTACGATTTTGACCAAATAAAAAATGTCAATACAGTTGTCGATTTCAAAGGGGTTGTTTGGCTTAATATTCGTGGTTCC
Organism: Matsumyia berberina; assembly: GCA_917880715.2. Classification (NCBI taxonomy): domain Eukaryota; kingdom Metazoa; phylum Arthropoda; class Insecta; order Diptera; family Syrphidae; genus Matsumyia; species Matsumyia berberina. The sequence continues at coordinate 66,300,603 of OU862870.1, forward strand.
ACAAAAATTTAGCTCAAGGACATCCCTAAACAAATCACAATATTCCAGTTCTTAGTATAAAAGAAGTCATTTCGTTGCGATCGTAAACGATTTAATGTTATGAATGTTGTAAACAGCACAACACAAACCAAACCATATCCCTGTAAGGATCACAATGCCCTATCTATGCAATAAATTTTCTCTGCAATAATCACCAGCGATCAATAGAATATCCTCTACGCAAAAATAAAACGTATCATAATTTGCGACGCATTAGTATTTTCTACGATATTCCTTTACGACTTCAAAAGGTCTCTGTCCCATCAGCTTCTATGTATGTATTTATGCTTATTGTTATCATGTTACCAGAACACTAAAGTGTCCTTTTGCCGTTTATTACCATTGCCATTAATTTCTCGAAGGAAGAAAAAAAAAATTAAATCCTACAGCTCCTTTGCCATCAATTCACTTAGTTTCTTTGCGTGCTCAATGTCAATTTCGCGTCTCACACAAAAAAAAGGACGAAGAAGAAAACTTAATACATATTACGTCCTATCATCGCGAACAATGTCTTCCAGGCACGTTACGTACCAAACTACTATTCAATGCGGGCTCTATGACGGTGTGAAGGAACATCTTTTCAATTCACTGTGACACCCGTGAAAGAAGAAAGGGAGAAAAAGCGCGGTCAAGTGCAAGTTGTACAATATTTCTTATTCTGTACTTCATTGTTCAGATCCTTGATCTTTTTCCTGTTTTAGATCATTGATGCAGTGGCCTTTTGCACGAAAAGTTTAAATATTTTTTGACTTTGTGACTGCCTTTGAAAGTATGCGTAGTCTAGAGCCTTATTAGGCCCCTGCCAGGCAATAAGCGGCAAGCGGCAGAAAATATGCTCAGAAATCACGCTTGCCGCTCAACGACTGCATGGCCACAACTATACGATTTCATACGTTTTAATTTTGCCGCTCTGCCGCTTTGCTGCTCATTGCGTGGCAGAGCCCTAAGATAGACTTGGGTCAGTCCATTGTGATGCCACTTGAGCCAAGTACTTACCGCTACTCCTGAAACCATTTTGATTTTTGTATAATTTTCCATATTTTATTGATATCCGTTTCGTGTGGTCTAGGGGCTCAGTGGTTAGTGCGTTGGACTACCGAGAGGAGTGGGTTCAAGCCCCAGACATTTCCACCACCTTTCGTCATGTAAATTTGCAGTGCGTTGTTATTATTGAGGGTAGCCTTCCTGTCGGCTGGGAATACTAGTTTTGTTTTTAATATTGAAGTCTTGGAACCGGATTACTTAGTCCGTAATTTCTATTTGAGTGCCGTTTAGGCTTCGAATTTTGACACGACTTGAATCATTGTGAATGTTTTCATTGTGATGACTCTCTCAGACGTAGTGTCGATTTCATTATCCAGTGGAAGGGTATGTACCATGATTTCCAGTGCCGCAGTGGGAGTGTTCCGCAAGTCTCCGGTTACACTAATACAGGCCGTTCTTTGGATTATATTAAGGATGTTGAATCTAACTTTGTCCGGTGTTGTCCACAGACTTCAGTACATAAGTATGCATCTTGCCACTGTAGTGTACAGCCAATGCATAATCTGAGGACGAATTTCCCATAATTACCCCGATAGTTGCTTTCCTGAACCGCTCGTGCGCATTTATTTTTCGATTAAGCTTCCTGTCCAGCACCAGGCATAAGTACTTAGCGTGTTCAGAGAAGTTAAGATAAGTGTTGTTAAGTCTTGGGGGTGTGATCTGAGAAATTATGTGTTTCTTCGTGAATATCATTAACTCAGTATTTACCTAGGGCCCATATATTGACTGACTTTACCTAGAGCCGCTTCCATCAAATCTTTTATTGTTGAAAGATATCTTCCGCTAATTGCAATTTGCTATATCGTCTGCGTGTGCTATAACTTTGTCTAGTGTGAGTAGTATTTCGTTAAGTTAATTGCCGCAGCTGTGGTGACAATACACCTCCGTGCGGTGTACCTCATTCCACTGACACTCCCAATTTATTGCTTCCCAGTTCTGAATTGATCATCCTGCTTAGTCTGCTGTTGATCTTCGTGTTGCCAAGAGCCGCTTTTATAGCCTCTGGCCTGATATTGTTGATAGTCCCTTCTACATATATCCAGGAATGTTATCATCGTGAATTCTTTGATGTCTAGAGATTTTTCAATCGTGCCAACGATTATGTGCAGGGCTGTTTTTACAGATCTTCCTTTGCAGTATGCATTCTGCGAAATCGAAAGCATTATCACTTGATTGTTGTGGTGGATATATAGGTTCACCTATCTTTCTAAGGCCTTAAGTAGTAAGGAAGATAGGCTGATGCGCCTGAAATCTTTGGAAGAAGTGTATGAGGCTTTCCAAGGTTTCGGAATAAGGACCACCCTTACTTCTCCCCACATTTTAGTTACGTAGCCGAAGTCTAAGCATAAAGAGAAAAACATGACTAGCCAGCGCTCAATATTGATATAACCATGGTGGATTTCCGCTAGTACGATTTTATCTGTTCCTGCAGATTTATATAGAAGGAAGCTAACTGTAGCCCATCGGAGCTTGCGTTTGCTTACTACTTCACCTGATTGAATGCACTCTGTGTTGTGTTGCCTGGGAAATGTGTATCCAAATGCAGGGACAGAGATTGGCCGAAGGACGTCGTATTTGTTTCATCCGATTTCTTAACGTAGCTTCACATAGTAGAAGACTTTGACAGGATCTTTCTGATTCTGCTAGCGACGCTATTTTTGTATACATGTATTGTAGTTGGGTGGCGCTAACGCTTGGAGTAAACCTCTGCCTCAACCAACAAGTCTCTCCAGTAGGTCGCGACGCCTCGGTCCTTTTATGCACTTCTCTACAGGATCACTTTAAACTAACTGACTATACTACTTGCGCAGTCCAAGTTAATTAAGGTCCAGTTGCTGCTCCTCATGTCTCCCATCGAATGCGGTGGTTAGCGAGGCTTTAAATCTGACCCGACTTTTTCCCCAGAATCCTGCACTTTCTTCTCTTTTAGGGATTTAATGAAATCGAGAGAGATTTTGGAAGACTTTTTCGAGCCTATTATAGCGTCAGCAACGTACTGGCTATCGCCACTTTCTTATTTTAGCTTAAACCGTACGCCTTGACATTCCTTCAAAGCCACCGGGTTCCGTAATATTTATCAACTTTTCTCCTCCTTCAGAGACGTAGGGTGCCGACAATTTTTGAACGCTATCGCTTTCAGAGTTCCGCAACGCTCAAAGTGGTGCCAGAACAGACAAACCAAGCCGATGCCATAAGTGCTCCGTTTTTCCATTTTCGGAAAACAAAACAAAAAAAAACAGGATACTCAGGATGCGGCGCAAAAAAAAAAAAAAAAGAAAAAGAAAAAATGCGCCATAATCTCTCGGAAGACGACGAATAGGAAGAAGAAAAGATCCATCTTCTGCCAATTGGACACTCAAGCGCGCAAGGACTTTCGCTTTCATTAATTGTGAAAGGGAAAACAGCCCAAGTGAGGGAATGCGTGCTAAAGTGTTTGTCATCCTTTGCTGGGGTGCTTTCCATCATTTTTCTTCGCTGCTCTTGTTATCCTGTTTCCTGTGTGTATCTGCGTTTGTCATTAAAACGGATTACAAAACTCCTTGGAATTCTATTCCTCTTGGCCCACCAGAGGCAGCCCCCTTCTCTCAACGCGCCGCCACTCGTGAATCCAGTCATCAAAAATGTTATCTCACTCGGTCTTCGTGAATAGTTCAGCGAATTATTATTATTTTTCTTTCTCTCTTCTTTTCTTTTTTTTTTGGCTTCGTTATCCTTTGTGTTTTCCTGGGTAATGTTCCGCAATTCAACGATTTATGTGATTTAGTATCAGCACAAGTATTTTTATGTCCTCGTTTCTTTTAGGCAACAAACTATAGTACAACAGAACAGAGCCATTGTTGAACGCATATTTCTCGTCCTCTTGTCCTTTGCCGGTCGTTTTCTCCCGGGATCGTAGGAAGAGTATGTCCATGGGCAGCAGTGCTGCGCGCATAGGTTGAACTTTTATTGGCGGTGGCTAATTGGCATTCGGAGCTTTATTTCGTTCAATTTGTTTCAATTTATGCGCTGCGAAGCGGTAGTAGTAATAAAAAATGTTACCGGCCCCGCGGACCGGCAGGGCCCGAGGACCAAGACACGACAATTGCCTGTAATTTTGGACAAAATGTTAACTGCGTATTTATTTAGCGGAAGGTAATTATGAGTTATGTGTGGAGTATAAAAAACAACAGAAACAGGACTATCGCTCTGTTTTATATTCTGCACGAGGGATTGGCTTCCGTGGGCGGTGGTTGTATAAAATTATTACTTTTGTATATGTGTGTGTGTTGGTGTTTGCCGAGGTGAGGGAATGGTTATTTTTTACGCGCTTTAAACTGCGTTAGCAGTCATAAATTCGGTTTATTCCTTGTTTACACTTTCTGTTATTGAATTGTGCGTAGAGTCAGCGATTTTATGATCGGCGGACATTAGTAATTTTTATCGGGGGAGGGTGCACTGGGGCGGTACAGCACCCGGGGTCGGAAACTATAAAAAATTTAGTTTTATACCTTTGGATTGTGAATTGAAGGCCTGTTTTATGTTTCTCATTAGCATTAGAGGGACATTTTGCGGCTTGCAGCGAACCCTCCACTTTGCGATTGTGGAAAAGCCGGTCGATTGTGCGACCACGTGGTGGTTTATGAAGCGGTCTTACATGTACGCCGAACAATCGAAAGCGTAATTTATTTTAGTACAGAAATTGTAATCGAACTGGAAGTTAGAAGTCCGAAGCCCATGGTCAGGTTGGAGTTTATTGCGGAGCTCATTGGTACTGGAAGGTGAACTACGCAAAATGTCACATGGCGCCAGGCGACAGTTGTTGTTTATGATGGATTAATCTACTTTTTGCACTGTTCGACGACCTCTGTGATGCCAATTTCATTTGTTCTTGTTTGTGGAAGAATGTGATCAAGTAGTTGGTGTGTAAAATAAATCTGACGGACTCTTGGAGTTTTCTAACCACCCAATGGTTGCTGGGTGTTTTGACAAGTTGTTGTTTGACTTTTTCATAGGAAATCTTTGCGAGTTCAAGGTTCGATGTGGGTAAAGGACGATTTGGGTTTTTTTTTAACTTTACATTCGTCAAATGGCTGGCACGAGGACCTGCAATACTTTTCCGTCCAACAGACACCTCTGCCTTCTTGCTAAGGCACATTAGCCCAACTAATGATCTATATACATATGTACGTGAGCCAATGACACATACTTATAATAGTGCCCAGCGGAATATAGACACTTCGCAGTTCGGAGTCGGCAAGAAATTGTAGGTCCCTTCCATTCGTGCGAAAAATGCAACACACACAACATGAATGGTTCCGCGAAACTAGGCCCAGAGCTGTTGCGCCAGCTATTTATTTATTTTTATCGCTTCACCAGCTTTGATGATATGGTAACCGCATCAATGGCTTTGATAACGGCTTGGCTATCTGAGAAAATAGCAATATTTTGGTTGGATGTTTGAAGATTATTGAGCACGCCTTGCGAATCGCGAGAAGCTCCGCCTGGAAAACACTAGCAGAGTCTGGAAGACGAAGAGACTTTGATATATTCAATTGCGCCGACTTCGCAATCCATCTTCGACCCGTCCGTATATATGCCAATATCATGGTCATTGATAAAGTTTCTATTCTTCTCTGGTAGGGAATTTAGCAAAGAATAAAATTGAGGGTAGGTGTCATGAAATCAGTCGAAGAGCCGACCAAATCTCTTGGAATTGTTTTCAGGATCTTACAGTGACCGTACGGCTTTGCGGTCCAGAACCCAGATTCCCTGAGCCGGATCGCACTGCAGGTAGCTGTGTCTTTGATGTGAAGGTCAAGGGGCATTAGGTGCAGGATCACACTTAGAGCATCAGTAGAACAAGATCTCAGTGCCCCTGTTTCCACATAGCTTGGCACATAGTATATTACAAGTCGAACCGCTCTCTGGCCTGTGTTTGTATTGGTACAGAGCCTAATTTTGATAATTTGGGATAAGATGCCTTCTGGCTTACTGTATACAGCAGGTCTCCTTTGGAAATGATTTGCATGGTGTCATAACGAGAAGATTTGCAGCAGCACCCTATCTGATAGGGTTAAGCCTGGCGTGAGAACATGATTGTAACGTCTATTAGCAAATTGAAGCTTCTCGTTCTTGAGTTTGCATCGTAGGGCATACATGGCTTTTTAAACAACTCTTCTATTAAAAGTTTTTTTTTTCGAAATACGAAACAACCACCACCAATGCCATTCCCATGGTTTACGTTGCTGTAATGCCTGCTTGTAATTAAATTCTAATCCTTCCACTTCATAATTTTCAGAAACTCGCCAGAGAAAGAAAATTAAGAAAGAAAAAAGAGAACATTACCACAACCACACCCCTGGGCGAAATATGAGGAATCCTTTGTGACAGAAGGACATACAAAAAAAAAAGTGGAAAAGAGAAATTAAAAGAAAATAGCGCCAACGCATCGTTCCAATGTTTCCCGCCCATTAAGTCCTTTTTAACATTTTTTTATTTCACTCCATTTTTCTCGAGGTGAGGTACAACTTGGTGTTTTTTTTTCATCTTTTATTCCTTTACTCACATCTTTTGGCGCGAGCGGTTGAAATACGAACTTTTATTTATCTTAAGTGAAAGTTAATTATTAACCCCCTCGGCAGCCGCCAGCGCCATCACAACCGTCACTGCCGCAACCGTCTGTTTTTAATGACCAAACGATTTCGTAGATGATTTCTCCTCCCCCCGTGTCGTTAATAGGGTTCATTTGGTTGTCCCTTGCATCCTTCAAACGGTGCCGAAAGCAGCATATATTTACCATAATGGAGTTGTGGCATTTTTCTTCTTTCGTTCATCCTTTGACCGAATGCTAATAGGTGCAAGTGAGGTGGAAGTCTGTATAATTTGTCCAAAGGACCTTCGGCGAAAATATGCTATTAATGTCCTTCCACTTGCACACACACTTTTTTTTTTGTTGCAATAATTTATTGAGAGGACATTTTTTTTCCCAACCGTGTGCAGAAAGGAAGGAAAAATAATCCTAATTGAGGAAAGGAAATCCAAAACCCAATTAATGGTTTGGAATGATGGCTAATTACGAGACGAGAAATCCAAGTTCGAGACACTAATCCAAATCACCAGCATAACTTTGGAACAAAGTACGAGTACGAGTACTCGTGTAACATGGCGATGGGGGTACAAAATGCCTGCCACAACTCTTTCTCGCTCTCTGGCTAGTGCAAGGACCATTAGTTAATTCAATTACCCAGAGATTGTTGCAATTTAGTTCGTTTAATTTTTGATTAAGGACCTCTGGATCGTCTGTGGAGCCGCTGTGTTTGGTGATTGCATTTGGTATAAATTACCCGGACGGACTTTCCAAATTGCAATTTCTCTCCAGAGATGATGTCCCACACGGCAGTATACAATGTACAGCCCAACACAGCAGCACTCCGTTCGCTCATGTCGCTCAATTAACAAGTGTAAGCGTGTAATCATAATTTATCTTCTATAATTGACTTTTATCGCTTTCATAAATTACATTGGCCAAACGATGATGACGACGACAACTACGCCATATACTGCACGACACATTGTCCTCGGCTAAGTTTGCGCTTGGTGTGTTGGTTCTTTTTTTTTTATCTAGTTGGCCACATCGGAGGGAGCTCCATATGTTCGGTCATGTATCTGTCTGTATGCTCCAGAGCCTTTTGTTAAAAAAAAAGTAATCGCATCTAACATGCGAAAGCCGGATAAAATTTGGCGGCGGCGGCAGTGGCGGTAGTTTTATTGCAGTGTTCTTGTGAAGGATATTCTAGGACTTAATGATGCGCTACCACGAATATTCACATAACAACGAGTGGTGGGTGGTGGCATTTAAGAGCTTTGTTATGTGTTGTGTTGGTAACAAGAGAGGAAGGAATAATATAACTCCTGCATCGTTTATCATATTGTCATCATCTTAAAAGGCCCCCGATGGTTATGAGGCCTCATTATGCCAGGATAAGAATTTATCTTTCGAATTTTCAACACCAAGATGCTGTTATTATTTATTTTCCGTTTATCCTTGGAGTCTTTGCTTTAAGTGTTTCATTTTGTTGAAGCTTTTTTTTTTTCTTTTGGTAGTGGTAGTGACACGATGCCATATGGAAACAGTGGTTTTGTGTCAGGGTCAGCAAAGAGAAATAGTCACAAAACATTTGTATTCATAAATCTTGGAGGGCTTTGTACAAAGTTTTGGATTAAGTATCTCGAGGAGGAGAGATAAAGAGGGCCTAGGCTTTTGGATCCATCAATGGGACATTAGGAGATATTGCAGCATTAACATTGGTGAAAGGTTCATGTTATTTCAGTGGAGCTGACGGTGAAAAGCTGAAGTCAAACTTCAATCTAGGAGATTTTTTTTAAACGATGCAGGATTGTCGGTATCATTAAGGCACGTGTCTAGTGTAGGAGTATGCTTAATTTAGCACAGTCAGCAACTGTTAGTCTTTTACAAAACAGTGCATAAACGCCTCGAAACTGAAGGGTTGTGAATTCTCTAAGACTAAGGTCGATGCCGACATTGAAAAGATTTCTTACTCACTTGGGAGTGTACCTGGGCTTCAACCAACAATTCTCTTGAGTTAGCCCGCTCCTTCAAAGAATTACTTAAGAAGAATTCGTTGCTTCATAAATTGGTTCAACTAGTCCTCGGATTAGTGAATGCTTGCCCAACATCCATAGTTTGATGGATGAATATCCGTCTGGACACATGCGAAATTGCCAAAACCCTGAAGGTCTCGATTGACAGAAGAGAATCCATTTTCTGTTACAATTAAGAAGCGGTTAAGGAGTAACCATCGAAGTCGGTATCGGCTTCGTCATATTATGGGCACAATCGATTACTTTAGCCATTTACATACGCCCCAGGTCACCCATCTACCTCCCTACAATTTGTTTTGAGTCAATCTTAGCTTAAAATGTCTTTTTTTTATATTTATTTTCCAGAGTACAATTCTGGCCGAAATCGACACGATTGCTTGTCCTCATAATTCGATAATGAACGTCACCCAATTATGTACCTCAATTAATTTTTCAGGTAAGTACCTTCATTTCTTTTTTCAAGTTTAAAACGTTTTGTGTTTACAAAAGATTTTCCCAATCATTTAGTACATTTGCATACTTCGTTCCAATATCCGTAAAATCTTGGAAGTTTCCACTCTTTGTTTGGAAAAGTTTGGATTTGACATTTCGCAATTATTTCGCTGGACAATTTGGTTAATATTCGCTTTTCACCTTAATTTTGGATAAAAAATGCAATTTTCGTTGTGAAAGTAATTGTTAAATCATAAACTAAAGTGTGCTCTGAATTCGGGAAATCGGAATAATTGACTTTTGCTACTTGATTTTGTGTTTTTTATTTGTCTGATAATGAACTATATCCATGACAATGTCCGATCGGTTGAGATTAACATAACGATTCGATTTTGATGCAATTGCCCTTCATTCGCTATCTAAATTCGAAATTAATAAGAAATACGTGTTTAAAAGCGGTATCGCAGGGAATAGCTCTTATCCCAGCGCATCAAACAATAGCCACAGGTACAACTTTAGATTGATCTCGATTTTTGCAAATCCACGTCTGTTTTATCTGAAAATCTTTTCATTTTAGCCTACATTAGTCTTATTTGTACATTTTTTCGGATAAAATCTGTTTTAACTACGTACATACATGTTTCTGTCGCTGTTTTTGATGCTCGGGTACATTTCCGTAAGTGTATTTTATGGTTCCTAGTTCCTGAAGACCTATGTAGGTACATACCGTACGTAAATCTACTTTTCAAGCCAACTTTTCACATGGTGAGTCAATGTAGTTATGCAGTTGCAATAGGATAGAAGAATTCAAACTCTACAAATCTTTAATTTTCTACATTGAAAGTCGTGATATATGTACATATGGTCTTAACCATTTGTTTAAATACTTCTCAAAATCGAAAGCTTGTTTTTAGAGATTTTAAGAGAGTAAGTGGACACTTTTTTCATTCCTATTTACGTAGATAACTTAGTTTTTAAGATCCTGCTAACAATGTCTTACGTAGGGGTGACGGGCGGGACTAGCTCAGTAGAACCAGAGCTCCTTGGCTATTTAAAATGATCTACCAAGGTTTTTACTTGAACCATTCTGATCTACAGATAAATTTGCTGATGCTGCGTAAGTCGATATTTGACATATCTTGCAGATCACTAAAGAAGTATTTGCCCAGAATGTTGTACTGTATTGTAATTAATGCTGGGCAAGTACCTAAGAGGTTGGCTTTCTTTTCGTCCCAACAGCTTCTGCAAGTGGCCGGTGATGACTCCTATGATGGAGCTAATTTTTTTCTGTTATTGGACAAAAGTTTTTCCGATTTCTAAGAGTTTAGCACGAGCCAGATTTGCTTTGTTGATCTGCAGGTGCTTATATTGTTTTACCTTCTATTCGCGATTCCTAAAGGATCCGTGGACAAATGGTATTTTATAGTTTGAGTGGAAGCGACCGATACTTTCCTGTTAACAGTAAGGTATAGCTCAGTGCTTTTTTTTCTAGTTGCCCGGAATGTCTCTGTGGCCCGAGACCCAGCAAAGAGGAATATGACGTTTCTCCGCAATCTCTTTTGAGATTTTCGGCATTATTTTACCATCCTCGAGCTACATAATTGTTGGCACTTCAGGGCTTTAGACTGTAGTTGTCTGGCTGTCTATTTACAAGACGATAGATGTCTTCCTTGCTTCCCGGATTGCCGATACTTCCGCTGGTTCGGAAGACCTAGTGATACATTGAAGTGCATTTGAAAAGATTCTCAGCGCTGTGCCTTCCGCTGTTTTGGATCCCTCTGTGAATTCTTCAATTACAGATTCTGTGAGAATATTACCGTTTTCCCATTCAGATCTGTCTGGGATGATGATACAGTTTTGGACGTTGAAGTGGGGGATGATCCGCTGGTTCCTGATTTGGGAGTTCGGCCATTGCTGAGATTCCATGAGTCTTAGAGCTGCTTTGGGCACTACTAACTATCCAAAGATGTCTACGGAAAAGATGTTTAGCAGGGTTTCCAATGCAGCTCTAGGGATGGACCTGATGATGCTTGTGATGATAATTCAAGCTGACACTGGTCTTGCACTTCCTTTCCAGGGCCAGCCACCAGACCACACTTCTGTACAATAAAATGGGCCTTACTACCGCCAGGTATAACCAATGCACGCACATGCGACCCAAAGGCTTTTTGCAGGTGTTCATAGATTTCAGCCTTCCTTGCTCGGCCTCGAATATTCAGTTTCAAACTGAGTTTACTATCTAAAATTGGGCCTAGATAATTGGCTTTGTTTGAAAAGCTGAGTGCCGAGTTCTTAAGCTTGGTCTGAGCTAGAATCGGAATTGTGTACCTTTTTGGAAAAGACGACTACCTCAGTTTTGGACGGGTTAACACTGAGACCCACTTTGTCAGTCCACTTGGCTCGTGTATCTAAAGCGGAATTCATCAGATCCCTAAGAGAGTATGGGAATATTTCCATGTGATGGCTAAAGCAATGTCGTCTGCAATCACGCACTGTTTGTTGGTGATTTAAGAGGCCATGAACCCTTTGTCAAATCACTTTTAGTTTTATTAACTCCGCAATCAACTCAAAGTCTCAAACCCATAAAGAACTTGATTACTCTTTATTTGACTACCATTTCAGTGTTGGTCTTTCTACATGCACCGTTTTTCGTGTAATTTGTTTTGTGTGACCAATTTCCATTTGTTTGTCATGTCAGTTCCGCGCTAGTTTCAAGTTTATTTTTCACAAAATTCCATATTTATTTTTCTCCTTGGAATCCTTGTGCCTTTCGTTCGCCAAACACAATCCAGAGACGACCTCCTGTGGTGGTGCTTGGTGTCCTGTGCTCTGCAAGTGTGTGCTCTTCTGATGGACATGTTTGCACACGAATTAAGTACGCGGGGGTAATTACATAATGTATGTTTGTGAACTAGCGTATACTTATTTCCTTCGGTTCAACTTGTCATGGGAATTGCTTTTTTGAGAAGTGGACGCCGCCGACGGGACCGGAGCGAAAAAAAAAGAAGCGTAAACAGCGCACTGTAAAACAAAAAGGAAAATGTGTTTCTCTCTTTCTTAACTGTCAGAAGCGTTCCAACTTCCCTTTTGCGTCAGCACATGCGAGTGAGCTGAATTCGTAGCAAACACACTCACACACCCTACTCTTACAGGACCAATGCTAAGCATGGCCTGGTACTGCTCCACTGCTGCTGCTGCTGCTGTTGGCTGCAAATTTATTGTTGTAATGATAAATTCGTTTGTCACAGGACTTAACGCATTCCTGAGTCATTTATCATCGCCGCCGGCAGGACTTGGTTGATTCTTGTTTTTTTTCGTCTCCCTTTTTTGTTTCTGCTCATCCTCCTGTTTGTTTGTGGATGAGGAAAAAACAACACAGAAATTATGACAGCGCTCCAAAATGGATTACTTAAGGAAAGTGGACGACTTTAGCCAGTAACAAAAAAGGGAAATACTACAACGACGTTTTGGTTTGGACGTCCTTACCAAGGAAAAAGCAAAAAAAAGTAATGCTAAGATAATGTCAAATGGTGGTGGCAGGAGATTGGAGATTTGAGTCCTTCGGAGGGTGGAAGACAAGCCAGCCTTCTGGTTTCTGTGGAGAATCAATTTTTAGCAAATTGCAAATTTTCGTCCTCCCGTCGTCGTCGTCCTGGGTGTGTGTGCTCAAGTTTTGTTGTCCTCAGCAAATATGAAACAACATTTTGCCGCATTCTGGATAATGCTACGTTTGTAGCAGGATGTCGACACCACAATCTACTGCATTACGTTTCGGGAAAATGCCAATCGGGTGGGGCCCATCACTACGGCATACGTTCACTGTCTCTGTGGTGAGGATTTCGCAGGATCCTACGACAATTCGCAATGGAAAAGAAATTACTTATGCCAAACGACGATGGGTGTTAGCTTTGCTTTCTCCAAATTTTAGGGAGCCATCAGCATTCCCAGTCCAAAAACCGACACAGAACAGCTAATGGCACAATAAGTACCCACATAAGGAGGTGGCGATGGAGACTCTGCCATTACGATGAAGGGAAAATTCAATTATTGCGCAATCTGTGTGAGAATTATGAAGAGAAGCGATATACAGTGTGTCCTGATGTGGATGCACACTCCCCTGGCTGATGAATTCTCATTTCCTGGCCTGGGAGCGAAATTTTTCACTCAGACTCAGCAGTTTATTGTCTGCTCAATGTACTGTCAAATCAACGAAACAGCACACAAAGCGTAAACGCAACAAACAACCACCCGAACGAAACCAAAACCAGTCGCAACGAATTCACCGCGCAATGACATGGAAGCCATAATTTAACGTGTTAGGTCGTTCTTCTCACAGTTCGTCCTATTTGTGCATTGTTGCTCTGATATCGCGTCCTTGGCTGTATCATTTTCACCGACTATCGGAACGGTTGACATTTCAGCGGCAAAAGCATAGATGTTCGGTGAGATTGGAAGAAAGAAAAATTGACACGTGTACGAGCGATGAGTGTTGACACTTTGTGGGAAACTAATGAGGAAGAGTGATGGTCCCTTCTGTCGAAGGGCAAACGAAAATCCTCAACGGAAATTTGTAGCACTTTTGGCTGAAGTGTGTATGACGTTTAGAAAATGAGCTTGACATGACAAATGGAAGATTGATATCACGCCGATACATTTCCAGAAAATGCATATCAATTCGGAACGGCTTTTTGGAAATTTTTTAAGGGGGCATAGAGGAATGTGTCGTTTTTCAGAACTAAACCACCCTCCTGGTACAGAAAAACATCCCACTTTCAACGATTCCTCTTCCGGGACGAATGATAATTCCTAGTCCAAAACAATCACAAAAACGTATCGCCTCCCCAAAATGGCAATAAATAACTCAGAAGCCCAGATGCGTGTATATTTGCCACCTTTTTTTCGCAAGGAAATACGAAGGATGTCGAAGAGGGATTAGATACCATCCCAGGAGAGCGCTTCTGCGTGGTGCTTCTAATTGAAGTTAAAACATCACATTTTGTGGTGTCGTTTCGCGTGATTAAGCGACAGATAGGTGATTCCTCGCAAGTGTAAGTCATCGCCACCCCATTCACTGTCAAATCTCATTGCAACTTATGTGCGATTAAACCACCATATCTCAAGACATGTGGGTCAGGTCACCACGTCGACGTCGGCGACGACGAGATAACCCGGAAACATGCAAATGGCACACATAAGTAAGACACAATGAGTTACAACTAAAAAGCAAAGCGGGCATCCAAAACGCTCAAGATAAACAAACACGAAGGACCCAGAGCAATTTCGTATAATTGTTATTGGCAGCACTTGTGTAGTCATAGTCGTCTTAAGAAATATCCTTAAGATTATTATTTCAAGACTTTCAAAAGCAGTTATTTTCGCCTATCTGATCGGAAAAATATCTACTCTCCTCAAGTAGTTCCTTGAGAGCAGAGGAGAAAGCGACTCCTTCTTGGATTCTGTACAGGAACGAAACTTATCTACAATTAATTAAGATAAGAATCCTTGAGATTGGTTGGACGACTACGAGAGAAAGAGAGCGAGTGCTGTCCCTTCTGTATAAGTTGAAGTTTCGAAAAATTATTTATTTAGTTATTCAAAGTGAAGGTTGCTCTCCTGGAAGACATTATCGCCAGCAAAATTGCAAAGAACAATAGACATTCAAAAAAGGGGCCAAAACTTTGTTGTAAGGAGAAACAATAGACAGGGCGGCCCACCTCCCTGGCCTGTTCGCCACTCTGTGTAAGTGAAAGGGAATCACTTAATAGCGTGAATTTGTCCCTCTGTAAATATCCTCTCCCTCTTTGTCCTGTCACTAATGCGAGTAAGTGCGTTCGGCTCCCGTATAGACACACAAAGGATGAAAGTGGAAGGTCTACAGGAACAAGAAAAGAAATAACACGAAAATGGGTTGACGCTACGGCGCCTTTCAAGTAATTACAACCAACTATTAACTCTGATGATGATCGGCGCAATGGTAAAAGGGTTGCCGTTGCTGGTCCCTATGTCGTGCTACTAATGCCCGCACTATCGCTAGCTCTAAGGCTAAAATGTCAATTGGATGAGTGTACAGAGACAGGACCATGCACTGCGTAAATACTACCCCAGAGTGATGAAAATTCCGGTTCCGGTAGATTATGAGTTTTTTTTTTTCTTTTTTTTTGTGAGCTCTGGACACGACACACAAGTAGTCTTTTGTGTCGCGCTCATAATGGACGGGTGGTGGCGGATGGCTGACTAAATGGATGGGTATCATGGAGTTCTAATCCTTTCATTTGCATTTCGATTGTTCGGGGGTAAGAAGCATCTCTTTATGGGATTCAATACAATGGCTAAAGGCATTAGAGGGGAGCATTGTACGCAATAGTCGAACGAGCCATGAATTTCAAAGCAGGAAGTTCGGCAGTGGGACTTGATTGATAGATGGTTAGATGGTGGGGCAGGCTGGGCTAAAAATCTGTGTTTAACCGGACAGAACTTTAAGGCTGCCTTAAAGACTACTGATTAAAGGGGGTTTAAGTCTCCTGCTTTGATCATAGCTGATCCAAGGCGTTGACGCTCGAACTCTGGCATTATTGCTGGGCATTGCGTATTTCTTGGTACATACTTCTAAACTCCGCCAACGAACCGAATTCCTTACGAAAGATCCATCTACGCAGCCAGTACAGTGCTGGACATTCACAGAGAACGTGCCCAGAGGTTTTCTTCTCTTCCAAACAGAACCGACACTCTGTATCTAAGTAAAGGTTTAGTTTGTTGAGATGATGTCTAGGCCACAATGGCCGGTATGGAAGCCCACTAGCTTCCTCATGTTGTTCCTATCAAGGTTTAGAATTTCCTTGTGCAAAAAGTGCTTGATAAGTCTCTAGGACTGCCTAAACCCGGGGACATTTTCCCAATGGAATAGGCAAAGTTGGTGTTCCCAGATTAACGCCACAGAAGGTTTTCGGTCCCAAAAGCGCGGAAGCCAAAGCTCATCCGTAGTTTCATTGCCTACAATGCCACGGTGGCCAATCCAACCCAACCAAGCTAAACCTTGTTGAGTTTGGCAGGTGGTTGTAGGGTATCGTAGCAGGATTTGACTGAGATAGATTCCCCGAAGTGGGATGTCAATGCTTTAAGCGCTGCCTGGCTATCTGAATAGATATGTGTTTTTGCGCCCCTACTACCTTTATCGAGGTTTATACAAGCACAGATCTCAATAGCATCTATTTTAGCCTGGAACACGCTGGCGCACATCCCTATTGTTACCGAGGCTTGAGTGTTGGGTCCAAATACGCCAGCACCCACTCCGGAATTTTTGATCCGTCAGTAAACCATACCAACATCTTTGCCGCGCCCTGCAAGAACGACATCTACGTGCATTAGGATCAAGGTTTTTTGCAAGCATAACAGAGGTAACAGACTTACAGTTAACGGACCTACTCAGATTCTTAAAGAGCACGAACTGGTTCACAAAACAGCCAATAATAGGATAGGTCCAAAGGCTGTCCCGAGAACCATACTGCTATTCCCTTAACAACGAAAGGGTATTCACAATGGCCCTCCAGATCTCCGAGTGAAAGTGGTGAAACCTATCCATCACACACCCTTCGTAACCTAACCTAACCTAAACCATACCAAACATCCTGGGTCTGATACGGGTTCTCCATTACACCAGTCGAAACGGTCTAATATTTCTATTTCAGATAACCTTCCGAAACGGTACTCCCCGGCCATAACGTCGGGGGTAATGCAAAATGTGTCTCTTCGTGGAATTGAGTGAAGTATTCTAATTGCAGCTTTATAGCACAACGTACAGCGGTCTTCCTAGTGAAGATATGTAAGGGTGTGAGCACCTGTAATACCGACACAGGCAATTCTTTGTAGCTTCTCAAGCTTCATTGCCGTCATTCGTTCAAGTACTTTTGGCCGCGTATGTTATTATGGGTCTAACTATCGAAATGTACAACCGATGTATGATTTTGGGACTAAGACCCCAAGTTCTGCCGTAGAGACGCCGAGTAGCTCACAAGGCTCTAGTGGCACGATCAACCGCGAACTTGATATGTACATTTCAATTTAAGCGTCTGTCTAAGACAACGCCGAGGTACTTCACTTCATTGAAA
Source organism: Matsumyia berberina (assembly GCA_917880715.2). Classification (NCBI taxonomy): domain Eukaryota; kingdom Metazoa; phylum Arthropoda; class Insecta; order Diptera; family Syrphidae; genus Matsumyia; species Matsumyia berberina. Next base: position 66,317,825 of record OU862870.1, read on the forward strand.
TAGCCTACAGTGGTGCCAATCTGATCAATCTTTTTTTCGTAAAAGGCACTAGAAAAGTCTTGCAGGGATTGATAGAGAGCTCTTCAATGTTGCACCGTTCTAAAACATGTAGTGAAGCACTCTGCATGATGTTGGAGATCGTCATGTCATGCTTACCACTTATCATCAGCATAGCTAAAAGCTTTGAAGCCCAATCTGTGGAGATTGACTAAAAGATTGTCAGTGGCTGAAGACCACGGAAGAGGAGAGAGAACTCTCCCTTGCGGGCATCCCTTTAAGCTGATTAAAGCTCCACTGTAGCAAATTTCAGCCTTGTTTCGTCCTTAATGCCCTTACAGTCAAAGAGCACCAAACTCTCTGTTTACGTCATTTGAAAGAAACCTCCTCTTAATGACTTTAAGTTTTTTCTTTGTTTTTGTTAAATGCCATCTGCTGCAATTAATCACTCAAAGTCTAGCCTAAGTCCCCTAAACCCTGTCATTCTCAAACTATTTCCTCCCCAGTTTTTCAGTTTTAATCCCCCAGTCAACACCAACAAATAAATTTCGTTCTTCCACGCCCATGACCCATATTCAAATGCAAGTTTAAACTTCGACAAAAAAAAAGCCTACCCAACGACAATTGATGACTCAATCAAAAAGTTAACAGCCCCAAGCCGACCCATATCCTTGCCAATTTATAATTTTTTTCAATTTCTTCCGCCTGCCCAGACTCGTAACCGTGTGTGACGTAATTCATCGAATTAGTGAGCCTTGACAGCAAAAAAAAAAAAAAACATCCAAACCGATGCACACCCCAAATGTCAAGCAAATACCGAAGTGTGTCCATCATCTCCAGCTCAACGAAAGAACGAAAAAAAAAAAGAGAGAAAAAAACATCTAAATTGCCACGGAAATAATACCATTAGGACGCACCGGTAGATAAGACGTCTTCTCCTATCTCCACCAAATGAACTTCGATAAATTATATCCCAAAATAACTGCCACAACAAGGAAGGACCATAATTCCAATCATAAATTAAGCAACATGGAAGCCCCGAGATGTAATCTAATCAAGTTTCTAACTATACCATATCGGAGTTTCGGAGTTTATCGCAGGATTATCGGAAAGCGCAAAAATTTCCATATTTTCAGGCCAGAAGATGGGCGGCCAGTATTGCGCCGTAGAATCGAAGTCTTCTGCATACACAATCGACAATCTAACCTCAATCTTTTAATGAGTGAGTTCTCCGTATACAAGTACATTTTGTAAGTCATCCTTTTCCCTGAATTTTTCTTTCGAATTGTTTCGTTTTTTTTTTTTTTGTGAAATTCTCGACATACATATATGTATGTGTGTATATCCTTTCTGTTGGCTTGGCTTAGAAGAATGAAAATTGATATCCCCGGTCTCCGGTGTTGCCTTAAGAGGCCCCATCTCATATATTTTTTTGCTTTTCCTTTCATGCTCTGTTGCTTTTGCTTGTTTTAATAAAATTTCTCCCTGGACGATAACAGTACACTTGCCATTTAAGGATTTCCATATTTTTTAGCATTTTTTCTCCTCCTTCCTGTTATTTTTTCTTCTTTTTTTTTTGTGAGATTTCACCATCAGACCTAGCGGAGATGGAGGAATACGTAAGTCTCCCACATGACTTAAAGTATTTCCTCCTTGAAAGCGAACAAATATGATTTACAAAAATTTCTTACAAAGTCCTTTGTTTATGTTTTGAAAGGAGAAAAAACGGCACAGGCTTCTTTCGTACTTTGGGAGCACTTAACCCTTCTCTCGTCGTATAGTATGTATGCGCCAGCGAGTTTCGAAGCAAAATATTCGGTTTTTCACCTTAAGGATCAAATTTGACGGGAATTTTTGGTTTTTCTTTAAATGAGAAGAGACGATGGAAACTCTGGGGTGTTTTCTTGGCGGATTTCGACAGGCTTAAATGGAAGGCAGGTGGATAGCATTAACTGCAAATAAAGTACGAGGGATGTGGATTTGAATTTGTTTGACAAGGGATTTCGGTTAAATCTCCCAATTTGATTGACAATGGCAATCGTTACATGGTCCGGAATTCATGTGAAAGCTAGATAGGGAGACTTTGGAGTGGGTTGGATTCGATTCCCTGAAAATATTCCCAAATCGCTTTCACCCCAATTGACGAGCCTCTTGTCCATCTGTATATAGTACATATATTTGAAAAATAACTTCCAATTCTGATCCAACAAGTGCAACCCCTTCCACAACGAAGTGCCACCATGTAATCCCAGTCGTGTAATTGTAAAAGAAGTAGATATCAAGTTCAACCCTTTTATGTACTGTAAAGATTACTTCAACAAAACCATTGTTCTTGTAATAAAATTTTACAGGAACCATTAACAAAAAGGAAGCACAACCCCTTTTTTCCCATCCTGACACCACACACACAAAGTCACACACTGTAAAGTCAATTCGTTCTAATTTCAAAACCATGCACATTTCATCTGCGACTGAGGGACGATATGGTGTCTCTCGAAGACTCTGCACACATAGGGTTGTGTGTGAGGTTCTAAATTCTTACTGGACCCAGCAGTGGTCACGGTCATAGTTGTAGTAGCAGGACATAATTAAAACCAACAACAGCAGTAGTTGTAGTAGAACAGCACGGAGAACCATCTGCTAGAGGGCAGTTGAGGTTGCGAAGGCAATTTCCTGCAGGAAAATAATCACAAACGCATACACATACCGATTAGACAGAGAGTGTGACTGACCAGAGGGAAGGGTTGCACTTAGAAACATCGTCACAAATGTACATAGTTTCCTAGGCAGCTGTGGCGCGTCCACAGTTTTCAAGCTTCTGGAAAGAAATTGTCCTTCACTTGCAGGGGGTCGTGTCTTCTGTGCCCTGGTTCTCGATAGAATTTCTTTGCTTTTAATTAAAAAATTTCTTGATGACCAATTTGAGGCACTGGAAGTCACTGCTGTCGAGTGTTTTATCCCTTAAAGTTGATGATTTGATACAATTTGGTCACATGTGAGTGGAGGAGTCGTGTAGAGTTTTGTTTTGACAACTTTAAGAAAAACTTTACGGTAGTGACACTGGAATTTGACGAGAGGATTATATGTATTTCTATGGCAAATGGATAATTTATGTAATTACGAAAGTTATCGAAACAGAAAATGGGTTGTTTCGAGGAATTTCAACCGAGAAATGTCTGTCCAGTTAAATTTTCAGGCGACTTGTCTTGACAGAACTTGGTGAACGATGAGACTTTCTGTTTGTCAAAATATTCATGTAGTACTTCCTATGGTATGGTCGCCATGACTCCGTGGTTAGGTTAGGTTGTGGGGTAAGTGCGCAATCCAATGACTGAGCGTTCACGGGGTCCTACTGGTCCATTGTGTTCCCCTTTGTTTTGTGGTTCATATTCCAACCTTGAGTTCCCCCTGTACTCTTAGTGAAGTGGAGTATGCTCGTTATCTGTACTTCTGTTTAGTCACTCGGTTCGCCTGTTTCCCATGTGTTGGAGTCGACGGTTTTGGAGGTTGGGACACTCACGGAGTAAGTGCTTGATGGTTTCTGTCTCTTCCGCATCCTGACAGCTCCGGCAGTAGTCTGGGGAGTCGATGCCGAGTCCGTTGGACTTATGGCACAATTTCCTGTCAGTACACCTACTAGGATCCGAGTATCTTTTTTATTCATAACCAGAAGACATTCTATTTTGTTCTGGTCTATTCTCTGCCATAAGCTGCGGGATATAATGCAGTCGGCGGACCAAGAGGTGTTGATTTGCTCTCTCATCTTGTGGTCGACGTTACCTTTCAGTACACCGATAGGGATGTTTATAGATGTGTGGGTGTTCTCTCTTTCCAAAGCTGATCCCCGCCGAGCAAGTTCGTCTGCTTTCTCGAAATCGCTGTGTCCGGGGACTCAGCAGATGTTGACCTCGTGGTTGACGACTATTTTATTTAGAATTTTACAATTGGCATTATCTAGAGCGTTGATAGCTGCTTGACTGTCGACGAGGATGGTGATCTTAGTTGGATTCAGGCTCCTACCATGTATTGTTCTTCCTGCTCTATCAATGGCGAACATTTCAGCTTGGAAGACATTACAGTCATCCGGGAGTCTGTATGAATCGTTTATATTTAGCGAACTGCTGTACACCCCTGCTCCAGTAGTTTTTTCCATCTTAGACTCCGTGGTATAACTTATAACTAAGTTAGGTTTTGGCTACATATGTGCCTGCAGCTAACTATCCCGCGCAAGGCATGCCAGATAAGTTCTCTGTTCAAGTGGTGAATGGAGTTAAATTCGCCCCGTAGTTTCTCACCCTTGCGTGTCCACAGAAATCCAAACAAAAAACACCCCTGCATCCAATCGGAATCCGAAATGGACGGGGAAACAAACCCTAGTTCGAAGCACCACGTTGCTCTTAGCTATCATGTCTCAGGTGTCTCGACATTCGTTTGGCATCGATTCAAAGTGTTCAACATGCTTCAAAGCCAGTGCAAGAAATTTTCAAAACTTCTACACCAGCATCAACAACCTTTATCAGAAATAAATTCGAAAATATTAGTCAGCTAATCTGGTCATCATCGACGCAGACCTCTCTCATTCTCTCACTTCAGGCAGAATTAATCGCCACAACAATCTCGTGAATGTTAATGCCACTGGTGGTAGTAGTGGTGGTAATTTTCCACTTACTCCACTCTCGCTCTTGTTAAAGGTTTAACAAATATCCGCACATTTGTCAGAGAGCCCGCATCTCACGTGCCCTCGTATCACTTGTTCCAAAGATGCAGGTCCGACATAGTTGTCCTTTTTATCAACGTGTATGTGTGTAGTATATGCTTTATGCTTGAAAGGAGATATAGAATTTATTTATGCTCTTTCGTGCGGCCATTGCTTATTCAAGGTCAGTTGGTTCGTTTTACCAGACAAACACACACAAACATACATACACTCGAAGGAGTATCCTGAATTCACAAGTAGCTCCGATGTACCTGCATAGAAGATGGTCGTGCTGGTGGTTTGTTGGTTTGTTGCTCTGTTAGCGATACTTAACCGTCCTACGGTGTAATGTCCATCGATTTATCAGCTCCTGCGCCCCATATCCAACGAAAAATATAAGGTAGTCTCTTGGGTGAAATAAGCGTTATACCAGAGCAAACTACCTTATCTACACATTGAGATAAATTTGATAGACCATCTTCCATCATATGGCGTAGGAGTCAGTTCTACCCTTAACTACAATGTAAGATGCAATTTCAAGGACTTGCCTCTTGCGCCAGGAAGTTCCGGTAGCTCGGTAGCTGTAAGCATATGATTGAATGCCTCCTCCGCTATGGAGAGTGAATTCGGTGGAAGGATACTTGGGAGCGAAGGAGTCTAATACTATCTTCTCGAGTGGTGTTCATGTTCGCTGGCTGCTTGCTATTTATTATCCTTAAGGTTCTTGTACATACTCTTATGTGTATTGTTTGGTCGGTACCAACCGGTTGTGTATCCTCTCACGTTCGGTCGATTTTTATTTTGCCAAGGATGAGAAAAGATATTGCATCGCAGTGCCTGTGAAAATGAATCATTTATTTTCGCGATAAGAAGGATACATGCTGCTAAGAATGCCATGTTGAAAAGATGCAATAAAATTTAAGAGGGAATTGGTCATCCGGATCGATTCTCACTACTCCCGATGCCATTAAATCGACTTATTGCATCATTTTACGATCCAACTCTGTCTATGATGTCACCCGCTTAATGCCTTCCACTTTACTACCCAACAATAATCAGTCCATAACTCTTTTTAACTATCGAACGACTAAAAGCTTTCTTCTCCTTAGTGTCATATTAGGCCCAGTAATTATGCCCGTCAATCATAAGAGTCCTCTTCCGGTAATAAAATCACCAAATGAAAATTCATAGCGCTGCTGCCCCTTCGCTTGATGCCCCGCAATCCGAATGTCAATAACGATGATGACTGGATTACTAACCACCATGAGCATCCTGAATGGAAGACTGATTTCCAATTAGGAAATTTATGCTCTTCGGCATTAATCTCGTTTCCTTTCAAGACAGATTCAAGGAAAAGAATTCCATTCGGACTGTTTTATTGTCCATCGATTAGATTTGGCTAATTTTTCATTTCTCCATCATTACAACGACCATCAAGCGAATGGAACGAATGCAAGAGATGATGGCAATCAATTTACCAAATTTGACCGATTTGACTCGTTCTATGCATGAGGTCATTCTCAGGATGGCAGATGCTGTAATCCTTTACGAGTTTTTTTTCCAGCCAAAGGGGTGTGGATAGGGAACAGTGTATCCGTACAGTGGACACACCACCACAGCACATGCTCATGTGGTATTCTCTTGTTTTCTGTCCAAATTTACCATCTATTTTTCATTGAATTTCAGTGCACATGGTAACCGCAGAAGGACATAGGACACATGTTAAATAATGGAGACGTGACAGTTTTAAAATTGCCACACTGAAAGATACGACCCCTCTCTGCAGGTGTGGCTTTTATATTTATATCTACCCCTTAAGACTTCTGTTTGATGGATGGGTATCACGTTAGAAATATGTAGTACGAACTTTATGTGCTTGGTGTGTACACAAGGGATTGTGGTACTTAGAAAGAGGTAGAATTTCTCGCTGATGTTAGAACTGAGAACTGCTTCATGCTTCGGCTCTATGGGGCCCCCAATCTTTTATGATGTTCTATTCTCTCTTCTTCACTTTTAGAACTTCCTCGACCTTAACATATGTAATTGTCCGTTATGATTTCGCCTATCTCTGCTTAGTTCTCAATACAGTTTGAAGGAACCTAAAGGCAACTCACATTCGAGCCTCAAAAGAACCCCGCGTCATCACCACCCTGCTTCAATCAAGAACTACGGTCACTCCGCAACCACAGAAATAAATTGTGGCGAACTTACCTTATTTTTCGATCTGATTCTGACTATTCCAACTACCAGCGTGCATTTACCCTTTTCTCTGAACTTTGTGAATCCCTTTACCTTGATTATCTCACCCGAATGCAATCCAACCTGATCTCTAATCTTAAGCGTTTCTACCACTTTAGTAAAGGTAAAAGGAAAAATCTGATCCACTCTAAACTTTCTTAATACATCGTCAGATCCTAAGATTGTTGCAAACTTGTTTGTTCATTTCTTTAGCCAATCGTTCACCGACCATGTCTCGGATCCGGACTACAACTACTTTTCTCATATGAACAACTGCCCCCATACGTCTTTAGCCCTTATTCATATATCCTTCCCTTTTGTTATAGAAAAGATAAGTAAGCTGAAAGACGATTACTCCCCCGGTCCCGACGGCTTACCAGCCATAGTCTTAAAAAATTGTGTAAACTACCTGGCCCAACCCCTGACTGCCCTACTCCAACAATCCATTTCACAGGGGATTTTTCCTCAACTGTGGAAAAACAAACCACAAAAATGGTCGTAAGAACGAAGTATACAACTATCGCCAACCTGTCTTGTATACCCAAGCTCTTCGAAAGCATTGTTTATGATTCAATGTTTTTTCACGGCAAGCCTATCTTTTCCCCAAACCAACAAGGCTTTCGAATTCGTTTCAGGAACTCTGTGCGCTTTAGAAGAAGGCAAAGAAGTCGATGTTGTTACCAACGATTGTATCATCAAAGATTTCTTTATTTCTATCTTCGCTGACGACATGAAAATTTACAGGCACATATCATCTCCCGCTGACCTTCACTTCAAGATGACTTAAACAGATTTTCAACCTGGTGCAAAAAAAAAATTTTGCAGCTTATTGTGAGTAAATGCCAATCTATCACATACTCCTGTAAGCGTTTCCCACCACCTTCCAGACTTTACTTTATCACCTAGTCACCTCATTACGTGACTTGAGTGTTATCTGCGATCGGGAACTCAATTTTCGGTCCCACATTGATAGCATTTTTCGTAGAGCCAATTTGGCGCTCGGTTTTGTAAAGTGCTGGTTCAAGGAGTTTTCGAACCTGTATGTAACGAAATCCCTATATATCACTTTCGTAAGGTCTCTGCTTGAATACGCTAGCCAAGTATGGTCCCCTCATTATCATCCGCTTTGCCCTACGTGGTCTTACTTAGGTAGACAGTTAGACTCCCACAACGTGGGTAGAAAATATTTGGAATGCTAAAAAATATATAAAAGATACCAAGGGCCCAAGAGCTGACATCCTCGCGGTGAGGGTTGGGCAACATTTCTGGGAAGTACGGGTAGAGTAGCTGAATAGTTGATCTATCCGTACTGCCCAGATATGGCTAACGAAGCGCAAACCCAACAATGACAAGGCGAAGAAAACCGGCCTCGGTTATTACCAAGCCAGAGCCTTCTTCAAAGCCAGGCCTAGAAGGTGGAAGCATGTGAGCGTCTGGTGGTCGGCTTGTCCCGGTCAGCAGCCGTAATCGGTTATGAGCTTTCTTGCAATGGTCCCGCAAACCATAAAGGGGATCGAAAGGTGAATGCGCTATTCTCCGATGGTGGCATAATTGTGCTTTCGGTTTCTCGGTTTATCGACTTAGGATAGGCATATGGAAAATTTCTTCGCTCACAGGAAAAAACCTTGAGCTTACAGGGGAGGCTACTAAATATCGACTAGATATAGTATCTCCTATATCTCTTCAACAAAGCAAAGAGGCTATAGAACTGTGGATGGGTAGAAACTCTTCATCTCAGGAGTAGCACCTTCAATGTCTACTCAGGCGGGAATGGGGATATTTACAAGTCCCAGACTGGACTTGTATCTCAACGATGAAGTGCCTTTTTTACCAAAGCGTAAACCAAGGCTGGTGACATGTATACGATAGGAGACCATCCGCCGCCTCAGACGAAGGAAGTTCAATATCATCGAACGAGTCAAATCCAACGATGGTGTACTTCTTTCCGATGAGAAGGACATCTTGCACAGATGGGGCGAGTACTATCATATGAACATTGAAACTTTTGAGTATGCATGTTGTATGCGATATCTTCGGAATGGCGAATATTCCACAAACAATGCCTTTGACGCACAAGTTCAATAAATTTATCCATACCGTACGAGCGAATGGCTAAACTGATTCAAAATATTTTGATTGTAGATTCTCGTCGCCCGCAGTCACTCGCCGTCGCTTGCTGTCGCTCAATTCGCTTTTCGCTAAATCGCTTCGCCATAAAGACCTCCATATGTAGGAATGTAATTAATTGCTAGCAGCGAATCGCGTCGTGTCGTGCGACGCGAATACGCTTCGCCATAAACACAGCCTAATGCGAATAACACACATACCGCTCTCCATTTCAGCAGAATAACACTGCGAAATGCCCTTTACATGCCCTCTACCTCCTCTTAACCCAGTCTCATCTGCCCTTCCATCTCTTTTCATAGTTTTAAGCTAAAGAAAAACTTGTTATAATTATTGAATAACTCCCTTCCCTTACCTTAAGTGCCTGTTTTTTAGATTTAAGTACTTACTTGTATTAAGCTGATAATAAATTTGCTGGAGCATTTGAAGGCTGTTTAAATCCCAACGAAAAAGTGCTATGAATCGCAAAATTTTAATCAAACCTCAAGGACCTCGCGTCTACCAACACAACCCCATTCCCCATGTTCCTTGTGAAGAGTAATTAAAAAATCTTGACAAGTCAACGTTTTAGTTGGCATTCATAAATGTTTCATCAACCCCATAAAACCGAAAATCTATGTTTCTATGATCATCTCTCATTTCAACATAACCCGTCGCCGACATATTCCTCCAATAATTTGTCCTCTATCACGCATCTATCTCGAGCAGCGAACATTGTGTCATTACTAGATAAAATACTAGTCTCCACTCTATCGTAAAACTCGAGGAAATAAAAAAATCTTATTACGATTTACGACAAATGATTTAGAGATACAGAAGACATTCGCGCGATGCGGTGATTTTTCAACAAAAGACACACACAAACCATCATTGGTGTTCCCCAAGCAAAGGAGCGGACCATTTCCGAGGAGGAACTGCTGCGCACTCTGAGATCAAACCGAATACATGTGGTATGAGATAAACAGTCTCTTTGTGTCGCAGTAATACCACGGGGGATATAAATCGAATTCGACACCACCACAGATATGGGATGGAGTTTGTCGGATGCGCCACAGTATCATCGAGACAATATGGATTTTTATGATGGTTTTGGAAACCCTCATCACGGTATACCTCGACAAGTGGAAAACCCTCTCCTGGCTGCGATCGAACGCAAAGTAAATGTTGGAAGTCAGGTCAAACTGGAAAAAGGATCTCCATGTAAGGAGCACACACAAAAAAAAAAATCTCAAGTCCCCCGGTGCATGTTGTAAGTAAACTCAACAAAAACAAGAGCAAGTAGGAACCAAAGGAAAGAACTTCAAACGACCCAAAAGAAAAGCAACACAAAAAAGTAAGAATTCGAAGCCGGTTTCTCTTCATCATCATGCTTCCTTTCCTTTCTTACTGTTTTCTTCTTTTTTTTCTTTCTTACTGGAGGGTTTTTTCTCCATTTAACTTTGGGTCATCTCTTAGGAGATGACTGCCAACCAACCCTGGGTATTACTTCACAATTCTATAGGTTTCAACTTGCCTTCTTACCAACCAACACCACACGGCGTAGACAAGATTTATTGGCCAGGAAAACACAAGAAGACATGGAAGCTATTCCAATTCCTTCTCCCTCTCCACCTCAAGGAGATTCTCCTTCTCATCCTCTTTTTGGTTCAGTTCTGCTGAGTCTCGTTACATGAACACCTACTATTTTACATTCCAACTTCTTGTGCTGACGACGAGCAGCGAGCAGTGAGTAGCGGCTCAATTCACTGCACTGATTTTTTTTTCTCCCCCCTGCCCAGGAATCGGATGCAATGAAAAAAAGGAAAATACTATTAAGAGCAGCCTCCTTTTATCATCCTGTAATGACATAATAAAGTACTTGGCGCACACAAGAAGCCGAAGGAAAAAAAATACAAGAAACAGGCAATAGAATTCCGGACCCATCTGCCCGAGAAGTTGCTATGACAGCCTCTGACTTAGCTCGCGCTTTGGGAATCCTGACAAAAGCAATCCACAAGGCAAAAAAAAAGAAAAAAACCAAAACGAGCGGAGGAAAGAAAAACAACATCAAAACTTTTTACAAGCCACGCAAAAGAAAAATGCATCAATAGAGCCCACTTTGCCTTCCATTTGGTCGCCCTACTCAGAGCTTCTGGGAAAGTTTTATCCACTGTTTTATTCTATTCCTGGAAAGCGTCGCCACCCGCTCCAGTTTTGCTGGGAACTAATACGAGCCGCCAACTTGGTGTCCGAAAAGTTTTGAATTATGTAAATAATTTATAACGGCCATTGGGATAGCTTTTCGAGTCTGCAAGGGGGTTGGTCAAATAGGCTCCTCTTAAGTTTCATTCCACATACATGTGCTGCATAGCTTGAGCGTTGATTAAATGATAGGTCGCCGGGGGTTTTCTCTATCGTTTATCTTTTTCTTGTTGAGTGAGGGTCGTTCATCTTGTCAGAAGGAAGAATAATCATCGTGAATGGATGTTTCCTTAAATCGTATATATGTATGTACATACGTATTGAAGGATAAAGACCTAATGACAATAGATTAACCTTGAATCATTCGGGGGTGGGTAGGTAGAACTGGTGGTGATCAAGTTAACGTCCATGAGACCCAATTAGCGTTTCAATACCATGGCTCTTGAAAAGCATAAGTGACTTCAGTGATTTGGTGGGTCCTTCAACCCTCAAGTCCAGTCTCTGGCTTTGAGGAGGGATCAGAGATATTTGAGTTTGTTTAAGAAGGGACTGGCTCATGTCCGATGGTTGTGGTGAGAATGGGGCGTTTGCAAAGGAAGTGTTCGACTTCGAATGCTTCCGCCTTGAGAACCTACGATTGTCTTGAACGCGCGTGACAGACACACTCCCTCTCTGAAGGCTGCAAAGACGATAGTCCTTTAAATCCATTAAAATTGACATTGTTAATTAATCAGTGCGTACCATACCTCAGAAAAGTTATGGTCCTTTCACAAACGAATTCCTTGCCATCACATGTCATGTCCTTGAATGCATATGTACGAAATCCTCTATATTTTTTGTCAGAAACTTTTTACTCATAATCATAAATAGTCGTACATAACATATAAACATTGTATGCTCCTTATGCTCACTAAGTCTCTTAATGCTTCTGCAATCTTATACATATATCCCTGATCCTTGAACCGAAACGTTTTCGTACGAAGGAATAATTTATGATTTAGTAAGCACTTAGGACCTCGTGTGGTTTTAATTATGAATAATATGAACAGCACACGCAGGACACACTTCACTCCACTGCTCTGCCGTCGTCAGCGGTGGCGGCGTCATCATCTTCATCGCGTCGAAGGTGGCCGTGTCCCACTCATGTAATCATATTTAACGAAAAAGCAGCAACGGAACCGGATGTACTTCCATCCATATGCCACTGAGAATTGATTAACATCGCAAATGTTCCATAACTTAAGAGTGTGAGAGTGTAATTCTGTGCCACCACCACTGCCACGTAAATCAATCGAGCAAATCCTTCTAATTACCAACTCTGGCGACCGCAAGGATATTGTTCTTCCTGTGCATCCTCCTCCATGCGCCATGCCTTGCTGCATAACCTGGGCTTCGGTTTTCTTTTGTGTGCCGTTTTCCTCTTGTGTTCATTATGTAACCCCGAAAAGCAGATGGCAAACGGACCGAAAGGGAAGGGCGAGCAAAAATAAATTAAATCCCTTGCATGGAAGTCACATGGAATATCATCCGATAAAATCCCATATCGTCTTAAGGTGATACTCTGACTCTGCGTCTCTGCTAAGACGTGGTGTATCTTCTCAGCCCAGCCCACTCTCTCTCTCTCCTTTAGCACTGTGTAATAATTATTTTAATAAGCTGGCACGTGATCTGCATGCATGGGTGACGGAGCGACGAATGAACGAAGCGAAATAATAATTAGTCGTTCTGCTTTATTCAAGATTCCTGACGACGACGAAGACGACGGTTCTGCTGGAGTGTGGGGCAGGATGCGTGTGTGTGCAAGGACAATGAATGTCATCTTCACGTGTGTGTGTGTCAGTCGGAAAATCCTTCTTGGCCATTAAGAAAGCTTTGACCGTTTTAATTAGAAACATTTTCCTTGTGAATATGTCATTTTGCGTGCGTGTGCTCAGTCTTTGGATACAATTTGACTTTAACACTTGACATGTCACATTGCTCAGAAGGACCCCATTAACCCCTACACATCCACAATGGCTGCAGAGACAATGGCAATTATTGCGAAATTAACCCAAGCGACGGCGCTCAACTGAGGATGGCAAGGGAGGACCGAAACCAAACACCCATTTCCTTGCAATGACTCTTACGTGAGGACCCCGGCATGGCAACAACAGCTGCAGCATAGTGTTTGTCCTTTGAAAGGATTACATAGCCTGCCATAAAGAGAAGTATTAGTTAAGCTACGACTTTCTGTCAGACACAAATTAGAGCCCAAGACGCCCACCGAAGGTAAGGAGACGACGGTGTCCTTGTCCAGGTATGGTGACAATCTGCTGCTTAGTGGTTGGGAAAATCTTCTGCGTAAATATTTTGTAATGAATACTGTAGTCCTCTTGTTTTGCCGCCGCTGGACTACCATTACTATATATTTCCACCCCTCCGAGCCCCAGGAGAGACAGAGAGTGTGAGAGAGGAGAAAAAAAAAAAAAGAAAAAAAAAAAAACTGGGAAACACTTGGCATTTCCCGAAGGAAATGTTGAAAAAATGATTTATGCCACAGCTGAAATCGGTTCTGTACGCCTTGCTCGCCCTGGCTAGCATCCTTAGCCACCTCTCCACCCAGGGTTGCGGTAGGGCGCGAAATTAAAATAAATTTTTCATCTGCACGCGTTGTGACGCGGGTTCCTTTGATGTGTGTTTGTAGTCTGTTTGTCTGTCTGCCGATCGGTTGGCCTGTGTCGGGCTCTGTTTTTGTTAGTGCGCGCCGCAGAAGAAGGTTGCGCGCAATTTTTTTGATTAAAATGTTCAATGTAGTGAGGGAGGAACACCATACAGCCATGGGTGTGAGTATTCCGGAGTTGCGAGGGACGTGAGCCCAGTCTCGTTAGGTTTAATTTGTGAGAAATACCAGAACCACGACTGAGAGATTCGGGGGATGTCTGCTGTTGGGTGGCCCTTATATCTGTACATGTGTGTAGTAAGAGAATCGGAAGCGCGAGCTAATTTTGGAATTCTCGGAGAATTTTCGCACGCGGCAACCGGGCATCACTGCGGAACTTCAAAAGAGGCTTCTTAAAGAGGATGTTTTGATAGAGGTGTTCGATAGTATAGGGCGGGCGACGTCGTCGACGGGGAAAGCAATTTATTGGGTAGTCTTTGATTTGCAAACGTTTTTTTTTTTTATGAAAATTATCTTCTCCGACACAAGATGATGGTGGGAATTATTATTGTTTAGACGGGAGGCTCTATTTATACCCTGGGACACGACAGTGATCTTTGTTTGCTTACGTTGAGTGGTTTTCTAAGATTTGTCAATCTCACTTAGGCTGAGAAATAGATACGACAATCATTCAAAATTAGCGTCCGTAAATACATTTTTCCCAAAAGCTGTCGATTCGTGGAGGGTCTCTGTTTCGGGCACGCTAATTCCAGTTCTCCAGACCAAGCGCTTTGGCATCCGCGATGGTTTGGTCCTTAAAACGGAGGTTCAGTCTACTTCTCGTCTCGAACCTGTGGGCTGTGGTTCAAAGATCGCCTTCCCGGGAGTATTATTGTCCATTTGGTCTTCTTCCTACGCAGGACTTTTGTTGGGGCATTAAAGAGATGACGTATGTACAGTGTACTCTTTCATAAGCGGACACCGACGGTTCCGAGAAAATTGTCCGCTTATGGGAGGTGTCCATAAGGAGAGAGTACACTGTACATCCATCGTGGTTAAAATAATGGACTTCAGTCTTAACAACTGTCGCTACCAAAAAAATCAGTGGAAAAGGATTCGCAGGAAAACAATTTTCCAACGCTATTCCGGTTGAAACCTTAAATTCCAACGATTCCGATTGGCGTCACCACTAAAAGCCTGAATTGCAATTACCTCACCACTTGAGATCACCAAAAATGAATCTCATTCCTGTTACCCACAGAGCAAAGCAACAACAAAAAGGAAAATCACAAATAATTGCAAATTAATCATCAGACCAGAGCCACAAGAGCACAGCAGCCTATAGGGGTCGACATTTTTCGCAATCACAGAACCGGAATTAATTTCTGATTCAAATTTAAATGGACGGAAGTAATTCAGTTGAATCCCAAATGCGAAATAAAGAACCCACACCCCAATGGCGGGCGTCCAGCGCACCCCACCGCCAACAACCAGAACCAACCCACATGTGTGCATGAATAGGCCGTCGGTATTGTCCGCAAAAATCAAATATCCTTGAATGGTCGGCAGCGCATCATTCTTGTACACAATTCAAATGATTTCTGTATCATTGTGGCATATGCATGAATAACAAACGTCGTGCCACTCCGTTCCATCGTCTCTTTGGCATTTAATTTGGCCACAAAATCAATTTAGTCGGCCGAGTTGATTTAGTGGGTGTCTGGTCGGTCGGTCGGGCGGCCCCCAGCTGGGCTGCAGTGGCAGTGGCAGCACATGGATACGAAATCCCATCCTGGAATTTCTTCCTTCTTTTTATTCAGAAGGCAAATTGCTGTTTTATTTTTGTTCTCTTTTCGTTATTTATGGACGAACGGACTTGGAGGAGGAAATGGAAAAATAAGAAAAAAAAAAAAGCTGAAAAAACACAGTCCACCCCTACTGTTGTTGTTAATTACGAGTTTGAATACGACTGCGAGTGCGAGTGCCAGCCCGCCTTTACCAAAAAATAGGTCAAATCGAATTAATGATTGATGAGGCAATGGTGATAACAGGACCCCACAGCCCACAATCGGCCACACACCTCGCACTTTCTCGCCCCGTTGGGCGTAACACAAAAGGAGCATTATTTCCACCCAGTAATCCCTTCTGGCCCTGTCCGCCTGTGTATGTGTATGCAATCAGATTTTAATCAGTTCTCGGCGGCAGCTGTGAAATTTTTGGCGATCAAATGTTTACCAAACACTTTCATCAGAGCTCTCTAGTGGTGTTTACTCGTTCGCCACGAAACGACACAACCCTTTTTCACCGCATGCAACGTTGGCGAGGCCGCCGGGTAAATACCGAACAACGAAACCGTATGTCAACCGCATACTGTCTCTGTGTCAGTGTATTTGCTTAAATGTCACTCAATAGTTGAATTCTTTTCCGATTCGTTTAAATGGTTGGCTTTAATTGTGGCTGCTTTGAGAACGAACTCCCCCTCGGGCGACTGACGACATTGTGTCTATTGGTTGTGCAAATCAATAAACTGTCATCAGCTTTGTGTAGCGATTCGAGACGAAGCCCTACAATGAGGCAACTCAGAAGAAGACAGAATGTCTTTGAAAGATTTATACATACGAGCTGTTAAATATGTATGGGATACATCCCCCATTCCATATTTGTACAAAGTATAACCGTTATCACAGCTAAGTTCGACGCATTTCGTAGGAGTCGACTGGTAGAGAGAAAACACAAATTTTTTTTTTCAACACTGTCCCAGTGATACTGAGCTTTCGTCAGTACTTTTTTTCATATTTACTGTAGTCCTGTCCGATTTTGTTAGGGGACACCTACGCCCCATCGTGTTCAGTTCCAGGTTGCTAAATTGCTCTTGCGCCACGTTTTTCTTGGGCTACTCGCTCTTCTTCCATCTCGGGCCCAACATTTAGCCATGTGATCAAGTTTCAACAGTTCAGACCACTCCATGTCTTGTTGTAATATCCATGGTTTACGCCTTATTAGCAACTGTCATAACTGTCAATTTGAGTTCTTGAATTTCACTGCACCGCCAGAATATGTCAACATTGATCGCTATGACGCGTACGTTGCCACAATTGCCAAATGCATTGCTTAACAGTGTTGTGCGGCGGTGGTGCACAAATATTTGCAGATGGATGAGTTGACTTTACAGATTTTGTGGTTATTAACTTCGAAACTTTCTTTTGTTTTCCATTCCACTTGGTCTCAAGTTGAAACCACAAAATCAACCAACACGCACGCATTGCACAGTAAGAACAACAAGAACTCTGCTGCGTCAGCATAGCCAGCAACTCTGTGGAGGTCTTTGTCAAAGCGGCTCCTCATCGTCATCGTTGTTGTCGTTGTCGTTGTCGCTGCCGCCGTCATACCAAAAAAGGTGAAAATAATAATAAAAAGACGAAATTACTTTGAAGAGGCCGCAAAAATTAACAAAAGAAAAATAGAAATCAGCGCTGGGAGTTGGAGGATGACGTATGGGGGTGTGGAGGTTACGAAACCTAATGATAATCGTCGAAGTGAAAAAAAATTGGTTTATTAGTTGGTAGCGGAGTGAGGATCACCTTAGTGATCAAAGTAGGGTCCAAAAACGTTGGCTTTTCATCTAAAAATCCATTTGTCATTATGTAAACCAGAGCAACTTGATTAAGACCCTTCTTGTCTCTCTTCCACTCAGCATCTTAGCCCGGGGTACTTCCGAATTTGTTCGCAGATCCTCCCTAATTTCTATTGATCGTATCAATGCTAGTATTTGGTTGATTAAAATTTGTCTTATCAAGGGAAGACTTAGAGCTTCTCTCTTACTGCAGCTGGTAGACACTTTTATCGCCAATCTACCTTGTTTGCATATTACCTCGCTTTTTTAATGTTCATTTGTGGCATATTTTTTATTCATTTGTCATACAAATCCCCAGCCTATAATAGCAATCGATTTGGAACCGCAAAACTCCAAGGTTAGAACCCGCTTCGCGTCTACCTTTTTGTTTCCTTCGATTCCAGCAATTTTTTTCAACTCATTCTGGGCTGAACATTGAATTTTTGGACATATTCCATCGCTAGTGATGACGAATTATAGTCCGACTCATTCGCTCGATCACTGCTTCATTGTCCAGTGCGATAAGGACTTGCCTTCCACTCACCTGATCCTCATGCAACTGATCCAGCACATGGACCAGAATCAGGTGGCAAGCTAGACTAAGTTCCTCCGAAAAGACGTCTGCTCCCGCTCTACCATTCACTAGAGAGTTATCAGTTAAAATAGTGTTATCTCCCAATCTCCTCTGCGAAATCGATCCATTTTCGATTAGAGTATGGGTACATCGCCATGGGCATGTCAAGATTTTTAATATAATTTTTAACTAGGCCCAAAGTCTTCATATGTCCATAGTTGGTTGTGGTTGCCGTTGTTTTCTTATTAAATAAGTCCAATGGCAGTGGCCTTAGCGACACTTCTAAAGCACATGTGGTTCTTCACCAACTTGTGCGGAAACTAAGCCTTTTCATAGGCGCTGCAAGTCCCATCAGCACGCGTCAAAACACACTATCCAACGACGTTTCTGTTAAGTGTTTTAAATTAAAGTTTCATCACGTGATCCTTCAATTTAGGATATGCACACAGAGCTGTCTGAACATCATATTTTCCATTTAAAGTGTAAAATTCTAATCATGTGCACCTTTACCCGAAGACATCCGACCTAAAAATTCATGATTTCTAAGTTTTCTTTTTTATTTTTTTTGTGTTTAATTTACCCATCTCGTGAACACGTTGTAAAAGAATACGAAACAACATGAAAATATTAATATTCAATGGTGCGTCTGAAAAGACACTTACAGACGTCGTTACGGAGGCGCCCTTTAACCGCGCGTCGTCGCACAGCAATTAACCTGGGTCTGCGCGCTACCAGTTCCCGCAAAGGGTTCGATTATGAATATTAATGACGACTGGCTTTACTAAATCAGAGACCTTCACCGGTTATAGTGGGATTTGTCTAAGTCACAATCACAACGATAAAATAAAAGTAAAGAAAGTTAATTTGCATTTCTCAATTTAGATGGATACCACTTATTATTTCATCACTCTTAGAATTAAATTTGAGAAACTTGAAATCGCTCTTTTATTGGATCGATTTGCCAGTTTTATAGCTCTGATTAGGTTTGACATCAATTTGTTTGTTCGGTTTCTTTAAAAGAGCGAAAGAAATGGAGAATGGTAGATACATTTCGGGCAGTAAAACACGTGTTTTTGACAAGTTTGTGAAAATTAATAAGGAAATTGTGCCTTCCTTATTAATTTTGAAGAAAACTAATTTTAAGTTGTTAACTTTGGTTAAAAGAAGGCGTGGTTATCATTATTTAAAAGTGTTTAGCTGTTACAAGTGGACATTTAAGCGGAATGATATCTCTTACCACCCGAACATTTTTTTTTTAAATGCTTGAACTTTACTGACGTGGTCCTTTTTTCTTCTTTCCAGAGATGGTGCATCAAGAAAATGGTGGTTTGCAAACAAACAGACAGACATCGTCATCGGCACTAACCGAAAGTATGTAAGTACTCATCTCATTCGTTATTTTTCTATTATATCATACAATATCTGCATGTATTGGTATTTACCCCATGGGGTAGAAAATTCCATCGAATTTGAATTGGCCAACGAAGCATGAAACTAGAAATTCGTATGATGCGTTTTTCACTTTCTTGTAGTGTACTTTTTTTTTTTTCTGGAAGCCATAGAACTCACTCCTACGAATGAGAACACACTGTGGGTGTAAAGCTTTCAATCAGATTGAACTTGTACCAAAAATACGATGGGAAACTACCCTTGCCAATAGTTCACGCTTTTGTGGGTCAGTGCCCCACAAAACTCAGTTAGTTTCCCTACTTTTTGTTAGCCCCACCTTAGATGATACCTTTCTCTACTGCATTTTGTCTCCGGGTTAGATTGTAAGACTGCAGACTACAGTTTTTTTTTTACATTCACTCTACATGTGTATGTATCTTAACCATCTCAAACGTAAAATGAGCAGATGTTCGATTAGGTCGGTACAGCTCTTATTGGGTCGGTTTTTACTTACTTACGTAAGGTGGCGTTACAGTCCGAGGTCGACCTATGCATTAATCAACAAACTTCTCCAGTCAGCTCAATCTTTAGCCAGCTGCCTTCAGTTTCGCACGCCAAGTTGGTTCAGGTCCACTTCGACTTGCGTGCGCCACCTGAGTTGTTATCTTCCTCTACTGCACCGTCCATCGGGTGTGGATTTGAAGATTTTCGGAGCATTGGTGTCCATCCGCTTTACATGACCCAGTCACCTCAGTCGTTGGAGATTCACTCTTCTGGCTAAGTCGATGTCGCTGTAAAGTCCGTAGGTACACTTCGTCATTGTATCCTTCATTCACCGTCTATGCAGTCGTGACCGAAAATCACCCGAAGCATTTTCCTCTCGAAGGAGGAGGACTGGGATGATTAAGGACTTACAAAGGGTCTCTTTAGTTGTTCGAGAAGGGCTTTGATACTCAATTGCCTTCCTAACCCAAAGAAACAGCGCGATCGGCAAGTGTTACTCTTCGTTTGATTTCAGCGCTGGTGTCTGAATTATAGCGGATCCTAAATAGGCAAAGTCCTTCACTACCTTAAAGTTATAACTCTCTATTGTGACGTTCTGTCCGAGACGTCGGTGTTGAGCGTCCTTTGTTGCTGACAGCATGTGCTTGCTTGGTCACGCCTTCATAGACCGCTTAACCCATCTTCGCCGCCTCCGTCTCAATATCCACGAACGCGCCTGTGAAATCACTTTGCGTTCTTCCGATAGTGTCAATATCGTCGGCGTATGCGAGTCTAAATCCTTTTTGACATCAAAGGTTTTGTGATCGTTTCCGACCTTGATTTAGCAGCGACCATTTTCCATCGTCTTCCTGCACAAACCGACGAGTTTGGCTGGGATACTAAGACAAGACATTGCTCTGTACAGCTCGTCTCTATAGATGCTGTCATACGCGGCCTGAAAATCGATGAAAAGGTGAAGCGTGTCGATTTGAAGTTCCTGGGTTTTCTTCAAGATCTCTCGCAGTGTAAATATTTGGACGATGGTGGACTTTCGTGGCCTGAAGCTACACTGATATGGTCCGATCAGGTTGTTAACGAACGGCTTCAGGCGTTCACACAATATGGCAGATAAGATCTTGCGCGATGTTAAGGAGACTGATGCCTCTGTAGTTGGCGCAGTTCAGAAGGTCTCCTTTCTTGAGGATCGGGCGAACAATGCTGAGGTTCCATTCATCGGGCATACATTCCTCCGACCATATTTTACAGATGAGTTGGTGCATACTCCTCACCAAATGACCGCCCGCCGCTTTGAACAGCTCGGCAGCTAGGCCGTCAGTTCCAGCATCTTTGTTAGATTTAAGCTTAGACATGGCTGTCTTAACTTCGTACAGATCGGGTTGACGGAATTGTTGGACAGCGGAATTTAATTAGTCATCGCCGTTAAACAGTGTGCAGAAATAGTTATTCTATATCCTCAGCATCGACTCCGATTCTTCCTGGTTCGTCCTTGCAGGCTTCGGTTCGGGCTCTGTAGCCTTGATAGGTTCTTTATACCCTTTGGTAAAACTTCCGAACCTCATTACTGTAGTAGCATCTCTCCTTTTTTTCGATCACGCACTTCTCATGTTCCTTCTTTTTCCTCCTGAGAAGTCGGTGTTCGTCACCCCTTTTCTGCTCGTACTGCTCGCGAGCAGCTTCTTCTTTCGCTGCATGTAAGCACATGCAAGCGCCGGCACTCGTCGTCAAACCAAGGGTGTTGTTGCGGTGCGGTGGAGTAAAACCCATCACGTTAGAGGCGGCATCTCTGATGGCTTTTTGGATATGTTGGCGTTGGTCTTCAATTCTTAATGGTAGATGCAAATGACCTCTTGAAAGATTGATAGAGAATCGATCAGAGAAATCCGTTATCGGAGGTGATGTCGTGTAGGCTGGACTCTCCGACAGCACTACCTACCTTTGCGTTAAAATCGCCTAGCACAATTTTAATGTCTTATCTCGGGCACTGCTCCTACGTCTTGTCAAAGATCTCGTCTTTAGTGTCGTCGTGCATGTGCGCATATCAGGCTTAAGTTGTGGTATTTGGTCTTGATGCGAAATGTCGTGAGGCAAGTTGAGAGGGTTTACTTTTTTGTGGACCGGACGAACGATGCTGAGATTTCAATTTCAGTTATCTGACCAAATCTAGAAATGGGTTGGTGTATGCTTTATACACCTCCAGCTGCTTTAAACTGCTCGGTCGGTAAGTCGCCAAGTCTAGCCTTGTTGAATTTTAATTAGACGTTTCTATCCACATCTCGTCTTGATCAGGTAAATGAAAGTTTCAATAGTTCGCACTTTCCTACAGCGTGATTTTGGTATTTATCGCCGTTATAATCCCTGACTCTCGTCTTGAGAAAGTCAAATTTTAGTCGTAATAAGATCTTGTTCCAACGGCACCTTCATGAAATCCGCATAGTTAATCCCAAACGTCAACATCAAGGAGATTACACTTTTTCATTTACTCCGAAAGCAATCAGAAGTGACGCAAATGCCGACGCTTACCATCGATGGTGACGCGCTGGTGATAACCCAGGCGACTCGGTGGACGCCATAAATCACGGCGGTGAATAGTTTCTAAATTCCAGTTTTATTGCTGTCATCTGTACTTTCTATTTGGGGATATTAATTGACTTTCAAAAGCACACATCTGAGGAACAATTAATTATATCACTTAGGCTGTGTGCCAACTTGACTATTCGAATCGTTCACGCTCTTCTGGACATATTTCTTATTTTATTTTTTTAAATGCTTTTCAATAGGAGTGTGCTTTTCCTAAGACGTAAACTTTGGATATGAAAATTGAATGTTGAAAAGCAAGTGTTGCATGAATTTGCTTTTGACTAGTTTTTGACATGTGAGAACAGATGGCAAATCTGTTAGTAGGTACTAACGCATGTTCAACTTTGTTAAAATTTCATTCGGTCGGTCGATCTTCCTTGGTGTTCGAATATTTTTCGCTTCCATTGTGCGAGTCTGCTTTCAACTTTATGTTGATTTTCTTTTTTATTTGTTTCCCTTTTTTTTGAAAATTTCTGTATTCACTGCCGTGGTGAAAACGTCAATCTTTAATTCCCTTGCGGTTTATTGACGGCGGTCGGCATGTTGGATTCGATGGTCCCAGTATCGAATCCAACACGTGATTTTGCTTACGTTTCGTTTGCGCCTGCAGTGAGAATTCGAATAATGCTAGGTTATAATTATTTTGCACGCTTGACAACCGACGACATTTTAATGAAGATGAACCGTCAAGTTCAGGATAAGTCCACAGTACCTAACCCATTTTTTCCCATTGTTATCCAGGCATTTACAGGCTTAGTAAGGGTGATGTTGCATTCGACTAGCGATAATGTATGTTTGCATTCTGATTCCTTTTATGTTTATTTTCGTTTAAGATAAAATTTGGTTTTCAAAAGCCTGCGGTTTATCCCGTGCCATTGTCAGACACACACTCATATACACGCTCTGTTCAAGGCACAGAAGTTAATTTGTTCAATTGTCGTAGAAAATGAAAGCGAAGAAGAAGACAAAAAAAAATAATGTCAACAAAAATAGATCGTTCATGCGATGTTAATTTTTTTTTTAGAAATGTTGATAAGGATATTTGTTTACCTTGAACAAGAACATAAAAGATACGCGGGTAAAGGTAGAGTAGAAAACATTTGAATTTGTTGAACGCAAAAGAAAAAAATACCCAACAGTCATCAAATTACATTCCCTAATGAATGGAACCTTTATTTGTTATTTTTTGTGAGGAAATTGCGACACTAGGATCCTTGAATGACAGTTTATTCAAAGGTTAAGCAAACACTTTGCTTGGGATGGCATGGGTTCAATAATATTCCACATCTAATTGTTACATAAATAATAAAAGCAACCCTGTGGTACTCCACATAAAAAACAGTGAAGGGGTACATAATGGATGCGTAATTCTTTAGGTGAATGCTCCTTATCCCATGTGAATATGACGCAAAAAGGGTTTGGATTTATGCAAAATCATTGGGCACTTTTATGCGGGCTGTTCATCGGTCACAAAGAAACGCTGTGCTGTACTTTTGCAAATTCATTTTGCCGAGACACATTGACCATATGGTGGATTTATGATGATTAATTGTTCCCCGAATTCAGGAACCTTTTTTGGTCAAAAATTACCTCCAAAATAAAATTCATAAATATCCATAGGCATAGGCATAGCCACAACCTATATTTTAACAATAAAATAATTGCCTAGTCACGTGTGTAAGTGCATGTGTGTCTGTTTCACCCAAAAACGATTATAAAGGAATATATTCGTTTGAAAAGGAGGCTCTTCCTATTCTACCTCCTCCGGTGGAAAGGTCGCCGGCATAGATCGACAAACGATGTGCCGACGTGACCCAGCCATACCGTGGTATCCTTTTTTGCATGAACATATGGTATCGTCCTCCAGCGTAGGTACACATCTTTTGAGAGTGATGAAGCATATGATAGGACTACCGGCCATTTGGCCACTTAGGTTAAAAGTGTTAGCAAAACATGGCACCGAAATATTTGTACCCTAAATGGTACCTAAAGTGCTTAAGAAATTACTGTAACTGCCACACACTGTGGGAGCTCTCCAGAGAGAGTCAGGATAGAGCAAATAAAACTAACATCCGAGTAATTTATTTCCCAACTCCTCCTCCCCATGGTAGAAAAAGTCCCCTGGAAGTTACTCGTCTCGTCGATGGGAAAATGTCTCCGGCAGGTATCCAAACACTGTGTGCAGCAAGAAAGTCCCTACACTCCTTCGTCCAAGGCAATAAATTCTCTGCAAAATTTCACGAGCAGCATTAAGAGGAGCATCCCCCCTTCCTCACTAAACATTATCCATTAATCATTCAGATAAAATTTCAGCTTGTCCTTGGCAAAAATTTGACCCATAAACAACTTTCCACCAGCTGGAAAGGACACAGCAAAAAAAAGGAAACTGAAACCGAATAAAAGGGTGCGTGTGCATTAAATATGAATGACGCTTCAGAGAATCGCCACTCTGCTCGCTCACTGGCAAATGACAAATGGCAGGATCCTTATGCAATATGCTGGTGTTCCAAGACCGTTCTCCATGTATTCATTCATCTATTGTGATACACGTTCAAGTTCAATTAATGCTAAAATCAGCCACGAAACCCCTTTTTGTGTGCTCAAGCTGAATGCTGGAGGAAAATAATGTCCTCATGCATATGCGGGGTTGAGATTCTATACGCGAAATATGATGATGGCTATAAAGGACTTGAGAAAAGAGTGTGTTCTAGTTCTTTTTTGTCGGTTTTTTTTTTTTTTTTGCAAATCCTTATTGTTCAAAAGAATTCCAAAGAGCCTTGTTCAATCGGGGATGGTAGGGAATTGAGATATTTTTTTTCCTTTGATACAATCGAACGGAGTACGAGGATTGCTTTGAAAACAAATTTCGGCAGATGGAGGGTAGTGAGTGTTTGATTGGGAACTTTGAGTGGTTAGATCCGGCGTACGATTAGGGCTGAGTCCAATGGAAATGTTTTGCTTTTCAATGGAGGAAAACATTTTTTTTTTAGGAATCAGCTTGCGGCAGGAAGGTCCTTTGGTCTATGTGGATATCGAACCTGAAGCACTTCATGCTTAAAATAAATAGGTGGTATGATAGCTCGGGTTGAGCCAAGGCCTAGCTTTTCGCAACCATTCATGTTGTGCTCGTTACATTTTTCACACGCACAGTTCATTGGCGACTCCGAACGGCGAGTTGAGAAGCTTTTTTATGACGAATTATGCATATTCTCGGAGGCAAGTCATTCCGGGAGGTGGTGCAGCAAAAAATGTTCTGTTGGGGCTTTAATCCACGCAACTCGCACAGCAGTTCAACGGATTAGCCACTGAACCACGGCAACCACTGATTAGGCGCAGACCCTTTCCAACAGACAACCCAAACTTAAATTACATATTTTCAAAGTTTTACGAAAAGGAAATATTTTGGATTGCTTATTAGAACTTTGTTAGCTGTGCCATGTCCTTCTGTAACAGCTAAACAGTGTCTACAGTGCGACCGTGGGCGTTGTTCGTGGAACTCCTGGGATGGGTACACTAACCAAGCACCCAATTAGCGCTGGATGCGCCGTTTTGGTACCACAACTCATTTGACCTGGTTGTTCGTGGGCGTTATAGGTTGATAGACGCAGATATTTAGATCCAACCTGTGGAGTTAAGGAACAAGATTAGTTCACCAATATTTTTCCTGGAAATATCTCTGAGGTCGTCGAAGAAGGGTTTGCCCAGAGTGCGCTGTCTACTCGCTAGGACAGGACACTTGCACAGGAAATGATGCAGAGATTCTTTTTCGCTGCTATTCTTGCAACTGCGGCAAAAAGTGTTGTGGGGAATACCTAGCTTGGCTGCACGGTATTCCACTGGCCAGTGGCCCGTACTAGCGGCTACAATTCTCGCAATATCTTGTCTTGATCTGCTAAGTAGCTCGTTTTTTTTCTGTTTGTTGTAACCGGGTCAGGTCTTCCTCGATATGGCACAGTTGCTAAGCCTATTCCACACTGGCCTATTCCGTTGGCCTTTTTCAGAAAGTGGTAGTTTCCATTTTCTTTGCACACCAGTCCAGTCTCAGCGTCATTGCGAAAATTGACAGTAGAAGTATTCTCCGTTTCATAAAAAGTTTTAGGTGGTTCAATTTATCCCTTGAGTATTCTGGATTAGTTTAAGATCGTGTAGGATTACACAGGACCTCTACTGCTCCAAAGAAATCTAATTGGTTCGTTGATAGATCAAACGGATTTGTTGAAAGTTGGAGCTTGAACCAAAGACAAAAATTTCGATACTATTGGGCGTGTGCTACAGTGTATTCCGCTGAGATCCACCAAAACTTGCACGGGATGCACAGTTTCAAAACTGTTCCCCCTAAGCCCAGTTTCGTCCTTTAACCCAATATGTTTTAGTCAGCCTCCCTCAACCACACCTCTTCAGCCTGAAGTATGGACTTATCCGAAAGAGGCAAAAAAAATTAAAAATTTCGTATACATTGTTTGCTATAATCCGCCCTCTGTCTCAGACCGCTCCCCGCCCGACATGCCTGCCTCATACTGCAGATGACCACTTTACAAACTTGTTTCCCCCATTTTATTTTATTATTTTTTGTTTCCTTTAACCCCGAAGGGTAGAACCCTGAAATGCGAGAGAAGGCACTAGAGATTACGAATGACAAAAGCCAAATGTGGCCAAGTGATGAATGCCTGCCACTGGAACAATCGCCCAATTTTCCATTGTTATCCGCCGCCTGAAAAAAAAAAAATAAGAAAAATGTGAAAATATAATTCTGCAGAGCGCCAACTGTGTTAAGTCCCCCTGTCCGGGCCTCCCCCAGGACTATTGAATAGGACGGGGCTTGTCGTGTTTTATCTTTTTTGTATTATTCTTCAGTTGATTCTGGTTTTGGGTCACGTAGCACCACTCATGCACGCACCTCTGCTCCGTTGTTGAATTTTATTTCCATTTTGTTTTTACTTTACGGTTTTTTTGTTGCATTCACATTTTTATTTAAATTATTGTTTTTTTGCTGTAGTATTTTGTGTGTGTAATTTTACAAACAATGATGATGTGTGGTGCAGCACAGCAGTGGCTATTGTCGGATCCCAGTCTACCATGCGGAGGCAGTTTCGGTTTTTCTTTATTTTTTTTTTGTATTTTTGTGGCTCAGGGTGCATTCAGTCGGTTGGCTATTGTTGCGGCTGCACTTGTTCATTATTATTATGTTGATTTCGAAAATAATCAACGGGCAAGCTCTGGCATTGTAATTAACACGAATTCAGTTCCACGGCAAATCAGAAACCGACCGACGAATGCAATTTAATTATTTTTTATGTGATGTAATTTTCTTTGAGCGAGTTAAGGTACTCAGTGGCAGCAGCACACAGACCTGATGCACTTAACAGGGAAGCAATTTCGGATAATGCTCTGTAATTCACGGAAAAATACGATCGGTGAATGTTTGGTTGTAACTTTTTTTTTTTTTGAGACTATAAACCCTTTCATCCTTAGTGGGTTTTGTGTTAGCCTTTTACTTTGCGGTGAATATCCTTTCGAATGGATTGTAACGATTCGCTTTGTTTGTTGGACTTTCTAAAGTATGCGCCAGCAATTGTAGCGCACTGGTTAACAGCTTTTATTTGAGGCCCAGGGAAGGATGAAAGTTAATTTAGCACTAAAAACTGAGTTAATGTTGCTTTGGAGTAGAGTTAGTGGCGATGGAAGGTAAAGATAAACGATTTGGCCTGATTCCTTTCGGCGTTTATCTCGGAGGAAACCTCTGCAGATGGCATGCACCGTCATATACGTTCAGTATTTAAGGGTGATTCAGTAAGAGCTGTGTACTTAAATTTTTCAATTAAACACTAAATCATCATCATTCATCATCATAATTGTTCAATGGCCCGCTCATCCACTATGAGGGTCGCGGGTTAAAGTGCTTAGGTAGACTCCCCACATTTTCCGATCTTCCGCCATTGACTCTAAACCATCAGGGGCTGTTCCCATACGGGTAGAGGTGAGATTTCGGACTTGTTCCAGCTAGACCTGATGGCACCTGATGGAACGGATTCCATGGCACGTCTTGGAAACCCAGTTGAGGACATGCCTTTAACGTGTCCAAACCATCGAAGTATGGACCTTTCCGTACGAAGAAGTAGCTGCTCGACATTGAGTGCCTCGCGTATTCTGCAGTTCCTAACCCGATCTCGACGAGTCACCTCAGCAATACAACGAAGAAATCTCATTTCGGCAGCTATCTTATTCTTTCGGTCATTACCTAAACCTCATGACCATAGGTGAGGGTCGGAACAAACATTGAATTGGAGACCGATAGCTTAGCTCCGATGCCAAGTTCAGCCCTCCTGATAATAGATTGACCAAGCTCCACCCTGACCAATCCTACAGGATAACTCAGTATTGCTTTTACCATCACTTGTGAATAAGACCCCGAGATACTTAAACTTCTCCACCTGTTTCAATGGGACTTCACTAACGTGCAGAGTACATTGAACAGGTGTTCTGGAAATTACCATTACCTCTGATTTGTTCACGTTTACCTTAATCCCAGCTTCAACACAAACAGCAACGAACATATCTAGTGCGCTCTGTAGTTCGGAGTGGGTAGACGTAAAGATGACCAAGTCATCAGCGAAAAGCAGATGACTTACCCTTAAATCTCACAATTCGAACCGTTCCTCACCACGGGTGCGCTGTAACATCCAATCCATATACTCTATGAAAAGGAGAGGTGACAGAACGCACCCCTGGCGAAGTCCATAGCCCACAGAGAAAGGTGTCGACTTAACGCCGTTCATACGAACACAGCTCTTACAATTAGTGTATTGGGATTGAATGGCCCTCAGAAGAGCGCCGTCAATCCTATACTCCTTCAATACAGTCCATAGTTTACCTCGAGGGACCCGATCATATACCTTCTCCAAATCCACAAAACAACTGTAGATAGGTTTGGCATACTCCCAGGCCTTCTCAAGTACCATTCTGAGAGTGAACAGCTGGTCGGTTGTGCTTCTACCTGGACGAAAGCCGCACTTCTCATCGCCCAACCTGGGCTCGACCACAGCTCTGGAACGCGCTTCCAAAACCTTAGCAAAGACTTTTCCGCTGCGGTCGCCTTCCCTAGATTGTTTAAGACGTTTTGTATGGAGGGTGTGTGTGTATGTTTGCGAAGACTATTGTTTGTATGTGAGGTCGGGAAATCTTGTTGCATTTTTGGACAACTCCAGGGTGTCACCCTTTACTTTGCTGTCCGTTTGGTTTTGTTAGATGCCTATACTCTTTCACGTAGTCTTGCAGTGGCTGGACAGTGAGAGACGAAGTTCCGAATTTCCTAGTAGATTTTGCTTCAGTAGAGCAAAATAGGACCCAATATTGTCCAAGAACGATGGCCGATTTGAAAACGCAATCAATGATGGAACCAGTATCACACCATCATTGATGAATAAGTCAAGGACACGCTATTTCCGAAATGATAACTTATTCCCAATTCCGTTACCAGCGGATTGATACATTTTCAATCACGCTCAACCCTTTAAATAAAGCGTGTCACGTCCCAACTCTTTCACACTCTAGTACCAATTAAAGGATATCTAATCTATTGTCCAAGACACAACTTCCTTCTTGCTAATTACTCACTCCACTTGGACATTTCCCAGCTCTAATTGTGCGAATCAATATCGAACTCCCAGGTGACGGTAACACAGCGTACGATGATGACTTAATTTCTTCCCATCCCACCGATTATTCTGGTCTTGCTTCTGTTTCAACTATGCCGTTGTTGTGCAGGTTTCGTTCCATAATCTAAGCCTGGGGTCCCCCTGAGCGCGACAAAATACCAAAATCGAACAAAACGTCTCGCTATACACAACACTACTCCAACACTATTCACAGCCGCGCTGCCTGTGCTGCCACTACACAGCTACATTCACGCATGAGGAGGTCATTAATGATGATTGCCAAGTAATGGACCGAAGAGTTATTTATGTTTCCCAGCCATTGTCTTATGATTCCATTCGGTATGAGTAGCGGAGTTATATGTACATACGTAATATATGCCTCTATGCCCGGGTAATGATATGTCTCCCGGCACGAGGTGATGATGGTGGCGATGGCGGTTCGTACCACCCCTTCGCTTTGTGAATTATTACTCCTGACAATAATTGTTGCAATGAAATTGATTTTTCTACCCTCCCCCCGTCGATTCAATTTAGTGGCTATTGTTTGTGCGTGTGCGTGTGCGTGTGTGTTTGTGTTGTCCTTTTATTGCCATGATAAATGCGATGGCTGTTTTATTTATGTACGTGCCTCGTACTTGGGTTTGGGAAGGGCGCGTCACCACCACCTCTTTCTGTCCGATAGTTGGCAACCTGCAGCTCTTATGAAATCACATGCTCAGTGCTGCAACAGAAGTGGCCATGGCCATGTGTTGTGGAGTTTTAATAAAATTGTTGAAGCTGTCATGTGCACAAGTCGACTGGACAGCGACTGTGGTTATATGGTCGTCTTCAAGTGTAGGCAATGATCAATGAGCAAATTAATCTACTTTCAAATTGAGTTCCCTCAGGGTTGACATTTGTGTCCAATTCACTGTTGAAAATAATTGAACCACCTTTTTTTGGAAGTGTGCTCAACCCCTAAAAGATTCCATTCAGAACCAGAACGGAACGCCTACTTAGTGACATACAGCGCACATGTGTTCCCACACGCATACAGTAAATGCTCTCTGCATGGCAACAACAGCTAACTTCCTTCCTTCGTTTCTATCGATTGTCGAGTGTTTGAATGCATTCAAGTTGGTCGCCCCTGCGCAAAAGGTGCACCACTCTCTCCTGAAGATCATGAGACATTTCAATGGCACAGTTAGAGTGAGCAGCTGATGAGTGGAAGGCCATCTTACAGGAGGTGCATGAGGCACATGGCAACAGCGGCACGATCATCGGCTGAAAGGATTGCACGAGGACAGGAACTGACAGAAAATGTGGGAACCGCAGGCACACTGTGACCCTCAATAGGTTATCATCAGGACATCCTGTCTGTAAAGGTTTTTTGGGAATTTTTAGCGATGAAACGGAATTGCACTTCAATTTTTTTTTTCTCTCTCTTTGGCTTTATTTGTCGTGTGTTTTGTTTACGCTTTTTTTTTTTAGCTCTGGTGGTGGTGAAATTAATGGTGTTGGTATATGTATATTTGCTGTTATGTGTCATTAAGGATTTCCTGTGACTGTATTCCTTGCATGACTGAGGCGAAACAGATGCCTTTAAGGGCCATTACCATATGATGTGATGTTGATGGCGATGTGGTTCCTGTTTTTCGGTTCTTTTACTTTTTCCTGTCTCTCCCGTTGAATAAATTTTCGAGTCCTTATACAATGTTCGGAATGTATATTCGAACAGCTGTTTCATTTAAGTCGAAAGAGCCCTTTCCTCAACTAGGGTCTGAAGAATTCCTCGAAAAATACTATCGCTCCCTAAATTTCAATTCGGATCGAACACTTGCTCTAGATCTTCTTCACCCTAGAGTGCCATCCCGGCAAACCAACTGTGGATGTCGGAGATTCTGGTGGGACTCTGATGGAATTCTCAAATTTCTTTGGGAATTTCCCATCCCGAACTGGTGGAGGCTACAATTTGCGTTATTTTTACTCAAACATTTCGCCCGATTCGGTCTTTCAAACAGATCGACTCCACCATATGGATGACGTGTTCCCGTTGGAACAGGAGGAGCAGGTTCTTGGCATGCCACGGTCCAGAGATGTTTTCTGTCGAACAAGCTGCTTGCTGTTCCCGCAGAACAAACGGCACATGATGCTCGTCGTGATTAATTGATGTATTTCGGTTCTTTCTAAATTTGGCAGCGGGAAAGTTCTAGTCGAACAACGATCGGTTGGCACCGATTCAAATCGTTTCTCGAAAATATGTCTTTCTTCTGTCCTGACATGGATGAATTTTAACAAATCGCTCGGATCGCATTTGGTTTTTATTTTCTTAAATTGGACTCATTAGTTAGAGGTCTCCATGGGATGACACAAAAGTGAGTTCCCAGCATGTGGTAGAAGATGCTTTCGCGGATATAATTAAATTTTCATGGACAAATTGACATGGATACTCACTGAAGATGTTTTCAACAGATGACAGTCAAAAAAAAATTCCTGAAACTTTTCACAAAACATTCTAAAGGTCATGCAAAATTGGTCCCTTTTCCTGACTCAGCTATTTGTGAATAACCTCGCCCATCCCGTCGGCTATTCCCATGTCAACGCGGAACCCTCGCTAAAAAACATGTCAATCACAATTTCAGGGAATAAATGGATATACATATGTATGAATGTATATGATGTGTAGCCACGTACATAAAAGATTTTTCCAAAACGATGTCCTGGTAGGGTTCGCCGCCAAAAAATAACTCTAAAATGTCCCTTTTGCACTTGCTTCCTTAAAAGTTGCTTGTTGTTCAAAACAATCCTTCCTCGCTCCGCTTTCTTGTTGCTCGTTGGAGGTCCTTTCAAAATTACACACAAACGCACATCGAAACAGATATCCGCACAAAGAAATTCTCTGTACATTTTTGAAGGCAAAAAAACATTTTGAGTTTTTTTTTTTTTTCTTTCTTCAGCGTATGCTTCCTTCGTCGTAATGTGTCTTTATTGTGTGCTGCTGTGTTTTATAATTTTTCTGTCGATGGTTGTCATTGACACCCCCACAGCATTACAAAGATGTGAAGCCCTTCATTCTTGCTGGCTTTCAGGCGAGCGTTTACATTCAAAAGAAATGAATACACGAGGCGAACAATTCATGCCATTAGAAGAGGTCCTGTCGACATCTTACCGAAAATGAAAGGGACTCATATCCACACCACACCACCCAACATATTGGTTGGAATTCTTCCGCCTTTCCGCTTTTCAATTGAAGTCATGCGACACAACACAACACAGAGACACAGGGTTTGCCTGTTTGTGCCCATACATCCTTGTATCTGTATTCTTTGATTATATTCTCAATCATCTCTCGTTTTTTGCTACCGCTCGACGAATCAGTTTTTTTTTTTTTCTTCTTCTTTTCTTGTTTGCTGTTTTCATTTTTCGTGATTGTTTCCTTTTTGTGAATGTTTATTGTCCAACCGGGACCAGGACGAACATGTGAGAAGGATGTCAACTTCTCGGTACGTGGAAGAATTGTCAATGGGTTTATTGTTTCGCGTACTTTTGCTCACTAACAAATTCTAGTTTTCCGCTGCTGTGTATATAGCAGTGGGTGGGTATTGCAAATACATATCCTTTTGTATGCGATGAAAAATTCGACTCCGCCCTTTCCGCCTACTCTGCCTTGACTTCTTTTCAGTCTCGATTCGCTGTTGCCTATAGAAATTGAAAATCTCTGTCATTGCTTTGGCATGGAATATAATTGACATACAAATTGATTTTCTATGTTGGCTTCATGCATACTTACGAGTATTTTCCTGTTGTATATACGGCATTCTTCGTCGAAGGTCCTGTGTGTGGTAAACAAAACAACACCCAAACCACGACAGAGAGAGGGAGAGCGAGAGTGAAGGTCCGGAACAAGAAACAAAAGGTAATTCGTCACGGTTTGTCGGTTACAGTGAATTGAAATGTTACATGGGTATCTATGGACGTGTTGAGATATGTTGGTGGTCGAAATTAAGTTGTAAAAACTCCTCCGACTCTGACAAAAAAAAAGTCAATTTTCCAATTTTTAGGAAAAACAAAGAGGAAAGGATAACAGACATCAGAAGAAACTCAAGCGGAACAGATATGGAGTTTTGTTTGGACTGAAAGTTGCAAGAAAATTATTTTATTTTTATTGGTATGCCACAGGAGACTTCTTTGAGACCGTAAACGTTTGACAGTTTTTTTTTTTGTTCGATTTGAAGTGAAGCCAGGAAAGAAAACGGGGCGGGGGTAGGGCTAGGGGGAATTAAACAGCATAAAACTATGTATGTTACGTTTAGATAGTTCGTAGCGGTCCTCTAGAGAAATGCACAAAGGCAGGTCTTTTCGATACCACTTGGGAAAAAATCCCTACAAGCATTTAAATTTTGTAATGTAACAATATCTGCATGTTAGTTAAGTCGCATTGAAACAGGTGGAGAAGTTTAAGTATCTCGGGGTCTTATTTACGATTGATAGTAGAAGCAATACTGAGTTATCTTGTAGGATTGGTCAGGCTGGAGCAATTTTGAGACAGCAGGATGGCTGAACTTGACATCGAAGCTATGTTATCGGTTTTCAATTCAGTGTTAGTTCCGATGGTCATGAGGTTTGGGTAATGACCGAAAAAATAAGATCGCGGATACAAGCTGCTGAAATCAGATATTTTCGTTGTATTGCAAGGGTAACTCGTCGAGAACGAGTTAGGAACACAAGAATACGCGAGGCACTCAATGTCGATTAGCTATTTCTTTGAGCGGTAAGGTCCGTAATTCGATGGTTTGGGCATGTTTAACGCATGACCCCATGACTCAGCTTTCAAGACGTGCCATGGACTCCGTGCCATCGGGTATTCGTCCCATGGTTAGGCCTAGGATGGGATGGCTGGACCAAGTCCGAAATCTCACCTCTACCCTTATGGGGATAGCCTCTAATGATTTAGAGTCGATGGCGGAAGATCGGAAGATGTGGAGAGTCGACCTAAGCACCCTAACCCCGCGACCTTCATAGTGGATAAGCGGGTCATTAAAAATGATCATGATGATGAATGTAACAGTTTTGGTCAGCCGTACTATCAGTATTTCGACCATTTAGATCATTGCCAAGGAATTCTTAAATGTGGCTTGCGCTGCAATGGTCGCCGTCGCGCAGTGGTTGGTGTGTTGGATCGTTGAACGAGTTGACACAGGTCTAATCCCAGCAAAGTCATAAATGGTTGCAAGAAGTAAGACCTTGGCCCTCGCAGGCTGTCGCCCCAGTTATTATTTAACTCAATCTCAGGATCGAGGATAGTCTACGAAGGAAAGGAATGTAAAGAGATAACTTTCAACTTCAGATTTACATCGATAGACCTTTCAAACTCGTTAAGCGAACATCTTTCTCGATTTTTGATGTAAGCACCACTCCTGTTCATAAAGTAACCATCTGTGCCATTCCGTGCCCTTTTTCTGTTTCGATTGTATTCCCTTCAAGCCATTGCGTTCCATTTGATCTCCATAAGATAATTACCAATTCTCGGTTACTATGACCTCAACTAACCCAACTAAAACTCCACCTCACTTACATCATCGAATCAACAGATCAAAATTCTAACCTTGAACTTCGTCCTTAAATGCCATTGGAATCCAACAAAGAAAATCCAACCAAGACCACCCTATACTTATTTGTTGACCTTCAATGTGCGATACAACCCCCGTTATTACACTGTGCCGAGAGAGCGTGTGTGTGTATATCGTGTGCCTGATTTATCAACAACTCCACCCAGCGATTATTTTATTACAGTCGACCATGCAAACCTGCTTCTTATAATTACAGCAAAATGCATTTGTATGTAAATTGCCCAAGGATTGCGCCGGAATGCCCATCAATACGGGGAGTGGCAGTTACCTGACAAATATCGGATCCGAAGGGGTTGTGGTGAGATATCCACTGGAACATGTGACGAAAGAAGGACTTCAATTGAACGCTTTCATTAAGCGCAAAACGAATGGACCGGCTGTTGCAGGCAAATCACGAGGGCCGTAGAGAGAAAGTGTATGTGTATGTATGTGTGGCGAGTTGTGTGCCATTAAAATGTGCAAAATGCAAATATTCTAAAGGAGGAGTACGAGTGAACAGTGATTGTAAACACGATTACC
This sequence comes from Matsumyia berberina, assembly GCA_917880715.2. NCBI lineage: Eukaryota > Metazoa > Arthropoda > Insecta > Diptera > Syrphidae > Matsumyia > Matsumyia berberina. The sequence goes on from OU862870.1 coordinate 66,354,139, forward strand.
AAAGGGAAAAGGAGGGCTGTACGCAACGCACGTCATCGCCATTAAAAGCAAACTCCTCCTCATGCAAATTGCATTTAATGCATTCAACGCCAAAATGAGGGCTACTGCCAGCAAACAATTGACAGATAGAGAGCGCCGTAGTATGATATGGCTAAGCCCTGTCAGATGCTATAATCGTGACGTGACTGAAGGGTGTAGAGCAGATCCTTTTCATTTTTTTCTGAATTATTCTTGCAAACATTGACAGAATGCTGGGCGAAGTTGAATTGCTGGCTGGCTGGATGACTAAATTGGCGAATGGGTGGTGGTAGCTGAGTGCTTGTCATTGTGATTAGATTTGATTGAAGCCATGGTGGTGGTGGCAGAGGGCTTTAATGCGTTACGTTCAACGCCGATGCAATCACTTCAAGTGGAGTTTTGAAACTTTGTCTGCTGATGCAATTTTATCATGTTGATATTGATGTTGATGATGATTTCCATGTCGACGAACGCGATTGCTTAATTGCAAGAGAAGGGTATAAATGGCATGATTTTCACGAAATGCGGGTGTTGAATACGTAAAGGGCCAACAAATTGAGTAGATTAAGCGAAATGAAAATCGTACGGGTGAAAATGGACATAAAGAATAGAAATCTATTTTCAACTGTTTCCTCCCTTGATCAATCAAAGCCATCCACAGGAACTCGTTGACAGGACTCTTCTCTTCTCTTCTGGACTCCAAACACCATTCAATTATAATTAGTAAATTAAGCAATCCCCACTCCGAGATACCGAAATCCTTGAAAAGAACCCATTTAATCAGCGATATTTAGGCGAATCCCCCTGCCACCGGGCGGTCTGTGCAACAAACACCTACATACCTAAACCGAATGAAATCAAAATGAAAAATGACTTTTGGGTTAGCAACAGCAGTTCTAATAGCTAATTCTCTAAGGATTCCTGCTGCAGATGCCAAATCATTAGAAGCTCCATTTAAGAATGGATTCCAGACAACAGCAACCCCTTTACCGAAAACTCCGCATAAATCGCCATGACAACACTCAGCACAACCCTCTTCCATTGATTAATTGTGATTTAGAAAATTCCAAGAGAGTGAAAAAAAAAAAGAAAACATCCTTTCTAAGGAAAGCCCCCTTCAACCCGTCCTCAGTCGCGTAAGGCAGTTCACCCTTTCCTGTCAGAGCAGGCGAAATCCCATCAATCATATTAAAGCAAGGAATGTGCATAAAAAGAGGAAATTCCATCCTCTGACTTCACTTAAAACGTCAAACAGGGGTTAAGGAGGAGAGGACGCTCGCTCCGGTAGAGTATAAAAATAATATCCTCTCGGAATCCTTTCTCGAGGTAGGCAAAGCTAACCAAACGATGGAGTTGTCCTTGGCGATAAATCTGTTATGGAAATAAATTCCAAATGTGGGCTCCCTCTGTCGATTATCGTGCCGTCTTCTTTGAGATTAAAGGATATCCTCACTATGGCAACTACAGCACGGTGTCGTTTCTGTTTTCTTTTCAGAAATTTGTTTCCTTTTCTGCTCTTGTGGAAACTGATGCAAATCGCAAATTTCAAGGAAACGACAAGGAGCAGCTAAAAAGGACTCTTAATCGCCATTGGGCGGAACTGGAACATCAGCAGAAGAACTGCAATCAATCGTTTGTGCTTAGAAAGTCTCTTTCTACACAAAAGTGTTAATTATCAGTTAAAAGGACTCGCAATGACTGCAGGTCAATTTAGAAATAGCACAAGTCAGCAGCTGCGGGACACAGAAAAAAGTCTGTAAAATGGAAAACAAAGGCCCTGTTTCAAACTCTGTGTGTGCGTCCTTCTTGAAACTAAATAGCTGCTTCAAAGCAAGACGGTGAATTTGCTTTCAGCACTAGAGGGCGAAAATTAACTTCACAATTCAAATTCCATGTGTGCATGCCAAAGTAGGCCTTGTGTAGCTAGCAACACCAACATCCACCAGTAACGCCAACTGAAGTTTTGTTTAAAGTCATCGCCGCATCCATATCTCGCATTCATCTATGCATTTTGCTAACTTGTCTGTCCATACATGAAGAGGATTCAATTGAGCTGTGCTCTCTATCTCTCTCTCCTTGCCCGCAGGACGAAGAAATGCAGGGATGCAGATAATGTGGAGAAGATAATAATGATGTGGAGATAGGCAAAAATGAAACAGAGAATTCCTTTTCCATGCATGAAATGTACTTCAGTGCTCTCGTGTTTGGATCTGCATATGTTATGCGGATACTCGGCATCAGTATTCATCAACAGTCGTCGTTGAATGTTGTGACACACTGGGAATAGCTTTGTTTTAACTTTGTCATCAAATCCAGGTCCATCCAAATAAACTGTATTCTCTTAACTTCACCCGTCGACTGTAGCCCGTCTTCGAAGATAAAAAAATTTCCATCGGCCTAGAGTGAATTACCTAAGCTTTATATGCACAGAAGAACAAGGTGGAACCAACAATAGATTAGTAGCCCCAGAGGCTTTGCAAGACAAAGCCATACAAAGACAGAAAAAAGATGTATCCTCGATGCACCGGTCGGACATTCAGACAATCGGGCAATGATTGCCCAAGATGATGATGCATGCAGCCCAGAAGGCCACCCTCCCTTCAACACTGTAAGTAGTTCAAGTAACCGACAGTGGAGAGAACGAAATATGAAAGGGCAAAAGCAAAAAAAAATGTCGATCCTTCAGGACAATAGCAGCGCATTGTCAGCCAGACATAATGGTTCACTTTGGTGGTTCGGCTTGGGCAAGCATCCAGTTTTGCCTGCTCGCTGCTGCTGCCGTGGCTGCTAGTCGGGGGGCAAGTAATACCCTAGTAAATCCTTTGAACCGTGCTCCTGTGCATATGAATGCCGACGAGAACGACGACGACGACGATGACGACCTATGTGGTATGTATATTTGCACCATTGAGCGAGAAAGAGGCAGGACCAGCCGGCTTACAAGGATGTTGTCGGTTGGGTTAGTGTTATTTTTTATTGGCATCGAGACATCGAGAAGGGAAATTGAATACATGCGGCCCCGGTTGTGTTGGTGTGACATCCTATGTTAGTTGTCAATTTCAATTTATCTCCTTAAAGCGGCTTAAAGCCCGACCGACATGAGCGAGCAACGAGTTTAAGTGTTGAAAATTACCCGCACAGGCTTTGCTCCATCCTTTGTGCGAATGCATTATTAATTAGAACCCGGCACAACACTTCAGAATGGAGTATTGATTTTCTCAGAGCTCGTGCAGCTCGAGGATTTGCCATATTCTGCTGCTGCCACTGCTTCCCACTGCTGTCACTGCAAAACTCGTCAAAGCCAAAACTCAATTACCAAAGAGGTGATAGTGGTCGGAATGGCGGCTCCAACCACCCTAAGCTCCTGTCATTCGCATCACCATTGCCATCATTCACCTTTGGCAGGGAACGCAATTACCCATCGCACTTGTGTGAGAAAATAATGACAAAAGGACACCTGAGTGTGGTGCAGTATGTACTCTCGTATGTAGTAGGCAATTCTGTGCATTTTCCATGTCTACATGTGTCATCGGGAACGAAACAAAGGAACAATACATGCCACCGTCCTCATCGTCATCGTCGACGTAGTCGTCGTCTTGGCCTACTTTAGGCCTCAGGTCTTTGACCGGGGCCATGCTCGGTAGATAATCCTCAAGTCTTTTTTTTTTTTGCCAATGAATGCACTCGGGGTGTCTTCCTTTTTTTTCATTCGTCCAACTCAACCTTTGAAATCGATTTAAGGAATTGTTTTACCGTTTTACAGAACGATAAAGGCACAACACAACACAGGACGATGAAGAATTCACGGACTAATTGGCGGTATACACACCTGCGTTGTTGGGTTGTTGCTTGCGTCTTGTGTTTAAGTCCTTCGTTCTTTGGCCTTTTTCTTAGTGAATAGAAAATTTGTAACTAATTTACCGAACACACAATGAAATGCATGACCTGGATTAGGCTGCATTGCACTATAATAGAGGCTGAAGGAGCTCTATGATGGATGGGCAGCCGGCAAGTTATTAACTTTTGATGACGGAGGTCGATAGGGCCGTGGGAATGCTCTCACGCTGTTGACAGGTTTTTTGTTCTTTATTTTGTCTACCTGGCAGGTTCTAGAATTTCTTTCAAATTGAAATGTCCATGGACATCGAAGGTGGGAATACATGTGGAACATAACGAAGGGCACTAACCCGCAACCAAATCATGCGGAGACGGGCAGGAAGCGAGAGAAAAGTGCTTAGTGCACAGACGATTGGAAACTGCAAACTTGTCGCGCTAAATAATGTCTTAGTGCCTGTCCACATTGGTGCAGGAATGAAAGTGGTTCCCATGAACGCCGTGGCTACACATAAAAAAGGAAATTCTGAAATTTAAAAAACGTGTCGTCAAAGCAAAAGGTTCGTACGTATGAAATTTTCTCCAAACGTTTTCTGCACGCATGTTGCCACGTGAGTTGCGCACTGCTCGACGCACAGATACCAAATGAAGATTTCTGTCAAAAACGGAATGTAATAAAAAAGGAACATTCATGCCCACACCGAAATTTATGTTGGTAATGGATTTTCGGTTTCGGAAGGGTTGCCTTCTCATTCCCACTCAATGAAAATCGTCCTTTTTCTCTTCGACAGTCCTTCATTCCTGCACCAATGTGGACAGGCACTTACAATGATTCGGCGGGGTAAGCGTCACAGCTACTCTAGTCTGAGAATCTCCATAGAGGTATAGGTGGTTAAAAAATAAATAAATAAATAGCTGGCGCGACAGCTTGAGGTGAGCCAAGGCCTACCGTTGTATTTTTCGCAGAAGTGGAAGGGACCTACAATTTATTGCCGACCCGTCTGGCCATCAAGCTTAGGTAAAGTGGCTGCCACAGTTCAAACAGAGACACACTTAGATCAGATTGGTCCATTGTGAGACCACGAGAAAGATACCGGCTTACGAACCAAGAGTATAACGAAGAGTGCGTTAAGATGAATGATCGTATCCGTAGCGACCAGTTAAATCACTTTGACTCGGAGATAAAGCGTCTTTTGCTTTCGAGTTTGGCTAGATCGTTAAGATCGTCATAGAAATATTCCCCAAGGGTTTTCCTTCTTAATGTTGCAAGGTCAGGCCTAGCACACAGTAGGTGAACTGTGGTTTTCTTCTCCGCTTTGTCTCTATAGGTTCTACAGAAATCATTAAACGCGACCCTAAATCTAAGTGTATGTCTGCCTATTTAGGAATATCCGGTGAGGATCCCTAGTAATGAACCTCAGTTTTTCGTCGACGTTTTCAGAGAAATGCCGTCCAGCCTTCAGTTGCCTGGAACGTCCCTATGTCCTGGGACCCAGCACCGGGTTACGTCGCATCTGTCTGCTATCTCGTTAAGAGATCCGTGGCATTGCTTTACCAGCCTTGATCGAAATGTCGGCGATTTCAGCACTTTAATAGTTGCCTGACTATGTTTGTAAGTATAGTACAAAAGTGCTTCAATCGATTTAATTGAAACCCAAACCGAAGCCTGACACTACAGTGATCTGGCAGTCGTATGGCAATGGCTATGTTGCGTGCGTTTCGGAAAATTCCTGGCCCCGGGCAACACTCTATTTTAGATTCGTTTGTGAATATTTCTACCCCGGGGTCGCTCAAAACCGCACCGGACTCTCAATTGCTTCTGCTACGAATCCGAGTTCTGTATCTGACATTAAAGCCAATGTGGGGGACAATGTAGTCAATTTGACTAGGAATAGTACTGTTGCCATTTACGATCATCATCATCTCTAGAGCGACATAGATCAGGTGCTTCAAGAAGTCAAAGTTATCGTTGGGGATGAGTGCACCCTGGCTCAAAAGAAAGGTATTGAGGCTAGGAGGCTCCGACAGTGCGTTTGTCTGGTGACTTCAGACAGAATATGCCAGTTCTGTCATGGAGGACATGTGTAGATGAAGTTAAAGCCTGTCGCAAAAAGTCCATCTTATAGCCTAATGTCAATGTCCTGTTCTTAACATACGTGTTCATCTATAACGTGACTTGAGGGCAGAGGTGTTTTCTAATTTATTTCTTGACATTAGTGATGGAAAGGGGGAGGGATGAATAAATATACCCAGTAACCCTTGCGTTGTTATGGTAGATCTTATTAGTTTGACTGACAGAATATACCCCGAAATTCATTAGGTTGGAGTGGATTGCACTTCATGGCTATTCTGACTCCAACAAACGATTCAGCCAACAACATTGACAAATTTCTCCTTGAGAGTACATGAATTCTGTGAATTCTGTAATGAAAGCCAAGGGGGCTGTTCATTACTCTGTAGTGTTCTTCAGGCGAAGACTCTTTACAAACACGTAATCTAAGCCAACATTTTCACAGGTGTCAATCAGAGTCTTCATCTCCCATATTCCTCTGATCCTATCAGACTACCACTTAAGTTCAAACGTCTGCATTTTCCCCTTAGGGTTTGCTACGACTTGACCAGCAGTAAGGCACAGGGAGAGAAATTAAAAGTCGATGATGTGGATCTAAGGAATGCCGGTTTCTCCTATAGCATGCTCAGAGTCTGTTCACCTGACAGCCTAGTCGTCTTCGATCCAGAAATAAAAACCAAGAATGTCGTTTACAGGTAAATTAATATGAGGAATTGAAAGCCTATTACTCATCAATATCTTGAATCCCGTGGGATTTGCGGGTATCAGTTAGTATGTATATACTATGTACAATGTGGCGCAATAGTCATCACCATATCGGAAGATGCTATAATTTTTGTAAATGGCGGCAAATGTCAATTCTATTTTGACATTTGTGAAGTAAACAGATACAAAATACACGTCAATAAGACATGAATCGCTATACTCCTAAAGAACGTGGAATAATTGTTTCGATTTTTTTGTCGGAATAATTCGTCGGTGGTATTGGCGCAGAGCGAATTTCGTCGCAGATTTCCCGGTCATCCGTTTCGCTGAGAATATCACAGCTATGACTGAAGATGTCGCAGAGGACCCCGGAGTATCGACCAGACGACATGCTACGCAATTGGGCATAAATCGGGGATCTTTACAGAGAATTCTAGGACTGGAGAACATGTGGTTCCAACAGGATGGAGCAAAGGCGCATACTACACGAGCCGCAACCGAAATTCTGAGGACTACATTTCCGGGTCGCCTAATCTCTCGTTTTGGCGATTTGCACTGGCCGGCAAGATCGCCTGATTTAACCGTTCCAGACTTCTTTTATGGGGTTTTTTGAAGTCACGAGTCTATGTCGACAAGCCTCAGAATCTTGAAGTCCTCAAAGAGAATATCTGTCATGAATGCGAGCACCTATCGTCGGAAGATCTGGTAAGAGTGATGGAAAATGCCATAAATCGGGTCCGAATGGTCATCAATTCTGGCGGGTGCCAAAATTTAAGACATCAAATAAACATAATCCAAAAGCAGAACCAAAGTTTTTTCACTCATAAAGAAAATTACAGCCAAAGAACAAGACATCAAATAAACATAATCCAAAAGCAGAACCAAAGTTTTTTCACTCATAAAGAAAATTACAGCCAAAGAACATCGGGTGACAACTTTTGCGCCACCTTCCATACATATACATACATATGTATCCAATGTACTGCTTTGGTTGGACTTCAGAGATTGACTTCAACTTTGACTAATATTTGCCTGAGTAACACTTCCACTTAATAAAATATTTAAGGATAACGATTTTGTGTGACAATGTTGGGATCATTCTTTGAAGGCGCTGCTAGTAGTTTGTTCTAACAATTTCGCATCTTTCACGTTAAACAATGTTTTACATGCTAGGATATGTCAAAAGTAGGTGACCGAAACCCGATTGCTGATTCTCTGTTCCAGAGGGCAATGATTGAGAACTAGGCCAAGCAGCATGAATGTTTGAAAAGTTTCGACATTCCCTCTTTCAGTCCTGAACCAATGTAATGTTCTTTTCATTCAATGGCGGCTTGAATTGAAAATTCCACATGAAACGAAAAAAGCTACAAAGTTGAATAAAACGTCTGCGTAATTGGCAAACTACACATCCCCATATCAATAGCCTTAGTTTAATGAAGTTAAACTTTGCTCCACGTCCAATTGAATACACAGTTGTACATTCAAAAGCCATGGAATCATACAAAATACCCATTCACTTCATAATTGTACAGTATTCATACGTAGTGTGCTTCCTGACTGCTACCGGCCATGGAACAAGAGAAAAGAAAAAAAAAAACGTTTCTGCTTTCTACTCGGATCAACAACTTTTGTTTGCAACCGAACACACCCCACTCGGGATTGTTTAAAAAATTTCTTTTTTTTTTTTTTTAAATTCCAAAAACAGAATTACTCTCGAAAATAGTGAAATACAAATATCATAATGTTGGAAACTTTGGTACTTCTCCAATTTCTGTTTTTTCGCAACGTGCTTCGTCCTGTTTCGTTCGAGGCTCTGTTACATAGTGCAGTTGGTCACAACTTTATTCGAGAACAAAAAAGTCGAAGGATGAGGCATAAACACAACATCAATGTAAATGTGCAGAGAACTCTATGAAAATCTGGAAAGGTATGGTCGGAACCGGTTCGATATGCACAGTACACACCCCCTGGAGGGCGTATGGTGTGGGGTAATCCATTCATGGAAAACAAAATTCATAGAGAAGGCCAACAAAAATTAAAAAAAAAAAAAAACAAAAAACACCAACATCGGAAACAACATAGAAACAACCCTTGAATCAGGGGGTCTGTGTACATATGGAGTGGTCGACGGCGCGGTTGCGAAGGCACGGTCGTGCTACTAGTGGCGATGTTGCCTTAAGTATCCTCCTCGAATTGAGTGTTATTTTATTTTCTTGTTCCCTTTTTCTCTTACTTTTAACTTTTATTGAATTCAAATTAGACCAACCGAGAGGAAGAACGGAAACCGGGTGAAAAGAAGAATGTTGCCTGTGCCAGTCGCTGGCGATGGTGGTGGTCGGGGTTGTACTGTTGTAACGTTTTCTTTTTATTGGCCAAGGAAACCGAATACTTAAGCGGATTACATTCCATCGGGGGAAAAGCAGGAAAAAAAAGTGGAAACAACTTCAACAACAAAACGAGATTAATAAGAATTAGGAAATAAAAATTTCACTGGTTTGCTTTCAGGCATGTAGACACCAAAGAGGAATGTCTTATTGGATATTGGAATTTGACGTAGCAAGGTGGAAGTGTATGCAGACGGCTTGACTAGCTCGATAAGTAGGGTCTTTATGACGAAACTTTGAATAAGCATTGTCGTCATTAGCTGAGACGTCACGGTTAGAAGTTCAAACGATTTGATGATGAATGCCCCAAAGCAGGTTGACTTTTTGGGGGAAATATTCTCCTTTTTATCACAGGATTCAGGTAGAGAAGTCCAATTGCAGTTCACGCAAAATACTGAATTCCGTTTCCAAAACGCTTGAATCTTTTTCAATCGATTTGCATCAAGTTTCAGAACAGGTCACTGTCTTGCCGTTTTCATTGCCACTTTCCTCATTGGTGGTCGCCTTGGCTCAGTGGTTAGTGCGTTAGACTGTCGCAGCCGCTGGCGCTGTTTTTATTCATTTCTGCAGCTTCTACTCTAGTCTTGATGCAGGGCCCAAATCGTTCTACGTTCTCCTTCTTGTGCCTGCTTGTTAAATCCTGGTTAGGCTAGGGCCACGCACTAAGCGACTGAGCGATTGAGCGATGAGCGACGAGCGATAGAGCGACAAGTCAGAGCGACGAGTGGCCTTTTACTGCGACGTCGCTCGAGCGATTAGTAGTGAAAATGTCATTGTCGAGTCCTGTACGTCGTAGTCTTTTACTGGAAAGTCATGCCCATATTTATCGATTGTTTATACGGTCCAAAAAAAGAAGATTTTACATCCCATAAATCGAGAAAGATCGGATTACGGTGAACTCTATCACTTATATACAAATCTTCGTAAATATCCGGACCGATTTTGGAACTACATGCGTATGTCAGTCCTGCTATAAAGCCGGGCGAACTGAACTGCAAAATTAGAACAAAATTAAATTCATAGCGACGTCGGTCTGTCGCTCAGAAAAATCGCTCATCGCTTAGCAACTACGTGGCCACAGCCCTACGATTCCATACGTTTTAATTTTTTTGCGTCGCTCAGGTGCTCGTCGCTCAATCGCTCATTGCTCAGTCTCTCAGTGCGTGGCCCTAGCCTACACTTTTAAAATGACAATTTTTCCCAATTTGTTTTGATTTTCTCTGAACCAAGGAAGTCTGCGTATGGACTTCTAACGTCGGATGACGCTAATTCCAGCCCAGAGGAGAACCTCATTTTTGATAACGTGCGCAACTAAATTCAACCAACTGGATCGTGTTGGGCAGGCTTTTTGATCGTGGCACTGGTTCACCCTGAAGTGTACCTCCATCGTCAGTTACTAATCGGATGACATTATTAGTTGTATTGCACAGCTTTCACCCGTCACAAATGATAATAGGCACTATAAAAACCTTCAGCATTTTACAAGTGAAGCGCGTCAGCTTTAAACGACGTGCCCTCTGAAAAATCTATGTACAACGTGTTAATTTGCCAATGTAAAAGGACCCTACTTCTTTAACTTTTATTCCAGGCAGATAACCCAAGGGTAAAGCGATCCCATAAAAAAGACAACTGCATGACCAAATGTTCACCCCATCCCATCCTAAACCCCATAATCTGGCTTCGCCCCAATTAAGCCATACATTCTTGAAAGTTTTCGAAAACTCTCTACTCCCATGTCTGGAAAATCGCTTCCGGCGAAATCGTTTCTGCTCATTGAATGTGTGTGGACGGGGGGGAGGGGGGTGGCAGAGGCAGAGGCACACAACGATATTGCCAGAGGGTACGATTATTGCCTGCGCCAAATTACACAAATATTGAAATTCCAATCGCGACGAATAAATATATTTTCGATTATCGCCCCGACAATAGTACTAGCGTGACACAATAAAAACTCTTAATATGTGCAAACACCCGATTGCAATTTCTCTCAGCTTGTGTCTCTTACCCTCGTTCGCCGGCCGGGGTTATTCCACTTGAATTTGTGGATTCCACAAGGAATCGTGACTGGATTGCAAGGCAGCGATTAGGGGTTGCATACGTTGCATGATAATTTGCCAATAGAGGAGGATATTTTCATAAACTATGTGTTTTTTTTTACCATTGCCTTTGCCTTTGTTTTTGTCATTTCGCTTTGTCCTTGTCGTTGTCAGATGGATTCCAAGCAATCCAAGGTTACGCCAAGGGTACCAGTCGAGTGCATTTAATTTTCCTGGAATTTCACCGAGCTGCACACCAGTTTTTGTGTATAGTGCCACTTTTAATTATTTCGGAGACAATCACCAGCTGCCGAAGCCGAATGTCATGAGGGTTGTTTCCGTTCTAGAACATGCAATGTCACACGTTATAGGCGGCACTGGTTTGTGTTATTTCCGGTTTTGTAAACGTCATTTATGATATGATTTCGGTTTTTTGTTTTTTTCTCATTTATTGGATTGTGTGTGGTTTCATTTGAAGGGTGAGCATGCGGTTCTCATGCAAGACTATCAGCAATCTGGTGAAAAGTTGTAATTCCAACCCCTCTGGCGCCAATTAGCTGCGAATCACGAATCCTTTCTTTTTGAACTTCCAAAGGGGAAAACTTCCACAACTCCCATTACGGATATTACTTAGGTCTCCACCCTAAATATGATTGTTTGGATGGTTTTTCATCCACAACTCCCGAAACTTAAGCGCTTCATACAATTATTGCAGATTAGGGACTTGAGCGAGTGTGCTAGTGGTGCGACAATAAAATGACAACGAAAAGGATTATTGACGTTATGGGACAAGTAAAAAGCAAAAAAAAAGGGGAACTCCTTTTTCTTTTTTCGTCCTTTCTTTTTGGTGTTGTTATTTTCTTGATTTGATGGGTTAAACTGATGACAGCGGCGTTAATTGTTGCGAAGTAATCCACAAAGGGGTGTGGGAATAATCACTTTTTTTTCGAAACTTTTTTGAATGGTTAATTTGGCTAAAAGGTTTCATCTCGTCAAGTGGTGGTAATTTTGTCAGAAAAAGGAGAAACATTTGGATTTTGTTGATTACTGAATGACTTTTGGCATAAAGCTACAAATTTGAGTGTCTGGCATTCGTTTGTCGTAAATTATGGGGTAAAACTGAAATCCCTCAGTTGTAAGATTGTGAATGATTGATTCAACACACATCGAATCAGGGTATTGTGCGCGGACACCATTTTATTGGTTGACTTCTTGTAAACAGGGAATAACTATCCTCATCGTAGAAATTCCAAAAAGACCATGTAATCTACTTCAAATTACATTTCAAATCAATTATAATTCGTTGCATTGTTACGGAGCACACCCCCGTCTGAACGCCCACCACAAGCTGCCATTCATCTCCCCTTCATTTCGGTTTGGCCAAAAATGGAATTAATCATCACAAATCCAACCAAATGTGCTTCAGCAAGTTTATTCAAATTTCTCGTATCTCGCTCAGTATCCCTGAAATCTCCTTCCGTTTCCTTCAAATAAATTACGGAAGATTAATATTTGTTTATTACACTGTCTGTGCTATGTGCACAGAGAAAAGAGATTACGAGTAGGAGGAGGAGGAGGGGAAATCTAATGTTCAGTTTGGTATCCAACTGGTGCAATGACTTTGGCTGGGTTTAGTAAGTTTCCTATTTTTTTTTTTAACGAATACAAAAGTGAAAAGACCAAGGACATTATAAATGAATAATAAAACGCTAGTATGGTAATAAGTTTTCAGGGAGAATAGATGATTAATTCGAAGGTGATTGATGATGTCCTTTTTTAAGAGAGGGGAACTTCATTGGCAGCAGATTGTGTCCAGTACAAAGGAATTATGTTTGAATGATTTCATTGATTTATGTATTTATCGGGTGTGCAATTTTATTACAAAAAAAACATGTTATCCAGACTTTAAGTTGTTTATCCTCTTATAGCGTCTAAATCAACAAAATCATCATTGCAACACAAAAAAAAAAAAAGGAAAAGGGAAGCCATCCTGGCAAAGGTGCCAACTCAGCGAATCATGCATATTCTATTGGCTTCCTAGAGCAGAAAATATGTGTATTACCCTTCCTTGCTACTATCTCTGCTTTCGTATTCTTCCCTGCCTTTGTATGGATGTGCGTGTATAAGCCTACTGTAGTAGGTGGCGGCGGCGTCTGCCAGAAACGAACCATATTTCATTTTATCAAGGATAATAAATATTTCACTTGTGACATGGCTGTTCTGCTACAGTTGCTACGGAGCTCGTCGAAAAAAAGGTTTAGGGCCTTTGCAGGTAGTTCTTTCTCAAATCGAAAAATACATATGTATGTACAGTACATATATTTTTTTTGGGTCTAACTTTAAGAATATATAATGCGTGTTTAATCAGTCCCTCTATCTGAGACAAGTATTGTTTCCTCAAAAAGTTTCCATTTCGTGGTCTACAAGTGACGCCGACTCATGACGTGATTTTGATCTTTAACCTGTTAACTCTTATAATAACTCTTTTGGGTCACGGGGCACAGAGGCATCGATGGCAATGAAAAGACTGATGAATTTGCAAGAAGGGAATCAAAACTGAATCAAATAATTGTTAATCACACGGTTCTAACGCCTTTGGAAGCTCTAAAAGAGATGGAGCACCCTCCCATCATGCTGCATATCAAAAAAGCTGTGGCCATAATACAATAAAAGAAAAACAAAAGAAATTATTAAATTGATCAGATTGCACTTAGCTCCAGTGATCGGCATCCTCACAAGCCAAAACATACTGGCGGCCCATCTAAGGAGAATGCGACGTCCGACTGACCTCTGCAGAGGATGTCCCGATATAGACGTGGAGGTAGACACGACGCACTTTCTTAGCAAATGGCCGGAACCAGAAAGACGGTCCTAACTTCTTTAGCCACGCAGGCCAACTCTTAACCATTCCACCGAAGGCCATCCTGAAACTCCTACTGGATTCAGGGTGGCATACTTACTTACTTACTTAGGTGGCGCTACAGTTCGGGGTGAACCTGGGCCTCAACCAACAAGCCTCTCCAGGTAGCCCGGTCACTAACTGCTTCCAGTTCCGCACTTCAAGTTGATTGAGGTCCCCTTACACTTGTGCACCCCACCTTAGGCGAGGTCTTCCTCTACGCGATGTCGCTGTACAACTCGTAAAGTTCATCGTTGAATTTTCTCCTCCGGAACCCGTCAACGCATTCGGGAACGAATATCTTACGAAGCAACAAAGGATATCTTCATCCGCTTTCGATAGATTCTATGCCGCAGCGCCATAAAGTAGGACTGGGATGATCAAGATCTTGTATAGAGTTTCCTTAGTTTGTCTAAATTCTTTTTTGACATTTAAGATCTCGGTGAGGTCTTGACCGACCATAATGGAGCAGCGTGCATTCTCTATTGTCATCCTGCACAGACGGACGAGTTTGGCAGGGATTCCAAAACTAGACATGGCTCCGTATATGTAGCTCGTCTCTATAAATGCTGTCATAGGCGGCCTTGAAATCGATGAAGAAGTGGTGGGTATCGATTTGGACTTCTTGGGTTTTCTCCAGGATCTGCCGAAGTGTGAAAATTTGATCGATTGTGGACTTTCCTGGCCTAAAACCGCACTGATAGGAACCGGTCACGTTGTTGACGAAGGGTTTTAGGCGTTCACCCAATATGGCAGATAAGATCTTATATGCGAAATTTAAGAGACTTATTCCTCTGTAGTTGGCGCAGTTGAGGGGGTATCCTTTCTGTGACTCTTTCTTAACTGTTTTGCAGCATGTATATGTCGGTCGATCCACTCTTCTGGCATCTTTGAATAAACTTCGACATTTACACATATTTCGCACAACATTCCAAACGTACAAACGATTGGTCGATTTGGCTGACAGTTCCTTGTTCGGTTCCATCATATCGGTCGAAAGTAGAGAGCACTTTCAACCTCAGAACGCTGCTTAATTTCTCTCTTTATAGTGATGACGTAAGCACTCTATGTTAGTTAACAAAAAAGACAGTTTCACACGCTTTTAAATTCCTTGCGGAATTTCCACTTTCCACCACTAGCACACGCACCATCGTCACATTTCAAGTCCTCAAACAACCATCGTCGTTACAAAAATTATAAATTCATCTGCCTATGGGAGTTGACATTCCATGCCATGCATCGTGGATCACCCTCTCTCCATGTGTCATACTAGGAAGGGTGGATAGTTAAAAAAAAGGCCGAAACAGATTGGAATTCATTTACAATAGTTACATTCAAATATTGTCTACAACAAGGACACCCCAAGAACTTTTTTTTATTATTTTCCAGTCTATTTCGCTGATCACTATCTAATTGAGATGATAATAATAACGCACAGCAGACAAAACAACCATCGACAACATCCACAAACCAGTGTGGTTTCCTTTCAAGTTCATTCATTCAAAGGATATCTTTCGTGACAGATAAACAAACAATCCAACTGTGAACCGGGTGTGGAAAATTCCATTTATTTGTGTCGCTGTGCGCCTGTGCCCGTTTTTGTGCATTCGATACCCTCCATTTTACCAAAATATATATATTTGCAATATGCCAAAATCCATAAAAAGAAATACAAATAAGGGAACGCGGTATTGAGAGGGATGATACATCGATATAGCGCGAGGGGAGATACAAGTACAAGCAGGATTGTATCAGCTGTTTTCCGGAAAATGAAATACATTATCAAGGATGCGAGAAAAACAGCTGACTAGCAGCAACTACCCAGTCCGAATTAGATATAGAAAATCCGAGGATGATGTACACGCATTTTTTCTCTCTTTTTTCCACCCTCTGCTGAAATAGAAAATGGATGTTTCCTGTACCGTTACAATGGGAAACCGCCTCCTCCTCGGGTAGAATTAATCGTGTATACATGACTAATTGCCATAGAAATGAAAATGTGAAGATGAGGAAATCTAATACTCCAAAACGGCAGAACGTGGAATTATTATAATATAAGTTCCGGAAAAGTTATGGATTACCTACCAATTGTTTTCAATTGATTAGCTTGAGGTGTGTCAATCATTCATAGAAAGCCTTTTGATTATTCTTCTAGTATGGAGGGAAGTTAAAGGGGTCTGTATACGCGCTTTCAACCACGTCAACACATCAGCACTATCAAGTCTGAAAATCAATCAATATTCTGCTTACCAGCCACATTCATAGCTGGGTGGGACATATTCCAGAAGTTGTGTCTGTAGAGACACGCCATAGGGTTGTGTCTTATTCCCTCTTCTCTGGAATATGGTGGTAAATGACTGCTGATGCACCTGGAAGCTGAAGGATGCACGGTGATCGTTTATGCAGATGTCGTGCCCATACCAGTCTCAGGAAAGCACCTTAGCACTCTAAAAGAACTCCTACAAAACAGTTTAAATAAGCTAACCAGATGTCGTTTGGGTGTGAACTCCCACAAAACTCAAGGAAATACATAATTCCATTTATTGATTCTCCCTCCCTACCTTCTTGAATGGTACAAGCTTAAATTTCTCTGACGAAACAAAATATTTGAGTCTTATATTCCACAGGTAACTATTCCACTGGAAACCTAACATCCAAGAAAGAGTTAGGAAAGCTGCAGTAGCAGAAAAAAAAAAAAAAAAAAGCTGGCGCGACGGCTCGGAATGAGCCAAGGCCTAGCATCTCGCAACCATTCATGTTGTGCGTGTTGTATTGTTTCCACGAATGGAAGGGACCTACAATTTATTGCCGACTCCGAACGGCGAAGTGAGAGGTCGGCAATAAATTGCAGTAGCACAAAGCTCTTGCAAAAAGTCTATCGGGTATAAGTGGGGTTTGCAACTCCGTATAACTCACTCGCTCTACACCGCGATCATACTCACGTACGGTATAGTCATCTGGTGGAGTGCCCTGGATAAAGCCATAAACAGCGTTAAGCTAAATAAAGTCCAACGATCAGCTTGTTTGTGCAAAGGTGTTGGACTCCCACAACATCCTCTGCGGCACAGGACTCTCTATTTTATTTTACTCCTATTGATATCTTTGGCAAGCAAATAGCTGCCAGTCTCAAAGTAATCTCGCAGTGATACAGTATATAATTTTCCAACGCTTCCATTCTGAATAGTTTCAAAATTTCGCCAAAAAACGTAGACTACGCCATATCCAAACTGAATTTTAACAGATGAAGGGCAATGAGCAATGAGCGGCAAGCGACAAAGCGACAGAGCGGCAAAATTGAAACGTATAAAATCGTATGGTTGTGGTCACGCAGTCGCTCAGCGGCAAGCGCCATTTCTGAGCAATTTTTTTGCCGCAATGCCGCTTTGCCGCTTGCCGCTCATTGCATGGCAGGGGTCTTAGAAGACAAGTCGGTTCACTCTTACACCGATGGATCAAAGGCCAACGAGAGGGTAATTGGTGGTGTTTTCCCTGATAGGTTCAACTTCAGCCTCTCTTTCCGTCACCCAAATTACTGTAGTGTGTTCCAAGTGGAAATAATACCGAGAAAGTCTTTTCTTGGCTAAAGAAAACGGGATATCCACTTCAGATATCCCCATCTTTTCGGACAGCGAAGCAGCAATCAAGTCCTTGGAATCTTTCTCTGGAAATTCACTAATAGCCCTAGATTGCCATTGGGAGAACAGTTCAATATTCACCTGTGTCTGGTGCCCGGGCGTAGGGACATTCTAGGGAACTGTTAGGCTGATTAACTCGACAGATATGGAACAGCAGTGCCGATTTTACCAGAGTTTGCTCCCCTAGGCATACACATCGCTACATGTAAACTCAAAATTAAGCGAGATGCTCTCAAAAGGACAAATCTTAGGTGAACAGATGGTACTATTTGTCTAATAACAAAACAGATTTGTCCTAAGCTGGATCTGAAACGCTTTAAGGACTTGATTTCCCTCAAGAGATTGCATCAGCGCTACTGTAGGTGTCATCATTGGATACTGGCTAATAGGCAGGCATGCAAAAAAGCTTGGTGTCTTTTCAAATGATTTCTGCAGAAGGTGCATTGACGAGGAGGAGGAAGAAACTGTCCTCCACCTTGTTTGCACATGTCCTGCTCTCTCCCATAGAAGAAAAACTCACCTTCTTCTACAACGATCTAGGCGATCTAATCAACGCAGATATTAGAAGTCTCCTACGCATCATCAGAAGCTATAAATGGTTTAACGAGTAAGTAAAGGAGAATTTTCCAAGATTCACGTGGTATCACAACGGACCTTTCATTGGTCCAAGTGAGTTGACTTCAGCTGGCAGCCACTTCAACCTAACCTATTTGTGTATTACCAAGTATTACCAATAGTTGGCAGTCACAACATGCCAACATATTCCACCAATTTTATGCGTGTTCTAAACTGAATTACATTGAAAGTTGGCCTTCCAAGTGAGAAATACGAATGTCCTTACGATATATCTCCGAGAAAACTTAAAACCACACACTCGTTGTAACTCCTCGAGGAGAAATTTAAAGCAACGCTTCAATTTTTGCCAAAGACTTACGTCCAAAGGCTACTCAATTCTTCTTTTGTATCATGCGGATTATATTTTATTTGAACTCTCCTTGTAGGCCCCCAATATCGTCCAACATAATTCCCCATACATCATCGTAAAATCCTCTGATCCACAATGAATTATTGAAGTATTTGGTAAAGCTTAAGTCTTTAAAAGAAATAAGAAGACCCTTTCCCGAGAGAGAAAGTAAAATCCAAAAGTCGAACGTAAATGGAGCGTAAGTGATGTCCTGCCCAAAGGATTAGTCAATAATTTATCAAGAAATCTTTTTTTGAATAGCTCAGTAGGCATTCCCCAAGCCCATTTTCCACCCGCAAGAATTAATTTCATCGCCAGCGAACCATCATCGTAACCCTTCGCCGACTACGGCAAGTAAATCATTTTCAATCCAACGAGACTCTATAGGTCCGAAAAAAGCGGTGCGGTTTTATCTTTGCCAGAACATGTACATGAGCGAGCTAACCATAACCACTGAAGCTGAAAAATACAACCAATTTACTGGTGCACGGATAAATCGTAGGCACAGGATGGTTTCATTGATTTTACCACAGACACACACGTACAAGGACCGAACGAACGTCAACGCATCATCTCTCGGTAGAAACAGAAAGCAAGCGAGCAGCATTTATCCCCGGGCAAATAAACAACAAGTTCTTAGGTACCACATTTGCCCGTCCGCACACATCCGGGTGTTTTTGAAGCGAGAAAGGCTTTAATACGTTGCAGGCAAACGTTTTGGGGGCAATAAACAAAGTTTTTAGATAAACATTAACTTTGCTTTTATCCTGGCACACACACACAGACAGACACACAGATCCAACCAAGCACCGGTTTGCACTCAACTATACAAAACAACTTCTAGTGAAACATCCCCAGGGGAAGTAATATTCGACAACGACAACGTAGTAAAGGAAAACATTGGCGAAAAGTGTCCTTTTCGTGCTATCCGTACATTTAACCACTAACATTATCCCTTTTACCCGCTCGCCAAGCCATGCAGCCGCCATCGCATCGCGGCATCATTGCTTTGAATTATGAAAGGAAATTCGGTGTACGACGTTCGTTTGGAGGGTCGGGTAAATCAAATTTCGCAAACAAAAATTGATTCAAGTCATAAGAGCAGCAGTAGCAGCAGAAGCAGAAGCAGGACACTCAGTGATGTATAAAGAGTTTCGCCTTAAATTGCGTTTCAATGTCACTGGGGTTGTTTAATGGAATAATATCAGAGCCGACGGGGGCGGGACTCCATCTTATTTTGCATAACTCAAAATTAAAAGGGTTCCATGGGCATGGGCTAACTAGAAAGTTATGATTTCTTTATCCCCATTTTCAATTCGTTGAGCGGTGGAATTCGTTCATGTCCTTTTACTCATATATTGAAAATCCACCACCATCACCACGACCATTCGCCACTGTCGGGTTTATTGAAAATTAATACCAAATTTTCTTTTTTATTAAATTCGATCCGTTTATTTATGTTAAAAAATAAATATTTATGTGAATAAGACGGGCGGGAGAGCTCTAGGAAGAATTCAATATAATAGATATTTGTCCTTTAAGTCCTTTTTCGCCATCGAAAAAAAAACCGAGAAAAGAGAAATTCAATATGTGAAGATACATTTCCTTCCTGGAAGGTCCGAAATATTGCGCGCGTTGGCAGGTTATTTTGCGAAGAATTTCATTGGTATCGACAGGTTGTCAACAGGGTTTCATATCTCCAAGGACATTTCCAGCCGATGCTAGAGTGGGCGATGAAATTCTTCAATAAGAAAATAAGTTTTTTCGTCTTTTTTTCCTGCTCCCCTTCTTCTCTCTTTGTGTTTTTGTATTTTTTGCCTTCCCCAAGGTATCTTCTCTCCATGTTGCGAAAATGAAATCATTCGTTATACAATGAGTAGGTATTTTTTCGTTTCCAGGAATCGGAGATGGAATTGGCTGTTCTGAGAGGTGTGGCGTAATCAAACATGCAGTATTGAGGCAACAGGAAAGCAGCACGCCCTTTGTTCAGTTCACGATCTCGTTCTAAGGGAGAAAGCCTTCTATTTTTTGTCGTTTGTTTTATCATTCATATTATTGTACATCTATAAAAATAACTTAACATAAACTCAGCAGCAATGAGTAGATGGGCATACTTCGCCGCAAATCATGCAAAAAGGTTCTGCATTTGAATTAGTTTCAGATGCCATGTTCGCTTAAAATGTCAAAAATCTCAACAAAACTTGTTAAAGTAGGTCAAGTGCATAATGCCCGAAAGGGACAGACTTACTTACTTACTAAGGTGGCGCTACAGTTCGGGGTGAACCTGGGCCTCAACCAACAAGCCTCTCCAGTTAGCCCGGTCCTTAGCTAACTGCCTCCAGTTGCGCACGCCAAGTTGGTTGAGGTCCCCTTCTACTTGTGCGAAAGGGACAGACATAAACTTGAAAAGTCAAAGGCTTTCTGTCAATGTTCGCCGGGATTTTCCTGTTTGCTTTCCCTTGCTGGGTTTTCTGAACTTAATTTCTTATTATTAATTTCCGAATGTATCTAATTCCCTTTTTGTATTGCAGATGCTGATATGTGATCTACCTGGAGTCGTAACAAATCTACAAATCACGTTCGAGGTTCCAAAACACACAATTTTTGTCTGGTGAAGCTTGCGATTTGGAATAACAGGAATACTTAGCATAGGAGTTATTTATACATATAAGCAGATGCGGGTTGTTTGCCTCGAAAATTCAATTTTTTGTAGAATACATATGTACGTCTTTTGCAGCAGTCAGTAGCAGCCTCAAAAAGCATGCGAAGAGGTAAGTTAATATGTTCTTCCCAATCTTATCGATACATTTGCTAACTGATGTTATCTCTATTCCTCAGAACGTCAAAGTCATCAATACTGCAAAAGATGCATCCCCAAATCTGCGCTGCAGGTTTGTAATGAATCCGTGATGAATGAAAATCAAGCTGCGAGAGAGGTTTGGTATAAGAATTCAACCGAATTCCTTTGGCAAGCCTTCAGTGCAGTATTTTCTTATGTTCACCATGGAAGTGCATTGGCGGTTGACCACTCAACTCAACTACATCTTCTCATCATGAAACCAGCTTGGCCAATCGCAAACGTCACACAATCTTTCCGTACGTCTTACATAACATCTGCTTGTAAATATCGTCGATATCGTTCGAGTGCAAGTAACACTACCCAAAATTGGAAGCAGTGGAAGTGGATTATAAAGAATGTAGTTTACAGGGTTAAAAGTACACACTCACATCATCAAGCCTGTCGTCATCCACCCCGTCACTCTTCCTTTTAATACACCATATGAATGAATTCACCTTAACAATACCTACGAATATGGCATTGGCATTCACAAACAACTTATATCCGTCTGTTCCAGAATCATTGCAATCCAGAAACATCCAAGGATTCCAGCGTAATGCAGTTCGTGGCAGTGCTTCAATGCCG
This sequence comes from Matsumyia berberina, assembly GCA_917880715.2. NCBI lineage: Eukaryota > Metazoa > Arthropoda > Insecta > Diptera > Syrphidae > Matsumyia > Matsumyia berberina. Next base: position 66,376,109 of record OU862870.1, read on the forward strand.
CTGCCCAAATAGACAGAAACTACCACCTGTGCACATGGAAACAACACCTGAACTTAAGAAACTCCACCTAATCAGCAGCCGTAGAAAACTCTATTTTTGATCCATTAAAACTGTTTCCAAAATCATGAGAAATAAAGTTTACAGAAAAAAAAAACCACTGTCTTTTTATTTCTAAAGGTTTGACATTTGCTATGATTTTTGTCCATGTTTAGACATGTCCGCTCCTGTACATGCTACGGAATTTTTGAGATTGTTATTTTGTAGAGTGACCTTCAGCAGACGAAACTGTATCCCATACTTTGCATATTTTGACGTCCCGCCGCATAACGGTACAAGTTATGAAATTTCTGGAGATGCCATCTTGTAGAGCGACCTTCAGCGCACACAACTGCATCCCAATATTTTCACCCCCGGCCTTTCTTATCCCGCTTTTTCACGTTTGAAAAAAACTTGGCAGTGCTGGGATTGTCAAAAACTTTAGATATTTTGATGCCTGGCCGCGTAACGGTACATGTTATGAAATTTCTGGGGACGGCATCTTGTAGAGCGACCTTGGAAGCACAAAACTGCATCCCAAAATTTTCAGCCCCAGCCCTCCTTAAATCTCTTTAAGGCGTTTGAAAAACTCTTGGCGGTGCTGGAATGTGTCAAAAACTTTCCATATCCCGATATCTTGGCTTCTAAAGTACGTAGCGACCTGAAATAAACGTCAAATAACGGAGCGGAGCGCCAGGCTTAGAGGAAAAATAATAAGACAGTATTTTTAAATATATAGAGGTTTTTATTTCATAATTAGTTGTTTAATATTTGACAAGGTACAATATTTGTTATGTATGTATGTAAGCAGGTTATGCAAGATGGTTGGAAAGATGCTGTGGCGCTTCTGGAGTTGATTTGGAGACTGTAACTGGAACTTCTTGATGCAATTGTTGGCAAAGCTGGTAGCATAATGAAAAGACTGCTGTCATTGTTGATTGGGAAACAAAGTTTCGGCACGATGCGTTGGAGTTATTTGATGCTCACTTTGTTTTCTTATCTGCAGCTGTTGTTCTAAAGCTGAGTTTAAGTCGGAATACCTTTGCCGTTGTGATCGGGCTGTGGTGATCGGGAGAAGTGGCGATACAGATTTAAACAGACGAAGAATTTCTATGATGACGGCAGGCTGGATGATCCTAGGCTAACCTTTCAAACTGTTAATAACTTTAGAGTAAGACTTTAGCGTTTAATACATACCAACACAACATTTCTTGTTTTGTTTTTGTTGAAACCTCGCTGAGTTCTTTATAATTCGCTCGTGGGTAGTGCACTCAAACGACGCCCAATGATGCGACACCAAGTCCGCTGCTGTTGATTGTGGATGACTTTTGACGTTGCAGTGATATGGTTACAAGTCCGCTTTCATTCATCGCCAATGGACGACAACTTACACAGCATGAAAATCTCTAGCTTGCGGATTTGGGGATTTGCAGTATTGATGACTTTGATCATTCTAACGAATAGAGAAGACATTATATAGCAAATGGATGGCTAAGATGTTGGCAAAAAAATATACCTCTTGGCATGCTTTTGATGCTGCTACTGACTGCTGCATGAGATATAATCTCTTAGTTGAATTTATGAGACAAACATGGGCTACTGTTGTGGTAAGTATTCCTTCTCCTCCAACTCGCAAGTTGTCTTAGACAGAAATGGTGGCTACTGTTAGGGTACATTATAAATCAGCACCTGCAATACAAGAAAGGGATGTATGTATGGTATGGTATGGAATAAGATGTATGTATGGTATGTGGTAATTAATTCCAATAAGAGAAGGCAAACAAGAAATGTCCTCAAACGTAAACAGGTAGCAGGAAAACATTGACAGAACTCTTGTGACTTTTGTGTGACGTTTCAAGTTTATGTCTGTCCTTTTTCTGCATTATGCATTTGACCTACTTCAAGAATTTTAGATGTAATCTAGGACATTTTAAGTAAAGACAACACCCGAAACCAATTCAAGTGCAAAACCTTTTCCCATGGATTACGGCGAAATAAGAATTTGTGATGAGGAAGATATGTACATATTTAGCTTGTGGTTTGCATTGGCTGATAAGCGAGCATGTGTTGGCATAAAGATGATTGTTGGCATGTTGCAAATCTACGAATCACTTAAGGCAGGCAGGTTGGATGAATCTCTCTTATTAATTTAAGTGATATTTTCAAAGTTAGAGCTGGTATTGTTGATGTCAAGGTAGTGATCTCAAAAGTGAGTTAAATGTAACTTAACGGACATCTGAAGAGGTCAGCTACACTACAAACACTGAAAGATCTTGCATTCTAAGTGTTTTATTATTGTTTTGTTGATCAAGGAAGGCTACTATAAAATTGTGGTCCTGAAACAAACAGAATGAAAGGTTCAATAGTGTGTAGGTCTACACTGCGGCTGTTTAGGAATTTTCCCTATAAGACGGAGCTGCAATAGAATGAAGTGTTGTTACGTTCAAAACTGCGATAGTTTCTCTCTAACATGACAGATACCTGAGAGATTAATAAACTAAAACGAAACCAAAGTTAGCAGATGCACACATACATAAGTACATACGGCTATACCCATGTATGTGCCTGTTTACATGAAGCCAACCACATGATAACCCCCCTCAAAATCAGCTCCTTCTTTGATGAAACAAAAATTTAATTTTGAAAATTATAGTGTGAGCAGCAATCCAACGTTGGTTTGCAAGGTTTAACTAAGCTACGAAGGCAAAAGGGAATGTAGACCTTATTCTCCCATAGTTGCCTTGGGTAACCACAAATTAATGATACAAAAGTTTGGCAACATCAGCACCAGAGCCAAATATTATAGAGCACGACCCATACTCACGAGATTTATTCTACCCACTATGGTTTCTATAACTGGGTGTGGGGTGGTATATTCGCTCACACTTTGTGGCATATTCATCCTGACAGCTGATAATAACCTACTTCATCCACTTACTTGTCGTCGCCGGATGTGGGGCCGGAAGCTGGATATTGAATTCGTTTAGTTGCGTAGAAATCCAACTCAATCTAGGAAAAGGTGAAGATGCCAGGCCAGATCTGAAGAAACTTCACGCACAGCTATGTATACTCAGAACGAAGACGTTTTAATATGGAATTGTTTATATAAAGTTAATTTGGTTAGGTGGGTTGGAAAAGGAGGAGAAATATAAAATTAGCACGATTCATATTTAGGTTAGGTTTGGTGTTTTGGGTAAAGGATCAATTCTCCCTCCAATGCGCACACATACATACATCTGCGTGATGGGTGACAGGAGAAATGGATATTCTGGGCATCTGATTAACACTGCTGGGCGCCATTTATCTTAATTACACTGTCGGTTACCAAGCGAGGTTGCGGAGAGGCACAATTGCAATCAATTGTTAAGTGCGACATATTCAGTTCAAGTTGAATGGGTCTTTCATCATCGCTTCAAAGGTTTCTCCATAAATCACGTGATTTTTATGAGTTTATTTTAGAATAAAGTTAGCCAAACATCCTAAACCAAGAGGCTTGAGTACCCTGTAGTTTTTTGTTATAATCACTCGCGCTCAAGGGGTAATAAATACCCTCTTGATGTCATTTACACAGCGCGAGTTAGGGACGATGGTTCGACAGTTTCAATGGCGTCCAGACGAACTGACGTCCTAATGCCATAATTGTTATAAGTTTAATCAGTTCTTCAACCCATGGCACATCTTTGCATTAGAGTCGACATCGGCTTTCCCAGTTAATCAATTCTATATTTCTTTGAGAAATAAATGTTTCTCGACATCAGGTTGTGAACGCGGACCTTCAACGTAACAAATGAAGATGCTTACCACGTAACCATATCCATCCCCATCTGATTCAGTCTCCACATTTAAAGGATTCACTATTTATCGAGCTAAATATGTATCAAGAGCCAAGTTATATTATTTACAGTCCATTAATCCAAATGTCATCTCCGTTGTCAATAAAAGTCCAATAGTGTTTTGGCAAATACTGTTCGCAAATTGTCAGCACACACGACACGCAAATGGGAACATCCTTGTCACTTGTTGCCTCCACCATCACCACCATTGACGATTGCATCATCGCCGCATATAGACCAGCAGTGTTCAGAGCACATCCACGGCAACGGCATGCATTGACAGAAACTGCCAGAAGCATTTTAAGCGAGCAACCAACTCAACCAAACGAAATCTCTAAAAACAAGATACTCGGGGCAAACGGCTCACAAACACACAAAAGGTCATTTCACCAAATAAAAAAACAAAAACAAAACAGCGTCCAAATTAAAAGAAAAAGAAAACTGAAACGAGTGCAAGGAAAATAAATAAAACATCCCTCGTCGCTATGTCTGATCTGTCATTAAATTTAAACGTTTGCACATTGTTTGCAGTTTTTATTCTCATAATGTTCTGCTGCTACTGCATCTGCTGAGTGCATTTCGGTTTGTGCCATTAAAACATTTTACGAGGATGACGTCCAGCCCATCTCCAGCTCTCCACAGTGTGTCGGTGTGTGCATTAGGGTGGAGCAGCACTCGCTCTATGGATGCGAATGCATACTCTAACGCTGATGCTCGAGAGTCATAATCGCAACGAGGTCGTTTGCCACATCGTCGCGTCCGTCCTGGTTTGCTCCCTATGCCACTGTTGCTACGTCTACAGCCGGAACTTGAAGTTCGTTGCCACTTCAATATTTTTATGATTGATCGTATAAATTATACGAGATTTTTATTAATAAAATGGCCAACAAGCCATGGGTGGAGCAAGCAAGAGTTGGTCGTCCCGAATGCAAGGATTGTCCTGCACACTCAAAAAGAAATGGTCATCAAGTTGTTTGTTGGTTTTGGCTCGGTTAGATGGGATGGAATTGTAGAAATTTTACGAGGACAAAACATGGCAATAATTGAACTGTAGATAAAAATAAATCATAGAAATCAGCATACAGGCTGACGTATTGTTAATAAGTTTGCGATTTAAGACAAACTTGGCCGAATAGTATCTGTGCAATGGACGTCGGGAAAGAACAAAATTAATGACCATGGGGAAGTTAACCTAATACGTGGAGGAGATCACCACCGTAATCAAAGCACGGAAGAAGAGCAAGGAAGTAGGACTTGTTCTGCTAAACATCTGCACCCACTCGTAGAGAAACCTTGGCAGACCGAGAGCAGTGAAAGATCATAGAATGATCGTGAAGCTCCCTCGATAACCAAATGTTGTTGTATTAACCTACTAATGCAAATGCGCGATTTACTATAATGGGGCGTTCTACTTTGGCCACAACCATATAATTGAGGAATCTAATGTGACCCATGGGTTACCGAAAATAGTCTTCTAGCTAATAAACTCGAAAACATATTCGATGCCAAACAAGCAAACACTACCTCTTCATCCACTTGAAAACCGTGTATCACCCCATCCATCGTTTTGAGCTCTACAAGGCGATAGCCGAGTTCCCGATGCCGAGAAAACTGGTCCAGCTTTACCGCGTCGCGCTGGAAAACACGCTGTGTACTGTCCAATGAGGGAACACCTCCTCGGATCTATCATCTATCATGTAGCTGGAAAAAAATCGTCGATTTTTCGGTCCTATTTGTGAAGACGAGATTTAACCGCGAACTCTATTAGCTGTAACAAGATGTGAATGTAGTTCAGAAGGCCAAATCTCGTCGACTACATTGGCTCGGACACATCGAGCGAATGGAAAATAATACTCCAGCCAATCTTCGAATTCGCAGCCCTCAGGTTCGAGACGACTTGAAAAATCGAACCTCCGGTATAAAAGCAGCAAGCTCGAAATCGAAGAGGATGGAGAATTGTGGTGTCTTAAGTAGAGACTCTCACGGCTCGGGGGTCTGTTAGGTTAGGTTAGGTTGAAGTGGCTGCCAGCTAACGCCAACAGGCCGTTGTGATACCATCAGGATCTCGAAAAGATCTCCTGCCTACTCAATGAAACCAATTGGAGCTTCTTATGAAGCGTAGAAGGCTACTTACGTCAATGTTAACCAGGTCGCCTAAGTTTGTAAAGAAGAAAGCTCCCAAGTGGACTTTCCTTTTGCGGGAGAGAGGTGGACAGGTGCAAAGAAGATGGAGAGCGGTATCCTTCTCCTCCTCGTCCATATAGCTTATACAGAAGTCATTTGCGTCAACGCCAAGCCTAGTAGTCCACCTAAGATTTGTTCTTTCGATAGCATCTAGCTTTAGTTTGAGTTTGCAAGTAGCGATCGGTATACCTAAGCTGCCCTTATCAGGCCCAATAGGTAATGTTGCTCCATATCTGGCGAGTTCATCAGCCTTGCAGTTCCCTGGAATGTCATTGTGCCCTGGCACCCACCAAAGTGAATATTGAACTCCTCCGCCATCTCTATAAGAGACGATCGGCAATCTAGAGCTGTTATTAAATTTAGAGCGCCTGATTTCAAGGACTTCAGTGACGCTTGGCTGTCCCAAAAGATGCGGATATCCGTGGCTGATATCAAGTTTTCTTCAGTCAAGATAAGACTTCTCTGATCGCCATGATTTTCGCCTGGAACACGCTACAATGATTCGGAAGACGGAACGCTAGGCTGTGGTTCAGCCTGTCGGATAAAACAGTAACACCACCTCCCACCCCATACCTAGTTTTTGAACCGTCGGTGTAGAAACGGATCGACTTGTCTTCTGAGAATACATCGCGCCAGAATGACCTGGAAAGGATGGTTACCTTGAAGCTCTTGTCAAAACATAGCCTGGGAGTGGTGTAGGTTATATTCATCATCATCATCATCATCTTCCAATGGCCCGCTTATCCACTATGAGGGTCGCGGGTTTAGGGAGCTCAAGTCGACTCTCCACATTTGCTGATCTTCCGCCATTGACTCTAACTCATCAGGGGCAATCCCCATACGGGTAGAGGTGAGATTTCGGACTTGGTCCAGCCATCTCATCCTAGGCCTGCCCAGGGGACGCCTACCTGATGGCACGGATTCCATGGCACGTCTTGGAAACCGAGTTGGGGACATGCGTTTGACGTGCCCAAACCATCGAAGTATGGATCTCTCCGTTCGAAGAAGTAGCTGCTCGACATTGAGTGCCTCGCGTACTCTGGTGTTCCTAACCCGATCTCGTCGAGTCACCCCAGCAATACAACGAAGAAATCTCATTTCGGCAGCTTGTGTCCGCGATCTTATTCTTTCGGTCATTACCCAAACCTCATGACCATAGGTGAGGGTCGGAACAAACACTGAATTAAAGACCGACAACTTAGCTTCGATGCCAAGTTCGGCCCTCCTGATAACAGATTGACCAAGCTGTCTCAAAATTGCTCCAGCCTGACCAATCCTACAGGATAACTCAGTATTGCTCCTACCATCACTCGTGAATAGGACCCCGAGATACTTAAACTTCTCCACCTGTTTCAATGGGACTCCACTAACATGCAGAGTGCATTGAACAGGTGTTCTGGAAATTACCATTACCTCTGATTTGTTCACGTTTACCTTCATCCCAGTTTCAACACAGACGGCGACGAACCTATCTAGTGCGCGCTGAAGTTCGGTCTGGGTGGACGTAAGGATGACCAAGTCATCAGCAAAAAGCAGATGACTTATCCTTAAGTCTCCCAATTCGAAACGTTCCTCACCAAGGCTGCGCTGTAACATCCAATCCATATACACTATGAAAAGGAGAGGTGACAGAACGCACCCCTGGCGAAGTCAACGCCCACAGTGAAAGGTGTCGACTTAACGCCGTTCACCCGAACACAGCTCTTACAGTTAGTGTACAGAGATTGAATGGCCCTCAGAAGAGAACCGTCAATCCCGTACTCCTGCAATACACTCCAGAGTTTACCTCGAGGGACCCGATCATATGCTTTCTCCAAATCCACAAAACAACTGTAGATAGGTTTGGCATACTCCCAGGCCTTCTCAAGTACCATTCTGAGAGTGAACAGCTGGTCGGTTGTGCTTCTACCTGGACGAAAGCCGCACTGCTCATCGCCCAACCGGGACTCGACCACAGCTCTGGAACGCGTTTCCAACACCTTTGCAAAGACTTTTCCGGGGAGACTTAAAAGAGATATACCCCTATAATTGGAGCAATCCCTCTTATCCCCTTTTTTAAAAAGAGGAACAATCACCCCAGTTTGCCAATCACTAGGTGTTTCACCGCATTCCCAGGCCACTTTAATGACACGAGAGAGCCATTCCACTCCCTCTTTACCCAAAGCCTTGAGCATTTCTGGCCGGATTTCATCCACACCAGCAGATTTGCCGACTTTTAGCGCTTTAATCGCCAAAGTCACCTCCTCTACAGTGGGACTATTCTCCACCCTACTCAAAACCATGGGTCTGCCATCCTCAGTGCCCTGTTCGGGATTGAGCAACTACGAAAAGTGCTCGCTCCATCTGCGCAAGATGTCCTTCTCATCAGAAAGAAGTACACCATCTTTGGATTTGACTCCTTCGATGATATTAAACTTCCTTCCTCTGAGACGGCGGATGGTCTGCCAGAACACCTTGTTTGCAGATCTGTGATCACAGTCCAATTTCTCACCGAACTCCTTCCAAGACTGCTCCTTAGCTGCTTTAACAGCCAGCTTGCAAGTTCTTCGCGCCTCCATGTACCGGTTCCGAGAAGCTGAATCCCCCAAGTGTGTCCACACCTTGAAGGCTTCCTTCTTCTCCCTGATGGCTTCTTGAACTCCGGGTGTTTTAAACCACGCAGTTCTTTTCTCACCACCAGCCGCCACACCGAGCCGCTTCACTCCGCAAACACCTCCTGCAGAGGCAATGACTGCTGTTGAAAACAAAAGCCATTCTTCCTCTACATTTGTCGGAACAGTTGGAATTTGTTCAAACCTTTCGGATACCTGTCGTGCAAACTCCTCCCGTATCTCATCGTTCTGTAAACTCTCCCACCGTATGCATGTCACCAGCCTTGGTTTACGCTTTGGTAGGACAGGTACTTTATCGTTGAGATACAATTTGCACAACACGAGGTGATGATCAGTTGACAGTTCAGCCCCTCTCACAACACGAACGTCACAAACCATCCTTTTAACACACGATGGTACCACAAAGAAGTCTATCAGCGATTTCTGCTGAAGACTCTGACGGTACCATGTGTATTTATGGATGTTTTTGTGCGGAAAGAAGGTGTTCATAATGGACATGCCATTTGCACAGCAAAAGTCCAACAACTTCTCTCCGTTCGCATTCTGATCCGGGTCACCGTTCCTCCCAATCACACTTCCCCATGTCATTACGTCCACACCCACGTGAGCATTGAAGTCCCCCATCAGGAGATAAGAATCCATATCTGCCACCTGTTCTAAGGCGGCATCTACTTCATCCAAGAAAGCTGCATACTCCAACTCCAGATTCGGCGCATATACCTGCACCAGAGCCAGGGTTGACCTTTCAAGCTTAAGCTTTAAGATCGCAACTCTCCCTCCCAATGGTATCCACTCCAGTACTCTGCCTGCCAGCCTGGGACTCGTGAGTATCCCCACTCCCGCCTGAGCAGACATTGAAGGTGCTACTCCTGACATGAAGAGTTTCCACCCATCCAAAAGGTCCACAGTTCTAGAACCTCTTTGCTTTGTTGAGGAGATACCAACTATATCTAGTCGATATTTAGTAGCCTCCCCAATAAGCTCAAGGTCTTTTCCTGTGAGTGAAGAAATGTTCCATGTGCCTATCCTAAGTCGATGCCGTTGTCGAAATGCCGAAAGTCCACTTATGCCCCCGTCGGAGCATAGCGCATCTCCCCTTTGACCCCCGTAATGGTTTGCGAGACCATTGCCGGGAAGCTCGTAGCCGTTTCGGGTTGAACCCGGCCGGCTGCCGAGCGGGAAAACCGACCACCAGACGCTCGCATGCTGCCACCCCCTAGGTCTGGCTCCGAAGGGCGCCCTGACTTAGCAGGCTTAGCAATATCCGAGGCTAGTTTCGTTCGTTTCGTCATCATCGGGGGTTTGCGCTTCGTTAGCCATATCTGGGGAGTACGGGTAGATCAGCTATTCAGCTACTCCACCCGCACTTCCCAGACATGTTGCCCGCCCCCCACCGCGAGGAGGTCAGCTGCACGAGGGGGCGTAGGTTATATTTTGGGGAGAAATTTTGAGACTTTTTAAAATGGAGTTGCTTTGAGGCTGATGGGTGCACTAGCTGCCATTTGTTTGCCGAAAATGTCCAGGGCTGCAGCGGCAGTCGTGCGAAGAGCTCCGCTGATACACATGCACGCTGTTCGATAGACTTTGCTTAGGTTACCAGCTCAGTTTTGTGGGGGTTAACACCCAAGCCACACCGAGCTGCCCATTAGGTTACCTTGTTTAGAGCACTTTGGAGGAGTTCTGTTAAGTAAGAAAATATCTTAGGCAGGTGATGTATTCCTTACATACAATAGGTAAGTTGTGACGGATCACATTTTGTACAGACTTAAGCTGTCAGAGAAATACAAAACTTAACTAAAGAAATTTCAGGAATTCCTCTGCGATTTAAAGGCCCTCTAGCCGATGAACGATGCTATTACCAAGAGGTGGGTACTGCAGGACTGTCGCATAGCAATTGTCGTTAAGGTTTTTACAGTTACACGGTAATTCAAGTCTTTCTGTGTGAATTCCTAGCGCACAGTGCCGTGTAAGAACATCCGATTCAATTTGACGTCTTGCCTTTCTTTCAATATTTGCACTTAGCCAAAACTCAGTCAACAATGGAACCAACAGATGTATCCGTATCATAATTGCTCCCCAAATAGCCCAGCATCTCCTTCCCCCTTAAGTATGCAAATTTACAAGAAATTTTCTGCCTACAAACGCTCTCACATAATTAACCGAAAAAAAAATCTTCCAAGTAGGCAAAGTTGCAAACTAATCTACGAAATTCCCTCAATTTATGTCTTAACTACCCCCGTAGCAACTCCAAAGAGACTAATTTGTTTCTCCTGCAACCAGTAAACAACTTTTTGATAAACGCAATCCAATTTCTTCCCATTTGCCCGGCTCGGCTCGTGTCCTCTTCTTCGTGGCTTTTAGCTTTTTGCTTCTCGCTTTTACCCAGATTTATTATTTAGATTTTACGCACAAAAATGTTTTGGGCCATATTTCGTGTATTTAGTGACATATTTATGAACTTTCTGCTTTAGAGTAAACAGAAAACTCCAATTAATTCGTAACCCCATGTTGTTGCCACATATTGCCACATTACACGAGAACCTCCTGGTCCTCCCGCACTCATTGGAAAATTTCTTAATCAACCAAAGCCGGCTTGTGTCCCATTTAGCCACGGCACGGCTACACCAGCAAACGACGACAAAAAAGCATGAGCGCCTTCGCATGAGGAAATGAAATTTTAATAAATTTCCTATCCGGCAAACGAAAAAAGTGAAAAAGAAAAAAATCCGGCTTTTCCCAAAGAAAAACTTTTTCCCCGTGCAGAGTTAATTTCCATCATGAGCCGAATCGTCGTCGTCGTCGTCTTCGTCGGAGTAAGGAGCTGATGGCGGCGGCGGGACGGGCGGATCGGGCGCACACACTTTGATTTATTTCTGCGTTGGAGAACTTTTATCGCGCTCGCACGCCAGTTGTGGGTATACAGATTGTTGCGTTGAGAATCTAATCTGCTATCGCGATGCGACATATGTCTTATTTTTTTTAATACCGCCCCAGGGAATGGGGCGCTGGAGCTGGGGGGACAAAAAAGAATTTCAAATTTCCAAGGAAAATCTGTTTTCCTCACATGATTTTTCACAGAAGCATCTGGTGCGATGCGGTGGTTAATTGGGTGGAGGAACGATAAATTAGTTGGAAATGGGAATGCCTTAACAGGTTGACCCTAAAACAAAAAGCGCGTTACTAGATTGGATGAGCTCTTAGGGAGTGTGAAGCAATTATGTAATTTATGCCAAAAGGGTTTCACACAGAGCGTGGCATCTTCTAGTGAGTGTGGTGCTTCTGGCTGTAGCAAAAATGTGGTCTGCACAAATGGATCACTAGCTGTAAAAAGAATTTGAAGATTTCGAAAGAAAAAGATTCCCAACGCACAGTAGTTTCCTGACACTAGCATGGTTTACAGGAGACTTCGGTGCCGAAGAAAATGAACAAGCAGACAATCTGGCGGAGCAGAGATCAGCCTGCTTCTGGATCCTGATCCTGAATCATTCTCTGATCATGCTGAATGAGGACGACTGCGCCAGCTACCTATTCTCAATGTATTCAAATCAGGATGATAGGACAGATGCTAAGGTCAGTGAAGAATTGCACCTCTGACTGAGAGGATTTGTGGCAAAAAGTCGAAAAGTCGAAAAGTTAAGGCTCTAAGCAATAAACTGTTGTTCGACTCAAAGCTTCAGCCTTCAGAACACGAAGATTTTCAAAAATTACCAAAACATCCCCAATAAGAAGGAACCGCCTGTGAACTCCTTCTCAATCTATATCCAGTTGCGTGTCGCTTTCCACTTCTTCAAACCGCTTTACATCATTTGCTTACTCCATCTTTCATTTGTTATTTCTTTTCTTTTCTGCTGGCACGATGGTCGTCTTCAAGCGATTATCATCAAGTGTCTCTCATCCCCACAGGAGGGTCTCGATTTGAGATCCGACCCGTTGCCGCAACCATCTCCATCCAGTATTTACCACATCCCAGGCGAATCCATGTCGACGTTAACTTATTTCCACTGTCCTCGGTGCCAAACATAATCACAATGTATCAAATGACTAAAGGGCTAAGAGGATGACGGCGATGAAGCCTCAGCCTGCCGCATTATAAGAGAGTTTCACCAAAGGCCGCGCAGCACAATGATGGGGAAAACTTCCACTTCCACTTCCACTGTGCTGATCTACTCTGCGGTGTCTACAGTGGTCTGATGATCCCATTTTTCAGGCCAAGATTTGATCTTTCTGATCTTTCCAGGGAGGAGTGCATCTTATAGAGAAAATCACCTTCATGTCACTGGTGTCAATTTTTACGACGTGTCTATCCGTTCCCAACTGTAAAATTACGTCCTAACAGCAAAGCTTAACAAATTTTCTTCAAAAAAATTGTGAAAATCTTAGCTTTTGCCCATGAAATTGAGGTTCACAGACCACAGTTTACTCGGTGCGGTTATGGAGAAATCGTGATGGTGGCCCTCAGTTCAGCTCTTGGATGCACAATATGCGATTGTTGTGTGCGGAAAATTTATGTTTATAGGCAATGCCCCTTGAATAGCGTTTTCACTTTTTTTCCTCGTTTCGTTTGCTTCTTGTGTTCAAATTTTCGGTGGCGTTGGATAAAGTTTTGGAGATCTCATTTTATCGCCCCGCAAAAACCATGTTTCCCGGCCTGCCCAAGTGCCAACACCTTTCGACAACTACACCTTGACTCATTGTGTGAGTGAGTGTACAATGCACACGGGCTTATCTTCAGAACGTGCCAAACGTGCGCCACAATCCAAGTTCATAGGACATTGGCACAATGCACATAGTCTTCGACTTCGACATAGTCAGCTTCATCGTCGCCGTTTGGCTGAATGCACTCTTTAGCCACTGAACAAGAAGACGGGAAGGGGTCAGTAGCCGTGTCAAATCGTGAATTTTGTCGTTTCAAGATTTTCTCCCTCCTCTCGTCTGTTGTTGTCCTCTTTTCTGGATTTTGACGTGCTTTCCATTTGGTGGCATGATATTCATTTTTTTTTTATGCTGAGGAAATTGGGTTTCTACTCCCAGTTTGGCGGAGTGCTGCTGTCGTGTTGGTGGACCACTTACGGTAAATGAACTGCTGTGTGCTTGAATGATGGAAGTGGTGGAGCCAGAGGAATGAATGAATACAATTTATCACTTTAGAAGCAGTTGAACAAAAAGGAAGACTTGGTTATAGCATAGGTCTATTATGGTTTGTGGGGGGTTAAAACTGGATCCTGTAGATCTAGATCAGAACCCCTTTACCTTTGCAGTGAAGCGTGGATGTTGCAATGGACTATTCGACTGATTATCTGTTGAGCGCTTATTTAGATTCAAGTTTGAGCTTTTAGCATTAAACAAGCTAAAGGACCTCAATTTCTCAAAAAACTTCAACTGAAACGTGCAATTTCTATGAAGAAACTGGCGTCAAACTATCAGGACCTTCGAAACTTTTACAAATCCGTGTTTTGATATCTTTCAGAGTTCAGAACTTGACCAAACAACAACACCATTAACTCAAAAGTGGAATTCCTAAGAAAACAGTGCCGTCAATCTATGTCCTGATAGTTAATATGTTTGAAACTTCTGCACACTTGTCTTTCATGGTAACAATTCTTGACAATTCAGACTATAACTACTTTCACAAAGTTATCAATTCTCCTTATCTGTGGAGACATTGAGGACATCGCCCGTATTTTACATGGTAATCCTTTTTTTTTTTTTTTTCAAAAACAGAGTGAATTCAGTGACAAAGTACTTACAAATGTCGTAGAGAGAACATCGACAGGACAATACGACACCAATTAGGCAAATGTCCAAAAGATACAACCAAATGAGCAAAGTACCAAGTGCCAGATAGATTTATGATACGAGATAGTTTAAATCAACAAAGTAATTGAAGAGATACTATTCTCCTTGTAGATGATCAAATTCGATTCAGAAAAAAACTGCACACAAACACGGAAAAACAAGACAAATGCTCTAGGAAGCAAAGGAAAACTTCAATCACACAACAAACACCATCCACCACCCAGCTCATTCTGATTGATTGCAAAGATCTGCGCTGGAATCTGTTTACTTTTCCACAGTCACCACCATCTTAAACTCCTTCCACAGCTCGTGTGTAATTCTGTTGACATAGAATAGCGGTCTTGCAAATTGCTATTATCTTTGAATAGATGTTGATGACATTGGTTTCCTGTTTACCATGGCAAGTCGGTGTAACCAAAACGCAAACAACAACAGCCATCCTAACGATAAAAAAGAAAAAAAAAATACCCCAAAGCCCGGAAAATATCCGAGAAAAACAAATCAAGACAACTTTCAACTGTTAACCTTGGTCACAATCGACGCCTTGAGAGACGTCATCTGCTTCTGCACCCACCATCAGCTACAAACAAAATTCATAGTGAATGTCACATATATATCTGATCGGAGATATACGAGTCTTTTGACGAAATTTATCTAATCCCATCGATGGTGCCCTCCTCTGGGTCTCTTTCGATGCGGATTATAATTTTCGATGTAACAAGGGCACTAGGGTTCATTGGAGATTACTGGACACACATTCACTTTAATCGGAAGAAAAAACAAAATACACAGATCACTTCCAAAGATCGGCCCAAGAGGCGGTTCGAAATGTTAATACGATTTTCTGTCAGTCAACCAAAGAGCCGAAGTGAGGTGAGCTGAGCTGAGCTAGAGTCGAGGCTTTGTGCGCTCATATGTGAGACCGTAGAAATGCATCGTCATGGTTTAATTTGTGTTGTTTTGCTGTGTTTCGTGTCAGAGATGTGTTTGGGGTGATGCTGATGCTTTTTGATGATTTCTCTGCGTTTCATGCCCCGCGTTACAATCTCTATCGATGATGATGGAAAAAAACCCAAAAGAAGGTACAGACGAGAGAAAGAAGGAAAGAAAAAAATCATCATCTCTAACGTGTGCCTAATGATGTTTGTGGTCTAAGGCGAGTTACTGCTTCAATAGATCTTGAAGTGGGTCTTGAGGTTTTTTCTTCTTCTTTTTTTTTTTGATGAGTGCCCCATCGTCAGCGAGAAGCAATTAATTAATGTACCAATCGATCGAAGAGAGCTGGCAAAACTTTTACCTGAGAATGGCTTTAAAAAGGCCCCTACACTTCGCGGTAAACACTTGAAATCAATCAAAATGTGGCAATAGCGCGAGCTCCTGCCTTTTTGTGTACAGAGAGCAAGGAGTGATGATTGTGGTACCGAGAAGAGGTCATCAATTGGTTGGCTTTTGACTCATTTTTTACAGGTCGATTAAAGATTTTTGCGGCAGTTCACTAGTTATGCAATAATTGAATGGGATAGGTATGTAAATCTTAAAATATGACACAACTTATGGTTTTCCTAATAACAACTCAAATTGTTACAACTAGCGGTCTAGTTTGGCATAAATTTGATAGTCAAGGATGCTTCAATCAGCGCTTAGAAAGCGATCAAATCGTTATTGGCTGAGTGGGAGAATGATAAGGTGACAATGGGTGGTGTGAATAAAAACTGAGGGAACGCTCTGGGTAAACTCTCCTCAAGGAAGTTTTTCTGAAACTTGACGAAACTCATTTTTATTCAATTTAAATTCAGCGTTTTTCCAAAAAGTTGAGTGAACAGTCTGCCTCAGTTTTTATTCACACCACCCAATATATTTGTATCCAATTTTAGAAAACGGAAATATCATTCTAGGTTGGTTGGTGTCCTAAAAACTTACCATAACTGGTCCTTTCTACCCACAAGAGATTTTCACATAGAGTCTTGTTAAGCGATTGCTACTTTGGAAATCAAATAGAAAGAAATACAGTGTACTCTCTTATAAGCGGACATCGACGTTTCCGAGAAAATTGTCCGCTTATGAGAGGTGTCCGTAAGGAGAGAGTACACTGTAGTTATCTTAGAAAGTGAACATTCCCTTTGGCCAACAGTCAATTATACCGCGCGCGTGCAGTCAAGGGTCACTTGTGTAACCGCTCATCAATTTGAACAAAACAAAAGCCCAACAAACCGAATGTCAAGTGTCAACATTCCCCAGTGGCTATAACGACCTAACCCCCCCACACATTCATCCAAACACATACGAGCTCTGTCGTTCTTTCAAATGACTAATCAATCAGCGACCTAACAACAGCGTAGCTCTCGGTCTAACCCACGTCCTGAATCCAACCCCACCCTCACACGTTGTCAATCTGATTGACAGGGAATGACAGTTGAAAACCTACGAGAGTATAGACAAAGTCAAAGCACTGCAGAGGTGTGACAGTAAAACCACAGCCGCGGGGATGGTGGCCTTACAACTTTAATCGATTAACGTTATCACGGGCTCAAGGTCAAAACTAAACCAATGAATAATTTTCGATTAACAGCCCTAGTCCTTCCCCCTCTGCATTTTTGGCGTGCGTTTTTTTTAAGACTTCTCCGAATAATGCTTTTGTTACTGAACTTTTTTTCGTTTTGTATTTTTTCTCTTAATTCTTCGAACGGAACACGAACACGGGGAGAACAGCAACAAAAAATATCACCAGTGCCACTCTGTCTGGTGAATTCGCTTGCGTCACCTTTTTAGAAATAGTCCGTCAGTCACTGACTGAGGTGGGTGAGCGTGGACGGTGGCGGTGGTGTGGAACCCGAGGTGACACCAGGTACAACCGTGCTTCGTAAATAACACGGTAATTAGAGCTTTACAAACACACGCATTCGTGAATGTGTTCTGCCGCTGCCCTCGTGTTGACATTGCCCCTCATCAGCGCGAAAACCTATACACACACTCACCAGGCACAGAATACAGACCGCCAAACGGTGGAATGTATGAAATTTCGCTTGTAGAATCATATGATTTACTTGTAATTATATCTCTCAAGCTGTCACTTTGTGGAGAAAATGACATGTTGGTTTTAAAATTCACTTTAAAGTAGAAACAAGTTCGAACGACACGAAAAAAATATAAAAAAATGTGAATCGAAATGAATAAAACAATAAAACCGCGCTCGTAAATCGGGGAAATTAACGTAATTACGTTGAGGCAGAGGCGAGGGGCTAGAAAATTGCGATTGTCCGTTGGGCTGTTGCAAAGGTTGAATGGTCAGTCAGCGAGTTCCTTGGAATGGGTTGTTCTGTTGCGATGGTTACCGGGAATTGTGACAGGTTAACGAGACCAAGTTGGGTAAACGAAGCGCTTGTAATGTCATAATGCTATAATTATGGTAACGTTGGTTGGTTTTTCTTTTTCTTTTTTCTGGTGCAGCAAACAGAGGAGTACAAAATTGATATTGAGGATAATGTTCTGTATTTCTTGATTATTCGACTGCCAACTTCGTTTCGGTATCTGTCAACTAGCAGATAAATGTTAAGTAGGTTGACTTAACCTTAATTTTAGTTGAGTTGTTGGTTAGAGCTTATTTGTAGAAGTGTTTTTATATGACAGCTTGAGGTAACTTGGCCAAGTTCAGTGGGTGAAATAATTGCAGGGATTGTCAAATGGATTGGTTCCATAATGACAAGACTTACTTCGAAAATAATTAAACCCAATATCAAATCGATACATTTATAGAGAATGAAACGATGGTATGGCCTACAAAACGAAGACAAGAAAGATTTTAATATAAACATGTATCTATGTACGTACCACAGCGAGCCGTTGTCTTTGCCTTTGGTGGCTGACAAAGCTCTCTATTTGCACTCGTCTTCTTTCTAATTTTACTGGAAGGAGACCCAGCGAGTATCAGTCTCCTCAGCATCGCATGCAGAAGATAAAATCCTAGGATTCATGGCTTTCATGCTCTCAGCAGTAAATGATAAACAAAATAGGACATACAATACCCTAGCCAGTTTCCATTTCGTCATTTCAAGCTGAAATCCTGTTTTTTTTCCGCAGTATACCCGTCTGACATTTCAAAGCCTCCAATGTAATCCCCGCCATAAATATCCGTAACAGAGAAAACCTTTTTAAAACACCCTTCCTTCTGTTGGAACACGAGACATATTCCAAAAATGTAAATTCGTTGACAAGAAATATTCATTGACCCGTGCCGCTACGCCATCCTATAAACAAGCAACATCACCACCGCCTTACGTGAGCCTTACCACTCACTGTTGCTGTGCCAAAGTAATGAAACAGTGAAAGCTTTCCAACTTCCTTGTTAAGCAATTACGTGCGACGACCATCGCTCAGCAAAAAGAAAACGAACAGAGGGAGCGCAGCGAAAAAAACTCCAAACAGAAACTGAATTTAAATTTTCCAATTAGGTTTTCCCACCGAGAGCGAACACCATCGCCATAGGCCAAATATAGTACTACCAGTTACCCCCGCAGGATATTCCATAGCTAAGTGCAGCAAGGCACGCAAACTGACGGTAGTCAGTCAGTTTTCAGTTTTTCGCTCGCGAAAATGTTTTTTGACGACGAACGAAACCAAGGAATGACGACCGGCGACGACAACGGACGGACGGAACAGAAACATTACGAGCTCTGCCGCTGACTTCTGTATTTGCGTCCAATTGCGCACCGCTGCTACCGTGTTTGCCATTTAGCATTATTGTTACTGCGGATTTCAGCCAAGAGAAGAGGGAGGAGGCCCGAAAAGTCGGCGTTTATACCTCCAGGCAAGAGGAATGCATGCGATTTGATCGTAAACAAATTGTTGCCTTTATCCCGAGCAGAAGCGAGACTTGTTTTTTCGTTTCGTTTGAGGCCTGAAAGTAAACGACGACGGAACTACGGATATTAGTTAAGCGAAGGGCTGTTTGCATTCCGTCACTTTTATTTTTGCAGGTCGTCCCAACAAGGCTTGGCGGCAGATTTATTTACCATTCTCAAGCACCTGCAGCGCACTACTGTTTCCATTTCCATCCACAGTTAGCTGCTGGCTATGCTTTTAGGGACACACAATGGGCGTCCTGCAACATTTCGGCCCGTTCCGCAATCAATCTCCGTCTGAGCTGGAAGATTTGAATTTATTTATGATGTAAGGGATGTGTGTGTGTCTCTTTTCTCGGCTACGTGGACAGAGAGCTCTCCCATGGTTATTTATTTATTTTCGCATCCACCCGTCTGCTTGGAAACAAGTGTGCACTTTGCATTCGTTACCGAAAATCCCCAGATGGATTGCATTTCTCATCGGTAGACTTGGGTCAGAACGGCAGGCTAAATGCAGAAAGAGGTGGATGCCGCATATGGAAATGGCACTTTTGCATGGGTATAAGTAATAGAATCTCATATCAAACATGTCCCCGAAAGGACTAAAAATGAATGAGTTATGTTTTTTCTTTTCTCTGCTTGTGTTGTGAATACTCTGTCGCAATGGGGTTGTTGTGTTCCCTTGAAACCCCCGAAGAATTGATGCATTCAAAAATTGGTGGAGTGGGGGATAAGTGTTTATTTTTTCAGTTTTTTTAATCTTTTATCAGGCTTTTCGCGGTGAAGAAGGACTTCAAAGAGAGGGAAACTTTATAGAACCGCATCATTTAAAAGCGGTTTAAGCGGCAGGGCTTCAGATACGCCGTCCTTCATTGCATTATGAGACAGTATGTAACTGCTATGTTACATCCCATCATAGACAAAAAATAATGTAAAATGGTTTACTTTACCGTCAACAATCAGCGCGTTCCTAACTTGTTTTTTGTACCACGGTGTCAAATGACAGCTGCGGAGGTGAAGTTTCCGCTAGAAATTAAAATTTGACAAAAGTTAGCAACATGCTTTATTTAAAAAAAAAAAAAGGAACAACCACCTGCAAGTCCTCCTCAAATTTGGTAAACAAAAAGCGAAAATGGTATTTAGCTGTAGAATGGCCGAAAAAGTTTTCCTATCAACTTAGCCGTTAGGAACGCGCCCAATGATTCGCTCAAAGTTGCCATTACATCATCTCATCTTAAAAGCCAAGTTTCCCCACTCTCACGAACAATCTCTTGCAGGCATAAAACTCTCAAAATCCTCTTATGTACAACAAAATGTAATAAAATTAATTACAGCAATTAAGACCGCCAGCCATACAACACTATGACTAACCGAACCGGACTAAGACATCACATAAATATTGCCAATCGTATTGCGAAATTCGACTAACGTGGCCTCAGACACACTTTTAGTCATTCACACTGAGTGTATCTAAAACACTCTCCGTTGTCGGTACAAGAATTAGCCGATTACGGTTGCTTAATGACGCCAGTGCCGCTACTGCTTGTACTTCAATTCCTCACCGAATCGTACTGTCAGTTGTCAGTTGGCAACAGTCAAAACCTCGAATGTGCCTTATTTTTTCTGCAGCTTTCATGTTTCATCGCTTCATTGCCTAGTTGGGTTCTGCGTACTATGTACTGTTGCCATGACGATGATGATGACCGAGAGACGTCAAAAACCCCACCACCGCATGGTAACTGGAGTAAAGCTAGCCCAGTCATCGAGCAGCGGCAGTGACTCGCGACTTTTTCTTGCAACTTTCAGAGACTGCAAAACTTGCGAAGCCATTCGTTAATGTTCCAAACAAAAGAAGAAGAAATCGTAAAAACTGATCGCTGCCATGGTAGTTTGCCGTTGTTGCCAACTGCTCTCATCATCATCATCATCATCAACATCTCTGACGTTTCATCATTCAGTTAACTTCCGTTAAACAAACAGTTCGTCATGTCATGACTCCATGACGAACGACCAACGAAACTTACAACAAAAGTGGCAATCAGGTGAACTGCGGCTGCGAGAGTGAAAACGAAAAACGGTGTGTGCATGTCGCACTGGCAAAATGTCTCGCTGTTGCTATGCGCGCGTTGCGAACTCGCATTATAGCCCGGTGTGCGGTATAGTAACACAAAACTAGCGAAAGGGGGAAGCGCACCGTTTCGCTTGTCAGTCAGATGTAGTGTGCGTGTGTTTCTTTTTTGTTAAGACAATTACTAATCTGCCTGTGTGTAGGTTTTTTTTTTACAATTTTCTGATAATGGGGTTTTTTACAACTCGATCGAGATAAACCGCTATCAACCGAATTAACTACAGGGGTGTGTATGTGACAAATTAGACAATGTGTCATCGAGGAAACTTTGCAACAGAAGAGCGACCTTGTTTGTTATCAATCTTGATAGTGCGCCAGTGATCTTGATCCATATTTGTTTGCCTAACCTTGAGCACCTCGAATCGCTGTGAGTGGTCACGACTAAAATAAAGATCCACTTAGAATTGTTCGTCTAAAAGCCTAATTCGAACCCCAATAGACCCGACTTTTCAAGCGATCGCTATTTTACATGTAAACAAAGGGACAGCGGCGGTGATCGTGCACGATCACTTCACGTAAGATCGTAGAATTTTATAATTTTCCATTCAAACAAACGGTGTAAATTGGATATATGACCTTAGAAGGCTGAAATTTGAAACAGTCAATCGGTAAACACTGTTAAATGTATAAATCGACCGGAAAGATAGGGCGAGCTCAAATTTGAAAATTCAAATTTTTTCCCAAGTGAGTCATAGCCCTAGGACGTAATAATAGATGTGAAACCGTCATAGGAGGCACGTTTCGAGATCGAAATAGGCGTCACTTAGAGAGCTAAAAGAGAGAATTCTGAAAGGAAGACGAAACATGGCATTAATGTTGTTTAGTAGCACCCCCGTAACAGAAAAAAGTCATCAACTTTTAAATTTGAAACTCGCAAATTAAAAAAGAACAATTGCGTCCAAACAGATGTGACTCAGGACTATCGAAGACGAGCCGAGGCAATTGGAAAGAATTGGAGCGCATCGTAGGCGTCTTAAGAGAACAGGGCCCGCTAGCTCATTGTGGACTCGTTATTTATAAGCAAAATGAACTGTCAGATGAAAAAAAAAAAAGCATACGCCATAATACCATCTCTACCAAACAACCCCTTCAAGATGGGTGAAAACATTTCAATTGGACATGTCAAACGACGTCATTACTCATACCAAGCAAACTTATCTACGCACTTGGTTCTTCAAAAAATTTCACGACTATATGTCAACTGTCAAAAGAAGTCATTAATTTTGCACAAATGCCGCCGAGTCTTAGAATATTCGCCAGATGGAATTCACGCCGCAGAATGACAGAATTTAAGTGAAAGGGTGCCTTGCCACGATGGCACGCCATATTCTCGGCCTAGCAACAGTACAGTACAAACCCTCACCCCGTTTCTGTAGGTTTTTTGCGTTTTTCTTTCAAAAATTTCATTTCCATTAGCGCAGTAGTGTGTCCCGCAACCCTAATTTCGCCTCATCACCCAGGTGATACGTGTGGATGTGAGAAATGACATCATCATCACCGTCGTGTCCTCATGTCCTCATCATCTGCTGTTGCCGATGCTGCATCCATCACACGAGGGTTGATACGAGATACGCAAAATCTTCTTCGCACTGCATTTACTTTTCCACAGACAGCAACGTAGTTTCGTAGCGTTCGGGGTGGGCTCAAAATTGGGTTGTGCTCAGAAAACTCTGGCGCAGCAGGAAATGCATACCGAGAGGGTTGTTCAGAAAAAAAAATAACACTGATTCCAATTAATGTTCTTTGAATGCCCCTTGCGTTCTGTTAGGGTAGCGCGCATTGCATTTTGAGTTTTTCTATGGGATAAACAACAATAGGAGCAGCAGCAGCCGCAGCAGCATCAATGCCGAACTTTTTGGAATCATTACCACCCCTGTGACCCAATGATTGAATGGCACACCATACCACACCTATTGAAGTGGCAGTGAATACATTCGACATCGATGGAGTCGGCTGTTGAGATGAACTCCGTCGAGCGTGCCGCTGCGCACACGTTTCCACTCGACAAAAATTCAATGGAATTTTCCTTTGAGTAAGGATAATCATAATGCTTTTGCTACTCCTGGTTGCATGATGATGACTATGACGACCCCTCAACGCCGATCGACTCTTGTGTGCAAACGTACAACATTTGGAACGCAGAGGGTGTCAAATTACAAATATACTGCACGGATTAAGGACAAACGTGCATAATTACAGATTTAATAAGCATTTGAGCGCAGATACAATTTTATCTGTGTCTGGGTTTTTGAAGGTCATTAATGCATTCAAGGGTTTTTGCCGGGCACAGGGTGGATGAGTTTTCGAAAGATGATTCAGGTATACCTACCTGAATTTGTTTAGTAGACATAAAAGTCGACATAAATTAATGCGCCCTTGCTCTAGCCAGCTGATCAGCTAACTCTGGTGACTGAATCTTATTGGAACTGCGAGACCTCGTAGAACATGGAGAAAATGTCTTCTCTGTTCTGATCACACAAAAAACCAACGCATATGGGTGACAATGTGATGTTCTAGGATATAAACTGGCAATCTACTCTTCAGCGAAAATTTACATCAACAAATTTATTTCCTGCAGCAGAACCTAAATTTTCCATTCGTAAATTTCTTGCAAAGCCTCGCCGCTTCACTCTATTTGCAATAACTTGTGCCAACATAAGTTATCATGTACGATCGTGTATCATTTGCACAGAAAATACTCGAAAACGCTTCGCCAGTAAATATTTATCAGAACTTTTGAAACATATACATAGTGCGATCCCCTATCCCCTTTATACGAGCGTAACACAGTGGCGATCTGCCAGCTGATCGTGCTTCACCCTATGTACACCAAATACTTCCCCTTCAGGCGCTTTCTCTTTCTCGTTTTTGGCTCTCTTCCAATCAAATATACCCCTACTTTGCCGCTCTTAAAGAGCTCGAGAAACGTGACATTTGTAGGGACCGAACTGTCTAGCTGTGCACCACAAACCCGAACAAGTGTGTGCCCGTGCTCAACACACATCGCAATCGTACATGACTCACACATTGACAAAGGTCAGGCGATCACGTAGAACGAGAACCAGATGAGCGCGATACTATCGCTACAAATAAAAAAGCACTTACTGCATTATGTTTGCTGCCTTTGCTTCTCCTCTTTACCGTCGTCGAATATCGCGCACTTGATGCAATACAACAAGAAATTGTGCAAAGTGTAGATCGGCGGCCGTGAGCGGGGTCTTTGCGAGATCGTATCAGCTGACCATTAACCAAAAGGAAAACGTTAATGATCAGTCATGTTACGTACTTTTTTTCATTATAATTTCCACATTAATGCCTTTGTTCTACGTCCCTCCACCCTGCAATCAGCGAGCTATTCTTTGCCAATGGCCGTTGCATCAGAAATTAGCTTCTCGCAACCGTAAGCGATGACTTAGGAAGGAAGTCGTCTGTTATCGCTTAGCGAGCTTCGTGTACACGATCGTCGCTGCTGGTCATTGCTTTTTCTGCAGGCGTCAGGTGAAATACAGCCTCGAAGGCAAATACGAATGTGAATGTGAGTTCTAAATTTACTTAACCCACCAAATTGGTGGACTGGCGGTTTTTTTTTTTTGATTAGTCACGGTCAAGTGGACAACTTTCGATCGATGAACGTGCTTGGCCGCGTACAGTGAGATGTAGATAACACACCCTCTTACCTTTATACGCGAACTATGCAAGCAACAACAGCGACGACGAGTGTTAGTCAAGAGATAAAAGTTATTTCCGTATCCTTCCGGCGCGTAGCGCTCCCTTCTTGGTGTCCCTGTGCCTATTGTACCTTCGGGGATTCCCTTTCAAGGGCATGGTTTTCGGTGAAAATCGATTAAAGATTATTCCCGGGCAACCGAGTGCGGAATGTTATTGCAGAAACGTGCCGTGCCTGCCACTGCCATTATACACCCCCGCGCCACCATCCTTTCAGCAAAAAAAAAAAAAAAAGAAGAAGAAGAAAGAATGATACCGAGGCAGCGGCGTACACACAGAACGGAAGTGAGGTGTAGACAGAAGGGTGGGAACACTACACAATTCCTTATCTCAGGGCTGTTGTATTATTCTTTATATACCCGGCAAACACACACACACATACACACTTACGTAATCATTTCGAGTCCGAGTGATTATCGTAAACAATATTGATATTATGGCTCGAAGGGAGGAGCCTTTGTATAGTACAACAAACGGGTCCAAAAAAAGGTTAAAGATATGAACTCACCAGGTTATTTTCGCAACCTTTTTTGCATCCAAATGAGGTCTTAGTGGTTGTGTCATTTTTACGTTACGTCTTTGGGATTGAAGATAATTGTGTCCCTGGGGAGCGCTTTAAAGCCTTAGATTTGTTATTAAGATTCCTTTTTGTTTGTTTGTGGACAGACTTGACGTTTTACTTCAATTTAAATGTGACTTTGAAAAGTTCCGAGACGAAGGGGTGATTTTTTCTTTCCCTTTTTGCCTGCGGGTGTATTTGAGATTCGAGATGGAAGTTCTTTTAGGAGACAAGTGCTAACATATTCAACGGCTGGTAATCTCTTACTGCACATGGTAAAACTATAAAATGCAAGATCGTCCTTAAAGTCTGAAATGGGGCCTTCAGCCTGGATTTGTTCACTATACAAAAGTTGGAACAAAAAGTATCAGTATTTCATACATATGTCTAATGTCCGACTTCGAATAGCGATTTGAGAAGTTTCTTCATGAAAAATCAAACTTTCGGAGTTTTGTCATGGTGATGACGTCCTAAAACCAACCGAATTTAAAGTCTTCTTACTTCACCTTTAAAGAATTCAACGTTTGAAGAGCTGTAAGACAAAAGCGTTGATCGAAATTTCTACTTCAAGCAACGCAGATTGATTAGGAAACGAAACAAAGTGTAATATAGCCCACAAGCAACATACAATCCAAGTTCCGCACCCCAAACCAAAGGATCTAAATGCCTAATCCCTACCGACCACGCGTCAGTTTGTACTCACACACATCAATATCCACATCCACTTTCATCTAATTTGAAAATCTGCCTCAACCCCCGATTGTCGAAGGGCAAAGCCGATATTATATTATTAAATTGGCCTAATTTCCAAATATGGATTCCAATTTCATTTTGCCTAAAGCGAGGTATACTACAGTATCTATGGCTACACCGCACCCTCTCCTACACTCTCTTACACATGTTACATGGGGTGAAAGTATGACATTTTGTTCTATGACATCCCTTGTTATTTATTTTTCAATAAAAATTCCACATCGTTTCACAAAATAACAATATACGAGTACATGAACATTTATGTATAAACGAATTAGATTTTTTTTTCTGTGGAATGATTATTTGTTATAGAAAGGGACAAGCAGCTATGGGTTGGTCAAACATTTCGTAAAATCCGGAAAACTATTATTTGAAATCAAATTAGCGGAACGATCCGGATTATCCATGGATTTCTCTTTCGATAGCCTGAATACTGTCGGGGAAGGTGCTTGTTGTAATCACGAGTCTCAAAATCCTTGTATGAAACCATAAACCCCTGTGACTCTTAGTCACAATCTATCTACACAAGTATTACATTAACTTCTTTGCATTTTTCACCCAAAACCTTGTCTAACAGGCATTTTACTGCATGCAATTCGATTCCATTAATTCCCATATCGAAAATAAACTGAAACGAAATTCCATTAAATCTGTTTATGATTAGTTTTGAAAGTCTTCTGCTAGATTGTACCCGATTGCCCATAAGTGATCAGCGATATACGCCATCAGACTTCATTATTCGGCAACATAAATGCTCACACAGCATACATACTCGTGCATGTCCCAGTCACTAGTCTATAGGAAAGCAGGGAACAAAGAAAAAAAAAGAAATGTCCCCCTTCAATCATATCCCCGGGGGAAATGGAAAACTCGAGTACATGTCAAATTTCAAAAAACCATCCATAGATACAACAAGTTCATAGCCGCAAGTATCGAAAAGTGAGAACACATTTCGTGTTTTGTGTTTTTTCTTTAACTTTGTCATCAACGCTGGAAAAAATGTCGAAGAAATTCGATGCGGTTATCACTATCAGTGGAAAAAAAACAACGACAGCACAAATTGAAGAACATAAATTCTAGAGCATTCAAGGATGTGAGGTTGGTGTTTTTTTTCCTTTCGGTATGCACTTAGTTTTTTTTTCATGTCTGAGTTGTTAGTGGAGATCTAATTGAAACGAAAGCGAGTCGTTTAAACTGTCAGAGATAAGTCCCTCACAACGATCAAATGATTATGGAAGTAATTTCGGATCACTTTCCAAATTGTCAAGGGTTTTTGTTTTAATTTTTAACAATTCAAAAGTGGAGCGTCGATTTATAGTTGTGGCTTTACATTGGCAAACTTCTGTTGACGTGAGGAACTACACAATCCCTACTAAGAAGGTTTTGGGAGTTCCTAAAAAGAAAATAAATAAACATTAAGCTGGACGTGAGGTTCGAACTCCAGATCTCAAAATCGTCGTGCTTACGCGCTGTGGCTATCTGTCGCACCATCGAGCACATGATTAAAGCGGTGCAAAAGCTCAATGTTATAGATAACCATTTAGAGTCATACTTAAGGCCACTATTTTACAAAAGTACGAAAAGTGAAAATTTCACACACATGGTTTCACACAAGGTTCCTCCAAACTTATGTGCTGTTCTTCTAACTTGTGGAATATTTGTCATATGTACATACATACATATTTAAGGTCATCCAACTAGAGGTGTCATTTTTTTTTTTTTTTTGTGAAAGTACGGCGTTGTGCGAGGTCTACTGGCTTCAATGCTTGTATCAACTGGAGCTTATAAGCATGTAGACCAAGATATTTATACAAAATGCGGTACAAAGTGGTTGCAGATAATCCCAATTCCTGCAATCGTCTCGAAATGGAATCACACTCTCAGCTACGGCCGCGACCTTCCCGGACGAACACCAGTTGAAGTCTTCAGGTCACTAACTTGTCCGAGACGTTCAAATTCATCGATTAAATTCACTATAGGTAGCTGTGCAAGAATGCGCTTGATGATGACCAAAAACAAACGAATTGTACAAAACGTTTTCAACATATTTTCACCGTGTGAATTTTTACTATTTCAACACGTTATGCGAGTCTGTATCGATCTAGATTTAGTAACCTCCTAGTTTTTACTTATAAAAAGTCATCGCAATAATGGTTGAATGTTAACAGTTCAACAATAGCGTGAAATTTAAAATGACACCTAAAATGAAGCTATACTTTGCCATGTAAAAGTGAACGTTGACACAGTACTAACCGAATATTTTTCCGCACCTTAGCGGATAACGCTATTGAAAGAGCAATGAAGCGATTTTTTATGAAATTGAGATTCACGTTATGAAATAAAAAATAAACCATGTGTTTCAATCAGTTTTTTCCCACCTAGTCTTTTGCGAGAACATTTTTTGATCTTTTGAGAAAATTTCGCTAAAACCGCCCCCATAAGGAAATCCTATCTACGCCCCTGCGACAGTCCTAAGACAAATTTGGTAGTGTCGCCATCTATCTACCGAAAATGCAATTGAATAGCAAAGTCCTCTTTGAAACAACTAAAATGACGTTGACAAGACACAATTAACGCAGTTTATCTCTATAGCACAGAGGCATGGACTTTTATAACTGCAGATGAGAAGGCCATCTGTAGTTTCGCGAGAAAAATCCTTAAAGTGACTTTTGGTTCCGTGTGCATAGACTGTGCGTGAAGACAAACTTGTATGAATTGCTAAGTCACATCGATCTTGTCAAAGGAATCCAAATGCAACGATAGTTGGAACATGTAGAACGAATTAACAACAGCGCTAAGGCGCGGACGATCTTCTAGTGTAACGGTAGAGTAAAATACGACCGCAACTCGCGCAAGTAGAAAGAAGCTCAACAAAGTGCGAAGCTAGAGGCAGCTGCTTGGCCAGGTAAGGGTCGACCCTTCGATCTATGAAGCGAAGTAGTTCACACTCCTCTTTCGATATCGCCCAACTCTGTCGTTGGGTTGAAACAAAAATGTCCTCTTTCAATCCAATTACCTAACCATACCTTATCTTTGCCTTACGGGATTGATTGCACCATCTATGGGCAAAGCCATTAAGTCAAGTCGCCTCCTCTACCACAATTTTTCTAGATTTGGCCTGTTGCTGTTCCTTTTTTTAATTTAAGCAATAGCCTCGCTTACAAAAGAGTCCCTAAACCAACAAAGGAACTTCTGTAAGAATTTAATTCTTCAATTATCCCGAGCCAACATCAAAATCCACTTTAAAAGTTCCAAAAACTCATCTCAAAACAAAACTAAATTATCAAAACTTAATTTAAATTCAATGTTCGACATGCCGAACAGAATGAGAGAAACCCGAAATCATCTCATCGAACAGACCCATTATTTTCGGTTTTTTCCTTCTGTACATCCATTGTCTAAGTGTCTGTCCGTTCGTTGTTGTCGTAATCAAATCCATTAACCGGTTCCTATCCCCGGGGCACACATCAGGAGCACATGTTTATGTTCTCCATCAGCAGCAGCACCAAACAGAACAGTAGCCACATACTAGTACACATAACAACATACGATTGACTTGTGTTCCAAGGCACACAAATTAATCCCGTAGCCTCATTATCGCTACCATGGAACAACGTAGTTGGACGGACTATTAATGAACCCCCAAAAGAAAGATGCAAAGGCCTGGGTCATTACGTAAA
Organism: Matsumyia berberina; assembly: GCA_917880715.2. Lineage (NCBI taxonomy): Eukaryota > Metazoa > Arthropoda > Insecta > Diptera > Syrphidae > Matsumyia > Matsumyia berberina. Next base: position 66,406,254 of record OU862870.1, read on the forward strand.
TCACTGTCTTACACAAAATTTGTGTGCTATCTCCTTTGCGAGATATACTACCACCGCCACCACCACCAGCACAAAGGAGATGAAGAAAGGAATCCAACAACAGCAACAACAACAAGAAATAAAAGAGGCCCCAAGCAGAGACTCAATGTGGATGAGAGATGAGTCAGCCAAATGAAAATGCTCCGTATCCGTTCCGTACAATATTTTGATTATTCCTCCTGGATGCGTCATGCCAACCGCAGAGAGCACATCTCATCATCCTACACACATCCATTCGCATTTATTAATTAATTATGCCCAAAACAGAATCTAACAAGTTCCTTTAAATAATGATACACCAGCGGGTCCGACTTTCTCTATATAATTTCGCTATTTGCGGCAGAAAATTGTCGGTCCCCTGGATGGCAGCAGTTTTATTTATTTTCCCATCGCATGAGTGGTGATATTAAAATAATTGCTCCTCGGTATTGCACGCCAGATGCTAGAGAGTGAGAGTCACTGTGTTGGCACAGCCCGCGGTATTTTAAAAACTTCTGGTTCATTTCACACTCGGTTTTGTGCCTTAGGAGGGCCTTCGTTTCGTTTTTTTTTCGCATTTGCATTCGGTGATGTACGAGTACATGAAATGTGTAATCGCATGCGGAAAGCGTTCACCCCTTCCCGATGTCGATGTGCAATCGAACCTCGAATTAATAATATGTGTACTCATTTTTTTTTTAAATTTCTATTGATACAACCCCGAGTATGGTTTGCGTGCGCGGGCCGCCACTTGCTTCTCACTCGTTTCCTTATTTGATGCAACGAACCGTAAATTTGCAAAACTCTCTGCGATATTAAACACTCGTCATAGATCGATTTCGTGATGTACATGTGTAATGCGGTGGCAGACTGGCAATGGCAGTGCAGTAGTGGAGCTGAATGCTTCGGAGCCTTTTCTGACAGGGAATGTGGACACATCGACGTACGTACTGAGAAGGGTGTAATGGCAGATTAAGTGGAAATGAAAATGGTTAGCTGACGCATTACTCTGTTCTAGTAAGAATGACAGGTCACGTTTATTTTAAAGATTTTGAACGCAGGCTTCAATGCTGATGGAATAGAGAAGCTTCTACTTCTAAGTTTTGGAAAATATCACCCACCCTAGATGAGGTATAAGTTTCCTATATTTTCGATGGATTTAGAGGGTCTTGTGATTTTTTTTTTCTCCACGAGAATATCGCTATCGGAATACATCGGAGCAAAAAAAAGTTTATTAAGCCTCACTAGTCTTCTGAGGGTGGAAAGACTCTTCGGAGCTTTTGCACTCCAATATCGAGAGCTAGGCATTAACAGAGACTGTACTCGGAGTTTTCTTTCTCCCTCAGGCAGAACTGCCATTCTGTAAGAAAGCTTGAATCTCAAACGTGCAATTCGAAAAATTGGTCATTGTTAGGTACACGGCATTTGACAGGAGATTTAATGTCAGAATTCCTGACAGAAATGACTGGAGGAAGTACAAGTTACCAAGAAAAAGGAACTGACTTTCTATACCGATGGTTCTAAGATTGATGTTGGTACAGGTCCAGGGTCTGAAATCATAGCCATCATCGGGGCCTCGAAAGCTGTCCGAGGTAGGGGTATCACCGCAAGAACAATCAGAATCTATATCGACAGCCAGGCAGCCGTTAAGGCTCTGGAGTTCGCGATAAGTAGAACGAGGCTTGTAAGTATCTGCAAAAAGCATCTAGATAAAATATCGAGAGCCAACGGTGACACTTCCATTCCCTTTCATTCGTGCGAAAAATTTAGCACGCAGAACATGAATGGTTGCGAGAAGTTAGGCCTTGGCTCATCTCGAGCTTTCGCGCCAGCTATTTATTTATTAATACGGTGACCCTATGTTAGGTACCAGGGCATATGATGAATTGGCACGAAGGGGGCAGCGCTGCATGCCTTACAGGTTCTCCTCTTTGCCAGAATTCCAATAAGCTTGTTAAAAACGTATATCGATGACGAGGCCATAAGTCGAGCTATATATCGAGCGGTATACATCACAACGCCTATTGCAGAAGTTGCAGGGATAAAGAGGAGATCGAATCTGTCCGGCACCTGCTGTGTGAATGTCCTGCCCTTGCCAGTAGAAGAATGAGGGCTCTTGGGGGTTACTTCTTCAGGGAACTGGAGGACTTGGGTGACATCCAGCTGAGGGACCTCCTGACATTCATTTCCTTATCTGGGTGGTTTTAAATCAGCGGCTCCCTTTTTTTTTACAGGTCCTCGGAGTAAAGTTAGAAGATGGGAACAAAAGACCCTTTGTTGGGCTAAGTGAGCAGTGGCAATGTCACAAGGCAGCCATTCAGCTAACCCAGGTACACGGTATAGTAGGGTAGGGTGGCCATGGTGCAATGGTTAGCATCATCGCTTGTGACGCTGAACGTCCGGGTTCAACTCACGATCTCGGAAAAATATTTATTTCCTTAATAAATAAAAGTCGATCAACTGTGAAAGCTGATGGCGACTCTACTGCGAAGGCATAACACTGGCAGTAGATTTTCTTGGCTTGATGAGTTAATTGAACTGATACTGATTATGACATTAGGAGATTCGAAAAAATCAAGTACATCTAAGATGTTGGCAAGAGCCAGACTGGCATAGTGAGGATCTCTTGTTGTTTGCTCATAAGAGGACTTTTTTACTGCAGTATGCAATTTTTGACTGCGACGCCGCACATCCCCTGTGACACTCACTGCCTCCTAATTTAGCGCACGCTGAACCAAATACATACTCGTATAAGAAATTTCCTCTCACATCGGTCTTGGTTAGATTATAAAGAACTCAACACAAGAGGCAAGAACTACTTACATTGACGTTGTGTAACGAACAAAGCGGGCCGTCAGTGGTGCGTTTACCAATATAAAAATGAAAGCGGGTGAGTTGGTAAAAACAAAATATTTAAAAATAAATAAATAGCTGGCGCGACAGCTCGAGATGAGTCAAGGTAAAGCTTATCGCACGAATGGAAGGGACCTACAATTTATTGGCGAATTGAGATGCTGCTTCATGACAAATTATACTCCCGGAGGTTAGTCATTTCTCGACGAGATATGGTGACACGAAAAATATTCGGTGGACATGACTGAAGTTTGAACCTCCGCAACTCGCACAAGCAGTCCAACGCACTAACCACTGAGCCAAGGTGACTAAAAAACCTTTGCTATCATCAAAAGAGGACACCCAACTCCTACACCACCGATCATAGACAGGAATGTTAAGTAAATTAAGGAAACAAATATAGATGAGCATAAATAAATAGTTTTTCCTTACCTGAAATTTCTTGATGCTTCTTGTGATGTTTTGTTCAAGTCACCAGTGTTGCAGGTCCTTCCTTGCTGAGGCTTAAATCGTAGCTTGGACTTCTCACGAGGGCTTTGCTGTTTACTCGGTTACCCTCCTGACATTCCTGAAGTTCAAGGCAAACAGTAGATGACGTAGGTAATGAAGCTGCATCACTCTATAAGACAAAAAGGAAAACTCGTTAGCATAATTCAAAGTCTTGAGAAAAACTTCAATTGTCAGCGATCTATCTTATCAATATTATCTTCTTATTATTATTATTATTACTATTTTATTTAAATATAAATGAATCTTAAACTTAAAATACAGCACTTTCGACTGAGGTTCTCTTTTTAAAGCCTTAAAGTTTAGTAAGTTTAGATTAGGTTGAAGGGTTTTTTTTCAGTGATTCCCTGGCCTTCACCAAGGAAACATAACTAAATACAGAATACACATATGTACATACATATGTACAAAAACCCCAGGGTCTTCTGTTGCATTCGAGCTCCTCTTCTTTTGCAACAAATCTCTGCACCTTTCAAAACTATCTTTTTGCCCCTTGCTCAGGCTCTTTATTACACCGAACCGACCATGTTCAATGGCATATTTACTTTGACCGCTCTGCTGTTAGCACTTTTCAGCGTCGTTTTGCAATAAATGCAAATTTTAAATGTGCAAATGCAATTTTGGCAAAATCAGAGTGAATTAAATTAATTAACGCATGATCGAGCAGACACAGAGTACATAACACCGCGCACATGGCCTGGGTGAGGCTTGGCAAAAGTACTTACCACAATTACACCGAACCACACACAAATTCCAAAAGCCTACACTCGCACACACCCCGAGATACATACTCGCATCTTGATTTTTGAACGAGTTATGCTGATGCATGTTTATTCGCTTTAGCTTCAGATGAAAGCCGAAACGGTCCTGGGGCCGGGCGGGTGGAAAAACTTTTACCAAATAAATTTTGTAAGGCTCATTTTCCATTTTGCGAAGAGGCCTCCTGCACTTCATAAATTTCACTCCAAATCTCCTTGAAAAGTTTCACGCATTCTTTCAGCAGCGAGCGGCGGCGAATACAGGAGGAAAAAAAAAAAAACTTTAAAACCTTGAACGTTTTTTTTTTTTCGCTGATATTAGTTTTTTTTCTTCTCTTCGTTTTGAGTTGCCATTCGAAGGTTGTTTGGAACCTACGTAAGGACATTTAGCGAATAGGCACGTGTACGGTTCTTTCCATGCTATTTACTCCCAATGTGATTCGAATTAATGGAGATTTGTTCGTTGATTTATTTTTGGCAATTATTTGTCTTCGTCTTCTCGGTTCGGTTAAGCGCTTTAGACTCGAGAGTCTCTCTCGTTGATGCTCAATTTCACATTAAATCCGTTGAAATAGAAACTTTCGTCCTGTGTTTTCCATCAGCAGAGAGAGAGACAGAGAGGTTACTTGACATGGGCAACTACTATACCATTAAACGTTAAAACTTTGCGAAGCAAAAGTTTCCTTTTTGTTATTTAATCGAACTTTGATGTGATCGAACCTGATTCGCCTGGAGGTATGTAAGCACGGGCAGGAAATACCGATAGTAACAACATTGGAGCCAGAGAGTGAAAAGTCCATGGTGAAGTTAGTTAGGTATAGGGAGGAACATGAATATAATTTAATTAAGTTCTTTGAAAGTTTTCTTTTAATTTAAAGTCGGGTCGATAAGGAGTGGAAGAACGGAAGGAGGGTAGTACGGTTTATGTAGTTTTAATCAATAGATAGTCTGTAGTTTCTAAACTTTCTAACGACTTTGAAGGCTGTGCCATCTGGAATAAGCTTATCATGGTGGCTTGTTGTCCAAACTTACATCACGTTGACAGCAGTAGGATGCCAGAGGAATTCTTGGTTCAAAAGGCAAGTTCAACCCTGGGCAAACAATATTTATGGCATTTCGCAGCCAATTTCTACAGCAGTGTAAAAAATCTGCCTAAGTACGCCTCCTCCTACGCACATCTTTGAGAGACCTATCAGTTGCAGATAATAAAACATCCAAGATTTCCCCATTGACCTCGTACTCCGCCGTTAAAAATCACTAAACAAACACATCCTCCGTCCGGGCAGAAACATAACAAATTCCAAAAATAATCACATTTTCAACAAATTCAAAGTTAACCTCAATTCCTCCCCACATTTCAACTGAAATTACAGAAAAACTTTCGCAAACAAGCAAACAAAACGATTTGTTTAACGATTACATCAAAGCGGAAGATTTCAAGGAACCAGAAGGAGATGATCATAAACTAGGTTCCCCCTTTTTTTTTTCGATTTCAACACACTCGTTCACCTGATGTTAAGGGATTTTTGAAGGCCTTCAAACTTATACCACACCCGCTGACACGATTCCAGAGAGCAAAACATTTGTCGGAGTGCCTAACTTTTTGGCCCCCATCACTAGCGCGTTAAACCGATTTCAATATTTCTAATTTACGAGCCCAATAAAACTTGTCGAGAAAATTTGATCATGAACTCTTTGAAGACTTTCAATTGTTCCAAGGCGATCGTAAACATCCGTAATTCGAGCTGTAGACGTTGAAGTTTTATTGTCACCGAGTGGATAAATGGTAGCTCCGCAGCATGCTGCACTGATTAACGAAATGCCTGAAGCGTTCCATCTTTATAACCGATCGTTAAACCGCATTTAATGCTCATGCTCGGTTTATAGGCATTCACAATCGCATATGAAATGCATTTTCCATTGATTTTCAGTTGAGTTTTCAACAACCACACCCATTGTGCTGCCGGATGGTTGTTCGCACATTGAACTAACGAATTGATATGGGGAGTTGTGTTATTCTTCTTTTCTTTTTTTTCTGTAAAAATGAATAAAATATTTTGATCGTAAAGTATTTAATCGCGTACAAACTCATATTTTATGCATTTGACATGCTCGCGTCGACGGAGTGTAAATTGATGCCAATGAAACCGGGGAAGACAGAAGATTTGAGAGACGAGATGCGAAGGGAGGAAAGGATATGTTGAAGTTTACACAGGCACTAAACTTGATAGTCGACGATGGAGATACAGTGTTGGAAAAAAAAATAGAAGCAATCTTGTCTTGAACTTGGCACGGTTAAAATATGAAGTATAGGCAATGGTTAACGAAAGATATATTTGTTGATTCCTTGTAAATCATTATTATTATCATTGTACTAACGAATATGAATTTTGTTGATGGAAAACGAAAATAACGCTAAAAAAATTAATTTCTGTTTTTTGACGATTTTAGCCTGGAAAAAATAATAGAAACAAAATTTTTATTTTTTTTTTTTTTATGCTATGAACTACTTTACATTGAAATTTCTCAATCTACTATCAGTACTTGGTTGTAGCTGTTAATCACTGCTTGATATCTTCGCTTCACATGTAGAATGAACTTATGAGGCACAGGTTAGTGATGGTATGGATTGCCATACATGTTGTATCTTGGACCGTAATGTTTCTTCCTTCTTGCCTTTTAAGCCTTCTATCTTGCATTCTAGAATGTCCCATAAGTGTTCCTTGCAGTTTACATCGGAGGACCGTGAAGACTATTCTTTTAGAGGAATTTCATTATTTTAAAACTATTCTTTAATTAATTTCGAGGTGCACTTGGGATCATTATCCTGCATGGACTGCTATTTTAACATAAAATAAAGGCATGCCATTCCTAACCCTTTGAGTCATGCTTTTTTCTACTGCATATTTTGACCTGAAATTTTGTACTCGGTGATTTTTGGGGTCGCTGATCACGAATCTGAGGTTATATTTTTATAATTTTCAAATCCAAGATGGCGGATCCAATATGGCGGCCTAAATTTTGTGCAATTGAATCTTGGATCCGCCACTGAACCTCAGATTCATGTTTAGCGACCCCAAAAACTCCCGAGTACAAAAATTCAGACCAAAATATGCAGTAGAACATTTTTGACAGCGGTTTAAATAGGTGGTACTCTGGCAGTACCACTGTGACTCAAAGGGTTAAGGACGTAAACGAACTCCACAGAACACATTTAGCTTTTTATCCAGATTAGTGCCTTAACTCCAGATGCTCAGAATCAACCCCAACTTATAAAGCTACTTCCACCGTGTTTAATTATCTCTTTTTGTATGTTTTGGGTCAAATTCGGAATTTATTAGTTGTCTTTTATTCATTTTTCCATCAAATCTATACAAATTGATCTTAATTTTGTTCGAGCAATAGACTTCGCTCCAGTTTTTATGGTAGATGTGTCTGTTGGCATCAGTAAGCTTGTATGTTCCTCTTAGATAAGGGTATCTTCTTGGGGCCCTTGCCATTTATTCTGCTTCGATTACCCTTTAGTTGATTGAACGACTTGTTGCAGGTGAATTTGACTTATTTCCAAGCCACTCCGACGAAGAAAATGGTTTAATTTTTCAATGACGTACAAGCTTTTTGTCGAACCGAGATGCCAGTTTTCCTTTTCTGCCACTCGTATCTTCTTTGGGATAAAAATGGAGAGCAGTAAGGATCTTCATTTAAGCACACCTTACTATCTGCGTTATTTTGTCGTTTGCCGTCTTTTCTTACTTTTTTTTATCAAAACTCTTTTAGAATCGTCTCAGTGGACCTTACGACCTATTTTTAAAAAACTTTCGATTCGACAACTTTAATCTTTTTCCTAGTTACAATATAACACCAGATTAAACAAATTTCTACTATTTGAAGTAAAACCAAACTGTCCTTCCCTAAAGAATCACTGCGATAATCCTTTGTTTCTATTATTTTTTCCAGGCTAAATTATCGTCTGACCTGTATTTTTTTCATTCAAACTAAAACAAATTTCTAAAAAAAAGCAATCGACTGCATTATTTGAATGTACTGTTAGGTAGTATTCTTGTGCCGTAGTGGTCTCAATGAGAGTCATAATTACGAGTGACAATTATTGGTTTACTATTGCGCTTCCTCTTGTTTCTATTATTTTTTCCAATACTGTATCTGCAGAGCGGTTAGTTTTTCAAATTTATTTCGCTTAACCTTAAAAATTAGGAAAATATATGGACACCAATGTCAACTTCGACTACACTGTTCCTTCGCAAGATAGTTAAAAAGTGCCGAATTCTATAATGAATGCAAAACTCTCTATCTCTCTAAGGAATGGCACAGTAGAGGTAACAAACTGAGCTGAGACAAGCTCTTCCAAATTCCATTCTAAAACCTTCTCAATAGTCCAAATCCGAACCTGAATAATCTCCCGCGTGACAAAAAAAAAACGATGTATCTTCATGACACGTTCAATTTTTTCCCCAATTCACCATCCTTATCTGACCGAACAAACATCCAACGAACCCTATCACTCAGTTAGCAAGTCCAACAGAGACAATTGCATCTTGCTTTGGTGGCCAATTGCCTTCAACAAACACGTCTACTGTCCCGTTCGACATATTCAATTTACTTTTCTCCTGCAAATTGATTTCGTCCAGATTCCGTTCTTGTGCGATAACAACGTCCTTGAACAGAGGAAAAGCAAGCAAACGAACGAACGAAGGCGAGAAAAAAAAAAGAGCAGCCAACTCGATTTTATTACTAAAAAATCTGTTATCTCTGCAAAGGGGAAGACGGGCTACAACACAACGAGGAGGCCGACAACAACAACCAAGCCAGCTGCTCCCACATACCTGCACACAACAAATTGCTGATTTTGCGAAAGACGTGGAGGGTGAATTACCACCCTACCCTCTACCTATCCGCCGTGCAATGAATCGTCGAATAGGCAGCCAAAGTGGGAAATTTCCAAGTCAAAAGGATGTCTTCATCAGTTTTGCGGACAAAGGTGGGGGCGGACTGATACCAAAACCTAAAAACTGAGTTACGTGCGAATTGCTTTTATGATTCCCATGCCAAAGAGTCCTCCAAAAATCACAACCAGAGGCTAAATAATCCCCCGCGTCACCATATCGCATCTTCTTTCCTTAATGCCTTCGCTCGCTCGAATGTAATTTGTAAGCGTCGTCGACAAGAGCACATTCCATTCACATACCGTTGTGCCTGCGTATGTGTACATATTTATGGAAGGTACGAAACGATACACGATAAAGAAGAGGCTATTTCTGGGGATCTGTTTCCCGCATCTGTTACAGGTGAAAGATGTGCGAAATTTTCTCGGATTACATCCTTCAAGAGCCTAAGAGATGGTGTTGGTTTCTTTGGTTTTATTTCTGTGACGTGGCTGGTTCCGTCGCTGTAATAAAGCTACGAGAAACTTTCTTACAGAGGGTCGCCCTTACACCACGACTGACTGGCTTCTTCCTCACCACCAACGTCTGACTTTAGCACACGTGCAAGTTTATATGTTTATGTTTGTTCTGTGCTCGCTAGAGCGGGACTAATAACACACAATACAGATGTCGACTTTTGTCTTTATGTTAATAAGCACCAACATCAGTCGCTTACCCGTTTTATCAGCACTCTCCCACTACTGTTCGCCTGATTGAAGACTGACACTGTTAGTGGCGGTTCACAATGGGGCTTGCAGGAGCACAGCGATGATAGCATTAATGGGATAATTCAAAATAAATAAAAAAAAAAACCGAAAATTCCTCAACAAATTTATCGTGAGCAGCAGATTTATTTAAGGGGCATTGAGGAAACTCCAAGTACGCCAACAGCCCTTGGTGCTTAGTGAAAGGGGGCTGTTGGAATTTGTATACCTATCCATCGACGATTGGGAAAACGAAACACAATTTTGTGTACAAACTTTGGGAGTGCTATTCAGTTTCCAGGAGAAACAATTTACGACCGAAGCGGAATCAATAATTCTAATTTAATTATACAACATTTGGTGAGGTGTTTTTCTTGCGGGAGGTGTAGGCGGAAGCCCTCTGCAGAGGCAGAGTAAGGGAAAGAAACGAGTTTTGCCTTTTGAGAATTGTTCAAATAATTGGATACTACTTAGCAGTCCTTTCTACTTCGCTAATGACATTTACAGAAAATAATTGCTTGCATTAGTCTTTTAGTCTAAGGTCCAAAGAATGCGGTGAGCTACGATCTTGTTGCATAATGAACTATCGGAGATATCAAGAAAAAGAAAGGAATGATTCACTAAGATTTGTATTTCACGTCGTATTACCTTCCATAAATTTTTATTTTTTTTTAACTGATGTTTTCTTAAAAGTTTGGGGATTTATTGTTGCACATTCAATAATAATGTCATTTTTTTTTTTTTTTTATAATTAACGCGCGCTAAAGGGGTTATGGCTACCCTTAAAAAAGAGCACGGGCATTAGGGAAATTAGAGGAGAGACGTAGGAGATACCGATGCACGTTGGCCTTAAATGCCTGCGGGTTGCAGTGACGGGGAAACACAGAGCTATGTAGACTGTTCCACATTCGCGTTGTACGGCTTATGAAAGAATCTCTATATTTGACGGTACGCCCGAAATTAGGCTTAAGGGTAAACTGATGAGCATTCGAAGCTTGACGCGAATTGCGGGTGAAGAATTGAAGGGGCGGAATGCAACTGGCTATTTCGCTAGAGCACTGTTTATAGAAGAAACGATAACACAGTGAGAGACAGGAAACATTTCGTCGGTGTTCAAGCGAGTCTATTGACTTCGCAATGTCCCTGTCACCAATAAGTTTCAACGCGCGATTTTGGATTCTATCCAGAATGTGCAAGGTGGTTTTGGGTGCACCAGACCAGATATGAGCGTTATACTCCAGCTTTGGGCGAATGAACGCCTTATAAATTGAGGCCAGATCAGAAGTATTGTTATTACATATACGAGTATTGTTATTACATTCAAATTTAACTCATCAATACTCCATCATTGCTTTTGAATCCTACACGAGCAATATTAATGTCAGTATTGCTTCAATACTGCTGAACTGATCGAGAAGAGGAATTTCGGTGATGGGTCCGCGTAAAAAAGTGTGTCTTGCAAATCCTGGGAAATATCAATATGTATGTACAGTGTACTCCCTCATAAGCGGACACCGACAGTTCTGAGAAAATTGTCCGCTTATGAGAGGTGTCCCTTTGTGAAAAAATAAACAAAATTAAGATATTTTTCTCCGTTCTTTCAAATTTGCCCGGTTATGAGGGGTGTCCGCTTATGAGAGGTGTCCACAAGGAGAGAGTATATCGACTTTAAAGCTACGCATAACAGCATCCATCGCTTTAAGCTCTATAAGAGGATGATGGCCAAATTCGCGATCCCGAGAAAACTGTCGCTATGCCGCGTCACGCTCAAAAAAACACGCGGAACACCTCCTCGGAGCTGTTCAAAACATGCACCGGATTTCGGTAAGGCGAGGCTCTGTCTTGCAATTTCTTCAAACTCATGCTGTCGGCAAACAAAGGTCTATCTATCCACTGCCTTGTGCAAAATGTCACTATCGACAGCTATAATTTCGATGTAGTAAAGGAGTCCACTTACCTTGGAATAAAGGAAAAAGTATTGTGCCAAAGAAGCCGAGAGGGGCATTTGCCTGACATTATGTTCCTCCCCTTATGACTGACACTGTGACCAAAAATATCTATTGTGTCAACGGTATAATTAGCATTTTAGATCTACTACTACTACCTTTCTTATGAATAAGTCTCTAGGATTGCCTAAGCCCGGGGACATTTTCCCAATGGGCTAGCCGATGTTCCCAATTGCTTAGTAAGGCTGTGACTGTAGCCCAACTAGCGCCACAGAAGGGTTAAGGTCTTAAGAACGCAGAATTTGAACCGGTCTTAGGCAGCTCATCTGCAGTTTCACTCCTGGTGGTTGCGGACACATCTAAGTTGGATCTTGCTGTTCCTGGAAAGTGCTAATACACAAATTGACTGACCTAGATTCCACGAAGTTAGATGTCCATGCTTAAAGCGCTGCCTGACTATCTGAGTAAATAAAAAATTTAGCGCCCCTAATACCTTTATCATAGCACAAACCATGGATTTCAGCTAGGAACACGAAGGGGCACATCAGCAATGGTACCTTGCCTTTAGTGTTGGGTCCAAAGACGTCAGCACAAAAAAAAAAAGAAGACTCACTGCCTCTTCGTAGGCGGCCACTTGTCAACGGTGTTTATACCAAAGCCAACGCACTTGCAATCGAGAAAACCTACTGTGGTACCGTCTCACTGGTCTTCTGGATTGTTCAACTTTTGGTAACGCCGATGGATGCAAGGCTAAGAGGGAGCTTAGTCACTAGTATGTGAACTCTAGATACCTTAGCCACCTTCGGTTTTGACCTAGCCTTCTTATGGAGATTGGGGTCCGTCATGGGCAACCTCCCTTTCCGCTGACTCGGGGGTCCAAAATTTCAAAAGTAAAAGAAAATAATTATAGAGACAGATGCCTCTGAAATTGCATCAACACCTGGTGTCGCTGGTGAACAATCAGATAGCTTACCTTCTTAAAGTTGAGCACTAAACAGCTACTTCAATCAGTGTTGCTGTAGAGCACACTGTGGCCTCAACATCTCAGTCTGATGCTGAGCAGCCGAACACTCCTTACACAGGGGTCCCCTCACAAATCTCCTTACGTGACAAAAACCAATGTAGAGGAATAATTGTCTACCACTTCCGATTCTGACAAATCCACAATTTTCGACACCTGTAGTGTCAGACTTGAGAAATCCGGGTGTTCTTCCATTGGGAAGAAAATTGGTAAGCAAGGTGGATTCATCAAACTCATCTTTTATTAAAGGAGGCTTTCCCAAAAAGCTATCCGTAGCGGCGTAAGCAGAGAAAATCCTCTCACTCTACCCAAAACACCCCGCTAGTTAGAAAAGAGGATCAAACTCCACGCGCATTGGCTCACTGGAGGGCCAAGACAGGCCTTACACCTGGCGTTCCAACCTTAAGTCAGGTGACTAGATCGGTTAGGCTGGGAGTTGTTCCAACAGACATGTCGAACCAACACCTCACATCAGAGCAAATTGCCCTTTTCTATAAGATGGTTATAGACGTCTCGATTGAGGTCATAATGCCGGCGAGGACATAACCTCGGAAATAGTGCAGAACATGTCTGTACTTGTAATTGAGTTAAGTATTTTCAGGTGTCCCACAAGATTATCTGATTTATACTTGTGTTCTAACTGCTGCTTCATAGCACAACGGGCAGCGGTCTTTTTAATGAAGATATGTAAAGATGAGAGCCCGATGACAACCTGCTGAAGTAGGGCAGGCGTAACATCGAGACAGACAATTCTCTGTATGTTCTCGAGCTTCGTTACCGCCGTCCGTTTAAGAACTTTCGGCCATAAAACTATGGTCGCATATGTTTAACTATCGCAATGTACAGTCAGTGCATTATTTTGGGATTAAGACCCCAAGTTCTCCCATATAAGCTAGCCCACAAAGGTTCTAGTGCCACGCTTGGGCACGAACTTAATATGTACACTCCAATTTGATCGTCTGTCTAAGATAACATAGGGATACCTCACCTCGTTGAAAAAGATTAGAGTAGTAGGGGAGAGTGGGGCAAGATGGGGAGAATTACCTTTTTCAGTATTTCAGCTATTTATTATTCTAAAACTACTTATGTTCTTCTTAAAGCAATTAGTTAGAAGACAGATAACCGAAAGTTCGATTAATTAAGAATTAATTCTTCCATATCAACAAACATGTAGTTTTATTGGTCATTAAACGTCAAGTCTTGCTCCAACCTCCCCTTCCTTTAATGGAATCACACTCAAGCTGACTTTGATTTGACTGTAAACAGAGTTAACACTAGAAGTACATACCTATGTATATGCACACAAACTCAGTTCTCCATGTGCACATTCAACAATTTAAAAACAACGAGCACAATTTATTAAAATGGCAAGGACATTAATGAACAGTCTTTGCTGAAACCGACTATCATTTAAAAACCTCGTCCTTACCTTTCAATTTACGACAGATGTTTTGAACGATACCAAACTCTCATTGGACACATCCTCAAGCAAGCAAGTAAAGGAGATACTCATTGACGTTTATAAATGGACAAGCAGAAAATGAAAACAATTTAATGGAGCAAACGATCGAAATGACTCATTAGCCAACGAGCACCATCATGCAATCCATGTCTGATTCACGCAGTAAAATGCGGGAAAAAAAATTGCACATCCCTTTGCCCGTCGCTCCATTGCTGCCCCAATTGCATGCATTCAATTACGGATAAACGCATGCACGCACACATTTCCGCCCCATTATCGTCCACACCATACCATGGTGTAATTTCGTTCTACACTCTGATGACTGCATGACTGCAGTAAGTATCCTTACAAGGCAGGTAATGATGTCCTCTTCGTCCATCGTCGTCGTGCATACATATTCACGTTTATTAATAATTCCACGCACAGCCCACTCACCGGTGTCGGTCCTTGTTGTTAATTTATGGATTAAACAGAAATCACCTTCCATCCTCGTATCCTTTCTATCCCCCTCAAAAAAATCTACACAGCATTACGTAATGCACTGAACAGAACACATCCTCTGTTTTATGTATGCCGTTTTGTAGGTCATCATACTGCTCGTTCCTCCTGTTGTGTGTGTGTCATAACGGTCATGTTGAAGTAAATCAAAATAATAAATGCACACACGCTGGCAAACAATCGATATTCTCACCCAACTTCCGGCTTTTCTAAAACTGAGCGCCACAGCACAGAGGCCCTTTAGCCTAATGGTCAACAGCTTCGTTCGTCCTTTGTGTTCCTCGCCGGTTCGTTTTCACGTAGCTTTCAGCTTTTGCTAAGGATAGTCCAGCCCCAGAGCCGGCCGTAGGGTGTTTCGCTTCGCTTCGTCTATACACACATAGCAACAGGATGGTTTTCCCGGATATTCCAAAAGGAAAGGATATGCGATGGAGGACGAGAAAATGGAGGATTCATACATACACATGTGTGTATGTACATGCATGCACGGCGCACACCGGTAATCGTGTGCAGAGCTAACTACAACACCGGGTTCCTATTATCGTTCGTCGTCGTTATCGTCGTGTTCGTTCTGTATGTAGTGTGACTGGCTGGCTGGGCTTTAGCTCTATTTTCAGAGCTGCACACAGGCTTCATCATGTTGAAATTATTACCCTGTGTATGCTGTTTGTTGCTAAGGAGGAAATGGTGCGTTATTCATTTTGTTTCCTTCCTTTATGACTTATTGGGATGTGTGTTCGGGGCGTTGTATCACCCGTTAGGGTACGGCCGGAAAGACCACTGGCTAAATTCGTTTAGTATCGAAAGATGAGTTTTAGGGTTACTTCCGTTTGCCGGGCGATGTTCAGGGGGGCGCATCTTCATTGAAATAGAAGGTTTTTAATACACGATAACAAACACAAAGGATTTGAACGAAAATTTTGTAACTTCTTACTGAGAATTGGCAGGATTGACGGTTTGAATATAATTTAAGTGTTTGCGGTGATCTGAATCGGTTGGAAGTCATTTACCTAACTTTGTTGAGATGTCGTTGCATATTTGTCTCAATGGTTTTAAAAAAAAGGATTTCTAGTTTTAGAACGAATGTATAAGATACGTACTGAGATGCATACAGGAAGACCAAACATCAAAACCTTGAATTTCACATTTTGCGTTTAAATGTTTCAAAAATCCGTATAATTACTCGAATACGCTGCCGATATTGACATAATCGGAAGAACGCAGCGTGATGTCCATGGTGCGTTTGTGGATATTGAAACGGAAGCGGCGAAGATGGGTTTAGTGGTCAATAAGACACCGACGTCTCGGACAGAACGTCACAATAGACAGTTATACCTTTGAGGTAGTTAAGGACTTTGTCTACCTAGGCTCGCTATCAATTCAGACAACAACACCATCGCTGAAAACAAACGAAAAATAACTCTTGCCGATCGTTGTTTCTTTGGGCTAAGAAGGGAATTGAATAGCAACGACCTCTCTCGAACGACTAAAGTGACCCTGTATGAGACATTAATCATCACAGTCCTGCTCTACGGGGCAGAGGCACGGACTCTGGTTGTTTCGAGAGAAAAATTCTTCGGATGATTTTTGGTCCCGTCTGCATGGACGGTGAATGGAAGAGGAGATACATAAGTACACGACGAACTGTGGTACAGCGACATCGACTTAGAAAAAAAAAGTGTGAAGCACCAACGTCTGAGGTGCCTGGGTCATGTAGAACGGATAGACACCAATGCTCCGACGAGGCAAATATTCGAATCACACCCGAGAGACGGCGCAGTAGAGGAAGACCGTGACTCAGGTGGCGCACACAAGTGGAAGGGGACCTTAAGCAACTTGGCATGCGAAACTGGAGGCAGTTTGCTAAAGATCGAGCTAGCTGGAGACGCTTGTTGGTTGAGGCCCAGGTCCACCCGGACTGAAGGTATTTTTAGGATTTTTTTTGAAGGTGAAAATATCGAACAATGATATTTAAACTTTGTAGGTATATTATAACAGTTAAAAAGCAAACAAAAAAGTGTATATAATATGTAATTAAAAAAAAATTTTAAGTATTTAAAAAACGGCGCTGAAGATGACCCTCTTAAAAAAAAAATCGACTGGGGAGCCAGTCCTATACTTCCCACCTCATATTATGTTATATCAAAAACAGTGATATTGTTATTTATTTAATAATTAAAGAAAACATGCATAGAGAGCGGAAAATTCGAAGACACACTGTTTAATATTGTTCCACAAAGAGTTGTTGCGCGAACTCGAAAAAAAAAAAAGTTTCTTAAATTTCCTCAGCATCCGCCAGACCGATTGTGCTCAAAATCTAATCAGCTCTAAGTTTAGCGCTGACAAACAAAACAAAACCGCATGGTCCTACGTTGTTTCGTTCTCCAGATATCGTAGGCGGAAAATATTGTTACACACACACACCCACACGCACACACAGACATCATTTCGAAAATGGGTGCAAACGATTTCTAGTGTATAGTAATGTCAAGCCCTGTTCATATCTCGAAACATTTTGATCGGACCGATTACAATACTTCCCTTACCAAGGTGGGAAGAAAAAAGTATGTACCTGTGTGGCGGGTGAAGTGCTGGCTCTTTCACTCATTCAAAAAATAAGAATAAAAAAGATTATTAATCGATATGAGTGTACCTACGGCCGGAACCAAAACAAAAGGAACAAAAAATTTTTTTGACAAAATGGCACGTTTTGGAAATTGCAATATCGAAAACAGACTTTTTTTATTAGTTTTTTTACGTAAAAAATAAGAAGTTATTAAGATACAATTTTTTGTTTTGGTGATTCCGGCAATAGCCACTGGTATACTGAATAACATATTAAAATTTGAGAAGATTCGAATGTATAGTTTTTTTTTTACCTCCCGCTGTGCAGAAAATAGTGGTTTCGAGATAAATGAGTTTAAAGGTTCAAGTATGCGTTCATTGATGAGGCGGCCACTCCTTCGTTAGGCTGTAGAACGTAAACTACCGTCAATATCATTACAAAAATTTAACAGTATATTCTCGAATGACTATACTTTCGAAATATTAAAAAAAAAAATTCTAGTAAGTAAGTTTAAATATTTAAGTGATATGCTGAACGTTTTCTAGCCGAACTTTACAGGAGAGCGAGTCGGGAAATAATACACGTCACTATACGGCGAACAAGTAGTAATGAATCAATAGAATCAATAGAGAAGAGTGTGTTTCCTTGGGTAAATGTGGCACAGCACAGGTAAAAAAAAAAAAAAGGTTCAAGGTTACCGAAGAAAAGCTGGAAGAAGCTAAAGCTATTTTTCAAAATTCCACACAATACGACGAGGCCGTCATTAGCCCCACATGGGGTAAAAGGATTTTACCAACCACCAACCATGCCAACCAACCAAGAAACTAAGCTTCGAAGGTCTCAATTTTGTTTTTCTTTCCATAACACTTTCCAAACGTGAAAATAAAATAAGTTTTGTGATCACTTGGCAATACTTCACAATACAGCATAATTCTATTTTAGTTTTGCCTTCCTAAGTATAAAGAATTGAAACAGCAATAGGTACGAATCACAAAAGAAAATTGTAAACAATTCGCAAAACATACAGACGAGTTAGATTTGAAACACATCTGCATACGTATGCATGTATGTACATATCATTAGTTGGGACTCTCTCATCCACCGCATTCTGAGCAATATCGCGCACACGAAACACTTTAGAGAAGGGAATGTGAAAAAAGAAATAGTCTCTAAACGAATTGTACACAAAGAGCAAAGCAAAAAAGGAAAACAACGATTGTTTCATTTCGATTCTGCTATTCTTCTATTTTTACCGCGACCTGCTCCACAGTACAGCGAGTGATATTTTTATTTTACTGAGCACGAAATACACACGAAGCAAAAGGCATTTTCCTTTTTTTGCTTTCTCTCTTCTTCCTCCTTCGTATTTGTTTTCAACCCACAGGCAGTTTTGTAGAGCGTATTTCGTTTTAATTTCAATTCCGCTTTGCTTTAGGGTTCTCTGCTTGTGACGGCTGCGAACGGGTAGTGAGAGATATTCCTATCTTTTCCTTTTGTTCTTTTCCCTCATGTTTCAACTTCTCAGTATACAACACACAAAACGTTCTAGTTGTGCGTTTTGCTTTCTGTTTTCATTCGTAGAACGTTATTTCGCTCTTTTTTCATCGCAGATTGTGTGTTAAAATGTTTCTCTCGTTGCTGTTTCGTATTTTGTATTTAGCTTTTGCATTCAGTTTCGTGAAGCAGTTATTGGTTGGAGGGTGTTTTATCGGCGGTAATACATTATTTAATAAAAGAGATGTCCCGAGAAGACCAAATTGAATTCAAAAGATCACTCATAAGTAGTGTAAAAGAATATCCTGTAATTTGGGACAAAGAAAACCGACATTACAGCGTGGCAAAGGAATCGGCGTGGAATGACATCGAGAAGTCCTTGAACTATTCGAAGAGTGAGTATGAAATAACGAATTTATCTCCGTTTATCTAAAGGATTTTTTTTTACATTTTTAGGAAGCCTTCAGACCATATGGGCATCATTTCGAAGGCGTTACTATGACATCCTTATGAATAAGACCATGGAAAGGGACAATACTTTTCCAAAATGGAATCTTTTCCACGATATGTCCTTTTTGTACAGGGATGTGAAAGAAAAAATTGAAGAAAAGATGGGTGGTATATCACCGCCATTGCTTGTGCCAGATCCTGAAGAAATCGCAGCTCAAAGAGGTCTTTGTCCATGCTGCATACCGACTAAAACTAAGGAGAATTCGAATATAATCGAAATAGCATTAAGTGATCTACAATCACTTTTCCAAGCGAAAAATACTAGACAAACCAAAAGTTCGTTAGTCCTAAACCCTTTGCATCAAGGTGCATCAACGAAACCCTTGAGTCAACCACTTGGACCTAAGGGTAACAAAATTCAAACTAGTCAGCCTGTGAAAACGAGGAAAAAATATTCCCGCACTTTTACGAAAGAGGATCGTACCGTTGAACGTGAAAAAATCATTGAAACCATTAAGGCTTATCCTGTGTTGTATGCCAAGGACACGCTTGGCCCAAAATGCACTCTAGCTTTTGCATGGAAAAGAGTGGCAGAGAGTGTCGGATTGCCATTGTGTAAGTCATTGCGACGTGTCATTTAATATCACATTTGTATCTTTGCTTCTTTTTGCCACAGTGACGATACAGAACCGATGGAGACTTTTCAGAAGACGCTACGTTGAAGAATTGATGAGAGAACGCTATGCCAATGGACCGTTTCAACCAAAATGGCCCAACTTTGAGCAAATGTCCTACATGCGAGAGTATGTGAAGGCAGACATTGAAGATCTTGATCGAGTGCGACAAGAAATGCAACAGATTGTCAAAGAACAGAAAAGTCGTCAAACAATAGACCTTTGTACTGATGAAGATGATCCATTCTTGATCGCCAATGGGAACCCACCCAATTCAGATAAGCCGCCGCATCAAATCTCAATCTCATCAACAGATATTGAGTCCTACTCCAGAGTTCAACCTGTCATGTGCCATCAATTGGAACAGAATCATAAAAGTGATCTCCCTAGCCAACCGTCGAGTGTCATATCTTTGGATCTTACCAGTGATGAAGACGACAATATAATATACCTTGATGAATTTGATGCAACGGAAAATGACAGCAGTATGGAAGTATATGAAGAGGAGATTGTGTACTTTGCAGAATCTCTGCAGGATGACATTATATGCCTAGATGACGACGATACAAAATAACCTAGACGCACAGAAATTAAGTGTTTTGTATTCGTAATAAAGCTCCTAATAAACTTAACAAGGACTTTTTATTTCCCCACTCTGAACCACCAGTGTCCTCTTTGTTTCGTTATTTAGAAATCAGCAGGATTGGATCGCTTCCCATAGACGAATCATGTCACTGATTACGAATAGAATACAACCTTGTGGGACACCATTTCGGATTTGAATTGAGTTTTGTCTGGTCTTCTCTCTATTGTCTTATGCTGAGATTACTGCTGAATACTCACTGTACAGGGGGAAACTGAGGAAACTGAGGCAGAAGTTATATGAAGAACAGAAAGTCACAAAGGAAAGGGCTATTAACTCATTCTCTCCTTACAAGCGTACCTGGAATGGACGGGATATACCCGATTATGCTAAAAAAAACCGCGACCACAGTCACTCGCATTCTAAAAAATTTATTCTGTGGTGGACCCTGTGGAGACACATACTAAAACGCCGGCGCGTAGTATAAATTGTCTTTATTCTCAAAGCAGGCAAGGCCAGCCATTCCACCGCAAAGGACTTTAGACGTATATGTATGTACATTCATAGAACGCTGAGCCCCAGAGACTTATCTTTCGCATAGCATGCCTATACAAAAGCAAAAACTGTAGGGACAGCGCTGCATAGCGTTGTAGGCTTAGAGATTGAAGGGGCCTTCAACAATGTCAATACAGATGCGGTGCGAAGAACTTTTCTATCCTCAACCTTAATCACACCCTAATTTACTGGATTGAGAGCATTTCGGGGAAGTTAGTAAAGGAGTAGAAGGAACGCAATTACAATTTACAACTCTAGAGGCAGAGGTGAAGTCATATACCCTCTATAATGGTTCTGATGTTTAATGAAATACTGCAATAATTGAAAATCAGCGGAATTAAAGTCACAGCATACTCTTATGTATGCGGATGATGTGGTTCTTCTAAAGACAGCCGAATTCCTTCCAACTTTCAGTGAGCAAATAGAAGGAGCTCTTAAAATATTGGACACATGGACCAAGAGATGTGAACTGACGGTAAACGTGCAGAAAGCAGAGTTGGTACTTTATTAGAAATAAGAGAATGATACTGTAATTCAAAACTCCCTCTGCTGGGGCATCTCTCTCAAGATCTCTGTCAGTGAAAAATACATGGGATTTGTCCTTGGCAAAAATTTTGAAATGAGAACAGAATATTAACGAAAGAATTAGGAAAACTACGACCGCTTTCTACTCAAAAAAATAAAAAAAATAGCTGGCGCGACAGCTCGGGATGAGCCAAGGCCTAGCTCAATCATTCATGTTGTGCGCGTTACATTCTTCGCACGAATGGAAGGGTCCTACAATTTCTTTCCGACTCCGAGCGGCGATTTGAGAAACTCTTTCTCTTTCATGACAGATTATACTCTCGGAGGCTTGTCATTCCCCGACGAGAGGTGGTGCCGCGAAAAATGTTCGGTGTTTTTCCTGACTGGGGCTTGAACCCACGCCGCTCTTTCAGCAGTCCAACGCACTAACCATTGAGCCACGGCGACCACTATGCTTTCTACTCACGCAGTAAAATATTCGGGAAAACCTGAGGACAAAGTCCTAAAAACATCCTATGGATGTACTTTACTATCGCTAGGCCTATACATATTTACCTATGACAGCGCTGTGTGGCGGCAAGCTGCTAGCATAATTGCTAATCTCAAAGCCATCACGGAAATACAGAGATTGGGTTGCATAGCAGCTAGAAGTGCCATGAGAACGACGCCAACTTTCATTAATCTGTTTTTACAAGAATCTGCAGCCAGAAGTGCCCTGTTGATCAGCCAAACGGATGGCTGGAAGTCGAGCACGACGGGACATATCTATATTCTAAATGTAGCAATACACGATAATCTACCTAGACTGCAAATGACCATTCTCTTGTTCATGCCCGAGAAGAGAGGGATGTATAAATGTAAAAATGCCAAGCACGCAAACCAAAGTCATAAGTAGTGATGGGTCCAAAATGGACATTGGCGTAGGTGCAAGTACACTTTCCGACAAACTTAGATTTTTCAAATCAGTTTGGTTCCAGGACCACAGTCGTATTTTGCAGGCTGAGATCCTCTCTCCCCTCGCCAACCCATCTACTTAATCAAACCTAACCTATGCTCTTGTGACAAAATCTGCCCTCTGTAGGTGTAGTTCTTTAAAATAACCATGGTTTGCAATCATGTGAATCTCTTTGAAACTCCAGAACTTCTTCGAAGATATAATCAAAAACCGTTCTTGGAATCCCAAATTTGGTAAAGTAGTCTCCCCAAATCTTACCACGAATTTCATTGTTTAGGTGAACAAACAGATTTATACTGCCATACTGTTTGAATCATGATTCAACACTGGAGAAAGTCCACTCCTAAGATGTATCTTTGTCCCTAAATATGTATCTGAGCTGAGACCTTTTTCACGTTCACCACATTAAGATCCCCAATCGTGACATCGAACAGGAGAAACTAAAGCAAACGCAATCGTTTCACTGTTACCACAACGTGATCCCATCATTTTTTTTTTACCTAATCCACAGAGCGAACCTCTTTCGCTGGAGTTGGAATTTCAAAATCCAATTTCACGTACATACATCCTAACCCTGGAGTCTATCTCCGAATATGAAATTACAACGATAAGAAGATTTATTTTTTTATTTTGGCATATCGCTCCTCGAAGATCTGGAGTTGTACACACATTTCGTCAGAGATACCTGTGGCTGTGCGCGCCGCCACCGAATGGCTTTGAACCTCAATCACTCATTTGCGCAGAGTGTGCATTGCCTAACCAACCAGTAGCTCCTATATTATCTGTTAATCGCTAGCAGTTTGTGTCACCGTAAGTGTTATCACCAAAATTAAATCGAGCAATAAATTTACTTCATCATTGAGATCCTTGGGACCTGATTACCCGTCGGGCTACTAGTGCATTATGCACTCAAATGGAAGTGCCACCACTGCGCTAGAGCCAGAGGTGTGGTTCCGGCTTTTTGTTTTTATTTTCGGCACCAGGTGTCATCGTATATTTTTTCGAAGACTGTTTATTTCCCTTCATTTCGTTGGGTTACCCCTTTCGGGGCGGTTTTCGTTTTTTCTAGTCAAGCCGAACACATTAAAGCTCAATCGCTGATTTATATGACAACAAATTTACGGAGGAGCGGAGTAAAATTAAATAAATAAAATTGCTATCGCCTCACAGATGTGGCACTGTTCCGTGGATGTTGCTGTTGCTGTTGCGTGCTGTCTTCCTGTCCATGTGTGTGTGTGCGAAAAGGGGCTATAAATTGCGCCGCTTTTATTGCTGCGAACACATCGTAAAAAATGATCGAGCACTGATGATTGAGCAAATCGCTGATTTATGGCCAAGAGCGGGGACACTAAGTATCTTCTCGATACATATTTGCCTGGCGGAGCGAACAAAAAATAGAAGGAAATCCCTCTGTTTGCGCCAGAGCACTCATATCTGATTGGGCATCAATTTGAAGCGATTAACATTTTTTATTGGCCATTTTTTTTTTTTTTTTTTTTTTCGTAATACACATGGGAGAGGGACGACGGGTTGGATACGTTTGTTTATATTTTTGACATGGTATAGGCCATAGTAAATGTGTTATTGGCAACGACGCGGTACGGCGCGGTGCCCTTGCGGACCAAAGTTTTATTAATTGTCCTAGTAAAACTGAAGATAAGCTTGAAACGAGAATTTGGTCATAAAAATTTTAGCTGACGGAATCGATAAGTTATCGATGGTGGTTTTGTAGCAGCATCCATCGGCATCGGAGTTTGCAAAGTCACGGTAGAGTGGTTTTATGGCGAAAGTAGTAAAAATTTAGATTTTTCTCACCTTCCTCTTGCCGAGATACTTCAGAAAATAGGAAATTACATGACTTCTTTTTAAAGGAATCTACAACCAAGTAAAATCGACGCCAAAATCTCGCAGATGGTGCTGGATCACCTTGTGGAAAACCAAGGTGGCCCCCTTTCCTATGTCGATTCAGCCGAAGTCGTTAGAGGGTTAAGAATCATTAAGTGTGAGGATAGGTTCTCGAGAGATATGGAGCCACTTGAGAATTTAACTAATCCCAGCCATCCCCTATAATGATTTTAACACCGATTTTCCTATTCTATTCCCAAACTGAGAGGACTGGGAGTCAAACAATGTAATCAAAGACCACGAAATCGCGATTTACACTGACGACTCAAAAATGGAATGTAGCGTCTTCCAAGCCGAGATCCTGGCAATAGAAAAAGCTACAAGCTGCAGAAAAGATTGTAACCTTCGCACATCGGAGTTCACCATCTTCGTTGACAGTCAACCAGCTTTAAAATCGATAAAATCCAATACAACCAAATCAAAGGCAGTCAAGAAATGTCGTGACATAAGGCATCGTACTGTCAAACTCTGCTGGGTTCCTGGACATAATAACATAGAAGGGAACGAAAAGGCCGATGAATTGGCAAGATTGGGGTCGGCTATGAATATTAGAGAAGCCGACACATCTGTCATGCCAATGATAGGGAGATTGCATGGGATAATAGACAGCATAATAGAGAAAAAAGCTAACTCCCTCTGGTTTGCTAGAGAGGATTGCGCCACCTCTCGGACGCTATGGCCGAAACTAAATAAAACTAAAACAAGGTGCCTTCTGGCACTGGACAGATCCTCTATCCTTATGCTCACTGGAGTTATCACAGTACACTGTGCCATCGGAGTCATGCTCCGCAAGTGGAGAATCGAGTCCAACGATTTATACAGAAGCTGCGGAGATGAAGAAGAGGTAGAATCAATCCAACATCTGCTGTGCCACTGCCCCGCCCTGCAAGAACGACGTCTAGGCTGTCCCGGGAACCACACTGCTATTCCCACAACAATCAAAGGGTACTCACAATGGACCTCCAGGTCTTCGAGCGAAAGTGATAAGACCTATCCATCAAACACCCTTCGTAACCTAACCTAACCTAATTCCAGCCAAAGATA
Source organism: Matsumyia berberina (assembly GCA_917880715.2). Lineage (NCBI taxonomy): Eukaryota > Metazoa > Arthropoda > Insecta > Diptera > Syrphidae > Matsumyia > Matsumyia berberina. The sequence goes on from OU862870.1 coordinate 66,431,712, forward strand.
TCCCGCAGATATCGAGGGCTCGTATTTAGTTAGGTAACATGCCGATTGACAGTGAAAAGCTGCTCCAGTGTCTGTAAATCCACAACCCTGCGGTCCCAATGGATGAAGACTGAACAGCGGCAGAAAAACAGCACAACTATTCTTCTTCTCATTAACGAGGAATGTTTGGGGTTAGAAAAGTCTTACTACCGTCTGAGGTTTGACGTAAGATATGCCAAACTTATAGTTTACAAATCCCAACTACCTCCAATGTCCCTGATAAAGATGATTTTAATTTATCTGAGGCACTCAGAGTGTGCCACACACAATCTACGTGTCTTCATCCAGGAAGCCTGGGTAAGGGCATCTACCATCAGAGGACTTCAAGACAACAGCTACAACAATAGATGTTAGATGTTAGAAATTGGGGTGTGTGTTTGTGTGTGTGCACTGCGACCTATTTAGATCTATTGTGCTCCCCCATGCTCATATTGGCCGATATATCTCGACCTAGAGAACCTCCTCCAATCCAATCGCTCTGAGAAATCGGAGTATCTGGATTGGGTCCAACGAAGGGAGGTCCATTTCAAGGAAAGTGTACGCTCCCAGGTGAACTCTTCTTTTGTGGATCAATGCTCCACAGTCCATAAGGAGGTGTGACGGAGTCTCCTCGGCATCGCTGCAGAGTCTGCAGTTTCCGTTTGCTTCTATTCCTATTTTCCTGAGATGCTCCCTGAGTCTGCAATGGCCCGTTAGGAAGCCATTGCCAGTACCTAGGCAGGCCTTGCTCCTCCTTCGGTCGTAGTTCCCGAGGAGTTCCTTCGCCTGCCTTAGTCCCGGGAGTGTTTCCCATAGCATCCTTCTTTTGCACTCTTCCTCTCTTCTCAGTTCCTCTTGGATTCGATGCGGTCCCAGCCCGCAGAATGGTTCGGGTCCAACAAATGGTGTTTCTGACCCTTTCCTTGCCAGTTCATCGGCTGCCTCATTTCCCTCTATTCCTACATGACCTGGCACCCAGTAGAGGGTGATTTTATTGTTCCGGCCAAGTCTGTTTATCTTTTCTAGACACTCATAGACCAGTTTGGACCTGAATTCGTAGGAACTCAGCGCCTTGATAGCAGCCTGGCTGTCTGATAAAATCGCGATATTTTGCTCGTGATATCTTCTATTGAGGCTTATTTGTACACATCTTTCGATCGCGTATACCTCTGCTTGAAAAATGCTGGGCGATGTTCCCATTGGCTCCGAGAACTTGGTTCGGGGCCCGTATACTCACGCCCCGGTGCCCGTGTTTGTTTTGGAGCCATTGGTGTACCATTTGATGGCGTTGTGCTCAAATTGGTACACCCTGTCGTTCCATTCTCTTTTACTGCTCAGTTCTATGTTGAAATTCTTTTCAAAGCATTATTTCTTGATTGTGTCGTCTCTAGGCCAGTCTAATAGTGGGACTGTTTTGGAGAGGGAGTCTCGCTCTTTGCTTGCGATGCTTTTGCCCCTCCCCACTCCTTCTTTAACAATTCTTAGGATTGTTTCCTTTGCGACCCTTTCCAGCACAATGTGAAGGGGGGTGAGCCCCAGAATCACCTCTATAGCAGCGGTGGGACAGCTTCTCATTGCTCCTGTAATGCAGATGCATGCCAATCACTGCAGTTTTTCCAGGGCTCTCTTTGCTGTGCTTAGCTTGGTTCGTCCTGCTCAGGGTACTGCCCCATATGTTATGATGGGTCTGACCATCATGATGTACATCCACCTCAGCATAGCTGGTTTACATCCCCAGGATTTTCCTGAGATACGCCTGCATATCATGAGTGCTCGGGTGGCTTTGCACACTACCGACTCCATGTGGGCCTTCCATAGAAGTTTACTATCCAGTGTTATGCCTAGATATTTGACCTGTTGTTGAATGTCAATTGTGGTTCCACCTAGTAAGATCGGTTGCATGTGTCTGAGTTGCCTTCTCCTAGTGAATGGTACTATCGTGGTTTTTGTGGGATTAATTTTGAGTCCCACTGATACACACCATTCTTGAGTTACTCGTAATCCTCTTTGGATTATACTGCTGAGGGTGTCTTCAAATTTTCCCCTAGCTATGATCACTATATCGTCCGCATAGCCTTGGCAGTCTATGCCGATTCCCTCTAGCTTTTGCAGGAGCTCGTCAACCACCAGACTCCACATTAATGGGGATAAAACTCCTCCCTGTGGACACCCTCTGGTTGTGTTTACTGTGATGGTCTTAAGCCCCACCACAGTTTCGGCTGTCCTGGTTCTCAGCATCTCACGCACCCAGTTGGAAATTGTGCGGTTTACTCCTTTCCTTTCAAGGGCCTTTCCGATTGCCTCATGAGAGGTATTGTCGAAGGCTCCTTCGATTTCTAGGAAAGCACAGATGACTGTTTCTTTGTGGTCCAATGCATCCTTGATTAGACTAGTTAGCTGGTATAGTGCGGTTTCCGTGGATTTCCCAGCTTGATACGCATGTTGCCTGCAGTGAAGAGGTATTCTCTCCAGCACAGTTGTCCTCAGGTAGTTGTCTATGACCTTTTCCATTGTTTTCAATGTGAATGAGGTCAGGCTTATTGGTCTAAAGGATTTCGGTGAGGTGGTGTCTTTCTTTCCCACCTTTGGAATGAAAATTACCTTAGCTCTTCTCCATGTACTCGGTATGTACCCGAGGGCTAGACTGCTCCTTATTACTCCGAGGAGGTATGGCATAATTGTACCTTGCCCTCTCTGTAGGAGAGCGGGGAGCTACAACAATAATAACACACCTTCTGCAGAAGATGCAAGGACATTAATGAGAAAGAATCTGTATGTCATTTCCTCTGCGGCACTGGTGAGGACCAGACAGCGCACGTTAGGAAAACCCTTCTTCGTGCACCTCGGCGAGATAGCTGAAATAACGATTATAGAATTGATCCTGTATCTGAACTTCATTGGTTGGAGTTGACCACATCACAACACAACAAATCAACACTCACACACGGTTTGAGTTTGACTCTACCTACCTACCTCGACTTGGGGTAAGTTTGTAGAGAAACTCCCTTCTGGGAATCTTCGAACTGTATAATCTCATCCAAAAACTTGTCTATGAACGTCTTGGTCGAATAAATTATGATAAATTGCATAATGATTTCCTTGAAAGGTTTCTCTCTGTAGTAGATGCCATATGACACGACTATTACATCAGTGGTGCAGAGGAATAAATGCCCACTTTAGGAAGAACTTTTTGTACAACTTTCATAAATAAAAGTCAGTGATTCGACACATTTCTAGCTTTGAGTACCGCACAGGTCAGACAGGTTTTGCACCTCAGCACCACTATTATAACTTACAGTGCCGCCTCCCCGTCTAATCACTTTCCGTCAGTCACCTATGTAGGTCACCCAATAAATACCAGAGATACCATTTTCAATTACCGATAAGAACCCTTAAGACCTATTCGTTATCTATCCAAATGAACCCATTAAGTCCTCTGCGCTATAAAATCCCCCAGACTTATTCACTCTCCCCGATAAGCATGCATATGTCAAAAGCGGGCATTAAACGTTATCTCAATTCGGCCCGACCTAATCCCTTTTGAAATCTTCATTAATTCGGGATTGATTAGGCTGGCCATCCCCGATTCTGTTTTTTTTGGAAACCGCTCCAGAAAGAAAACTCATAATTACTTTTCCTGACGTTGATTGGCACCTTCTACAAGCGTAGCGGTCGTGTGTATACTCCTACCATCACCTGATTCTCTGCCTATGGTCTCGCATCGTTCTAGAGAACCAATCAGCCGCATACCTCGTTGAACGTTGTGGAAAAATCCTTTATAAGCCTCCTGAAGGATACCACACACTAACGGGATTTGAGGCAATTTTTTTTTCTTTGTTTCCGTCGGTCGTCCGCTTTTTGCATCTTTGTGCATACTTTGTGTGGAAGGGCCAACCCATCATCATCCTCTGCCATCATCATCATCATCATCGCACATCATTCATATGGAAATTAATAATTTTATGTTTATGCATGCAGATAGATGGGCGTGTATATGGATGTGTGTTGTGTATGTGACGTGCCACATTCACCCCGTAAGGCAAACACCTCAGAGATTGCGAGAACGAAGTAGAAGACGAACCAGGAGAGTAAATCCAATTAAGCTTAACAACACCTGATACCCAAGACAGGCCCTTTGTCACGTATGCTTCTTGTTTGCCTGAAATGTCGGATGTGCACCGGCGGTCCGATGATGTTTCGTTGTTGATGGTGATGATAGTGATAATGTTGATGATGTTCACCGAGGAGTCCAAGATCCTAATGTGATGCCTTGAAGGAAGGGCCGCCCGTCCGGTTGGCGCTGTCTTATATGAGACGTGCGTTCTTGGTTCCTCCTTCATTGCGGTGAGATATGCATGATACATGTGTGGTGTTATTGATGGACTAGAGTCACTAATGCTGCTTTTATAAAAATTAGTCACAGCAGATACATACAGCAGATACGAACTTACAGCATAACCAGCAACAGAACGAGATAAAGATCTGAGGGAAATTTTCCTTCCAGCATGTCAGCAATGTCGGGCCTAAATGTCCTCCCTTCTTTATATGTAGTACGAGGATATAATTCGTTACTTGAGTAGTCAAAAAAGCAGGGAAATATACATGTCTAGACTGTTAACTTGAAAACCACGCGCCAAGTTTGCATTGAAAGGCGTACATAGTACCCTAGAGCGAGTCTTAGACATCCACATGCAAAGCGTTTAAGAAGCATCACCGCTACCTAAGTTACAGCACGCTTACCTCAAAGGAAAATCCACGGGAACGACACTTCACGAGGTGGTGCGAAAGATTGAAAAATCAATCCACTACAAAGAATACACTTGGGACTCCTTCTTAGACACAGAGGGAGCCTTTAATAACGTACAGTCGTACACCCTGAAACTATTCACGAATCTCTGATCGACGTAGAGAAATTTATTAGTCAATGGATAGTCTCTATGCTTAGAACAAGAATCATTTAGGGAATATTAGGTAACAGTCACTTAGCCGAATTCGCTCACATGGGAATGTCGCAGGGTGGTGTCATTTCTCCTCCATTCTGACGGTCGTGAACACAATTCTTGTGAGACTAGGCAGGAAAAGGGTAAAAATGGTTGCGTATGCGGATGACGTGGTGATACTGGTGTCAGGGATGTTTCCCTCTGTGATAAGTAAAAGCATGGAGGCTGCTCAAGAGGTAAACACCTGGGCCGCAAGGAGTGGCCTAGGTGTAAACCCGAGAAAAACTGAACTGATGCTATTCACTACCAAAACCGAAATATGTACTTTACTTCACTCTTGCCCGTCTTAATGGTCAACCACTCACACTATCCCCCAGCACTACTTATCATGCTACACCAAAAACTTAACTGGGACCAAAATATAGAACACAGGGTCAGGAAGGTAAGTGTAGCCTATAGCAAAACCTGTGGAAAGTGGGGACTTCAACCAAAGCTAACTTTGTCGATGTACACAATCAACTTCTATCTACGAATCATTGATAGGGTGGCCTGCGTTGAGCAAAGGCTGCAACCTTTCGAAACTCAAAAGGCTCCAAGGAACAGCGAGTATAGGTACCCAGGCGTATAGAGCTCGGCCCCAATGGGTGCCCTTACTCTGATCTTTCATCTTTTGCCTCTCGTCTTAAAAACTAAATCAATAAATAGCTGGCGCGACAGCTCGGGATGAGCCTAGCTAGGCCTAGCTTTTTCGCAACCATTCATGTTGTGCGTGTTACAATTTTCGCGCGAATGGAAGGGACCTACAGTGTATTATCGACTTCGAATGGCGAGTTGAGAAATTATGCTTCCGGAAGGTTGTCATTCCCCGACGAGAGGTGGAGCCACGAAAATATGTTCGGTGGACATGGCTGGGGCTTGAACCCAAACCGCTCGCACAGCTATCCAACACACTAACCACTGAGCCACGGTGGCTTTTCGACTTACACACAACAAATACCGCACTATGCAGCGTAGTCAGATTCAAAGACTCAAGGTGTTGGACTGCAAGGCCCTACGGCCACAGCATTATGCTGGACTCATTACCAAACAGCATTGCTACGTCTGCAACCGACTACATCACCCCCGAACTAGATTTCAGGAAAAAACTTTGGATTCCCACTCAAGCACAGTAGGAGAAAGATGAAGCGGAGACGGACTTCGGCACAGTCACTTACACCGACGGATCAAAGATCAACTATTGTTTGGGTACCGGTGTTTACTCGGAATCACAGAAAATATCAAGATCATCAGGTGGAATTACTGGCAATCCGAAAGGCTTGCACGTTACTCGGCTGTGACACAATGCACAAACAGTAGAGTGCTATCCTCAGAGATAGCCAAGCCGCAAGAATGCCTGAACGAGCTTGCCCACTTGGGCGAACGGTTCAGGGTCGCACTGTTTTGGCTTGAGCTCTACACGACTCACTCGCAACATGGGTCCACGTCCCGCTAGGAGCTGCTTAAGTTTGTTTGTTTGGATTGTTTACAAGGACAAATTCACTGACATTTCCTGCAAAAGGACAACCTCCAATGAAGGGAGCTAACAAACTGCCCCATATCAAGGAAGACATGGCCGAACCTACGATAATATTGGAACAAAAGACCTCCTAAACAGAACCCGTCCAGAAATTGCCAACATAATGGCGATAACCACGGGCCATTGGGCTATTCCATATAAACTCCATTGTCGCAGCCGCGGAAGCGAAAACGAGAAGGAAATTCTCTCGCACTTCCTCTGCAGATTTCCGGCACTGGGAAGGGCCAGACTGCGTGCACTAAACCAGCCATTCTTCGACGACTCAACGACATCTCGGGTAAAGAATACGAGATCTAATCCATTTTCTATTCTCCACAGACTGGATTTAAATACTCCCGACTGTCTCACCTAAGTAAATACCGTCTTCCAGGTCACGTGAGTCATGGTAACAAAAACCCACATCTTATTGCTAATTGTGTTCTTCTGAACCACCACCTCTACCAACCTCCCCTTGCATTAAAAATTATAGACAATCTTGGCCCGTTATATGGAATCATAAAATTTCTCGAATCTGGTCTCTAGAAAACGCATAAAGATCCATCATCTCAACTACATTTATGGCCAACATCCGTTCCAAAGACATCCTACATGGGAAAACTTTACGCTATTCCAACCTCAAGCACTCATGCGACACACACTCTCTTCTATTGATTCCAACGATTTTCGGAAGTTGACCGGTGATATCCGGCGATAAAACACTACATTCTCGGGGTCACTCTTGAATCACTGCAAAAAGAAAGAAAACCGCTCAACCCACATCGAAGTCAACCTCGTACCATCACTAAAATATTCCCCTTCCTTCCTGAAAATCATAAAATTGTCCCAACGTCGGAAAGGATTCAACATCAACACAAAGGTGAACGAAGGCAAAACATATTTTCTTCCTTCTCTTCGTTCGTTCAGACAATAAACTATAGAAGCCGGAGAACCAGGAGAAGGAGGCAGATTATTCTCCTGTTGGTTTTGCCATTTCTTCGGATCATTTATCACAGAGTTGGAGACACGTATTCAAAGGATTGACAATGATTTTAAGCAAACATATTCCATCTACGTGCAAAATGTTGATCCTTGGCTGTCGTTTTGGCATGCCTAAGAACTTTTCAACACAATTCTCTCTCCTGCCGACGTTAAGCTCTATGCAAATGGTGAAACACAGGAATATAACTGCAACTGCAAGGTATCCTTACGTCGAGAGAAGGTTCAGTCTAGGGAATGGAAATACTTGTGACACGCCTGTGAAAGGGGTTTTATTCCCAGGGAATGATGGTATTTATAAAACGAAAACGAAATTAAACATTTCGTTTTTTTTGTTTTTTCTGAATGGAGCACAGGAGACGGAGAAAAGCGAGGCTCGTGCTTAGTGTAGCCGAAATGTTATTTAGATTTCTAACGTGCACACAAAATATTCAAAACACCGAAGGGGTCCATAAATGTTTGGTACGTGAACGACCCTGATGGTTGTACTGTATTTCCTGGCAGATTTTATGTCCAAAGGGTTACAGCCTCAGTTTTACACGGTGTTTTGTTTTACGAGATCTTTCGCTGTCACGGCTTAACACTCTGTAAAATTGAGCTAGCCTTACGTAGCCAATACACACATATGCAGATAAAAACGAAAAATGAAGAAACTGCACCAACAACAGAGGCATTCAACCTTTAAAGAGAAAACTTTTTAATGAGCTACACCATCTGTCTATTAAACAAATATTAAAATGTGAGAGACCACCCATATTGCAGCCGGCGGGCCACTGTGAAGATCTCAACTGTGACCACGTACAACTGCAGTTCAGCAGACCACCCAGGAATAGGTACGGCGAAAACTAATTTCCTCCCTCTAAGATTCATCTGTCCTTTCTCACCCCACTCCTCACTCAATGACATTATCTCCAACATCTGCACACAATTTTTCTCCTCAAATATTGATCCACTCACTGCTTACACACCAGAATGATGAATCTACCAAAAATTCCTTGTCCTACGTATGAAACCCTCTCGAAAAATTCAAACGTTAGAACTCGTCTAATGCAATCTGCAATAAATAAGTTGAGGACACTTGACATTCACCCTCCATCCAAACACATTTTGATTAAAGACTCTCTCATTGCATTCCATTCCATGAGCAATGACGACGACGTCTCCTCCAGTGGTCCGAATCATCGCCATTATCATCCCGAAGCGAACAGCCGGAATGCATTGCCATCCCCATGTACATACTGAACCACATATCGATCTCACTGGTACCCCAAAAAGATGTAACAACATTCCCAAAATGACATGGCCGCAGTTGTTCAGAAACCACCCCCACCGTTCCCACCTACAGTACTCCCCCATCGGTACCAGCTCAATGAATGCTATTACAGCGACAGCAACATCTCTACTGTTTCCGGGTTTAATTCGGATTCGAATTCAGAGGAGAATTCCATCCCAACCCCGACCAAGTAACAAATGGAAATTGTCTCTTCCTCAACCCTATAAACTGCAATGCAGTTAATTAATTACAACACATGAAATATATAAATGGGGATAGATAGATACTCTTGCAGTCTGTCGAGGACTCGTACTCGAATTCGTACTAGAATTTGTGTGCTGCTGGATATTGGAATACTTGGGATTGTTTGGCCATCGGCTTTCCCGGGGAAAGTTTTCAATTCTCGCTCAAATACACTTTTTGGGTATGCGCCCGCACAGGGAAACTTCTCGCTCGCTGTCACCAAAGTCCTTTTGAGAAATTGACTAAAAGTTTTCGTGGTTTTCTTGGGGACTTTCGAAAGCGGTTCCATTCCGAAATTGAATTTTTGGGAAAACTGCTCAAGTGCTTAACTGCTGGGCTGGGATTAAGGACGACGACAACGGGCACCTTGTCAGTGTTCGGCTTCCTTTCGCTGTGGAACCCGGGTCCAATTCAATAGGTTGCCATGCAAATCCGAATCGATTAGCTGGGCTTACCGATAATGCTCCTGTCAATTCCAAGTCTGGCGCTGACGCTGGCGAAAAGGGGCGAAGCTGCTATTTGCAATCAAAAGGGCTGACAGCCCTTCCATGAAACTAATGCCGTAATTTACTGGCCTTCCAATAACTCTTTCACCGAAGCTTATAATGTCTACGGGCTCCCCTTTTCTGTGATTAGCCTACCAATATCTTTGGATTAAGTTTGAAATTTCCAAATGGAGCGTACGTCTCCTGCATGGTAATGAGTTGATTTTGTTGAAAATATTAATTTTCTAAATGGGGAAAACTAATGGCGTTGCCATATTTGGAGCAGGCACTGGCACTTCGCGGTAATCATCGACGACATACGCAATGAAGACGACGACCACGATGACGACGACGACAACGTGAATGGCGACGAGTTTCCAAATTGCAATTTGAAAGCGATTTAAGTGCACGCAGAGTGCGTTAACCGCACGGCGGACACACTGATGTTTTTTGCTTTTTTTGTGATTATTTATGGTGCAGACCGGGGGACAATTTGTTTGACAGAAACAGTGGATGCCAGAAGTATTCATTCACTGGAAACGACATGCACTCAAAGTAGCCCGCCTCACCTGAGTCTCTTGTAGACCTTGCACGTCGAACAGGGGAGAAAGACACTGCGGCTGTTTCTACGAGCTTCAACCGAAAAATATGGACGAAAAGGACACACTCACAGAAAAAATGACCAAAAAGGAGCTCTATAAACGTGACAGCGAGGTAGATGCAGAGATGTCACGTAAGGAAACAGATTCAGAATTTCTATAAAAGGGCTCTACAAGGTGCACAGTGACACCGACCTGACCAAAAAGATTCATGTACAAGGATTAAGATGGCCAGATTCGGTAATAATCCAACCCGAACAATCTCAGATTCCGCCCCGATTATGGATTTTCATAGCTTTGAGTTCTTTAAGGGATACGTCAAATTAGGTTAGGTGGCTGGCCCCGCTCAGACAGGAACACACTTAGTCCAGATTGGCCCATTGTGATACCACAACGAAGAAAATCGGCTTACCGGCACCAGGGAAACAGAATATGTAGCATAACTACAACGAAAGTGGGCAACCGTAGCGGTGTTAACCCTAAGAATTGACCCATTTCGTCCCAAAGATGAAGTTTCTTATCTTCTGCATGTCGAGTTCAACTAGATCATTAAGATCGTCATAGAAGTATTCCCCGAGGGTTCTTCTTCTTAGCGTCGCAAGAGCAGGACATGTACATAGTAGGTGGGTCGTGGTTTCCTTTTCCTCCTCGTCCCTACAGCTTCAGTAGAAATCGTTGGGGGGGACCCACAGTCTAAGTACATGCCTGCCTATCAAGCAGTGTCCGGTAAGGACCCCTATCTGTGAACCTATTTTTTTCCGGTTTGTAGATAAAAGTATCTCCGTCTTCTTTAAAGCCAGGTTAGGCCAGATTTGTTTTGACAGGAGACAAGTGCTGATGTTGTTCCACCTATGGCTTGTCAGTTTCTTGGCAAGACAAGCCGCAGCTTCGCAGACTGCCGTAATTTCCGCTTGAAATGCACTACAGTGAATCAGCAGTCGCGTGGTGATGGCTAAGCCAGGTGCATTGGAGCAGACTCCAGCCCGCGTACCGCCCGCTGTCTTGGATGCATCTGTGAATAATTCTAGCGAGGAATCGTTCAAAACTGTACCAGATTCCCAAGAGTTTCTGCTAGGAATCCGGGTCTTGTACCTGACGTTGAAGTCAATATAGGGGACAACGTAGTCCGTTCTACTAGGAATAGTAAGGTTGTCCCTAAGGATCGTAGAGTGGCTCCTTGCTGTGCTGATCAGCTGGGAGGATTCTCTGAGCCTTAATGCTGCTTTGACTGCCATTAGCTTCCCAAAGATATCAACAGGATGCAGATGGAGCATTACCTCCAGTGCAGCAGTGGGGGTTGTTTTCATAGCACCCGTTATGCAAATGCATGATCCCATTTGTACCTTTTCAAGCAGGCTGCTGTTGGTCTTTTTGTCCAGTGCTGTCTACCAGACCAATACTCCATACATAAGGATCAGCCTCACCACCGCCGTATTTATCCAGGGACTAGTTTAGGTTGCAGGCCACATTTCGGGCCCAGAACCTTCCGGTAGGAGTATAAGGAAATTCAGGCTTTCCTAGCACGGTCCTGAATATTCAGCTTCCAGCTGAGTTTCCTATCGAGTATAACCCCCTGGCATGGTCTACAAATTGGATTTCCGTGCCTTCTTATTTGGGAGGCGTCACTCAAGGGATGCTGTAGCCCCAATTCAGACATATCTGGCCTGAGCAGTCCTTCACTAGTCGAAAATTCCCTAACACACCGTTCCACAACTTCTACCCACCTCTGTCGACAAATCGCCTTTATTAGCATGCAACGCCATGCAACACACTCCGAGTGTGTATGTAGTGTACGCGATCTAGGCGAGTGTCAGTCTTTATCGTTTGTACATCGTCGTGTCGTTTGAATTTCATTTTCCTCGTTTTGATTATCGTTTTATTATTCTTCGTTCGTTTTTCGTTGATTTTCCCTCTTGTGTGTCGTTCGTCTATTATTTTTTAATTTCATTCTTTTTTTTTTTTTGATTTCATCTTTTGTTTATTTATTTTTAATATCTCTTCTGCACATGGGAGGGAGGTGGTCGCTCTGAGGGTACGACTGCACCATGTCATGAATTTCAAAGTGCCATGAGGACAACTTGGTCACTCTCTTGCCACCGCCGCTGATGCTGTTGCACTGCTGCTGCTCGGTGTGTGGGCATTTTGGTTGTTCGCTTTGCATTTGATTGCCAGGTGGACGTGCTTTTAGAATGATTGTTGCGATGATGATTATGGCGATCGTGGCGATGATGATGACCCCAACACACACCACGTGGCATAGAATAGTTAAGTTCTCTCGCGTTGCTACCCACTCGGAGATCTGCATAATTTGCTCCTCTCAGGGATTGACGCGACAACGTTTTCTTGTTTTCATCCAAAACCTAGTCATGGTTGTGTCGTCGAAATTGCACTTGGGAGGGCTCTCAGAAAACTAATCCACACAACACAAGCACTCACATTTTTTTCCACTTGAAATTGATTAATATGTGCGAAGCAGGAGTGTTTTGAATATGATATTCATGCCAAAAGGGAAATTTTTCATTCGGTATAGATACAGAGGTGCTCCGCGGATACCTGCTGACAACTCTCGCATTCAATTATTCATAAAACGCGAGCGAATTTGTCAAAATGTTGAAAACAAACACAGAAATCTGAATTAAAGAGGAGCCAATGGGGGGTGGTGGATATTGCCGGGGGTATACTTAAGAGTGATTACTGTTGTTACTTCTTGCTCTGTTGAATTTTTCTTTTTCAGCTTTTTCGAAAAAGCAAAAATCATATTTCTTCTTCTCTAAACCACGGTCGAGAAGGGAAGGCGCAGAAGAGTTGAGTACAGAGATTAATTAGTTTTTGGTGTTTCTTGAAGGTGAGGGAGGCACATGTAATGTGTCATATATCATTCGAGTAATTGGTACGGGTAACGTATGCGGGCGGAGGTATAACCATATTTATTAGAGGCGTTGAAAAATGATTACAGAACATGAACGAAAGCACAATGTGCGGTGGAAGCCCGCAGGTGGAACTATTTAAACACCGATAAAATGTTTGTTTTACATTGAGTGGATTTCTCGTTAGAACACTTGGACTTTTATACAAAATTGACTTGAAAATATGTATATGACTAAGCGACACACGTGTAAGACAGATGATCTTTCTTTCCATACAATCTGCAGGTATTCCTATCTCTACACGGACTTCATTCCTATAAACGGCAAATGTCAAAAGAGTGACGCAGTCAATAATTAAAAACTTCTCCCTCCCGTCTCCCACATCGAATCAACTTTGAAAAGACATTAATTTAAAAAAAAAAAAAAGTTTTTACTGACGCATTGATCCAATTCAACTGCTTGACATAAATATTTAAAACAAAGTACAAGATTCTCCTTGACAAACTTTCTCAAACAATACCTCCTCCGGCATGGTTAAGCAATTATGCCTAAGCATCGATAATTAATCAGGCCCATACCATGCTCAAAGTAATTAAACTCTAATTACATTTTTACCCTGATTTTGTATTGAAATAAGGAAAAAGCTCTGGAAATTCAGGCGACATCAATCAAGCGTATTCCCTGAAACACTGCTCTGATAGTATGTCAACTTACCTCTGATTTGTTTGATTAATTCGCCAACCTTCCTCCCGTAAACGATACGCTGGCTGGGTGGCATAGGAATAAAATTAAAAAACTTTCACTCAACGGCGCGGGGTATGGTATGGCAACGACTTTCATTCAATTAACACAACGTGGGCTTTTGACAGCCCATTTCTTACCCCCAATGGGGGGACGCATGACAAAGAAAACTACTTATTGATAATAAATGAGCCGCACCTCCATTTAACTTTAACGACAGAGTAATTTTCCATCAGACAAAACTTTAATTAATCTACAACAGCCTTCTTCTCAGACTCCCCAAATTAGAGAACCCATGCTAGACACTATGCGCGTTCGTTCTGTCCGTCGTCGGTCGGTAAATGTAATTATAATTAGCCACCTTTTGCTAATCGGAGTCCCGTCGAAGGAAGCCGTTTAGCGTAATTAATTTAATTTTACAAAAAAAAAAGGAACAACAAAATCAATTAGTAACTCCATCATCAACAACAACATCTGAGCCAAAACACGAGACCATTAAACATTCAATCCAACATTATCTATTCCAGCCACCGAAAGATACATTTTGTTGCCAAAGTGATACTAAATTTAATTTGCCCCTGACAATGGAGCGCAATCAATAATTATTAATCGCTAATTAAGATTAAATTAAACGTCAAATCAAAGTTGGATGGTGGACGAACGCGATATTTGACAGTCGCGGCCATGTCGAGTATGAACACCGCATTAGTTGTGCCTGAATGTCACGGGATGGGTCTGCGATGGTGTGATACATTTTTCAGTGTTCAACACCCCTGAAGCCATTAAGATAGCTCAATGGAGTGGCAGAGATTCGAATGGAAGACGAGTCCTGCGCGCACACGATTGACACAGCTCAGTTGTTGTATCCCTCTTAAATCTGAATTTTGACATTTCTGTGTGCTGTGTACCAACTCCTTCTGTGTGAAATGGCAGCACATTGTTTGCCAAAAAATTAAAAGACAAAAAGAGAAAAATACTAGAGCGTGGTTAGTGTTGAGGATACGATGGGGTTTCTTTCCTTGGAAAATTGTTTGCCTCCTGTTTCACTGTGTTAAAAATTGAACGCTGGCGGTTATGACATCTGGCGATTGGAAGATTAAAAATAGTGCAGGATCTGTAGGGTGCTACAGACATATTTTGACATTTGAAAATATAGGAACAGCCGTTCGAAGACCTTTCACCCATCCACTGCTTTGTGATAAAGGGTTTCTCAAACGGGATTCCGTTTGCCGTGAAAACGTCTATAGAAGCTTGGAATGGAATTCAGTGAGAAGCAGTGTAGTTGCAAAAACCCAGGGACCGAAGGGTCCATCATAATCAATGAGGAGATAGTATTGGTACAGAGCTCATTTAAAATCAGTTGTGAAGGAGAGGTATTTCAGAAAAATTGGTTGCTACCGTCAAAGCGAAGCGAAATGGTCGCCGTTAGACTGCTGTGTGAGTAGCGTGGGTTCAACTCTTAGCCATGTCCATCGAACTTTTTTCGTTGCACCATCTCTCGTCGGGGAATTACAAGCCTCTGAAAGTATATTTTTGTCATGAAAGAGCTTTTCAACTCGCCGTTCGGAGTCGGCAATAAATTGTAGGTCCCTTCCATTCGTGTAAACTGTCACGTGCTGGACAAGTGTAGACAACTAGAGGAATTTGATATTCAAAACGCTGTATACTGTGTCCATTGTTATTTCTTGTAGTAAGTAACGGCCGCCATCGACCAAATATTCACACTGCGGTAGATCTTGGAGAAAATCCTGCAACTTCAAATCGATCACCACCTTTTCATCGATTTCAAGGCCGCCTATGACAGCATCTATAGAGACCAAACTCATCCGTCTGTGCAGGATGACGATGGAGAATGCACGCTGCTCCATCAAGGTCGGTCAAGACCTCACCGAGACCTTTGATGTCAAAAAAGGTTTTAGACAAAACGACGCGCTGCCATGCGACTTCTTCAACATCGTTCTTGAAAGAGTTGTGCAAAACGCGCCAACACCAGAGGCACAATCTTTCAAAAGTCCGTTCAATTACTCGCATACGCCGACGATATTGACATAATCGGAGGAACCCAGCATGATGTCACTGGTGCGTTTGTAAGTATTGAAACAGAGGCGGGGAAGATGGGTTTAGCACTCAATGGCCAAGCTTATGCTGCAACAAGGAAGGACACCCAACACCGACGTCTCGGGCAGAACGTCACTATAGACAGTTTTAACTTTGAGGTAGTTAAGGACGTTGTTAACCTAGACTTCGCTATAAATTCAGAAAACGACACGAGCGCTGAGATCAAACGAAGAATCAAACGAAATGCCAATTGCTATTTATTTGGGCTATAAAGGCAATTGAGTAGCAAAACCCTCTCTCAAACAACTAAGGTGACGCTGTATAAGACCTTAATCGTCTCAGTTCTGCTCTACGGCGCAGAGCCATGGACTCTGTTGGTCTTGGCTTTCTCAAGAGGAAAAGTCTTCGGGTGATTTTCAGTCCCGTCTACATAGACGGTGAGTGGAGGAGGAGATACAACGACGAACTCTACGGGCTGAACAGCGACACTGGCTTAGCCAGAAGAGTGAAGGTCCAACGACTGAGGTGGCTGAGTCATGTAGAGTGGATGGACACCAATGCCCCGGCCCGGAAAATCTTCGAATCCACATCTGAGCGACGGCGCAGTAGAGGAAGGCCGCGACTCAGGTGGCGCACGCAAGTGGAAGGATACCTAAATCAACTTGGCATGCGAAACTGGAGGCAGATGACTAAAGACCGAGCTCGCAGGAGCTGCTTGTTGGTTGAGGCCCAGGTCCTCCCGGACTGTAGCGCCACATAAAGTAAATAAGTAAGTAAGTAAGCGACGTGCATCTCAGTGCTTTTTCGGTTGGAAGGGAAAGAATTCAAGGAAGTCTAGCAACTTACATACCTCAAACACCTTGACTAGGTTGATGATGTTAACCTATGTGCGAGTGGGCGTAAGCATGCGCATTTTCAACATCTCGGAAAGTGAATTTTTGTGAGAAAGGCTTGCCTCAGTCTTCCCCATAACAACGTATAGAGGCGTTTCGAATTTCGATATGCGGGCTGTAATTTACTAGCTTCATTTCATTTTTTTTTAAATCTCATGATGGCCCTGATTTGTTCCGTGGAATGAGAACCCCAAATGAGCACGAAATCGAAATCAACAAAAAGAAGACGCTAATTAAGCCAACAAATTTAAATGTGTCAAAAAAGTTAGGTAGGAAGAAAGCTTTTGTTTGAATAACGAGGTTAATCCGCAACATGCTGTTGGACAAATGTCCACCACGCAGCATTGACGCACATGGTGGCCTTTCAACTTTTTTTTTTTAGTTGTCTCTCTGACGCTTTCAAACAAAACCAGAATCCCTCGGACAAAGTAGAATAAACAAATATTATGTAATCCAGAATCATTCCATGTCCCCTCGGTTTGATTAATCTCCACAGTCCACGCGAATCAGACACAATGTATTGGCCTACGCTTAACCAGGTATTTATCTTCCCAACATCTTTTGTATTCTTCGTTGCGAATTGCCAATAACAAGCACAGAAGTGGTTACTTGACATTGACAAATTTCTCTGCCCCGTTCTTTCAAAAGCCTAATCCATCTGCATTTTTTTGTTTTCTCTTGTTTTGTGTATTCGAATCATCAAATAATGTATTCGTCCTTCTTCCGAGATACAAACTCGAATTCCTGTTCTGTGGCTCATGTATTTTTTCTCTCTAGCAATTTTTTGAAGTTGAACATTTTCGTATTTTATGCTTCAGTGGATTTTAGAGGCGGCCTTTAAAACGTACACACACGTGTTCCTATTTCATGGAATATATGTCAATCAAAGGGATATGTGCACACACACACCCGTGTGGTAGAAGAACCTGGAAGCCATCTCTCTAACTCGTATGAGCTGTCAAGAATTTGGAAATCCTGACAGAAATGCCATAGAAATGCGAAAGGAATTCTACTTGGCTTAAAGGTGAGGATTTCTCAGGAAAAGTAAATTCTAGACGAAACTTGAATAATGCGGATTGAGAGCAAAGTGGAACTAACAAATGCGAAATCTATTGTTGGTAATTAGTTGGCTTATCTTACCGAGAACTGAGACCTGCCACATGAATCTAATCACCTCCGGCATTCGAAGGTGAATAAATGAATTTTTTGAAGATTTCAAGAGAAAACTGACGGTCACAAAGCGGCCGTGCGGCACACCGGTGAAAAGTAAGTGGTTTGACCTGATTTTCTGTCCATCACAGTGATTGTGGAAACAGTTCGGCGCGTGGCCATGTATACCTTCGATAGCTCAGTTGGTAGAGCGGTGGACTGTAGAGAGATAGAAAGTAGAAATCCATAGGTCGCTGGTTCAAATCCGGCTCGAAGGAAACCTTTGTGTTTTTTTTTCTTTGGGTCCCATACGTACTATTTCCATATTGACTGAGGCAAGAGATCACTTTGATCAAGAAGATCGTTCGTGCCAAGCTAAGTTCTCCTACAATTGAGGAACATTGGGGCAACCTCAAGTGATGATTGATGAAACGATTTAAGCTGACCAGGGATACAAATTCAAGCAGAGAAGAATTCGTCCAACACGATGATTATCAAAACCACCTGCATCACGGAACTTCTCCACAGAAACAAATTCATACTCGAAGTCCTTCGTGCCAAAATTGTCAAGTGAAATCCAGCTTTAGTAAATTTATCAGAAAATGCAGTCCCTAAACACAGGGCAAAAGTCAATACTGAAACAGATTATCGAGCTGAAAGAACCACGCAACAAGTCGATGGATATTCTTTTCAGTAACTGACGATCAGTTTGTAACTTGACAGTAATACAATCCTATCAGCAAGACCGTTCGATAAATCCTTGAAATTTACTTGATCCTATTCAAAGGCTATAGACGTTTTCGTCTAGCGCCGATACATCTCCAACTTCCCTTTGCTTCTAAAGGAGTAGATAATACAAATTTCTAACGAACGTTTATGAAAAAGGAAACTTCCAACCACGCGGAAACTCTACACCATTTCTGAAATTAGTCAACAGTTCAGATTTCTCGTGTTTCCTCTAATAGACCTGCAGAGCAAAGACATGCCCTACACACTCGTTCACTCTGTGACGTGAAACGATTAAGAAAAACAGCCAACAACATGTAACCGACAAGAGAGTTGTGATGGCCTTACTACCAGCCAGGTAAGCTTTACACCGTAGAGCATTGCAAAAGAATCAACGTAAAGGGGTACAAGCACGACACGTATAAATTTCCGCTGGTCTGAGAAGTGCACAACGAAAGGGTCTCACATTTCACTGGTGGCACATCCCTTCGTGATGTACATGTGTGCACTGATGAGGGAAACCAGTAACAACGTCGAACTACAAAAAAAACATTGCCACGGGAGCATTACGAAGAATAACAAAAGCAAATAGCAGCAGAAAAAAATGCATAACATGCACAACATACCATTCCTCGGTAACAAAAGACCAGAACTACACTGAGAAAGTATGCAAAAGCAGACCGGAGATGGGACAAATAACATATGATCCGTCACACTACAAGGGAATTTTACTTATGTCGGGCAATGCGAAGGTTAAACGAAGCAATCAGCTGTTCGGATAGCATAACACCATTACTGCCATCATGATCATCAACGCCATCATCAGCACGATCATCATCATCATCTACCAGCTGAACCTCTCAACCTGAACACCAGGGAGCGACCCTTTACGACACCACTGACGATAAAGAATGCACCACCAGCAACAGAAGTAGTAACTAAAAATATGTAAACTGCCAGCAGATTGACGGGTATCTCGAGCGAAACCCATTCCACGAAAACCATTTTTCTCGGAGTCACATCAGCAAAACATCCGGCCAGCCGGTTAGCCATACGATCATGCGGGGTTACCGATCGGCGTTAAGTGGAAAGCTTCGCTTTTTTTTAACAAAACCCACCCAACAATGGTAATAACATTCAATTACGAGCGATGGCATTCAATTGAGAAACTATTTCCTGTCCGAGACGATGATTTTAAATTCGAAATCAATGGGCCTGTCGCTTGCTCAATGAACCGATGGCAAAAAGCCGGCCGGCTCTGGACGCACTCATGCAGCACCTATAATGCAATGCATGGTAGTTGAATGTGACCAAGAGGAATGGGTTCTTGCATAACATACGGGGGAGAAGGTTGGACAACACAAAAACCCATTCGATTCTATTATTCCGAGGACATCCGGACATCCACTCCATAACCTACGAATGTCCTCGACTCAATTCTATCTACCAACCAGTTCCCTTGGGCCCTTACATCTCTCTATCGTTCTCCTCACACACTGTTACAATCATCACGTCCATTAAGTATTTAATTTCGTTCTTGTCTCAAGCAGTCACCACTTGAGAACGTCGCGAAACCTGTTAATGGGCCACAAATATTATGAGATAATCGCGCACGCGAATTATTATATTCATTTTGTTGTTACGTGTATCTGCCTCCGCTCTCGGCTCCGGCCGTACCGTCTAAACGAAAACAATTAACTTTAAGAGTGATTTAGAGGGAAGACAAATCGGTCCCACAAAGCCCGGCCATAATCAGACTGGCACAACACACATGCACGGGCTGAGTCATGCACTCACCGAGCAGGTTGTACGAGCCTCTTGAATGGCTCTAACGTGAGAAATTAAAGTAATCGCTCGCTAGGCAATCGCAATTACAAAAGATTGTGTAGTAAACAGCTCAGCCTTTTAATGGTTCACCTGTGGCAATTAAAAGGTATTTCGCTTCCTCTTCCCACTTGCAACTGCCGCCGTGCAGATCGGCTGTTACTAGCGGGTTGTATCTGGCGCACGAACGATTAATTTTCGTTTGACAAGTTGGACACGACACGAATATGGGATGATTTGTGATATCGTACCAGAGCCTAGCCTAGACTGGAGAGCTATCAGTCGGCTATCTGCAGCACGAGGTCATCAATTAGAAAGGTGTGGAGTTGGTCTTTGTTGGTGCGGGCTTGTTGTTGGTTCACCTGCATAGCGATATCTACAATCAGAGAGATGTTTATTCTCAAGGTGCGATGATATCACACTCTCGACAGCTGGAAGCGATTTTATAAAAAAAAAAAAAGCAAAAACAACAACAACAAGAACAGGAACTACGAGTAAAGTCCAAGACCTTGAGAGAGAGACCCTTTAAAGCTATAAACGAACACATACAGAGACTATAGCTTGCTTGAGAGTTATTTTCGAAAAAGAGGTGGGCGATCAAAGACAGCACTCAGAATAAGATAAGTAGGTCCACGGAGAAACAAAACCTTTGGTCACGTCTCCATTCGGACAGGTGGTCCACCACTGTATCATTCCTATCTCCAACCTCAATGGAAGACTTGACATTAAAATACCCAGCAGACAGGATTGCGATTCTAGCCTCTGTTCGACGAGGAGCTAACCTTCTACACAGACGTATAAAAAATTGATTTTGTTACGGGAACTAGCATCTCATGCGAGTCCCGAACCCGATGCATAGGCCCATGTCAAGCTTAATGCAACCAATCATGTTGTTAATGTTTTTTGCACGAATGAAAGAGACCTAGAATTTATTGCGGACTCCTAATGTCGAATTGAGAAGCTTTTTCAAGCCGAGTTATACTCGGAAGCTTGTCATTTCCTGACGAGAGGTGGTGCCACGAATTAGTGAATCTAATTCGAGATGAGCTTAACGTACAAACCTTTCATTGGTCAACTGCTTACCGTTTAACACTTCGACTCTTAGGTTACGCGCACAATGATGTGATAAAGCGATGCAATGCGAGAAACGAAAAGCATGCGATAAAACTTTTCACAAAAATTCTTATCGCTTCACTGTGCGCACGTATATAAGAATACAAGTGAACAGTTTTAGCGCACGCTTCTCGCTTCTCGCATCGCATCGCTATACCGCTTCACTGTGTGTGCAGCCTAACAGTGGAACACAAACAGCGGCCATGAATAGATTTTAACAAGCAAAACCACAAAATGTATGCAGGAATATCTAAAAAGCGAAAAATGTTATTCCAAGGGTTCAACCCGGCGTTGTCCTATCCTCTTTGGTAGGATGTCTCACACCAAGATGTCACATTTCTCAATTTCTCTGGGTAAGGCGTTAAAATAGGGCCAAAAAAATGTTTTACAAGGCGTGGTGAAATGTTAAAACAATACCCCTTCGAGTGTAGAGAAATTAGTTCTTCATCCTCGTCACATGAAGCCAAGTCGACCTAGGAGTGGCTAATGGATAACAACCTCAATCATAGGCTATACTGCTCCTTGCTCCATGCTAACATACCCTATAAGATGGAAACAAAATTCTTCATCTATTTCTTCCTTTATTTTTTTTCAGCTCTTAACAACGCTGATGTCAGAGTAATTCATCACGAAACTAACAACAAGCAAGACACACACAAAAAAAAATTAATAACAATAATTATAACGATGAATAAAAAAAAAAGCGGTTCTGCCCATACACTGGGTCGGCAATAATACTCGCTCATAAGCAGTCAGAAATCAGTAACAAAAAAAAAATTAAAAATAAAAAAATCTGATGAAAAACAGACTTGAATAGCAGCAGCGGATTGTGGCCAAGGGTGCGAGATGAAGTGGAACGAAATGAGGTGTAACCTTGATCTAGAGAGCGATTTGTTTTGGTAAACAATTTTCAAAGATTTTTTCTTATGTATATTTATGGTCGCGTCTTCGTCTTTGCCTCTTCGGCCTTTCATTCTATCTGATTCTGTTTTATTTTATTCTTTGGTTAGATCTTTCGTTTCTTTTTTGTATCTTAAGACGCGTTTGTTCCTCAAATCCTCATGTGGTGGAGAAGTTGTTTATCGAAAACAATTTTTTTTTTGGTTGCTGCCTGTCAGAAGAGTGATGCTGTATAGCAGGTACTATAGTCTTAAAATTAAGGAATTCCGTATGAGAGGAGAGGGAGTGTGTGTTTACAGATTGGCCTTTTGCCCAAAGATTGGCAGGGCCTTCCTGTTTAAGATAGGTTTATGTTTGAATTTTTTTCTTTTCCAATTTTAAATAACAATTGAGACCTTGAAAGAGCTTTGGGAGAACATTTTTGACTGTAACTACAGTGGTGTTAGAAATTATTGCGAAACTTAGAAATTCTTTGAAAGCAATACGACTGTTAGGACAAATCTGATCCCTATCTCAGTCATTCTGCATAGCCCATGGATAAGTGACTTTCTGAATTGTATACATGTCTTAAATTGGAACGCCAGTTGATACTTTCTATTGTCAACTTTGGCAGCATTCGAAGCATTATTTCTGCCACCACTGTTGTGTGTGATTTTGATCTTGATTGATATGGTAGACCTTTCAGGAGTGGGGAAGTCATAACTTTTCATATGCTTAGGTTTTATTTGTGGTCGTGGATTATCTAAGTTATGGATGGTAAGAGTATGATTAATGCTCTGCCCTTGTATGGGATTAATTTATTTACATGTTAAATCATAGAAGCGTGGGACTTGATAACTCTAATGTAGGAGCAACTAAAAAGCAGTTTAATGTTGTTTTCAAATGATCATATCGTCACTTGAATGCAGAGACTAGGTAACTCCATTTTTCTTTTTTAGATATCTGGTTTTCGACTGCCTGTATTCGACCTTTTTTTTTTTGAATTAAATTTGTTATTTCAAGTAACAATGTATAAAAAAAAAACTATCCAGCGATTTATTCATAACGACAGCCCCTAGCACAGGCAAAACAAATCCTGCGGTTCGGCTGGAATTAGCATGTGAATCATAAAAATCGAGTTACCTAGTTCTTACATTCAGGTGACGATATCCAGCACGTGGTTGCATAATCCATCTAAGGACAGACATTTGCAGATTTTAAAACAGTGAACGGAATAAGATTTTGTGAGCTTGCAGGACCCGTGAAGTAAAATAATCCTGAATGACTTGTAATTTAAGGGTTTAGCGTTTAGGTCACCTTTAAGGCAATGAGAATGGATGGAAAATAATGCATTTTTACACTAAACTATCATCATCATCATTTTCAAAGACCCGCTTATCCACTATGTGTGTCGCGGGGTTAGGGTGCCTAAGTGGACTCTCCACATCGCCCGATCTTCTTCCTCTGTAGAGGTGAGATTTCGAGCTTGGCCCAACCACCTCATCCTGGGCCTACCCAAGGCATGCCTACCTGATGGCGCGGATTCCATGGCAAGTCTCGGAACCCGAGGTACATGCGTTTAACGTGCCCAAATCATCGAAGCATGGACATCTCGGTTCGAAGAAGCAGCTAGTCGACATGTCTGGTGTTTCTAACTTGATGTCGACGAGTTACACCATCAATACAACGAAGAAATTTCATTTCGGCAGCTTGTATCCGCGATCTTATTCTTTCGGTCACTACCCAAACGCTAGCTAAGCTTCGATGCCAAGTCCAGCTCTGCTGATAACAGATTGACCAAGCTGTCTCAAAACTGCTCCAGCCTAACCAATCCTACAGGACAACTCAGTATTGCTCCTACCATCACTCGTGAATAAGACCCCGAAATACTTAAACTTCTTCACCAATGGGACTCCACTAACATGCAGAGTGCATTGAACAGGCGTTCGGGAAATTACCATTACCTCTGACTTGTTCACGTTTACCTTCATCCCAGTTTGAACACAGACAGCGACGAACCTATCTAGTGGGCGCTGAAGTTCCGTCTGGGTGGACCGCAGGATGACCAAGTCATCCGCGAAAAGCAACTGGTTTATCCTTAAGTCTCCCCATTCAAACCGTTCCTCGACACGGCTACGCTGTAAAATCCGATCCATATACACTATGAAAGGAGAGGTGACAGAACGCTCCCCGGCCGAAGTCCAACGCCCACAGCGAAAGCTGTCGATTTAACGCCGTTCACCCGAAAACAGCTCTTACAGTTTGTGTCTAGAGATTGAATGGGCCACGGAAGAGAACCGTCAATCCCATACTCCTGCAGTGCACTCAAGAGTTTACCTCGAGGGACCCGATCATATACAAACAAACAGCTGGCACAACAGCTCGGGATGAGCTCGCAACCATTCATGTTGTTCGTGTTGTATTGTTTGCTCGAATTCGACCCGACCAAGTTCCATTCTGAGAGTGAATAGATGGTCGGTTGTGCTTCTACCTGGACGAAAGCCACAGTGCTTACGCCCAACCTGGACTCGACCACAGCTCTAAAACGCGTTTCCAACACCTTAGCAAATACATTTCCAGGGAGACTTAAAAGAGATATACCTCTATAATTGGAGCAATCTCTCTTATCCACTTTCTTAAAAAGAGGAACAATCACCAGAGTTTGACAATCGCTAGGTGTTTCACCACATTCCCAGGTTAATATAGTGGCGCGAAGGAGCCATTCCACTCCCTCTTTACACAAAACCTTGAGCATTTCTGGCCGGATTTCAGCAGATTTGCCGACTTTTAGCGCTTTAACGCCAAAGTCACCTTCTCTACGGTGGAACTTTTCTCCGTCCTACTCAAAACCATGGGTCTGCCATCCTCAGTGCGCTGTTCAGGATTGAGCAGCTCCAATAAATGCTCGCTTCATCTGCGCAAAATGTCCTTCTCATCGGAAGAACCTACACAATCCTTGGATTTAACTTCTTTGATTATATTAAACTTTGTTCCCATAGCTGCTTTAACAGCCAGCTTGCAAGTTCTTCGCGCCTCCATGTACCAACTGGCATTTTTACACCGACGGTTCAAAAACTAGCAATGGGGTGGGTGGTAGCCTAGCGTTCCGTCTTCCGAATCATTGTAGCGTGCTCCAGGCGAAAATCATGGCGATCAGAGAAGTCTTATCTTGGCTGAAGAAAAACGTGATATCAGCCACGGATATCCGCATCTTTTCGAACAGCCAAGCGGCACTGAAGTCCTTGGAATCAGTCGCTCTAAATTCAATAACAGCCCTAGATTGCCGATCGTCTCTTATAGAGATGGCGGAGCAGTTCAATATCCACCTTTATTAAGTGCCAGGGCACAGTGACAGTCCAGGGAACTGGAAGGCTGATGAACTCGCCAGATATGGAATAACATTACCTATCGCTACGTGCAAACTCAAATAAAAACTAGATGCTATCGAAAGAACAAATCTAAGGTGAACAAGTGGTATAACATGTCTAGCGACAAAACAGATTTGGCCCAAGCTGGATCCGAAACGCTTTAAGTATTTGATTTCTCTTAATAGATCGCATATTAGCAGTATTATAGGTGTCATTACTAGACACTGTCTAATAGGCCAGCATGCAACAAGGCTTGGCGTTTACGCAAAAGGCTTCTGCAGAAGCTGTATGGACGAGGAGGAGGAAAATACTATTCTCCATCTTCTTTGCACCTGTCCAGCTCTCTCCCGCAAAAGGAAACTCCACTTGGGAGCTTTCTTCTTTACAAACTTAGGCGACCTGATTAACATTGATGTTAGAAGCCTCCTTAGCTTCATAAGAAGCTCCAATTGGTTTAAATGAGTAGGCAGGAGATCTTTTCGAGATCCTGGTGGTATCACAACGGACCCCTCATGGGTCTAAGTGTGTTGGCTTTAGCTGGCAGCCACTTCAACCTAACATAACCTATGTACCAACTGCGAGAAGCTAAATCACCCAAAGTGTATCCACACCTTGGAGGCTTTCTTCTTCTCTATGATGGCTTCTGGAACTCCGGCTTCGGGTGTTTTAAACCACGCAGTTCTTTTCTGACCACCAGCCGTCACACCGAGCCGCTTCGCTCCGCAAATATCTCTGGCTCTGGCTTTCTGGGGAAGGAAATGGCTGCTGTTGAAAACAACTGCCATTCTTCCTCTACATTTGTCGGAACAGTTGGAATTTGCTCACTAAATCGTTTGGGAAGTTTTCGAGGTATTAACATAAAAATGTATGTACATATACATACATATGTATGTAAAAGAGTTTCGAGAAAAACGCCAAAGGAAAAAGAATATATCGTCAGCAATACTCTACGGCCCGCGATAACTTCTTATCGCTATAACTCAAGTAATTCTTCGAATATTTACACGATCTACCGCGCAAAATTGTGAGAATCTAAGCTTTGAGATAAAACAGAAAACAAAATATCGACTTTTTGAAAATGTCAAGGTGGCGTACACGTAACCCATTAAGCCATAGCTGTCCGAATCAGTAACATGGTTGTGATTGAAGTCTAATTATCTAATAACTTTTAATTATTTAGCGTTTTGTTGCAAAAAGCACTTGCACACCTCTCATGGAATCACCCTGTGCAATTTTTACTTGACACTTTTCATTAATAACTTTTGTCAGCTTAAAGATGTTTCGAAATTTTAAATGAAATGCAAGACTCTACATTCGAAAAGAAAACATTAAGCACTTACCCTGTCATTCAAGTTTTTGAAGTCTTCGAATCCAATCATTGGATCAGCGGCTGATGTGAGAAACATTCAAGATGCAGTATTCTACAATGAAAAATAATAATGAAATAAATGAAATAATGAAAAATAAATAATGAGAAATGAGTATTCTTTCTTTTATTTACGGAAACAAAGATTCCATCTGAAAAGTATAAAAATAGAAAACAAAGCCATATAACTTTAGAAACTGCCTAAAATACGCTAAAACTCCTTCAAACCCCGGACGCGAGAACAAACAAACCCCCATTTATACTATAGTCATACCCAAAAGCGAACTTTTCTTTCTTTTTTTTGCCTTCTTAGTGTATTTCAGAAATCAAAACACCATGGAGTAAACAAAATCCTAAATCATCAACTGAACTCTTGGCAGGCAAAGGCATACATACATATGTATGTACACAAGACGGCCAGCGGAACACATTCAATCTTTAGAGTGAGCAGAAGACGGCAGGAGGCAGCAACCGAGCATCACGAAATAAAATTCAAAACCCAAGACCAAGAAACCAAAAAAAAAGAACTAAACCCAAAACGTAAATCTCCAAACAAAATCAAAATCAAATAAAATTGAATGCATGCATGAAAGGAACGGGTTCCGTATCCCCCGCCTTCAAACCCGTCCCACACACAACTACCATTTGCCATTACATCGGGCCTCTGGAGAACGAAAACAATTTTTTATCGCCGGAGACTTCGTGTTTATGGCTCGCATTTGGGTTTTGTTTATCAATTCGTTCTGCCCTTAGGTCAGATTCTGTGCCTAACCCACCTTATGTACTTACGTATACCTCGCTACATATGTGGAACTACTATAATTTTACATGGAACACGGTAAGTTCGGATGTTCATGATGGAGCTCGGCGATACCCGGAGTACCTGAAGCGTTCACTTTTTCGCTTTTTTTTTCAGTAAATCGCCATTGCAAAGAGAATTTTGGCATCAGCGTGCTTCGATTCACAGTAATCATTTGGCGGTTCTTCTAATTGTCTCTGCACGACTCTGGAAATGTTTCTCTGTCTTCGACTTGGTGCATGAGTATCTTTTATCTTTAGCAAAACCCCAGCAAGACCAATTAGAAATGGTGGAGGTGTATGAGTGTGTTCGTATGGTTCATTATATTCCCCCCCCAGCCTCCCATACCCCCACAACAAGACAGCAGGCAGGCATACGGCATATACAACTAACCAGCACCTATAAGGAGGAAGCCGATAATAATAATAAAAAATAAATATACGAAGCAGAACAACGAACGAAAAAAGAAAAAAAAAAGAAAAACAAACGTACACGACCTGGACCGAGTGCAGCACCACAACAACACAGAGCACAGAGCCAGCAGGAGTTTTACGAGGAACCTGATTTTGAGATCTCAGGCAAGGAGATACGACTGAGTAGATAGTATGTGGATGTGAGCAAAGCAGAACATGGCACATAGCCGGTACCCAACTTAAACTGACATGCGGATTTGGCTTCCAGTCTTTAGTTTTTATGTTTTTTAAATTTTTTTTCCTTTTTTTTTTTTTTGATTGTATTCCTCATCTTGTTTTATCTTAGAATTTTTTATTTATTTCTTCTTAGTTCGCCGTTTTGTTTTGGTTTTCTTTAGATTCGGATTAACTGGTGTAAAGGGAAGAAGATACATTTTGGATGGACGTCTCTGAAAGGTTTTCGTAAGAAATGTGAATAAATTTAACATCAAATAGAAATTTATAACATCGTTAAGTAAATTATCGAATTTATCAGGGTTGTTCATCGGAAAAGATTTCAACCAGCGGTTCCGGAAAAGTGGTCGAGTTGTGTTGTCTGGCGTTATGGACAACACTGCATTTGGTTTTGAACAGAGAAAAGTAGTCTGCAAAATGAACTATTGGCTATTTAAACAGCTGATGGAATAATGGTTTAAAACCTTAGCGTCTCTTGATTCATAGTCCGAACCTGAGTCCACTTTCCACTTTCACTTTTTAAAGACCACAGGGTCCAAGATTATAACAAACCTCAACACGAAACGTACAGACATACACTTCAACTTTTGACACCACTTTTGGAGGATTTAAGGGATGAAAATCATTGACGCTATAGACCAGTGCTTCCTTACCACAGCATGCCTTCGTGAGCATCGTTGAGGCTAAAGTTTATATATTATTTCAAAATAGTGGGCATTCACCACTGTCGATAATACCATTGTCCTTGACTCCTGTGGATATTCTTTCAGACGAAATGCAACACCAGATATGAAGAGCAACCTACTTCTGTAGAGCGAGGAAAGGAAGCAACCTGTCAGAAAGGTAGAGTTTCTTCATTGAAAAACTTTCACCTCCTATTGCAAAAATCTCACAGCAAAGCATTCAATTTGATAGGAAAAAAAGAACATGTTCAAGTTAAGCCCAAATATGATGTTTAAAGTGTCTACTCAATCACTTAGACAACGGTCTCCGTTTGCTAGTAGGCGGTCAAAATCCCGACACATACAAAGCGCCTTAAATCGAGTTTGGTTTACTCTCAACAGGAAAGACGTAAGTCGCTTACATAATAACCCCTTTTTTAATGTCTCGTACATTTCGAGCGTAACTCTCTTGTTCTACGTGACTGATCTATTCAATGTCTTTGGCTGATCGTTAAATATCTTTCAAGCTAAATTTTTGTATGTATAACCATTGAAAAAAAAATTACATTGTAGGACCCACAAGATCGGAAGCAATCATTAAAACAATTTTTATAACTTTTCCATAATTTTTCTATTCACTGCTCACACACCACACCTTTTTTTTACGATCACTTCACCCACCTAATTAGAGTTGAACATCACAAATTGCTCAAATTACACACTGCACACACATATGTGTGTATGAATGTACGGATAAGTATACAGACCGCCTTCCCCTTTGAAAAGTGCTTCTTTATGCCGCCTTCTAACTGCCTCTTGATCAAACTGGTTTGATTCTCCACACTTATTTGGTTGATTCCTATTCCACAGCAAGCGGCATTTTGTCTTTTAACAGAAATAAGAGCCCAACCATTAGGTTTTTTTTTGTGCAATTATCCATTATCAACTTGATGATGCACGATCACTTCAAGACTTATCCTCGTTCCGCTATGATATTCACTCAAAAAAATAAGAACAGAAGGGGAACATGGAAAAGGGAACTTCCACTCCAAACTCTAGAAGTTGTTAATTGCTTCCAGCGATCTTAAGATCAAACCAGAGCCCAAAGTGATCTCAAATGATCGTGTGATTCTAAAGGTTTCCATATCTGTCACCCGATTAAGACATCACATTACAGTCTCCAATGCCAATGTCAAACCGTTTTTTTTATTTTCTTTTTGTTTTTGGAGAGACCGGCCACAAGCACGAGTAGACAAACCAATTAGAGACCATGCAACAGTCGCGTGTTTCTGTTTCTTTATATTGTCGAGAGCCCCCGCACTAAATTTGTTTTCTCTCCCATCCCACCACCTCGCACTGTCAGTGTGATTAATTTGCAATTAAATAAGACACCAAGACGTGGAGGGAAAAACAGACAGCAACTCTGATAAAAGTGTGAAAGGTCGTTAAGCTGATGTCACCTCACTCAGCGCATTCTGAAGAAAAAAAAAACGAAATTCTTAAATTTTCTGATCGTGTGTCGTTTTGGCATAACATTCGCCGGTTGGTGGTTGATTCCAAAACAAATAAACATTTCGAGCACTTTTCATAAGGAGTGCGCTGGCTGAATGGAAAGTCATGATCACTTTGAACGAACAAGGGGCGATCGCACACGGGTGCGATCAAAGTGGATATTAGCAGTCATTTTTATGCCTTGCTGTGGGGCCAAGGAGGTGTAATTATCCAATTTGGCATCTCAAAAATTACGCCAATTTATGGACATTTATTTAAGAAACTAAATTGTTGTTTTAATGGCATATCATTCGACGTTGGAAAATAAACAAAATACATTAGTAGCCGCGCGAAAAGGCCCGTCGGTTACGGACCAAGAGATTGATGGCAAGATCATTCACAATGAACGTTTACAGCTTTACGTAGAAAAAACCTTTTTGCTGTCATAGGCAGTCCTACAATTGCTAACGAGATGATGAAATGATATGCTATGCATCGATTCGACTAATTGGATTTTCCCCTCCCAAAGTATGAACATTTAGTCGTTCTTGCCCTGAAACAGCTGTAATGACTTACATAAATCAATACGGACTCTGGATTTTCTTCAGGATCTGCCGAGGTGTAAGCTTAGGTTAGGTTAGGTTGAAGCGGCTGTCAGCTAAAGCCAACACACTTAGACCCATGAGGGGTCCGTTGTGATACCACCAGGATCTTGAAAAGATCTCCTGCCTACTCAATGAAACCAATTGGAGCTTCTTATGAAGCGTAGGAGGCTACTAACATCAATGTTAATCAGGTTGCCTAAGTTTTTAAAGAAGAAAGTTCCCAAGTGGAGTATCCTTTTGCGGGAGAGAGCTGGACAGGTGCAAAAAAGATGGAGAATAGTCTCTTCCTCCTCCTCGTCCAAGCTTCTGCAGAAGTCGTTTGGGTAAACGCCAAGCCTTGTTGCATGCTTGCCTATTAGGCAGTGTCCAGTAATGACACCTATTCTAGTGCTAATATGCGATCTATTAAAAGAGATCAAATATTTAGAGCGTTTCAGATCCAGCTTGGGCCAAATCTGCTTTGTCGCTAGACATGTTATACCACTTGTCCACCTAATATTTGTTCTTTCGATAGTATCTAGCTTTAGTTTAAGTTTGCAAGTAAAAAAAAAGTAGCTGGCGCGAAAGCTCAGGATGAGCCAAGCCCTAACTTCTCGCAACCATTCATGCTGTGCGTGCTACATTTTTTGCACGAATGGAAGTGACCTACAATTTATTGCCGACTCCGAACGAATTGAGAAGCTTTTTTATGATAGATAATACTCCCGGAGACTTGTCATTCCCCGACGAGAGGTGGTGCCGCTAAAATGATCGGTGTACCTGGCTGGGGCTTGAACTCAGGCCGCTCGGTTAGCAGTCCAACGCACTAACCACTGGGTGCCCTGGCACCCAGCAAGGGTGGATATTGAACTGCTCCGCCATCTCTATAAGAGACGATCGGCAGTCTAGGGCTGTTATTGAATTTAAAGCCACTGATTCCTAGGCTGCTTGACTGTCCGAAAAGATGCGGATATCCGTGGCTGATATCACGTTTTTCTTCAGCCAAGAAACGACTTCTTTGATCGCCATGATTCATGATTTCCGCCTGGAACACGCTACAATAATTCGGAAGACGGAACGCTAGGCTGAGGTTAAGCCTGTCGGAGAAAACATCACCACCCACCCCATTGCTAGTTTTTGAACCGTCGCTCGGTGTAAAAATGGATCGACTTGTCTTCTGAGCATGCATCGCCTCAGAGTGACCTGGGAGGGATGGTTACCTCAAAGTTCTTGTCAAACATTAGCTTGGGTGTGGTACAGTCTATGTTTCTGGGAGAAATTTCGACATTTTTCAAAATGGAGGCATGGCCGTGGTGTAATCATTTGGTAGACTTTCTTTGCCTAAAACCGTGCTGATGGTATTTATTTATTTATTTATTTAGCTTAATACAAGCAAGAAGAACTTAACACTAAAAATTAAACTAATAACAAATTGGAACTTTTTTTTTTTTGTTTCAGTTTTATTTTTTTTTTTTGTTTTTTTGAGTGAGGGATCAGGAGGGGGTATGAGTGGTGGAGCGAACTTTTGATGGAGAATTTGGTGGAATGAAAGTCAAAGATGTTTTGCGCGCTATTAGCTTTACGCAACATTCTAGACAGTGGTTCGAATTGGCCATAATCGGTGCGATGGGTAGCAAGACGAAAGAGGGGTACGGATCTGAGGTTACGAGGATTTGTGTTTAGGGAGATCATTTGAAGTAGAGCGGGGGAGTCGATGGTGCCAGCTAACAATTGGTGAACAAAAAGTACATCGGTAACATCACGACGTTCTTTAAGGGATTGAAGGTTAATTAATTTCAGTCTGTCTTCGTATACGTAGATGTCGGTCCAGGAGAGACCACGCAGGGCAAAACGGATGAACCTTCGCTGGACAGCTCCAATTCTCTGTGAGTGTTTAGCATGATATGGACATCAAACTTGGCTGGCGTATTCAAGGAGGGGTCTGACAAAAGTGGTGTAAAGGGATTTTGTGACATAAGGATCCGAGAATTCTTTTGACCAGCGCTTGATGAAGCCAAGGGTGGAATTGGCTTTCCCTATAATGTGGTCAATATTTGAGCGAAAATTCAGTTCGCTATCACATAAAACACCCAAATCGCGAACTACGTTGACTGCGGGTACCAGCTCATCGTGAAAGTAATATGATCTGAGAGGAACAGAAAGGCGCTTACGGGAGGAGGTGATGACTTTACATTTACTGATGTTGAGATCTAAGAAGTTTTTTCTGCACCAAAGTGAGAACCTACTAAGATCTTGTTGAAGTGAGCAGGTGTCTATTGGGGATGATATCTTATTGAAAATTTTCATGTCATCCGCGTATACAGATAGATCTGAATCTTTCAAGATATGATCTACGTCGTTAATTGTTAAAACGAAGATCAAAGGGCCCAGATGACTACCCTGCGGAACCCCGGAAGTAGCGAAGATGGGTTCAGAAACTGCAGATCTCAAGAGGGCTTTATATTGACGTTTCTCCAGATAGGATTTAATCCAATAAATAAAGGAGGGTGGAAAGCCAAGTGCCGTGAGTTTGAGGTCTATAATACGGTGAGAGATTTTATCGAAGGCTTTACTGAAGTCGGTTGTTACTAAATCAACTTCAACTTCAACTTGTACCAACATGTACATATCTGTGGTAACAAGGAAAAACAAAACAAGTCTTTTTTTTACATTTTTTCAGGAGAGCAGTTTGAGGAATTGACATGAGTTTACAAAATGCCTATCCATCGTATGAAAAAGTTTTTGAAATTTTGTTTTTTCCTGGTCTATAACTTAGCAACCGTAAGAGATAATGAATCCGATTATATCGATAACTCAATTTTGACATAAGTCGACTTGTGCTGTCTTTCCTTGTGGCCACAGATATGTATTTTTGGGTTTTCTCCAGTACCGGCCTAGGTAAGGAAATGAAATGAATGAATGTGTCCAATGAGATTGTTCACAAGAACTTAAGTCGTTCACGCAACATAAGCGACGTTGATGAGACTAATGGCTTAGGTAGTTGGCGCAGTCCTGCCAACTGTTAAAAAAGGTTTTTTCACGATTCGCTATTAGGAACAAGTTGTTTGTCACTACCATCCTCTATCTTCAACTCTATCAAAGAAAAACTTTTGCAAGTCTATTTTTGCCATCAGTAGCTTTCTTTGTCACCACCAGTCCATCTTCTCGAACAGTCATCGATCGTTTTGTTAGGTCATTATACATACATTAGGTATCACATAATGGCCATGTTACCATACTGCATCACGTATACAAAAATAAAACCCCGATCCCCATCCCTATTCCCCAAGCAAAAACGGGAGAGATCATCTGATTTTCAATGTACTCGTACATATGAGAAAAGAGTATCTTCAAAGAGATACAAGATACAAGAGTCATTCCCTTAACTCGGTTTATATACCGATCTTCCTCTCTTCTTTGTGGAGCACATGGTTCGCAAAAAAGGGGAACGTTGTCTTCTGGCGAACAGGTTTTTTCTTTCCCCATATAGTGAATATGATCATTTACTTTATTTACATACATATGTACGTACATTTAGATTCTTTTTTCTTTTAAATAGAATCTACAGCATGCAGGCAGAGTGCAATTAATCTCTTGTATATCTTTCACCACTCTATCCTTTATGTATCGTGAGATATGTGTATAAAAACACATGTTTCGATCAGCTGGGGGGGCACGAAACCACTAGTAGATATAAAATTTGTCATCTTCAATACTGTTGGTTTTCCGAACCGCGGAGGGCCCACATAAAGAGAATATGGAGGAAAGCCAAGACAAAAGGGAAACCCCGAGAAAAAAGAGGATCACTGGGACTGGGACCAGACCGATAATGCAGTCGAAAACGGGTTGAGGTCTGAAGTAGAGAATTATTTTCTTTTTGTCAGATGGAAATTTAATGAAAATTAGACACAAAGTGCGGGCAGAAAAGAAAGAAGAGAGCGAAAAGAGTATTAATAAAGTGGACAAAGGAAAACGCAGCGCTTGCTTACTCGTAATTTTCTTTTTCCTTCTATTTTATGTGCGGTTTGTTTTTTATTTATTTCCAGTGCACATACAGATACGAGAGTATTGTGTGTATCTAGACGGATTGTAGGTTAGGTTAGATTAGTTTAATGGTTTGCCTTGCTTTTTGCCGCATCTTTTCTGTTGGCTTTACGATCGCTTTACATTGTCATTAATTTAAATTTTGTGTTTAAAAAACACATCGAGATGGAAACGAAGATAGGTTTACACTTTTTAGTGTATTTGGCTGAATGTTTTAATTAAAATGAAATTATTTCGATCGCTAATGAGATATTAGACCGAACGAAGTGATTATGTAGACCTCTCGACAACGCTGTAAGCCGATTTAACGACTGAGAGAAGAGCTAGATGTATGCTTATGTAATCTAACAGATGTCAGTATAAAACAGTTACAGAGCCCACAATGGGAAGGTGTGGTGTAAAGGTGAAAGGTGATAAATCTTATACACACGTCAACCTACGGCGAAAAACCATCTATCACGTCTAAGTTTGTAAAGAAAATCCCATGTATCCGTATGTATGCCCCCCTTGTCTCGGTTGTTTTTGATCCGCTGTTTCGCACGCCTTGTTATCAAAACCACTTCGTTCCCATCTGACCTCATTTATGTTCGGTGCACTTCGCTGCCATATTCGGTCCTCAAAACACCAACAACCCGAACATAATGCGACTTAAAAAGTGAAATGCGATCTTGATCGGATGGAAGGTGTATCATTCTGAACAAATCAATTCGCTGTTGTCGGGCTTAGGACCGTTGTCGTGTTCCTGATATGTTTTGAGTTCTTTGCTTAATCAGACCTCAGATCAGATGATATGACGTGTAAACTCTGTGCGTGCGCACATAATTCTTCATTTCTGATTCGTGTCATCTCGCGTTGCTTTCCCCGTCACCTTCATCTTCGACTCTTCATCGTTCGTTAATTACACAGCATTAAGCTACTACTTTATCCAAGATTCATTTTTCTTCTTGTTCTTTTCTTCTTTTGCACTTCAACGCACGAAGATACTTTATTACGGCTGACGGATTTATAGAGAGAACAAAAAAAAAAAAACTACATAAGATCTTTAAGCAAGACACCGATCTGTTATGCACGGGGAGAGGGCTTTGGAGGACTACGGGGGCGCAAGGAATGACAGTGAAGTATTGAATTTCGTTGACAGTGGAGCGGTAAGTCGACAAAACAAATGTGAATGTAAATTTGTATCTATTTTGTTGTCTTGGGGAACCTTACATGTTTAGCGGCAAAAAGGATTTTTACATGCATAAATCTCTATGTGGTTTTTCTTTACACAGAGAAATGTGTTTTCCTCTCGGTTTTTATAATCAATTTTGAAGGAGAAAAATTGTGGGACGAGGAGGAAGACGGGAGGCAACATGCCACAAAAGAGTTCTTGTTTCGTGGCAATGAATCTAAATTAATTGCATTTTGTGATGCTTTTCTATGCATAAAATGTGACTCCAATTAAAATTGTGATGATAAACGCAATACGTGCGTGAGTCTTATCTCGAATGGGGAAATGGAAAACGACGACGATGCCGATGGTGAAAGAGAATTTGAACGACTAATGATGCTGTGTTTGTGTATTCTGTAGAATGTGAAGTGAGGACTTGTGGTTGGGTGTATGGATGAAATTTAAATTAAAGGCAGCCTGTTGGGCTGTCACAAATTTTACAACATTCCAACAAAAGGTTGGCATTGTATGGTTAATGCAGCGAAATGGATTTTGAACAGAAAGGTGTAGACTTAGCAGTAGGCATTGAGAAATTGGGGTATTGTTCCATAATTAGCAATTGATGATTTTGCGCGGTTTAAAAGAGTTTGTTGCTAATCCCTTGGAAGATACAATAAAGCCAACAACAACTACGGATCGAAGAGCTTAATTCACTTGATTACAGCAGTCTCAGCAGTATAGAAGCCAAATCAAACGAAGTCGCATCAACAAAGTTAGCAATACAACCCGAAGATGTTCGGTAAAACATGGGGCTCTAAGCCGAAAGTGGTACAATGACTGTACATTGCTGTGGTACGACATACGGCTCGACTGTTTGGTGGAAGGCACTTGAGAAGAAATGCAATCTTACAAGTGTAACCGAGATTTATGCAGGCTGCATAGGGATAACAGGATCGATAAGATCAACACCCACAGCGGCACTTGAAACAATGCTGAATCTAGTTCCAGTGGACATCCACCGTAGTAGCAGGTCTCTGGACAAATAGCACTTATGGTCACGTCTCCGTTCTAAACCGATGGAATACCACGAAGGGGAGTATAGACACCGACTACATCATTTCAACCTCAGACTTCGATAGGAGATTTGATCTTAAAATACCAAGAAGAGAGGACTGGGATGATGGTATAGTATGTACTGAAGAAGAGCTAGCCTTCTACACCGACGGATCCAAAATGGACGCTGGTACTGGTGCCGACATCTTCTGTGAATCCAGAGGGGTAAATCAATCCTTCGAAACTCGAGACGGATGCAGCGTTTTTCAAGCCGAAAACATGACTATCTATGCTGATAGCCAGGCGGCTATTAAGTCTCTGCAGTCAGCATCGACAAAATTGAAGCTCGTAAAGATCTGCAAACAAAATCTCAACTAAATATATCAACGACCAACAAAGTGACCCTATGCTGGGTAGCGGGCTACAGTGCTATATCATGTAATGAGAGGGCGGACGAACTTGCCATGAGGGGTGCGAAACTAGATCCTGCATATACCCTTCAGGTCGCGAAGACACCCATTAGCACTCTTTACGAGGATATAGATGAGGAAACCATGATCAGGGCTAATACGCGATGGTGTCACATGGAGACATGCGCAAGCCTTCAATAAGAAGAATTTCAAAAATCTCGTACAATTTAGTAGAAGGGAAATACGAATTGTCTCCGGTGTCCTCACAGGACACTGCGGAATAGAAATTGCGCAATGACTATTGCAGGAGCTGCAGTGACGAAGACGAAATAGAATCCATCCAGGACCTGCTATGCGAATATCCCGTATTGGCCACCAGAAGACTGCGTACTCTTGGTAGTAGCTTCTTCCATGGGCTGGAGGATCTTAATATCGCTGATTTTAGGAAACTCCTGAGATTGTTATCCCTTTCTGGATGGTTTCCGGATTAGCCAACCCTATCACTTGATTTGACTCCTATGAGTATACTTTTTATGAGTACAATGGACCCGCTTGAGGTCTAAGTAAGTCTTTAGGCCTCCCATTAGACCAACCAACAGAAGCCGAAAAAACAGAAACAAGTGTGACTTTCTATACTATAGCCAAAGATGACTCTTCACTTACGCCAATTGGCCAATCAGCGAAGATTAATAGCAGACCTACGCCATTATTGCAGATACATACATATTACTACGGAAGGTGCTCATGAAACCGCAGTCGATTAAAGCGTTAAAAGTCGCCAAATCAGCTGGTGTGGATGAAATCCGGCTGGAAATGGTCAAGGCCTTAGTGAAAGATGGAGTAAAATGGCTCTCTCGTGTCATTAAAGTGATATGGGAATGCGGTAAAACGCTAGCGACTGGCGAACCATCTCTTTAGGGAAGGATCCTTTAAGTCTTCCCGGAAAACTCTTTGCAAAGGTGTTGGAAGCATGTTTCAGAGCTGTGAATGAGTCTAGATAAGACGTAAGCACTGTGGCTTTCGTCCAGGTAGAAGCGCAACCGACCAGCTATTCACTCTCAGAATGGTACTTGAGAAGACCTGGGAGTATGTCAAACCTATCTACACCTGTTTTGTGGATTTGAAGAAAGTATATAGATCAGATCCCTCGAGGTAAACTCTGGAGTGTATTGCAGGAATATGGGATTGACGGTTCTCTTCTGGGGACCATTCAATCTCTGTACACAGAATGTAAGAGCTCTGTTTGAGCGAACGGCCTTAAATAGACACCGTTCGCTATGGGCATTGGACTTCGCCAGGGGTGCGTTCTGTTACCTCTCCTTTTCATAGTATATATGGATTGGGTGTTACAGAGCAGCCATGGCGAGGAACGGTTCGAATTGGGAGACTTAGGGATAAGCCATTTGCTTTTCGCGGATGAATTGGTCATCCTGGGGTCAACCTATACCGAATTCCAGGGCGCACTTGACAGGTCCGCAGCCGTCTGTGTTGAAGCTGGGATAAGAGTAAACGTGAATAAATCAGAAGAAATTGTCACTTCCCGAACGCCTGTTCAATGTTCTCTACATGTCCCATTGAAACAGGTGGAGAAGTTTAAATACATCGGCGTCCTATTCACGAGTGATGGTAGGAGCAATACTGTAGGATTGGTCAGGATGGGGCAATTCTGCAACAGCTTGGTCAATCTGTTATCAGGAGGAGTAGACTTGGCATCGAAGCTTAGCTAGCGTTTTGATAGTGACCGAAAGAATAAAACCGCGGATACAAACTACCGAAATGAGATTTCTTCGTTGTATTGCTGGAGTAACTCTACGAGATCAAGTTAGGAACATCACCACCTTCGATGGTTTGGGAAGGTTAAACACATGTCCCTAACTCGGGTAAGCCCAGGATGAGATGGCCAAGCCCGAAATCTCACCTCTACCTGTATGGGTACAGTCCCTCATTATTTAGAGTCGATGGCAGAAAAACGGGAAATGTAAGGATCCACTTGAGCACCCTAAGCCCGCGAAATTCATAGTGAATAAGGAGATCATTGGAATGATGATGATTATTATTACGTCCGATCGAGCAAACTTTTGAACGCACTCGCTAGACAAGTGTTTAAAAGCAGGATCAACGAAAACCTACCAAATAATTTATCGCAAATAATGATACACAACCAAAATGGTTATTGCTAAATTATTCCACAAAAACACACCCAAGAAGTGGCACAGACTTACTAGGTCATCAAAAAAGTCCAACTTTGCTACTCTTATTTAACAAATTTACGCACAAAATTCAGCTTAAATCATTAAAACACAGAGAATGTAGCCTCTTTGCAAATCTCTCTAGGTTGAGCCCCATCCACTCCCTACCTCGACTACAGCTCTAAAAGAAGGCTGAAAAAATAAAGTCATTTGTGGGTTAAATAC
The DNA here is from genome assembly GCA_917880715.2 of Matsumyia berberina. Classification (NCBI taxonomy): domain Eukaryota; kingdom Metazoa; phylum Arthropoda; class Insecta; order Diptera; family Syrphidae; genus Matsumyia; species Matsumyia berberina. Next base: position 66,472,059 of record OU862870.1, read on the forward strand.
TCATAAAAAAGTGTGCGCCTGCGGACGAATGTTCCATTAAACAGCTTTCGTGCAAATTAAACTCGTACCATTAGCTTCTTTAATTTCAACAACACAAGCTTCTTAAATAGCCTCCCATTTTCGCAACTCCGCTAAACACATTTACTGCTGGCTGCCCCCAAAGCACGAGCTAGCTCCAGACGGCAAACTAGCCAGATCATAGTCATTAGCCACAAAACAGCAAACAAAAACAGAAAAAAAAATAATGTAACTAGAAAACCTATTAACTTGGGCGCACTGATCTATCTCCTTCTCACCTCCTTAAGCCCAACTTCTACAAAAGCAAAAAACTTCTTCTTTATCGTAGTCATCGTCTTTTACTCCAAACCTGTTCTTCTAATGCCTTGTCTGTCCAGTGCGCAAAAAAAAAATACTAACCATTGCAATAACCTGCAATGAAGCTTAAATATATGTACAAGCCACGATCACACTTCACCTGCCGCAGATCTCAACGAAAACCTCAGGCATAGAGGAAATAGAAATCAAACTTCAAATGACCGACGACGGTAACGTGAAAACTGAAATAAAAATAAAAACAAAATAAATAATAATAAACTAGGCTAACTCCCTTCTGGTCATTAAGGTTCTTAAATCCCACACCGAGAAGCTAACAGCGGCTCAAAGAAGAACAACGAAAGAAAAACCAAGAAAACAAACTCAACTTCAATGCGATTACATCACTTTTTGAGGTTGGAAGTTGGGCACTCAACAATACCAGCAACACCAACGATACACCATGACTTGTGGCAGATTTCTCTTCGCAAAAGAAACCAATAAAAATGGAAAACAACCAAATAGAGATGTGAAAAAAGAAACCCCACAGAACAAAGAACAACTCTTTAGAATCACAACCCGCGGGCTTGGGACTTTTACACACGAACATCATTCAGCACCAAGAACAACAATAATACCGCAGCATACACAAGTCAGGTTCGATGTCGAAAAGAAGAGGTTTTCTGGAAAAACTGGTTAGTTCTTGGATTTGTTGTTAGTTTTGTTGATATCTAGGTATCCCTCCGCTACAATGAGAGACTCTTCTCCCTACATGTGCCCAACCACCACTAGTTGGTTTCGACTTCGACTTGAACGAAGAGCAAAACAAACTCCATTAAATTAACGCAAATAAAAAAGAAAAAGATATAGATACATACTTGTACGTATACGCGAAGAAGTGAACAAGTCCTCTTTAAAAATGAATAAAGTAAGGACTGTCGGTTGTAATAATAGGGGTATTCTAAAGAAATAGGTGATGCAAAGGATCCGTGAAGACCTTCCATTCAGAGCTGCATCAAAAATTAGCAGAATACAGTAGAAGTCTTAACCGTCGTTGTCTCTTCGGAGATTGATTAACATAGAAACATTAGCACCTTCAAAGACATGTAACTTTTGAAAATTCAAAAAGACTTCGTTAGCCGTCAAGAGATAACAACCATGCAAGTTACGACGATCGAGAGTGCCACTTTAACGATCTTAACGCTAGCAGCGCGGCCGACCGGCACTGTTAGGTTAGGTTTGGTATATGCTCAGGATGAGCCAAGACCTAGCTTCTCGCAACCTTTCATGTTGTGCGTGTTAAAATTTTCGAACGAATGGGAGGGACCTACAATTTATTGCCGACTCCGAACGTTGAATTAAGAAGCTCTTTCATGACAGATTGTACTCCCGGAGGCTTGTCATTCCTTCCCCGACGAGAGGTGGTGTCGCGAAAAATGTTCGGTGGACCTGGCTAAGACTTGAAGCAGTCCAACGCACTAACCACTGAACCAAGGCGACCAGGGTGCCCCTGCTGATAGAATTATTAGCGGCTCACTTAGACCATATGGAGTCCATTGTGCCCAATCCTCCAGAACCTAAAATATTGTCAACCGCTGATTAAACCTCCCAGATAAATTAATAAATCTTAGGAATTTGCTAAGCTCAATGTTTCGAAGGTAATCTAGTCCTAAAAAGAAGCTTTGCTGAACTTCCCTACGACTGGATTTTAATAAACTGATAGACCTCTTCTTACTGAAGGCAGTCCAAAGTGATCTGGCTGTAGCGCATGCATCTAAGTAACACCAGCATTTGTTAGTTTTTGTGACGGACTATATGTCTATTTCTCTGCGTAGCGTGTAGAGCGGTGTGTTGGCCTCGACAGAGGCCTGTGAAGAGTTCATACTAGGCCCATTTCTGGCCAGTGCATCCACCTTTTTGTTACCTGAGACGTCCATTTTTCCCGGCACCGTTGATATTTCATTCAGTTTAATCTTGCATATCTTCACGAGCTTGCATCTTATCGACGTTGATTCGAATGCTTTTATAGCTGCTTAACTATCGACATATGTAGATACTGATTATTTTGCCTAAAATACATATGTTTCCCTCTAAATATATCCACAGCTTGTTTTAGTGCTGCAATTTCAGCCATCTTCTAGCCTAAAAGACCGATTTACATCTCGAGACTCACTGTATATACCAGCACTTGTACCAACCTTCATTTTGAATCCGTCGGAATAGATAGTCAGTTCATCTTTGGTGCAGATTCTACTCTCTGCTGGGGATCCTGATAAAGAATCTCCAGTTGCAATCTAAGATAGGAGTGAAGTATGAAGCTTGTCAGTATATATCTATTCAGTATCCTGTCACCCCTATATAGCCTGCTCGTTAGACTTTTGTGACACTCCCAAGATAACATTTTTTTCTCGAGTGTTTTCCACCAGACAATTGAGCCATAGGTTAGGACGGGTCTTACTACCACAGTGTATAGCCAGTATACCACTTCTTGTTCAAATCCCCGCGATTACTTAAAGGCCTTTCTGCATGTCCACAGTTCCACGTAGGCTTTCCCTATTGGGTAAAAAGATTTTATTTCCAAGTAAGTTAGGAATCTAGTATAACGCCGAGGTATTTTGCTGCTTCCTTTAGAATCAGATCAGTACGATTTATACGGGGATACTCGTATTTATAAGCTGGAAACGATCTTCGTGGGGTTAAGTACCTCGTTGTTTGACCCAGTTATTCACTAGCAGCAATGCATAATTCAGACGTTCGCTTTACCAGATACCCCATTTGGTCACATTATCGGCATATGTCGTTAGTCAATAAGTTAGAGTGGTTCTCTAAGAGGTAAACTTAAACCAAAAAGTAGGTCCATTGTGTTACCACTGCGTACTGGGGTTTGATCCAACTTACTGCTGAAACCATTTAGATTTCTTAACGTAGTTGTTGAGATCCGCCGTGCTGGCGGAGTTCAGATCATTTAGATCATTAAAGACCTTTTGCTTCAAGAGTTTTCACAATTTCGTCGACTTTTAGAAGCCATATGAGATGAATGGTGAAAAAAACTCCACCTTGAGGAGTACCTTAGTTGACCTTCTTCATAACTAACTGTCTGCTCAATGCATCTGCTTATTCCCGCATCTGGGCCCTATATTGACTATATATTACTGCCGTAATGCTTACATTGTTAAACGTCCCCTCAATGTTAAAACAATCATCTAGGGTGGCACTACCTACTGAAGGGCAGTGTCTACTGATTTTCCTTTTATGTATGTGATTTTCATAAGTAGTTATCCCCAACGAGTCTTCTAATGTAAATATCTATTAACCGTTCCAGACTCTTCAGTAGGAATGAAGAAAAACTTATTGGTCTGAAGTCTTTGGCTATCGAGTGATTTATTTTGTCCGATTTCGGTATGAAACTGGCCTGCACTGTTACGTACGGAAATTAAAAAGTTTTCAGGAGAAGATTAAGGGAAATTAAAGACCCACTTTTAGAGGGCCAGTCCAAACTAACTCACAACGTCGATCGAAGGTATAGCTGCGGGAATTTGCGTTCTAAACGAATCGGTTTTACCAACACAGTGTCGCAACTTGATGAATTTGAATGCTGAACTGCTAAGCCGTATGGGCTTGACATCCCACTCCGTGAAATCTAAGTCAGTCAAGTCCAGCTACGATACCCTACAATCACAACAATTTCAAGCTTGGTTCGGTGCCCGACCACAAGGGCATTGTATGCAATGAAACTGCGGATGAGCTGGCTAGGGCCGGTTCGGCTTCCGCGCTCTTAGGGCAAGAACCTTTCTGTGGTGCTATTTGGGCTACAGCCACAGCTTCAATAAACAAGTGGGAACACCAACTTCCTCAGCTCATTGGAAAAATATCCCCGGACTTAGACAATCCAAGAGACTTATAAAACCCTCTTCTTACAAGGAAATTCTAAACCTTGACAAGAATAACATGAGGAAGCTAGTGGGTTTCCCTACCGGCCATTGTGACTTAAGATATCATCTCAACAAACTAAAACTTTGTTAAGATACAGAGTGTCGGTACTGTTTGGAAGAGGAAGAAACCTCTGAGCACGTTCTCTGTGAATGTCCGGCACTATACTGACTAAATAGACGGATCTTTCATAAGGAATTCCGTTCGTCAGTTTAGAAACTCGGCTACTAATGGCATAGTCACATTCATTAGGAAGGTAGTAGACCTATTAGGCTAAGTAGACCGGAGACACAATATATGACAATTGATAGGTCGCAGCGTCAGCTATAAGGACATGTTCTTTAAAAAAAAACCGTACGGCCGTAGCTATATCTTTATAGTGTCAATTCCTACCGGTTACCTTGCCCCCAGATTAAGTTTCAGACAACCAAACTTCATCATTGTCTTGCAGGTGAAATTGTTGCCAATCCGCTGGGCTTGCGTTCAATGGCGGTCCTACACACCATTGCAATATACACTGACAATTAGGCAGCGATCAGGGCCCACTCTACAGCACTGGTTAAACTCAAAAACAGTGGGAAGTAGTTTTTTCGATCTTTTTTGGCTCACAGATAAAATGAGGAAAGGTGGAAACAGGGAACCTAACACAAAAACTCTCCCACGAAGCGAGCCTATCAGCCTATTAAACTCAATTAAATGGTTAAAAAACCCCTACCATAATTTTCAATCCCGTTTTTGGTAATTTTGGATGTTTTCTGACGTTCAAAGAAAAATCGTCCGGGCAAACCTTCATGAAGAGGAAAACCTTCCACCAAAGATCCCGATTTTCTCACAGCATGCTCAAATATAAACCTTTCCAAGTAAATCTCATTAAAGGGAATATTTGATCACAAGTCCAAACTTCTTCCCTACGTGAAACTATCCCACAATTAAGTTATTTTTCACTACAAATCCGCTGTCCATTTCGACGACGATACCCACTTCCTTAATTAAAAATTAAAAAATACAAAAAACGAAAAACGAAAAAAAAAAACAGAAATAAATAAATTAGCACACAAAATACCCACCCCCTTTTTGCGAAATTTTTTTAATTAAACTTTTGCAATATAAAACCACGAAGCATTATTTTCTCCCCCATAGGCCGGAACACCGTTCTCTGTCCATTTACCTACCGTGGCACCATTGCCGCCGCAGGTGTAAGCCATGTACAATAAGTGCAATAAATTTCACAGAGGTTTTGCCTCATTCTGGTCTCATTAAATGAAAAATTCATCTCAATTCGGTGTCGTCCAAGACCAGGAAGTAAGGACGATGGCCGGCCAGCCTCAGTCAGCTATTGGTGGGATGATTGTTGGGTTCGCTTGGTCGAATAGGGAAGATGAATGGTTTTTGCCCACCCGCCATAGTCGTTGTCGTCGTCGTCGTCGTCGACGTCGACGTCAGCCGGCTCCAATTCAGAATATATAATAAGGACATTTTGTGTAAAGCACCTCTTCATAATTAATGGCAGTGAATTTTAAAGGATTTGTCGTTACTGCCGCTACATTTGATTTAAGGGGGACGATGAAGGACGACAACGTGAATTCGGTATTGTAAAGCTAAATCGGATTAATAGTGTAGAACATGGCAAGCAATTTCAAATGTGGGCCGTTCCGGGAACCTGAGAGCGAAGTACCCCATCGGATTGTGTACTTGTGCAAATTCACCTATTTTAGGATCCTGGGACATACGGTGAAAAGGGTTACTCGAATGGCCAAGGCGCAAATGAGCTCATTAGACCTCAGAGGGCTTTTAATGCAAAGTGTGTTAGTTGCGAAATATCCCTTCTAATGTGGAAGGGTCAAAACAGAATTGGATTTGAATAATTTAGAAAGGGATAACAGGATCTGTACTTTCGTTTCCTGGAAAAGTCGTATCAAATTAGGACTAGGAAAGGATTTAAGGATTTCACAGCTCTGTATCGAGAAAGGTCCGAGTTCGTAAAGATAACTCTACGAATTAAACACTGAACTTGATTCTTAGGCGAAAACATAAGTCAGACACCAGACAGCGGAGGAGATCTAAATAACCTCAGTTGATCTCTCGACAAAATATGAAAGAAAAGTCTCATGACAACACGAGAGGCTAAGCAGGAAATCGTTTGCCCGATCGACTACGCTGATTATAGAGGTTTCATCTCATTGCATACAAGAACTTATCTCCCAGATTAAATGAAGGCCTGAAAAAGTTCCGTTGACAACCGATTGGCCCTGAAGACAAATGAAGATATCCTTCGTCGTTTCGAGCGAAAAATTCTTCATAAAATATTCCTTCTCCTCTGCGTTGACTGGCTTTGAATGAGGAGACTTAACCATGAATTATACCACCTTTGTGTACTTTGTGCGATCACAACCCCGTGTAAGAAAAATTGTAACATCAGCTATTGATAAACATCGAACATCTGAAAATTCACGGGAATCTGGAGTGGGACTGCACGCAGAGGCCTAATTTCCTGGGGACAGCACGAAGACAGAGTTTTAACGGCCAGATTCTGGACTAGAGTACGACACGTCACCATCATACAATGTTAAGCCCAAATGGAGTTCCCGTTTGACGATGAGAAGGAGACCTTCTACAGGCAGCTTGGCGCAGTCTTCAACACAATGCCAAATGGAGACATTGTCTTGGTGATGGGGAATTTGAATGCCAAGGTAGGTAATGAGAACCAAGGGCTCAGACATGCTTTCGGCAAGCACGAACTCGGCAAGCGCAATGAAAATGTCGAAAGATTTGTAGATTTGTGCAACGCCAACCGTTATAGGTGGCACCATGTTTGAGCATAAGACCTGCCAGAAAGTCAGTTGGGTGTCAATTGACAGGCAAACAACCTCCAACCAAATTCACCATTTTCACATGAGCCGCCGCTTTAGAAGTTGTCTCCTAGACGTTAGGAACAGACGAGGAGTCGATATGGGAATGGCACGAGATCACCACATTATGGTAGCTACCGTACGTACTGCTGCAGTTCGACGACCCTCCGAAAACACACGAATGTCCAGGTATAACATCGACAGACCAAAGAATCGCTCAGTGCGCCAACAATTCAGCGACCACCTTTTGCAAGAATTAGAACCACCAATCAGCCGCTCAATGCCCGCCACCATTAAAAGCCATTGGTGTGCTGTGAAAAATGTTTACAGAATCACTAGAGAGTTTAAGGGGGTAGACCCAGTTGGAATTGCCAAAAATTGCTCTTTTTTAGGATTTTGTTGTGGTGTCGCATTAAAATATTTCATAAGAAATGTTTTTTCACGTGAAAGATATGTATTTACAGAAACTACTAAAATTTTGTTTATGGCAAAATATTAAAAAGTAGATGAGATACATCAGATTTGGGAGGGGTAAAAAAAAAAAGTGTTTTGCGGTGATCACTGCTGCTCGTCACTCGATCATGTGAATTCAAAAAAAACAAAACAGATCATTAGTTAATGACATATTGCTCCGGTTAATCGAAGGGATTTGAAAATTTTTGAACTTTCACAAAATGGCGGATGTTGAAAGTCAAAATTCTTAATTTGACGAAAATTTTACTCGCAGTTTTGGCTATAAAAAAAGAACAATCGTCCAAAAAAAAATCCTTCGTTCAACCCGAGGACAATTATGTATAGAATAAGTGAGAAAAATTTCAAACCGATCGGCAAAGCCGTTCTCAAGTTACAGTGATCACCGACTTCGAAAACATGGTTTCGAGAAAAACGCGTTTAAAGTTTTGCATTAGAGACGGCTCCGTTCAAAGTTATGGAGATTATGGAGATTATAAGTAACGACCCGATTTGTCTGAAATTTTCAGAGAATACTTTTGAAATATTTTGCTTTGATAAAATGCAAAGAAAAAAAATTGATTTTTTCAAAATTCTAACTGGGTCTGGCCGTTAAGGTGGTCAAAGGTCCCACCAGATGGTTCTCTGCTAATTTCGGATGAGCACCAACTCAAGCGATGGATGGAGCATTTTGCTACAATTTTAAACAGTGTATTCCCCAGTGATTTGCACCCAAATCAGGTTGAGCCGCCCTAAGCCACAACTTTCCGAATATGCATCACAACTCCCAGTGAGGATGACATCACTAGCGCGATCAAAGCATTGAAAAATAACAAGGTGGTAGCGACTTGACGATATACCTGCGGAACTTTTAGCAGCAGCGCCAACAATTTCTGCTAAAATTCTGAAGAGAAGGCTTGGGAAGCCGAAAGCTTTTCCGATGAGTGGAAGAAAGGAAAGATCGTCAAGCTCCGAAAGTAAGGTAATTTTTTGAAGTGCGAAAACTGAAAGGGTCTTTTTGTGCTGCCTGTAATAGCTTAAGTAATTCTTAAGCGAATAAAGGAAGAACTGGAAAACACACTCGATGCCAAACAAGCAGGTTTCCGCTTTAAATCCTCATGTGTCGACCACAACAAGACCCTGCCGATTGTCATTGAGCCATGCATTGAATATACGTACCATTCGCCACTCCATCTGCTCCTGCTGTTCATCGATTTCGAGAGGGCGTTCGACAGTATCAACAGAGGATTTATTTGAGTTGCGCAGGAGAGGTATCCCTGAGAAATTTATAGCTATTATTACGCCAACTTACTTATGAAAGGTCAAGGTGCCAAGCTCCGCACAAAGGAAGGCTGTCAGAGGAATTCGGGTTTCGAAAATGGGGTTCAACAAGGCTGCGTTGTTTCACCAATTCTGTTTATATTGGTGATCAGCAATGTGCTTTGCACTGCCCTGTCGTTGGGATATGGAGGGATTCGATGGACTCTTACATCGTGACTACGCTAACGACGTACATATGTATGCCTAGGATTATGGAACTCCGCCAAATAACAGCGGGTGTTGAGAGAGAGACAAACGTCGTGGGGTTGAAGATCAACACAGCCAAAACCAAGATCATCAACTCTGGAACGAACTCATCATCTCAAGTATTGTCTCGACCGATGGTGGAATCGAACGAGATCTTGCCAGGCGAATCGGCAAAGCGAACCTGGGTTTGGAATGTTCCAAATATGGCATGAATGTTATAAGCTTAAACATCAAGCTACGACTATTCCGTTCCAATGGAAAGTGACTTCAAGGATCAGAAGAAAGCTGCAAACGTATCTCCGCCTTACCGCCTTACGAACATCTCTTTCAGAGAACGGGTCAGGAACCGATGGGCACAACCATCCAACGACGAAAATGGCTTGGTCATACGTTTCGAAAAGGTGACAGCTCCATTGCTAACTACGCTATGCAATGGAATCCCTTTACCAAGATGGCAGAAGAGTGGGTCGACCGAGAAATACATGGCACAGAACAGTTGAAGAGGAGTCTTGACAATTGGGAGGCATATTGTCAGAAACCGCACACGATGGCGCATAGGCGTAGCCGAGGTTCTAGGACCCACAAAGGAAAACAGGACATCAGTAAGGAAACCTTTGGTATAGGCATATCGATTTTCTCACAAAAAACTGACAGTGTGAGATGGCGAATGGACACTAACGCTCCGGCCTGCAGAGTCTTTGAGCAGAAGCGGACCAACTTGGAGTGCGCAACTGGAGGCAGCTAGTTAAAAACTGGGTCGAGACCAAGGTTCACCCCGAACTGTACCGCTTCCTTAGTAAGTAAACCAAGCAGCTTTTATTTTGATGATATTTCCTTCAGTGAAAAACCATCATAACTTCTGATTCAATCGAAAAACGATTGTGACTTGGCTCACTAATCCCCAACCGATCACATCTTGCCTTAATGAAGGCCAACTTTCACTTCAAGTCAATGATAAGTTTACCCAAGCACTCAATCAACGGTTCAAAAGCAATCAAACCAATAATATGAAAAAGACGATCACTAATGTTTAAACAAATGCATAGAGCCCAGCCAAGACCAGTAGCTAGCCGCTCCATCTCGTCCACCAATCCGTTGAGTCATTGAGTGGTTTCAGAACCGGCCACTTAACTCTATAGCCATCAACGAAATAACAAAAACCGACAGAAAAAAAAACGTCAAGCAAACAAATTTACGTCCAAAGTTGGAACAATATTTACATACGGAGCTATCTTATTACTTTCCCTCCACGAACTCTGGGCAGAGCTCTTGCTCTGGTTCTGGCTCAAGCTGAGAGGGAGACTTCATCACAAAAAACAACAGCGACCCACGCAACGGCAGCATTGAGTCCAGATCACTGTGAGAAGGCCTCGAAGACTCTTTTCTGAATTGTTGTTCAATATCGCTGAGTAAACAGATCCCAACTTTTATTATTGTTATACTCGCACACATATCGAACCAGGAAATCTATGAGGTTGGCTTTCCAGTTGTTGATTCTCTTTCTGGTACCTCGTTCGTGAGTCAGCGATCAGAACACAGGCCTTGGGACCACTGTGAGTGTGCTCTACGTGAAATGAACAATGGGCTCGAGTTTTATCTTGATTTTTGGGTAAAGTGTGGTTATTAACAATTCAAAAAGTGTAAGGATAAGCTTCGGAATGGAGACGAAGGTGGAGGCAATCCAACATTGAAAACCCATCCACCTGTCGAGGGTTAGATTTTATTGTTTCTTTTTTTTTTTTTTGTGAATTTGTTGGTAATTAGAGCGATAGTGTGGCATGTGTAGGATGCTAATGGGATTTTAATTTGGATCTGGGTGTAGTGAGTAATTGGGGATGTCTCTGTTGGATGAGGGTGAAAGATTATTCCCAGATTGCAAACGGAAATTAAATGGTTTCTTTACACTCAACTTGGTCATTAATTATGGTTGGCGTGGTTGGTGAAGTTTTGGACAACCATTTTTTCGCTAGATATGATGAGGACTGGGTTTTGAAGTGATGTTAAACCCAAAATAAGATGTGTACTCTCCGCCAACAACTAAGTTCAAGGACATCATTCAAACACTAACCACAAAACCTACGCATTAAAAGTATGCAAATAAATTGTTGGCCAAACTATGGTCTACCGTTGCCAAACGTCTTTCGTTCCCGGCTTATGTCATTTCTCCTTGAACACTACAACGTCATCGTAAAAAACAGCGAAACCCACGGTCCTCGAGACCTAAAACAGTCGTTATCAACCTTTTCTACAACCTGAAACGTTGTGGTGCTTTTAAAAGATGACTTGACCTTGACAATCAATGTTTGAGATGAAAGGTTTTTGAAGCCTTTCCGTCGTTCTCAGAAAGACTAAGTAATTTGGAAGGCATTGGAGAGGCATAATTACCTTGAGTAGTAACTACCCCGTCCGATGTCCAGACAAGGTTGGTTATTAAGTGCCTTACCCTGGTAGAAACACCCCAATTCAATGCCCAGGCAAGCATCTTATTCGGGTATGGCGACGCTGCCGTATTTAAAGCAGAAGTCCACGCTATTGAATTGTGTGCAAGAGAATGCCTACGGAGAAGAACCCAAGGAGCACGCATCTACACCTTTTCAGACAGTCAAGCAGCACTTAAATCATATACGGTACGGTCCAAGCTTGTCTGGGACTGTCTCAACCTCCTCGCAAGCCTTGCATCGGTAAATAAGGTTAGCTTAGCTCGAATCCCAGGACATGAAGACTTCGAGGGTAACGAACGGGCTGACTACCTGGCGAGAAGAGGCGCTTGCCGCCCACTCGTTCGTCCCGAACCCTGTTTTGGGCTACCACCCAACAGTGCCTACTCCAAGATCACACAATGGGAGGTCAACAAACACGCTGACTACTGGGACAACCTCCGGGGCCTTAGACAAGCGAACAATTTTATCAACCCCAACCTACACAAGGCCAAGTCTTTACTTGATCTCACCAAAGACGAGTTAAGAACCTTAACGGGCTATCTGACAGGACATTATCCACTCAGATAGCATATGCATAAAATGAAAGTATCAGACACTGATATTTGCCGACTCTGTGGAGAAGGGAAAGAGATAGCTGAACATATTTTGTGTGTATGTCCAGGAGCCGTAAGGAAAAGATTACTCCGTTTACCCCGGGCCTCGGTCAACCCAGCAGAAATTCGGAAAATCTAAGGCTATACTGAGGGTTATCAAAAGCCTCAATATAACCTCTAGTTAAACCATATAGGCCACAACAATAGACCTCATAGATCGCAGTGCGCATTTAGGGCACACCTTTGATCCCGTACTTGAGGGACGAAGCACAGAAGGCGACCTAATATTAAATGGCGCGCACGAGTAAAGGGTGACCTTAAGCAAGTTGGCCTAGATAACTGCCGACAGTTGGCTGAAGAGGCTCAACGGTTGAGTTCACTCCGCACTATAGGTTAGGTTAGGTTGAAGTGGCTGCCAGCCGAAGCCAACATATGTAAACCAATGATAGGTCCGCTGTGATATCACGTGGATCTTCGAGCTCGTTAAACCACTTAGAGCTTCTGAAGAAGCGTAGGAGACTTCTTATGTCTGCGTTGATTAAATCGCCTAGATCGTTGTAGAAGAAGGCACCTAAGTGAATTTTCCTTCTATAGGAGAGAGCAGGGCATGTGCAAAGAAGATGGAGGACAGTTTCCTCCTCCTCCTCGTCCATGCAGCTTCTGCAGAAATCATTTGAAAAGACGCCAAGCTTTTTTGCATGCCTTTCTATAAGACAATGTCCAGTGATGATAGCGCTGATGTGGAACCTCTTGAGGGAAATCAAATCCTTACAGCGTTTCAGATCCAGCTTGGGCCAAATCTGTTTTGTGGCTACACACGTTCTATCACTTGTCCACCGCGCACTAAAATTCAATCAAAAGCTTCCCTTCCCAAATTAAATAGAAAACATGAAATACATCCGATTAAATTCGTTAAAATTTCGCAGCCCACCGGTTGAGAGCCCCTGTCGCAGAGCCCTCCAACTCCAATGTATACACCACCAATCCGAATGTGATACCATATTGCTGGGATTTACGAGCACTCTTACACTTTTATATTTCGGGAAAATCTGGAACAGCATACGGAGGCCACTTCCATACACGAGAAACATTTAATCTCGGTTATTTGCAACCATTTTAATGTAACATAAATGGTTCCAATTTAGATGGTGAACATCTGTGACTTCTACGTTTCACAAGGAGCTGTGGTGACTTCACGTGCAAACGGATCATAGCTCTATGCTGTGGATGTGCCTTTGCTCATCTTCAATTCATGGGAAGAGGAGGACGACCAACAGCAAAAAAAAAGAAAAATAAAACGTCTTTCTATTTCAACTTTTGTTGTCCGTCTGCTGGCCTCTTAAAATTGAACCGGTTCCATACACCAATTCTGCTTCCTTCTGGAGCCCAGTTTCGACGACGAGAGCCCAGCGAACTCTCCTTACTCTTTGTATCTCTTCAACAAATCGATTTATCATGGTCATGGCTTGGAATAGCAATTGGCGATATTTATTTCTGATTCATGCCGCAATTAATAATTATGGGGTCTCTGTTTGGGTTTCCTCTGTTGTGCTGGTCTTTTGTTTTTATCTACACCACTTGGGGAACCTTTTTGTGTGTGGCTATCGCTATTGGCACTGGTATCAGGGGCACCACCGGTGGTGTAGGAAAGGAGTGCTACTTTGAAGAGAGGCAACATTAAGCTTGCCATCCGACTGCTGATGCAATAAGTTATCTTTTTTTTTTGCTCTGCCATATCGATGTTGGAAAGAGCAGTAGAAATTGGTATCCGAGTTTAAAATGGATTCGCGTGTGCTGTTCCCTGATCGCCTTTCATTTCGTATGCCGTGTGATGTGTGCGCTCGCTGCTTTCGTGACATTTCTAAAGCACTCTTGAGGCAGGGGTAGGAGAAAATATGGCCGATCATACACATAAGAACAGAATGAAATATTAAATTGGAAATTGTATTTTGCAGTTAACTTGGTGAAGCGAAGCTGTTGTCGATAGACAGTGGAAATGGGGAACGATTTAGGTGACTTTCGAGTTTTTGCTATTGAGTTGCAGAAAGCGGAAGTAGGGATATGTGTGTATTTACTCAAAGGAAAAGTGTGGGGACATGCAACTAGGGTTAGAAGGGAGTTCACTGAAACGATTGGACAAGGCCTGATTTAATAGGTTCAGTGGGTCGACCAAGAAATACATGGCGCAGAACAATTGAGAAGGAGTTACGACAGTTGGTGAGGTTTAGACTTATTCCTAGAAATCGTACTGAGGCCCCTATGTCATTACTCTTTCAATACTGCTGGACTGTTCGAGGAGAGGAAAAGTGATTTCATGTCCATTTAGGTCATGGATTCGCGTAGAAAAGCATGCCTACCTATAATTTTGACGAAAAACTACGTTACGTTACAAAATCTTGAACAATATTCGGATTTAGTTTTGCTGAAAGAGCCGCAGTGGAGGTAATGCTCCATCTCCATCCTGTTGATATCTTAGGGAAGCTAATGGCAGTCAAAGCGGCATTAAGGTTCAGAGAATCCTCCCAGCTGATCAGCACAGCAATTGGCCACTCAAGGATACTCAAGGGCAACCATACTATCCCTAGTAAAGCGGACTACGTTGTCGCCCATCTTGACTTTACCGTCAGCTACAAAACTCGGATTCCTAACAGAAGCTCTTAAAAATCTGGCACAGTTTTGAGCGATTCCGCCCTCGAAATATTCCACACACGGATCTAAGACAGCGGGTGGTACTGGGGAAGCAGTCTTCTCCAACGCGCCTGGCTTACATGTCCTGCTCTTGCGACGCTAAGAAGGAAAACCCTCAGGGAATACTTCTACAATGATCTTAACGATCTAGCCAACCTCGACATGCAGAAGATAAGAAACTTCATCCCTGGGACGAAATGGATCAACTCATAGGGTTAATAGACCACCTCGATGTACTTTGTGTTTCATACTCTGGTTCCTGGTGCCTCGATATACTTTGTGTTGCATACTCTGGAGCCTGGTAAGCCAGCTCTTCATCTTGGTATCAAAATGGCCCAATCTGGTCTAAGTGTGTCCCTGTCTGCGCGGGGGAAGCCACTTGCCTAACCTAACCTTTGCTGAAAGAAATAAGTCCATAAAAGTATCGTAACTACTTCCGCATGAATGAAAGAGCATTTAACACACTGCTTCAAAAGTTGAAACCACTTTTTCAAAGGAAGAATACCAATGTGAGAGACAGTTTATCCGTGCAGGAGAGGTTGACAGTAACCTTGAGGTACCTAGCTACTGAAAAGAACTTCGAAGACCTTAAGTTCTCAGTTGCTTCGTCTCCGGCTTCAATACCAAAGTTGAAACCTATCAATGACTTGTACATGTACTATAGAGTATAGACCAAATTTTTACGTTGAAACAATTGCTGGAAAAGACCAACGACTAAATCGAAACACACCACTTTTTCATCGGCTTCAAAACCGCGCATGACAGGATCCATCGTTTTGAGCTCTACAAGGCGATAACCGAATTCGCATCAAGCTGGAAAATAAGCGGTGTACCGTTCAATTTGGTAACACATCGTCAGATCTATTCCAGACATGCACCGGATTTCAGCAAGGCGATGCGCTGTCTGGCGAATTTATCAGATAGTGCGCAGGACTGGCGTCAACATGGAAGGTACTATCTTCCACAAGGCAATTTAGCTGTTGGGATGGTACAGATACAGACACACGTAGGCCAGGAAGGCCCTTTGTGATGCACTTGGATCTATACCCTAAAAACGCCACTCCCTTTATTGAAGCCAGTTGGAGCTCTTAATGAAGCTGAGGATACTTTCGACGTCAGTATTCGATAGTTCGACCAAGTTGTTAAAGTAATAAGCCCCTAAATAGAGCTTCCTTCTTTGGGGTAGGGCATGACAAATGCAGACATGCAGCTCCTGCAGAAGTCATTTGAGAAGAGGCCCATTCTTTTGGCATTAAAGCCAATGGGCCAATGGCCAGTACGAACACCAACGACGGTGCTAACGAGCGACCTTTTCAGCAAAATAAAATTTTTAGATCGAGTGAGATTTAGCAAATGCCAGATCTCCCTGGAATTACGGCATGTGATACCATTCCCTAATCTTTGGTTTGTCTTGCTGATCGCTTCGTACTCTAAGAGTAATTTACATGTAGCGAGTGGAATACCCAGCCTTCTCCGTTCCGGCAGGATGTTTAGAGTAGTACCACGTTTGGCGAGTTCATCGGCCTTACAGGTCCCTGGAATGTCCCTATGACCGGGTACCCAGAATAGGTGAATGTTAAACGTTCTGCACATCTCCATAAGAGATGAGCGAAAATCTAAAGCAGCTTTGTACGTACATGTTACTGATTCCAGAGATTTTGTAGCAGCCTGAGTATCAGTAAAGATTGTGATGTCCCTGAAGGATATCACATTATGTCTAAGCCAGGAGAAAGCGTCGTTCATCACCATGATTTCCGCCTGAAAAACGCTACAGTGATCAGGTAGATGGCAGGGGATGCTCAGGATAAGCATATCAGAGAAAATACCACCTCCCATTCCGTTCTCGGTTTTGAACCGTCGGCATAGAGATGAACGGAGTGATCGACTCTAACGTCAACACTCTCTCACTCCTCTCGGGAAGGAATGAATGTCCTGAAACTGAGGTTAAAATTCACCTTGGACACACTCCGTCGGTGTTTTCCGGAACAAAAGTTAGAGAATCTAAGATCGAGGAGTTAGTATGGTTAGTTGACCATTGAGAGAAGGCTTTTAGACTGATGGCTGTGCTAGCAGCTAGATGCAGGAGCACATCAAGTGCTGCGGATGGGTTAGTTCTAAGTGCTCCCCTTATGCAAATACATTCTGATCTTTGCACTTTCCCCAATAGATTACGATGAATACACATACATAGTCTCACAACGGACACGTAAAGCCACTGGGTGGTGCGAGGTAGCAGTATAGCGCTGCAGTGGCTTTTTTTAACGCTTTCAATAGTATTGGCTTTCCAATCTAATTTACTGTCCAGAATGAGACCCAGAAATTTGACTTTGTTAGCAAAGCAAGTGCCGTTTAAAGAAGGAGGGGTATTGGAGGAATTTTGAACTTCCTGGTGAAGAGGACTAGTTCGGTCTTTGGCGGGTTAACACTCAAACCGCTTTTAACTGCCCACCTTGAGAGGATAGAGGGCGTTCGGAACAAGTTCACTAAGTGTGGTTGGGAATTAACCGGAGACAGCAATCGCAACATCATCTGCACAAGCAATCAATTCACATCCAGCCCTTTCAAGGTTGAGCAGCAGCCTATTGACCGCTACAATCCAGAGAAAGGGGAACAGAACACCACCTTGTGGCGTACCGCAGCTCACGGATCTACGGGCTGAGGCACTGGTACTAATTGTTCTGCCTGTAAGCGACTCCCAGGTTCATGAGTCCATCGGCTGCTGGGATATGCAGGCGATATTGATTTCATCGCACGCTTTCAGCGAGCAGTGTCAAAGCATGTGCGGCGATTGAAAAAAGGCGAAACAAGTTGGTCTTAAAATAAACGAGGACATAACCAAGTATACAGATGCTGTCGACAATCAAAGATCTATCTCTCCACCGCCTATTGCAAAACATCACTATCAACAGCTATAACTTTGTGGCAGTAAAGGAATTCAACTACCTCGGAGTTAACGTAAATTTAACGAATGAAATCATTGTGGAAATCCGGCGAAGAATATTTCGAGGAAACCGCTGCTGCTTCGGCTTAACGAAACAGCTGGGGTCGAAATAACTAAAAATGCGGTCTTTCGCCAGCTTTAAGTTTGGAAGAAATATTTTTTTTTAAAAACTTACCTTTATATTTTCGCAGCGCAGCGATACTGAATTGATGTCCATAAGCCTGGCAGATGGAAAGAACTAACTTCTTGTATGGGAATCGCTGGAAAAATAGAAAATAAAATTGACTGAAGCGTTATTCCATATGAATCATAGGATAGACATTTTTTTCTCCTCACTATTGTAATCCTAAAAGACTAATTATGTCAAGAAGCTAATGAGGGAATTTGCTTAATATTGTGTTTCATACACATAACTCGCAAGTGTAAGCTTTATTTGAGAATCAGTATCTAAACTTTGAATTTTCTACATTTTTAATGTTTAACTGTAAAAATAAATTAAATTAGACACCTCTTATTGAAGGGCCCTTTTAAATTTATACAAATGATTGTCGGGCATCTGTTTTATTCTGATGAATTCAATAAAAAAAAAATCTAAAGAAATAGGGGTTCGCCTATTCCATTTTTCCTTTAGCCACGTAGGGTGATTTTAATTTTCATTTTCATTAGATTTGATTGAATGTTACCATGTTATTTAACGACGCTACAAAATGCTATAAAACGCATGCTATAAGACACACCAAACTCCTTCCAGAGAACAAAAACCCATTATTGTTTGCCCCTTGGCCCGCATGTGTGAATGAAGGCTGTTTTGTCTGCGAGCTGTGCCTATTTTTTCGCAATAAAATCAACACAGTTAAAAACCTTTTCAAATACAATAAATTACGAAATAGGCTGTAAAAACATATGTACATATATGTATGTGCTCCTTAGGAGTAGCTGTACCTATAGAAATCCCTACCCTCTGCCTTTGGGACGTTCAGGGTTCGGTGTTTGGAGAAACTTTCGCAATAAAACTCTTCTCTATGATCGCATGAACAAGTTCTATTTTGCCTTATCCCCATTAGGCGAGCACTGGAGCAAATGAGAGTCAGCAAGAGAGCCATAGGGTGTGGGGTGTGGATAATAAATTTTAACCAAATTTCCGGGTTACACATTTGAAATCAAGGATGCGTGAGGAATACAATGTATATCTCGAGGTGTGGGTGTACTATGTATCTTGAAAGATACTCGTTTGTATCTTCGCGCGAGGGTGACTAAACTTCGCATAATTTATTCGAATCCCTTTTGCCAGGAACAGCGCAAGGAGTACCAGTAGCAGTAGCAGACACTAAAAGAGAGTCGTTGAGTGATCTCTTAAATTTACCGGATACCCAAGGAGAAAGCTTATCGGTGTAAGAACGAAGAAAAATTAGTTTTTAATGCAAGGTGGGATATCGTAATTTTTATAAGTAAAATTTTCAGGAAACTTACTTGTTTAACTGTTCATAAAATTAAATGGAGAAAATACCAAACGGATGCCAAGCCGATTTAAGCTTGTTAAATTGATTTCACTGGAAACCCAGTAGAGCGTATTTGAAATCCATAATTCTTGACATTAACAATTACTTTAGTGGAGACTTTCAAGGCAACCCGATACTTGAACGCAAATGAAGTCATCAAATTTCCATTATTTAGACCCGTGCCATCGAAAAAAAAACGAACCCGAGGCCGCCATAAAAAAGATGAAAAACATGCTTTGTCATAAAATTAATCAATCATCTCCCGGTTTTGAAGGACCAAGATAAGCAAACATCTATCGCGTGTCATTAGTGCGCTTGGGGTCCAGCCTCTGACTCTGAGTCTGAGTATAATCTCGTTAGGGGTGCTGGGAAACAGAACAACAACTCTCAGTTTAATGAGATGCGCAAAAGATCAAATTCTTAATTGAATGCCTCCCTTCCTTATCCGCACTCCGAACCGGAGCAATTCCTTTTCGCTTTCTCCCCGACTAGGTCATCGTAATTTTTTAATATTAAAATCCATTTGAATTAACATAAACGGAATTGACGCGCGCTTGATGGACGTACATCCGTCTAAATGAGACTGTCCTTTTTGGGAGCAGCAGCAGCAGCGTACAGTCGCCTGCGGATAAGTCTCCTTTCGCTGAATAAACAATGTTGCCGGACAAAAAAGGCGGACGGACACAAAAAAAATCACAACGAACGAAGAAAAATGACCAAAAAAAATGGAGCCACCACAGAAATTTATTCAATGTTACTGGCGGGACATTGATTGATGGATGCTCATCATTAAGAAGGGCTGTCCAGTTTGTTGTGGACTTGTAGTACTATTTGGGCAAAGCACGATGCGGTTACACATTTGATGGTTTTGGGTTGTTGATTGTCTATGCAGATAACCATGATACCAGAAAACAAGTAATAGTTGGACTTTGGGGATGGCTAAGTGATTGCGTAACAGTGCGGGGAGTTTTGATGGATTTTTTTTTTCTTTTCTTCTCTTATCGCCTGGGAGGACTCTGCAAAACGTAGGTCCACAAAATTTATTTGATAAAGTGATCCTTGCCCTTGAGGATGAGATCATTTGGTATGATATCACCAAAGTTGGTAGGCTGGCGTCATGGCACTCACCACGTACGGATATGTATATTTCTATGGCTTCGCCGACTATGGATTTTCACCGCCTAATCAAATAGCACGTTGCGATTTGTGAAATTTAGTGCGTAGCTATGCCTAATATTGCCTCATGTAGAGGATTATTGCTCGCTGAGCGCCATGTGCGTGCTTCTATAAATTTGCCATTCACTCCAACTCGGAATTACTCACTCCCCCAGGACGAAATTAATCTTGCGGTTTATATCACATATTCCCCTTGGATTGTATCGAATGCTTTACTTATCCTGAGGGAAAAAATTCCCACTCCCATGTGTGTGCGTCTATCTACTTTGCATAATCAAAATGATGTGCGAAATAGAATAGACCACCAAAGCCATTTTGTACACCTGGCGCGGCCCAACAAACAATTTTATTGCTCCCGATTGAAATAGAAATCTCACACAGAAACTCCGTTCCCAGCTCCGTGCCATCCTTGGGTGTCTTTGCTTTGCTTGGCATATACCCGCGTACACTCGATCGCTTTTCATCCCAGTCGCATCGAAAAAGGAAATGTGTGAAAAATTCAATACTTCTCCTTCAGCATATTATTACAAATTGAATTCGCGAGTGTGTCGCTAGTGGGCGGCAGGAGGTGGCTGCAGAGCTGTATCCGCAGCCCATCACTCCTCTTCCATATCATTTGGCTGAGTTGAAACTGATTCAATTTTCAAATGTCAGGCAGAGGCTGTGTAAAAAAAAAAAAAAAAAAACTCCCAAACCAGCCCGGGATGAAGAAGAAAAGAAGCCGGAAAATTTACGATCACGTTTGTGTAAATCATGCCAAAGGATTGATGGTATATTGGATGAAGCTCTCTCTCTCTGATGTAGAGACGTTTTTGCAGTTTATTTATGTGGTGGGGATAGATTGGTGGCGGCAATACAAATTGATTGTGGCAAGGGGTTGTGAAAAGTGCGTGAAGGATTGGATTAGAGATTTATTTTGTATGCAAAGCTATAACTTTCGGGTGGAAAATGTGTCTGAGAGGAAAAAAAAAAAATTTGCAAATTCATTACGAATTATTCTGGGAAATGTGGATATTGGACGGAGGATTGTATTACTTTGAAACAAGGGGGTGTCTGATATCTGCCACAGGTGTTGTTATTTGTTTGAGTCAATCAAAATTTACATAACTTTACTCTATGGGTGCCAGTATGAAAAAAAAGTGTTTTTCTATTACGTCGGCGATAGGATAGGACGTGCAGAAGTCATTTTAGGAAAAGAAAGCAAGACCTTCATGGATTTTCTATCTAGCGTTGAAAAATCGAAAACCCTTCTTCCGAAGCCTCTTCTACGCTTTACACAATCAAATTCGGTTATAACGATCTTCAAAGGATCGATGAATTTGGTCGTTATAATCGAAAGGTCGCTGTAACCGAGTTCAGGTAGGTAAAGTGGCGGCCCTTCAGAGCCCAATTAGCGCTAGAGTGCGCCGTTTAACCGTAACCGTAACCACGAAACTCGTCTAAAGCTTGTTAGTATGTGGTTGTTGATTTAGTGGTTTAGGATGGCTATATCCAGCCGGTGGAGTTTAGATACAGGATTAGTTCTCCAATCCTTTTTTTAGCTTTCTCGGCGAGGTCCATGAAGAAAAGTTTGCCCAAAGAGCGCTGTCTGGTCCTCGCCAGGGCCGGACACCTGCAGAGGAAGTAAAGTAGAACCAAGTTCAGCCGGGACCTAAAAATTTGATCGTTATAACCGATGTCGTTGTAAGCGATTTTGACTGTACTTCTAGAACACAAGAATAGAGGGTCCTAGCCTATGGTCACGTCTTGGGCAGAACGTCCCAAAAGGCAGTTATAACTTTGAGGTAGTTAAGGACTTTGTCTACCTAGGTCCCGCTATGAAGTCAGACAACGACACCAGCGCTGAGATCAAACGACGAATAACTCTTGCCAATCGCTGTGTCCTCTCTCGAACGATTAAAGTGATCCTGTATAAGACCTTCATTATCTCAGGAATCTTTTACATTGCCGGAAACCTGTAGCGTCTTCCAAGCCGAGATCCTGGCAAAAGAAAAAGCTACAGGCTGCAGAAGAGATTGTAACCTTCGCACATCGGAGTTCACCATCTTCGTTGACAGTCAACCAGCTTTAAAATCGATAAAATCCAATACAACCAAATCAAAGGCAGTCAAGAAATGTCGTGACATAAGGCACCGTACTGTCAAACTCTGCTGGGTTCCTGGACGTAATAACATAGAAGGGAACGAAAAGGCCGATGAATTGGCAAGATTGGGGTCGGCTATGACCATTAGCTAAGCCGACACATCTGTCATGCCACCGATAGGGAGATTGCATGGGATAATAGACAGCATAATAGAGAAAGAAGCTAACTCCCTCTGGTTAGCCAAAGAGGATTGGCCACCTCTCGGACGTTATGGCCGAAACTAAATAAAACTAAAACTAGGTGCCTTCTGGCACTAGACAGATCGTCTATCCGTATGCTTACTGCAGTTATCACAGGACTCTGTGCTATCGGAGTCATGCTCCGCAAGTGGAGAATCGAGTCCAACGATCTATGCAGAAGCTGCGGAGATGAAGAAGAGGTAGAATCAATCCAACGTCTGCTGTGCCACTACCCCTGCAAGGACGACATCTACGCGCATTAGGATCAAGGGTCTTTGCAAGCATAGCAGAGGTAACAGACTTACAGTTAATGGACCTACTCAGATTCTTAAAGAGTACTAACTGGTTCACAAAACAGCCAATAATAGAATAGGTCCCTAGGCTGTCCTGAGAACCATACTGCTATTCCCACAACAATAAAAGGGTACTCTCAATGGACCTTCAGGTCTCCGAGTGAAAGTGATGAGACCTATCCATCACACACCCCACGTAACCTAACCTAACCCATCCCAGTCCTTCTCTATGACGCAGAGGCATGGAATCTGTCAAAAGCGGATGAGGTTGCTCATGGCTTTTTCGAGAGGAAAATTCTTCGGGTGATTTTCGGTCCCATCTGCATAGACGGTGAGTGGAGGAGGAGATACAACGACGAACTGTTCAGGCTGTATAGCGACACCGGCTTAGCCAGAAGAGTAAAGGTCCAATGACTGAGGTGGCTGGGCATGTAGAGTCGATGGATACCAATGCTCCGGTCCGGAAAATCTTCGAATCCACGAAACTGGATCTAGCTGGCTGGAGACGCCACCCCGAGCTGTAGCGCTACCGTAAGTAAGTAAGTAAGGCTATGGTCAGGTCACGTCTCATGCTTGTAACAGTGTAAGCTTGTTTACGTGTGCACGCTTGTAGGTCAAAAGTACGGCTGTTCAATGTGTTGTTCATCCTTATTTGAGTGCACGCTTGTAGGAAGAGAATTAACATCGTACACGCGTTAACAAGCTTACACACTTACAAGCGTGAGACGTGACTATAGACTTAAACTTCAGCTTTTGCTAAGCGAACCTTCTAAACCTATTCGCAGATAAAAATCAATGAATGGCCTCTCCATCACAGTGACAAAATTCTAAATGTTCTTTCAAATAGGCTTAAAACTAGATATGTACTTATGAACGTAGGTGAATCGATTACGAAGACCACTATGTCAGCACAAGCTAACTCACTAACTCAACTGGGAGTAGAATTCACCTACCCATCATTCACAATTGTCTCCCAAGTGAAACTTATTTCTACACATCAGCCTTGGTGCCCCTGTCAAATGCAAATAAAAAGTCCTTGTGACCTTACAAATTAGTAGCTCGCTACAGAGTAAAAAAAAAGGACAATAAAATGTCTAAATTGATCCTTCAAAATAGTATAATAAGGTTTTCCGTAAATATGAGAGGATGCAAACAAACTTCATCTTCCTTCTTATGGACCGAACGACCGTGTCGTCCCGGTCATAATTTCTGCGAAGCAATTTTCAATTCACCCTCGCTCTGGTCTCCCTCCTTCGCTGTTTATTATGTTCATTTTATAGATTTATTTATTTTTTTTTTCTGCTTGCTGCTGAGATAGAAGAAGCGGACAAAATTATATAATTCCCTTTGTTCGGATATAACATTCCACTTGCGCTCTTTTTCGCTTTGATAGGATCTCGATTTATAAACGGATTATAAGCATCGCCGTCTCCATCGCATCGTCGTCTTCTGCGTCTTTCAGTGCTTCTTGCCGGGCGATGAATTTTGCGCTCCTCCACGCCCGTTACTCAAAATCTAATTTTTCGCTTTATATTCACAGAAGAGTATCCTTTCCATCAGAGCGCGGCGGAGCTGCCTGTATGAGTCCTTTTTCTGTTTTTTTTTTTATATAAATATTTTTCATTTGCACTTTTTCCCATTGTTTTCTTTATATTTATATTTTAATTTTTTATGCTAGCCCCGGCTCGCCAGCTCTGCTGCCGCTCATAATTTCGCAACATTGAAGAGGAAAGAGGAAAAAAAAAACGAAGAAGAATCCCTTCAAGAAAGGACTAAAGTTGAAGTGGCATCAGAGAAGTATAAAAAGAAACTTGTTATCCTTGCATTTCTGTGAATGATATCACGCTGAAGTTGCAGGTGGAGAGAACGGCGCGCAACACTCTCCAAGGATATTTGTGCACGAGGATGTGTGTGTATTTTTTTTTTGCTTTTCCACATTCTTTTACCGTTCACAGAAGGACACAATGAGAAAAAAAAAATACATACATATACACACACATTTATATATTATGAAATGAAAACGTTGGGAAATCCATTAGAGATTTTGTACGCGCCGAAAGTGCGAGGGGGTGGCAAGCAGAAGAAGCCTCTCTATTTTTGTGTGATGTGCTTCAAGGATATTATTGTTGGTTGTGTATTTTCGCTTCGATTTAACAATAAAACAAAGTGAGTGTGGGAGGTGGAGGCGGTGGAGGTGGCGGCGGCAACGAATCTCTGGATCTAGGATACACATTATTTCTGTACTTTATTTCTTCATCTTGAATTCACTTCGGTCTTAAAAGCTTTCTAATACCACGATTCACGAGTTCGAAAAGGATACAAAAGCAAAAGCAAAAGCAAAAGAAGAAGGCGGCAGCGGCAATTCCTTGCAATTGCTTTCGCGCATATTTTAACAAAGCGAATGTTCATAATGGTTGCGTATTGAATTTTAACGAGGGTATTACGCTGCCACTCCGTTGTATGTAGCATTGGTACTGCCAACCCATCGTTCTTTCTGTGTATCCTTTTTTGCCTTGCTTCGATTTTCAGAGCCATCAGAAGGATATGAGGTTGCTCCTTGCGGATGGGACGGCTGAAGCACATTGAAATGAAATAAATTTTTGAAGTGAGTGTTGTTATTCTTTGTGCAGAGCGCAAACCGAAGGATTGTTCCTTTTGGGTAGAAAAGGATTTGTGTTGCTTCTGCTCCTGCTGCCACCAGCATTCAAAACCATAATTTTCGATTTGATAAGAAAGTGAAATGGGGTTTAGTCAGCAAGAGGGAGAGAGGATTTGGGCAGGCAATCAGTTTAGTTATGATCAGACGAGTAAAATGGGGAGAAATCGTGAAAAATTATGAGCGAGTGTATCCTTGTTAACCTTGAAGTCTTTCTGTCTTATAAATAGAATGTGATTCAGATAAGCTGGGGTTAATTTCCCACGACAGAGAGCTCGATT
The DNA here is from genome assembly GCA_917880715.2 of Matsumyia berberina. Classification (NCBI taxonomy): domain Eukaryota; kingdom Metazoa; phylum Arthropoda; class Insecta; order Diptera; family Syrphidae; genus Matsumyia; species Matsumyia berberina. Next base: position 66,498,017 of record OU862870.1, read on the forward strand.
TTTGTAATTATTTTTATTGCTTCTATAAATCTGTTATCAGGGCGACCCTTTCCCAGTTTTTTTCCTTCTACTTTTCATTGCCGCATCGTATAATTAGTTTCAATTCCGAACAAGATCCCCAAACGCCTGCAACAAATCGCATCACCTAACAAACCTTATTCGACACTCGTAAAATACGAGCACAAGTTGTTGAACATTTAATTGCCCTCCCGGTTGGTACATGTGTCCTAGGACATTAACTCCATGTTGTAGCCCAAAACCAATTTTCCAGATTACTCGTACACTTATGTGTCCCGAATATCAAGTGTGAGAAATGGGGTAAAACAGACCCCGAAAGAAAAAGAAGGTCACCCAAAGAAGGAGCAGCTGAATGGAGAGAAAAGAAAAAAATAACAAAAAAAAATGTTAAAGTCAGTGGATGATTTATATGGGAGCGCATCACTTGTCTCTCTCTCTGGGTTGAACCGGGCGCGTGATAAGATTGATGAGATTCCACTTCATTTTCGCCCAATTTTTCCGAAATTGATTTTCCAGCAGAAGGGATAGTGTTTCTCGCCCATCCTCACTCGCCAATAGCAAAGTGCAACGGCAGCAAAGTGCTTTAAGGGCTGGTTTTCATTTTTAAGAAATTTATTTCCTGTCTGCTTTCGTGTCAAGGGTTGAAGGAGAAGATTTATTGAATTATTATTCAATCCGTTGGAGATGCTGCCCCATTTTTTGAAGAGAAAATCCTTTTACATGGACTGGATTTTTTAGACTTTTTTTTTTCAACTCTCAACCAGTAGGAAATTGCTTTTCATTTTCATACATAAGCCTAATAGGACGATTGCTTTTGGTAAACAACTGGCTGGTGGGTTTCATGTCTTCGCATTCATAATTTTATCCGAACGGACAACGACTTAAACGGTTTTCCTTGTTGTATTTCACCAAAAAAAAAACCAGAAGGGAAGAGAACAAAACTCTGGACAGACAGAGGAGAGCTGAGCTTAGGCGATCTCCCAGCTGAAAGAAGTCGAGAGTTAAAGTCTGTCATTTTTTATATATGAATGGTATGGTATGGTATGAGATTGAGCGGAAGGCTCTTTACTTAGGCCTCTGTCGGGCCCTTTGTGTTCCCCTCCTTTAATTCTCGAAACTGCAGGGATAGGCTTGGCTTGGGACGTATGTTGGGAGGGATCTAGGGAAGGTGGAAACAATCATGGAGTTGACACTAGTGTACTTGTGGTCTGGCGAATCTTCCTGTTTCTTTGGTGAAGGCCAGGATGCCGCCGATTCCTTTGTCGTTGAGATGTTTCAGGTCCTGTATCCACATGGACCCCAAGGTCCTCTGTTGCATCCTCGCAGCGAGGACCATTCTATGCATGTGTTTGTTGTGTCCTGCGATGAGTCCCACCATCAGCCTCAATTGCTCTCTGCTTGAACTTAAAGCCTTCCTGTTGAGCAGGCTGCTTGGTTTGCCCACGAGTAATCTATCCACTTTGCACGTCGGGAGGTTAGCCCAGTGATCCTCGAAATCTCTTTGCATCCTCTCGTTGATTGCTGTTTTGATTACTGTTAGTGCGACCCCAACTGAGTTTTCAGCGGTTCGTTCTATTGCGTGCGCTCCTTCTCTTGCCAGTTCATCGGCTTTCTCGTTCCCCGTGACACCTTCGTGATCCGGTACCCACCTCCCACAAAATTGCAAGGACTTCTGCTTGGAATACTGTTACGAAGGGATCTAGATGAATCGCAAGTTCTACCGGTGGGTTATGACAATATACGCCAGAGCCGGAGTTGCCCGCAATGTTGGAGCCGTCCGCGAATACTGTTATGCCGTCATGGTTTCTTGTATCGTTGGTTCGAGCCCAAGAATCCCTTGAAGGAAATTCAGATTTAAAATTGTTGACAAATCTGGTTTGCTTGTCTCCAAAATCGCTCTGATGGTTCATGAAATTTTTCGAAACTTATACAAGGTGGCGCAAAAGTCGTCACCCTATCGGAAGATGCTATATTTATTGCAAATGGCGGCAAATGTCAGTTTTGTTTTGACACGTCGACAACCCATGGAACGCTATACTCCTCGAGATCGCGGAATAATCGTGAATAATTCGTCAGTAATTTTGGCGCAACTTGAGTTTCCACGCAGATTTCCCGGCCTCTCTACGCCAACTGGTCAAACACTACGGCGTTTAGCCACCCGCCTCGATATAACACGTAACAGAACAGACGCCGGAAGGCCTCATAGTGCTCGTTCCAACGAGAATATCGCCGCTGTGGCTGAAGATGTCGCGGATGAGCGGTCAACGTCGATCAGACGACGTGCCATGCATTTGCGCACTACACGTTCGTCTCTGCAGCCGATGAATTGATGAATAGGGACTGGAGAACATGTTGTTCCAACAGGATGGTACAACGGCGCATACTGCACGAGCCACAACCGAAATTCTGAGGGCTGCATTTCCGGGTCGCCTTATCTCTCGTTTTGACGATTTGCACTGGCCGACAAGATCGCCTGATTTAACCGTTCCAGACTTCTTTTTGTGGGGTTTTTCTGAAGTGACGAATCTATGTCAAGAAGCTAAAGAATGCGAGGACATATCGCCGGAATATCTGGAAAGAGTGATGGAAAATGCCATAAATCGGGCACGAATGGTCATCAATTCTGGCGGCGGCCACTTAGCCGATATAATTTTCTCAACTTAATGGAAAAAAAAATTTAAGATATCAAATAAACATAATTCAAAAGCAGAACCAAAGTTTTTCATTCATAAAAAAATTACAGCCAAATAACATCGGGTGACAACTTTTGCGCCACCTAGCGAAATTTTTTAATTTGTACTTCCTGCGTCTAAGGGCGATCGTTTATTTCTCGCGAGAGAAGAAAAATATTATGTGTATGGCTTCTGCAAAAACTGCAGGGACGAACAGGAGGACCAAGGTATTCTCGAGTTCAGTGTTCTTTCGATCGTGCAAAAATGCGGCCTCTATTCTTATCTCCAATTCATTGCTGCAAATCAGCGATTTCAAGACGATTCCATTTGATCACACAAAGATTAACAACGCACATGTTTATCGATTATTGCCGACATGTTTTTTTTTTAAAACTCCAACCCTTTCTGTATTATCTAGGCCCCATTGTGTCCTTGAATGAGGCTAAGTCCACACAATAGAAAGTTGAACCATTGAAAAACTGAAAAAAAAAACTCGTACTGTCCTCTCCCTCAATTAATGTCGGAGGAACAAGTGCGGTGCAGTTTTCTCAATTTTCTCTTGTACACCTTTGTGATGGAAAGGAATTCCAATTGTACAGAACAAAGGCAACATTCAGAAAACTCCTGATTGTGTGCACAGTGTTCTGTATCTCATTTTTATTTTCTTTCTCATTGTGCGCTGCTTGCTATCCTTTCCTCCAAAATAGCCTTCAAAGTTTCACACAATAGATCCGCATAATGGTACCGCACATCTCGCCGACTCATCCCCTGTCGTTGTGGTGATGGTTACCAATGGATGAAATGATGGAACCTGCGGTTGAATATCCTCTTTTCATGCTCCCGTCTAAAAACTCTTTTTAGTTCTGAATGATAGAGCAGAATAAAGTTTTTTTCTTCTTTAACCCCTTTTCGCTCTCTCTCTCTCTGGTGGATTTGATTGACACTTTTCCTGTCACATGCCCGAGACTCCCGAAGTTGATCATCATGGGAAATTTTTTAATCCTGTTTCCATTTTCCAATTCAGCAAAACACTATGATGGAAACCTTTGCCAATTTAGAAAATTATATTCCACCCTATTCAAGTTGTGCTACCATATGTGGCAAGAATAATGGTTTCGAAATAAAAAACCAATGGCAGGTTCAGAGACGTAACTGCATGGCGTACGAGTACGTATATGGAAGAGGAAAACGGAGAAATATAATTAAAACAAAACTCGAAAGTATCTATGAATGGCATCAGAGATGGACTATCCTCGATTGATCAGATACACTGTCGATCCAGACGCAGTCTGCAACCGAGACTAAGTCTAGACTGAGGCTTCATATTCTGGATTTGTTGACATTGATTCGGATTTAATTGGCTGTTCGATTGGATGAAGAAGCTGCGTTGCACACTTTTTTATATTCTGTTCGCGATGATGGAAGATGTTAGCTAACGAGCAACTTGCGTTACGACACGTAGAACACGCGGTTGCTTTGGTTACTTTAATTGAACAGTACCTATGGCCAAGAACTCTAAGCCGAAGATGGGACATATTCCGGTTGCTTACGAGTACTTTTTGTGCTGCCAGTGCTCACAACTCGAAAACCCTTTTTATCCATTGACGGGGAAATTCTGGCCATTGAAACCACTTGACCTCAACAACTTTTTTCCGCAAAACCGACTGTAAGTGCAATTCCCTATCAGAAAGAGTAAATCATTGACTCTCGCTCAAGCGAAAATTCCTTTGAATTCGATTCCCTTTTCAGGTGCTGTATGCTCAAATGATTTTGATTTCAATATTGCGCGGTTGATTACGCTCACAACGGCTGATCCCTGCTAAATCAGCAGCACTGTGGCTGCTCCTCTAATTGAAAGAAGTGTGACTTGTTAAACTTGTGTATTTCTGTCCCTTCATCCCGGATAGATCGACTCCCACCAGTAGGGCTTCCCTCTGGTCAATGCTTTGCACTATTATGACAATGTTGGAGGGCCACACATTGTAAGCGCCTGTTGCGCTTACACCTGTCAATCGAAGAATTGGCATAATTAAAACTTGAATTATTTTAATTGGATTAGTGGGTTTATTTCTCGGTCGGTATGTGTTTTTTGAATTCACTTTGTATGCAACGTTGTTGATGGTTGTGGGTGGGACGCAAAAAAGGGCTTCTAATCGCGGATACCGATGGAAATGAGGTGGGCGGCCTTAAAGAACACGGGTTAATTAAATGAGATTAAAATTTCATCCAAGTAAGCATGCATTATTGAACAGACAGGTTGTCGTACTGAAGGTTGTTTTAACCTTGAATTGGGCATGGAAGGATGAAGGCAGTGACAGAATAAATGGACTTTGAATTCAGAAAAAGCCAGTTACTCCCAGGGAAAGCCTATTCAAACAGCGCCTGCTCGATAAGATGCTATCGACTCTTCTGCTTCAATAATGAGAATTCACTGTGCAACATCCCGAACATACAAGTAAAACGTATTTATATACTAATTGATGGATCCTTGTGGCAATTTTCAATACGAATTGGCTCTTTTCTGCGCCAAGAGTTGATTTTCATCATCAACGCCATCACTCATCATTCATATTCCCTTTGGTGGACACGAGGGTTAGCTATTCAGCTCTTGTGTGCAATGTAGTTAACAAACAGCCAGCAAGGACGCACACATTTATTGAGATTGAAGACACAACCATTCATTTTAAATGGCATGAATAAGTATGTGGAAGTAATTGAACCAAATTATGGGGCATCTGTGTCCAGTGCTATAAGGACCAAAGCCAGAGAATCAGTGCCATTTTCTGTTGTCACCCCCTGAAATAGGGGGGGGGGCAGTATTTTCATTTACGAAAACCAGAAGGCAATACGTATAGTTTATGTATTTGTGTGCGGCGCACACACGTATTATGATGATTCTCTCCCCCGGACAAGGACACGTACATGAGCACGAGTATATTCGAAATGTGATACGCATTTTCATTTCCTCTTTTTCGTACAAAATCAAATTGTAGTCCATGTAATTGCCTAAATTGCACACACGCTCATACACAGGGTGGATATATTAGCGATTGACGAAAGTCATAAATATAGAACATATTCTGGGTAGCAATTAGGGGTGAATCGTGGGATTAGGGTTATTTGCAGGCGGTGATAACACGTTCGATATTAAAAAGTCTTTAGGCGAACTAATAAGACCATTTTAGGACAATCGCACGTGTTTCTCATTAAGAAGTTGCAAATAGGTACTAGAGCTTACTCAGGGTAGAGATAAAAAGTTCCAAATGTCTTCTCAAGGTCTTTGCGGTTAGATAGCAGTTCGCAGTATAGAAAAATTGGTTTGGATATCGTGTTTAAGCATAAAACCAAACATACATAGCTCTAACGCATAATGGAAAACAAGGAGAGGTCACGCGAGCAGTCACTGACAAGTTCACTGCCATCGGAGCAGCTGCCAAAATGGGTCTGTTGCTAAAGAGAGCAAAACAAAATGCATACTCTCTATACACTGGACACAAGGATATAAATATAAGGCTAGGAATGGTGCGGACGGACTTAGACTAATTGACGAAACGTCACTATAGCAAGCACGTGGTTTCCTCATCTCAATATTCGCAAGGGGACATGGCGGCCTCCTGATCATCAAACGGTCAATCAAATTGATCACATTGCGATCGACGAAAGACATGCCTCCAGTGTTCTGGATGTCCGAACCTTCCGACCTGCCAACATAGACTCGGATCATTACTTTGTTGCAGCCATGGTACGAATGCGGATATCCCAAGCGCCACAACAAAGAAGAATCACTGTGAGAAGATACAACGTCGAAAGGCTGCAATCGCAGTCAGAATCTTCGCGGAACGCGGGTCCTGAAATATCTCAACAAGTCCTATGACACCAGCATCAAATGTCCAAGACCAGTGGCAACGCTGCCAATAGGCCATCAGAAACGCCGTAACTGATGTGCTGGGTTTCACACGACCGCTACCCCGAAACCCCTGGTTTGATGAAGAATGCCGGCAAGTGCATGCAGCCAATCAAGAGGCATATAAAGCGACGCTGCAGAGAAGGACGAGAGCTGCTCGCGAGCTCTACGAGCAAAAGAGACGGGAAGAACACCGACTTCTCCAAAAGAAAAAGAAAGAGCATACGAAGCGCGCGATCGAGGACATTGAGAGATTATACTCCAGGAACAACGTACGGAAGTTTTACCAAAAGGAAAAGAGAACCTGTCAGGGAAGCAGAACCCGTACGGAAACCTGTAGAGATGAAAAGGGAAACCTTAGGCCAGGAAAGTCCACAATTGACCAAATTTTCACACTTCGGCAGATCCTTGAAAAAACACAAGAAGTCCAAATCGATACCCACCATCTCTTTGTCAATTTTGAAGACGTCTATGACAGCATCTATAGAGACGAGCTATACAGAACAATGTCTAGTTTTGGCAAATCTGCTAAACTCGTCCGCCTGTGCAGGATGACGATGGAGAATGCTCGCTGCTCCACCAAGGTTGGTAACGATCTTACCGAAACCTTTGATGTACAAAAAGGTTTTAGACAAGGGGACGCGCTGTCATGTGACATCTTCAATATCAGACTTGAACGAATTGTGCGAAACTCTCAAGCCAACACCCGAGGCACAATCTTTCATAAATCTGTCCAACTGCTTACGTAAGCCGACGATAATGACTTTATAGGCAGAACGCAGCGAGCCGTCACCGGTGCTTTCCTGAGCATAGAGACAGAAGCGGCCAAAATGGGTTTAGCGGTAAAAGAGGGCAAAACTAAGTACCTGCTTTCAACAAGAAGGGACACCCAACACCGACGAATTGGACAGAACGTCACAGTTGATAGCTATAACTTCGAGGTAGTAAGACACTTTGTCTACCTTGGCTCTGCTATAACCTCCGATAATGACACCTCGTCGAAATCAAACGAAGAATAACTCTTCCCAATCGCTGTTTCTTCAGGCTATGAAGGCAATTGAGTAGTAAGGCCCTATCCCGAACAACTAAGGAGATTCTACATAAGACCTTAATCATCCCAGTTCTGCTTAATGGCGCTCAAGCATGGACGCTGTCGAAAGCGGATATATCCTCGGAAGATATCCTTGGTTGCTTCGAGCGAAAAATTCTTCGAAAGATATTCGGTCCCGTTTGCAATGACGGGCTTTAGAGGAGAAGATTTAATCACGAACTATACGAGCTGTACAGCGACATCGACCCAGCTAAAAAACTGCGCATTGAACGTTTAAGACATGTAGAGCGAATGGACACTAACGCTTCGGCACGCAGAGTCTTCGAATCTAAGCCGAAGGGACAACGCAGTAGAGAAAGGTGGCGCGCACAAGTAGAAGGGGACCTCAACCAACTTAGCGTGCGCAAATGGAGGCAGTTAGCTAAGGACCGAGGTAACTGGAGAGGCTTGTTGGTTGAGGCCCATATTCACCCCGAACTGTAGCGTAAGTAAGGAATTGTGTGAATATACATAGGCAAGTTGTTCGCTGAGATCGAGGACCACATCGGACTATAGTAAAGTAAACCAACTTTGTGTAGGGTGACAACCTGCAGGGAGATTACTAGACAAAAACTTCTACTCTATCGTCTCGGTACTATTTCAGGAAAAAACTGGTTAATACCTTCAAGGGCCGATGAATTTGGTCGTTATAAGCGAAAGGTCGCTATAACCGATACCAAGGTTAGTTAATGGAGCTCAGCCGGGACCTAAAAATTTCGTCGTTAAAACCGATACGTCGTTATAACCGATGTCGTTGTAAGCGATTTTGACTGTAATTGCAAGTCCAAGCATCCACTCCGGATCACCCTGTTAGACACTCTAGGTTCTATTTATACTTCAACACCCCTAAAAAAAAGACGCTTCCAACCATTTAGTGTACTACCAGCAACCAAAATTCGATTTCAATATAAATGGATCCAAACATACACCACCCCCGAAAATAATTATCGGCTACTGCCGCTGTGTTACTACAAGGATATTCACATTAGAACAGCGCCAATGTGCAGTCAGACATGTATGTACATGCGTATGTACATACGAGACTACTCGCACTAGCCAGGATAACCAAACTGAATCCCATAATTGCAATGTCCTCCAGCTGCACAGCAGCCCACACCATCGTCCTAGCTGTGTTTTCCGGCTTGTAGTCGCATCCACCTTTGAGGGTGTTCATTGGAATCGATTGGACGCTGGGTAGATGGGTGGATCGAGGAGATACGAACTAAACTCGTTTAGTTTTGGAAATCCATATCCTGGGGTTAACTCAATGCAAAATCCGAATTTCGGAGTGTGTATGGCACGGCATGGCAGCAGCAGAAATGCCAAAAGGATTTTCCTTTTTTTTCGTTTTCTGTTTTGAATTTCGTTGGACGAATGTTTTGTTTCTTTCGTTGTGCAGGTAACTTCCATGTGCATTTTGTATAATCGCCAGCATATTTTGTGTAGCAGGCAAGAGAGCAAGCATACAAACACTGGCAATCCATGTACAATTTTTGTTTCGTTTTTTTTTTCTCCTTTTTTTGTGGAAATGGAAGTCTCAAATGTCCAGAGGACTTAATTAAGTGAATTTGCTTGTATTTCAGAGTTTCGTTTGAGTTTCTAATTTCATATTTAAATAGAATGTGTGCAAGGGGCGGCGGGCAGAGAAGCATGACTGATGGTTATGTGTACTCGGTCGGATTTGTAAACGATTTTGATATTTGCAACATGAATTTCATGAAATTTCTCTGCAAATCCTTGCGATCGTAATTACAATGTTAAATTTCGATAGAATTCGAGAGTGCAAATGTCCCTGAGGGATATGTTCTTGTGCTTGTTACGAATACAATTCAGTTGCAAATAATGAATTTTAATGGTCTGTCCAGGTGATCGGCCATTGCAGACGTATAATGTTACGAATCATAAGGGATTTAAACTTATGGAACTCAAGACTTAGTCATAACTTTGCAAAACAAAGTAAATACACAAGACCAGCAGAGCAGAAAGCATTTTAATAGCTTCAGTGTTCAATGTTCGGTGTAACGCCATTGTTCCTCAAGTTAACACAACAAATCCCCTTGAATGGGTTTCATGGCTTAACAGCGAAATATATTCAACTTTATTGACTCATTAAATTGTGTGCAAGGCTTATCTCAACATGAATCATTCGGCTCAGGCAGATTCTAAATACAATAAGTTAATGAAAAGTGCGTGCACATCATGACAGTAATAGCTCCCACCTGCTACCTTCTGTCCTGTTCCCTGGACAATGCACAAGAAAACTATGTTCTAGCGAAAAAAACAAGTAGAAACTCATGCAAAAACCCATCAGCAAGCCACTGGATTACGTGACCATAAAAATGAACTTCACTCTATAGCACGCATGCAAGGCGACGATATGTTAATTTCAAAATTTATTACAATTTCTTTTTTATTTTTAGTTGTCGACTGTGTTTTTTTTTTTTGTTAATATAACGACTGCACCTAGGGGACTACACAATTAACCAATAGGGGTACGTACTCGTAAATGAAAAACCGATGGATTTATCGGAGGAGTTTATGCCTAGAATATAACTCGCTCTGTGTGTCCATTAAATTGGACACCGACAACGCGTGACCATAGTTGAATACGTGACAATTTGAAGCGATACGCTCGTTTCACTAAAGCAAGCTATAAATCACGAAAATATGCAAATACACCTTGGCTGGCGAAAAAACGAACCAGGAGAAATCTAAAGCGAAGACCAGGATGTGGAGTTTGGTTTTTTGGTCATTAAAATTGGATAAGGTTTCGAATAGAGTTGGCTCATTCAAATGGAAGGCAATTGGATTCATTGTAGTTTGAGGTTGAGGCACGTTTTCGAGAAGACCGAATAAATCGAAAATTCTGTATTAAAATATCGAAGCCGATTTCGGATGGACAGTTTTTTTTTTCCATACATAGAATAGCCAGCTACTTCGAAGATAGAACCCTCTACTATGACACAGAAGAAGGACTGAAGAAGTATAAAGTTACGGGCGGAGTTCCACAAGGGTCAGTTTTGGGACCAATTCTATGAAACATAATGTATGATGGCATATTAAAAATACAGAGACCGAGTGGAGTGGAAGTCGTTAATTATGCTGACGACATTGCAGTTGTAGTTGTGACCAAGATACTGGGAGAAGTGACCCAAAAATGCAATGAAACAATCACGAAAGTGTAGCTTTGGCTATAGACAACAGGTTTAGAGTTAGCGGACCACAAAACCGAAGACGTTCTCATAAGCATCTTCATTGTATATGTAAGGAAGCACTTTATCGAGTCAAAGCCCCACATCAAGTACCTGGGAGTGTTGCTGGATCACAGACTCAGCTTCAAGGACCACTTATCGTACGCAGGCGAGAAGGCCTCTCGGGCAATAGCAGCACTATGCAGGCTCATACCCAAAATTTGAGGGCCAAGGCAGGCGTTCAGCTGTGAGTAAGCCCCAATATGGGCATCAGCAAGGCATCATTACTCATACATCAGAACTTGGCGCACAGAATTGCATCCCTAAGTGTATGCTGCGCCTTTAGAACTGTGTCAGCGGATGTTATAAGTGTAATCTCAGGCCGCATGCCTATCGATCTAGAAGCAAAGAAGGCTGCGGCACTGCGCGAAAACGAGACTGACGGCAGACGAAGGACTATGGAAGCTGTGAAAGCAGAATGGCAACATAGGTGGAACATCACAAAGAAGGGGCGATGGACATATAAACTGATCCCCAACATTGATGAATGGACTAGTAGAAAGCACGGAGAGGTCAACTATTACCTTAAGCATTTCCTATCAATGCATGGATGGTTTCGAGAGTAGTAGCATTCTGCCAGCACTGTGAAGGGAAACCGCAGAACGCTGAGCATGTGCTGATGGAATGCCAAAACTGCACACGGGCTAGAACCATCCTAGAGAGAGAAATTGAAGCCAATTGACCCCAAGAAGCCTGATCAGATATATGCCGGCGAAGGCTGGGAGACTTCAAGTAAAATTATCACAACCATAAAGCGGGAAACGAAAAACTTCTAGCTTTGGCAATTGAAATAACATCGAAACTAGTATGGGACTGCGTACAACTGCTTACAGCCGCACAGTTTTTTTTTTTTTAAGCCAGCTCAAACAGAATTCATCTCATTTGGGTGCCAGGGCACAGCGGCCACGTAGGCAATGAAATAGCAGACTTACTAGCCAGAAAAGGATTTGCATCAAAATTCTGGTTTACCAATTAGCACTGCAAAGTGCTCCAATAAAACCTGGCTGAAAAACAAAGCACAAAGCTCACCATTATTGGACGAATACTGAAGGTAACAGGCAAGCCAAAATGTACATGCCAAACATCTCTCATACCAGAACGAAACAACTCCTAGGACTAGGACTGGTTACAGGCTTCCTAACGGGACACTGTCCAGTCAAAAAATTCCTAATGACTATGGGAATAGTACAAGACAACACATGCAGAATGTGCAAGGAAGACGAAGAATCAGCAGAACACATTTTGTGTTACTGTAACTGTCTAATCAAATCACGTCACCGTCATTTAGGCAAATTCTACCTGGAAACGGAGGATAAATCTACCAGCTCACTCAAATACATCTCCGGATTCATCTCGAATTCAGGCATCATGAGCGAGCTCTAAATGGAGGAAATCACAATAGGACCCTTGGCGGCCGCAGTGATAAGGTGACTCGGACCAGAGATTAAAACGAGTCGAGTACATCACAAGAGTTTCGAGTACCCGTTCGAAAAACCCGAGTACGAACGAACAGAGTACACACACAACGTACAACTCATGAGTGCAAGCCATTCGCGAGTTGCATGATTCGCGAGTCATAGGACGAAGCGAACGAGTACGAACGAGTTTCCAACCAAACGGTTGCAACCGAATACGAGTACAAACGATTCATTTGATCGTGAGTATGATTATTCGCGAGCATGTTGAAAAAAATGAATCGTTCGCCAAAATCATACTCGTTCGCGAGTATATTCTATCTCTTCAAGGGTGGTTGGGATTCAAACATAATTTGGCTGGTGTTGGAAAATCCCATACCATAATAGTTTTATTAGGATAATAACGGAAGTGGAAAGAATGTAATTAACTGACTTTTGTATAATTTTGGGATATTAGAACAAATTTGCGAATGTTTTTATGATAAGTGAATTACGAATGTGAGATTTCTGGAACTTCAAAAACATTGGTGCATACTTCTGCAAAAAAAATAAATATTTAGGACAAAAAATTTGCTCAATACATGTAATAAATAAATAAATATGTACTAATAAATTCAATTAACCATTTATACTGACTGCTCACAAGCACTTGTAAATACATCTAAAATGAAAAAGAGCAATAAAAAAAAAAAAGTATAAAAACTCGCTTTTTCTCCTATATACCAGAAAATTTCTCAAATAATTTCCATTTGTGCGAACTACGAAGAGCACATACCGCTCGCGAACAGTGCCCTTTTTTCCGAGTACTCGCTTTTTTTGCGAGTACTCGCAATTTTTCCGAGTACTCGCAAATTAGGTAGCTGCTCGCGATTCATTTTGGTTACGAGTAGTCGACACAGAGTTTGATCGTGAGTACAATGCGTTGGGATCGAACGACTCATGAGTACAAACTTTTCGCGAGTTGTATGAATCGCGAGTCATAAGACAAAGCGAACGAGTACGAACGAATAAAAGCAAAAATGTTCAACTGTGCGCACATGTGCGCACATATTCGTTTTAATCTCTAACTCGGACCCACCTCTACTTACAATCTAATCTAATATAATCTAATCTGGCAATTGAAAATGAGACGACGAAATGTCAAACCTGCCCCTGCAAAAGAATACCTTGACTGGCGGTGCCGCAGAAGACAAATAGGAGACAAAGCAAGGAGGTGATGTTTATTAGCAAGTAGACATGTATGCATGCATGGAGTCGGGCATAACTTATGGCACGGGCCGGAGAATATTCATAAAGGATTTTCACATATTGTTTCTTTAGGGAGCTGATGTTCCCTGAAGCTTCTTCAGAAGTCGTTGGAAGGAACTTCAATTCGCATGGCATGCCCACCCAACAGACAAAGACCGGGGATAATTCTTAAAGTAGAGCTGATGTGTCCCCTATTTATAGAAAAAAGTGTTTTTGATTTTCTCAAATCCAGGTTGGGATTGGATTGGAACGTTCGGACCTGAAGAAGTCCGTTGAATTTTTCACTAATTCTGAAACTTAACCGACCAGTGATTTCTGTGTATCAACTCTGATCTGGTTGCCCCGCGACCCTCATAGTGGATAAGCGGGCCATTAAAAATGCATGTATGTATGTAACTCTGATCCGGCATAGACCAGATCTGTCTTAAGATTTGGCACGTCGTACATTCTTCCCACCATCAGTTTCAAAATCGGTTTTTGAATAGGTTAACACTGAGTCCGACTCTATCAACCCCCTTGGCAAGTGTATTGGACATTTATTATTCAATGCAGATGTGACGAAATCAGCAAAATGAGGCAAACAAGAACTGTTGTTAAGACATTTAACCAGTTATCAATCTATCCAGAAGGTAGAACATTTAAAAGACGGCGATAACACAATATTTGGCATACATTCTAGGCTGCGTTTTCAATAAAAGCGAATTTAACCCGCGCGAATTTGCTTATCATTCAAAAATACGCATGCTACTACTAAAAAAAATGCAAAAGTGCAAAAAAAATTCAATCACGCGATTTTAGCGAATTTAAAAAAAAATCCGACGATTTCCTTTCTATTTTCTCGCACAAATTAAATTTTTGGAGTTTTGGTTGATGTACGCATAGTTGTGTTTTGAACCTTTTCCAAAACTGATTCGGAAGAGCTTATACATGAAGTGTCAAAACGAACACTATAGTGGGTCATGAATGGGAAAAAAATAAATACATAGCTGGCGCAACAGCTCGGGATGAGCCAAGGTCTAGCTTCTCGCAATCATTCATGTTGGGGGTGTTACATTTTTCGCACGAATGGAATTGACCTACAATTTATTGCCGTCTCCGAACGGCGAAGTGAGAAGGTCTTTCATGACAGATTATACTTCCGGTGGTGCCGCGAAAGATGTTCGGTGGACATGGCTGGGACTTGAACCCACACTGTTCGTACAGTAGTCCAACGCACTAACCACAGAGCCACGGCGACCATGAATGGGAAAGACTTCTATAAAAATGTTCCATTGTGCGATAAAATACCTGTGGTATTGACATGGTTCAAACATTCCAAAGCACGCAACTTCTAAAAATGTTACAGCTTAGTAATTTTATTTAGTTTCCAAACTCAAAGTTAATGAATACAAGAACGAAGGGAGAAGCATGAAGGATACCTAATGGACATTTTGGGTAAAAATTAATTGCAACTTGCCTACAAAACATGTGTATTATGTATATGATCGCGTACTTGAGTGACCCGCTTATCCACCGTGTGAATCGCAGTACCCTTAAGTGAACCCTTCATACCGTTCGATCTTCCGCCATCGACTTTAAATTATCTGGAGTTAAACCGACGTCAGCTAGGTGCTGAAGGAAGCTGAGCTCCCTCTGAGATTTGGGGAGCTCCCTTAGAAATTTTCATTCACCGAGAGAAGAATTTCTCGATTTGTGTGTGAGCTCCCTTCAAAATTTCGTGAGAACTCTCGAGAATTCAATCCTAGCTACGGACATGGCTATATCCCTACGGGTAGAGTAAATACAGATATCTAAATAGATCTAGTCAACTCCTGAGCCTACCCTATATTTGATGGCACCTCTTGGAAGCGGTAACTTAACATTACTAAAGAATTCACAAAATAACGACACTTATTACTACCTGCAGCAAGCAAATAAATGTTTCATTTCCACGAAAAATCGCTAAAACCGCGCGATTAAATCTGTGCACTGAAACCACCCCACTCTTACTTACTTACTTACTTAAGGTGGCACTACAGTCCGGTGTGGACCTGGGGCTCAACCAACAAGCGTCTCCAACCAGCTCGAGCTTTAGCAAACTGCCTCCAGTTTCGTACGCTAAGTTGGTTAAGGTCACCTCCCACTTGCGTGTACCACCTGAGTCGCGGTCTTCGCCTACTGCGTCGTTCCTCGGGTGTGGATTCAAAGATTTCAAGGGCCGGAGCATTGGTGTCCATCCTCTCTATTACTGGCTAAGTTGATGTCGCTGTACAGCCAGTACATTTCGTCATTGTATCTCCTCCTCTATTCGCCGGCTATGCAGACGGAACCGAAAATTACCCGAAGAATTTTCCTTCAAAACAACCAAGAGCAACCTCATCCGCTTTTGACTCTGCTCCGTAGAGGAGGACTGGGACGATTCAGGTCTTATACAGGGTCACTTTAGTCGTTCGAGAGAGGGCTTGACTACTCAATTGCCTTCTTAGCTCAAAGAAAGAGCGATTGGCAAGAGATATTCTTCGTTTGATCTCAGCGCTGGTTTCATTGTCCGAATTTATAGCGAAACCTAGGTAGACAAAGTCCTTAACTACCTCAAAGTTATAACTGTCTGTTGTGACGTTCTGTCCAAAACGTCGGTGTTTGGTGTCCTTACTTGTTGACAGCATATACACACATGGTCTTACGCTCATTGACCGCTAAGCCCATATTCGCCGCTTCCGTCTCAATACTCACGAACGCACCAGTGACATCGCGCTGCGTTCTTCCGATTATGTCAATATCGTCGGCGTATGCGAGTAATTGGACGGACTTTTGAAAGATTGGGCCTCTGGTGTTGGCGCGTGAGTTTTGCACTATTCTTTCAAGAACGATGTTGAAGAATTCGCATGACAGCGCATTGCCTTGTCCAAATCCTTTTTTGATCGACCTTGATGGAACAGCTTGTGGTAGGCAGCACAACCGGACGAGTTCTGTATACCTCGTCTCTATACACGCTGCCATACGCAGCCTTAGACGATGAGAAGGGGGTGGGTATCGATTTGAACTTCTTGGGTTTTCTCCAAGGTCTGCCGCAATGTGAATATTTGGTCGATGGTGGACTTTCCTGATCAGATTGTTGACGAACGGCTTCAGTCGCTTACATAACACGGCAGATAAGATCTTATATTCATTTAAATCGTGCGAGTAATTAAAATTCGCTTTTACAGGAAGCGTAGCCAAAACAGTTTGAACTACGACATGATGAAAATTCAGGTAGTTTTTCAGTGTAAAGGTCTGACCATGAAAGGGACCTGAAGAAGAAAGTTTTAAATGAGTATTTTGGTGTTACACTTTCGATTAAACTATGAGAACATCTCCTGGGTTAGATTAAAAGAAAAGTCCCACAATTTGTTGCCATGGTCCCAACCAAAATCAATCACAGAAATGCAAACAGGAAAAAAGTGCCCTTCCGTCATCAATCATTTGAGACATATCTATCACGCAGCCATCACATTAAGCACATACACACATTCTCTCGCACCCATAGATTAAGTAGAGAATTCTACCATCTCTCGTCATTATCAAAAGTCCATTACACAGTTCCACTTCCAGCAGAAAAGCAAACTAATGAGCTAAGCTTACTAACTCCGCAATCAACGAACAATGAGTGTACGTTGCGGTGGGTAGACGTTAGTCCGCCCGGCCTAATGTCGGGTTTTCTTCTCTCGCTTAAAATCAATTTATCACAAACAAACAAACAAACAAAACTGAAAAGTTAATTGAGTAGAGTGCTAACAAAGGGCGACAACGCTACGGCAAAAGTATGTGGTAGCCACAGGTGCTGCTATACTGCTATGCTCTAATGCGACGCACCGCTAGATAAGCATCTTTCGAGCAAACAAAACAAAAACGCATTTATCATCCGGCTAAATGCGTGCGAGTGAGCCTAACGAGTCCGCTTCGTTTCAGATTATTAACTTTTTTTTTGACAAATGCACATTTGACACATACCGTACCGATTCGACTACAAAGAGCTCTCCAACTGTCGAACAGAGTACCGAGCGGCAATTAAATAGTTTATCTATACCGTTGTCACAAAAAGACGGCGATGACGTTGTACAAGTAGAGAGTGCATAGAGAATCGTTTCAACTAATTGCCAGAGCGCTTTCTAAAAGTCTACAGCGCTAAGGATTATTTCCTCTAAGCCTAGCCATTTAATTACACGCAAAGTCAGAAGGATATACATATGCGATTGTGAAACCGTGTCGTTAGCAATGCATGTCTCCCGGCCGAGAGAACGAAGAGAAATCGGTTGTGCGAAAAAAAATTCTGCAACATCAATTTCGAGCAAAACGATTTGCATTTTCCATTAAATTTGAAAGCCACCAAACACACTGTCTGGCCACCCTCTCCTGTGGGATAAAGATTTTCGGTGGCTGAACGAAAGGAAACTTCTATGATGTGACGATATACAGTGGGATCGATCGATGCTACACGAATAGAGTTTGAGCTTAAAGCTATCCAAACGTGAAGAGTTGTTAAACATACCAAGGTAAACGACCATAACTGGCCACATCAATATTTGACGTTTCACATAAAAACAATTCTTTCAGACTCTAAACCCCATATGATACGAAACTCTTTTCAAAAGCTAATTTGTCATCCAGAAAATTAGGCTCGGATACAAACTTTTGACAATTTGCCCCGAATTCCCTAACTCCTTTGCCTCAAATCGACGCCACAGGGCGCATAGAGAGCAAAAAAAAAATAAATCCTTTCAGTGTATCCAGACTGAATGGAAAACGACGACACTGCAGGGTGTGTACGTGGTATAAATTTGATTGAATGGAAAAACGATTTAGATCCGGGATCAATTTTATGAGTGCGAACGAACGAAGGAGAAGGAATTGAATTTTCTCTACGATTGGGGAGGAAAAGATTTCTTGCGATTTTCTTACTTTTAGGTGGATTTCATAGAAATACCACCTATTGCAGAGGTCCTCATGACGCGACTTTCAAAAAATTTGAATGCCATTCGTCTTCGCTATCATACCAAACACTAACCTCATACTCCGTTAAAAATTTTATATATATATATACATATATATATATATATATATATATATATATATGCAATATAACGGATTCTTGTGGACACGATTGAGGCCGCAATTATGAACCGATTTGAATAAAATTTGGTATACACATTCGTATGCCGAATACCTTGGCTAAGTTCGTAGATGGGCATAATCGGCCCAGAGGGGGGCGGGTTACGCCCCTTTTTATGTCTCAAACGGTACAATTCACAACTTAAATAAATCCCAACTTCCGGTTTTGATTTTTTAGTAATATAGTAGATAACAGTGAACAGAATCCGCCTGCTACCAATTTGGGCGCCATCTTGGATCCGCCATCTTGAAATTCTTCAAAATTGATTGGATTTCGTTGAAATTGAAAATCCTTACAAATCTCGAGGTAATTAGTACAAATTCGTTTTTAAAATGGAAATTTTTGTCCGCCATTTTGCTTACACCATCAGAATAGATGACATAAGAAATCCACCTATCTCTTGCGGCGCTTGCCGGAAGGTTCTTTTTTTTTTGCTTTTTCTTTTATTAATTTTATTTTTTATATTCCTCATCGTCATTGCCTTTTCTTTTCTCTTTACTGTTTCAATTTTTTTTTTCTTCAACTAAATCAGAAAAACAAAGTTTTGGAATTCAAAATGAGGACAACTCCAGGGGGGACGACTACGACAACGACGAAGACATAACAGAAAAGACTTATGTACGGAATTTCTTCATGTCGCATATGACTTTGCGTGCCAAAAGAGAAAAAATAATTTTTCAATTCAATTAAAAACAATGCGAACAAGACTGGCTTACCTAGCCGTGCTCATGGGAAACTCCAATGAAACTCTGGCAGAATAGAGCATGAGATCTATTACCATCTAGCTGTAGTTGATTAAATCAAAACCTGGAGCTCATATGTGCAGGAGGACGACGCACGCTATAGCCTTGATGTATGTACGAATATGTATACAAAAGTGTATGCAAAAAAAAAACAGGCAGAACTCCCGCTGCGTGAATGGTCGCACTAACAATAAATTCTTTTTGCTTTAATTAATTATTATTAGTTTGAATCGTTCGTGGCTGCTTTATAATGCATTTTGACCACATAACAGTACAGCTATGGCTTTGGGACCGGTGTATGTAACGTTGAACGTGAAGCGGGGTCGTAAAGCATCGGGCTTACAGGTTATGTGAAGGCGGCTTTGTATAAAACACTTGACAATTTATTGCAATTTCAAATTGCTGATTATGTGGAGCTTAAATAGAATTGATACAGTGCCAGGTGGCATGACATGTGAGTCAAGGTGCAGTTGGAGAGATGGGAAGGAAAAGAATAGGTAAGAAGTTGAAAACAAAGTTTAATGCAAGGAATACGTCGTAAAAAGAACAATTAAATAGTACGATGCCGAACCCATTCATACATATTCTCCGGGCCGGAACATCTTCGAATCCATACTCGAGGGATGGCGCAGTAGAGACAGATCGTGACTCAGGTAGCGCACGCAAGTGGAAGGGGACCTTAACTAACTTGGCGTGCAAAACTGGAGGCAGTTGGCTAAAGATCGAGCTGGCTGGAGACGCTTGTTGGTTGAGGCCCAGGTCTACCGTGGACTGTAGCGCCACCTTAAGTAGTAAGTATGTATATTTAGGCACACTGTTCCCAGCAAATAGCCCTATGTGCCTTACTAGACATCAAGGGCTTTTTCGATAATACCGGCTACGAATTGATAGCAGGGGAAATCAGTAGTAGAGGAATCGAAGATTTGACAAATCAACGGATAAGGGCCATGTTGGAAAGTCGTAAAATTACTTATTCGTCGGTGTTTGTAACCGCAGTTAAGGGATGCCCCCAAAGGGGAGTTCTCTTCTGTGTGCTTTAGTCATTGACAATCTTTTAGGGCGCTGCCACGCAATGAGTGGCAAGCGGCAAAGCGGCAGATAATGATGCTCAGAAATGACGCTTGCCGCTCAAAGACTGCGTGGCCACAATCATACGATTTCTTACGTTATAATTTTGCCGCCCATTGCGTGGCCTTGGCATAGTCAATCTTCACAGATTGGACCACAAAGCTATTGGGTATGGTACTGACCTAGCAAATAATATTAGACGACACACATAGTCCTTTACTGCACGTTTTAGAATGATGCATCATTGAAGGACTTTCCATAAATCCTTCCAAGACTGTTCCAGTGCCTTTTACGAAAAGAAAATTGGCCAATCTGTCAACGTCAAAAGTACCCCACTAATTTATTCCAAAGAGATGAAATATCTCGACGTTGTCCTAGACATACGATTAAATTGGAATGCACGTATTAAATTTGTGGCCGAGCTTGGTCGGCGCCCATACGTCAGAACTTGGGGTCTTAGTCCCAAAATAATACACTGACTGTACATATTGATAGTAATACCCATAATAACATATGCGGCCATAGTTTGGTGGCCGAAAGTTCTTAAACTCACGACGGTAACGAAGCTTGAGAACGTACAGAGAATTGGAAAATCCTGTGGGACACCTTAAAATACTTGACTCAATTCCAAGTACGGACATGTTCTGCACTATCCCCGTCGTTATGGCAAGGGAGTACTGTTTTGGAAGGTTATTTGAAATAGAAATATTAGACCGTGTCGAGTGGGTCTAACACTTATGGGACCCAGGATGTCTGGTATGGTTCACCGACGGATCAAAAATGGAATCTGGAGTAAGTGCTGACGTCTTAAGTCTCTGCACCAATGGAGATGTGCCCCAGCGTGTTCCAGGCTGAAATCCATGGTATTGAGTTTGTGCTATGACAAAGGTATTAGGGGCGCTAAAATTTATATTTACTCAGATAGTCAGGCAGCGCTTAAAGCATAGATATCACACTTCGTGAAATCTAGGTCAGTCTACTCTACCTATAAGAACTTGCCAGGAACAACAAGGTCCAATCTGGTTGAGTGCCCGGCTACCAGGGCATTGTAGGCAATGAAACTGCAGCTGAACGGGCTAGGGCAGGTTCAAATTCTGCGTTCTTAGGACCGAAACCCTTGGCGCTAACTGGACTACAACCACAGCTTTATTAAACAAGTGGGAACACCAACTTCGCCTAGCCCATTGGGATAATGTCCCCGGGTTTAGGCAATCCAAGAGACTTATCAAGCTCTTTTCATATAAGGAAATTCTAAGCCTTGACAGGAAAAACATGTGAAAGCTTCTGGGCTTCCTTACTGGACATTGCGGCCGAAGATACCATCTCAACAAACTAAACATTTCTTCAGATAAAAAGTGTCGGTTCTGTTTGAAAGAGGAGGAAACCTCCGAATATATTCTCTTTGAATGTCCGGCACTGTAGCCAGTGTGGCTTCGAAGACAGAACTTAGCTACTAAAACTGGGAACCTAAACCCAGTATAATCTTATGGCTGTACTCTGCGATTGTCAGGCCGATATTACGTATGGAGGTTTAGTATGGTGGCAAGCTGCAACCAAAACCACTAACCTCAAAGCCTTGACCAAGATATAAAGGCTAGCTTGCATTGGAACGGCCAGTGCACTGAGATGGACTCCGACAGCAAGGTTGGAGACAATTCTCAATCTGCTACCCCTTGATCTCAACATGGAAGAATCTGCAGCAAAGAGCGCTCTGAGATTGAAACAGTCTAAACTCTGGAGAACGAGCTAAATGGACACGCCCAAATATTGCACAAATATCCGGGCACAAGTATCGAATCTGATTACATGATTCCGTACCTGGACTTCATCAAACCCTTCTCTTGCATTTTTCCAAGCAGAGTGCGAGAACAAAGAACTTCCTATTGAGACAGAGTCCATCTTCACGGATGGCTCCAAGATGGACATAGGCACGGGTGCTGGTGTCTTCTCTGAGGAGCTAGGACTCAGCAGCTCAATAAGACTCTCTGACAACAGTAGCGTTTTCCAGGCAGAGGTTCTAGCATTGATCAAAGCTGCCCAATTCGCGTCAATGGCCACGGTATCACGAAAGGATATCACGATCTTCATAGACAGCCAGGCGGCTATAAAAGCACTAGCTGCTATTCTAATTACATCCATGCTTGTAAATTGCTGTCGCCAAGAGCTGAGGGTTCTTGGCATGTAAAAATCTGCTGGGTCCCTGGCCACAGTAGTGTGCCAGGAAACGAGACTGCTGACGAACTAGCAAGGAAGGGATCAGCCCTAGAACCAGAGCTAGCGTACGGTACAATCAAACCACCAGTTCGTCATCTGAAGGAAACAATAAAGCTAAGATCCTTAACCGAGGCGTATAACAGGTGGAAAACATTAACCACCTGCGAAATCTGCAGAACGCTATGGTCAGAATATGATAAAAGTAGAACGACCAAGCTCCTACATATGGACAGGAAATCCCTGTCACTACTGGTAGGATTAATTATAGGCCACAGAATGCTTAGGCACCATGCAAAAAAGCCAAAAAATCAAGGACGATCTATGCAGAGGATGCGGGGACGAAGAGGTGCATGAGGACACGACTCACTTCATCTGCCAATGCCCAAGCCTCTGCAATATTAGGAAAAGAACATTCGGCAGATACCTCTTCGATGACATCGAGGAGCTATCCGATCGTTCACTGTCTGATCTACTTAAGTTCGCAAAGACAGCCAAGTGGCTGTCATCAGGCATATAATGCACGCAGTGGGAAGTAGTTGGTAAAATACATGGATACCACAGCGGGTCTACATAGACCTAAGTGAGATGAAGAGGATTTCAACATCTTCATCGGCCCGCTAACCTAACCTAACCTAGCTGCTAAAACCATACTCACCTTTATAAGGAAGTTAGTAGATCGCTTATTATACCGTTGACGCAATTGGTCTTTTTAAGGTCGCAGTGTCAGTCATAATCGCAGGTTTCTATTAAAAAAAATTTGTACATATTCACAGACGATTCAAAAATGGAGAGGGGACCGGCCTCTATGATCTAAGTCAACCTAACCAAAATGGTGAAGTGAAAAAAAAGTGAACTGTGCACCTGTAGAACAAGATAATGACTGTTTCCTAGTAAGGGCATTTTCGTACTTTTAGCGAGGATTTTAAATACGAAAGGATTTACGTAAGAAATTCGTGGCATCGGTTGCAAACCAGATCAAAAAATCATCAAAAATAATTCGATACTGACTCCAACAGTTCATCGAACCAAAAGAACATCAACGTAAACCAGGTCCTATGTCGGATGGGACTTTATAGAGCAACTATCCTTTACCGCTTATAATGATGCTCAGAAATGACGCTTGCCGCTCAAAGACTGCGTGGCCACAATCATACGATTTCTTACGTTATAATTTTGCCACCCATTGCGTGGCCTTGGCATAGTCAATCTTCACAGATTGGACCACAAAGCTATTGGGTATGGTACTGACCTAGCAAATAATATTAGACGACACACATAGTCCTTTACTGCACGTTTTAGAATGATGCATCATTGAAGGACTTTCCATAAATCCTTCCAAGACTGTTCCAGTGCCTTTTACGAAAAGAAAATTGGCCAATCTGTCAACGTCAAAAGTACCCCACTAATTTATTCCAAAGAGATGAAATATCTCGACGTTGTCCTAGACATACGATTAAATTGGAATGCACGTATTAAATTTGTGGCCGAGCTTGGTCGGCGCCCATACGTCAGAACTTGGGGTCTTAGTCCCAAAATAATACACTGACTGTACATATTGATAGTAATACCCATAATAACATATGCGGCCATAGTTTGGTGGCCGAAATTTCTTAAACTCACGACGGTAACGAAGCTTGAGAACGTACAGAGAATTGGAAAATCCTGTGGGACACCTTAAAATACTTGACTCAATTCCAAGTACGGACTTGTTCTGCACTATCCCCGTCGTTATGGCAAGGGAGTACTGTTTTGGAAGGTTATTTGAAATAGAAATATTAGACCGTGTCGAGTGGGTCTAACACTTATGGGACCCAGGATGTCTGGTATGGTTCACCGACGGATCAAAAATGGAATCTGGAGTAAGTGCTGACGTCTTAAGTCTCTGCACCAATGGAGATGTGCCCCAGCGTGTTCCAGGCTGAAATCCATGGTATTGAGTTTGTGCTATGACAAAGGTATTAGGGGCGCTAAAATTTATATTTACTCAGATAGTCAGGCAGCGCTTAAAGCATAGATATCACACTTCGTGAAATCTAGGTCAGTCTACTCTACCTATAAGAACTTGCCAGGAACAACAAGGTCCAATCTGGTTGAGTGCCCGGCTACCAGGGCATTGTAGGCAATGAAACTGCAGCTGAACGGGCTAGGGCAGGTTCAAATTCTGCGTTCTTAGGACCGAAACCCTTGGCGCTAACTGGACTACAACCACAGCTTTATTAAACAAGTGGGAACACCAACTTCGCCTAGCCCATTGGGATAATGTCCCCGGGTTTAGGCAATCCAAGAGACTTATCAAGCTCTTTTCATATAAGGAAATTCTAAGCCTTGACAGGAAAAACATGTGAAAGCTTCTGGGCTTCCTTACTGGGCATTGCGGCCGAAGATACCATCTCAACAAACTAAACATTTCTTCAGATACAAAGTGTCGGTTCTGTTTGAAAGAGGAGGAAACCTCCGAATATATTCTCTTTGAATGTCCGGCACTGTAGCCAGTGTGGCTTCGAAGACAGAACTTAGCTACTAAAACTGGGAACCTAAACCCAGTATAATCTTATGGCTGTACTCTGCGATTGTCAGGCCGATATTACGTATGGAGGTTTAGTATGGTGGCAAGCTGCAACCAAAACCACTAACCTCAAAGCCTTGACCAAGATATAAAGGCTAGCTTGCATTGGAACGGCCAGTGCACTGAGATGGACTCCGACAGCAAGGTTGGAGACAATTCTCAATCTGCTACCCCTTGATCTCAACATGGAAGAATCTGCAGCAAAGAGCGCTCTGAGATTGAAACAGTCTGAACTCTGGAGAACGAGCTAAATGGACACGCCCAAATATTGCACAAATATCCGGGCACAAGTATCGAATCTGATTACATGATTCCGTACCTGGACTTCATCAAACCCTTCTCTTGCATTTTTCCAAGCAGAGTGCGAGAACAAAGAACTTCCTATTGAGACAGAGTCCATCTTCACGGATGGCTCCAAGATGGACATAGGCACGGGTGCTGGTGTCTTCTCTGAGGAGCTAGGACTCAGCAGCTCAATAAGACTCTCTGACAACAGTAGCGTTTTCCAGGCAGAGGTTCTAGCATTGATCAAAGCTGCCCAATTCGCGTCAATGGCCACGGTATCACGAAAGGATATCACGATCTTCATAGACAGCCAGGCGGCTATAAAAGCACTAGCTGCTATTCTAATTACATCCATGCTTGTAAATTGCTGTCGCCAAGAGCTGAGGGTTCTTGGCATGTAAAAATCTGCTGGGTCCCTGGCCACAGTAGTGTGCCAGGAAACGAGACTGCTGACGAACTAGCAAGGAAGGGATCAGCCCTAGAACCAGAGCTAGCGTACGGTACAATCAAACCACCAGTTCGTCATCTGAAGGAAACAATAAAGCTAAGATCCTTAACCGAGGCGTATAACAGGTGGAAAACATTAACCACCTGCGAAATCTGCAGAACGCTATGGTCAGAATATGATAAAAGTAGAACGACCAAGCTCCTACATATGGACAGGAAATCCCTGTCACTACTGGTAGGATTAATTATAGGCCACAGAATGCTCAGGCACCATGCAAAAAAGCCAAAAAATCAAGGACGATCTATGCAGAGGATGCGGGGACGAAGAGGTGCATGAGGACACGACTCACTTCATCTGCCAATGCCCAAGCCTCTGCAATATTAGGAAAAGAACATTCGGCAGATACCTCTTCGATGACATCGAGGAGCTATCCGATCGTTCACTGTCTGATCTACTTAAGTTCGCAAAGACAGCCAAGTGGCTGTCATCAGGCATATAATGCACGCAGTGGGAAGTAGTTGGTAAAATACATGGATACCACAGCGGGTCTACATAGACCTAAGTGAGATGAAGAGGATTTCAACATCTTCATCGGCCCGCTAACCTAACCTAACCTAGCTACTAAAACCATACTCACCTTTATAAGGAAGTTAGTAGATCGCTTATTATACCGTTGACGCAATTGGTCTTTTTAAGGTCGCAGTGTCAGTCATAATCGCAGGTTTCTATTAAAAAAAATTTGTACATATTCACAGACGATTCAAAAATGGAGAGGGGACCGGCCTCTATGATCTAAGTCAACCTAACCAAAATGGTGAAGTGAAAAAAAAGTGAACTGTGCACCTGTAGAACAAGATAATGACTGTTTCCTAGTAAGGGCATTTTCGTACTTTTAGCGAGGATTTTAAATACGAAAGGATTTACGTAAGAAATTCGTGGCATCGGTTGCAAACCAGATCAAAAAATCATCAAAAATAATTCGATACTGACTCCAACAGTTCATCGAACCAAAAGAACATCAACGTAAACCAGGTCCTATGTCGGATGGGACTTTATAGAGCAACTATCCTTTACCGCTTAACTACACAAAAAAAAAAGACAACTTATTTCAAAATGCTTATAACACCATACGTCTGCCGTCTATATACTCCCCCATGTATACATATGTACATATGACCATAAAACAAAATGAAAGGTGCACACCTCTTGCAGATTAGATCACCCTTGAAGTTTCACCGGCGTGTCCAATTATTTTGGTATCAACCCAAGCCATCGGCCTGATCCCAAAGCCCACCACTCCCACAGAACAGAGCGTCTATCTCCACTGCCTTTTCAGTTTCCAGACATTGACAGACTTCATTAATACATAATGAGTAACCTATTGTGTCGTGGTATTCATCGCCAAAGCAAATCTGGGTTGATTCTGGTCTTTCATCACCACCTCAACGTCCTCCTTATTTTCAACCTGCTCCCAATAAACCATTCATCAGTTTACATAATCCATCATCATCAGAAATGAGTTTTCTTATCAAAACTATTATCATTTACATTCTGGACATTCGACGAAGACGATGACGACAACAACTGACGAACGACGTTCGGCATAAGAAATCCAAATACGAAATCCATAAAAGAGCACAGAGAGGCCAAGCAAGGAAAAAGGAAAAAAAAACGTCGGTAAGCAGCAAAAAAGGAAAACGATAGCAAGAGAAATGAGGGTAAGCAAAAAACGGTAACCCAAGAACTTTTCCGAAGGCTGGCCCCAACTGCCTGACTGAAAATGGAATGGATAGATGGATGGTTGGATGGATTCAAAGGAATAATAAGCTTCTGCTTCAACGTCTTGCTCCTTTTTTTTCTTTCTTCTTGCCTCTTCCTTCAACTTCCATCTTTATTTCCATTCATTTCACCTTAATGAGATTTTTCCTTAAATAGAATAGTGGAGCAATAATGATGATACGACGACGACGACGACGACAACAGCAACAGCAACGACAACGACAAAGAATCCAACGAAGACACAAGTCTTCGATGTCGAAGTCGATGTCATCAAAGATGCGAAAGAGATGATATCCGTTTTGCTTTTTAGCAAGGGAGGACCTGACCTCTTCGCTGCCGCCTGTCATCATTTGGCCTACATACATATATAGTATATCCGTACACGGAGAAAAGGTTCAGGTGTGTTATCGAGCTTTATAGTCATTCTTTTGCTTCGGCTACATGACTGACTGGCACTACAATTGACCTAACACCACCACTGTCACTCACGGGTAACATGATGAAAATGGAGAAAAAGGCAACAAACGAGAAAAAAAAAACGAAATAAATGTTACATGAGGCAAACATTGTGCTACAACGTTTGCCCGTAGAGGATAGGGAAATTGTGCAAAGTTAGGGTCTTTCCCTGCTTCGTCGTCCTTACTTCCGTTTTATTTATCCCCATTAAGCCCGATATAATCTGATTAGATAAACATGGTGGAATAAAATAGTATTCAGTATAGCAGGGTGGCCAATGCCGAGAAGCATAGCAATTTAGTAATTCCATGTGAATTCAATTATTTCTAATGTCGACTAGTGTGAGACGCATGTACATATGTACATATGCCTTGAGGTTTTTTTTTTGATAATTTTAAGCACGATCTTCCTTTTGAAATGCGATGCAGGCGTGTCTCATACCGTGACACCAAAACCACAATGAAAACAAACAACGGCAAAGGCGAACAAGAAAAAATTGTATTCAAAAGTTGTGACCCTTGTCGGAAATTTTACGACAAAATAAAAAAGCAGCACCGAAGGACTCCTCAATGCGGACAATTTGCATACGACTTTGGCATAAAACATATGAGTGATACCTGCGTGAATGCCATCAGCTGTTTTGTTCGTTGTGGCAGCAGCTGATGTCGGATGAGCGCACCACCATCGATGCCTTCATATCTAAAATGATACATTAACCCAGTCGGCAGAGTGCCCGTTGAAAAGGTGCTTATTAAATTGTTTATTACATATGACATGAATTTAAATTTACGACGAGTAGACACTGACAGCAGTGGGTACTAGCCAGAGCTGCAGCTGATGAGAACCGATGGCGTAATAAACAAATTTTCTCTATGATAGTGGTTGAAATGATTTCAAATAAAGGTGTAGCTCTTTTCAATGAAAGGATCCAGGTGCTGAATGACTCTAATTAATTTCAAAATCGGATTCCATACGATGGAGCTCTCGACATTGGCCAGCGAAAAAATTGGCACAAATTTCTCGGAAGCAATATGTACAGCCTTGGCCAAATGTATTAGGCACCCCTTAATTTTACAATATATGACAAAAAAAATTAGATTAAATAAAATCAAAGTAACAAATATGATTAATAATTCCTTTTATTAGATAAAATTAATATTTCGTTTGGCTGCTTTTGGCCTTTATGACTGCAGCGACTTTGTTGACCATAGAGCTGATTAGCTTGCGGCACTCTTCCGAAGAAATATCGCTCCATTTTTGCTTTTTGCTTTAACACATTTTTAAGTGCTTCTTTTGATGTTATTGGGTACTGCAGGATCATACGCTTCAGAATAGCCCACAGGTGTTCTATAGGGTTGAGCGCCGGAGACTACGCGGGCTATTCAAGCAGGTCTATGGTAGTGTCTTTAAACCACCTCATGCTTAGGGCTAATTTGTGGCAGGGTGCGTTACCCTGTTAGAATTTGACATTCTCCATGTTGGTATCCCCGAAAATGTTGGAAAAAGAAAGTTTAAGCCCATTTTCCAACACATTTTTGAACTTGGAGGAGTCCATCCTACCGTCACCCACGTGCATTTCGCCCACGCCGCTGGCGGCTATGCATCCCCAGATCGTTATACTGTCTCCACCGTGCTTGACAGTAGGTACCACGCATTCTGGGTTGTACTCTTCGTCAATCCTTCACCTCACAAAAGTCACACCAGGGTTGCCAAATATCCGAAAATTGCGGAAAAAAGCATTATTTAAAAAAGATAAATTCGTCTAGACAACATCAAAATTAGTTAAATTTTTTGATGTAAAAATTAAAAGTGATCCATAAAAGAAACGTTTCTCAGAGTTAGATTCATCTGAGCACAAAATATTGGACCAATTTTCTTCCGTTAAATATACTTGTTTTTTCGCACACTCTATGCTTGCCTTCTTGTTTTTACCGAGAGCCACGGCTTCTTTCTTGATTTGGATCCTTTACGTCCAGCTTCTTTAAGTCTTCATCTAACGGTTCTGGAAGAAATTATCTTTCTTTGATCCTTCAACAACTCAGCAGCAAGCTCAGATAAGGTTTTGTTCCGAGTTTTAGGAGAAGATCGTATTAAAAATCGGTCCTCCCGACATGTGGTAATCTTTTTCCGATTTTTCGCGATTTGTGTGCGAACCAGTCTGTATGTACCGTTAAATTGCGTTTTGGACTGAACAACGTGTGCACTTTACTTATTTTGCAATTTGAATTTGATGGTGGCCTGTCCAACAAGCGTCGCCAGTGATCTCGATCTTTTGCCAGCTGTCTCCAGTTTCGCACGCTAAGTTGGTTGAGGTCCCCTTCCACTTGCGTGCGTTACCTGAGTCGCGGTCTTCCTCTACTGCGCTGACCCTCGGGTGTGGATTCGAAGATTTTCCGAGCTGGAGCATTGGTGTCCACCCGCTCTACATGTCCCAGCCACCTCAGTCGTTGAACCTTCACTCTTCTGGCTAAGTCGATTCCGCCATACAGCCCGTACAGTTCGTCGTTGTATCTCCTCCTCCACTCCCCGTCTATGCAGACGGGACCAAAAATCACCCGAAGAATTTTCCTCTCGAAACAGCCAAGAGTAACCTCATCCGCTTCAGACAGAGTCCATGCCTCTACGCCGTAGAGCAGGACTGGGACGATTAAGGTCTTATAAATGGGTCACCCTAGTCATTCGAGAGAGGGCTTTGCTCCTCAATTGCCTTCTTAGCCTAAAGAAACAGCGATTGGCAAGAGTTATTCTTCGTTTAATCTCAGCGCCGGTGTCATTGCCTGAATTTAAAGCGGAGCCTAGGTAGACAAAGTCCTTAACTACCTCACCGAGACGTCGGTGTTGGGAATCCTTTCTTGTTGACAGCATATACTTTGTTGTGCCCTCATTGACCGCTAAACCCATCTTCGCCGCCTCCGTCTCGATACTCACAAACGCACCAGTGACATCACGCTGCGTTCTTCCGATTATGTCAATATCGTCGGCGTATGCGAGTAATTGGACGGACTTTTGAAAGATTGTGCCTCTGGTGTTGACGCGTAAGTTTTGCACAACTCTTTCAAGAACGATGTTGAAGAAGTCGCATGACAGCGCGTCGCCTTGTCTAAATCCTTTTTTGACATCAAAGGTCTCGGTGAGGTCTTGACCGACCTTGATGGAGCAGCGTGCATTCTCCATCGTCATCCTGCACAGACGGACGAGTTTGGCAGGGATGCCAAAACTAGACATGGCTCTGTATAACTCGTCTCTATAGATGTTGTCATACGCGGCCTTAAAATCGATGAAAAGGTGGTGGGTATCGATTTGAAGTTCCTGGGTTTTTTCCAAGATCTGCCGCAGTGTGAGTATTTGATTTGATGTTTCCCTTCTTTAAATAAAAACTGTATTTTGACACGTTTTCCCGGATTCAGTTCACTTGCTTTCGCCTTTTTATAATAAAAGAGAACACACACTTCACAATTACTAGCAATAGAAAAAAAATTAGGCACGCGTCTGTCGATTTCGAGCAATGATCGCACGCTGATCCTACACCGGAAAAAACTCATAAAATCGTTGTTGCATCATAAAAGTGCATCAATGATGTTTCTTAAAATATAAATTACTTCTTCAACCTCGTATTATGATGCCATAAGTCATACCATTCAAATAAAGGAATTACGGGAAAGGACTTCGCAGCAAAGAAAAAAAAATAAACAGGTGCCTAATACATTTGACCAATGCTGTACATTCAATTGGAATTGAGAAATCTATATCAATACGTAAGTGTCCTCATTAGAATCTAAGTAAATATCCTATAACACAAAGTCTACCGGCCGCTGATGAATGTATTCAATTCTCTGTAAATAAACTGAATCATTCAATGATTGCGAGACGGAGAATGAATGAATGCATACCCCCCGCTGGGACAACACTACCATAGGTATAGCATGTCCTTTTGTGAAAGTCATGAATCAAGGACGCTTCAATTCATTATTTACAACAAGCTGGACATCAAATAAAGTTATTCTCCTCCTCCATCCATGCCATCCATACTCTACAGATCCTTTGCCTTGCTGTTGTGTATTATATTTCGATATCCTAGAGTGATTTCAATCGAAATTGAAGGTATGAATAAAAAAAAAAGACAAAAGCTCTCTACTCGTCCTCACTTTTCTTTTTCATTCTCTGCATCCTGTGTGTGATAAAGTGAACGGAAAAAAAAAGAAACGAAACGAACTCCATATAGAAATATTTCAGGAACAGATGAGATTTTCTCCTTTTTCATCAATCGCATATCCTTGTAAGAGGATGACTGAGCGACTCTTCGCCCTGGGGCCCTAGCCAACAATAATTCTACGGACACGTATTAAAGTAAATGTGTCATTACCAAAACAGCATAAAAATAGCCAAAAGCCTGCAATTGAAGCTGAATGATTGGCAAAAACGGAAAGCGATTGATATTCTAGGAGAGAAGATTAAACGAACGCTGGATCTTCAGTGTAATTGGATAGCAACCACCACCACACTTCAAATCACTCCCAATGTGTACCCTATCACGAATTTCAAGTCTCGAAGATTTAAAATTAAACTCTGACAGAGATGAAGCCGGCACTTTGCCGTGAGTGAAAATTGTTCCTTTCACTTGATTGTATCGGTTTATGCAAACATATGCCGCTCTTCCACGATTCTTTTAATTACCAGGCTACACCCTCTTAATTTGTTTTCCAAATAATAAGACCGCGCGTCAATATGGGGATCAGGCAACAGTCTGTCGCCTGGGTTCCTTCCTCGAGTTTTAATGATAACCCCATGGCCTGGCACTTCGTATCGCATTGCCGGCCTATCAATTATGCGTATGCGTGTATGTGTATATTTGGACGCGGAAATTACTACCTTGGTGCAGAAGCTAATGACAGGGAGTCTATTGAATCCCCGATAGTTGGAGGCTTAATTACTATGCTTTTGCGGGAAAAACTTTGTTCGTTAATCTTGAATTTATAATTTTAGCTTGAGAGCGTGTGTTATTACGAAATTGTATATGAAATGGGACTTTATGGGCGATTTATTAGGGAATTGTTGCTCACTGATGGCCTGGAAATTATTCCTGGTAACTCAATCTCGATCGAAGCGGTTTAATGGATGTGAATCGACGGTAGTCATGACAAGTTGGATGGATTCGAAAGTGCAGAGGACTAAGCTTGGAACTTAGACAACAGTTCACAGTCGGTGCTGAGAATTTGGAAAACTATTTCTGCAGACTGTATAACGGCGATGAAGACCAACTAAACTAAAATCCAACAAGGCTGCTGGACCCAACGGAGTTCCAGCCGAGGTATTTAAAGCAGCTGGAAATCACCTGGTAAAGAGCGTACACCAATTCATTTATAAGATTTGGTCAGATGAGTGTATGCCCGATGAATGGAATCTCAGCATCTTTGGCCCGATCCACAAAAAAGGAGGCCCCCTCAATTGCGCCAACTACAGGGGTATCAGCCTCCTCGAAATCGTGTACAAGATTTAATATGACATACTGTGTGAACGTCTGAAACCTTCTGTCAACAACATGATTGTCCCCTATCAGTCCCGTTTTAGGCCAGAAAAGTCCACAATTGACCAATTTTTCACACTTCGGCAGATCCTGGAAAAACCAAGGCCAAATCGATACCCACCACCTCTTTGTCCATTTTAAGGCCGCCTACACTCAGAGAAAAATCGCAAGCTAAAATCCAGTACAATCGGGCTTACTTTTACATTTTTTCATTCTCACTTTCTCAATCTTAAAATAAAACCCATGATTCTTGAAACAATAACGAAAATCTAGAATCAAGCTTAAATTCTTAAATTAAGAATAAAAAAGTCGATTTAAGACTAAAAAATGGTTCGTTAATGTTTTTTAATCTTAACAGAAGAATGTGTTCTTAAATTAAGTTCGACGCAATCTTTATTTAGTAAAGAATTATTGAATCAAGCCGAAACAATCTTAAATTTGCATGCAGGATTTGAACTGTACACAAGTTAAGATCGAAACAACATATCACGTGCAAGATTTGGCTTCTAGGCTGATTATGTATAGTTATTTAAAAAGTGGCTAATATGTAACAAATAAATGAAAGTGACCTAACATGGCTCCGAACTTCCAAAGCAGCTCAACAAATAGTTTTAGTGATGGAAAGTAAATGGTTTTTCAATAGGGACGCTACAAAAGTAGAGCGACAGGGACAGCAAACGACGCCATATTTTTCTTGCGGTTTTTTGACATTTCTCTTCAGTAAGGTCTGCCATTTCATAATGGAAAGATATACGAGCCAACAACGAGTCGAAATTATTAAAATTTACTACCGAAATTCGGAGTCAGTGGCCTCAACGTTAAGAGCGCTACTTCCAATTTATGGTCGTCATAATTTCTGGCTGGATGGCTTCGTCAATAAACAAAATATGCGGTATTGGTCAGGCAGCAATCCACACGTACTCCATGAGTCATCATTGCATCCCGAAAAAATTACGGTTTGGTGTGGTTTATGGGCCGGCGGCGTCATTGGGCCGTACTTCTTCCGTGATGATCAAGACCGGCACGTTACTGTGAATGGGGATCGCTACCGTTCAATGATAACCGAATATTTTTGGCCCCAATTGGATTATATGGACTTGGAGGACATGTGGTTCCAACAGGACGGCGCCACAAGCGACACAGCGAATGTCACAATCAATTTATTGGAAACCAAGTTTGGAGAACGTGTTATCTCACGAAATGGTCCAGTCGCTTGGCCGCCTCGGTCGTGCGATTTGACGCCGTTAGACTATTTCCTGTGAGGCTACGTCAAGTCTATGGTCTATGCCAACAAGCCAGCGACGATTGATGAACTTCGTACGAATATCGAACGTGAAATTGCAGCAGTATCGGCCGATTTATGCTTGAAAACCGTCGAAAATTGGGTTTAGCGTCTGGACTTCTGCAAGCGTGAGCGTGGTGGCAATGCAAAAGAAATCGAGTTCCATACATAATGGCAACGAACGTACTTTCACAGGAATAAAGAATTTCATTGATATCCAAAACCGTTTTTGTTTTATTTGAAAAAACTTTTGTAGGGCTCTTATTGAAAAACCCTGTACTTGCAAAGGTAACTGAATTTTACAATAGCGGATTAATTATCTTACATGCATACATACAATTTCTATTGTATCAGAATGAAGTATTAACTAGCGATCATGAAGATCATCAGTATTACAGTATTGCAGCAACAATATTGTAAAAATCGAAGAATCATGCAGTTGCACTCAAAACATAATTGAACAGGAGAAGGATTGAAGGGAGAATTGTGAGGTATCTCATGAAGTTATAATAATAGTAATAACGATAGTAACAATGATTTATAAAATTTAATTCTTCCACCAAATAAATATGCTTATTTACTTGTAATAATGAATTTATTGTTTTCTTGTGGAGGACGGAGGTGAATTCGATATTCGAATTTCGAAAAATAAAACAATGCAATCTTAAATTAAGATTTCACATTCTTAAAGCATTCCGAAAAGAACTGTAGTACAAGAATACTTGTTCTTATTTTCATGCTCTTTCTGATTATTTTAAGAATAAACAAACTTGATTTAAGGTGGCATTGTTCTTGTTTCTGATATGTTTAAGAATACGTAAGCTTAATTTAAGTTTACAGTAGTCTTAAATCTAGTTCTTGTATTCTTAAAATGACATGATCTTATTCTTAATTTAAGCTCACACATTCTACTGAAAACGGGCTCGAAATAAAACTTTTGTACTTGGTTTAAGAATTTTCGAGTTTAACATACTTTCGTCAACGAATAGTCTTGATATGACACTGATATTCTTGATTTTTTTTCTGAGTGTATGACAGCATTTATAGAGACGAGCTATATAGAGCAATGTCTGATTTTGGCATCCATGCTAAACTCTTCCGCCTGTGCAGGATGACGATGGAGAATGCTCACTGCTCCATCAAGGTCGGTAATGATATTACCGAAACCTTTGATGTCCAAAAAGGTTTTAGACAAGGAGACGCGCTGTCATGTGACTTCTTCGACATCATACTTGAACGAATTATGCGAAATTCTCAAACCAAAATCAGAGGCACAATCTTTCATAAATCTGTCCAGCTGTTTGCGTTCGCCGACGATATTGACATTTTAGGCAGAACGCAGCGAGACGTCACCGGTGCCTTCGCGAGTATAGAGACAGAAGCGGCCAAAATGGGTTTAGCGGTTAACGAGAGATAAACTAAGTACCTGCTGTCAACAAGAAGGGACACCCAACAACGACGAATTGGACAGAACGTCACAGTTGATAGCTATAACTTCGAGGTAGTAAGGGACTTTGCCTACCTTGGCTCTGCTACTACCTCCGATAATGACACCTCGTCGGAAATCAAACGAAGAATAACTCTTCCCAATAGCCGTTTCTTCGGGCTAAGATGGCAATTGAGTAGTAAGGCCCTACCTCGAACAACTAAGGAGATTCCATATAAGACCTTAATCATCCCAGTCCTGCTTTATGCGCTAAAGCATGGACGCTGTCGAAAGCGGGTGAAGATATCCTTGGTTGCTTCGAGCGAATAATTCTTCGAAAGATATTCGGTCCCGTTTGCCTTGATGGGCTTTGGAGGAGAAGATTTAATCACGAACTATACGAGCTGTCTAGCGACATCGACCTAGCCAAAAAACTGCGCATTGGACGTTAAAGGTGGCTTGAACATGTAGAGCGAATGGACACTAACGCTCCGGAACGCAGAGTCTTCGAATCTAACCCGGAGGGACAACGCTTTAGAGGAAGACCTCGCCTAAGGTGGCGCACTCAAAGTTTAGTGTTTTGCACCATCGCTTATCACGCTGAAAGTCCGGGTTCAACTCCTGATGAGGGGACGGGAAAGCCGACGACCTAAGAAAGGAGGGCACACTGGAGTTTCCAGTCACAAAAAACAAGTCTCCAGACAAGCCGTTTGACACATTAAACTGCTAGTGATTTTTTTCCTACTATTCAACACCAACAGCGCCCTTAGGTACATAAGGTCACCGGCGGAGTAACTAAAGGTTCAGTGCAGGGCCCACTATTTTGGAATATTATGTAAAAAAGCGACCTACAGCTCCCAATAACCGAAAAATTAAACTCGGCGTCAACAGTGGCCTACATCTATTGGCCTGACACTAAAAGAGCATAAAACTGATAAGGTGCTTACAGCAGGAAAAAGATAGAAACGTTCACCCATTACAGTTGGCAATTATTCCATTATATCAAAACCACACATAAATTACGTGGATGCCATAGCATACACAAGGATTTTATTTAAGGGGCACTTGAAATACGTGAATGGTGAATGAAAAATGTATTGCGAAAATATCTACGTACTTTCCTGGTAAGACATTCCTTTTTCACCTAAAGCCCAGTTTTTCGCCTTCTTTTCTCAAAAATTCTCAAGAACACCACGACAAACCACCATTTACTTAAAACCAATTTCCTCGGAGGCTTTTAGCAATATTGTATCACATATTTACGAGCTCAAAACAGCACACAACTGTCATGTCAGAGAACTCAAATTCCCATTGTACGCAATTTATTCGCCCCAACTGAGTGACATAACACCATTTCCATCATCGCTAACGCTTCCACCGCCACCGTGGCCATGCTCCAACACCACTTGTCAATGTAAAATTTATGTTAATTTTACTATATTACCGTTGTTTCGGATATCCCTCGTCCCAGTGGCTGGCAGCGCTCAGCCAGCAAACCACCTGCAAGCCAGCAACACATCAATCATTTTCTCTCAAGCTTTATTGTAGCAAATTTTTTCTCTCGTCTTGTTGCTGCTGCTTGGCTTTTCTTCCTTCGTTCCATGATTTTTCATCTGCCATTGTAGCATGTTATTTGTCTATTTGTTTGCTGCTGTCAAACAAAACACTAGGCCAACAACAACAACAACATACAATTTGGTAGTAATTGCGGCATGCGTGGGAACACTGCTCTGCATTGTTCTTCTGCGACCGTATGGAGTGGCCTTTTTCAAGCCATGCATACGCTTCCGAAGGGGGCCAGCATAAGAACTGGTGAAAATTAAATGCAAAATCAGATTACAGCACCGCGTCGGTTTCCAATATTAACTTTTTGTTAACTCACGCCTAGCACGGCCCGACTATGGAGAGACAGAGATACACAGACCTGTCTTATGCAAACCCTCCTCGAGCGCTTTGTCTGGATCCATTCCGATTCAGATACTCGGCGATGCGGTTCCACGCAATGGATTCAGGCGGACGGACGGACGAACGGACGGGCCAGATAAATGTACGAAATGTGGAAAACAATGGGGATATTCCACGGAGCTGTAGTTCAATTCAGTTCGCAGTTAAATGATGCTGCTGACGTTGTTGCTTCTGTATTGTTGGTGTTGATGTTGGTGCTGCTGCTGCATTTCAGCGCTTTGTTCTGTCGAGCATGCGATCTGCTTTTGCATGCATCCGCGGGCATTGTTTATGCAGACATTCTTTTTATGTAAACAAATTGTTATTTTAATTTGCACAATGTTGTTCTGAGTCATTATAATGCCAACGTAGCGAGGCTGCAGGCGGTTGAAAGACACTGTTCGCATATTAAAACCGAAAAATGAAAATTTAAAATTGACTCTTATTTATGAGGATTAATTACAATATGTACGGGAGTTTGCATACAATGTATACATATGTATGTACAATATGTTGCTGCAGAAAATTCGCCCAAAGAAGGCCAAAGTGCGTGATGAAATGGTCGATTTCGAGGCAAGGGAAAACATAAGAACGAAGATTTTAAGTTGCTTACGAGACACAGGATTCGAAAAGAAAATCACTTCAGAATTACGTCGCACTACTTGGCCCTAAGCTTAAGATTTATTGTGCACGCAATGACACAGCGAGAATATTTAATTCGCCTAATGGCTTTTTAATAGAATTCACCAACCAAAACTAAGGATATGCTCTGACAGCTGCCCTGACTAAGGAATCCCTTATGCAACCATGTCGACTATAGTGCCAAAACAAAGAATTTGCCACATCATGCTGCAACGATTATGTCCACGCTCCTGAACGACTATAAACTGTCAGCTAGTTAGCACATATTGCTCATCATCCCCCTTGAACTGAAGGGAAAAACTCCTGCGTACGAGTAGATACATGCATATGTGTGAGAAGTGACGATTAGAAGAACGGGCGTATCAGAAGGGCGCAAAGTTTTCTTACACAACTTTCTGTAAGGAAAAGCATACCAGCAAAACTACTTGAGTCTTAACTGAGACACTTTATCCTGTCATGAAAAAATGCTTTACTGTGGCATTTGAAAAGGCATTTCATACGTTGTAGGTATAGACACAACGTATTTAAATCAACCAGACCTAACCAAACTACCCTCGCACTAAAAAAAAAATAAATAGCTGGCGCGACAGCTCGGGATGAGCCAAGGCCTAGGTTCACGTCACATTTTTCACACGAATATTCGCCGTGGCTCAGTGGTTAGTGCGTTAGACTGCTGACCGAGCGGCATGGGTTCAAGGCCCAGCCATGTCCACCGAACATTTTTCGGGACACCAACTCTCATCGGGGAATGACAAGCCTCCGGGAGTATAATCTGTCATGAAAGAGCTTCTCAACTACCCTCGCACTGAATTTTCTTATTTTCTTCGAGGCGCTTAACACTTTCAGACCGCTCCTGAACACCCTTCCTAGTTAATTCATCATTCAAACAACGAACACAACCAGAAGGATATAAAAATATCACACGACAAGCAGGATGGTGGAGCGCAGCAGTAATGCATGATATGAGCTTTTTGCCTTCCCCATGCTAAAACCTAAATGACAACAACTCTAAATCTGTATGTGTGTACAGAGCTTCTCGCTGAATAAAACTTCCTCAAGTGCTCTTGTGACTCTCGATGACGTGGCACGTTTTCTTTGCATAAATCCCATTTGACGGAAAAAAAAAATTACAATCCACGCCTTTCGGTAATTGATGAACTTGCCCCCAACGTCACGTAACACAACCATGGGATATCTTCATCAATCTCATAAATGGGTTTACCCCCCAAACAGTTACCCCAAGAGCATACTCATTTTTTGACATATGCACGTTAATTACGAAGATGAAGTACACGTTGCACAACTATTTTATCACGCTTGCCAGATTATGAATGCGTCCCAAAGGGGCCGGTGCAATGCAGTTAATCATGTATCCTGGCCTGGCACACAACAACTTAGTTTATGATGATGAATATTACTTTTTCGTCAGCCCAGTTTGAATCATTCACACGCCCTCCGTGTACGAAACGAACCGACTCAGTGATACATCACGCAAATGGCCCATTCGCGCTGCAGCCTTCATGTCACCTTTCGTATGTGGTTCCTATACTCGCACGGCCAACCGCTGCCGGCACGGTAGTGCACTGGTTCCTTGGCCTATGATCGTTTTTGTCACCTAGTTTGTGTTATCGGTATTATATCGCGTCGCATGTTTTTTCCACTTCGTTCCCAGAGGTAAAATTATGGGTCAACACATTCGTTGTTGCACTAAGCGGACGCTGTCATTAATAATTCACGCGTATGCCAGCGCAGAGAGAGAGCGAGGAACAACAAACATGACCACTGGAAGACGGCCGTGATGCCGGTGGAAAATTATTATAAAACGCTGCAAATTATTATCCCTCGACAATGAACCCGATAATTATTATTAATTAGCAATAAAAAGCTGGCAGGACGCTTGCTGTGTGTCTGACGATGTGTGCCTGATGCAGAGCATTGATGTTGTTATTGCCAACAGCAGAAGCGCCATCAGACACAGAAGCGAGAGCCTAAAATGCAACCGGAAGTTTTAGCGAGCGCACCAACAGATGGGTGATTAGGTTTAATGGCCAATGGCTGGTGAATAAGACATGAACTAATAAAAGCACAATGGCGGCCTCGATGTTAAATCTGCTTCGGGGCCTTCCAGAGGAGAACTGTAAAAATTGAGGCTGTCAGCTATATGGTGCCCGCCACGCTGTATGGGCATACATAATTCCTTTAGTCGTTGAAATTGAAATCCAAAATGAGACGGCGCTAATAATTGCGATCGCAAGGACAATGGCAAAGAAGCCAAGAACCCGGCGAGGAAAGTTTATAGATATGATTTGGAATAGTAATGACCATTAGTCTCATTGTGGTTGGAAAATTATCTTAAAAAATAAAATAGCTTCCGTTTGGCGAGCAAAGAAGGTCATCCATTGAAATGGAAATGACGAGGATTAGAAGAAAGGAGGCAGCAAGTTCTATTCAGTTTTTATGAACTAATAAAAAATTATAGTTGCCTCAAGCCTTCTCGCTGTACACTGCTTGCCAAGTTTCCTTTTAAGGCGATCTAGTTCAGAGGCGGAAGAATTGAGAATTCCCTTAACAAATGAAAGGAATTTTTATCACCATCGTCGGAAATCTGCCGGAAGGTCATATACAAGTCAAGAACCTACTTAGCACGTGAAAAATCTCGATACAGTGTTGAAACGCTGTCACTTTAGAAAACACCAGTAACCAATAAACTACAAAATAGAAAACGTCAGGACAAGATGTCCAAAATTTATAGCTGCAAATGCGTCCGACATATGCAATTATCCAAAATTCTTTCGCTTTTTTACTGTTACTGCTGCTGCACCAGTTTCTGTGGGGTAATTTGTTGCTGTTTTACCCATCACACAACATCGACTACCACAGTTGTGCCTCCTGACTACCGTCTCTTTTTTATGGGGGAAATAAAAATGTCCGGCTGACAGTAACAATGGTTAAGCTAGATGGATGCAATGTTGCAACTGTCGCAATGGCCTCAAACCACTTCCCTCTTCATGTGACGGACAATTTCTCTACACAATCATGTCCACACAGCGAGTTAAGACTACAAATCATTTGCATATGAGCTGACAGTAGCAGTAAGGCTCGGTGTGCTTATGTGTGCGTTTGTAAAGTTTTGCAGTGGAGAAGTTTTGATGTGTTCAGCTGTCACATAGAGAGGATTTATGGATCCCAGTGAAACCCATAATTATTTACATTTTTGTTAGCAAAGGATACAAAAGACCAAGAATGATATCACGGTTGCCAATGGTTTTTCAAAGTGAGGACGAGCAACCTTCAAGTTAATCAAGGAAGTGCGAAACTTGTAATGAGTGCTACGTTATGCAAAAGAAGGTCTCTCATCTTATCAAACCAGAAAATCTCCATGGTGTTTTTCAACAAAGCCTTCAATGAGCGAATGAACCTTACTAGTTCGAAGGACGCACCGCACACATCTTTTTCGAAAAGCCGGGTCAAAAAACTGAAACA
This sequence comes from Matsumyia berberina, assembly GCA_917880715.2. Lineage (NCBI taxonomy): Eukaryota > Metazoa > Arthropoda > Insecta > Diptera > Syrphidae > Matsumyia > Matsumyia berberina. The sequence goes on from OU862870.1 coordinate 66,540,603, forward strand.
AATGCCTCGTGTGTTGAATTTCCAATGCAAAGGATGCATGTGAGGTGGTAGCATCCTTGGAGCAGATAAAAATGTCCACATAAACTTTAAACCCTACCAAAATTACCACCCAACTTCGCCTTCCGTTGACAATGTCGATGTTTTGGAAAACGGATGATAGAGACCTCCTGAGAGCGTCACCCACTTCACACAACAGCTGTAGCAGTAGCGGAATCAACCCCGACGAAGCAGCAGTGCCAGTATCCCTGTAAGAGGCTCTTTCGAAGGCGTCCTCAGAGTTTGTGTTGTGTGTGGGGGTGTTGTTGTTGTTGGTGCTGGAGCTTGTGCTGGTGAGATGCTAATGCTGATGCATGCCGACGTAAGCACTGCTGCCAGGCGCGCTGGTGTCATTATACCGAAACCAAACAACCCGACAAGGAATACAGCACACACATGCAGTATGTATACTGACTGAAGTGCATTCGCCATCCCCTGCTCGTGCAAACTTCGTCGAGGGCATCCACTATGTGAGCTCCGCCATGTGTCACCCAATACGAAACCTATGCATCTCGACGGGAGTATTTATGTAGATAAGGATTTAGTTACCTGGGATGCATGCACGTTTCCACCATCCACTTATGTCTTGAATGCGAGTGTAATTAAAGTATCTGTGTTCATGCTATGGAATGATGTCACACAGTGATAAGTGATGAGTATGGGGGGCTTGCAGCTTCTTTGTGAAGCTATCCCCCTTTACACACAGCAAAATTTTATGGGAACGTTAAGTGCGGATATTGTGTTCTTACCGAGAACAATGTGGACGGTTTGGAGTTGCAAGAATGATGGCAGAGATTTTATTGCTTTCCTTTAGGTAAATTGAATAAAAACGTCTGTCTCCATCTACCACTTTTTGGCGAAACATGTGCCTAGTGCCGAAGCACGAACACTCCAGGGAGATATATAAACTTTTCTCTATTGGGTTAATTGCTTGAAGTTTTAACAGCAAGAACAACTTGATTAATTAAACGACTGGGAATTCCAAAAAAAAAAAAAAAAACCTTTCTAGCACCACTAAGCCTTCTTAAACTCAAACATTACCACAGTCGATTTCAATAAATTGAAAACTAATTTCCATTGAACTGCTCTTAAAGAAAACAGCCTTCTCTGCTTCAAAGCCAGTAGAGAAACTTCGGGGTTAGAAAAACCAAGAAGCAGATAGAGCCAGAAGAAAGTCTAATAAAATATTTATACAAGTCCAGACCGAAGCGCATGCACCACCCACCCGTCCACCTAAAACCACTTATTGGGTGAAAAATGGAAGGAAGTGGTGAAATCCAGTTTCTAAAAGCCTCATGATTAAAAACTTTTCCAGGCCACTCCAAAAGTATGACTATACAAGAGGACGATGATGATAAGGATGACGATGACTATAGAGAAACGTTAAACTTTCCTGCGGTCAAAACTTAAAGTGGTGCCCATATGGTAACCCTACCATTTGGCTCAGCTTCCATTATTGCTTGGCAACTGAAGTAGCTATCTATGTAATCAAACAGATACCCTGTATTCGAACATGAAACAACAATCAGTAAACATATGGAAAAAGCAAAAAAAAAAACCAAAGAACATGTTTATTGTTTCAATTAGTAAACCTGGTCATTGGTTGTGCTATCATCGCTGGTGTAATTAGTGTTAATTGCATTTAATTTAGAAACAAAGTTAATAGATGGGGAAAATGTTTGTTTGTAAAGACGGAAACGACGAAGCAACAATAACAATTAACAATTTAATTGTTTTCAAGCTCTAGTGGGTGAAGAAGGGGTGCAATAGGCTTCTTACTCTAAAATGGAACTTATGTATCGTGCCATTGACTTTAGAAAGGCATTACTTCTGTAAATATTTAATCAGTAAGCAAAACAAGACCAGGTTCTCATTGGTCGCGTTCGACGATCTAGGCAAAGTGCTTCATATGCATCCAAACGATTTCTATTGGCTGAGAGTGACAAAAGACGAAGCACTTTTATTGAGGTCGGGGACTGGATTCTAAGCAAAAAAATTTTTGCGGCATATGAAGCAAAATGAGAATTGACGTAAAACAGCTGACATTTGAAATCATTTTTGCATTTGTTCGTTGAGCTTTACAATTTCAATTTATTTATTGTTTTTTGTTCTATTTTCCATTTCTTTTTCTATGATGTGCATTGAAAATATTTTATGAGCATATTTGTTTAAGTTTCGTGCTTTTGTGTATATGGACGATTTTGGAATTTGTAACAGGTAATCCAATACTTTGTTCAGTCCAAATAGTGCCATTCCATCTACGATGCTAATTAATCTTTTTATTTAAAACGCAAGTGTGTTACTGTCAAACAATTTCATCCTCAGAGTTAATAGCGTTTCATTATTCTACATACAATTACATTTTACAAAACAACTCTAATGCAAAACCAGAAAGTAATACTCAATTTTGACTAAAAATCCCCTCCCCGACCTCAAAAAAAGTGCTTCGTCTTCTGTCACTCTCAGCCAATAGAAATCGTTTGGATGCATATGAAGCACTTTGCCTAGATCGACGAACGCGACCATTGCTAAACGCTTGTGCAATGTTCGTTTTCAAACAGTACTTTTCGCCTCTAACTTAAAAATACGAAAAGGGAACCAATACTGTCCTCTTTCCCATATGTTTCTTATTCTAGTAGTGCCCACTGGCCAAGTATGTATTTAAACATGGACTTACCACTAAATCTTGAGTTGGATTGGAGACATTTGACGGGCATTGGGGAACTTTTGATGATCAGCAGAAAACGCGAAAATCCTTTGTTGTAATGCGGTTGCTTTTAGGAATCACTGCCTTCTAGGAACACTTACACTAATCTATCTCAAAGTCCACTTTCACTTAACTCTATCAAAGTCTTTCATGATTTAACACGATTTCCTCGCTGCACTTTTTTTTTTTTTTTTTTTTTTTTTTTTTTATTATTCCAATTCAACCTTATAATATATGTATATAACAAAGTTTAATAGATAATATATTTAATTAAATTTACAATAATTCAAATGTTAAAAAAAGTTTACGTATTTAATATAATTAATTAATAATCTGTTTAACCATGAGTTATTATCTATTGAAACGTTAAAGTTGAAATGAAATAGAACACTTAGTGGTTAGAGGAACCAGTGGCAGGTGTTATAAAAAAGTTGAAGTGTGACACCGCGCAAAAGGAACGGACGCATTTTAAGGGAAGAAATCCAATGAGAAGGTGTGGGGTTAGATGAGGAATTCAAGAATGAAACAAAGGCTTATGTTATAACATGAATTAAGAACCAAACATCAGATGTAGAGAGTAGCCAATTCTTCAAAGATCCAAGGAATTTGGATTTCGATCCTACTTGATTGCGTATATCAGATGGCAATCTGTTATAAATAAAGGGAGCTATGTTGGTAGCAAATCGACGGCAGTGCTCCGTCCTAACCCTAGGAACTGTCACTGCATTTGAAGAACGAAGTGAATGCACTTCATTTCTACTTATATTGGTATAACCACCCCGTAGATAGAACAACCTCAAAACCTTGAAAATGTATAGATATTGCAGTGGCAATATCCTGGTTCATTGAAAAAGAGGACGCGAAGGTTCCCGACTAGGTTTGAACAGTAAAGTCCTCTTCTTTTGAGCTATAATAACCGGTTGCAAGTTAGTTACATATGCACTACCCCAACAACAAAGACCGTACTCCAAACGCGAATTGACTAAGGCATAGTATATTGTAGATAAAAGATTCGGCGGAACAAGCTTGCGCAGATGATATATCTTACTTAATCCCATGTACATAGTTTTCTTTACATTATCTATGTGTGACTTCCAACTAAGCCTACTATCTAGTGTTACACCTAGGTATTTAAATTCAGAAACTGCATCTATAATTATGCAGTTGCTCTCGCAGCTAGACTGACTACAACTAGAGTCGTGTAGTGCAATCCCAGTAATTAAAGGCTGATTAGTCAGACCAAAGGACATGACTTTAGACTTGCTGCTAAGGACCATTTGGTGATACCTAAACCAGTCATTCATCAAAGAAAGGTCCAGATTCATCTGCCGCACTAAGTCATTCGCGCTGAAAGCAGCATAGGATAGAGCTAAATCATCAGCGTAGGCAATCATTTTGCCATTTAAAGGCAGCTTAAAGATGGAATTGATATAGATGACAAACAATAGAGGGCCAAGAACTGATCCTTGAGGAACGCCCGCTGCTGTACAAGTGAGAGGCTCGCTCAGAGTAGAATTAACCCGAACAAGCTGCTTCCTATTGGAAAGATAGGAAGAAAACCAACTGAGTATGTTGTCTCTGAAGCCAAACTTATGCAGAACATCTAATAAAATTTTATGATTGACCAAATCAAAAGCTTTGGTTAAGTCAAGAAACAAACCAGCAGTTTTTTTATTTTTGTCGACCGACTCATAGATGTTTTCTAAGAAAGATACTATAGCATCTTCAGTTGACTTCCCTTTTCTAAAACCAAATTGGAGGGAGCTAAGAAGCTCATATTTTTCTTTCTGCAAGAATGGCTGAAATTACACCAAACTGATTAATTCCATCATGATTCGTTATTTTGTGTGAACTTACCGCGAGATTTATCGCTGAGTTCTTCCTTTTGTAACACATTTCGAAAATTCATGAATTTCTGTCCTGGATTCATAGATTTTTGCAGAAATTTTTCCAAATTTAGCTGAACAAAGTGACATTTTATTTTAACTGTTTCGTCTTGTCTTTTTCTCCCTCTCTTTTTGCAAGGCGAATACTTTTGAGCGAATTGACGGGTTGTCAAATGGTAGTTGAATGAGTTCCATGCAAATTATGTTTTACATAATCTGCCAATTTGCTGTGACGTCAATTGGAAACTAAAATTTTAAAATTTTTATTTATTATTTAATTAAATATGATTGCAATTGCATTTATTAATACAATTTACACATAAGAAGAAATGTTGGAATGCATTTCAAACTTCATACATATACATTTTTCCATTAAAAAAAACGACATTTGGAAGAAATAGTGTGCACACCCAATAAGTGCAGTGAAATACAAATGGGCTGAACGCATTTTCTCGTCGGTTTTTTTGAAAGACGACGGAATTTTCAAACTGAGTGAATTGTTCCTTTGGGTTATTACATGATTTAAAGGTTTTTTGGTTTAAAAAACACGTTGAAAGGAAAATAAGATGGACCGGGCCAAGAAAATGCAATATTGAGCGACGTATAAATTACGAAAATGCCGAAAATAATCACCTTCTTTGGTGGCAGTTACAAAGGGAATTCTCATTGAGCTTGGATAAAAAAGACGATAAATGAATCATGTCAGCCAGAGGAAATTTGGTTTCTTTTTTAGAAAAATGTGTGTATAGCTAATTACTACTTACTCAGGTCTTGTGTGCCCATATGGATCTATCACGACAGGAACAGTCAAATATTGATATTCAGGCTCCACAGCATATACACATGCGTATTTCGGAATAGAGCAATAATGAGATGATAAATATCTAAAATATACTGCGTCTCGGGAATCTTTTCCTTGACACCGAAAATATCTACGTGTAGGTGTTACAAACTACCGGATCACTCCAGTGATTTTTATGAGGAACTGGAACTGAGGAACTCCAACACTGAAACGCATAAAAACAATATACACTGAAAGTCAAGCAGCGACCACGGTCCTCTGGCGGAACAGTGTCGAAACGAACTCGTATCTTTGGGAAGTCGTTCTTTCTTTGTCTTAGTCTGCGTCCCAGTTAAAATACCGAAACTGACAAACTAGCCAGGCCTTTGATGGCTCTCTTGACGAAAGAATACACTCCACAGAGAGCTATCAAGAGAAGTATCGTTTCATACTATCTACGTAGAACCCCGCGGCAATAGGACACATATCATGCTAGCTGCGCTCACCGCCGAAGAACGGAGAAGAAACACTTGATGGCTCTCTTGACGAAAGAATACACTCCACAGAGAGCTATCAAGAGAAGTATCGTTTCATACTATCTACGTAGAACCCCGCGGCAATAGGACACATATCATGCTAGCTGCGCTCACCGCCGAAGAACGGAGAAGAAACACTTGATTGTTGTTATACATTTGCAGATGCCACTGAGATCGTAAAAGAATGGAGCTTCTGAGTGGAGTAATCTTCTTTGGACAGGAGTGTACTTGTCCAGTAAAACTAAAATGAATGATTGATTCTTTCCCCTATTAGCTTCCGCAGCTCTTATAAAAATCTTTGAAAAGAGGCACAAACCGACGTTTCAGCTATCCATAGTTCTGTGTGGGCAAATACAAAACTAGGCTTAACTATTCTGCTGACACCTTTTCGGTAAAATCAATTAAATATCTGCTTAATGTAAGAAAAACGAATACCTCAACTCCCTCAACCACCTTTCGACCTTTGTCGGTCTTACAATCTTACGCAATGTAATCGAATATAGCATGTCGAACGTGTATTTTCCCACATTCTCCATCCGCTGTTGCACTTTTGTTTTACTCGCTTACTTTTCCATTAGTTTTATTGTTCATTGTTTGCCTCGAAAGTGGAAATAAAAAATTCATTGTCATGGTTTGTGGTAATGGCGGTGATTCAATGCACACAACAATGGCATAGCAACACACCGCCGAACAGCCCAGTCCTGAATAATCGCTGAGCAACCCTTCAAAAATGGCACCACTCCCTCCCTCCCTCCCGCAAATTCTTACGCATTCACTTACGTTTACCTCTTGACTCATATTACCAACATTACATTCGCTCGGCGACTGGTTGTCTGTTCAACCACTGACCGGCCGGCAAGGGGTCTAGCACTCGCTCTAGGCGAGTTCCAGTTCCCCACCATCCCCAGAACCGCAGCCGTTAATAATTAGATGTGTTTTCTGTGTTTTTATGCGCTCACCACTACCACTGCCGGAATGCATTATGCACGTGGGAAATCTCTTCTTTAATCAGAACAGACAAATGGTCGCCGCCACAGTCGGCGACTACAACGCCCCTTGCCGCTTTTCCACGCGATTCATTATGCATTTGGCGTTCGTATTAATCACCGTATTTTTCCATTTTCCTCCAATTTCAGAGCGGAAAATTATTTTCAAAAGAAACGCGCCGATTGACCGCTACGCTACCGCTACTGCTGTGTATATGTGTGCAAATGCAAACCTTGAGGCGATTATTCCCTTCTCTGCTGTACCCTCAAGGTGATTCTTCTAATACAAGTTTACATTTGCACTCAACCAGCAGTGGCGAGATCGTGCAATGCTTGTATGACTAATTGCGGGGCAATTATTGTCAGCAGCTGTACTTCAAGCTGGAGAAAAATTTAATTATTTCGGAATTATCGGTACTCGAGTGCATACGGATGGAAAAGGTCATAAAGAGGAAAGCTGAGTTATACGCTTGCCGTCAGCGGTTATTATAATCGCCTGACACATTCAAGATAGAGTTTCATGTAGGCGAATTAAAGATCAAGCGATGGTGAAACTAGATGGAGATGAATGGGCAATCAAGCGGAACATTGAAAGGTGAAACTCATGAGAAGGATTAATTTGAAATATGGAGGTGGAAGTTTAACGTCATATTAGCTCGGGAAACCCTCTGTTCTTCCGGTTTTTGGATAGCTTCCTTTGGTGTCTCAATCGAAATTAAGCTGCATCTTCCTTTAAATCTCTAAGCAGATTAGGATAGGTAGCAAAAGTATGCACATGTTAACCTCCAACTTAAGTTCCCGTAAGCCTAATGACACGTTTAAGCATAAAGCAAGAAAGAACTACTTTTGACGGAAATATCTTTTGTTTAACAAAAGCCAATTACTCCAGGCCTTACATATACAACTATTTCTGTGCACCTTTGGCACTTGTAATCTACTTCTTTCCCATGCCAAGTTAAATTTAAAATTTCATCGTTCTAACTTGCCTTCGAATAAAAAAAAAACACAAACACGGCACAAGTTCAATTTGAATTCCAAATGAAATGGAAGACGAACTTCAATGGCAGACAATTTTTGCAGAGCGCCCTATAGAACCGTTCCTGAATTCGTAAGTATACAACTAACAATCAACATCATGCACACAATGAATAGACAATGCGGGTCGATGGGAAGACCAATTTACTTTTCGACTTTGTATTGTTGTTGTTTTTTTCAAAAATCTATTTCCAGTTGTGAACCTATAATGTATTCATACATCCTGGCTATATGCTAGTTGCGTTCAAGTATAGTCAATGCATTGATCGGTAGTAATAATCTGTCACCGTTGGAGCAACTGCAACTGTTTTCCAACCTTCATCATCGGCTTACATAAAGTTGGCGGACAATTCCCCTTCTTCAAGGTACTTGTGCGATAGTGCCATAACCTATTGCTTGTAAAAATGTCCAAGCGGTAATGACCGTTCGAAAGGAAGCACAAGTCGCAAGGTACCCACTCCAGCTCATGGATTATGTACCAATCGGAAGTGTAGGATAAATATTCACAATGTGAATGAAAAATATTCAGACGGAGTTGGACCTATAAGAAGCGGTTATGCTTGAATGTAAAAACCACTTGAAAGTTCCTCAAACGAGTTGTGAAAATACTCAAATGATGTTGTTTGTATTGAGCTTTTGTATCCGATAACTGGAATTGCAGTCCGATTATTTTTTGTCATATCTTTTCCATCATTATCTTTATCATCATCGCCATAGTCATTGCCGATGACAACGACAGCGAGGACTTCTTCATATCGGCAGTAAACCATGTCCTTCCTACTGACTTGGCTCACTTCCATGCACATAGGGTTCCTTTTGCTCGTAGCGCTGGTACTATTACTTTGACTTAGCTGCTGCTACCAATGACAATGTATAACAATTCCTTACACGCTTAGCAATTCACAAAAGCTTTAAGTGTAGCAATTTATTCTCAAGTTTTGCCCAACTAATATCCAAGGAAACCGAGGTATGGAGGGTAAGGATTTACTGCCTGCCTTTTGGAAGTTCTTCTCTCCCACCTTTTTTTTTTTTTTTCCTCATTCTTTTGTGATTTTGTTTTTTTATTGTAAAAGTGCATTGACTACACACACATATATATTTGCAAGAGAGAAAAGTAGCAAAAAAGAAAGGACTCTAGGCTCAATTGTTGGATGTAAGTCCTTGTACTTTACACATGGTGTACTTCCTTTGGGCTGCTATTTTACGTAATGACGGCAATTTGATATTTACGCAATTTTCCAGTGCACCACAACAGGAAACCCGATATTTTTCCATTGCTTCAGGGGGGAGCTTCACATTCCACGCCACAGTCTATGACGAGTTACATGCTCGTCAGGACTAAAGGACGATTGAGTGACGGTGTGATGACGATGAACGGTGAACAGGCAAGCATGCAGCGGATCGATTTTGCATCAAACACTCGCCACTCCACTACATCTGACAACAACATGCAATCGGGGCTAAGAGGAGTTACTATCCGCACTACAATGGATAGAGCGCCTCCTGGGAAGTGCGCGGATGCACTCAAATGGAAGGACGAGGAAAAGTTCATGGTATAGCACTCGTTCAGTTCATGTTTATGGAGTTTTGTCTTTATGATTATTAATTATAATTAAGTTCAGGAAGTAATGATGGGTTCGTGCTATGTAATAAATAACGGGTTTCGCGCACAGCCAAACGAGAAGCGGGATACAAGCTCGATGCACCATGAACTGTGCGAAATGGAAATAATTATGTTACATGCCAAGTAGATGGCAGTATAATCTTTTGAGTAGTTAGGATCAGTGGTTAGTGCGTTGGATTGCTGACCGAGCGGCGTGAGCTCAAGCCCCAGTTAGGTACACCGAATATTTTTCGCGGCACCACCTCTCGTAGGGGAATGACAAGCCTCCGGGAGTATAAACTGTATAAACTACTTCTCAATTCGTCGTTCGGAGTCGGCAATAAATTGTAGGTCCCTTCAATTCATGCGAAATATGAATGGTTGCGAGAAGCTAGGCCTTGGCTCATCCCGAGCTGTCGCGCCTACTTACTTACTTACTTAAGGTGGCGCTACAGACCGGCGTGGTCCTGGGCCTCAATCAACAAGTCTCTCCAGCCAGCTCGATCTTTAGCCAGCTGCCTTTAGTTTCGCACGCCAAGTTGGTTGAGGTCCCCTTCCACTTGCGTGCGTTACCTGAGTCGCGGTCTTCCTCTACTGCGCTGACCCTCGGGTGTGGATTCGAAGATTTTCCGAGCTGGAGCATTGGTGTCCATCCGCTCTACATGACCCAGCCACCTCAGTCGTTGGACCTTCACTCTTTTGGCTAAGTCGATGTCGCTGTACAGCCCGTACAGTTCGTCGTTGTATCTCCTCCTCCACTCCCCGTCTATGCAGACGGGACCAAAAATCACCCGAAGAATTTTCCTCTCGAAACAGCCAAGAGCAACTTCATCCGCTTTAGATAGAGTCCATGCCTCTGCGCCGTAGAGCAGGACTGGGACGATTAAAGACTTATAAAGGGTCACCTTAGTTGTTCGAGAGAGGGCTTTGTTACTCAATTGCCTTCTTAGCCCAAAGAAACAGCGATTGGCAAGAGTTATTCTTCGTTTAATCTCAGCGCCGGTGTCATTGCCTGAATTTATAGCGGAGCCTAGGTAGACAAAGTCCTTAACTAACTCAACGTTATAGCTGTCTATAGTGACGTTCTGTCCGAGACGTCGGTGTTGGTGGTCCTTTCTTGTTGACAGCATATACTTCGTCTTGCCCTCATTGACCGCTAAACCCATCTTCGCCGCCTCCGTCTCGATACTCACAAACGCACCAGTGACATCACGCTGCGTTCTTCCGATTATGTCAATATCGTCGGCATATGCGAGTAATTGGACGGACTTTTGAAAGATTGTGCCTCTGGTGTTGGCGCGTGAGTTTTGCACAACTCTTTCCAGAACGATGTTGAAGAAGTCGCATGACAGCGCGTCGCCTTGTCTAAATCCTTCTTTGACATCAAAGGTCTCGGTGAGGTCTTGACCGACCTTGATGGAGCAGCGTGCATTCTCCATCGTCATCCTGCACAGACGGACGAGTTTGGCAGGGATGCCAAAACTAGACATGGCTCTGTATAGCTCCTCTCTATAGATGCTGTCATACGCGGCCTTAAAATCGATGAAGAGGTGGTGGGTATCGATTTGAAGTTCCTGGGTTTTTTCCAAGATCTGCCGCAGTGTGAATATTTGGTCGATGGTGGACTTTCCTGACCTGAAACCACACTGATATGGACCGATCAGGTTGTTGACGAACGGCTTCAGGCGTTCACACAACACGGCTGATAAGATCTTGTAAGCGATGTTAAGAAGACTGATGCCTCTGTAGTTGGCGCAGTTCAGAGGGTCTCCTTTCTTGAGGATCGGGCAAACAATGCTGAGGTTCCATTCATCGGGCATACTTTCTTCCAACCATATTTTACAGATGAGTTGGTGCATGCTCCTTACCAAGTCATCGCCTGCTGCTTTGAACAGCTCGGCAGTTAGGCCGTCAGCCCCAGCAGCTTTGTTGGACTTAAGCTTCGAAATGGCTTTCTTCACCTCGTCCAGGTCGGGTGGACGGAATTGTTGGTCTTCGTCGTCCAGGTTGAATGGTTCATTCTGCCTGACAGCGGGATTTGATTCTTCGTCGCCGTTAAACAGTCTGCAGAAGTAGTTCTTCCATATCCTCAGCATCGACTGCGATTCTACTACGATGTTCCCTTGTTCATCCCTACAGGCCTCGGTTCGGGCTCTGTAACCTTGACAGGTTATTTTTACCCTTTGGTAAAACTTCCGAACCTCATTCCTGCTATAACATCCCTCTATCTCCTCGATCGCGCGCTTCTCATGCTCTTTCTTTTTCCTTCTGAAAAGCTTGTGTTCGTCTCTTCTCTTCTGCCCGTAGAGCTCGCGGGCAGCTCTGGTCTTTCTATGCAGCGCCGCTTTGTAAGCCTCTTGTTTCGCTGCATGTGCTTGCCGGCACTCGTCGTCAAACCAGGGATTTCGCTGTGGTGGCCGGTTGAAACCCAGCACATCAGAGGCGGCATCTCTGATCGCTTTTTGGCAATGTTGCCGCTGGTCTTCAATACTTGATGCTGGCGGCATAGGACCTCTTGAAAGATTGAGAGAGACTCGATCGGAAAAGGATTTGGTGATCTCTTGCGATTGCAGCCGTCCGACGTCAAATTTTCTCACAGTATTCCCTTGTCTTGGCGGTGTTCGGGATATCCGCAGTCGTACCTTGGCTACAACAAGGTAGTGGTCCGAGTCAATGTTGGCCCCTCGGAATGTTCGGACATCCATGATACTGGAGGAGTGCCTTGCGTCGATCGCAATGTGGTCAATCTGGTTGACGGTTGATTGATCAGGAGATCTCCATGTTCCTTTGTGGATATCGAGATGTGGGAACCGCGTACTAGCTACGACAACGTTCCGCCCCGCAGCAAAGTCGACCAGCCTAAATCCGTTATCGGAGGTGGTGTCGTGTAGGCTGTGCTTTCCGACAGTACTACCAAAGATGCCCTCTCTTCCTAGCTTTGCGTTAAAATCGCCTAGGACAATCTTAATGTCATAGCTAGGGCACTGCTCGTATGTCTTGTCCAAGAGCTCGTAGAACCTGTCTTTGGTGTCGTCGTCTTTCTCCTCTGTGGGGGCATGCGCGCATATCAGGCTAATGTTGGCGAATTTAGCCTTGATGCGGATTGTCGTAAGGCGTTCGCTTACATACCTGAAGCTTAAGACTTCTTGCCTAAGTCTGGCTCCAACGACAAATCCACATCCAAATAAGCGCTGCTTTTGTTGTCGGTAGCAATCGCCGTAGTATACATCGCAGTTTTCCATCCTCTTTTTGCCCGGCCCATCCCACCGCACTTCTTGGATTGCGGTTATATCTGCTTTGCAGCAGTTGAGGGCCTCCGCTAATTGTTCGGCTGCACGTGGTCTGTTAAGGGACCTAACATTCCACGTGCAGATCCGAAATTCGTTGTCCTTAATTCGTTTGCATGGGTTGTCATCAGTGAATCCGTCCGTATCCGAGGCTTGTTGTCGCTTCGTAACTATATTTTTTTCCGTGACAGGGCAGTTACCCCGGTGCACAACCCCCAACTTGGAGGGCCAGGTCCATTGTTTTAACCCCTGGGACGAGGGGCCGGTTTAACCGATGTCGGTAACCCACTTCGGGGATGTGAGCGCTGCCGTTGGCCCCTGTAGGGCTCATCCGCCACCATCTCTTTTCCAAGACCCCAACCAGTTCCTGGAAATCCTTATCGGCCTCAGCTCCAAATATGTCGAAGTAGCACTGATAAGGTATTGCTCCCGATCCGGAAGTTATAGACGCCACCGTTGATTCCATCTAGGGAATTCTTCCGCTGTCGTGTTTATAGTGCTGCAATTTTTGTCTTTTGGTCAACACTCGCGCTTATAAGTTTAGCAAGTTGAGTCCGGGTGGACAACAACCAGTACCCAGTGGCTACCGAGGGGTTACGAGGAGGTAAAATAAGCACAATTCATGTGTAGTAACAGTTACAACACTGGGCATCGCCAAGTTGATACCAATCAGAGCCTACCCTATTACTACAACACCCAGCCACCGAGCCGAGGAGCTGTCGCGCCTGCTATTTATTTATTTAGTTAGGATCGTTACCCCAAGGGGGTGTGCTTTCTCCTCTACTATGGAATCTTGTACTCAACGAGTTGCTTCTGAAGCTAGAGGATGCGGGCTGCAGCGTGGTAGCTTATGCAGATGACGTTGCCATCGCCGTGACGGGCAAATACCCTTAAACACTGGCAGACATTCTTCAACACGCTCTTAACAAGCTTATTACGTGGACAAACAGCTGTGGCCTTAGTGTCAAACCGACTAAAACGGAGCTGGTCCTTTTCACTAGGAAAATCAAAATCCCATTCATTGTACCACCCAAGCTCCGCGGCACTCCTCTGAACTTTTCGGGCAGTGCCAAATATCTAGGACTCATTCTAGACAGTAAGCTTCTGTGGCGGGAAACATTGCAGAACGCGCCAGAAAATCTCTGGTAACACTCTATTCATGCAAAAGAGCAGTAGGTTCCAGATGGGGCTTTCAGCCGAAAATCATGCACTGCCTATATACAGTAGTTGTGAGACCGATTCGAACGTATGGCATAATGGTTTGGTGGCCGGTTCTGGAAAAACAGACCAGCATCAAAGTTCTCGAGAAAGTCCAACGTGTGGCTTGCCTCAGCATTACTGGTGCGCTGAGGACTTCTCCTACTTCTGCCCTTCAAACCATGCTCCACTTGTTGCCAATAGACATCTATGGCATGCAGCAGGCCACTAACGCGGCTTTAAGGCTGAGAGATACCCACCAATGAAAAGAAGGTGGGACATACCAGAAACCTAACAACTCACCGCAGCCTTCCCCAATCAACAGACACGTTGCCCACCGAAAACGACTTTAACATGGGCTACAAACACAAGATACCGGACAGAAGCGCCTGGGGTCAGCGCGAAGTCCTTTTTAATGAGTCCATCTCTATGTTTACGGACGGCTCTAAAACAGCCGAAGGAGTCGGTGCCGGTGTCTTCTCAGAAGATCTGGACATTCACCTCTCCGTCAGTCTTCCCAACCACTGCAGTGTCTTTCAAGCCGAAGTCACAGCTATAAATCAAGCCGCTTGGCTGAAGGCTAACCCAATATCACGCAGGGATATTGCGATCTACATCGACAGCCAGGCTGCGATCAGGTCCTTCGTATCCAACACTATAAAATCTAGAGCAGTGAAGGACTGCCGCGTGTCTCTAGGCGAGATCGCTAAACAGTATCACGTCACAATCTGTTGGGTCCCTGGTCACTGTGACATTCAAGGGAACTGTGCGGCTGACGAATTAGCTAGAATAGGCTCCCAATGTACAGACGGCAGGAAGCTCGACCATGTCAAAGCATTTATGTCGTTTGTTAAACACCTGACTCACACCGACGCTCTGTCGAAAGCAAACCGTAGATGGCAACATCTCAATTATTGCAATAATGCCAGGCTAATCTGGCCTGTCCTGGATGTGAAAAGATCGAAAGCATTAATACGACTCAGAAGAGACCAGCTCTCAAAACTCATCAACGTCCTCACGGGGCACTGCATCCTAGGAAGGCATGCTCAACGCCTGGGGATAGCATGCAACGATTTCTGCAGGAGCTGCAGGGATGAGGAAGAGGAGGAGTCCACCGCACACTTCCTCTGCACGTGTCCCGCACTAGCCCATGTCAGGAAGGTCACCCTGGAAATACTTCTTTAACGATCTTAATTATCTGAACACCGCCAGCATGGCCGACCTTAACAGCTACTTTAGGAAATCTAAATGGTTTCAGGAGTAAGCAGCCTACCCCAGTACTCAGTAGCATCACAATGGACCTACTTTCTGGTCTAAGTGTACCTCCTCTCGGAGGGCCACTTCTAACTAACTAACTAACTAGTTAGGATCGTTAAGTAAGTCTTAGGGTTTCACTAAGCTTCAAAGCTTGAAACTACGCATGTTCCACGGAGCTTAGGTGGATTCGAATCATGTAACCATTGGAAGAACATGATCACCTAACGTGGCCAGATGCTCCTCTTTCGGGGCAAATGCTCCGCTTATTTATAATTTCCTCTTTCCTCGCAATTTACTACTGAAATTTACCATCTTAAATTTGGGTTTTTTTTTTTCATTTGAACGAAATGTTCGATTTCCAACTCGCCGTTCCTGTTTTGAACACCGTATTTGCTCCTCTTTTCGCTCAAAAATATCTGGCGAGGTTAATCATATCCAACGTGAATCCCTTTTTTTTTTCTTTTTTCTTTGAGTTTTTGTCCTTTATACTTAAACGTTTCCTAAATCTGAAGTCGTTCTCTCCATTGACTGCAATATCATGAAAGCTAAATGACTTTTCGTCGTCACATCAAAATTTCAATGCCATCTCCGGGGGAATTAACTTCAACTCTGGCTTTCAATTTCTCGCTTTTGCTAGAAGCATTTGCATGGCCCCCTCAACACCAGAATGACAATAATGATGAAAGAACATTACACTACGTGGCCTGTCGTCTCACTCATCCCTTCTGAGGCACCAAATCGCACAGCATTCACTCGCATGCATCTTGTATCAGCTGCTAAGGGTATTCCTTGTGTAAAATCCCACTTGCACAAAGTGACAAAAGCTCTTATCCTGATTGCAAATCCTAAATGGATGGTGGTAGTGGTGGTTGCTTTGAAGGGGTGGCTTTGGCTGCATGTGTATGTTCAAATCGTCATGCTACCTGCCCCCTTCCCAAAGATGTTAACAAAACAACAAAAAAAAAAAAGAAAAAATCCTTGGGCGCTGTTTTGTTTCACGTCATCATTGTCAAACGAGCACATCCCGCAGCACCTCGCAATTTGTTTGGCTCCCCTCAGTTTTATCCTCACTCCCGGGACGTGCAAGCATTTGACTATTATCTACGGCAGAGCATTGTCTTGTTGTTATTTTCTACATCTGTAAGCTTAAACAACACAACAGGGAACCTCGAAGGAGCGCACAAAAAGAGGGTAATGCGAGTTGGGTATCATTGCACAACCGAGGTGGATACGAAGAACCTCATTACGTAAATGTTGCCTCATATTTGGCTACAGAGATCCCTTTCAATTCTCACACCCCCATACAATCGTACACTCGTTGTACATATGTTAAGCTCCCTCATTTGGTAGTAGTCGTTTGACAGAGGCTATATTCACGTTTTACTGTCATCGGAACAGGAGTTGGGGAGGATAATAATCTTCAATGGTCGATTGGTCTCTAAAGGCAAACACACAAATTGTTAGGTGATTTGCAAATCGAAGTGCCCAGGTTATCCTCAATTCATTTCCAAGGTGGATTTAGCTGTGCTCGGAATGGTTAGTCGGCTACCCCACTCCTTGTGCTTGGTTCCTTGTTCTGATCTACTAACGGGGAAGTATAAAAGTCACGATTTGCCCGATATGTCTAAATTTAAATGCACTCAAGGGGGAGTTGCTGTTTTCGGGGTGCCTGGCAAATGGCAAACGACAACCGGGCACACGGAAACCGTAAGAGGAGATGGTAATCGCAAAATTGCATTCTATTACGATTCCAAAGTGCAATTCTGTTGGTGATCATAATTTTTGTACGAAAGCCCTTTTGCAAACATTGCGAAATGTGCTCAAAGATGGTGTACATTGAGAAATAAGTGGTAGGATTTTCTTGCGACTATTTCGTCCGGAATTTGTGGGATCTCCTTTTATCTCTGAGGAATGCATTTTGTTAATCTCTCTTGGTTGTTTCGAAAATTGGAATGTCTAGTGCTATTTGGCATGGATTATGTATGCGGGTAAATAAAGGATGCCTTTGTTCATAGCCAGATAGTTCTGGGCATAGAATCCTATCAGGATGCACTAAGGCAAATGCATTGGGATATTGTTGGGAGTAACATAATCAGCAGAACTACGAATTTCTCGAGAATTCGCTTTAAACCAGATCGGCGAGAAGACATTATATGCATGTCGTTCGTTCAAAGATCATATCCGTTTGGTTATGTGGTTTTACCTTTCATTCAGTCATCGGAACACTGTGGCGACAATGACAAAAAAATTCAGTTGGAAATTTGATATTTTTTCTTTCGAGCTGTCATTTGTTTAGTGTCTTGTTTCCTCAAAGTCTACCTCAGACCATTGCCTGGAAAGGCCGCAGTCATGAATCCATAACATCCTATTCGATGACAAAACCAATTTAAGGGAAAGCCCTGTTTGGAAAGGAAGGAGGATACAAAAGAGAGACTGCAAATCTAGAAAAAGAAAAACTGAACCAAGAAGGGACAAAATAAAATATTACAGAGAAGCTAAAGTAACCTTTGCTACTGCCACTGACTGGTATTATATATTTTTTTTTAAAAGCCACTCGACAAGGTCTGGGCTGACTGTGTGCCTAAGCACACACATGGCTCCGCGATGTCTACCATGGAAGAAAACAAGTTAAAGTGCTCAACTGAGTTGCACGCAGTGGCTCATTTTTGTATCAAACAGAGAACTGTGATTCCTTGATTCCGGCAGATTGTGCATAACACCATGGTTGGTGTCTTTCTTGGATGGGGTGGCCATGGTGCATCATCGCTTATCACGCTGAAAGTTCGGGTTCAACTCCTGAAGTCGGAAAAACATTTATTTCTTCGCGACTCTTCTCTGCGAAGGCCTAACACTGGCAGTAGAGTGTCTTGGCTTGATGAGTTGATTGAGCTGACACTGATTATTGCATCAGGAGATTCGAAAAAATTCCTGTAAATGATAGCAATGACAAACACCACAAATGTCCCCAGCTAGCCTGGACCAATGAAACTTAACGATACCTGAGTTTCAAACCACTGTACACTCTTTCCTCCTTGATCAGCGTGCGGTTTATAAAAAAAAAATTTGGCGGGCCACAATGGTACCCATGAAAATGTCTACACATAGGATTTCATAAGGTTAGGTAAGGTTAGGTGGTTGCCCCCGCTCAGACAGGGGTTCACTTAGACCAGATTGGGTACCATGATGAAGAGCCGGCTTACCAGAACCAGGAACCAGAGCATGTAACACAAAGTACATCCGGGTGGGCCCTAACCTATGGCTTAACCCTATGGCTTCCCAGAGATTAAATTTCTTATCTTCTAGATGTCGAGTTCGAAGAAGTAGAAGTATTCCCTTCTTAGCGTCGCAAGAGCAAGACATGTTCTTACTCCTCGTCTCTGCAGCTTCTACAGAAATCATTGGAGGGGATTCCCAGTCTGAGTGCATGTCTGCCTACGAAGCAATGTCCGGTGAGGACCCCTATTACGGAACCTAGGTTTTTCCGGTTTGAGGATATAAGTCTCTCCGTCTTCTTTAAATCCAGGTTAGGCCACATTAGTCTTGACAAGAGACAAGTGCTGATCTTGTTCCACCTGTGGTTTACCAGTTTCTTGGCATCCGTGTCAAGGAGGAATTTGATCGATTCGATAGGCGCAGGTGGTTCCCCCGTGGTTTTCGGGGAGATGCCGTCCTGCACCTTCCTTCGGCAGCTCGTCTGCTCTGCAGTTGCCTGGAACGTTCCTGTGTCCTGGGACGCAGCACAGGGTTAGGTCGCACCTGTCTGCAATCTCGTTAAGAGATCTGCAGCATTACATAGAGGATTTCATGAAGTGACGGCTAATTTGGGTTTTCATGAAAAATTATGATCTCGAAAGTTTTTTTTGCGCAAAAAATTTTTAATTGATTTGGCTGGACTCGAACCTGACCCAGATCTCTCACACACCATTGAGCCACTGCAATCTATTACGCTATGACGTTAAATACGATTTAATCGTTAAAAAATCTGTCAACCCGAACTGTAAGGCCCTCAGAAGTTTGAAACATTTCACGGAACCAATACTTAACCCTTTTTGTTAAAAAAAAAAAATCAAAGAATAGTTCCTACCAATCGGTCACTTTTAACCTGGCCTCTTATGCAGCTTTTGCATACAACTGCTACGTTACGCTTCACGTAAGACCACCACGACGGATTATAATGCTCTTTGCCACATTAGCATTTTTTCTTTTCTGATTCTTTTGTCATTATACCCTATTCTTATAGGGTACAACAGCTTTTTTCCATAGTTTTCAACTCATATTACAAATTGAAGCCATCCGCAAGCCGTCGGCACTTGGTCGCTTAGAACTGCTCACAACGACGCCTACCCCTCACGACTGGCCCAAGAAAGTTTCTTTGCGAGTTTGATAAGCTCTGGAATTTCCATTCCCTTAAGGAAATTCGAAAATGCAAAGAAAGATAGGGTACTACACAATCCCTCACAAACCAATCACATCATTTTCCTCAAGTTTCTCCCTTTTTTGTGGCATCGTATGTGTATATGTGATTGCTGCTTTATGGTAGCTTAGGTTTTCAGGTATTTAGGTTTCGCATTTGCATACCTTTCAGCTACCAAACTCTTGGCGACACATATAGATGTCGTTACATACTTTACATACACCCATGTCGACCACTTCAATTAAACAGAAAAACACACACACACAAGTAAAGAGAGACAGTGAGGTTAGAAGGAACTGGGTTCAGAAGTTGAGGAGGCAAGTGCCGCCAGCCCAGCCCCCAAGAGGGAAATTTTAACCAAAACAGATTAAACTTGGGAAAATGGGAAAGTTTTTCCGGCAATTCGGAGGACCGCAAAATTTATATATGAGTGTCTATGCATGTGTATGTGTGTACAAAGGACATAGAGCAAGAGAGTAAAACTTTTCTAATCAGTGGTGGATTAAAATTAATCCAGCGAGACTTTGGCGCGAGTAGGAAATTTAATTTTTCTAAATGGAAAACAGAATAAAAACTTTGTTACCCTAAAACATAGATACACACACAAATACGCACACACAGTGTAACTTACAGATGCATAGATTGTAATTTGCGGAAACGATTTTCATTTATGCTCAAATATTTGCGGGTAGATTGAAATTAGTCCTCGTAGAGCTATTCCTGCAGGCGTCTAACAATTTAATTTGTGTAAAGTGATTTTGGAATTTTTTTAAGCTTCGAAAACTTACGAGTTTTTGCGAGATGCTTTTCGGAAGGACCTCGACTTTTAACACGATTTGTGCCTGGGGACATAACTTCTTTTAATATAAACTCCTGCAGGTTGTATTTTGCGCCTCTAATGTTAGTCCGATCTGTTGGACGAAACTAAAAAAAATCAGCGCAGGACGAGAATTAGAAAGAGTTCAACGTTAAGCCGGAACTTACATGTTAGGCGCCATGTTTATTAAAGTAATATTGATAAAGTATCTACGACGTCACCTATCCATGTTTATTAAAGTAAGATTGAGAAACTATCAACGACGTCACCTATCCTTGCATGAAACACTAAATTCAAATACTGTTTCAGTCAAAAACTTCTCAATAGTTATTTCACCGGGAGAACCACGAACCGAAACCATCAACATTTGACCACAGATAATACATGATTTTTTGGAGAATCAATCACCATGTGTAAACTTCTCAATCAGCACTGGCAAATTCTCGCCTATATTCCAAGCAGAAGTTTTTGTGAGATCAGAACTTTTACTTGGAACGCGCTGTTGTGATGTATGACGAGCGATATCTGAATCGGATGCATATCCTAGAGCCTACACCCTTTACACTGACGACTCAAAAATGGAAACAGGAACCAGAGCCGGATTTTACTCGGAAACCCTACAAAAACAGGAATCTTTTAGATTGCTGGAAACCTGTGGC
Source organism: Matsumyia berberina (assembly GCA_917880715.2). Classification (NCBI taxonomy): domain Eukaryota; kingdom Metazoa; phylum Arthropoda; class Insecta; order Diptera; family Syrphidae; genus Matsumyia; species Matsumyia berberina. The sequence goes on from OU862870.1 coordinate 66,561,804, forward strand.
GTCTTCCAAGCCGAGATCCTGGCAATTGAAAAAGCTGCAGGCTGAAAAGAGATTGTCACCTTCGCCCATCGGAGTTCACCATCTTCGTTGACGCCTGACTGAAATCGATAAAATCCAATACAATCAAATCAAAGGCAGTCAAGAAATGTCGAGGCACGCTGATCACCATAAGGCACCATACGGTCAAACTCTGCTGGGTTCCTGGACATAGGGACATACAAGGGAACGAAAAGGCCGACGAATTGGCAAGATTGGGGTCGGCTATGAACATTAGCGAAGTCGACACAACTGTAATGTGACGGATAGTGAGATTACATGGGGTAAAAGACAGCATAAAGGGAAAGAAGCTAACTCCCTCTGGTTAGCCAGAGAGGATTGCGCCACCTCTCGGCCACTATGGCCGAAACTAAATAAAACAAGAACAAGGTGCCTTCTGGCACTGGACAGATCCTCTTTCTGTATGCACACTGGAGTTATCACAGGACACTGCGCCATCGGAATCATGCTCCGCAAGTGGAGAATCGAGTCCAACGAGAATCAGTCCAACATCTGCTGTGCCACTGCCTCGCCCTGCATGAACGACGTCTACGCGCATTAGGATCAAGGTTCTTTGCAAGCATAGTAGAGGTAACAGACAGTAACCGGTAACAGACAGTTAACGGACCCACTCAGATCCTTAAAGAGTACAAACTGGTTCACAAAACAGCCAACAATAGGAATGGTCCTTAGGCTGCCCCGAGAACCATACTGCTATTCCCACAAAAATAAAAGGGTACTCACAATGGACCTTTAGGTCTCCGAGTAAAAGTGATGAGGCCTATCAATCACACACCCTTCTAACCTTACCTAGAGCCTACACCCAGATTCGCTTCTGACTCTATCTATGTATAAAAGAGCCTCGATAGGAGCAATCTTAGAATCCTAACTGAAATAATCACCCGCTGTAGATTATACCTTGAGAGTGAGGGGACCTCTCTCCTTATTCTTAGAGTTTGTCCCGTCCTTTTTCAGTTCAGATATATTCCAGAACTGGGAAAATCTCTCCCGCAGCCATTTTATCTCATCTTCTTCAAAACAGATCTCAGTTTTCAACTCTGACAAGCCTTTCTCTAACGCTGATCTAATTTACATGAATTTTGCAATCCGAAATTTAACAAATTACATATTTTAACTCAAAACACCCACCACTATCCTTACATTTGCTTACATCGTGTAAGCTGCTCGCCACAATGCAACAAAATTGCTTTGCTTCCCGTCATTTATCATCGCTATCCGTAAGCACCAACTGCAGCGATAGTAGTTTTTGTGCCAGCGACTGGAAACCCAATTTTCGGCAACCTACCCAGACCAGCTCTGAGACTATGTGTGTCATCAAAGCAGAAAAACATTTTTCGAAACTGGGATAAGCCTCCACCGTCACCATCGTTTCACGTGGTCTTGCATAGCTACGCTTTCTCTGAACACCGCCACGACCTGTCGAGCGGACCGACATGGCTCTCAGGATAACCCACCACAGGGTGCAACCTGCAGTAGTACCATTGTGCAATTTCCTTCTGACATTTGGCTATAAATCCTATACCACTGCTGCATCAGTGACGGTGGTCTGCCCCTACTGTAAGAATGTGTGGCGAAAATCATGTAATTTATCCTTCAAGTCTTTTGGGTAAAGTTGTTGTACGTAGAAGCTTCCTTTTTTTTTTCTTTGTTTGCTGCTTCCTCGCGACCTTTATGAATTTCAGTTTAACACAGAACGAAAATCGAAAAGTATAGTTCTTAAGCATTATCTTCTTGTCCATTGTACTTCCAGTTTTTACTCAGTTTTTACCCATTTTACTGAAATTTTCTCGACTTTCGGAGAAAACCGAGAAGGCACTTTAATGATGGGGAGCTTATTGTATCAGCATTCACCACATCAGCACCGAAGAACTGCCACCGTATCCGAGCAAAGGCAGGACAATCGCAAAGGAAATGATCCGAATTATCGCCGCCCTCTCCACAGGCGTCGCAGACAGTTGTGTCACTTAAGCCTAGCACACTAAGATGCTTGGCAAAAGCGAAGTGTCCCGTTAGAACGCCAATAAGTTGTCTACAGTATCTTCTGCAGAGTGATAGCAAGAATGCCGCTCTTATAAACGTTCGGGAACATTCGTTTAGTCTGCCTGCATCCTGGAGAGCCGTGCCACACACAATTGTATTCATAGGAAACCCAATCGTCAATGGAGTCCCTGACCGATGATGCGGGAAGACCCAACGCAAGTTCAGGTCCTGAGAAAACATCCTCTGAGCCTTGTTTAAGAATCTCATCGGAGATCTCATTTCCAGAGATCCCAGTGTGACCTCGGACCCAGACAAGAGTCAAAGAGTTCAGCCTTGCGCCCGAATTCAGAGAGTTTTTGCATTCTCGCACTATTTTGGAACTGATTAAAGGGTTGAGCAAGGCCTTAAGCGCAGCCTGGCTATCGCTACAGACACAGATGCTTCGACCCTTCCATCTATTCTTAACAATATAGTCTGTGGCCATTAGGATAGCAAAGGTCTCTGCTTGGAAAACAGAGGCATGCTTGCCTAATGAATAGTGAAGTCTAATGTTATCGACCTCCACGAAGACACCAGCAACAGACCCATGACTGGTTTTGGGGAAATCCGTAAAGATGCGACTACAGCCCCGTCCAGGCTCAGACTCTGGCCGAAGCCAATCCTGAAGGCAAGGAAAGTCGACTTTAAATTTGCACAGCAACCGAAGTTCTGGTGTCATTGCATAAGACGGCATATCCATGGAACTAGGGTCGTAGGATAAGTGTCGCGCTAGGCCTACAAAACTCCAGTGCGGATGATACCAAAAACCTCCCCGTTTAAGACGATGTAAGTATCAAGGAGAGGTAGGTCAAGCAGAGCGTACTCGGAAAACCTCCCATGCAGCCGAGACAAGCCGTTCTTTGAAGTTTAGTGCAGTAGGCAGTCACATACTTACCCCTCCACCAAACAGCCGACGCATAAGCTACAAACGGTCTTATCATAGCGGTATAGATCCAAAGGACGTTATTCGGTGATAAGCCCCATGTCTTGCCAAAAGCATCCTTACACTGCCAGAAAACTGAAAGCGCCTTGGATGTCTTCGACTCAACATGCTTTGCCCAAAAAGTTTTGTATCCAAGATCACTCCTACATATTTAGCTTCATCGGAGATCTGGATAGTGACCCCATTTAGCACTGGCTGAGACAGACCAGTCACAACCCTCCTTCTCGTAAAGAGGACAAGATCACTTTTCAGAGGGTTCACAGAAAACCCACTCCTAGAGCACCATTAATGGATCATGTCTAAAGCCGCCTGCGTGTTAGCACACACAGTCTTCAGACATGACCCGACAGAAAGTATGGCAATTCTTGTTGCATGATTCAACAATGGCCTTGTATGGGTTTTATGAAAAGTTTTGATTTGGGAGGATGAAAATGGTCCTTCGAGGCCCGTGGTTCAAAGTGATGGTAGAAAGGCTGTTTGTAGCAAGTATGATTTCATTCCGAGGCCATTCGACCTTTCTAATACTAGATATGCATATGCCAGTCTTTCTTCTCCAGAGGTTCAAGATGCAGTACAGTTTGCAAGCCCCATTGCAACACTGCTGTTCTAACTATGGATGGATTCGATTTAAATGATTTTTTTACAAAAAAGGAACCACAGCATACATACTTTTATACGAGCATACATACTTCACTTGTACTTTTTTATAGCCCACCTTGTCCAGACGCTGTATACATTGTACTTCATCGTGATAACACAGGTTGAAGGATAAACACAATAGCTACCCACTTTTGTTGTAATAATTGCCTAAGTTTGGTCAAGAATTTTTTTAAAGAAGCTTCCCCCTGCTGTTGTATATAACAAATGTTCGTAGTAAATCCTTAGCAAGCCCATGTTTTTGGCGGAAACTCTCTTCGAGGGCAACACATACATAGCTTTCTTGACGTTTCTCGATTGTGGAATATGCTGGTAATTATGAATAATGTCAACCGAACAGGCAGCAACTGTATCCGTTCCAAAGGTATAAATTTCAACTAGAAGTAGACTGGGTTCAGGAATTGGATGTGACGGGCTGTAGTGTAAAAAGTTGTCCGTAACCTGTGAACGGGCTCTGCTGCATGTTACTGCAAACATAGCTCAGGAGGAAGCAAAGAGAAATTGAATTTTTATTGCCACTGATTAGCATTTATAATGGCAGCACTTGCAGAAATAATGTAAATTCTTGAAATGCACTTTTTGGTGGAGAATCAACGGTCAGAAGGACGAAAGAAAACGAACTGACATACATCACCGGAATGTCTAACCCGACTTTCTTGGTCATTTTGTGGTCATTTGTTGAGTGTTTATGAGTTGTTACAAGTTTATGCGAATTTCCAAGTTCGTGCCCATTTTGCATTTGCATAGACTCGTAAGTGTAGGATTGAGTGCTTTTATATCTCCATCAAGCATTTTTCCCTTTCTCTCCTTTTTTTTATCTCTTCAAATATCCATTTCTTCTGTCCCACCAATTACATTGTCATTACCAGCATCATGCAACATTTGCGTCTCCTCCCGGTTTTCTCACTCCACCCTGGAAGCAGGAACAACTAATGAGTTCTTAATTAGAAACCGCATCCTGCAGAAAATTTCATGGCTGCTGGAAATAAAACGTAAGCCCTTCGTTTCGTCCTTCTATGCTGCCATTCACTCGCTTCTCAACTCTTATTAACTTCAGTTGAATACCCAGAGCACCAGTCCCAGTCAAACGCACAAAAGAAGACGGCTATGGAAATCAAAAGAAAGCACTGCCGTCCATCGTCGATCGACCAGTATTCAACTCAAGGATTAAACTCCTGGTTAGTCTGTCTGGGAAAAAAAATCACTTTTCTTCTTCCTTTTTCTCTCTATCTCTACCTCGGTCGCTCTTTCATTCTCAGCTAACTATCCTGACCAGTTCACAAGAAGTGAAGCATTTTTCGTACTCTACCGCCTGTCCGGGCTAATTTTCCACTGCATTGAAAGAGACATGGTGCTTCTGAATGTCCCTTTTTATTTTTATTCCCCAGCAACAGTGAGCCACAAACTTTCATCTTTTATACCTCCACTTCACCTCAAGGATGAAGAAAAAGAATCTCTTGCTGCACACGGAATGAGATGCATTCATCTAGAGGAGAATGAAAAGCGGAGCACGAAGCATGGTTGATACGACGGGTTGATGTATTCCCAAAACCGTTAAAATGTTGCAGTTTTTCTTTTTCCTCTTGGAGTAGAAATGAAGACAGTTGATAGCATCCTTCCTACACAGAAACTAAGGATCGTTTGAAATGAGGAGGGTGCTAGTTTGTGTTTGCTGAGTTGGCGCCCAACGATGGATAACTATCTTGAGCTGAGTATCTGAGGGGTTTTAGATATTTTCCTCTGACAATCTCTCTTGTTCCCTGGGTAGAGAAACTATAATTTCTTTCGTTTCTGAATCTGGTGCACTAAATAAATTCATCACACGACCGCATACGGCTTGAATGACATCTTGCCGGGGAGTAAGAGACATTGCGAGAGAGCAATAAGGGAAAGTTCTCTCTTTCCCAGAGGCAAAGAGAGAAAAACCCATTTTTGCCGGTCTACCGGTCTGTCGGTGTTCTCTACTAATGATGATGATAATGGGGCGATGGTGGTGGTGGTGGTGCTAGTTATAGTGATGTTGTTGCGCATACAATGCTATTGCTCCCTGTTGCTGATAGTGATGCTGTTGCTAGGCACAGCGCTCCGCATTTTTCCATATACCTGCCGCTTTTGCTGCCACTGCACTTAGTGGGCTGTATGCAGTTGGGGCAAACTAAAAATATTGTGAATGGGTAAAACTAAGCCTTCGGCTGCACCAACCCACTTTGCATATGCCCTGTCAGTAGTTTTGCCCGGGTGTAGTGAACTTTCTAGTTGCATTTTTTTTTTCTCCTTTTCCACCCCTTTTTCTGTTGGAACCATACACCCTCTAAAGATTTCATATTCCGTTTTGAACTTGGTTTTAACATTTTGTGTGTGCAGGATGAGACTGTCAGAATAGGATTTTGTGTGTGGAGAGGGGGGGGATGAACGTCCCGATTTTGTTCAATTGCATGGGTAGTCCAACTCTGATGGACAAAGAACGAAGGTGGTAATTTTTTTCTTTTAATTTTTTAATTGCATGGTATTGTTTTGTGAAAGAACTACAGTGGGGGACATGACAAGTTGTACACCACCCCAAAACACAAGGACAAGATGGGGTGAAAAAAGTTATATTTGTGGTCGGCTTCTGCGACATACATAACTATGTAGAAACACTTGGTAGGAGATCTTTTTGTTTTGCATTTACATATAGAATTTTCCTCAAAGTTGGGAACCAGGAAGACTGGCAGAGAAACGCTGTCATCTCAGAGGATGAGATTGCGGTTTTCACGGATGGTTCAAAAACCGCCAACGGAATGGGTTCTGGGATTTAGTCCCAAGAGGCAGACCTCAAAGTATCCATAAGACTCTCGGATACTTCTAGCGTATTCCAAGCAGAGGTTCTAGTTGTACTTATAGCTGCGGAATCATTAGGGATGAAATCGATATCTGGAAGGGATATCGCCATTTACATTGATAGTCAGGCCGCACTTAAAGCGCTAGAATCAAATGTCGTCAGATCTGCACTAATCTTGAAATATCGCGTAATGCTAAAGGCATTCTGTATGTGTACACAGAATCAGGTGCCGGGTCATTGTGACATTGAGGGAAACGAAAGGGTCGACGAACTGGCCAGGCTAGGTGGAGAGCGGCAACACACGAAGTGGGGAACCACCGTGGAGCCTCCTTCCTGTGTAGCTAAAGCAGAGATTCTAAGAATAACTCTAGCGGCCATATTATTCACTTCGATTTAAATCTCGAATCAAGTTTCACTTAAATCGAGATTTAGCACACTAGATCGATTTTTGAATTTATTAAATCTCGTCCTATTATTGACAATATTTTTCGACGGTTTAATTTTCAATTAAAGTTTTAAGCGTTAAATCGTTGATTCGACCAATTGGAGCGATTGACTCGTATTTGACAGGAAAATAGACAGGAAACGCATCAGTTGCCAGAAATAATAAACTGAATTACAATTTGAAGAGTATTATTAAATTCACAAACATATCAAATTCCCGCCAAGGGATTGCACTTTAATGTGAGTGCAATCGAGAGCCCCCATTGACCATTCTGCGAGGAAACCACATATTTTCTAGGACTTCGCCGTGCTTTCCTGTCGCTCAACATTCGACTCGGGCATACGCACTAACCTAAGCTCCTCACGGACTTCCTCACAGAACATACTGCACTCAACTACCATCTTAACGAGCTGGGCATCAGTCTGTCGGATATGTGCCGATATGCGCTACAGCTCATTTAATCTGGTTGTTTGCGGGTGTTATAAACTGATATTTAAATCCAGATATTTAAATCCACTCTGTGGAATTAAGGAAGAGGATTAGGTCACCAATCTTTTTCTTGGAAATGTCTTTGAGGTCGTTGAAGGTGGGCTTGCCTAGAGTGGGCTGCCTGACCCTCCTTGATATGACGCAGTTGTTAATCCTGTTCTACGCTTGGTTCGGCGTTATAAAGAAGTGCTGTTGAATATTGCCCTTAACGGCTCCTAGTGGGATATTACCAACTTCCGCTAGTAAGCCGTTAAGGGCTAATCCACGTCTGGCCAAGTGATCGGCTCTTTCGTTGCCGTCAATTTTACTATGGTCTGGGACCCACGTGAGGGTGATCCTGCACTGAACTCCTAATTGGTTTAGTTCCTCCTGGCATTGCGTTTGAGGATATAGCGGCTTAGCTGTCATTGAAGAAAGTACTATTGTAGATGGGTGAAGAATTTTTCAGTATACGGCAGGCTTCCCGATGAGTAAGGAGCTCTGCTTGGAGGACACTGGCAAAATTTTCCTCAGTTGTACGAGAACTTGTTTTACAAAAAACGATCTTTTAGGTTGCAATGTGCTGGGGCTCCACAGAGCCTATTTTTGGCTACATATCCATATTCAACAAATATTCAATGTATATTTCAGTGAATTACGATCGATTCCGTAACGAGACATTTTACTACTTTTTTACTTCAATTATCAATCAGAAAAAGATGCTCCTAAGAAGCAGCTAAGGTTCCGAAAAATATTTTATTTAACAGTCAAAACTCCATTACCGACTCCGAACGGCGAATTGCGAAGCTCTTTCATGACAGATTATACTCCCGGAGGCTTGTAATTCCCCGACGAGAGGTGGTGTTCCTGGCTGAGGCTTGAGCCCACGCCGCTTGGTCAGCAGCCAACGCGACCACGGCGACCACGATTTAAAATTGGAGATTTAACTGCCTAAAACTTTGTCAATAATTTATAAAATGGCCGACGGCGATTTAGTATTCACCTTAAATCTCGATTTAGAGCTAAATCGAAGTGAATAATATGGGCGTGAGTAAGGCAAATCAGAGATGGTCCAACATAAGTGAGCATAGGGTGTCCAAGGCTCTATGGCCTGCTCTGGATCGCAGGAAAACAAGAGATATTCTCAACTTAAGTAGGGCACAACTGCAATTAGTCACTGGCATCCTGTCCGGCCATTGTCTTCTCAGGAAGCAAGCTAAAAGATTAAGGCTCTCAACCACAGATGTCTGCAGATACAGCATTATATGAATGTCAGGGAATTGCAAGGACTCGCATGAAATTTATCGGCAAGTATTTCTTTGATAATCTAGAGAAGTTAGGCTGTGACAGCTGTAGGAACATGATAAAATTCTGCAGGAAATCAAATGCTTTCAGGAAATGGTTTAGGTTTTGTCTTTTTGGTTCTACAGGGATCGCGATGAACCCACTACGGTGCCTAGTGTCTTATGCAAGCCCTGGCTGCATAACCCTACTCTACCTACCTAAGAACCGTTTCATTTTGACAAGCCCTAAGTTTCAATACTTTGCCAATTTCGATAGTGCCTTGTGTTTCTTCAACAACTGGCAGAGTAAATTTCTTAGATGTGTTCGACTTGAGAAGAAAAACATTGCACATGTCAAGCTAAAGTTTATCAATTCCTTAATCGTAAACGAATCAAGTACATAACACTTTTCTCCACACGTTAAGGAAGAAAAACATTCAAAACTTTCCTCTTGTGCACTACTGTCAAACAGTTCCGCATACCAATTTAATCATTGACATACAATGACATACACTCTACTTTTTTGGTCCCCCCAACAAAAGGGTATAGAAATCTATCTTGAAGAATAGCAACTGACACTTATCCTTGGAAAAATATCCAACCCGCATCGTCCCATTCCTTCTATAGCACCAGACCCGCCGCATTCAATCTACGCCCCCGCCCGATACGACTGTCTTCCACACTCATAATGCATGAAACGTGATGAAAACTCCTCCGAGGATTTGTTGCATTTAAAAACATTTTATGCAATATGTCAGAGAAATTTTCTTTGAATTGATATTGAAATGTGGAAAGTGGAAAGTGAAAATGGTGAATGGTAAAATGGGATTTAGATGATGGAAAGGGAAATAGAAAGAACTGAAGCTTAACCCTACCGCCTCGTACCCTGGACTGACTGTGCAACTTCTACCGCACATAGCATTGAGTTCCTTGTACTCTTCAAGGATTTCGTCCATTTCATTTTATGCCTGTGATTGTGCAATGGGGTAGATCGGCAGGCATTGATTTAAATTCACCCCGAGCCTCACACACCCAACAATCGCATGCACTCGCATATGTGATGAACCAAAGGCTTTGGTGCAAGGAAGAGGGAATAAACAAAAATTATTTATAAATGCAAAATGTTTATTCACTTCTGCCTCCTTCTTCATAGCTGCAGCAGCAGTAGCAGAAGCAATAGCTTCAGGGTGAGTTTTCCTCTGCATAGGTGAGGAACTAGATGAAGTTGGGGTATCATCGAACATCACGCCACACATACATACACACATTAGAATGACGCTGTGAAACGAAAATGCAAAAAAAAATGAAAAAAAAAAAGAATTCGAGGTTTAGAAACTTTTTAGTTGAGCCTTCTTCCTGAATATTTAGAGCACATGGCAACAGCGAACAATAACCCTAATCTGTCGTCGCTTCTTCTTCTACTTCTTCCGCTGTTTCTAGTTCCTTTCTTTACCCGACGGGCAGAGATTCTCACTGGGTGGGTGTTGGCGAAAGGTTCATTTCAAATATAAATTCAAATTTATTCCCTAGCAGAAGAATGTAACTGCTCGACATAAGTACTGCACTTTGTGAATCAGTAATTCAGATGATGACAGCTTTTTTTTTTCATGTGGGTGAAGGGTTTATTAAGATTTTTGCTTTCCTTTTACATGTTTTGTTTTACGAGTTTTGCTGAATTAAATGTTGGGTGTTGAACAAATTTTTGAATTGGTCGCAAAGTCTGGAGGTTTACCCTTCTTCTAAGGGAAAATCAGGGAATGTTTGTACAAAATTGCAAGGATTTTGTTGAGTTTTCTGCAAGTACGTAAAAAATAAGACAGAAATGTTTTTGTAAAGTCGACACTGCCACTTTTTCTTTACCTTTTGTCAACACCAAACATCATTTCCACTGACAATCGCAATCACCACCGCATATAGCAACAGAAATTGAAAACTACATCTGCCGAACAAAGACATTCTCTGTACCCGGCTTTCGGTCTCAAACAACCGCCATAATATTCAACCCCCCCCCCCCCCCCCCCCCCCCCCCCCCCCATAGTCAGGGTGCTATGGCGGAATGTTTTCACAAATAACCGCAGAAACGAAAAAGCAAATCTATTTTCGCTGCTTACCTCATGTTAGCATGTATTGTTGTTCTGCTCGGTCTCTGCTCCCCCTCCCATACTCGTATCTTACAGCTTTTGCTTTCTTCTCAATCATGCAACCCCCGAGAGGTGGTATGGGCGAATGCAGCTTACCATGTTACATCACCCACTGACTGCCACATTTTTCGTTGTGGATGACAGCAGCGACGTTCTCTGACCATAAGTCTTTCAAAATCAATAATAAATCAAATTAATTAAATTAAATGAGGTGAATTCTAAAGTAAATGCAGAACGTCGAGGGAACTGGTGGAGCGGTAAACGCGTGATTTATTTTACATATTTACAACCACCAACAATCACATGCCCCTTTCGCGTCGGGGTAATGCCTTTCTGAGTTTGAGTTCGTGTGTTTTAATGATTTCTTGGCACCAAGCAGTCTGGTATACCTACACTACCGCTGCCACCACTACCGCCATCGAAGTGAGGAACTTTTGGTGTTGCCCGCATGCAAAGAATTATCGACCTTTTCAAGCAACGAAACGACATGAAAATCTTGTTAAATGAGAGAAGACAATATTTTGGCACGATTATTGCTGTCAATCAATTTGACATAAGCAGAGTCGGTCGGTCCGAACCGCACAAATAGAACTTAAAGGAAATTAATTCTTTTCTCAACTGACAAAGTGACACGATGAGATATTTTCGCAGACCAAGGTATGACGCGTGCATTAACCTTAGAATGACAGACGGTCTGTTTTTAGTTCGCGATGGAGATGGCATTTTGATAGGCAACGCTTTTAGGCGGACGTTAAACCGTCTTTAACTGGAATAAATATTTCAGTCTGGGTAAAATTCAAAATCGAAATTCCCCTTTAAAATGCTCAACGAAAAGGTGAAAGAAATCTTCAGCTTCAGGCTCCCCCATCAAGGTACTTGGGATAATTCTTTTATGCATTGCTTCTATTATTTGCCTGATGTTTTATTAATGAACTCGTTTCGTATGTTATAATGCCGGACCTATGCGAATAGGTTATACGAGGTTAGAAATTCTCTCGTCACAAGCTTTTCAGATCAACTGCATGGAAATAGCACATTAGTCCACTGACAAGAACCTAATGTGTTCTGCGAATCACTACAAGGGGCTGTAGGAGCTCTGACGATCGGCGGCATTGACTTATTCATAGAGATTGGAGACAAGAATCCCAGGAAGCGGAATGGAAATGAATGAATGAATCGTGAATCTTGCCGGACGCTTTCGGTATTTTATATGCATATTGCACAACATGGAAATTAGGAGTGAGTTCGACGGCTATGAAGGTGGGTTAAGGAAAGCATTTGTATTAATTCACTTTATTTTGATTTTGAACACCAAAAAGCTTCCTCAATCAGCTTCCGAGTTGATTGAGGTCTCCGTCTACTTGTACGCCCAGCTTAAGGTGCGTTATTTGTGCCTAAGGAATAAATTGACCATCTGAACACCCAAAAATCACTTAAGACAACCTGTTTATGAGCAACATTGCTTTTGCTGTATTTTGACAAAGCCCTACAAACATACAAATACAAAAACATACATATGTACTAACTTTGTAGAACACCCCTGATTACTTTTGTTTGCAGTTAGCTTTTCTATGCGCAATTATTTACCCTCGTCCCAGTCGATCCTACAAACATCATCGCTCTAATTAAATCGCGACGAAAAGTCCTTCTCAATCCATCAACCTTTTTCTACCAGCACAAAAGTATCCAAACACACACAAAAATGCACAGATACACACTTAGCCACGCGACATAAAATAAATTCATTTTGACAAACATTTATCCATTTTCTCAGAAATGTAACAACAACCTCGACCCCACACAGCGCCCCTCACTTGCTGCTGCCACTTTCTGAAAACAACCAACAAATTGCCAGCAACAATCAAAACAACCGACAGCAACAACAACAAAAACCAAGAGAAAAATGTTTGACCTTTATAGCGAACGGGGAACCGAAAGTAGCAAGCAGGCAAACCAAAGTATGTATGTAAGACCAAATGCTGGCACTGCATCAAAAGTGACGTCAAAAAGAAAATTCGTGTACCTACATATGTACATATAGTGTGTGCTTTTTTTTTAGAAATTAGAATTGGGAATTCACCCCCATTCGCGCGCTGGCCCCCGCTATCCCAATGTCGTCGACCAAAGTAACGGAAATGTATGTTCGATTTGTCAAGTCGTCCTGCCTGAGACGGGGCGAAAAGAGGTGCCCGAATTTTTCTGCTGGCAATGCACTAAAGGCATTCATACAGAGTACCTGTATCTTGAGAAAAAAAATAAATAAAAAATCATCCCCGAAAATAGACGGTAAATATAATAATGTATCTTGTAGAACCCATCTAAAGCACACCAGCACAGGTCGACTGAGAGAAACCGAGGAACGCGAAGCGGCGAAACGGCGGAAGACCGAAAGTGAGAGCCGGAAAAAAAAAGTAAATAGAGGAACTTGAAAGGCTTCTCTCATGGAGCTTGCGCCTTGGGGCTATGTACATGCGCTTCTTTGACAGCCGGGACCATATGATTTCTACCAAAGAGAACAGAAACAGAGCGAACAACTGATAGATAACCCCAATTGCTCTTTATTCGCATTATTTATCATGCCGTCTGTCGTCGTGGGTAAATGCTTTGCAAAAAGCCGGTTACATAGCAATCATATGGTTATCGCTGCTGTGCCCGTGCTATGTGCTTATGTACTTACATATGGCCTCCCGGTACGTACCCCCACTAGGTTAGGGGAGAATCAGCTGTTTAACGACCGGCAACGAATCCCTAAATGGAAAGCGACATTACAGGGATGTTTGTTACTCAGTTAATTTTTCCCTTCGTTTTCCCTGGCCGTCTTCCTATGAAAATGGGAATTGATAAATTTTCTATGAAAAGATACCATTTAGCGGGAGTGTATTGTAGGGGGTGGATTTATAGGTGCGCTTATTACTACGCAATGGGAAAAGAAAAACTTTCGAAAACTATTTCATTTCGGGGGGGTTTCTACCCCTTTGAGGTGGCTGGGTGGCTCTGTCAATCTTTCACAGCCTACATTTGTGTACGTGCGACAAAATCCACCAATCCAAACACACACACACAGTCAACACACTCGGCCCGGGCAGACCCGGTGTCTCTTTCTGTGCATCTCTATGTGTGCAGCAGCAGCTGCTGCACAGACACTAAATAAAGAGACAATTTCGTGTGACTTATGTAAACGAACACCGGTCGTTGCACACTTATACCTACATACAGCCAGCGCAGAGAATAGTATTTGGTTTTTTTAGTGAATGTCGTACGCCCACCCGCCCGCTCTCGGTTGGAACGCCCCCTTGGCAACGCTTGGTCAAAAGATTGCATTGGCAAGGCAATTGTTACATGAAACAGTTTTGTGAAATATGAAACTAAACGAACAGATACTACAGTCCACCACCAGCATCACCCTCTGATTCCCTGACAACGACAACGACGACGGGTAGCACCTCTTACACCTCTGTGTCATCGGCTAAGAACTTTTATGAATGCGCTTAATTGTGTGACGTGTTACTGCTTGCGGGAGAGCTGGAGTAATAATACTTTTACATAACCCTTTTTTAATCCGCTTTTCGCAAACATGGTGAAGATAGATAGACAGTAAAATCGGATCTTTACCCTTTTTGTGGAGTGGTGGCGGTAGGGTAGGAAACGTGCTCATCAGCTGTTTTGTTTGTTGGTCGGATTGAACAGAAATAGCCCTTAAGTAGGGATGGGAACATTTTGTGTGTGTGTGCATAGCTGAGTAGGGGCTCAAGTAGATTTGGGATCTATTTTTGGGTGTAATCACAGTTTGACAGTTCTGTTTTTTAACCTTCATTGAGCTTTTTGGATAGTGATGGAATAAAAGCTTTTTCGGTATTTAAAATACACTGTTTAATCACAAAAGGGGCTCAGAAGAGGAGGTCACAAAAATATCTCCATCACATGATATTGAAAAGAGTAAATGTCTTACCAGAAGACGTTTGCGTTGACTTAAATGACATGCCCAACGACTGGGCATAGATTGTAACGTTTTCTGCTGAAGCTGCAGAGATGATGCAGAGAATGTGTCCATAGCGCGTTCCTTCAGTACGTGTCCAAACCTTAAGAGAATGCTTCTTCAATGATCTGAAAACAGTCAGTAAGGCCCACAAAGGGAGCCCCATTAAGATAATCTTGATATCGGTTATAGCGACATTTCACTTATAACGACCAAATTCATCGGTCCCTTAAGGGGGTAGACCCATTTGGGACTACCAAAAAAAAGCTATTTTTTAGGATTTTTTTATGGCCACGCATTAAAATAATTAATAACAAATGTTTTTTTTCACATGAAAGATA
Organism: Matsumyia berberina; assembly: GCA_917880715.2. Lineage (NCBI taxonomy): Eukaryota > Metazoa > Arthropoda > Insecta > Diptera > Syrphidae > Matsumyia > Matsumyia berberina. Next base: position 66,576,955 of record OU862870.1, read on the forward strand.
TGTATTTACAGAAACTATTAAAATTTTGTTTATGGTAAAATATTAAAAAATAAATAAGATACAACAAATTTAGGAGGGGTCCAAAAAAAAATGTTTTGCGGTGATCACTGCTGCTCGTCACTGGATCAAGTGAATTAAAAAGAAAACAAAAGGGATCATTAGTTAATGACATAATGCTCCGGTTGAATGAAAGGATTTGAAAAATTTTGAACTTTCACAAAATGGCGGATGTTGAAAGTCAAAGTTCTTAATTCGACTAAAATTTCACTCGCATTTTCGGCTATAAAAAAAAACGTTCGTCCAAAAAACAATCCTTCGTTCAATTATGTATGACAATTATGTATAGAACAAGTGAGAAAAATTTCAAACCGATCGGCAAAGCCGTTCTCAAGTCACAGTGATCACCGACTTGTTCTACTTTGATATAATGATTTTTCCAAAATTCTAACTGGGTCTACCCCCTTAAAGGTCGTTATAACCGATTTTGACTGTACAAACTCCAGAAAAGCAACACTTGCATAGTCCAACTAGGCTATACACCTGCTAGCCCAAGATGTTAGGTAGGTAGCTAGGCAGAAGTGGCGGTCTGGATTGTCTGTCCAGAGACACAAGTAGCTCTAGTTCACCATTTTGATAACGCAACTCACGTGCCTGCATAGATGTCGATGTCTAAAGGAGGTGGTTTTTAAATCCATCCTCTGCAGTTAAGAAAATTGATAATGTTGCAGAATTTTATGAAGGGAATGCCCGATAGATCTTCAAGAAAGACTTTTTCATGTGTGAGATACCTGGCTCAAGCTGTTGCCGAGCAATAACAGAGGAAATGGAAGGTCACCTTTTCCTGTATATTGAAACAACAGTCGATGTTGAAGGGAATACCTAACTTGGAAGCATATGCTCCAATTGGCCAGTGGCTAGTGCTAATAGCAACATTTCTCGCTGTCTTAGCTCTGGTTCTATTGATTAAGCCAAGCGTCCCAAGATGAAAGAAGAACGAGTCACGCAATAAAAACGTGACTGTTTAAAAAAAAAAGAAGTCAAGGCAATTGGGAAAATATTGAAGAGAGAATTAATCCTCAGCGCGTAGGCCTGGTAGATGCCCTAAGACTCATAAAGGAACACAAAACCTAAGAGCAGAAGAACTTTATTTTTAGCAACGTCGTGATTGACAATTTCTACTCTTGATTAAATTTTTAAGTTCCCTAACAAGCCTACAATCTTTCTGAGAATACGCCAACACAAGAAGAAAAATGCTATCATTTCCATGCCCACCTTCAATGTATGTACATCAGATTAAATCCAGTTCAAGGTTCAAATTCTTCTGAGGTAAATTAACAAGCAGTAAATTTGCGCATAAATTTCGACACCCTCCCTGGCCGCACCAAATCGATAGATACGTTGCCTGGGATGAAAAATAAAAAGTTTTTTTTTTTTCAAGAATTTTCCCAACACAAGAATATTTCAAATTTAATTGAGAAAAGTAATTTTCGAAATCGGTTTAACTTCTACATCATCATTCTCAAACTCTGTTTTGTGTGTGTGCTCATTGAAAACGATGATGATGATGATAATAACAATAATAATAAGTAGAGAAGAAGAATCAGAAAAAGGAGGAAAGTATACTATACGTAACGTATAGAACTGAAAGTCTTTTGGGCAGAAGTGAGGGCATGTAAAGACACAATCTCCTTAAAGGATATTGCAAAATGAAAGCAAAGAAAAATAACTTTTTTATTTTTCCAAGAGCATTTTAACAATATACTCATACTTCAGCGCAGCACTCTCGCGAGCGACAGATTGAGTGGAGCGAGCAAAGTGCTTTTTGGTAAATTGAAAATTTTGTTATAAATTGTAAGATTTTCGGATGCTGTTCATTTTTGTTTTATTACAAGAAAGTGTTTCCGTTGTTTGTTGCAACAATGAGATGTCGATGTCGATGATGATGATGATGATGATGATTTGTGTCACGGAACATTGGATGAAGCAGGGTCAGCAGAGCGCAAGTAAGTAGATTGGGAGAAGCTTATATCAAAACTAAAGGATGATTCAGTAAGAGGTGTGCAATTTATTTTGCCAATAAAACGCTTAATAGTTAGAATATTCATAGTTGATTGGTTTTAAAATATTATATGTTGAACACAATATTTGCTTCGTGGCACGATACAATCCTTTTAAAAGTCTCAAAGCATTTTATTCTCGAATTGCTTCTTCATGGACTAAGCACGGGCCGGAGGCAATTATTCGGTGTATTCTTTACTAAAATTAGGCTCTGTGGGGCCTCATACCCAGCTGGCGATGGCCTTTAGCACACTGCGAACTAAAAGATCTTTTGTGTCAAACAAGTGCTCCTTCTCAACTGAGGATAGTGCTTGCGGATGCATATTTGATTCTGGGGAGGTGAATCTCTTACCAAACAGTTTTAATCTCCAGCTAGCTATAATGGGGTAATCGCACAAAATATGCTATGCAGTTTCGACCTGATGGGCCACAGGGAAATATCAGGCAATGAGAGGGCGGATGAACTTTCTAGGGAGTGTGCAGAACTAGATCCTGCATATACATTTCCGATCGCGAAGACACCCATCAGGGCTAATACGCGATGGTGTCACATGGACACATGTGCAATAGCCAGATCACTATGGCCAGTCTTCTATAAGAAGCCCAAAAATCTCTCACGGGACACTGCGGATTAGGAATCCACGGATTAGGAATCCATTGAATTGCCCTACAACGACTATTGCAGAAGCTGCAGGGACGAAGAGGAAATAGAATCCGTCCTACACATGCTATGTGAATGTCCCGCACTGGCCACCAGAAGATTCCGTACTGGATAGTAACTTCTTCCATGGGCTGGAGGACCTTAATATCGGTGGTTCTAGGAAACTCCTGAGATTTCTATCCCTTTCTGGGTAGTTTCCGGATTAGCCAACCCTCTCTCTTGGTTTGACTCCCATGAGTACACTTTTTATGGGTACAATGAACCCGCTTGAGGTCTAAGTAGGTCCTTAGGACACCCACTAAACCAACCAACCAACCATGACGACCTGATTGTTAAGATAGTAGTTAAGTCCACAATATCCAGTGAAGAAGTCCGTAAGGAGCAAGCATCTCGTCTCTTCTCTTCTTGTTTAAGGGGTTGATGAGCTTCTTGGATTGGTTAAATCCTGGAGAAGAATTCCATTTGTTGTCTCTCATTGACCTCCTATGAAATGAGTTCCAACTTGATGCGGCTAGTCACTAAATCACAGAACGGAAATGGGCCTAACACTACAGATTGTGCTCCTTGTCTGGCGACCTGTGACCTTGTGACCTGGAACCCAATAAATTGTGATGTTGTTGAATAGAGTTAGATGCTTAAAAGTAGTTGGAGTTGGAGTTGGAGTCAAAGTGAAAAGAGCTTAAAGTTTTAATTGCTGCCTGACTATCGGAAAAGATTAAGATCTGTTTTCTGCGGAGACATTCTCTAGCACAGAGCTCAATTATATATAAGTTCTCTTTTGACATCACTGTGGCCCTATTGCCATGACACTTGCGCGGATTCTCGCTACCATTATATTTATCGAAGGAATGGAAGAGACCTCCAGTCTTATCGGCAAATAATGGTCTCGAAACTTCACATTGCCTACAAAGAGGCAGTGACGCGAGAAATTTATGTTTTACTTCTGCTGGGTACGAAATTTAGTCAGCTCACTCAACACTTTGAGTACGTTGGGAAAGTTTTTAAACTTAAGTCTACCACAATTGTTTCCTATTGTAATTAACTGGCCCATAAGCAATTCAGTCAGTGAATTGTTGATATGGTTTGGTATTTTCTCACTTTCTGGAAAGTGCAAATTCTGACTTAAGCCCTTAACACCTGACACCAGAGAATTATCATCTGATCAAGTCGACATGCGTCGTTGGAAGATAAAACATTGCTGAGCACTCTTCTCTAATCGGCAGCCTGCATCTTTTCACTGAAAAATTCAAAGTTAATCTTTTAAGCAATAAAAAGTAACAACCCTCTTTAACATGATAGTCAATTATCGACTGAAGAGACACCAGATATTCGATTCTTTAATCTCCACGAACTGCTCCAGAATGGGTTAATGTAAAACCGTTGACTGTCGCCTTGTCAACGTAAAGGAAGCAAAACACTAGCAAAACTCAACCTTTGTGACTTAGAAATCTTTAATAAATTTATACAAATAATTTCTATAAATGTATCCCTTATAACATGACTAACTTAAGGTACCTGAGATTGAATTCCATTCAATGAAAAGCTTTTGTTGTCCCTGATTTTTGTTAAATTACAAAATCAACATTGACTGAAACTTCAGTCTGTTGTTGCATACAAGTTAGGGGGTTCCCTAGACGTTGGAATTCCATGATCATATCTTCCCATTTCAGCGTCATACAATAAGTTATTAATCAAATGCTTAATAACAACTTGAGCTTTGGTAGTTTTTAGCTTTCTTATTGTTATTCCAACGTATTCACCAAACACACCAAACTCATCGGATCCACTTGCATCTGTTTGGCGGCTACTTTTGCAGGGATTGCTTTGAGGATCATCACTATCACTATCGCTTTGCTGTTGATGTTGATGTGTATGACTAGATCCACCGTTCTCGGCCAAGTGCTCTTTCGATCTTCGCCGTTTCCGTTTCTTAAGTAATTTATCAAAATTCGCTTGCTGTGGAATGGGCTTAAGGTCTTCGACTTCTCCGTTCGAATTTTCATGCTAGAACAGAAACAACAATAAAAGCCTGTCTGGCTTGTAATCTCTAATACTTGCAATTTCTGTTTTTACATCCTCGGCTCTAATGCTCGCGTAATGTGAATCATCAAGTTGGTCGGCCTACAGCGGAAATAAAAAAAAAATAAGTATCCCCAAGAACTTTCAATCAAGATAGAAATGAAAAAAAGAAAAAACTATGTATAATGACATAACCATCCGTGGTGAATTATTAATCCGACACTTTTCTATTTTTCGCGAGTAATCTTTGGTTTTAATCTCACATCCATTTGCATGATTAATTCAAATGAATTCGGAATGAGGGGTCAATCGAAATTGTTTAGGTGATAGACGCAGAACAGCATGCAACAACAATCAATTAATTTATTTGGCGTTTTTTTCTCTTTTCGTAATTAGGTAAATGGAGGTGTGAATAGTGATGAGTCAAGCTGATGGTATTGGTCTAAAGATTTCGTTAACCACGTTCCAATGGCGATTCTACTGTTTCGGTGTTTTCTTGATAACTAACATCAGTGCAGTCGTTGTTTCTCTTTCACTCGCATGACCTTGAGAAAAACAATGTTTCTCGAACCGAAATTCAAATCACGGATGCGTCATAAGGTGTCAATGTAAGCTTAATCAGAGTTAAGACTTAGTGGCTCGTAGATTAGCACTGTTTGAAAATTATCATTTTTCTCCTTTTAAGTGGAAAACCTTGGATAACAGACAGTGCTGCTGCTCCAACCATTGTGGTCTTTGCCTATTCGATGTCGTCTGTCAAATACTTGGAAGATTTTGCGAAAATATTTTGGGTTATATCCATACAGGAAGTAAAGTCACAATCTAGGGCTAAATCCTTAAAAGATTCAAGCAGCCCAAGAACTGAGCCCTTAAAATTTGCCTTAGATGATGATAAGACAATTTCGAGAAATTAACCTGTAGATCGACCTCAAATATATTGGGACTTGACGCCTTTTTATGGCAGGCAATGGCGAACCTTTGAGAGTACAACTTGACACGAACAAGCTTTTTGATTCTATAACTATAGGCCTCTTCTCACGCTAAACCTTGACCCTCTAAAGGCTGTCGCGCCAACTATTTACTTGCTTTGAAAGAGAATAGAGATATGCTTGTATGTAAATATATCCACCGCGTTTGTTTTTGACACCTATCGGCGGTACTCTATTGAGTCATCGCCTAATCGTACATAGAGAACGTTATAAAAAAAAGTGTATGTATGTATGTATGTAGCTGAGTTCCGATATGATAACGATAGTCATGAGGCGAGTTGAACAACCATTCATTCACCAAGAAAGCACATTCGCCACCTCAAAAAGCTCTAACATGCTTAAGTAAACTTGAAATTTAAATTCAAACTTACCAAAGTCACCAACTCGTCATTCGCATCAATGCCAACTGAGGCCGTATCAACACCCGCAGCAGCTACAACAGCGGCAGTGCCACCACTACCACTACCAGCACCAACACCACCACCACCATTAGCACCATCAAGACCCGTGCCTCCTCCCCCTGATTCGTTTCGCTCGCCGTCCAGAATAAAACGTATCGCTTCATATGCAAACCACATCGGTTGGTAGTTGATGCCCCTGCGCTTGCCGCTGATCACCTTGCCATGCTCACGGTGGAACGACGATCGTAAGCTCTTGATCTTGCTGCGTATGATACGTACTTCGGTGCTGTATTTGCGACTTAGCTTCTTTAGCGCTTCATACTTGATCTGTTTGATGTGATAGCCCTTGGTGTTGGGATCCCAAAGCACCCGATATCCACGATAATCCTCGATGAACTCCAAAATTGTATTTCGGGACCATTCCACACGATCAATTGGTAAGGTACCAGTGCCACCTCCGTCGCCAGCATCGGGGATAGGATTATGGCCACTGTTTGTCATCACTTGTCTCACGTCCGAGTACTTTTGCCGAAAAACCAGTAAATAGCTTCGCTTCTCACGTGGACACCCGAAAATTTTGTTGATCGCAACAATAAACGCCAAAAGATCAGCGCAACGTTCCCCGTCGAAATCACGATTTGTACTAATTTTTTGTTGTTGCGAATGCTGGTGGTAGTGTTGTTATTGTGTGTGGCAGGCAAGTGGCTATAACACTGGTGCGGTGGAGGCGCACGGGCGTCGCAATATTATGTGGCAACAACACCAATACACGACGCTAGCTGCTGGTGATGGGCATGGAACTAGCAAAATATACGCGACGCAATTAGCCGCTCTTGTTGTTGTTGTTTCCGATTTCAGCCCGCTAAAACTTTGCATTAGGGTGACGTGTGAAGTGGTTTGTGGTATGACACGATCAGGAGAGCGGCAGCAGCAGCAACAGCAGCGCGGCTTGTTGCTCGACTGCTAGATATGGCCCGTTGATAAAACAAAAATGACGCCACATTATTGATATTTTTTTTTTATTCCATTACCCGTCGTAGCAGAGGTTTTTTTTTTTTAATTTATATATTTTTTCGGTTGTCGCTGATTTTTTGTTTACTCAGCGTAAATAAGAGTGCATGCAACACACATATCAACAAGTGGGGAGCGGTAAGGGCAGTGTCACATGGCAGCGTAGCGTCATTAGATTATGATGTCAGCTAAATTCAACTGAGCTTGAGGTGGAATACACATAGTTTTTGGTGGAAATCATTGGTTTGACAGTGCATAATTGTGGTGAGAAACTATGTATTAGTCTCAGGTACTTGTTCTTACCATAGGCACAAGTGACATAACTATTACGTGATTTAAACAACGAACTCTAGACCAGATCTACGAACAGAGTTGATCTGGTGAGAAGCTTAAAATGTAGATCCCACAAGCTTAAACAAAGTTTCAGTCTTGAGAAATGGTGAATTTCAACCCAAGCTCGCAGAGTACGTGTTCTTGTACTCGTACAACCTGAAGAAACCGTTTTCCTCTAAAATAAAAACCGACTTTCATCGTTAAAACTAATTGATTCTGTTCCTATTATGATGTCCTGAGTTACATCGAGTTTGAGGTTAGAAATGACATGAGATTCGATTCGGTGGTATCCCGCAAACGTCAAACTCAGATTTTAATCTTGGATCGTTCTCAACCCGCCTGTTGCCAAAGTGGTAACGTACAACATCCAATAACAGCAATACACCGGCTGCCTTTCCAAAAACTGCTAAAGTATTTTCATTATATTTTTACGACGTGTTTTCAATGGCATCGTTGAAATTGCCGTAGGCCCACAGGCAGCCCTCCATCACCGAGTAGTGTCCATGATACAAAATTCAAACCCAACAGTGCAAGATGAACCCTGCAAATGGTGTCGCCGTCCAGAAACGAATAGAAACAGGATTTTAAAGCTTATACTCCCCTCTAGACTTAACTGCCCATCCATCCTTCACTCCGTTCCGGTGCTGAATACGAGGTAACACTTTTTGCTGCTTTACCTTTGTATACACTTTTGTTGCCGGTTTTTATAGCACTTGACTACTGTCCCATTCCCGAAGGGCGAGTCTGTTGTTTGTTTGCCAATTTCGTAGATCCCGAAATTTACCCAAAACAGAGGGAGTATCAGGCAAAACAGAAAAAAAAATTGAGCAGAATAATGTCATTAAATCCGCCGGATTACAATTTTGCCAAATGGAGTTGGGTTATACCGAAGCAATGGCGTGGTGGACAAGAGATTAACATTCTGAATGCTAGCATTGTGCTTTTTTGCGAACCCCAGCCATCCTTTTTTTGCGAGTTTGTTTCGTTGTTTCATCCCAGGATCAGGAGCGATTGCGATGTTTTGGCTATGGACAGGTTCTTTAAGGGCTTCACAAAATACACACACACACAAACAAACAAAAACCAGCGTCTAATCCCCTATTCAAATGAGGGAAAGCTTAAAATCGTACCTGTAATTTTTTGGTAATAAAAGCAAGCAGCGGTGCGGATTTTCAGTATACAATTTCCTAGAAGGGCACTCTGGCAATGGTTTGGTGAAGGAATAACGAAATTTTCAACCGAAATTCAGTGAAAATTCTCTAGGCACACCTAACCACAATCAAACCGTTGTCAAAAGTTTCGAAATGTCTGAGCGTCTGAGCGAAAGGGGTAAGTCACAATGTCAAACAGCACACATCCCTTTTCTCGTTCGTTATCTAACCTTAAGGCGATTTTCACTCGCAACTCCCAAATTTTCACCCCCAGTTTCAACCTGTAAATTTCAGATTACAATAAACTAGTCAACCTTATAACTTAAGTTATAATGATTACGACAAGGGACGTTTTCATCCAAAATTGAAGCCACACATACTCTTACCTTACCGGGAGACACGGGTTTCACATAAAACTGTTTATATCACCCCACCGAGTGTGCTCCAGAGGCTTCTCTAGCCTTGTACGTGAACTTGGAAAAACTCTCTGGAGGACAGAAGACACCATCGCCCCTTTTTGCAGATGGATAGAGTGCGAGTATGTATGCAAATCCATCGCTGTACACGTGTCCTTATCACATAGCCCTGTCCTGTATTGATCAGATAAAATTGTAAGAAATACCAGCAACTTTCTCGCTTAAAAGTGACGTCTATTCAAAGTAGTTATAGACACGTTGAGCAGTCGTAGCAAAGCCGAATTTTTGAGACATTCAAGTAGAGTATCGACCGGATACCAACACTTGCGTGGAAATTTTTGTAACACTTTAAGCTTTAACGTGCCAGTAAATTAAGGAGTAGTCAATCCATTGTACTCAGTGTTGTATTTTTTTTTCTTGTGGATAAGCACTTGGGTTTTTGTTGTCGTAAAGAAAAAAAATTAACAATAAACCTCAGCTCTCCTCCGCTGTCGGTCATTACGAGAACGAAAAACATTTTTTTCTTTAACTTCGATAACAAACTAAAGCAAAGGGTAGAAAAGACCGTTTTCATTTTTATTTCCTTCCGCTCGGCCAGTTTCCTGTTTGAGTTTGTTTCTTTTTTTTTCTTGGACGTTCGGGGTGATCTCAGAGTGAACGCCAAAATCATTAACTGACGACAAGCGGATAATTTCACCAAAGGAACGAAGAAACAAACCCTTTTTATTGGGACATTACCGACGGTTAGACTTTTTAATCATTTCATGTTGTTTTTGGATTAACGAGACATTAAGCAGATGTCGAGCGTTTCTATACCTAACGGTAGCAAGGAGTTATTAAAAAATAATTACAAACCTGCTTCGTGGAGTGTAGTTAATTCGAATTCTGTGCACCCATTACATTATCCAATGGCGCGGCGGGGGGTGCCCCGAAAGACGGATATTAAAAACAGATATAAAATTCATGGTACAACACAGTAGCATAACTATGTGACGGGCAGAGGATTCATATTTTCAACTGGGTGTCAACTGAGACCTATGCATTAGTTTTGAAAGTTTTGAATAAGAAAACACTTAATTTTGTAATCTTAATGTCCCCAGCGAGATTGTAATTTTTAATTGCCACTTGCCTTCGATGTGACTATATTAAGCAAATAAATATCTATCTTAAATTCATAACAGCAATATCAACAGCTATCTTGCCCAATAAATCGCCAAAGTTTTCCCATATCCCTTCTTGTTATTGAATATCTCAAGGGTTTTTGCGTGACCACTGACACGACCACGTTCGTCAAATTTGAATTTGACACAAGAGTATCGTTTGGAAATCTAAGAAGATGGACCATCCGTATAACCCCAGCTTCCAGCACCAGCACCAGCACCAGTCCTCTATTCTCACCCTCGGCTATCACTTCATCCTCACTATCAGTGTGCTCATTGATTATTCTAGGCGAATTTCATTCACTCCAATGACCACCATACGTACTCTATATATCCTCACATATGCGTATATATGTATGTGTACACAACAAGTCCATCGTCGGTTCGGTTCGACCTTTGTGTCGATACTTCGTCGAAAAAGTCCATCCGCATGAGGAGTCCTGCCATATATACCCCAATCGTGGCGAATTCGAGAGGCTATCATCAGAATTTTCAATGATCCCAGTGTGATGTATGTATTCTGGTGCAAGTGTGGCTGTGTAGGTGTAGAACAACAAGGGAATCCGTAACAGAACCGAGAGAGATCAATGTGTACATATGATTGGCATCATCGCCATCTTCGAGGAACCTTAGAGTGTGTTACCGATTCCAGGATACTGGTCCTGCTGTTGGTCACTTAGCTGGGTGTGGGACCTCAGAAGTTTTGTTTTTGTGCCATTAAACGTGACATGCATGCCGGATTGATACCCGTCATCTCGTCATGTCGTTCACAAATGGAGTTCTCGGTTTGGTTTTGGGGCCAGAATCCGCTTCTTTTTTTTTTTAATGGATGTGTTCGCCTTAAAGAAAGCAAACGGAACGCTATGAATAGATGCATGGCATGCGGAGAATATAGTCCACACAGTGCAGTATAATGGTTAATGGTTGACCATGTGTGTGTGTGTGTGGGCAAGGGGTGGGTGATGCCTGTTCGGGTCACTTAATCCACTCCCGAGAGACCGATTGATTGGTCAGAGAGTTGGTGGTTGTAGTTTCTTCGCCTTTTTTTTTATCTAGGTGGCTATCCTGATTTTTTGATGAGCGCCAAAGCATGAATGGATTTTAAATTGCTTCTAATGAAAGGCGCCAAGAGGAGGAACACAGAACAGCGTAGATTCTAGGGAGTCCCACAGGGATGGTCAGAGTTGTTCTGTGCGGGTTTGTTAAGGAGATGCTTACACGTGTTAGTAAAGGAAAACACAAACAGTGATTTGTTGCAAATGAGCATGGATATAAAATTTTACGGCATAGTGATTATTGGAAAATGATTTCGTTAGACTCGGCCTGCGGGGTTTATTGAAAAGGAAGCCAAGTGGAGTGAATTGTTCTCTCCTGCGTTAGAAACTAGGCTAAAGCGCAAAGTTGCCTGCAGCAATTAAAGAGCGGGGGAAAAAGAACAACCTACCTACCAACCAACTCATTTTTATAATAATTAAAAAGACAAAACTTTGCGGCGGTGGAGTCATTAAAACAAGTTTTTTTTTTCTTGTTCCTTTTCTTCTTTTATTGCTGAGCCCTTGCCCTCGTAAACACCCCATCAGTAAATCTTAATTATGATGTTTCTGCTCTGCTACCGTTATTGTGTAGCGCGCGGTAAAGTCACACAATTAAAAACTTTTTTGTCGGGGTGTGTCCAAAGTGTTTCTATTCCCATTTTTTTCCTTTGCTCCCGGGTTCAGTTGACTGTTTTTTTTTTTTTTTTTTCGTTTCAGTTACAGTTCCACTTCCAGTTCGATGAAGAAATTAACAGCGCTTCAGGTGATGTCTCGTTTACACCACGGACCAGTGGTTGGATAAAAGGATACGCCGTTAATATGTATGTGCATCTGTGTACACCAGAATCGGAACCAAATCCGTGCTCATGTCTGCTACACCCCAGGGACATCGCTAACGAACTTGAAAACACGGTAAATGGTTCATTAAAGCGATAAACGTGCCCTGTTACACACATAGATTGCTAACCAACAAAACCCCTCCTTTAGGACCCGGAAACAACTACACACCGAAGGTGGAATATAGGGTTTATTTTTTACTGCATGGGAAAAATCTCACCATCGGTTCACCTAAAGCAGCAGGAGTATGAAAATTTTCCGTGACTTTAATTACATCATATTGACTTTGTAAACAGGTTCCGAGCAATTAGGAACATTCAGCAAGGGTCACAGTCGGTCCCAAGAGGAGCCACTGAGGCATCTGATTTGGGACACTGTTCCACAGATTTTTTTTTTTATTAGAAATTCGATTGTGTGGACAGTCACGGAGCAATTAACATTGGCCTGTACAAACATCATGAAATGTTTTATAGGTGGCTTCCGTCCGGTCGGAATTTCTAAAGTTCTGCGTAAATGCATACGTCCTTGATGGAAGGATTTTTTCCCTCCACTTTATTTGGGTAATTTTCTCAAGTTTCAGGAAAGAAACTCAATTTCAGTTTCTACCGCCCTTTAGTGTAATTAATTCAGTAACTCATTACACTGATTTCGGCGTCAAAGCCATCGCATTCGCCCAAAAACTGTTTGTATAGCAAATGTGTCTTAAAACTATATTATTAACTTTCGCACAAGTACTCTGGTGCAAAATTTATTAATTCCATCCCGATCCTGAAACGGTACATACACAGCCAACATTTAATGGTTGAAAGTGTTTTCCTGCGAATTCCCCGTCGGCCACTATTATAGTTTCCTCCTGTGAAACAACAACAAAAAAAAACCCCTTCGCTTATCGTGCAAGAAAATTATTTTCCCAAAGGAATTTTCCCATGGTGTTATCTCTTTTGCTTTTTAATAATACTAGCTCCGAACATAATGAGAAAAGCTCTAGGTGTTCCCAAGAATACCTAACCTCTGTTGTTTAGTTGTTTCATACCTTGCTCTCCTTGTTTATGGTTATTATTATTACTATGCTTATCTTCTTCAGCACTTTAGCACTTTCAGGATAACAAAAACGAACAAAAAAAAAGAGAGAGACGTAGCAAAATCCTGGCAAGAAAATTGTGAGATTCATGTAGATGGATGAGAGGCAAGAACCGACATTGATAGCTTTACACGTGGTGTGTTTTTTTGTTTTTGCAAGTCCAACTTTCGTTAAAACTTTACCCCGGTGAAAACCATCTACCTAATGCTTAATCAGATTCCAACGACTGAAAGGAGGACAGCACGTCATGAAATAGTAGTCACGATGTCGGAATCAAAACGAAGTTGTTGGACTACGACTTTCAGTTAATCCGTCAATGTGGGACAAGAGAATAATAAGGTTTGACATAGTAGGCAGCACTGGAAAAATTAAGAAACCCGCGTAAAACCAACTGTAAGTTACACGAACGCACCCTAGAGTGGAATTTAAGTAACATGAACGAGAAAAGGGGGGAGACACATAGTTCAACAGGACAATAGTACAGACATTCAAAATCAGCTCCCCTTTATCCAAACCTAGAGCACACAAGGACGCCTCACGGTGAAATAAAACAACATTAGGTTAGGTAAGGTTAGTAGGCAGGCGAAAGGAAGAACCATTCGCCACACTCAGGTCAATTTAGACCCATTGCGATACCCATTGGGGGAAGAGAGTGTCCCTTACCCGTAAGAACGCTACCCAATAGTTAGTTCCATAGATATATAATAATAGTAGAACCTGATCAACTTACTGCGTCTGTGATGCAAACCACCCTGTGGATCTGATGAATCTCATTATTTGGTCCACCGGTGTATCGGTGGCTGGGTGTTGTAGTAATAGGGTAGGCTCTGATTGGTATCAACTTGGCGATGCCCAGTGTTGTAACTGTTACGACACATCAATTGTGCTTATTTTACCTCCTCGTAACCCCTCGGTAGCCACTGGGTACTGGTTGTTGTCCACCCGGACTCAACTTGCTAAACTTATAAGCGCGAGTGTTGACCAGAAGACAAAAATAGCAGCACTATAAACACGACAGCGGAAGAATTCCCTTGATTAAATCAACGGTGGCGTCCATAACTTCCGGATCGGGAGCAGTACCTTATCTGGGCTATTTCGACATATTTGGAACTGAGGCCGATAAGGATTTCCAGAAATTGGTTGGGGTCTTGGAAAAGAGATGTAGGCGGATGAGCCCTACAGGGGCCAACGGCAGCGCTCACATCCCCGAAGTGGGTTACCGACATCGATTATACCGGCCCCTGCAAAGCAGATATAACCGCCATCCAAGAAGTGCGGTGGGATGGGCCGGGCAAAAAGAGGATGGAAAACTGCGATGTATACTACGGCGATTGCTACCGACAACAAAAGCAGCGCTTATTTAGATGTGGATTTGTCGTTGGAGCCAGACTTAGGCAAGAAGTCTTAAGCTTCAGGAAGGTAAGCGAACGCCTCACGACAATCCGCATCAAGGCTAAATTCGCCAACATTAGCCTGATATGCGCGCATGCCCCCACAGAGGAGAAAGACGACGACACCAAAGACAGGTTCTACGAGCTCTTGGACAAGACATACGAGCAGTGCCCTAGCTATAACATTAAGATTGTCCTAGGTGATTTTAACGCAAAGCTAGGAAGAGAGGGCATCTTTGGTAGTACTGTCGGAAAGCACAGCCTACACAACACCACCTCCGATAACGGATTTAGGCTGGTTGACTTTGCTGCGGGGCGGAACGTTGTCGTAGCTAGTACGCGGTTCCCACATCTCGATATCCACAAAGGAACATGGAAATCTCCTGATCAATCAACCGTCAACCAGATTGACCACATTGCGATCGACGCAAGGCACCCCTCCAGTATTATGGATGTCCGACATTGACTCGGACCACTACCTTGTTGTAGCCAAGGTACGACTGCGGATATCCCGAACACCGCCAAGACAAGGGAATACTGTGAGGAAATTTGACGTCGGACGGCTGCAATCGCAAGAGATCACCAGATCCTTTTCCGATCAAGTCTCTCTCAATCCCTCAAGAGGTCCTATGCCGCCAGCATCAAGTATTGAAGACCAGTGGCAACATTGCCTAAAAGCGATCAGAGATGCCGCCTCTGATGTGCTGGGTTTCACACGGCCACCACAACAAAATCCCTGGTTTGACGACGAGTACCGGCAAGCACATGCAGCAAAACAAGAGGCTTACAAAGCGGCGCTGCATAGAAAGACCAGAGGTGCCCGCGAGCTCTACGGGCAGAAGAAGAGAGACGAACACAAGCTTTTCAGAAGGAAAAAGAAAGAGCATGAGAAGCGCGCGATCGAGGAGATAGAGGGAAGTTATAGCAGGAATGAGGTTCGGAAGTTTTACCAAAGGGTAAAAAAAAACCTGTCAAGGTTACAGAGCCCGAACCGAGGCCTGCAAGGATGAACAAGGGAACATCGTAGTAGAATCGCAGTCGATGATGACGATATGGAAGAACTACTTCTGCAGACTGTTTAACGGCGACGACGAATCAAATCCCGCTGTCAGGCAGAATGAACCATTCAACCTGGACGACGAAGACCAGCAATTCCGTCCACCCGACCTGGACGAGGTGAAGACAGCCATATCGAAGCTTAAGTCCAACAAAGCTGCTGGGGCTGACGGCCTACCTGCCGAGCTGTTCAAAGCAGCAGGCGATGACTTGGTAAGGAGCATACACCAACTCATTTGTAAAATATGGTCGGAGAAATGTATGCCCTATGAATGGAACCTCAGCATTGTTTGCCCGATCCTCAAGAAAGGAGACCCTCTGAACTGCGCCAACTACAGAGGCATCAGTCTTCTTAACATCGCTTACAAGATCTTATCTGCCGTGTTGTGTGAACGCCTGAAGCCGTTCGTCAACAACCTGATCGGTCCATATTAGTGTGGTTTCAGGCCAGGAAAATCCACCATCGACCAACACTGCGGCAGATCTTGGAAAAAACCCAGGAACTTCAAATCGATACCCACCACCGCTTCATCGATTTTAAGGCCGCGTATGACAGCATCTATAGAGACGAGCTATACAGAGCCATGTCTAGTTTTGGCATCCCTGCCAAACTCGTCCGTCTGTGCAGGATGACGATGGAGAATGCACGCTGCTCCATCAAGGTCGGTCAAGACCTCACCGAGACCTTTGATGTCAGAAAAGGATTTAGACAAGGCGACGCGCTGTCATGCGACTTCTTCAACATCGTTCTTGAAAGAGTTGTGCAAAACTCACGCGCCAACACCAGAGGCACAATCTTTCAAAAGTCCGTCCAATTACTCGGATACGCCGATGACATTGACATAATCGGAAGAACGCAGCGCGTTGTCACTGGTGCGTTCGTGAGTATTGAAACGGAGGCGGCGAAGATGGGTTTAGCGGTCAATGAGGGCAAGACGAAGTATATGCTGTTAACAAGAAACTTTGAGGTAGTTAAGGACTTTGTCTACCTAGGCTCCGCTATAAATTCAGACAATGACATCGGCGCTGAGATTAAACGAAGAAAAACTCTTGCCAATCGCTGTTTCTTTGGGCTAAGAAGGCAGTGGAGTAGCAAGGCCCTCTCTCGAACAACTAAGGTGACCCTTTATAAGTCCTTAATCGTCCCAGTCCTGCGCAGAGGCATGGACTCTGTCTAAAGCGGATGAGGTCGCTCTTGGCGGTTTCGAGAGGAAAATTCTTCGGGTGATTTTTGGTCGGGCTGTACAGCGACATCGACTTAGCCAGAAGAGTGAAGGTCCAACGACTGAGGTGGCTGGGTCATGTAGAGCGGATGGACACCAATGCTCCAGCTCGGAAAATCTTCGAATCCACACCCGAGGGTCAGCGCAGTAAAGGAAGACCGCGACTCAGGTGGCGCACGCAAGTGGAAGGGGACCTCAACCAACTTGGCGTGCGAAACTGGAGACAGATGGCAAAAGATCGAGATCGCTGGCGACGCTTGTTGGTTGAGGCCCAGGACCACGCCGGTCTGTAGCGCCACCTTAAGTAAGTAAGGTGTATCGGAAAATTCTTCAATGTCTTCGAAAAAGTGCCGTCCGAGGAACTTATTTCTTAGATGGCATATACGAGGGCAGTGGCAAAGGAAGTGGGTTGTATCTTCATGGGCCTCCTCATCGCCACACCCCCTACAAAGGTACCGCGGCGTATTGTGCCCTGTGATCACTCCTATAAGGGTGCTTAGGTATCTTCTGTCGATCTGCAGAACTCTGTTGGTCCTAGCCTTAACGAATTTTGGCCATATCTTCCTATCTTGCTTGCACAAGTGTTTAGAGAGGTCCATCTGTTGTTAGCCTCCCTTAAGGCTCTATTCCCTGCTTCGAGCTTAAATGTGCAAGGCGGGATGTTCACCCAAGTCTCGGCTTGTTCCGGGCTTGTTGCCGAGCCGTTTTTCGCCAGTTCGTCAGCATTCTCGTTTCCTGGTATTCCCTCATGTCCAGGGACCCAGCAGAGTGTCACCTTGTGCTGTGTTCTAAGAACCTTGAGCTCTTCTCGACAGCACCTCACAAGCTTCGATCTTATTTCGTTAGCAGAAACTGCTTTAATTGCTGCCTGGCTGTCAATGAAAAAGGTGATATCACCACGTGATATTGCCTTCATTGCAGTCTCACGGGCGGCGAGTGTCACTGCTAGGACTTCCGCTTGGGAAACACTGCTGTGGTCCGGAAGGCGGGCGTACTTGGAGATGCTCAGCGTTTCGGAGAAGGTACCTTCCGCCACACCAGTGTTCATTTTAAAACAACATTAGGCGCCCTGAGATAAAAAGTACGTAAGCTCTTTAATAGGGCCAAAAGTGATAGAGATTGGCAAAGGTACAAAGAACCGCTAACCGCTTAGAATAGGGAGATACGGAAAGCCGAAAAGGGCCAGTTTCAGAGTATTCTGTGAGATAATGGTTGGTGTGAAGAATAAAAACTAAGGGAACACTCTAAGCAAACCCTCTTGACGGAAGTGTTTCTGAAACTTGACGAAACCCATTTCTATTCAACTCAAATTGAGTGTTTTATACAAAAAGTTGAGGGAACACTTTGCCGGAATTTATATTCACACAACCCAATAGCATCTACACCTGCAGCTGCCAGGCTACACAAGCCTCTATCCAGAGAAAAATCGGATGCAACATGATCACTGAAGTGCCAGGATTGAAACCACACCGCGGATGAGTGGCAAAGAACATTGATCTTTATTAAAACTCACTTTCCGGGTAGCTCAACACTAAACTTCCCAAACACAACAGAAACTCCCCGAAGATCCAACAGGGAAGACAGCAGATGTGTGCACATTAAATACCTTTCACCCCCTCAGTAGATGACATATTGCCCGCCTTCCTCCTCCTACAGAGAGGGCAACACACAATTATGCCATACCTCCTCGGAACAATAAGGAGCAGTCTAGCCCTCGTGTACATACCTGAGAAGAGCTAACGTAATTTTCATAGCAAAGTTGAGAAAGAAACCTCACCTCACCGAAATCCTTTAGACCAATTAGCCTGACCTCATTCACACTAATAAAAATAAGGAAAAGGTCATAGCTGCCTACTTGAAGACGACTGTGCTGGAGAGAATACCCCTCCATAACAGGCTACATGCATATCACACTGGGAAATCCTCGGAAACCGTACTGCACCAAGTGACAGGTCTAATCCTGGATGCACTGGATCACTAAGAAACAGTCATCTGTGCTTTCCTAAAGACATCGAAGGGGCCTTTGGCAACACCTTACATGAGGCAATCAGAAATAATCTTGAAAGGAAAGTAGTAAACCGCACAATTTCCAAGTAGGTGTCCGAGATGCTGAAAACCAGGACAGCTGAACCTGTGGTGGGGCATAAGACCATAACAATAAATACAACCAAAGAGGAGTTTTATCCCTATTAAGGTGGAGCCTGGTGGCAGACGAGGTCCTGCAATGGCTAGAAGAAATCGGCAAAGACTGCCGAACTTATGCAGACGACATAGTCAACGTAGCTAGTCAATCAAAAATGGTATATATCAGTGGGACTCAAAATTAATCCCACAAAAACCACGGTAATATCATTTACTAGGAAGAGGCAACTAACGCCTTACAAGGTGCAACCACAATTGACCTGCAACATCAAGTCAAATATCTAGGCATAAAACTAGAGAGTAAACTTCTATGGAAGGCCCACATGGAGTCGGTAGTGAGAAGCCACCCGAGAACTCATGATATGCCGGTCTATCTCAGGAAAATCCTGGGGATCCAAACCAGCAATGCTAAAGTGGATGTTCATCATGGTGATGGTTAGACTAGTCAGACAATGGCCTGGGCAGGATGAACCTAGCAAAGCACAGCGAAGAAAGTCCTGGAAAGACTGCAAAGACCGAAGCGCATCTGCATTACAGGAACAATCAGAAGCTGTCCCACAGCTGCATTAGAGATCATCCTAGTGCTTCACATTGTGCTAGAAAGGTTCGCAAAGGAAACAATCCTAAGATTAAAAAAGAGGAAGTGGTGAAGGGTAAAAGCATCGCACACAAAGAACGAGACTCTCTCTCCAAAATATCCCCATTATTGGACTGCCCTAGAGACAATACAATCAAGAAATACTGCTTTGAAAAAAAATTCAACACAAAACTGAGCAGTGGAAGGATGGAACGACGAAGTATATCAATTTGAGCACAGCACCATCCAATGGTTCACCGACGATTCCAAAATACACATGGATACCGGGGCGGGAGTATGCGGGCCTTGAACTAAGTTCTCGGAATCCCTATGATCATTGCCGAGTATCGTATCTTTCAAGCAGAGGTCGAAAGATGTGCACAATTCACCCTCAATAGGAGGTATCGCGAGCAAAATATCGCGATACTATCAGACAGGCAGGCTGCCATTAAGGCACTTCCGTGATCGATTAATTCGTCACGTAAAAACGAGCATTCTGGGGCTAAATCGTCTCGTTTTTACGTGACGAATTACGCGATCACGGAGAAGACAATTCGGCCACAGATCTAAATTGGTTAACGAGTGTCTGAAAAAGATTAGCAAACTTGGCCGGAATAGTAAAGTCACCCTCTACTGGGTGCCAGGTCAAGTAGCAATCGAGGGAAATGGGACTGGCAAGCAAAGGGTCAGAAACCCCATTCATTGGACCAGAGCCATTCTGCGGGCTGGGGCCGCATCGAATCCAAGAGGAACTGCGAAGAAAGGAAGAATGCAAAAGAAGAAGGCTGCGGGAAGCACTCCCAGGACTAAGGCAGGCAAAAGAACTTCTCGGGAACTACGACCGAGAAGGAGCAAGGCCTGTCAAAGCACCAACTAAAACTAGCTTCGCATTCTAAAGTGCTGTCTTTCGGACAATCTCAGGAAACTGGGAATAGAAGCGTATGGAAACTGCATCTATGGCGAGAAGACCCCATCACACCTCCTTATGGACCGTGGAGCACTGATCCACAAAAGAAGAGAACACCTGGGAGCGGAGACTTTCTCTGAAACGGATCTCCCATCCAGGTACTCCGATTCCTAAGAGCAATTTGATTGGAGGAGGTGCTATAAGTCGGGATTCATCCACCAGCACGAGTTCGCCAGAGCACAATAGCTCTCTCCAGATCGCAGTGCATACACATCCCAATATCTAACATCTAACATCTGGACTAGGATTAAGAGAAATGTTTGTGTGAAGGCTTTCCATGGACACTGAGAATAAAATGCTTCCTTTAAGGAAATATGTATGAGAGTATACTACGAAAATGAGCAGAACAACTTCATCTGATTCTTAGAAAGACTAGGCACCAGAGCATGGGGTGATAATAACATGGGTTGTGCTTGTTTGAACTGTATTTGAGTGATTTCGCAGGAGAATCAAACCGATAGTATCCAGATCCCACAACAAATATCGTATCATACTGGCTTGCAGCACCACTTATACCCTAATCATTTTGTTCTAAACTGCCCTCTTCTTTGTTTGTCCGTCCCACTCAAGGCCTAAAGCCACAACAAATGCATCTGACACACTCAACATGCCAAATTTGAGAGCTCAACTTTCGAACGTACACAATGAAATAATAATCAAAAATTATATTCAGCATCGTATGCAATTTCCTACCACCAAACTAGTACCTTCTATCTCCACCACCACCACCGAGCATGAATGCTGACTCGAGAGCCTGTTCTTGGTAAATATGCTGGTAGCTGGTCCCTACATGACACGCCAGGCCACCGCGCCGCCACCCCCCTTACCACAGCCATACAAGCTCTCAATCTCAAATTGTAGGAGTTCAGTGAAAAGTGGTTAACTTCGCATCGATGTTGTTCGGGGATGCTGAGGGTTTATGTCGACCCACTTGGAATATTTAATTTTTGCTGAATAAAATATATGCATCTCATTATTAACGGTAATTTGTAAATTAAATTTAAATTTCAAATTCACAAAACAAAATTGTTGATGTGGCTCACCAACGTTCACAACACTTGCACATATGGATGGGCAATGTGCGAAAACTGGTGTTCCAGCGGAATGGACAATGGAATGTGTAATAACTTCAGAGAACTACAGGGCTCGGAGTTGATGAAAATGGTATCTTGCAGGTTAGAGGAAAGATATGTTACAAAGCTCGGTGTGGGTGGAACGACTGTGAAAAGTTGATAAATGATGGTCAGAGCAAATAATTGAGTTTTACACATGTGGGTGGTGAAATTAAAAACATATGCAATAATAGACATGTTAAATATGTTAAATATGATATAAAACGGAACGTAGTAAGCCTGCGGTGTTTAAAGGGTGGATATGTGCATTCAAGAGGACACAGGCGTCCACAGTTTTCTTAAACCAACTTATGTCTACGAACTCGTACTCTCACCTCCTCGGGGTGAACGCTGGGTGGGTGGCTATGGACGGCTGTTGGTGGCAGCTGATGAAAGAGGATGTTTACACGAAGACACTCTCACTTACATCCAGACGGTAGCGGAAGAACTCCCAGCAGACTTAGGCAAGAAGTCTCAAGCTTCAGGTATGTGAACGAACGCCTCAAGATAATTCGCATCAAGGCTAAATTCGCCAACATTAGCCTGTTATGCGCGCATACCCCAACAGAGGAGAAAGACGAAGACTCCAAAGACAAATTCTACGAGCTCCTGGACAAGACATACGAGCAGTGCCCTAGCTATGACATTAAGATTGTCCAAGGCGATTTTAACGCAAAGCTAGGAAAAGAGGGCATCTTTGGTAATACTGTCGGAAGGCACAGCCTACACGACACCACCTCCGATAACGGATTTATGCTGATCGACTTTGCTGCGGGGCGGAACGTTGTCGTAGCTAGTACGCGGTTCCCACATCTCGATATCCACAAAGGAACATGGAGATCTCCTGATCAATCAACCGTCAACCAGATTGACCACATTGCGATCGACGCAAGGCACTCCTCCAGTATTATGGATGTCCGAACGTTCCGAGGGGCCAACATTGACTAGGACCACTACCTTGTTGTAGCCAAGGTACGACTGCGGATATCCCGAACACCGCCAAGACAAGGGAATACTGTGAGGAAATTTGACGTCGGACGGCTGCAATCGCAAGAGATCACCAAATCCTTTTCCGATCGAGTCTCTCTCAATCTCTCCAGAAGTCCTATGCCACCAGCATCAAATATTGAAGACCAGTGGCAACATTGCCAAAAAGCCATCAAAGATGCCGCCTCTGATGTGCTGGGTTTCACTCGGCCACCGCAAAGAAATCCCTGGTTTGACGACAAGTCCCGGCAAGCACGTGCACGAAACAAGAGGCATACAAAGCGGCGCTGCACAGAAGACCTAGAGCTGCTCACAAGCTCTACGAGCAGAAGAGGAGAGATGAACACCGGCTTCTTAGAAAGAAGTAGAAAGAGAATAAGTAGGAAATAGAGAGATGTTACTGCAGGAATGAGGTTTGAAAGTTTTACCAAAGGAAACGGTGGAACGCCGGTGTATTGGTGGAACGATAGCATCGCTACAAGCCGACTGCCATAGAATTCGGAGGCGCCAGGAAACCGCAAGAGGCAGAAACCCCGAGAACAATAAAGAACTACTAGAAGAATTCCAGAAGAAGCTAATGCAACTCCGTAAGCGGACCAGAAAGAGTAAAATTGAAACGTTTCAGGCACTCGGGAGGATCTGCAATACAACCCTTGGGGAAACACATACCGAATAGTTATGAATAAACTCAAAAGGGGCACGGCAGCTGAAAAGACATGCCCAATCACAATTAACTCTATTTTCAGCAGCCTGTTTCCAACGAAGGAAATGGAGCCGATTCTACCAGTTACATCAGAAGCCACAAGACGCCAAAGATTGATGGGATCCCAAACTTCGTCCCGAAGGAAGCAGTCAAACCTAGACCAGGAGCCTTCACACACCTCTACCCAGCATGGCTAGCGGTAGGAAAATTCCCCTCGCAGTAGACACGACAACGACTGGTCCTCATACCATAGGGTAACAAGCCAACTGAGCAACCGTCGTCATACAGGCCGTTGTGCATGCTAGATACGCTGTAGGGAAAGTGCCCGAGCAAACCATAAGGGCAAGATTGGAGCAATATACAGAAGGGGATTAGCGGCTCTGTAGCCGACAGTTCGGGTTCAGAAAGAAACAAAGCAATGCAAGCTGTATGCGACATAGCACGTAAAGCAATCGAAAGGAGAAAATGGCTGGGAGGAACAAAACAGTATTGCGCTGTCGTAACACTTGACGTCAATAACGCGTTCAACTCAGCCGACTGCAGCCATGTAGTAAGACCACTGAAAGACCTACAGGTACCAAACTATCTACTATGTATAATAGCCAGCTACATACTTTGAAGATAGAACCCTCTACTATGACTGCTCCTTAGGGGTAGGCCGCATTTCTATCGATCTAGAAGCGAAGTAGACTTTAACCCTGCGCAAAAAAGAGGATGACGTCAGAAGAACAACTATGGAAGCTGAATAACAACATAAATGGAACATCACAACCAAGCGGCGATGGCCATATAAAATCCATAACATTGATGATTGGATTAGTAGAAAGTACGGAAAGATAAGCTTTCGAGAGTAGTTTTACAAGTACAAGTATGTGGATGACCCTTTCTGCCAGCACTGTGAAGGGAAACTCCAGAACGCAGAGCATGTGCTACTGCAATGACAAAACTACACATGCGCTAAAATGTCCCTAGAAAGAGAAATTGGAGGCAAATTGACCTCAAAAGACCTGATCACGAAGGCTGAGACTGCAAGTGAAGTTATCACAAGAATAATGACGCAACAACGAATAAAGGAAAGAGCAGCGCTAAACGAAGAAACTGCTAGCTCTGGCAGTTGAAAAAGAGACGACGAAAGATAAACGTACCCCTGCTAAGGAATGCCTTGACTGGTGATGCCGCAAGAGACAAACAGGAGACAGAGCAAGGAGAAGGTGTTTTTTTTAACGCGGAGGCATGTGCATGGAACACATGGGCTAATGGCACGGGCCGGAGAGTATCTTTGAATGATTTTCACACCTTCATATATATGTACATACCTGCGCAAACTTGATTATGCAGACGACATTGACATCATCGGTAGACCGGAATGATGATACACCATCTGCATCAACAGGACCAAGAAGAAGTTGCGTGTACTCACAGGATTCCTAATGGGCCACTGCAGGCTAAATAAGCATATGAGCAAACTAGGTCTATGTAAATAGAAGATAATGGGAACTGCAGATTCTGTGATGAGGATGAAGAAACCACAATACATCTTCTTAACGATTAAGGGGCTCTTATTCTCAGCAAAAAGGAGTCATCTAGGAACATACTTATATACTATCTGACGAAGATCTATCCTCGCTTTTTTTTTCTTAAGAACTCCGATTTGTCAGAGCCATTGGATTGAAGAATTGGCTCTAACTCAAGCCTATGTATGTCCAGAGCCCCTAGATAAGAGAGGCAAAATCCTGGACGCAGTGCTATCTACACTCCTCGTATACGATGTATAACCTACTCTAATTTTAGGAGACAACTATTAAGCAGCAGAGGATGAAAATCATCCTCTTCCTGCTCTATTGGCAATTGGAATTTTCGAGAGAAAAGTTTTACCCCTATTGACGATTCATGGAAGAAAAGATTAAACCACGAACTGCACGAGCTACACAGCGACATTTACGTTCCAGCCCAGAGAATCTTCGATTCTGTAGGGTGACCTCAACCAGCTCGGCGACGTACGAAATTGGACACAGTTGGCTGGAGAAATTTGTTGGTTTAGGCTCTGGTTTACAATAAGTTAAATGGAAACAAAATTCTTTTACGTTGATTAAGAATGGACCAACACTTATTGTAATTAGTTCCAATCCCAGACCAGTTGGTTACAAATTGTGGGTCAAAATCACTTTTACTTCGTTCATTTATTTTACGATGTAATGAGACCAATCTGAGCGTCAAAATTCATTTCGCAGTGTACTCCTCGAAAACATTCAAAAGCTAGTTCGTGCGCACATTTAAAATCTTAACCGATGAGCAACGATTTAATGGCGCTTGTCACCCTCTGACTCTGAATACAACGAACCCGTTGGAACAACGTTAGCTACAAAGCGCCACTCGGCAGACAGATGCAAAAACCAACAGTGATTGGTTGTGACTTCAGCTAATATTCAGCTGACGTCATTTCCGGCTTTATTGTTCATCATTCAATTTTACAACCCATAAGATGCCAAATAGTTTTCCTTTCGAAGTTTAAATATTAAATCTTTCGTTGGCATGTGCTGTACTGCGGCCTTTGTACAATTATGCTCGTGAAAAAACTCACAATAGCGCCTCAAAGTATACATGCTTAGCTCATTTTTCTTACGAAACCTGACGAGAACTTTCGCAGAGCACTTCTTCAGCTCAGCCATTTCCTTCTCCATACACGGTCGACACATGTCGATATTTGCCGCGTCTTTGTGCCAATAATCGCCAATTGGTTGTTGCTCACATTTCACACAGTAAGCCCTGTTAAATTGGCCACAAATTATTTTCACCAATGGCACTGCAATTCGATCATGATTAAAGGCAGTGCAAACCTTTACTTGGCGTTTGAAATAGCTGTAAGTTCCAGGCCTGTGAAAAGGGATTATGTAGAGAATGGAAAACAACAAGAAATGCAAAATACACACGCCGGAGTTATGTATCGAACACTGATTGGTTTCGCCCCCACTCCGAATGGTTTAGTGCTTTGTTTCGGGGGTTTTCGAACGTCAATGTCATAAGTACCAACAGGAGGCGCGCTACCGAAGGTTGTTCTAAAATCTTTGTCCCTAGGCGTTTGGTTGGCCAAAAGAGTGTAGCCTTTCTTGTTGGGATACTGCAGATAAAAAATGTAATTAAAACCCATTGCACTGCAACTAAGAGGGTTACGAACACTTTTTAAAAGATTATGAGAACGGCAATATTCAAATGGACCTGGGTACGCCGTTTGTCTTGGGCCAACCGGACGCAGTTGATCCCTTGCGAGACAGGAACCAAAGCAAAGTTCCCTTTTATTATCCAGCTCCGCTGATTTTCTTTTGTGAAACATGCTACCAACTTAGCACTAGGTCAATAGAATTCCAACTAAACCAAAAAACCAAACGTAAGACAACTTATTACAGCGTACTGCTCACCAGATTTATTGCCCTGAATAGTTATTGCTATTCAATCGGTTGTAGCAAGCACGTAAATCAATATGGAAATTATTCTGTGGAATGCTCTTGTAAGTCTTTTAGCACACGCAGTGCACGCAACCCCTAGAGAGGCGAAGCTAACGACAGGCAATAAACTTCAAAATTTCCGAATTCATATCGAATATGTCTCCAACTACCCTTGTTTCTCAGTTATTTAAACAACAAGTGGCTAGAGTAAGTGAATTTGAAACTCGTACTTCTCAGACTGTAGAAAGGCAATGCTACCCCTAATTTGATGGCGCATCAACAACAAAACACGGAACTAAACAGGTCACTTTTCTCTCGTTAATTTTATTTTAAAAAAAATTGTACACCCATGTACATTTTAGATGGTCAATGTACTGCTTCTTCGAATGGAAAATCTGTAATTAGACAAAACACACACACCCCATCAGTTGCAAGATCATTCCCAGTTTGTTTCTTGTTGAAAGCAATGAACTCAGTTCAGTTATGGTAGACTGTAATTCACTCAGCAGAAGTCTGACGTGCTATTTGAAACATCAGCGTTGGGCCACCGTAAAACCCACATAAACAAATGGAAACAAATATAAATTACCTTAAATTAGGCACGCAACAAGCAAGCTCCTCCAGCCTTCTTGATCTTATCCTCAGCCTTCTTTGAGAAAAATTTGGCTTTGACAATGATTGGCTGTTTAGGCAGATGTCCACGTCCCAGCAGTTTGTAGTAACCCTGCAATAGAGCGAAAATTAGTAAATGAGGATTCCATCAAGATACGATACAAATGAATGAATGGAAGAGGAAACTGTTTTATCTGAAAAGCTATCTCTACATGGTGAGAGCAATTGTACGGTCGCATTCAGTCCGCCCGACGCTTTAGGGTAATCTTCATGTTAAACAGTTTCCTGACGAATTCATAACATTTTAAGATTGTCAAACTTACAAATTGAACTAAATCGATAACTGGAGCAGTGGTGCTCTTCTCCTTGACAAGTTCAGCGTACTTTTCGGCTCCGACAAGTGACCACAGTTTGTCCAAATTAATTGATGGGCAGAATTTGTGTTGTCTTCTCAAGTGGAAGTTTCTCATACCCACTTTGCCGAAGTAACCAGGATGGTATTTATCGAAATTGATGCGGTGATGGTGCATGCCACCAGCATTACCACGACCACCAGGATGCTTGCGGTGCTTGCCTAAAAGCAAATTGAACAATTAATTGTGTCCTTTCGGAGTAGTTTCCTATCTCAACTTACCAATACGACCGTGCCCATGACTGACATGACCACGTAGCTTCCTGGTCTTCTTCCTCTTTTGGTTCGACTGAAAGAACACGAGAAATCCAATTATTTGGTGCACAATTCACTATCAAAATTGTTGACATTTCTTATTTTCAAAGACACCTTAATAGAGGAATTTGCCAAATTGCTTTCACAAGAATAATTCATTTATTAAGAAGAATGGTAAAGTAATTAGCAATTGGTGGGGTTTATAAAACAATTTCTGACATGATGCCTTTGAAAAAATAAGATTTAATTTTTAAATGTTAAAGCGACGTCCACTCACCATTCTGCTAATTTTTTGAAAGAAAGAACCGAGTGAAGTTTATCACAATTCTAGGTAAATACAAGATGGCTTCTTTGCTGTAGTTGCCCTTTGAATCGGTAGAGGCGCTGGTAGTAAAAGAGAGAAATGGATGGATTCAAGCTTATAAATTATAAAAAGTTAAATACTTTTCAAAATACAACTTCTTTGATTTAAAAGTTATATTTTGCTTATGAATAGCTTATTTCAGCCATTTAATGACTGAAAACATTCAGACTGAGAGGTAAACTGCCATCATGAGACTGAAAATGATAGCGGCGATTTCATCAACATTTAATGATTTGACTTGTAATAAACGTAAGTACGTAAGTATGTAAGTTTTTGATGAGCTGCTTAAAAACCAAGGCAAATAATATTTGATTCACAATTTAGACAAACAAATTAACAAAGTGAATTTATTTATATGGCTTCATTTCACTGACCGTTTTCATTTCAAAATTCTAGCCGCAAGCCCCGCAGAACCATTTGAATTTTGACGTTGCTTGTCTAAATGTTTCTGATTATTTGATTTTTAAACAAGAAATTATCGAGTTCCTAACAAAACATGAGTACTTTTAATTCTTACGCTACAATTCATGTAGAAATAAGATTGAAACCAGGAAATATGTATGTTATCCCTTCAAACTTATTAAACATCACACCAAATTTTCATCACGAATAACCTTTTCAGTCGAACCGATACAATTGAAAATCAGTTGCGGGATGAATTAAGCAATTATTTTGAAAATCACAAGGATTTACTGGTCTATGGTGAAGCAACAATTAATGAAAAACACGGTGACAATGTGCAAACACACGTGGAAAGTGTTTTCATCGATGGAGACTACTGTGATTATTCCCCGGTGAGAATACCCTTCTAGTTAAACCGGTGAACATCAAAATCAAATTTTGTCCTTACAGAGTGACTGTCAGATAGTTTATCACATCTACCGTCCACACACAAGAAATGTTGAAGTGGAAATGTTTGAAGTAAGCATTTTCGGATCGATTTCATTTGTTTTAACTGCATCCTTTGTAGAGCGATCAAGACACAGACGTCGAGGAAGTTCCTGCTTCAAATCATTGGCTATTGCCATCACATAGTTTTGTTGGTCTCTGGGAAAATCTGATCTACGAAGATGGACTTAAGGAGAAGCTTCTTAAATTCGCAGGATCTTCTTTAGTGTTCTCACGGCATAACGTCAAACAGAATGTTATATCATGCAATAGGATTCTTTTACTTCACGGTCCGCCTGGGACTGGAAAAACAAGTCTCTGTAAGGCCATTGCTCAGAAGCTCTCGATTCGACTAATTTCAATGTGAGTGTGATCTAATCGAAGAAATATTGATAAAATTTGAGTTTTTGCAGATACAAGTACACACACCTGATAGAGATCAACAGCCACAGTTTGTTCTCCAAGTGGTTTTCGGAGGTAAAATAGTTTTAACACGTGTTGACTGTATTTCTTAAAATTAATTCCTATTAGAGCGGGAAGCTGGTTATGAAACTTTTTACAAAAGTCCGTGAAATCATCGCACAGCCAAATTCGTTGGTGTGCGTTCTTATTGATGAAGTAGAATCCATAGCCTATGCAAGGGACTCCATGTCAGGTGAGCCAAGGCACTCAAATTAAAGACTTTTCTAATTCATTGCATTTTCAGGTCAGGAGCCGAAGGATTCCATGCGTGTAGTGAACGCTCTATTGACCCAACTCGACAGCATAAAAGAATTCCCGAACGTTCTTATTCTGGCAACGTCGAATTTGGCTTCAAGCATCGATCTGGCTTTTCTTGATCGTGCTGATGTTAAGCAACACATTGGACTTCCCTCTGTGCGGGCGGCTTACCAGATCTATATCTCTGTGCTGCAAGAGCTGATGAGAGTGGAAATAATTGAAACAATGCCACTACTGTCATTCGATGCGCCTTGTAATAGTTTGCGTACGCTCGCAGAAAACAGTGTGGGTGTAAGTGGAAGAACTCTCAGAAAACTTCCGTTTTTAGCTCACGCCATGTTTATGGATAACTGTCGCCATCCAATCCGCGTCGGAGTGTTTATACAGGCAATGGAGTCTGGTTTACAAAAGCATATTGCAGATCAACTGCTTTTGTCAGGTGGCGACAAGTGAGCTTTAGGTTAAGAAAATTGAACTTTTATTGTTTATGCGATAATATACGACTTAAATCCTGATCTCCGTCTTCTTCATTCAAATTCAACAGCTTGGTCTTTCTCTTCATGTAATCGCTAATATCCCGCAAAACCTCGTTGGCTTCAACGTCTTTCCGTGCGCCATTTATGTGTAGTTCTATCAGTGGTGGAGTTTGAAGAACCTTCGAGCCGATTACAATGATGATGGGATAGCCCATTCGTTTAGCATCCATCAGTCGTTTACCTATCGTAAGGTGCCTTCTGTCGTCCAGAAGAATCTCGTCGGGTTCACAAATGTTCGTTAAGTTGTTGTGCAGCTGTTGCTCGTATTTGAACGAGGTGGTTTCCTCTTTACTTCCTTCCTGTAAACAATATTTTAATATGTGTTATGAAAATCGGTTCAAAGCTTGGACCTTTGCTGGGATTATGCATATGTCGAATGGAGACAGAAGCATGGGCCACCTCAATTCGTTTTCTGTGGACAAAACTTCCAAAGACGCGGCCAATAGTCTGCTTATTCCGATTCCATAACAACCCATGCAAAAATGTTCAGGCTTTCCGTTTGCCTGCAGGAATGTCGCACCCAAAGGTTTTGAGTATTTGTCTTGCAGCAGAAATGTGTGGGCTATCTAGAAAGCAAGCGGACAGTTAACAAGTAGCGCTTATCTTTTTTTCCACTTACCTCTACACCTCTTGATTCTTCTGTCGGCGCCTGGCACTTTGGACACTGTTTTATTTCGCCCGTCACCTCCTCATTGGATGCAAAATTACAAGACATGCATTTGAAAATTCTATCTTCTCCCGTTTTGGAAACAAAGTGATACTCGTGCGAAACACTGCCACCCATTATACCACCGCTGGCAAGAACTAAGAAAGCTAAAACATTTCGAAAACCAAACTTAAACTTCGTTACCTTTGACAAATGGAACATCTAGCTTCTTAAAAAACGACAAGTACGCATCGTTCACTTGCCCGTAGGTCTTTTGAGCTTCTTCTAGGTTCCTATCGAATGTGTAAAGGTCTTTCATTATGAATTCCTTGGCACGCATCAAACCAAATCGAGCTTTTAATTCATCACGGAACTTGGGCCCAATCTGAGAGAGAAAATTTTCTCAGTAACTGTCAAAGGGGAGTTAAACGCGGGATTAAATCAAACCTGATACAAACGTAGTGGAAGTTGCTTATAAGATATTGGAGCCTCACTAGCCAGCATTGCCGTCACTGCCTCTTCGTGGGTCTAAAATTAATGAATTTGTCAAAAAGAAACGAATAACAAACCTATGAGCGCATCTATATTACTGGACTCAGTAAATGTTCCTTGCCATGTCTGTCCTTTACCAAGTAGAACTCCCCTACTCCTTTTTCAAGTCTACCTATTATTGAGTGTTAAGTACCTAATATCTTCCAGGAGTTTTCTTTGGGTCTTACCTGTTTTCTTCCACAAGCCGCTCGAAGTTAGAACAGGCAGTGAGATCTTTTGACCGTCTATTGCCGTCATGTGTTTGTTCACCAATGATATGCATTTATCGAGAGCTCTTTGTGCCAAGGGAAGTATTTGAAATGTGCCATTATTGGATGACTTGATAAGACCCAATTCGTGCATCAACTAGGTGAATCAGTTGCAATAACATCCATCCGGCATTATTAAGAAACGACTCGATTACCTTTTGGCTGCGTGATGTAACTTCAGCTGACTTTATCACGGCATCCTTGGGTTTTACAACCACTGGCCAAAAAAGTTTGCTAGTTCGATTCATTCTTAATTGAAATGAGTAGTTTTTAAATGCAATTTGTGATAGATATTCGATTATTTTGTAATTTTTTCCGAACAAGAACGAAACGAAAGATGTGCTTCGCACCGCAGGTCCGGGGTGAAGTGACAGTTCGATTAGTTAGACAGGGATGGTTTCGGGTTGGTTCGTTACGTGACGTAAGATAATGTATCTGGAAAAATACATTTGGCAACTGGCCATCCATCCATATGTGCATTCAAAGACAAAATCCCTTATCGTTTCAGAACAAAATCGGCAAGCAATACGCTACTTAATTTACAGCCCGTTATCCAATTGCAACTTGTAGCTCTGACGACGCGCGATTTACCCTCGCCATTTCCGCCGACATAGAGTGAGTTCATAATTGTAAAAATACCGCAGCTGTGCAGAGTTTTCATTTTCGCTATCGTCGCAGCTGTGCATCAAAACAAAATTTGCTGCAAATTTGCAAAACAAAGGCAGACATTCGATGTTTATGAACTCAAGTTATACCAATAAAGCTGCAGTAGTAATGCAGTATTTTTACATTTATGAACACCAAATTCTGCACAACTGCGGTATTTTTACAATTATGAACTCACCCATACCACTTCTCTAAAAAGCTGATGCAGTGTAAAATACAAATTTTCGTATTCTTCGTTTATTTGAAATAGCTTATCCAGTTTAGTCAATTCTTTTAAAGATTCTCACTAACCTATAATTTACAAAAACAGCTAAAGTA
Source organism: Matsumyia berberina (assembly GCA_917880715.2). Lineage (NCBI taxonomy): Eukaryota > Metazoa > Arthropoda > Insecta > Diptera > Syrphidae > Matsumyia > Matsumyia berberina. The sequence goes on from OU862870.1 coordinate 66,609,924, forward strand.
TTACATGTAAGGTTATACTATTTACAGCAAATACAAGAGAAATCCGAGCGCATTCGATGGTATTTCTCTTGAGTTCCTTGGCCTGCGCGAAACGTAGAATTTCTACACTACCGGCAATAATAAATTATTCACGCAATAATAAAACGTAAAACTACTTAAGTTATATTTTTTTAATTTCAATTTGCGGCTCATCTTAGACCACCTCAGTTCTTCCCAATATTCTTTTAAAATCAATATTGTGCGATGATCGATTATTTTCGAGACTGTTATCCACATTTTTATTGGAGATTTCCGCATTTAATGGGTCGGAATCGACTTCCATTGGTTCCGATTTGTCCTCGCTCAAATTGGATTCTTTCGGTGACTGCACGGCAGTAGTGTTGTTCTTGTATTCGGTCAAAACAACAGTTTCTTCTTCTTCGTCATCCTCATCGATTTTGTATATTTCCTGTTCCTCCTCTTCAGTTTCCTTCTCTTTTAATTTTTCCTCTCGCTCATCTTGTTTTGTAGGGTCCTCTGTAACTTCTTTTTCGCTCTTTTTCTCCGAGGTTGCACCAACTGAGCTTTTTGAATCTTCTTCTTGCAGAAGGTTTTGTACGCTATCTTGCGACTCTTCGTTCTCAATAAATTCAACAGATTCTTCGTTGTCATCTGTTACGATCTTGGGTTCTTCGGTTTCTTTTGAACTTTCCAAGTCTTCAAAAACAACTACGACCACTTCTTCAGGTTCTTCTTTATCGTCGCCTTTCACCTCGGGGGAAATTTGTTCCGCATCTTTAACGTTTTTATCATCATCTTCTAAATCTATCTTGGCGATATCTGCTGCCTTTGCTTTATCTTCTTCTTCTTCTTCTTGTTTCTCCTCCTTCTTCTGAACGGGTTCGTCTTCCTTCAAGGGATCTAACAATTCAGTTTCGTCCCCTTTTCCAGTGTTCTCTTGGTTTTCATATTTAAGCTCGTCCACCAGCGGCTTTGCATAATGATAAATCTCTTCGACTTTATTTAACGGAATCTGAACTTGCATTTTCAGCTTTGAATCATTCTTCTTCATGTTATCTAAGCGCTCACGTTCCTGGATTTCCTTTTGCTTGAGTAAAGTCGGATTCGGCTTGTTTGTAGTTTTCTTTCGTGGTTTTTTTGGAAGTTGTACATTATTGGGGCCACCTTCAGTGAGCTCAACCTCCAACATTGCAGCGAGCAGGTTCGCTGTTTGCGAGAAATCAAATTCGGCTGTTACTTCGTCTTGATCGTTGGTTGCAGTTGTTGGAGTTATAAGAGAGTTTTGATTGGACATATTCATGTTATCTGCATTGACGACTGAGTTAATAACTGCATTGATGTGAGTCTGGTTCAACGTTTGTTGTGTGTTTCCATTGGGCTTATTGGACTTGGGTTGCTCATCTTCATTATCAGAGTCCAAGGTTATTGTGTCCGTTTTGGGCTCAACAATGGAAATCTCATCTTCTTCAGCATCACTAGCTTGCTTTTCTATAAAGAGAAAAGAAAAACGATATTATCTTTTTAGAATTCACGACTTTGTTGCGCTTATATTTTACAATTACAATTTTTAAGTTTAAAGAAAACCACAGGGACTTATTTAATATTTCTTTATTGTATATCTTTAAAAAATATAAACATGCGATGTCCAGAAATGTATGAAAATGTTTAACGAAAAAATAAGTAGTTTTAACAGTTACTAAGAAAATGCAAGTGCTGTCTGAAGGGTTCACACGACGAGAGGTTTCTGGTGTACTGACATTTTAGAACCTTCCACTTCTTCTTGATTGCCTCGACATCATCTACAATCATAAAACAGAGTGAGAAAATTAAAAATGTTCTGGTAACAAACTTACATCCTTCATCCTTAAGTTCGCTGTGAATCTGTTCCCAAACTTCTGGTTGAGCAGTATGCCGGATCAATGCCACAGAGCTTGGGTGCCACAGTGTTGGGTGTTTTTCAACAACGCCAATCAGTTTAACCATAAAGTCATGGTCATCCCGGGTATCGGGCGTGCTCGTTCTACTGATAGAACAATTTGTTTGCACCCGAGCTGTTGGCATCGACATCGGCCTAATATTGTCCAAGAACTTCAAAAGGAAGGCGTTTCGGTGGGGTGGAATGTATTCTCCCGATAAATTGTTGGCTAAACGTTTCTGATAAGTCACGTATCGATATCGGAGATTCTTCCAGCGCATACGACAGTTTAGTCCACCTATAAATACATAAACATGTTAAGTGAATAATTTTGCTACAATGTTAGCTACCCACTTGGCATGAGTGAAGTTATTTTCTTCCACAATCCCTGTTGTACGGTCGAACTGGTTTTTTGATGTAGTGGGTGCCATAAGGCAGGCATTCCTCTCACAAGTTCAATTAATTTTGTATCCAGATCGTGGGTAAACCCGCTCATGGGCGGAGCATGATAGTCGTCGTCATTTTCGTATGAAGTAGATAGTCCTGACCTCTGTACAGCAAGTTCTTCTTCATCCTCGTCGTCAGAATCTTCGTGGTTCATGGCCTGTTGATTCCATTCGTCATCCGACTTTCTTTCTCCACATTCAACCAAAAGGCAATCGTCATCATCGCTGTCCATGGCTCCTTCCAAGTTCTCCATGTCTGTTTTTACCTTTAAGTTTTCCACTAGAAGACAATCATCGTCCTGATCTTCGATAATTTCGACCACGGGTGAAGGAAAACTTTCATAATTGTCGTATTCAGTAGGAGTCATTGATTTCTCATCATCTTTAACTCCATCAACCTCATGTTCGTCATATTTTACTTGTTTTAATTTACGACTCTCTTCTACTTCTTCCGCAGTTGCATCTAGTGTCGAAGAGTCAGCTGCGGCTGTGGTCATGTTATCCATGTTCTGTACAATCAGGGCATGAAAGCTATCCAAGTCGACGTTGACAAAGTCAGTTATCTTTCCAGAGCGAACCATATCCGTTCCTAAAACAAGAAAAATAACAAACTAAACAAAATTCTACGACTGGGAATATTATGCTTAATTCGATAGAGGGAAGTGGGAAGTAGAAAGTGGTGTAGCTACAGTAAAATAATCATTATCAAATTCTTCACCACCAATTCAGCATAAGGTATCATTCACGTGGACCAACGAACTAGCAGCAGGAGGAGGAAACAAATTGAAAATTAAAGCCAATCTCAAAAAGGAAGCGAAAATAGAAGACAAAAAAAAAAAAAACACGCGTCGCAAAACGGTCCTTAATGAAAGATACTTTTGGCTAAATGATGGACCGTACGCAGAGACCCTCCTCGAATTCAGCATAAATTCCAAAATTTCAAGTACTTACTGCATATTTACTGCTTCCTCAGAGCACTATTGCTATTCTTAAACACACTTCATACATACAAAACTAAATTATTAACAAATGCACGCTATTCCATGTGAATGATATCCTTATGGTAATAGGAGAAGCACATTCACACGTGATATTGGATACGTTATCCATACAAAGGAGTCATTGAAATGTATTCGACAATCTGGACAGCAATACCAACAACATCAAATTTCCCAAAGCCCAGAAAGTAATGTAATTACGAAACATTTTCAAAAATGTCCAGCAACGTTAACTAGGAAATCATTTTTAAATTTATTCAACATTCGACATAGAATCCGCATTTTTTCACAATGACTTCGATTGTATAAAAAGTGTAGCGGGGGACAGCAGTTGTGGATTTGAAAACGCGAATACCATGATTTTCGCTACCCATATTGTCGAATACATTTCCCGGTTACCAACACCACGATTTTTTTTTTTTTTTTTTGATAAATGTATAAATTTAGAGCTGTAGAACTCACCTGCAGCAAGCTGTCCATTCTCCAAGCTGTTCGCATCGTTTGTAAATCCTAAATCTCTCATATCTGACAAGCAATTGTCTTGCAGTCCTTTGAATCGTCCAATTGCATATGTAAGCAAGTAAGACAGATGAATATACAGTTCTTTGACATCCGTCAAACTTTTTGCGGTCTTATATGCATTGGAATTGGTTAGAGTTTGCACCTTGCCCATTAGGTGTTGACATATTTCCATTGCATTAAAGATCTGATTTTGCAACTGGTTTCGCGATAGTCCCAAGGGTGTATTAGGGAAAAACTGCTTTACAAACGTTGGCACTTGTCGTACAGTGGCCACTTGCCCGGCACTGGTGACAGCTGCTCCGTTTAATAACTGCACTGTTCCATTTTGAAGTAAATTAGTCACTTGCTGGTTTGCAGTTCCTTGATACCGAATCGTGGCTATTTGCTGATTCGGCTGACGTATTGTGATTTGCTGGTATTGTTGCGGGGTTTGCTGTTGGAATTGGGGGATGATTGAGGGATTCTGTACTGTAATGGAACGTGGTGTTTGTAATTGGGCGCGAATAATATGACCACCACTAGAGTGAACGATCTGTTGAGTGGGGACATTTGCAATAGGAGAAACGGCAGGAGTTACAGCATTGTGCAGTATTCTCGCCGGCGCGGCCGGTTGATTAGGAGCACTTTGCACAGTGGTTACTGATTGACTACCAGTTCCTTGTCTCTTAACCTGAATCAATTTTCCGTTAGGCAATCGAACTGTCTCCTGTTGAGCTGCAGAGTTCAAATCGATGCGGTAGCCATTAATTGTGTGATAAACAGGGGTGGTAAAATCTCCTCCCGTACCCGCAGGCATTCTGGGTCCAACGATCGTTTTTTTTATAATTGGAACTGGGGCCTGCGGACGTACTTGCGGAACTTGTGCGTTTCTTATCAACAGCGGAGGTGGGCTTGGCCGCTTCGGTGGCTGAGGAATGGACATAATTTTCGGACTGGAAGCTGAAGGTTGTGGAGTGGCTTTAGCAATAGGCGCTACAGTCAACTGACATTCAGGCTCCAACATGCTCATGACATCTGGAGTGCAAACAACCTCGTCGTTTGTCTTTGCCTTTTTAGGTACTAAGCCGGCAGGAGCAGATATACAAGTGAGATCTTCTTTAGACAATGATTTCCGATTGCGTTTCTCTCCAGCTTTCTGCTTTAGACGAGATAGCGAGGCGTCACTTGTCTCCGATGAATCCGAATCGTACCCCGATGTTTTTTTGACCTTGCAGCACAAGCTCCGATCCTTTGTCATTTGTGTCTTAATTTCGGCATCAGATAGATTCGAATTTAGTATTGCTCTGAAAAAATAATTTAAAACAAATTACAATTTCAACATGTCCTACATTAACGAACAAATACTTACTTCTTTTGTTTATCGATAAACTTAATCAAGGCCCAGTGCTGGGCGCGTAATGGCCATAACATTTTTGGTGCACAGTTGAAACAGCTCCAGTTCTCATTCTGTTCAATATCAGCGACGACGCCTCTTGATAAATTGGAAATTATGCAAGATTTGCAAAACACAAATGGACAGTTCGAGCAACAATACACTTCTCCTCCTTGGCCACACCAGCGGCAATACAATTCACTCCCATCTTCGCCTTTGCTGAATTCACCACTATTGTAGAACTCATGACATTTTTTGCAATGAGTTACCCGAAGTATAGGATGCATACGAATAATGCTTTCGTTAGATGGCGCCGTACCAATATGCATTTTGCACACAGTGCAATGCACTTTGCGTTCACGTACAAAGTTAACATTGGGGTAGGCCTTTTGATAGAACCTTCGCTCGTCTTCAGGAATGATGGGATCGAATTCCAACCGATCTGAAATTAAGAAAAGGAATTAATAAATATTAGAAAAATTATAGTTGTGTGTTATGTTATTTTAGATAAGGTTAGGTAGAGAAGAGTTATGCAGCTAGGTACTAAGCACCACAGTTAGCCCAAACCGATCCTTATGAAACCAAATGGCAAAACCTGAATCATCTCCTGAAAGCATTTGCTTTCCCTACAGAATTTTACCGTGTTTTTATAGCTAAAGAAATAGCTTCCGAGAAATTTCCTATGTGTTTTGGCAACTCCCTGACATTCGCGCCTCAGCGGCGCATATATCGCTGCAATACCTGTAAATATCTGTATCTAAGAGGCCTTATCTTTTAGCGATCTTCCTCAGAAGACAGTGGTTGGCCAAGATGCCAAAAAATAGTTATATCTGTGACCTGTTTAAATTAAGAACATCTCTAGTTCGAGTGCAGCCTAGCCTGTGTCCTATTTTATTAGACCATTCCTGATTTGCCTTACTTGTGATTATTTTTTTTATTTAAATTGTCCGAAAGTTTTACAAAAAAGCTTTAAAAAAAAACTTTTCATTTAGCGTACTGATCAAGACTGACCCAATTTCAAACGGCTTCAAAGCCTTTCATGAATGCCGATAGCTAAATTGACTTGCTGAGAGGTGATGCCGCGGAAACGTCCGGTTAATTTTACTGACCTCGAACCTGTGTCTACCCACCCATCAAATTTAAGAGAACTCTTTTGAAAGGACTTTCTTAAGGGCGTTGCCAATTAAGTGACTGTGACGTAATTAATATTCCCGCCAACTTGCGAATTCAAGTTTTGTACATTTGAGAATTGGTTCGGTTCGTACCTCGGATAAACACATATTAAGGCACTTATCAAGGCTTCATGTCCCTTTAAGAAGTCGCTATGCTAAAGCTTGCTTACCGCACTTTAATAATAACAAAAGGCATCAGGCGATCGCGTCTTTAGCAAAGGTGAAAGCAAAAAAAGTAGGAAAAGATAGACTTTTAGCTCGATCACCTTCCGCTGATTGTAAACTTGGCAGCATTTTATCATACTGGTCCAAAATCCAGAAGACACAGAACTTAGGCATATACTTAAAAGCTCATTTGTGTAGCAAAGACACGACCCTATAAAACAACGCGCAACCCCATCTACTTGTAAACATGTTCAACAAACGCCAACACACTTCCTTCCATGCTGTGTTCCACCCGAATATGCTCTGAAAATTTGAGAAAAATTGCAAAAAAAAAAAAATGCACTTACCCTTGCTAACCATGCTTGTATTTATCATTTTACTGCTGCACAAACGTGTATTCACTTCACAGTTTATATTAATATACACCTGAGAAGTACAATTTTATTTGCTGCAAGCCGCCGCGCCGCTTCTCTTTCACTTAATAGGAAATTATTTTCCCTATTTTTTTCATATACAATAACTTGCCTTTTTTCAACGCATCTTACTTAAATTACAACCGATGAACAAAAATCATCAAAAATATGTGTACTTTTAACTATTTTTCTTTAAAGAAATTTTCATTTCTTTTTCTCTGAACGAAAAAAGCGTTTTTTTTTTTTTCTTCAATTCACTCACACCACCTTAAATTATCAATGGCAATGGCTTCGTCACACAGTAAAAGAAAGACAAAAAAATAAAGTTGACAGCAGTAGCCGCGGAACACATCCGAACTCGTCTCGTGTTGAATTCAGTATGGCTGCCAGAATTTTACTTCTCACATTCGTGACCAAACTATCATGCTTGGGAGTGAGCTAGATAGATTAACAGAATGAATGGCAAGATATGCCTGGACCGTTTCGACTTATTCAAATGCCATCGGAAAGAGACACAATTTAAAGCGAGAGGTAATGATAAAATTTTGTAGACGACGCTGTTACTAGTACTACTAGCGCCACCAATTCGTGTAAAGTTGAAATATGTTCTTTTTTTATTTCTGGAATCTTAAAAAAAAAAACCTATACAGCTACAGCCACTGGTAGTTAGGTGGGGGAAAGATGTCATTTTTATAATACCTAGCAGACTTCAAGGCTTAGAGAGTGGGGGTTGGAAGGTTGTTATAGCTTAATGTCATGTGGCTTAATATATAGCGGTATTTTACATCAAAGACCTTACAACTTTTCCAAAAAAACCAGAGTTTTTTTTATCGGCGAAGGCTGTTAAAAACTGGTGATAGGGCCTAGTCTTAATTAATAGAAGTCTAGAGATTGGTGATAGGTATGATAGAATAGGTTTAACCTTTTACAAAAATGCTTCAGAAAACCCAGTATTCATTTCAAGCCTGCAAGGCACGTGCAGGGATCACTTTTCTGGGTCCAAACAAAAATATTTTATTGCATCTTGATTGCGTAAAAGGATTTTTTTTACAGTGACCAAGTTCTATCAAGTAAAACTGGTTTCAAAATTTAGCAATTCTGTCAACTTTGCGTGCACTTGTATCATAGAGATGCAGTGAGTAATTTACATGTGTACAAGTTTGTCTACATCGGTTAATATTTAACCCAAAAACAGCAAAATCAATGCGAACCATAAATGCTATCGTCGCAATCGCCGCTAAAATAATTTTTCTCCCAAAGGCACCCACCTCTCCAAGTAAATCTAGAAAGTGCTAAAAATCGCGACATACATAAATGAGTGATATGTATGTATTTCGTATCGCATACTCACGTGTGTATATAAATTAACTAATTTTCAGACCTTTAGAAAGAAATCAGAACAACGAACATAAATACCTTTATCCTGCAACAGGACTACAAATTTTATTCAGAATTTTCCAGAAAAAACTTCTTATCAACATATGCCTTCACTTATCCATCCATATTCATGAATGACTTTCTCAATACGTTCTCTATTTGCCGTAGGATTAACATTTGCTCGATCACAATAGAGGGCGATCGTTTCGGCTAAATTGCCAAATTGCCACCCTAACTGTAGTTAACATGAGCTCTCGCAAAGTGTGTACATAATTAAATTTTTCATTGCAGTACAATTGATTGCTAATAAAAATATTTTCCCAGCCGCCATATCAGGATGGTATACACAGGAAAGGGACACATAGTGTGCACACTACGCTCTCTTTCTCGCGCGAGTTTGCATAACGAAAATAACAAACCACAGTCGATGGAAAGAGAAGGGGTAGGGGGGAAATCGACAAACACGGTTGTAGCCGAACTGGTTCGTGACAGGGCTTCGTGAATGTTCGCTTATGTTAAGGCAAAGGGGTAGAGAAGAACGCAGAGTAGACTGGGTTATGGTGAATGCGGTCGAAGTGATGGGTAGGCCTAGACATATACTATAGAAACTGTGTGCGACGATGCGAGAGAAGTATCGAGAAGGCCTGTAGCCCCTCTATTTTTGTGGGTGTGTAAGTGGGAGGGGTAGAATGAAATTTCAGTTTGAGTAGAAAATTCGCGCGACTTTAATGCTACGAAAACGTTTGACAAACATGTATGAAGTTGTTTGATATACATATGTATGTACATATGTATATACAAAATTGTGGGCGTATCGATCGAAAACACGTACAACATTTTGAAGGCCTGATTAGGCCTTGAGCTTTAAATAATAGCGGACTGGTTGATCTCACTATAAGACGTTTCAAAGTTTTGGTGGGTTAGGAGAAAAAAACAGAGGGAGCAATGGCACTTCAAGCACGCTGCTTTTATTCTGCACCTTGAAGTTTGGAAATCAAAGTTAGGATACATATGTACATATAACATATAAACAATAGGGATAAAATTGTTTGAGATTTGTATGTCTGAAAGGCGGACATTGGTTTGTGCTTACCGACACCATGAAGTTTCCATTGTTCGACGGAAGATTTCATTTTCCGGATTCAGAATACCTATTCCTTTTTCCACTTTAATCCAGGGCATGAAGCCAGTCCATCTTACTTGATATCTCCCCAATTACTCCGCCACAGGGGTCCCTTTAGTTAGTTTTCGTGTATTTTTTATTTTGAGTGGGTTTGCGTAGGTACTCAACCCCATTTCAACCGCATTTTTAGGATGCCCAGGAAATACAAACATGCACATACATACATACACATCCACATATATTTCATATTCTTCATTATGTCCAACAAAGATTTGCGTGGGTGTAGAGAGTTTGCGCTCTTAGAATATCGTATTCTCTGGTTTTGACGGAAAATGTTAATGAGACGAATACGAAAGCAAACGGGGATTGTGACAAACGTGTACACTTTGTCTCTATGAACCCTGAAAGTTAGATTCTTCCTCTAACTAGGCACTTAGCCGGCTGTAAAAATGGTCTAGTATAGACGAACTGGACTTTTTGTATGATTTGCTTTCTTTTTCCATTATCTTAGGAGTGGCTGAAGGTTCCGGGTTCTACCTTTGATGTCAAGAAGCACTTATTTCTCAGCAAATAAATAAACTCGAATCTGCAAAAGCTGGGGCCGAATTACGACACTCGTTAACGCGTAACTCGTTTTCGAAATGTGAGGATTTGGCATTACCGGTCTTATTCGATCACGAGTTCCACTCACAACCCTGGCTTTTAACTGATAAAAATTATGACATTGCGAGGTTGATACTGTGAATTATAAGCAAACCCCACACCACCAAAATAAATTTCTTCCTCAGTTACTCTGGACCCCACTCTCGAAAACCACTGAAATCTAAAATCATCTGAGTTTCAAACCACAACTTTACTCCAACACAATCATATAAATAGTGAATGGACGCACTACTTTAAAATAGCGTCTGAATAAATAGGCCTTGGCTCATCCCGACTCCCGAGCTGTCGCGCCAGGTATTTATTAATTTTTTTTTTTGACTGAATAAAATGGTTTTCTTAAACGAATCTTTGTAGATCTAGTATTTTAAAATTCACAAAAGATGGCTTCCAAACGTTGGAATTTTATGTTCTTTATTGAGGAAAAGAAGAAAGTGTACTTACTACATTCTAAAATTTCTGTTTTATTCGATGAATTTCCCGAAATAACTTTCATAGGAAAACAAACCATTGAACGGGAAAACAGTTGAGAAAACTCTGTTGTCTTGTATATCCTATGATTTGACATCTATCAGCTGATAACAACCTGTTGACTAGAATAACAAATGCATAATTTCCCGCTTATATTACGCACGCCGGTTGCATACTGACGTCATATCGCCCATTATTTCTTATCAAGACTACCTGAACAACGAACTAACAACTTCACAAAAAGCTCTTTTTCTGCCAACTAACGAGCTTTTATATGTTCAGCAAAAATAAGTTCATTTCCCAGCAATTCATCTCGCAGTGCTCTTTTAAATTTTAATTCAGTCCGCTCGCGTCGGTTGTCGTTTCCTGTTGTTTAGTTCCTTGTAGTTGGTTTGTAGTTCGCCACAAACAAAGAGGGACATTAAACATTTTTTGCATTAGTTACCTACCAGTTCTTTAAAACCGCGCTAAAGGATGTCCTTTTTTTTCTCTTGATCTGAAATTCATAAAAGAAGAAGAATTCGCCAAAGCCATTTTGTTAAAAACTAAATCTTCTGTAAAAATTCATAATATTTATGTACGTATGAGTGTATGAAATAAACTCACGTGCGCGTCGGCGATGTAGATTTTTGCATGTGACTTCATTGTTATTGTCTTGTTTAAATTTGAATAAAAAAAATAAGTATTGTTTTAAAGAAAATTGCCATTTGCCTATTAAGTAAATCGATTATTCAATTATATTGCTCGGTGCGCTATAAAATTTATGTGCATTATTTGAGTGTATTGGCATGTGTTTGTGTGTGGTGTGAATTAAGTGCATGCAGAAAACATTTGAAACCAAAGTGGAATGAAAACAAAACAAAAAATCTTGTATGAGAAAATTTAACGGCGTCCATTAGTGCAGTAGTGAAGTTTGTTGAAATGCGAAAAGAAATGTCCTTCAACGAAAATTGCATTAGGTGATTGGCTTTTTGTTCACATACCTACTAACTCTAAGCCAGGAAGTAGCAACCTGTACGTTTACATTTGAATCGTAAAAGGTTAGTAATCTCCAAAGTTGATAAGTTACCTTCATACAGCAGCTTTGTTGGGGCGTTTAATGATCAATGGCATGATCGAATAGAGGATTACGTCATAAGAGTTTCCTACCACGGATGGGTAGATACGTAACTATCTAGACACATTCATTGGAATTTATTTTCTCGCTTTTAAAGAACGTTTTTCTTTGTTTTGTGATGATTGATTCAATTCTTAGAATTGGCAGACGTATCGTGCTAAAAAGTTGTGTAAATTGTTTTTTTTTTTTTTTTTGAATAAATTCTTATATTTTGGGAAGCACGAGTCATTTGCTGAAATGGCGGTTTCCTTTTAAACCAAGTATTTTAAGAATTAGGGCTAAATGCCCGTCATATTTATCGAAATTAGATTTCTTATTAAGTTCCTTTGGCACTTGGACCACAGGAAAGTTCGCTGTGATAACACGGTGGGCGTTGAACTCAACTCTACTCCTGAAACCATTTAAATTTCCTAACAGGTCAAGTGGGCCGTACTGACAGTGTTCAGATCATTCAGATCTTTTAAGGGGGACGTGCAAAGAAAGTGGAAAATTGGGACCTCCTTTTCTACATCACTGCATCTCCTGCAGAATTCGTTACAGTCTATGACCTGTCATTGAATATGTCTGTCTAGGATGCAGGGTCCTTTAACGTTATTATTTAGCTTTGAAAGGTTGTCTCTTAATGCGCTTAACAAATACATACCATTGGTGCTTTGACGTGATTACGATACTCACAAGAGTGCCTTGTCTGGCTTGTTCGTCAGTCGCACATTTTCACAAGATGTCACCTGCATCTAATCGCAGTATGACACTCGACATAAATCGAAAAATCAGAGTATGATATTGGTTTCATTTCCAACTATGCGGCGGTGTGAAATTCAGATGTTGCTTGGACTTACTTACGATGGGGCTGCAGTTTGCGGGGAACCAGAGAAAACGCCTCTCGCACGCCTAAGGCTTCTGCCACGCAATGAGCAGCAAAGCGTCAGATCGGCAGAAAATTTGCTCAGAAATGACGCTTGCCGCTCAGCGACTGTGTGGCCAAAACCATACGATTTCATACGTTTAAATTTTGCCGCTTGAAGACTGTAGATTTTAAAAACATAGACCAACGAAGATTGTGTAGACAATCGTACAGAGGTGCCATTGTTAGTTTATTTTGCAAACATCACAAAACTTCCTGTGCAGCTTCCAGATAACGCACAGAATAATTTATAGAGGGTTAAATCGTTTTTGATGAATGCCCTACAACATGAACTTAATACTTCAGCGTAAACAGGTTATCAAATTCATTTGTTTTCCTTATTCGTAGATGAAATGCTTGTGTATACATACATATGTATGTATTATATGTACATATGTACACATTTTAATGACGTTATGATTTGATAAATGACATAAACAATTAAAAAATCTAAAAAGTCTTATCTGCGAATTGGTATAAAATGTGGAAAAACCCACACGCTTATATGTTTCACTAAGTTACGCTATTCATAAATTCCCCATTGTCTATCATATATGTATGTATGTATGTATCTGTTATTTTTTATAATCGTAATCCAGATTAAAATAACAATGCGGATTGATGAGAGAACGTCGAAGCTATAGGAATCAAATGATTCAAATAGCGTTTGGAGAACTACAAGATCTAAAATACACCGAAAGGAAAAGGAGAAAGGACGTCAACTAATATTCATACTAAAAGATTATAGAAAACGAAGTCAAAAATGTTAAGCGGTAAAGAACGGCATGAGATTTATAGGAGGCAAAAGGGGAAAAACGTATATACTTCATGAGGAATAAAATTGTTCAATTGCACTCTTACCCTAAGGTTGCCGCCAGGCTATCCTGGTGCGAGCGTCATAGATTCAAACCCCAGCCACGTATATCGACAATTTTTCGCGGCACAACCTCTCGTCGGGGAACGACAAGCCTCCGGGAGTATAATTTGTTATGAAAGAGCTTCTCAAATCGCCGTTCGAAGTCGGTAAAAAATTGTAGGTCCCTTCCATTCGTGCGAAAATGTAACAGGCACAATATGAATAGTTGCGAGAAGCTAGGCCTTGTCTCATTCCGAGCTGTCACGCTATATTTTCAATGGGATATCGCTCTGGGTTGAATTCGAAAACTGTTCGCGATGCAGCGTTGATGTGCATCTGCTCTATGTACATATGATATAGTATGTATCTAAGAAGTTTGGTAGAATTTTTCTATCAATTGCGTCCTTAGGTCAAAGAAAGAGCGATTGGCAAGAGTTATTTTTTATGCTCGTATCATTCAAAATGACTTCAAGCATTAACAGCCGCTATTGAATTCAATCCAATTTTCTTTGTTAAACCGGCTCCGCTTAGTAGCAAAGTCATGGCCTAAGGTATTTTTTTTGTTCTGTGGATGTATTTTTTTTTTTTTTTTGATTTGCGTATGTGAAAATCATTGTTCTGTGTATGTATAAATTCCAAATCTTAGATACGAGTATGTTTTTGCACAAGTAAACATTCATTTTCACCTCATCGGCAGCACCTCTTTACCATACTATTAAGCCTAGTTAAGTATATAAAATAATTAAACATTTTTATAGTCCGTGGCTATCTTTTGTTTTCAACCTACCCAATGCCCAAGAGATTAACAACCACATCACCCTTTCCATCTACGCTGTGTTACTCACGAAAGAAATATTTCTCACTGCATAAGCTTTCCGTTCGTCATAATAATATGATTGTTTTCTTTAAAAAAGTTTTGGGTCGCTGTATAACACTCGAAGCTCGTTTAAAGTATGCTATTACTCATCCCATCTGTTTCCAAGCTGTCCAAGTGTTCACATTTTTGCATGCAATCTTTACCTATTGTTTGCATTTCTTTTTTTTTTATTTTCTGCAATGCAATAAAGCTCAAAACAATTTTATCCACATGATACTTGATACAGTGTGCTATGCTTCAGTGACGATAAGAATGCCAAACTAACTGTTGATGCAATTAAAAGTTATTATTTTTGATTGCAATGCGAGGGAGGAAATAGTGATTGAAGGTAAAATCATCAATGACGAGTATACTTCGTAGGCAAACACAAATAAGATCGAATAAATATTGAAAAATAAATTATACTACCAAATCAATGATATTTCTGCTGATGTTTTCCATTAGAGCTAATTAGTTTCTTAAAATCACGCGAAAAATAATCAACTGCAATTATCTGAAGCGTTGCCGTCATCGGAAATATATTTGCTTGGGACACTCATTTTTTTTTCAAAGATCAATGTCATTTTTGTAATGAGCAAGAGGAGGTGTAGGATTTTGCATTTTCTGTCATATCCGTTCCATTGATTCTTCACAGTTCCTTATCTATTTCCTGTCTCCATTTAGGATAAATGTTACTTTGAGTCTTGAGGAAAGCTATGCTTTTGTGTTTCAAGCAGGGTCTCCTTAATACGATTTTTGATGGAAATAAATGGATGCTTAGTCTAGCTTCCATTTGTATGAAAATTTAAATGGAAAGTGTCAGATCGGACACTCAGTGCAGCTGTTAGAGTAGTTTGTAAGCAGCTTGACATGCGAACTCTATTAGTTCTATATTTACAATGTATATATTTATTTACAAGAGTCAGGCAAAAAAGTAAAAGTAGAGTAAAACATTTCTCTGCACGTGAATGTATTTACATATGTTACATTTATCCAACATAATCAGTGTTCAAGACCAGAATTGCATTTTTAATTGATTAGCATATTGCTTGAGAGCATATTGCTTTGATTTTCTGTCTAAAAGTGAACAGCCAACATAGATATGTTCTCTGAGGAGGTCCAACATCGATATTTAAAAATAAACTACACTTGTATAGCAATTGCATCGAAACCGTCACTCTCGAGTGATAATCCCAACCGAAGCGTGAAAATGTCTTATCGAATTTATTTTCTATTCACCTCAAGACACTGCTCCTAATACATCCCATATGATGCTAAAGGTTGGCGTGTTTTTTTTTTATTAAAACAGATGAACAAGTTGTGTTCTTCACATCAAAACAAAACTAGTAATCCGCCACTACAGACCAGAGGTCTGTTTAAATACACATTTTTATTTATTTTTTTCGACATTAAATAATGGCGACCAGTGGTACGATTTCTCGGTAGTTTCCCAATGACTTTGTTAGATACCTACATGTACTTATTTTTTACGATTTAAATAATTATATATAATTACTTTGTTTGATCTTCGTGGAACTCGTGTTTGTGAGCTAACGCGGAATGTGTAATTCAGCCGCGAGATAGGGAATGAATTGTGTTAGGTTTGTTTCGAGTTTTCAAGAATCTTAACTATTTTTTTCCGTTTGTTGTTTTAGTTTAAATCGGAAGCGTTTACATATACCATTTTTATGTATAGAAAATAGTGACCAATTCCTTGGTAATAAGTGAGCAATTTTTAATAGTTATATTGGACATACACTCCATGGTCAATATTAGCATTTACATTCATTTCGCTGCTTTGTGATTTTTGCTATTGTAGAACGCTTCTGTGCTTTCAACATGTGGATATTCTGCGATGAATAAAAATGCCGAAATATCAATTTTGTGAGTTATATGTACTCTATATATTTTTCCTTTGAAGATACGCGAACACATTTTCCTTTCGTTTAATTTATTATTGTGAAAGAACAAAATTAAGAAATTCAATTTGGTTTTACTTGTATGTATTTGCGTGTATTGCAAAATTTCTAATTAATTTTCTTATTTTATTTTCTTTTCGTCTTAATGCTTAAATACATTATAAATGTACGATTTGAATCGTTCTCATCAAAATCTCACCCACGATACCCAATTTCCTCCATAAATATACTTTTTTTTCTGATGTGCCTTTGCAAAGCATAATACTTGTTAATGGTTATTACTTATTTTCATCAAAAATTTCCTACGAAAAATCTTCTTCAAATGAACTTGATTATTAATGCATATTTCTACGCAACTCATGCTGCTTTACATTGCAAATGTATATTTTTTTTTCGTTGTCTCCATTATGAAAGTAAAAGAAAATAACAATTTCGTTGGCTTAAAAATAACTTTGCCATTCCGCATAAGATAATCTTAATTGTAAACGCAACCGGAACTCGTTGTTCGGATCAACAAACTCTTAATTCAAAGGTAATACTCCCCTTCTGGCCATGAGAAATTATTTACTCCCAGTGGGCGCTCTTTAAAGCCATGTACTACATACTTTGGCTGAAAAAGCTTTTCCTTTAGAATCACAGTGTCATAAAATGTCACATTCAGCGTTACAAAATTTATTTGTTTGGGTAGTAATAAATAGTTGAGTATGTATAGTTTATTTTAGCTTAAATACTCGTACAGTGAAATAGAAAAATATGAAATAAACAAATAAAGTCAGAAGTAGAAATTAAGGGTTGATACGAGTTGTTGGTAAGACTGAACAATGATTCAATAAAAGGTGTGCGATTTGTTTTTTCTGTAAAACGCTAAATATGTAATTATAAAATTCAAAGTTTTTTTTTATCTTAGAATAAAATTTGGCCCAATTAAAGGGACATATCGTATATATATCTCTCATAAGCCTCTCCGGATAAGGCTTTGATAAGGCGAAAACGCGTGTGGTCGATTCCAGGTTGGGCGATGAGCAGTGCAACTTTCGTCCAGGTAGAAGCACAGCCGACCAGCTATTCACCCTCAGTATAGTAATGAAGTAGTCCTGAAAGTATGACAAAGCTGTCTACAGTTATTTTGTGGATCTGGAGAAAACATGTGATGGAGTCCCTCGAGGTAAACTCTGGAGTGTTGTGGGATTGGGTGAACGGCGTTAAATCGACACCTTTTCTGTGGGAGACTTTGCCATGCGTTTTATTACATCTTCTTTTCATTGTGTATATGGATTGGATGGTACAGCGCAGCCGTGGTGAGGAACGGTTCGAATTGGGAGGCTTAAAGATAAGTCATCTCCTTTTCGCGGATGACTTAATCATCCTTGGGTTCACCCAGACTGAACTCCTTCGCGCACTAGATAGGTTCGTAGCCGTCTGTGCTGAAGCTGAGATGAGGGTTAACGTGAACAAGTTAGAGGTAATGGTAATTTCCGAAACGCTTGTTCAATGCACTCCACATGTTAGTGGAGTCCCATTGAAACAGGTGGATAAGTTTAACTATCTTGGAATTCTTCGTTGTATTGCGCGGCAGCTTGTCAAGACTGAGCTAGGAACAGCAGAATACGCGAGCCACTCAATTTTGACCAGTTACTTCTTCGAACGGAAAGGTCCATGCTTCGATGGTTTAACTCGGCATCCAAGACGTGCCATGGAATCCGAGCCATCAGGTTGGACCAAGTTCGAAATCTCACCTTTATCAGTATAGGGATAGCCCCTAAATCCGCGACTCTCATAGTGGATAAGCGGGTCATTAAAAAATGTAAGTTTGAATCTGTTTAGTTTGGACCCAGTTCTTGTCAGTTCATCTCAGAACACAGCGGAGTATGACTTTGTGTTTATGTCTTCAAGCTCATCACCACACCTCTTCGATAGTCTTGATTTTAAGAATGTGGATGAGACGCCTTTGAGTTCGGTCTAGAGGGCTCGGCAATCGCTAAAGTGTTTGCTTGGAACACACTGCCATAGACACTTTACTGGCCGGGCAATAAACGGGCACTTTAGATACATCCCGTCGAAGTTTGGGCAAGACATGGGGACGTGGGTTCTTTATATAATTTTCTGTAAATATCTAAATAAGCTATTTCTTATTTGAATTGGTTCGAAGCCACAACGAAGAAAACCGGCTTACCGGCACCAGGGAACCAGAATATGTAACATAACTACAACGAAGGTGGGCAACCGTAGCGGTGTTAACCCTAAGATTTGAACCATTGAGATGAAGTTTCTTATCTTCTGGATGTCGAGTTCAGCTAGATCGTTAAGATCGTTATAGAAGCATTCTCCGAGTGTTCTTCTTCTTAGCATCGCAAGACGGGGCATGTACATAGCAGGTGGGTCGTGGTTTCCTCTTCCTCCTCGTCCCTACAGCTTCTGCAGAAATCGTTGGGGGGGACCCCCAGTCTAAGTGCATGCCTGCCTATCAGGCAATGTCCGGTAAGGACCCCTATCAGTGAACCTAGATTTTTTCCGGTTTGTGGATAAAAGTTTCTCCGTCTTCTTTAAATCCAGGTTAGGCCAGATTTGTTTTGAAAAGAGACAAGTGCTGATGTTGCTCCACTTATAGTTTGCTAGTTTCTTGGCATCCATGTCAAGGAGGAACTAGATCGATTCGATAGGCGCAGGGGATTCCTCTAGGTTTTCAGGGAGATGCCGTCCTGCACCCTCTTTTGCCAGGTCGACTGCTCTGCAGTTGGAATTGATTCTAGCTGTGTCATAAATAAGCTGGTTTAGTGCAGTTTTAGAACTCCATTTTGCTATTAATGTCAAAAAGTTTTTTGTTTTGTTAATGACAGCAATTGCATTTTCTTAGTATTTTTCTGACTTCAACAACTTCGATGTCTTTTAGACCCTACTGTATGGAGAATCTTTTAAGCCTCACACAAAGCCGTAAAAAAAAGTCCATTATCACTCAAGTCGTGGAATTTTGTTAGTCTCGTACTATTCTATAAATATTTGCGATGATTTCACGCAAGTTTTAACCCCTTACGCTGTGTGGCATCAGTTCATTTACCGGCTTTTCATGCTTACCTTTCTGTCGTATTGCCTTCTATCTCATGAGCTGATCGTCAGATTCTAATTCCGGTTTAATATTTTTTTTTCTCTTTTTCTTCCTTTTAGGTTACCCCCCAACAATGGGATTTGACTGATATGATGTGCTGTGTTGAAAAATGTGTGATATATTGTTTATATATGTATAAATGAGAGCACAGACATATATGCTTACATTTAAGTGATTCAACAAAAGTGTTAATTAGAAAATTCAACAATCTACAAATTAAAACACCAAAATGACTGTCACATACACTGCCGAAGTTGCGACATGCAGAGGATTCGGGTGTTTCCTTAAGCTACTTCTCAGGTGAGTTTAACAGAAAAAAAACGCTTTTATTATTATTCTCTTATAAGCAAAGGTATACATATGATAATCCGCTTGTGAAATACGTACATGCAAAAAACGGCAATCGACAAATGATGTCATCGACTCGAGATGGGCTTTGTTCGTATCTCAGTCCGGTACAAAAAAAAATGGTTCGATGAATCTTCCGCTGAAAGTCATATGAGAACGATAATTAGTTAAAAAAAAAGTACTAGCTGAATCAGACTTTTCACTAAATTAACACAGATCATCTAAATCTAAGTATCTAAGTGTGTATGTTAAGCTTTAATCGGTCAAAAGGTAGATCACTAGTTTATTTTTGGCGTGTGATTGAGGAGTATCTGATGTATGTATTTCCGGTAGGTGAGTTAAGTTATGCCTATTGTATAACTCGTATAGGGTACAGCAAAAAT
The DNA here is from genome assembly GCA_917880715.2 of Matsumyia berberina. NCBI lineage: Eukaryota > Metazoa > Arthropoda > Insecta > Diptera > Syrphidae > Matsumyia > Matsumyia berberina. Next base: position 66,630,044 of record OU862870.1, read on the forward strand.
AGATATATTTTAAACAAGTTTTTGTCTGATCACTTCTACTATCTAGAGGTTGATTAAGATAAGTAAAAGCAACAACTGACATGCCCCAGTTATTTGTGTGTATTACCTTATCACCTTGATGTTTTATATAACAGATACGAGTATGTGTGTGCTGTAAGACTTGTCGCAATAATTTTTATATATTTTAGTTTGATGATTTGAATTTAATAGATGTGTTTATAGCTTAACTTTTTCGGTATAACTGCCACTAGTATCATAAAATTCATTGATAAAATTGGTAGACGGAGCTTACAAATTTAAAACCCATTTCGATGATAGTGGTGTCCGTCGAACGTACATAAATTTTGTCTACAAAAACTAGATAAGGAAAAATACAGAACCGTCTAATGAAAATGAGGTACATATAAGAGAATGTACTAGTATCTTTAACTAGAACAAGAGCCGGCTATTAAGAAAAGGAGGTTTAAAGACATACCTGTACACATTGGTTTTAATGGTCGCCGTGGCTCAGTGGTTAGTGCTTAATGGTTGCGAGAAGCTAGGCCTGGGCTCATCCCGAGCTGTGGCGTCAGCTATTTTGTTCTTTTTTTTACATTGGTTTTAAATGCTTGTGGGTTGTAGTGATGAGGAAACCAGAAACACAGAACTATGAAGAACATCTCATGTTCGTGATTTTTGGAAGAATCCGTATATTTGGCACTACTTCGGAAAGTAGGCATGAGGGCAAACTGATGAGCATTTGAGGGGTGACGCATATTCAGGGTGAAATATTAAAAAGGGTAGTTATTTCGCTGAAGCACAGTTTGTGGACGAAACGATAGAAGAGCGAAAGACAGGGAACAATCCTTCAGTATGCAATAGAGTCTATTGACTTCGCAATGTCCATATATTGCAAAAAGGAATGAGACGTACAAACAATACGTTGGATAGGATTTTATATACAGCATTTAACAGGGATATGCCGCAGTTGTTCTTGCAAAACAGGATCGGCCTTTTTGAAGATGGAGCACATGTGATAGAACAGAACTTGTCAGACTAAGAATCTGCTTTCTCTTTATGCCAGTCTTTGTCCCATGTTGTTTAATGTCAGCTATTCTTCAGGCTTTACGTTCAGGCAGAGAGCAATTGAGGCTGATGGTGGGACTCATCACAGGACACATTAACCTCGACAAACACATGCATAGACTGGGCCTCGCTGACACAGAAACATGTAGGAACTGCGAGGAAGAAGAAGAGGACCTCGAACACTTCCTATGCCATTGCACAGCCATAGCGAGGATTCGACAGAGGACCCTGGGGTCCATGTGGATACCGGACCTGAAACATCTCAACGACAAAGGAGTCGGCGGCATCCTGGCCTTCACCAAAGAAACAGGAAGATTCGCCAGACCACACGTACACTAGTGTCAACTCCATGATTGTTTCCACCTTCCCTAGATCCCTCCCAACATACGTCCCAAGCCAAGCCTATCCCTGCAGTTTCGAGGATTAAAGGAGGGGAACACAACGGGCCCAACAGAGGCCTAAGTGAAGAGCTTTCCGCTCACCCTCATATACCATACCATACCATGAACATTCACAGCCTGATCGCTCCATATCAGTGTGGCTTCAGGCCAAGAAAGTGTACCATCGACCAAATATTCACATTACGACAAAAACACCTTTCCATCGATTGTAAGTTTTGGCATCCCTGTCAAACTCGTCCGCTTGTGCGGATGACGACGGAGAACGCACGCTGTTTCATCAAGGTCGGTAACTTTCTCGTCTTTAGTCCTCAAAAGGGTTCTTTTGAGTGGCCAGTAGTGTCAGTATTATAACCCATTATTCATATTCGCAGACACTTTTTATTACACATTCAAAGAAAAATCAACAAAATTAATTAAACACCATGTGACCCCCGGTTCTTGGTGCATTAACACCCTTAATCCTATTAGTCGTAGTCTCCCGTTATTCCCTTCCTGATTTTCTACGGCATCAAGTTACATCAAACAAGAAAACGTTTTTCTGATGATATCGTTATTGATTGAATGCAAATCGGGTTATTTGTCTGGTTGTATGAACTTTGCAAAGATAACAGTGGGTTATGTTCCAGAATTTGTCATCATTCGTACGTGGTTGCCAATAAAATATCGCTGGGTTTTGATTCTCATGATGGTTGACCTACTCCAGTTTCTAGAGAATTTGTGCGATATTAACTGAGGAAATTCAATTAAATTTTATCGATTCTTGCCTCGGGAAGAGAATATTTTTTTTATTGTCTGAAATAAGGCTGCTTCTATACATTCATAAAGTCAGTGAGTCCCCAATTGGAAATGCAACGAAGAGGCTGGCAAATAAATTTGTGAATAACCTTGTAAAAGGTGAAAGAGGTTCTTCACTTCCATTCTTTCTGGTCTATTGTTTTGAGGTTCATGGATTTTTTTTCTTGCATCAAAACAGATTTATATACTTTATACATAAATTATACCGGTTGGCTGTCCCCTAGGCATCTACTTTTACTCTGAAGTAAAACAAACAAATGGATAAAGATAGTTTTAGCAAAATCTTTTTATTTCTCATTGTATCCAACCATTTTGTTTGGACGATAATAATAACGTTGTTCATGATGATTCAGAGATGTTTCTATATGTGTCCTGTCGTATTTAGTTGTACTCAGATGTTTCTCTCTTGATTTATCGATTTATTTTCATTTTTCCCTCAAGTAAAATGTGTCATTCTGTAAACACTCAATCTGAAGAACAGTATTAAGAAGTCATACAACACGTTTTCACCTTTATTGGCTCTATAGAAAAGTAAATATTATTTATTCACTTGATAACAATTAAATGAAGACACAACCCACGTTTGAAATCCCATAGCTTTGAAAGTTGTTTTGTTGGCCTCTTGAATGTTAAATGCTCTGTATTAAATGCCTTTCACTGTTAACGCCTATCAATTACTGAAAATATAATAATAAACACAACTAGAAAGGAATGAAAGAAGGCGATATGTGATTTCAGTAAATTGGTCAATTGATTTAAATTTGTTTTTATTGGCGTTCCGACCCGATGACCAACCACAGGGAGGATGTGGATACCGAATACAACATTTCTACCTCAGACTCCAAAAGAAGGTTAAATATCAAGAAGAGAGAACTGAGATGCTCTGGTTAGAAGCTAGAGTTTTACTCTGACGGATTAAATATGGATGTTGGGTCAAAAGCTGGCGTCTACTGTGGGTTGCTACGCATCGGAGGTGGCTATCCTCGCGAGGAACACCATCTATTGAAACCATAGGGAGCTCTTATTAAAGCTGAGGATACTTTTGACATCAGTATGGCTTCTAGGTAGAACACCTTCTTTGGAATAGAGCAGGACAGGTACAGAGGATTGTTTCTTCCTCCTCTTCGTCCCTGAAAGTTATGCAAAAACATTTGAGAAAAGCCCCATCCTTCTGGCATAAAGGGCGATGGGACAATGGCCAGTGAGAACAGTGGTGATGGGGTGGTTTTTTCTTACCACGAAGTTTCAACGATAAGTCGAGCTCTGCGGTGCTCCTAGCAGTACTCCGCAGAGATGGGGGAAGTTTGATATGCTAAGCGTTCCTATCCTATAGAGCAGGGGTGGCCAAACTTGCAGGCTATGTGTTCGACTTTTCGCTGAAATTGGTTACGCGTGTTATCCATTGTTCAACAATATTCATGTATGGGTATGGCGTATTTGTTATTATGTATTAATTTGTGGCACATGGGTCGACTGTAAATGCCTTCGCGGTCTACGGTTTGGCCATAGATGCTATAGAGAGACCAGTTTGTTTTACGAAAGCTTCTGAAAACCTCTTGGTCTTGTAGTAGTAGATATCTGTGGTCAGAGAAGGAGTGCTCCTCCGACACGCTCCAGTCTTTGACTAAGCAAGAGATAGAGTCGGAGACAAGAGTGATATCCGAAACCACTTGTCTATTTCGGGTTATAAAGGTTTCCTCTATTACAGAGTATGAGTATATAATCAAAAATTTGCTCACCTCGCTCATTAGTATCGGAGCTACCCCATGTATGACGCGGATTAGGACCAGATACTCTCCGTCTTTTTGGAGACAAAGAGTAAGAAGTACCCGCAGCATTGCGGCTATTGTCGGATACCACCATTACCGTGGTATTGACTTCCTCTGTCTGGCGATAACAGATCGTCTTCAAAAAGAAGAGACCTAAGTGGATAGCTACCCATCTCTGTGTCCATAAGTGAATCGAGCTAGTGGATGGTTGCAGGCTACGGTTCTAGTTGGGGAGTTACTAGAGATAATCGCTAATAGTTCGCTAGTTTGAGTAAAAGAATGGAAGTTGCCATAATTCGTAGATTATACGAGTATTGTATTTGGGTCACAACAAAAAACCTCACGGAAGTATGGACTGGTTAGTAATTTCACTATCAAGTTCGGATAATCGAGTGCGTTTCATAGGAACATTCTACTTGATTAAATGCTTTTCAAATCACAAAATTTAATTCGCCGGCATAAGACATCTATTATTGGAATATCACCTCAACAGCGTTTAAGATAATTTAACATGATAGACACATTGTCGCGTAATATTGTGATTACCATGGCTTATGACACAATTAAACGCTTTTGCTATAGCTATGTCAAATCAGTGGAGTAATTTCTTTTTTTAATCCCCAATGAGTCAAGTGATTATACGTTAATCGCGTATCACGACAAATCACACCAATTGGGCATGAACCGTATCTGTCGAGATGTAAACAAATGTTTACTTTTGTTTCCTAAAACTGATAGTACACAGTTCCGATTAGCGTAGTCCTTATCTTTCTGACAGATATGAATACTTATTGTGACACTTGCAATTCGCCACTTGCAAATGTCCCTGAGTGGGAGACAGGCAATTATTTTACTCTCAACATTTCATCAAATTATCCCCACTTGAAATGATAAAGAGAGTGTCTACTGTTGTGAGTCTATAATTTCCACTTTTGATTGTGTCATCAATGAGCCTTATCAGTGACATTTGCAAATGAAAGACCGCGGGAAGAGTTGTCTTTTCAAAAAGTGGAGAATGAGATCAGAACTTTTGTAGTGTAGTGTATTCTTTTTATAATTTATTTTTCATTTTGTTGTATTACCTACGTTTGTTTGGGCTTGCTTTTGTTTCCTTTGTCTGGCATGGCATGCGTTGGCAGCTGAGTGATATGTAGATTGCATGCAAATCAGCTTCAGAATGCATAGTACATATATGTATATTCATGAAGGTCGTTGGTCAATTGCAGGCGAGTCCAAATGTCCATAAAAACGAATGTCATGTTAGAAATTTAAAGTGCAACACGAATTGCAGTTAATTGTAGTGAGAACAATTAAATGGATGAGACTTACCTATTTTCAAATTGTAACTTAGGGGAAAACTAGAATTTTTCAAAATCAGGGTCATTTTCGTATTAGTAAATAGTTTTCTCTGATAGTGAACCATCAGATAGTCTGCGCCTTTTATTAAAGAAAACTTCGCATAGAATCCTTTCCTAGGTTAGGTTAGGTAAGTGGGCAGACAATCATTTTTTTTCCGCACTCCTCTCTTTCCTAATTTCAAAAACATGGTATATTGGATTACTCATTAAATCAACAATCAACTTAAAAGTAAACAATAATCGTCGTCGTCTCTCGATCGGCATAAACAATTACACCCGCTGCCAACGGAATCAACTACGGAATCATGTCTAGGAACCCAACGTGAGCTCTTCTCGACAGCATCTCCCTCACAAGCCTCGATTTTCTTCTTCTTAACTTACATAGGTTGTGTTGTCATGCAACTGATCGTCTCTGCATTTGCTGCATAGGTAAACAATCGTCATTCAGATGATATTTTAATATATTGTGGCCACTAAGCATATTTTTATTACTCCGAGTGCAATTCTGATCACAAAAATGCACTTTAAAACAATTAAGAACGCTCAAGCCAGTAACAAGGAGTTTTTCTATTCATGCTTCGCTGTGAATCAAGTAACACCGGGGTGGGACCCTCTCTTTGTAGTTTTTTTTTTTAAATTTTGGTTTGAGACGGTAATTAAGTACCGTCGACAATTGTCATTCCATTGAAATCTCTTGTTAGGTACCGACAATGAACACTTACTTTGCCATTAGAATTTAAACGGGTGTGTAATTCAATAGCTCGGATATATAGATTTAAAAGTCATTATTTATTTATTACTTTTGTTAGGAATTATTATCACAGGTAGCACTCGTAACTAACTACATTTTTGGAGTATCTCATTTTTATTTAACACTTTTTGTTTGTGGGATATCGCTACAGTCAGGTTGCACTCAAAGCGCTGGAATCGAGGGTTATTAGATCCGAAACATTCGGGAATTGCGGCCTAAAGAATTATGCGCTTTGTGCACAATAGCGTTACACTGTGTTAGGTGCTTGGACACAGTAAAATATAGTGGGAATGAACTTGCAGATGAACTGGCAAGAGCTGAGGTAGCCATGCTGACGAGGACGTATTCATTAAACCACACTCTTGTGTCGTTAACCAATTGCATTACTTACTTACTTACTTAAGGCGGTGCTACAGTCCAGGGTGAAGCTGGGTCTTCAGCCAGGTCGATCTTTCTCTACCTCTAGTTTTACAGGCCAAGTTGGCTTTCACTTGCGTGCGCCACCTGAGTCGCAGTTTTCCTCTACTGTGTCGTCCCTCGAGTGTGGATTCAAAGATTTGCCGGGCCGAATCATTGATGTCCCACCGCTCTACATGACCCAACAACTTCAGTCGTTGGCCCTTCACTCTTCTGGCTAAGTCGATGTCGCTGTGTAGTTTGTCGTTGTATCTCCTCATCCATTCACCGCCTATGCAGACGGGATTGAAAAACACCCGAAGAATTTTCCTCTCAAAGCAACCTAGAGCAACATCATCCGCTTTTAACAGGGTCCATACCTCTGTGGTCACTTTAGTCATTTGAGAGAAGGATTTGCTACTCAATTGCTTTCTTAGCCGAAAGAAACAGCGTTTGCTTGATATCAGCACTGGTGTCGTTGTCAGAATTGATAGCGGAGACTAGGTAAACAAAGTCCTTAACTAATTCAAAGTTGAGTGGATATACATATGTACTTGTTGACAGCGTATACTTGGCCTTATGCTCATTGACCGCTAAACCCATCTTCGTCGCTTTCGTCTCAATACTCACTAACGCACCAGTGACATCACGATGCGTTCTTCCGATTATCTCAATATCGTCGGCGTATCCGACTAAATGGACGGACTTTTGAAAGATTGTACCTCTGGTGTTGGAGCGTGAGTTTTGCACTATTCTTTCAAGAACGATGTTGAAGAAGTCGTACGACAGAGCGTCGCCTTGTACAAATCCTTTTTTGACACCAAGAGTTTCGGTCAGATCTTGACCGTCTCAGATAGAGCAGCGTCCATTCTTGTAAAACTAGACATTACTCTTTATAGCTCGTCTCCATAAATGCTGTCAAACGCGGCTTTAAAATCGATGAGGAGGTGGTGAGTATCTTGGGTTTTCTGCAAGATCTGTCGCAGTGTGAATATTTGGTCGATGGTGGACTTTCCTAAAGCCACACTGATGTGGACCGATCAGGTTGTTAACGAACGGCTTCAGGCGTTCACACAACATGGCAGATCTTGAAAGCGATGTACTGAGGATCTCCTTTTTTAAGGATCGGGCAAGCAATGCTGGGGGCATACTTTCCTCCGACTATAATTTACAGATGAGTTGGTGCATGCTTCTTATCAAGTCATCGCCTGCCGCTTTAAACAGCTCGGCAGCTAGGATTCAACTTAGCAGGACACCCAGGGTATCAAGAGCTCTTTTGCCGACGCAAGACTGAAGGAAAACTAGGAAATTCTCAACTAAGTAGGTCGTATTGCCTTTTGCAAAATCATGCCATGAGACTGGGAACCACGATCTCATGTAAATGCAAATCCTTCACCTGTTATTGAATCGCCCATTATGTATAAGTAATTGTATTTATTTATTTTCTTATCTAATTATGTAATTGAAATAAGTAGCTTATCATTTCCAACTGTTTAAGCTCTTTCATGCATAAGTGACTGTTCAAAATGCCTTGTGATTAATGTAGCTATTAACTTGCCGGTCACTCAACAACATTGTTAGTGTTACACCTAAGCTTAAGTGGATGCCATAATTTTTATATTTCATGCGTTAGAAAAGGCACGACATATCGCGATAAAAATTAAGCAATGAGCAGTGTCCAATGGCGCGTACATCAAACGTGTAAAATTATCTAGAACGTTTATTATTTTATTACTGTGACAGACACATTCGATTGGTAATTAAAACAATTAATTCTGCTTAAGGCAGGTCTCACGTAATACAGCTATCGAGGAGAAATATTACATCAACTCATAAATAGTAGGAGTCAAGGAGTAGAAGATTTAGAATGGAATTTATATTTCCGAATTGATAGAGGTTTTATTGAATTGAAAGCTCGGTTCAAAGTACCGGTTAACAGATTCAAATCACTCAGCTACAGTTTAAAGTAATAAAATGCAAAACCACGCGGAAGCTTTTGAGACTGGTAGTGATTTAATTGAAATGTGATGTCGGAGTTGAATAATAAAATGACGTAATAGGTTACCGATCCACAAGTATACAAGTCACATTCTTTGACCAATTAAGCATTCACTCTCACAGATCTCATAGCCTGATAGTCTATTTTATTTATTTATTTTCAGGTGGCGAGGAAGTATTTACAAATTAGTTTGGCTGGACTTATTATTTTTCCTTCTAGCCTATTATATCCTTAATATAACCTACAGAACAGTCTTGGATGAAAACCAAAAAAAGTAAGTAGTGCAGGGATTTAAATAAAAAAAAAAAAACATTTCTAACTATTCTGTGTTTGTACGTTTGTTTAGAGTGTTCGAAAGTATTGTTCAGTATTGTGCAGCTTACAGTAATCTCATTCCACTGTCCTTCGTGCTTGGTTTCTACGTGTCAATTGTTATGACCCGATGGTGGAATCAATACACCAGTATACCCTGGCCGGATCCTATTGCGGTGTTTGTCAGCTCTAATATGCATGGTCAAGATGAACGTGGCCGTGTAATGCGTCGCACGGTGATGCGCTATGTGTGCCTTTGCCTCACAATGGTGCTGATTAATATATCGCCACGAGTAAAGAAACGCTTTCCTAATTTAGACAATCTCGTTGAAGCCGGTCTTCTAGTCGAAAACGAAAAACTAATTATTGAAAGTCTTAATGTAAAGTTTCCAAGGCATTCCAAACACTGGCTGCCAATTGTATGGGCAGCGAGTATAGTCACTCGGGCACGTAAAGAAGGCCGGATACGTGACGATTTTGCAGTAAAGACAATCCTCGACGAATTAAACAAGTTCCGTGGTCAATGCGGTCTGTTGATCTCTTACGATACAATAAGTGTACCGCTTGTATATACACAAGTGGTTACTCTGGCTGTATACTCTTTTTTCTTGACCTCAGTGATGGGCCAGCAATGGGTTGAGAACAAGGAGGTGTCCGATGGATATATAAACAAGATTGACTTGTATTTCCCAGTGTTTACAACATTGCAGTTTTTCTTCTACATGGGTTGGCTTAAAGTGGCCGAATCTCTGATAAATCCCTTCGGCGAGGACGATGACGACTTCGAGGTTAACCAGATTCGTGAAATACGTCTTTCGTATTAAGATAATCAACAAGTCTTCTCCCATAGGTCAATTGGATGGTGGATCGAAACCTTCAAGTTTCCTACATGATTGTTGACGAAATGCATCATGAACATCCGGAACTTATAAAGGATCAGTATTGGGATGAGATCTTTCCCAACGAACTACCATATACAGTGGCTTCAGAACGTTTCCGCGAAGAACACCCAGAGCCGTCAACAGCTAAAATTGAAGTTTCTAAAAATGCTGCAATGCCCACCGCTCTGTCGAGTGTGAAGATTGATGAAATGGTTGGTAAAACAGGTCAAACGCAGGCTGTTAATTATAAATTCCCAGAAACGGACACCATCGAGGAGGTTAGAATCAATTTCGGACTTTAATTCAGTGTTCTATGACACATTGACTAAAATTCAAAAGAATGCAAATGAATACTTGTTTCTTTTCAAGACTAATTAAATTCAATTACTTTTAGCATTCGGTGATTGGTATGACTGTCTGAGCAAAAAAATTCTCATTACTTAAAGAGAGCTTGATTCGAACTTTTTGTTTTTTTTTTTTTACGGTTGGCTAAGAGAAAAGATTCCCGTTTGAAATGGCCCTCTATCTGTTGCTACGCTTCCTTTTAAGATTAAGTTTTATGTGCACCTTAACAGTCAGATATCTGAAATTACTTTTCTCTGAACCACTCCGTTGTGAAAATTAGTTACATACATCATCGTCGCGTGACCCAAATTAATTGCATGATTTCCTCAAGATCGTTTCGTATACTTTTACTTGACTCAACGTGTTACATGATCGAAAACACTTGATGACACATCGCTTTGTGGTAAAAATTTCCGTTGTTTCATTGAGTCAGCCAACAAGGGGTGATAGAATTAAGTCAAGTTCGAATCAAGCTTTTGTAGTAGCAATAGCAATGCCTTGGCTAAAATTACATCTTTCTGGTATTTGGTAAAGTTTAAATGAAATTGAACAAAAACAACAAAAACGTTTCAGAATTCAACAAGATTAAAACTTCCTGGTCTTTGTTTGGGTGGCGGTTCATCGAGGTAAGACGTATTCTAGGATCCATTCGGGGAAAAGGCTCGTTGCGTGGACAGGTAAAAATAGTGTTTTGTAATGGGACAAACAATAACATATTGACGAAACCAAATTGCTAACATTTGCTGTTGAATTCTGAAACTTTTGAGTGTTGTTCGCTTTTTGCTTCGCGCTAGGTTGTAGATTTGTGTAAATGAAAAGGTAAAATATAGCTTGCCGAATAAAACGTAGTTTGTGACTGCGAAACGACATGGTTAACTAATTTCTTTGATTCTAATTTCCTTCTTATACTGATTGCACTCCTTCTAACTCTGTTCTCACTCTATCCGCTGTTTAACGTGAATGCACTAAGTGTGTTGGTGTCCTGGAATTTTTGAAAATTTGTAGCTCTGTGGTTTGAACATAAAGTACTAACCACGTTTTTAGTTTCCCAAAGTAGATGCGAAATCAAATGATAACTCTTTGTGTTTAGGTGGACGATGCAGCCAGTGGAATACACTTCACAGCTGGTAATGGCAAAACCAGGCAAGGTTCATCGCCAAGCTTGGTTAGTCTAAGCGGAACCATATCTCGAGTGAATACAGTGGCGTCTGCGCTCAAACGGTTCCTTAGTCGTGACGATACCCGTCCTACATCATCCACACCAACTGCCGAGCAGAATAACTACCGCTTTCCGGGATCAGCCAGTTCGGCAAGTCTAGCGCCGCAGCCAGGCTCTAAAGTTCCAGCGAGTGGAAGTATGAGGATTACAGACCAGGTAATCGAAGAAGTTGATGAACAGATGACGATAACATCACAGCGTGCCGGTGATCCCTCAAGACCGAATGTAAAAGACATATTTGGTGGTAGTGGTGAAATGCCTCCGCGTTCAGAGCCAATGGATGTTCCTAGACATCCGGCATACGGGCGGGCTCAGTCAATCGTGGAACCATGTCTGTTCCCTCCAGGCGGAGTTGATGCTTTACTGTCGAGTTCGGCACCTATTTCGCGGATGGGGGGCCTAGCATCGCAAACAGTACCAAGCTCACCGATGGGTGATAGTTCGAAGAGTTTATTCCAAACAAGTGAAAAGGATACTGGAAGCAGGGAGACAGGTAAGACTTACTACTTTTTGCACATTTTATTTCCCAAATCTGCTGAAATATAGGATCAAAAATTAAGTTAGTCTCTTGGTACTCTGAAAACAAATTTATTATTCAAACTCGATGTCCGACTTTTGAGGAAAATAGAAAGCTTCTGTGGCTTCATGAAAGATACACCTCCCAAAAGTCGGAAGTCGCCAGGAAGAGTGAAGTTTTATCAAACACCTTGGAAATCCCTAACACACTGCTAAGGGAGACTGCTTCTCCTGCTGGATTTAAGTTTGTTTTCGGCGTACTGCTACTTTCTGTTTATCACATAAGTTCATGTCTATGGAATAATCCAAGCACAATTAATTCACAACCAATTTCATAATTTCCATTCTCATTTAATAAAATTTCCCCATTGGTGCAGTGCGTATGGAAGGACCAAGCAACTTTCGTTGGTTTGTTTCACCGGGTAAATAAACACAAAACATTATTTATAGAATATTACAAAGTTCATTCACTTGAAAGTACTCGTAATGATGTTCTTAAAAAAACTAACAAATTTTAGATTTGTTTGCAGAGTTTGTGTGTTGAATTAATACCCCTGCTAGCCGTGTTTTTTGCGTTTTGTAATAACTATGTAGTTTGTGAGACAAGCATGAAAATAGAGTGTTAGCACAAACTTGGACTTTATTTTCAAACGTAACTTTGTATTCCTTTTATTTACAGTGGAAGATTTTGAAACAAAGTCGAACATTGATGCCTCGGAAGAGGATGAATTCGAAAAATTGCGTGTAGCGCGCGAAAAGGAGCGTTTGGAGCGGCAAAAAATCAAACTTGCGAGATCAATCAGTACTGCTCCCGGTATAACACTGGATGGAGAGATTGCTTCAGATCAGCCAGCTTCATCTACTTCTGCACAACCTGGAGAATCATCGACCGATGCTTGTACCGAAGGGGACAACGAAAAGACACCAACAATTGAAAGGACTCCGTCGCAGCCAAATTTATAGCGCGGCGATCGACCCCTAGTCTTGTTTTATTTTCCAAGCGATTAGCACTGGAGACTTTCACTCTGTAAATATTTGCAACTAGTTTGCACGTAACTCATGTTTTATTTTTATTTTTAATTCAATTAATACTGTTTAGGTATTAAAAAGACAATTAGTGCATACGTATGTATATCTTAGAGTTGTTTTGCTCATGAACGAATCGTTTTATTAAATCAACTTTTCACCCCAGTTTAATAGTTACACTAGATAAAATTTTGTGGTAGTATTCTCTGTTAACGAATGTACATAAAACGTTGCTTCTTCTTTAATAATACCGAGCGACGTTTTTTTTTTTAAGTCAAAAGAGACGAATCAACCCATGTAAATATAAGTAGACCCCAAAGTTGGATGAGGTGGTTGATTTAATTGGTTAGAAAAAAGCATCTCTTCACCTTCATCATCTCAATTGAACGATTCGATTCTCCAAAACTATGTATCACTTGTATTTTGCATGAAATTTTTTTTTACATAGAAATAAATATGACCTCTTTTTACTTAATCGTCCTAGGTAACTAAACTTAATTGAACACAGCTTTTTGAAGTTAGTATTTGCTTTTAGGAAATAGAAAAAAGAGAAAAATTGCTCTCAAATTAATTATTGCCTTTCGAAACCGAATGCCTTTGGAATACAGTCAACTCTGTGAACGGTCTCAAAAACAATTAAATGTTCAATTATTTCAATTAAATTACGACGTAGGGCTTACCATTTAACGTTTTCTTTTTTTTGTTACCATTTTAGCAGCTCACGAGCTATTTAGTGTTTAGTATTAAACAGTATAGTATTATTGAGTAACTATAAATAATTTATAAGCCAACTGCAATTGAATAATCTATTTGTAGATTAATTTTATGTATTTATAATTCTTTTTATATAAAAAATTGTAATGCTAGCGAAAATGAATGTGAATGAAAATTCAATTATTGTTCAGTCAAAGAGACAAAAGATCATTTTATAAATAAAGATTTAAAAACAAATTTACAGAGATCAACAGGTCTATTTGGTAAGTTGTAAGTTTTCTGCAATTCCTTGATATATAAAGGCTCAACTCGGGAAGCATCACACAACACCAACTCCGAAATCAATTCAATTACATCAATGTTAAATGCTCAAATCATTCATCAGAAACATTTTTGAATCACCCACCAGCGCTCAAGGCCCATCCTAAACATATACCTAGTCCCTTCTCGCTTCTGAAGCATTAAAATTAACAAAAATTCATAAAAACGTTGTCTAGAAGCACGATAAATAAAAAAGTCTATAAACATTTTAAAACACCGTTTTTTTCTTTTTTAAAACTTTCAGAAATTTGACGTAATTTGTCAAAAACTGTGAATTTTTTTGTGTCTGGCCGCATAGCGGTACACGTTATGAAATTTCTGGGGACACCATCTTGTAGAACGACCTTGAGAGCACAAAACTGCATCCCAACTTTTTCAGCCCCGATCCGCCTTTTCGAAGCATTTGAGAGAAACTTATGTTAAAAAATTGAAGGCGATACCTACTTTTTTTTTCTGAGCGCCTAGTACATCAGAAAAACTTGAAATTCGGTCAAAAGTAACTATGCACGACATCGGTGATGGTAATTTTTTTAGAGCTCGATATCTAGAGAATGCATGAACCTGATATAAACGTCAAATAAAAAAGCGGAGCGCCTATACGGAATCCATATTGTTCTAGTTTAATTATAAAACAAATAGGAGTTTTCTTTTTCAATAAAATACCTTTATTACGCGATGTTAAACTTACATAAAATCTATCCACTATTTATTCTATGTACAATGCAAGAAGAAAAGCAATCGCTGTTTATTGTCCATCACGCTGCGTATATGAGCAAATTATCAAAAAATAGAAAGATTTATGTTTGTTCCTTAGCAATTAGTAGGTACAATTAAATTGAAAATAAGTATACAATTTTGAAACTTGATTAACTCGCGATTTAAGATCATCCAAATGATCAGATAAGTTTGGCGATTCAAGGAAGGTGGAAGTTCGAGATAATGCCACGCTGTGCATCTCAGGCGGCAACTGCTGGTAACCCCTTGCTAGAATGCTCTACCCGATTTTATTCCTCTCGTTTTATGGTACGAACAACCTCAGCAAACAAAGTTTCAAAACTTTATACTATTTTTCTTAATTTTTAAAACTACAAGTATGATAAAATGATAAACTTATGCGAGTTGTGGACGTATAAGCGAAAGGCAACCACGTATATTTCCTTGTTTTTTTATTTAAAAATGTACATTCTGTTCGCCCTTCTTTCAAGACATAGAAAAATAAAATCAATTAAGTAAAACAAAGACGTTCCCTCTTTTAAGCCCGATTGTCTAAACCATAACATTATAGCATCCCGAAACCCTTCGAATAGTTTATTGCTTTCAGTAATCTCTCTTCTAACTTTTCTCTGCTGCTATACTCTGGTAGGAGTAACACATTGAAACAGGTATGACTTGTGGGCAAACGATCACTGTCCGACCCATGGCGAGTGATAAGCAATTTAAGACGACTTAGTCCGCCGACAGGTACTCGATCTGAACCGGTAGTAAATTCTAAAAGCTTTCTCTTCGACTCATCTGGTAGAGAGTGCACTATACTCCAAAAGTCTTTGATGATTTGGGAATCGCTCGTGTATCCTCCTTCGTATTCTGTCGATTTCTCCAGTTCCACAAAGTCGAATTTCTTTTTAAAAAAAAAAAAAAGCACAATAAAAAGCGAAACAAAATATTTTTATCATCGACTTACTCTGCTGCCACAGACGAGCAACTCAATCTCCTCGGGACGGAAAAGCAATTTCAGTGGAGACTCATCTGTAACCATTTCAAATCCTTTCTTAAACGCCTTAAACTGTCGTTCAATGCTCTTGTTCAACAAGAAATCACTATACAGATCGACAAACTCCCGTTTGCTTTCTTGATTTACAGGAATATCATCGCCATTTGGTTTCAGCTCATGCTCCACTGATTCACCGAACACATTGCTATAGGTTATTTTAAAGGTTTGCATAAAAACTTCCTCCATATCGTTTTCTTCGTAATCAATTATTGACTTCAAGCTACGATATAGCGTAGGATTCCAATCGGCTAGATCGTAAAACGAACCATGCCCGCCCATAAGCTTGCGATAGACAACCATAGGGAAATTCACAGCCAGAATAATATTGTTATAAATAGCTAAGCCTAAAACTATTCCTATTAGTGTAAATTGGGCCTCATTTTCGAACGATGTTGAGTTAAACCTGCGGTGAAAGTAAACTAGAACGTGTCATTGTTTGATAAAAATGAGAATGATCTTACCACACAGTCTTCGTGTCCTCCTGATAAGTAAACATACCAAAATCAGGATTGAAAATTTCCTCTACGACTAACTGGAAAAACTCCTTTGATACCCCACCTTCGTCAATGCCTTGCTCGCCCACAAATTCCACTACAAGTTGCTTTTTGAAATCTTTTGGACTGCCCATGGCAACCATCTCCAACTGCAGAGGAACGAAATTTAAACTTCTTCAAATTTACTAACAGAACAAAAACGTACCTCAACCAGAGCATCATCAATAATGTGTTCACGACGAACTTTTAGCTTTAGGTACGGTCTTGGGCCAATTTCGTTATCCCCGCCAAAGTAGTTGGCCAACGTGTATAGCGATAAGTTGCGTTCGCTATACATTCGAATTCGACTATCGTAGTACAGCGCGATGACCTTTTTCGCCGGCGTTAATATAAACGAGTACAACATGAACGTAAAATCTGACTCTGGTAAATGAAAACAATTGTTAATGAAAATTACGCTGCTCTGCTCTGGAAACATACCCTCTCCGTTGGAGTCCAGCAACAGATTCTTGTATGCTAAGTAATCTCGATCCATTTGAATCTCTTCGCTTAAGGGTTCATTATAAAACTCTTCAAACGGCACCAGTGGTACCCGACAGTCTAATGCCGAGACCCCCAATTCCGACTCTAGCTTATCCTCGGGAAACTTCGGTGTAGTTGGCTTTGTAGCCTGCTGGTAGAAAAAGTAATCATCGTCTTCTAATGTTGATGGCGCCTCTGTTGACTCCGAATCACTTGATTTAGTTGTCTCTAACTGACCAGCGAGAATGTTGGCAAAGAACGCTATCTAGAATCAAAAAAATACAGAGTTGTCCGCACTTTTCACATAACTCTCTCAATTGACATGTTTTACCTTTAACGTTTTTGTTGTCGCTGTAATGTAAGTGTTTAATTGTACAAGACCGTCATCCATAATAACCTCTAACGTTATCAGCTGCTGCAAAGATTGTATGAGGCTGCAGAGATTATCTCTAGAATGTTTGGCCCAGATTCTAGCAAGCCTAGCTCGCAGCGAAACTGGCAACAGCGATGCAGCTTTACATACTGTTGGCAGTGCACGTTCCAAATAATCCGGAGCCGCTACAAGGTCAAGTTATGTTAAACCATTGAGACAAACATATGTGATTTTCTTACCAACACGAGTTATTTCGAAGGCAATGACGAAACAGTGCAGCATGCCTTCCTCGAAATAATTGTTTATTCTTTTCAGCCTTAGATCACTACTCACGTCGATAAACAGTCTATCTACAGCGCCATTGATAGCTTCAACAATCGCTGGGTTATTCAATTTGAACAATTTGACCAGAGATCTTCTGAGGCTGGCTAAATCTACAGTTGTATCACTAGGATCCTTAGGCTTCTCTTCCTTTTCAGCACTACTATCCTCATCTTTGTCAGTCTCACCTTCTAATGTACGCAAGTCTTCTTTTTTTAATGATTTCAAATCAGAGTTACCTGCTTTTTCCAGCAATTTATCGATGGGTTCGGTCATCTGACGCATAAAACTTTTGCTGAGATGCTCAAAACAGGAAAAAGTTTCATCGAGCACACGTGTTAATTCGGCGTAAGAGTCTTGCTTCTTGCATTTCTTTAGAAGCTCATCGATAATTTTTTCATCCAAATGAGTAAGACTGGACGATGATGTGACACTCTGAGTTGGTTTCGTACCCTTTAGAATAAATGATGTCGGAGTTTCACATAGAAACTGACTAGATGTTGACGGTTGAGCGGTAGTGGTGGGAATTTCATAAGGATTTTGGGCAGATATTGCTTCACTTGTGGAAATATTTGTATTGCTACTGCTTGTAGTCGTGCTGCTACCTGTGCTATCACTCGGCGATGGCAGCAGTGTTTGGCTGTAAAAGATTTGAAGATTTTATATAAAAGAGTGCTTTGCGGGAGTGTTAATAAATATCTACCATTCACTAATGAGCCTGCTCGAAGATGGCACTTCACTTAAATCTGCAGCAGTGACTGATGTTCTTGCCACTTTCGATGGTTGGCTGTAGGAATCACATAACTTCGCATCCTGAGAGAACAATTGTATGGCACGAGCAGCAATTTGATTTGGTGTCATCTCTTCCACCTCTCCGCTGGAAGCGCAATATTTATTAGTACATTTGGGATTCCCACATCCCTTTTGCAGTTGATAGAAATATTTTTCGATTAATTCTTTAACTGCGGTGCGCTTCATGTCGGGTGTATGATTGCTAGATGTTGGCGACGTTGTGGCAACTGTCGTTGGTGTGCTTGTGGGAGTTTTGTCTGGATTATAATTGATTTTTGATGGAGTTGAGATTGATGAGTTTTCTGAAGAATTTGTGTTTGTTTGATGGGATTGTTCGACACTGTAAGACGACGATTCTTCAGGGAATCTATAAATTATAGAAAAATAGTTTCGATATTAGAGAAGGGAAATATGTAGAAGAAATACTCCAGAATATAATAAACTACTTTTAACAGGTGTACGTCCTGCCTAAGTTCTGACACCGTTTACGACTCACTTCTAGGAGTCTGTGGAAACAATTTTGCTAATGGGGCATACGAATAGGTTTGTATATACATACATACATACGTATATTAAAAAATTAAGTCCATGTTATGAGCATATACAAGAAGCGTGGCAAAAAAAAAAGACACAAAAGCAATACGATTTAAATTTTCCTTCGAAAGATATTAAAAATTGGCACCGGCCGGAGATGTAGTAAAACGAAAACAAAAGAAATTCATGCCGATATCTAGAGATCAACAAAGAGGTTATTAACACCCACGAATGTCGCGTCAAACAACGGGTAGAAAAGTGTGAACATTTATCAGGAAGAAAAACAAAGAAAATCTCCGCGTTTCAAGCAATTTCCGTACATGAATTGGTAATAAGGTTAGAATTTGGAAAACACCAATATGCATATACAAAAGGCGTACCTACCTACCTGAAATTGGAGCGAATAATAATAAACCTTAAGTCGAAAAATAAATGTTATAAATAGAATAACAAACTGAGAACAAAACAACGTGCAATTTATACATACATAGTTCTTTTCTTACCTTGAAGCTTCGCCGTCCGTGTCTTTGCGTTCGGAGTTCATCAAAATCTCTGAATTGTATGTTGCCTTATTTTAGTTATAATTAATATTCCTTTCCTCAGCTGTTGATGAGTTATTACTGCTCTGGGGAGTAAAACTCTGATCCACATCCGGCGTGCCTCGTAATATCAGCTGCTACACCTACTCTTCGGATCAAAATCCTCTGCTCTACGTAGATATGTAAAATGACTGAAATTACTTTTTTTCAGACAGCCAAAGACCTTTGTTTTTGTTGCTCGTACTTTTTGACGATGATTTGAAGTATTTGTTCTTTGCTTCCTTCGTCGTCTATTGATTTTATTTTTAATTTGTACGCTTTGTTGTTGATCGAATTGAAATTGTTATCAAATGTCGTGACAAAAAAATGTTTTGAAAAGATTATTGATAATATTTCATTATAAGCTTAATATTTAAAGCAAAGAAAAATTAAAAGGAAAACAACAGCAGTATCCGCACTGTGATCAAATAGAAATTCACAGACAAAATACACTCTTTTGAGAAACTGCGATAGGGCGATAGTTAGTGGGACTTTCTTTTTGAGTTCTGAGTCTGACAGCTGTAATTACCCCGTCTACACGACGAATTTAAGAATCGAATTGAATTGGACTTCAAATTAAATTTGCGTTTTCGCTTGCACCGAATTCAAGGAGAATTCATTCTGACATTTGCTATTTGTGCCAACCAATTTTCTCACATCCGCCATTGTGGTATTATGATGTCACGCGACGAGTTACGTAGTGTTTCCATCATGCATTTTTCTTTTAAAAATGTCTTGTCTTTCTGCAACGTAGTGGGGCTGTCGGAATGACAGGTATCAGTACTCCCATAACAGTAGAATTATCGCGAGAATAAAGATGCCCGTTAATAACTTAGAATACTTATAGCTTTTCTAATATAACCAGATATATTCGAAATACTTTTTTTCAGATTTTTTTTTATAGAAGACATTTAAGACGTCGTGTTTTGTTTTCTGGCAAAACTGGCAAAAAATAATTAAAGTTCAAAGATCTGACGTCACTGCGAGAAAAAATCTGCTCTTTTCTTAAGCTGTCAATTTGAATTCTTGAATCTGCGTTTACACGCATAACTTGAATTTGATCATAGAAATTTTTCTGACCGAATCGAGGTGTTCGAATTCAACTCAATTTGCGTTTACATGAGACTTAATTCGAGTTGAATTCAGTTCGCTGTGTGAAGGGGCTAATCTGCCCCGTGATGATTGTCATTTCTCCGTGGCTGTCATGTGTGTTTTTATTCGATTGAAAGGAACTAAGAATTGTTTTGTAAATCTAATCTAAGTCAATTGCTTTTATATTATTTTGTTCAGAGATCATGGCAAAAACCAAAGCAACTAAAGCGAGCATCTCATCTACGGTAATTTCAAGAACAATACACAACGCTAATATGATAACTCAAATCTTTTATTTCTAGGACAGCAAGGACTACAGCTCATTTAAAACAGTTCTGCTCTATTGTTCCTTCATCGTGCTCTTTCCAATTCTTACATTCTTTTTCTTAAAATCATTGGTTCTTGATAATTTATTTGTATTAGAAGAAGTGAGGAGCAATATTTACTCTGCAGTTGGGGCCGTTGTGTCTCTGCATCTGGGATTAGGTCTATACATATATAGAGCGTACTTTGTAACTACAAGTTCCATAAAGGACGACTAAAAAATGTTCTGTGTTTCCAATACAAATTCCAAACAATATTTATAAATGCACACCTATATTTCGTATAGTTGAGCAGAAGATAAATGTTAAATAAAAGTTTAAAGGCGACTTTAATATACATACAAACATAACATAGATATGTACTGCGTTAACTTATTTTTACAACCAGGTTTGAATTAAATATTTGCACAAAATCATTTAGTATGTTTATGTATCTGTCCATGTGAATAAAACGTGGGAGAAATAGGAAGAGAACTCTTTGCTATCGTGTCTTGGCATTCCTAGAAGCAAATTCTTGTAAATGGTTTTTCAATTTGCTATGTTAAGGCTTCCGTTCTTTAAAGCTGCTGTGATTTACTAAAGTGGAGTAATTCGTCTGCGAATGATCAATAAGCGTTGGTGTTTTGATTGAAGTAGGACAGGCTGCTCTGCTCAAATCTTCGTAAAATCCTATACGAACTAAACATACACATATTTATGTAAATAAAAATGTCCGCAGGACATATAAAGCTTTAATTTATTTAAATGAATGGCATATTAGTTTTACATATTTAAACTCATTATATAAATTGACATTTGTTAAACAATTTGCAATATAGTCTTACTCTCCTTATCAGAGTTCATATCTGGTGAAGATAATGACGTCATCATTATTTTTTCTTTTGGCAATTTTTGATTACATGTCTTGTTGCTAGGAATGCCTGCTTGTCTTCCTGAAGCATGTGAGCTCGTCAAATTATCGGCAGACTGTGATCGTTCAATCATATTATCAAGTTTTAAAAGAGATGAGATTGTCAGCTCTTGAATTTCTTTTGAACTTTCATTAGCTGGCCTAATGCCGTCGCTGAGAGATGTTATGCTAGTATCGCGTAAATCAGTTCTGGATTGCTGACAACAAACCTTTTCAATACAGTCATTTGTATTGCATTGAACTAAACATTCTAGAGAAGCCGGTGATCTTCTCTCTTGGAACTCCGGCTGTATAGTTACAATTGTTATTCCTTGGTCGATGAAAAAACACCTGACGTCTTCAATAATTTTCGTATAAAGCTTTTGGCTTTTAAATTTTATATGAACTGTGGACACATATTTATTTGCAGTCAATTGCCAAATATGAAGGTCGTGGTAGCTGATGATTTCTGGAAATTTTGATCCCAAGGTTTGTTCAAAAATTTCCATGTCTATGGAACCTGGTATCGTTTGTAGCAATATAAGACAGGATTCTTTCACTGAAAAGGAATACACATATAGAATATTTCAATATAATAAAAAAAGAATAAAACCAAATTTCAGTTAAATATACTTACTATAAGGATAACTGAGCGTGACAAGGACGACACAAGAAAATATTGATAAAACTGGATCGATGAATTTGGCCGTGTGCTCATCGTTTGAAATATAAACAATAAATGCGCAAACAATAACAAACATCGTACTGGATACATCACGAAACATTTCAACTAAGCTTTGTTTGCTTCTTTGTAATGTAGTGTTAGCCCCTTCCGGACTATCTACTACCCCTGGCCTTGAAACTTCTCGAAGACCTTTTCCAGTCATTTTTCCATTCGTTGATATTCCATTATCAAGTATTACATCTCCACTGGGGGTCATATGCAAAAAACTAGCTTGGTGCATTGTATATCCTCCAATTAGAAGATAACAAACGCCATTTAATATCAGACCGATGAACCCGAGAATCATAACGGGAATAGGTAAATGCATTGAGTCCTGATGGTCGATGTGCACAAGCGTCTGCAAAGCTTCTACTAACAGTGAAAAGGAGAGAGACGCGAGTATGATGCACACTATTAGCATGGTCAAAACATCTATCCTCGTCCAACCGAATGTATTCCTTAGCTTCCTTTCACGACATTCAATGTCACGCAATGACTGTTCTTCAACACTTAGATTTACGCAAGTAAATTTATCTTCTTCATTACTAGAACTACGGTTATATTTCTTTTTTAAACCGCAATCTATATCTTCGTCAGTGTTGTTACTTTTACTATGCTGGAATTGAAAATTATTGTTAATTTTTCTACTCGAAATGTAAAATTAAACTTAGTATAAACCGTAGTTTTTTTTCAATTCGACAATTTCTGTTAAATTTTTATAATAAATATTTTTATTTGTCGGGTTCTGTTTGAAAACGACTGCGATCCACGATTATAGTCAGACATTCTAAAGAACGGAAATATTCGTGTAGACATTTTGAATGAGATGCTATAAAAGAGACTTCTAAACGTCCCATAAACTATAAATTCGTGCAAGTTACATATGCACATACATACATACATACATATACAAATATAAGTAACTCACCTTTATTGTTAGTATGCATCCGGTCAATGCAAATATATTGCACAACATGTGATATGAAGACATGAGCAATGTCAGCGCATGTGTTATGTGACTTAGGACCATTTGAAGACTGAAGTAACAAATTGATAAAATTAAAACTATGTAAAGTTGTGCTGGTCGAAATCTGTTTAAAAATTCCTTAATCGCCATTTTGAGGTAGGAGTTGTCCAATAAACGCCCAAGATGTGTGAAGGTATACTATCGTCGTCCGTTTTTTTATGAAAGCATTCCATAGACAATAAAGGCGTCTATGTTTTCTGAAATTAAACGGTTTCATCGTAATTAAAACACACATAAATCTCTGGATGTAAAATTTATATGCGTAATCGTTAAGAAATGTTGTCAGTCAATTTTTGACCAATTGAAAAACAAACAAAAAAAATACTTCATAAGGTGAAATACTGTCAACAATAAATAAATATTTGCAGCTGTTATCATTTAACATGCAACGCATTTTTTAAATTGTGTACTAATAGATGGTGATCTGCATACTAATGATCTGATTACGAGGATCCATGACCTGCATAATGTAGTTGCTATTCATTGCTGTTAACTAAATTACAGCCTATGTATAAATTCGTGTACGTTTAATTTGGGATTACAATATTGCCATTGCAAATACTTGCGTAGTCTTATTTACCATGTATGGCTAATCACAAAATTGAGATATTTGTTGCCTTAGGGATGGTAGAGGGGAGATTGTAAGCTTATAAATAGTATCTACATACATACTTACTAGTGTGCACGTATCAGATCAACCACTATAGGTATGTACATACATATGTATGTACGTATCTGAAGGTGCTAACAATAAACAAGCTTATGTTATTAGTTGAAATATAGGTAGACTTTTTAAAGCCCTAAAAATAATGGCTTTATTTTATCATAAAAAAGTGGTTACGAGGATACTTCATAGAAATAAGACCAATTTGCATTTCCTCAAATAAAGAAAGCAATGAAAATGCATTTAACAAATAACGATTTAGCTTGAGCACCTAAAACACCTTAGGCTAGAATCTAAAAATAAATATTTACAAAAAATTCTGCTCCACGTTTTGCATTGTCTTTTAAAAATATTCGAGAGTTGCTTTTAATATTATCTCTTCACTCCCACAGCAATAAATATATTTGGATTTTTAAATGAATTTAAGGGGGCACATGCACCTGGAAGTCGTAAAATATATTCATAAGAAAACTATGAATTTAAAAAAAAAAATTATAATACACAGAAGAAAATCGATCATAGAAAACTAAAAAATAAAAAAAAAACAAGCAAATTGAACCATAAGGTTTTCGAGATATCAAGAACTGACTTTTTATTGTGAAAAAAACGTCATGTCAATTTTTTCTGTTGGTAAAAGAGAAGCACATTCCAAATATGTACCTACATACTCTGGATCTTCGCATCATTATGGCCAAACATTTTTCAGAATTTGGACTCGAAATTTTTTCTAGGCATTTCACAGCTTTGAAAAAATGTGAAAATCGAAAACTTGATTTTGTTTACCTCGGTGCTCGGTGTATATGCCCCTTAAAGATAAGCACAAAATCTGTATCTCAATTTTGATAGCACTGTCAAAGCTTATCTGTACTAATTAGCATTATTTAACGCGAAACACGTATGTTTGTACATTACATAAAAATATACATATACATATTTGTTAGGGTTGCTTTATTTGCACTAATTATATATAATTTATTCCGTTCATTGGTATCGAGTTATGAAGATTCTTTCAGGTCGAATTTTTGTGAGAAATCACAAAATAAAATTTAACATTAATTCTTGCTTGTAAATATAAGTACACATACGTATTATATACACGACTGTGTCTGATTAACATACGAGTACGCAAGGAGATACAAATTAGAACATCAACACACGATATTGATATGTTTCGAGGTTGAAGACGCGTGAAATATGGTGTTTTTCTTTTTGCAGACATCAGATAAGGAAAACACTTTTTTTGTTTTATTATGACTTGGTCGTCGTGGCTCAGTGGTTAGTGCGTTGGACTGCTGACCAAGCGGCGTGGGTTCAAGTCCCAGCCAGGAACACCGGACATTTTTCGCGGCACCACCGCTCGTCGGGGAATGACAAGCCTCCGAGAGTATAATCTGTCATGAAAGAGCTTCTCACCTCGCCGTTCGGAGTCGGCAATAAATTGTAGGTCCCATCCATTCGTGCAAACAATACAAACACGCACAACATGAATGGTTGCTGTCGCGCCAGCTATTTATTTATGACTTTTTAAAAAATCAACAAAAAATTGTCTAAGGCTGTATTCGTGCATGTAATGTAAATTTCAAATAATGAACAGAAATATTCAACTACATCAAAGTACCATATGTTTTTCAAACACTACTGTATTTATAATTAATAATTAAAACAAACATTAAACTTTCTTCGTTAAACTGCAAAGTTAGCGTTTTTATTTAGGATAGTAACCTGCGCTTGCGAACAACTTAAATTTTATGTTTGTACATACGTCCTTTTGGATGAAGAACAAATGTCTTATTTTACCGCAAAAAAAAAAATTGCCGTGCCTTGTTTATTGTACATACATACATATGTATACACAAATCGCTGTTCTATTCATTGCTTTCTCAAGCTGCTGCTACACATTACCATTCATGAAATTTTATTCAATTTATTTATCAAGTGTTAGGTGCTAGACTAAAAATATTTATAACAGCACTAACACCTATTATTTCACTATCAACTGATAAAAACGTTAACAGTTTAAGTCATTCAGGTAATCAGATCACTGTGCAGTGTTATACTTTTCTATCTTTATTTTTTTTTTTTTGCAATATATTTAGAAACTTTTATTCAAACGTAAAACATATGAACGCCACGCACCACCTACGACTGAATGTGTTATTTCGGCCAGACTCCTATAGCGCGAACTTGCAAACTGAAAACGAAAGCGATGTGACTGATCGTCATCCTCTGTTATTTTATTTTTGTATTTAATGATAAGGCATATAATGTATGAATCATGTGCGCAGACTTATTAAATTGTTGATTGAATATAAACAAACAAATCGAAAGCCCATGAATCCGTTGAAATCGAAAATTTGTTGATATTGTATGCCTTTTTCGTGCTGTTTTCTGTTGGACATTCAATCACACTTAATGCAGTAATTAGATTTGAATTGTATTTCTGATTACCGCTTGGGATTTATTCATACATTGTCAAAGGAAGCTACCTGAATCAAAAATGTAAGCGATGAAGAGATGCATTTACGTCATCGATCGTTGTCACCATGTGGAAACCCATATGCATATCGTACATATGTACTCCGTTGATAGCATTCTTGATACAAAAATTATTATCTCTGTAGATAATGTAGATAATACTAATGGTAATTAGTAGACACTTCCATGCGTACAAATGCTTTCCGAGATTCTGAGCAGATGTAACACATGTTCATGTGTACATACTAACTAGGTGGAATGTATAAAAAGCAAAGAATACTTAAATTCAATTGTATGTATGTATGTGATCAGCAAATTCTTTAAAAATAATTATTTTATATTGGGTCAATTTAATTTGGAGTAAGTCTGCTTAATCTTCCGTGATATCATTGTATATGAAATTAATCTTACTATCACCAAGTGTATTTTTCTGCTTTAAACTCTCGCCGTCTAGGGGCGACTCCTAGTCTTTCGCGAAAAGAGATACTTTAGTGAGCGATGAGTATAAACAAAGTAAAAAACCGGTTTCGCCTTCCCATTCCTACTCTGAATTTTCGTCAACATGTTACGCAACTGAGTGAATGACTTGGTTAAGAAGATGAAACCATGAGCATTGAGCAGGTAACATTGTTCATTCCTCGTTCGTCGAAAATATAAATGTGTATTTCAGTTGGTCGAATATTTAAATAGCTTAACTCACAGAATACGCTGGTAAATTATTAAATAGCTGGCGCGACAGTGCCAGTAGAACCAAGGCCTAGCTTCACGTGAAACATTAATGTTGTGCGTGTAACATTTATCTCACGCATGAAAGGGACCAACAGTTTATCTATCGTCAACTCCGAATGACAAAGTGAGAAGCTTCTCCATGACAAATTGTACTCTTGGAAGTCTGTCATTATCCGCTCACGCTAAGACGTAGTGGCGAGAAAAATACCCGACGCAACTCGAAAAGAAGTCCAACGACCTATCCAATGAACCACTTTATAACGAACGAACTCATTTTGCACTCGCATTCAACAAGATGTTGGTAAGGGTGGAGATAGAATACTGGTCAGAGTTTGGTTTAAATTGGAGTGAATTATGTATACATACATATGTACATCAACTTTTGTAGATCAGGAAAAAGAGCGTAATATTTCAATGTGCTCAGCGACGTGATTTTAAATCGTGACTATAGAACCACCACCATCGATTTCCTCAATTACTATTAATTTCATATATTTACAATGGTGATATGCAAAATTTATACTACTGGAAACGCAGTCTGATTCAATGTAGCGTCCATATGTAGGTACCTATGTATTTTTTGTTTATTTTCACACGAGAATACTAATACGAACTTTATTTTGTTTATTTAATCGAAAACATCTTCAATTGAGAGGTGAATAGTTAAGATATTTGAAGTAGCCTTCGAAACCTTATTCCCAAATTAATGATTAATGCTAATAAAATCGAACCTTCTATTTTGTTAATATAAACTTTAACTGATTTTTTCTTTATCAAAGGCATGCAGGGTTTTTCCTAGTTCCCAGATAGTGTTTAATTTACGTAGATAAGTAGACATGTGGGTGTGCCAAAACCTTTCTGTTACAGCTGCAT
This sequence comes from Matsumyia berberina, assembly GCA_917880715.2. NCBI lineage: Eukaryota > Metazoa > Arthropoda > Insecta > Diptera > Syrphidae > Matsumyia > Matsumyia berberina. Next base: position 66,658,093 of record OU862870.1, read on the forward strand.
ATGTATGTACATATGTATATGTATATGTATACAGGCTTTTTTATCCAAATGAAAAAAATTCATTTATAAAAAATTCATTGGTATAATCACAAGCGCCAATAAAGAGATTCATTTGAAATCATGGGATACGACGAATCGCAACTTACGAGAGGGCATACAAAATGTAAGAATTTTGGTGTCATCAAACCCGTTTGTGCAAATTCAATATTGGTGTTGGGCTATAGGGGCGATATAACATCAACAGGTGATACCACTGTGCAAAAGGAATTTATACATGTCCAATTTTACAAGAAATACGAAGACTATATTTTATGAAAAGCTTTCTGACTTTTGAGGAATGTGTCCAAGTTCTTAATGGTGATAATGGCTGGAAAGTACTGATTCGTTTTGTCTCACATGCAATGAGTTTTCGAAATTTATACACAAACATATAACAAAGTGTTCCTTTGTCTTAATTTTTGTTTTAGCTAAACTAAAAGCCAGTTGTGTACCTACGTACTATATTATCTATATCGTCCCCCTTTTTTTTCTGCAAAACTAAAACATATTTATTACTATACATGCTTAGTTTTATCTCCTTTGTTTTAGCTAAACTAAAAGCTCATTTATATAATATAATTTCTCTCAAATCTTGAAATTTTAAATAGTAATGGCAGACGGCTTTTGAGCCTTGCTTAATTGTAAACTTTATTATTACTAATTGTATATAAGTTAAATGAAAAATGAAAATAAAAAAGAATGAATGAAAATGAATGAATGAATGAATTTATACATATGTACTGGACATGTACTGGACACCTTCAACTACTTATTATAGCGTCATTTTAAAAATGCAAGCGACATTCTGTTTCTGAATGGTTATATGCATAAAATTCGGTGTACACGTTCGTATGGCGAATACCTCGGCTAAATTCGTAGATGGGCGTAATTGGTCGATAGGGGGGCAGGTTACGCCCCTTTTTATGTCTCAAACGGTACAGTTCACAACTCAAATATATCCCAACTTCCGGTTTTGATTTTTTAGTAATATAGTAGATAACAGTGAACAGAATCCGTCTGCTACCAATTTGGACGCCATCTTGAAATTCTTCAAAATTGCTTGGATTTCGTTGAAATTGAAAATGCTTACAAATCTCGAGGTAATAAGTACGAATTCGTTGTCAAAGTGGACATTTAGGTCCGCCATTTTGTTCGCGCCATCAGAATAGAAGGCCTAGGGATTAAATATGAAATCCACCTACTTCTTGCGGCACTTGCCGAAAGGTTCTCTTTTTAATTCTACACATGCCCGAAACGCTTCAAGATTTATATTTAACGCATGTCAAAATATACGCAGATTGACAGAAATAAGTTGAACTAGCTTAATTCCTAAATTCCATGGACAAATTCAGGCCCGAAGAAATATCGGCCTTAAACCAATTTTATAGGGCGAACGATTCAGCGGGATTGTTTGCTGCAACAACAGTCAGATGTTCACCTGAATTGTCAATTTTTTTTTGACGTGCAGCAGTCGTCTGTCAAAACAAAAAGTTTTTCAATCGATCCACAATCCAGTCAACATTTAAGCAACCGAACTTTCGAATTATTTGCCTGCAAAAGCCCATTTAACACGATGGCATCATTAATTTTAATGAAAAATAACATTCTTGCAAGTAAGTAGACGATTTAAAAAGCGGTGCATGAAAATATTAGAAGGAGTAAGCGCCATTATGTAATTTAACAAAATGTGAGGTTACCAAAGATTGATTGGAGGAAATTTCTTGTTTCAGAGAATCATGCCAGAGCACTGGGCGTGATGGTCCTCCGTGCTGCTTATTCTTCGGATGCACCCCGACCTTTAAAAACGACGAATCTATCGTCTATTAAAAGGGGTACGGGAGGACGGAGCAGTTTCAATGGGATTGTTGCTACAGTGTTTGGGTGCACTGGGTTCGTCGGTCGATATGTGTGTAATAAGCTTGGAAAAATAGGGTCGCAAATGATTTTGCCCTACCGAGGAGACCATGGAGAAGCTATTCGTCTTAAAGTGTCCGGTGATTTAGGACAAGTTCTTTTTCATTTTTATCATTTGCAGGATGAAAAAGCAATTCGAGAGGCGGTGAAATATTCCAACGTAGTTATTAACTTAGTTGGACGTGAATTTGAAACAAAGAACTTCAAATTTAATGATGTGCATGTGACTGGAGCCAGAAATATTGCCAGGTTTGGAGTTGTTATTTGCAAAATCACAATTTAATTAATCTTTTGTAGGATTTGCAAGGAAATGGGCGTCGAACGACTTATTCATTTATCCGCTCTAAACGCCGAACCAAACCCTGAAGGTCATATCTTAAAGAATGGTAGCGATTTCTTGCGGAGCAAGTACTTTGGTGAGGTTGCAGTACGGGACGAATTTCCAGACGCAACTATCATACGTCCGTCTGACATTTACGGCTCTGAAGACCGATTTCTACGGTACTATGCTCACATTTGGCGTCGTCAATTTCGTGCATTTCCTCTTTGGTATAAGGGAGAGCGCACTGTCAAGCAACCAGTTTACGTTAGCGATGTTGCTCAGGCCATCATAAACTGTGCTAAGGATCCTGATACAGCAGGAAAGGTGTACCAGGCGGTAGGGTATGTTTGTCGAGTTAGTTTAAATTGTATTTTCAAACTTAAGTTAATTTGATTTCAGACCCAAACGATATCTTCTAAGTGATTTGGTTGACTGGTTCCATCAGTTAATGCGGAAGGATGAAAAATGGTGGGGATATCTACGTTATGATATGCGCTACGACCCTACCTTTATCCTAAAGGCGAAGTTGACAGAGTTGATATGTCCTGGAAATCCTATTGGTGAACTACATATGCAAAGAATTGAACGCGAATGCGTCACTGATAATGTGTTAAATGGGGTCCCTACACTTGAGGACTTGGGTGTCCAATTGACTGCATTGGAAAGTCAGGCACCTTGGGAGCTTCGACCATATAGAGCTGCTTTATATTATGACGCTGAATTAGGAGAGTTTGAAACACCTAGTCCACCAAAAACCGTAACTCCACGTGAAGAGATGAAGCTTTTTGCTTAAATTTGATAAAAAGAAATAGTATAACATTTGAAAATAAAATGTACTCGCGCTTCTCCATAAATAAAAAATATTGTATGAATCGAGAGTAATTCGAACATGATACTTTTCAAATTCAGTGTACCTGTGCTCGTTGATTGTTTTTCAGGAACAAAACATTTATTGAAATGAAATAGAATTCTATTAATCCTCAATGGTTAGACCCCTGAGCCTAAGTAAGATTCACCAACTCGGGCCAGCTATTTAAAGTCACGGAAGCTTCACATTCTCCCAACAGAAAAACGGTTGACGATCATTGTTTTGTTTCTGATACAGCGTATTTCTTTTGTTAATACATTTATTTTAATTTAAAAAAAACTCGTCTTAAACGTTTAAAAAAAAAAGTCTAAAATATTAAGTTAAAAAGAACTAAGTACACACATGATTCCTCATATAGGAAGCAATTCATCAGTTGAATGGTAGTTGATTTTCACACGTTGGTATGTTTCTTCGAAACATTATTGCGTATGCGAAGATGATTGTGGAAGTGTAGGAAGACAATTTAAATGACTAGAAAAGTTATTAACTTCGCTGTCATCTTCGCATGCTGTGGTGTTTAAGTCATGTTCAAATTCGTCTAACTGATCATCGTTGATTTCCGCCATATCTCGCTCGGGCTCCGCATTGCCCGTAACATCCAACAAACGCGTCCGTAATCTCTGCGAGATCTCTTCGAGTTCAGTAAATTTTCTCTTGATTGCTCGGCTAAGGTTCATATTATTGATATTTAAACTGGATTCAAAACTATCAAGTAAGTAATCGACTTGGATATCACGTCGTTGTTGTACCAAATCAACTAGTTTTTGTAAATCATCCATTGGCCGTGCAGTTACATTGATTTGACCATTTATGTGTCCACTGAAATCGACGATATTAAACAAGCCGGATATAAATGGAACATTCATTGAGAAGGCGGTGAGATCTATTGCAGTAAATCCAATGATTGAATCCTCCATAGGACTCGGTAAAAGTCGACTATGAATTAAATTTCTGCTACTTTTTCTCCAAATTTTGAGTATAAACCTCTTGTTTTTCTAAAATCATAACAAAAATATTTATTGTGTCATGCATGGTAATGTGTAAATTGATTTTTTCAAACTTACGTTCGTGAGATAATCCAAAGATAAGGACATATAGAACGATTTACCCCAAATTGGATTAGAAGCTTTTTCCGTTACATTTGTCGAATAAACCATCCCCTCGTGAGATTTCACCATAGGACCATTACACTCGTTCGCTTGAAAGGTCACGTATGTGTTTGGCTCCTCACCAGTTGGAAGTCGTATATGCCTTCCCTTACTAGCAGACGAGTTTTTCAAATTCTTTTTCGTTTTAATAGATGGGTTTAATGGTAGATCCCTAGCGTTTTTAATTTCCAAATAAACTCGAAACGATTCCATGATTGAATTCCTATTCGTCAAGTGCTCCGTCGGTGGCAGACAATTTACTGTGGAAGATGGTGTTGTCGCTAATGATTGTTGAAGCATATTAAGCAAATCAGATGTTTTGTTCATCTTTAAGTTTTGCCCCAGCGACTCTGATTCCACAGTCTTATAGTTGGGAGTTTTATCTAGCTTTATTAGAGGTTCGCCTTTCTTCGTCTTATGGGTAGAATTGGGTTGGAGGCTGTCATGCAGTAATGTAGAAGTCGTCGGTAAAGTAAGTTCACACACCTTCCATCTGTTACATTTGATATTTTCTATCTGCTTATCCGTACCTAATGCTAGTAAGCATTCTATTTCACCAGTTTTTGTTCCATTTGATAAATCCAATATTGGCACCCATGCATTTGTTGAAATTACTGGAAACTGAAAGAATCGTAACACATTAATTCTTCGATATTCTTATTTAGTGATGAAAGAGTGTACCTGTCCGTCACATAAGCGATTTGTGATGGTTGCATCTCTGTAGGCAATAAAAAATTGATGCAGTGGCAGACGTAATAAGCCAATGACATCCTGCTGCGCCTTTTTTCTTATTTTTAACAGCTCAACGTTTAGGTATTTATTGCGAACTTTTTCCAAAAAATCTTGATCGTTTGTTATTGTAAATGTCTGTGTTAATGGATGAATAGATAAATAGCAAATATTTAAAGTGTTCAATGTAATTTCGAACCTCTAATGCATTAACGCCCTCTTCAGTGACACATAAAGCTAAACTTTCTTGCTTCCAAAAGGTGTTGCACACCAAAACATAATCTCTGTCCCTCAATGGAAATGCAAAATTACGTTGACCACCAATTCTAAAAATTCCTTTTAAATTGAAGTGTTCTTCAGGCTTTATACGAGTCTCCGGAGAACTAATAGTGCCGTCAATTTTATTGGACGATTTGGGCATCACGTTGAGGTCAGCTTGTGCGTTATTAACCGTAGGCAGTTGATTGTTTTTTTCTTTTTCAGTATTGGTCGACATGTCACCGGATTTTAAGATGCTTTTTTTTCTGAAACTAAACAAAAGCTCATAGTCAGGTAATAAAAAAACATGATGAATGGATTTTTAGATCCTTTAGCGATGTTTATAACTTTCTGTACATCGATTGAATATTTTTAATCAGTATCTTTTATCTCATTGCAAATATATTTGAGAGAAAGTTAATGTTTATTATGATTTGTAAGCTTGTGTCACCATGTACTGTTCAATGTTATCATTATTTGTTTTTTAGTCCCTCAGCACAATTGGTTTTATTTCTACAACGCGTTTGATTAACTGTTGTTTATTGTGCCAAATGGTGAAATTGAAACTTCTGAGATTTCTTACTTGTTTAACACTTAGTAAATACCTGGTACGGCTATTTAAGCTTTGTTTATATGTTAACTAAAAAGTAAGACTGAACAATTCGTGCGTAATTCTCCATTTGACCAGAGAATAGTTAGGAAGATATAAAACGTTCCAATGGTTTTCCAATAGCGTTACATACTACTTCACGACACATACGCATTACGTTGGGTTTGACAGAACCTAGCTTGTGTGTGTTAGTACGTCAATAGTGGTCAATAGGTTTGGGTTGGTGCCTTGGTGGATCTGCTGCAAGTGTTTTGAGTGCACTTTGGTGCATATTTATTTGCAGGTGAAAAGTATCAATAAACTCGAATCTCCAATAAACTCGACGTCTCCTTTTGGGGACGTGTGTTTAAAAATGTACCAACATCTTCTGGTTAACTTTTAGATACAGAAATGGTTGAGGCTCTAGTCCACAGGAAACTGTGCTTGTACAAACAGGGTAATGACCACCGTGGCTATAACGAACACCAAATTCTACCCATAGATTTTATTTCTCAACTTTGTCTACATAGAAACTTAAAATATTTGAACATTGTTTAATCCTCTATTAGATTCATTTACATTTCCAGACACTTCAACAGAATTGATGCGAATCATTGTATTCGGAGACCTTTGGAAGTTAATTCTTTCATATTGCTTTCTCCTCTTTTTTTTAAAATGAGTTTTTGTATGCGTTAATGTTTTTTCGATAACAGTTGCTTGGACATCTACAAGTTTTTTTTCCAAAACCGGTCTGCCAATCAATGTGAAGTCATTTCCTCCCACAAGCAACACTTTTTCCAAGCGAATACGATCCCCTATTGTTGGTGGCCAGTATCCTTCAACGAGTATTATGTCACCTGATGTAACTTTGTACTGCTTTCCACATAAATGCACAACAGCAAAAAGGCGACCATAATTTTGGGATGATAAAAGGCCATTCACATTACGAAATAAATCTTTAGAATCTTCATTGCCACTTCTGTGATTGAGTTCGGCTGAACCCAATTTCGTTTGGATTGGTTTATTCCCATATGACTTCGATGACAAGTGAAGTGAACATAATGAAGCTAATGGGGGAAACATATTAATTCGGGATCGAAATAAACCAATAGACTTACAAATTAAGTTTCCTGCCGGTGCTCGATTAAAACAACCAAGCAATCGAGCAGATAAAAGAGCCATTTCTTCCTTTCAACCGGAAAATTAAATGGCCGAAACACACTTTTTTAGTCATGTAAGATATGTCAAAAAGGCTAATTGACATTAAGCTACGTAGTGAACGACATCTACCTCTGACATAGTAATAGTTCGAAGTTTAGATAGCGATGGTTTGTTTCTTCGTTGATTCACATCAAAATGGCGCCTAAACTAAAATATGTGAGAAATGTTTCCACTAGTTGTGTTGGAATCGAATCGAAGTTGGCGTATTTGCTCGTGAAAAACTCATGAAAAGCGTACAATAACGGTACGCACAGGGTCTTTCCGCCTACGATATCCCTTTTTTTTGAGTTTAAAATGGATTGCCGACGCAGTACAGGCAATGCAAGAAATTTATGGATTTTAGTAAGTGGAAAGGCCGAAGCGCTGGATAAGGCTCGTTGGTTAAAGCCTAGGTCCACATTATGCTGGAGCGCCATAAATAGGTTAATGTGGCCGGAAAAAGATCCCAAGCGCACTTGCTGCCACTGGGGATTCGACCACTACAGCCAAATTTCTTACTAACCGATTTATTAAAATCCGACTGCATTTATATGATAGCATTCATTATGCTATACAAAATTCAATGCTTTTATGGATTGTTTTTAATGCCAAATACGAATCTGTTCTATGTTTATGATCTATGGCGGTGATTATAGAGCAAATAAAGTTAACAGCTTACGTTTTCAACTTCATTTACCTTAAAACAAACAGGTTTCTTATTTACATTTAGATAGCTCCCTCTATGCTATAAACTTTTGAGGTGAATTTTTTACTGACATTGACAGTTCGTCAATTTAAATACAAAACCAGTGCAAAACGTTTATTTAAAGAGGAGAAAATACGACATTGTTTTACTGATATTTGATAAACAAAGTTTTAAAAAACAATGGAAGTTGCTAGTGAACCATCCTTGGTACGCCATTTCACAGGGCATGGCTCAGAGGTTACACAAGTTTGTTTTAATCCAAGCTCAAGTTATATCGCATCCAGTTCACGTGATGCTTCTGTGATGATTTGGGACTTGCAACAAGCTGCGCGTTGCATTCGCTTCAGTGCACACAAGGAAAAAGTTTATTCCGTTTGTTGGTCCCCAAGCTCTAGCCTAGTTGCTTCTTCGTCTGAAATTGGAGTGGTAAAAATATGGGAACCAAAAATACGAGGGATTTCTAAAGAGTTTTTAGCTCACAATCGGCCTGTGCGAACAGTGGATTTTGATCCTACGGGTACAATGGTGGGTAAAATGTTTAATATAATTTTAAAAATACATATGTACTTTGTTTTTCTTTATTAAGCTACTGACTGGGTCCGATGACAAGTCAATTAAGTTATGGAAAGCATCTTTAAAAAAGTTCATAGCGTCATATGCAGGGCATACAAACTGGGTTCGATGCGCAAAATTTGGTCCAAATGGAAAGGTATTTGCCTCTTGTGGCGATGATAAACACCTAAGAATTTTTGATGTCGAGAAAGGAGAGTGTATACATTCCTTCGCTGAAGAAAAGGGAATGGGGAGACAGTTATCGTGGCACCCTGATGGAAATATAGTGGCTGTTGCACTGACTTCCAATCGAATAAAGATATACGACATCAGAGCTCAAACTTTAATTCAGTTGTATCAAGTACATTCCGGATCTGTTAACACATTGTCTTTCCACCCGTCTGGAAATTATATTCTATCGGGTAGTGACGATGAAACTATGAAAATCCTGGATTTACTGGAAGGTAGACCCCTTTTCACACTCACCGGTCATACTGGCAAAGTAACAGCTGTTGCTTTTTCGAACGATGGCTTACATTTCGCATCTGCAGGGTCGGACAAACAAGTAAATTTATTTTGAACATAATGCAAATGTGATTTAACTAACACTTTGATCTAGCTTTTAGTATGGAAATCAAACCTAAGTGGATCAGTCTCTTTACGGAAAACGGTGGCCCCTAACAAGAGTGAAGTTTATGCTAATAGCTTTACAGAAGTTTTGATTGATCCCAGAAGCAAGGATGTATACGGAACAAAAGATGAAAACTTTAATGTAGTTGATAGCGCGTCTACAGAAAACTAACAGTATTTGATAAATTGACACAACGAATAAAAACATGTATGCTTAACTCTGGTTTATTCTCACTACAAATACATTTATTTTTTTGCTTTGATAATAGTCACTTCGTAGGGCATTTAATCAACTGAAGTGAAATAATTTAGTTCTTATCCTAATAATCCACCCGCGTTCAGAAGCCCACCACCAGAATTACGGTTAGTGCCTAAACCTAATGTATCTGTTAGCCCAGTAGTAACATTGCTTAAAATATTTGTAACAGTGCCCAAGGTACTTGCTAGACCTTGACATGTTGTCGATTTATTCGGTTTCAAGGGAGCACCCCACAACAGTAGTTCACAAGGGCGGAAGTCTGCCGAGGACTCCAGTTTCGTATCGATTTTTATAAATGGCGTGCCGTCGTCACCAGTCGTATTTCGAAAAATAGAATTTTCATCGCTGCCTATGGGCTTGGCGAATTTTACCAACAACGAAATCAAATTTTGTCTAACTTGTAAATCCTCCGGCTTAGTAAGACGTGTCTCCGGCAAGGGGTTGCCTTCAATATCATTTGCATTAAACATATATCCAAGTTCGTCGCCATGTGAAATAAAATTATTCCCATTTTTCCGGTTGTCTGAAGAAACAATTGGAAGTCCACGCAGAAAATTGATACCTTTCGATGTTGAACCGTTGTACTCGAAGCTGTAGAGAAAAGCTGATGCAGTTTTTCCCCATATCTGAGCGGATAAAACGGCAGGCAAATTAAAAAGAGCATCAGTTGTTAACTCCGTAACCTAAAAATAATGGCTGTAAATATATGTAAATAGAAAGCAGACTACGTACCTTCGAAAGCACCTGCAAGGGTTCAAGTGAGTCGGGCACTTTAAGCAAATCACTTAATCCAAGATTAAGTCCTTTAACGCCTGGCAAAATGGGGTTTGTAATTAATCCAGATATCTCATCAACGCGAAGAAACGTTTTCAACCCATCCAATGTTTCCACTAAAGAATTTAACAAATTTTCAGCAGATCCCCATACGTCGCTAATTGTTTTGAGACTCATAGCGTTCCCGGTTTCCTGCTTGGCTACTCCAATTAAAAGAGGTATTGTTGAAAAATTTCTGTTTGCAATAGAAATTTCGGGCTGATCCGTGATTAATCCAGGAAGAGCTCTTTCATCGTCAGGTTCCTCTACATGTGGATTGAATCCAACACATCCTGCCAGTCCTTTAATCATTGCACGGCCTTGGAGTCGTTCTGTCTGCACTTGCGAGTCTTTCGACACGATATCCTCAATACTTTTCTTGAATATAACGTACAACACACTATTGAGATAAAATATCTTGTTAAATTATTAATAATTAACTTACAGATCTAAGGCAGTTGACAATTTCAGTTTCATTTACTGTAGGACATTCATTTATTTGAGCGATTTCTTCCAATGATTGCACAGCGTCTTCATCCTTGGCGTACTGTGATAACATGGAACCTGACATCGCTACTACGCCCGTGATAGAACCACTACGGGGTAAACGTGACATGGATAGATACATGGCGCTTGCCGCACCCGAACCATGGCCAATAACTTTAATCTGCTTTGGATCTCCGCCGAAAAACGATATATACTCCGTCACCCATCTCAAGGCCGCAGCCATATCGAACATAGCTAGATTTCCATTGAACTCCTTGGTACCATCACCGATAATTCCTAAAGTGCCGAGTCTATATTGAACGGGAACAAATATCACCCCTCCTTGCGCGAGTGGCTCGGCGTCATACTGTGCTGCGGAACCATATCGAAAAGCTCCGGGATGAATCCAAACATATACAGGAAGACCTGTAGTTTCATCAGGCATCTGTGGCGTGTAAACATTAAGAAATAAACAATCCTCATTTCCAATTATGTGATTTGGATTTCTAGGGTGTGGCTGCGGGCACGGCGGTCCGTGGCTGGTTGCGTTAATATCGCCTTCTAATCGACGATACCTTGGTCTAGTAAAGCGATTGGGTCCTGTTGGCGGATCAGCAAATCGAAGTCCCAGAAATGAATAAATTCCGGTTCCTCCATTGCGGAAGCCCTCCACTCGAGCATCGCGGTTATATGTTCGTGTGAATACCACGGGATCATCAGGTGGAGGCTTAGCTGCTGCTTTACCCCCAACAATGCGTTTTATCCGCGCGCCAGCTGTGTAACTTCTTCCAGCGAGAACCATGCAAAGAATCCCCAACAATATTTTTACAATAATCTTCGATCCGCTTACCATTGCAAAGACTTACGATAAACTGAACTCGTATGTCTTGCCTTAAAAAAATGCATGAAACGAAATATCCAGATTACGAAACACAACTTGGAGATATACGAGACAGATGAAACTAACAGGAAGAAATGAAAGCTGGGCGCAGATAACACATAAAATGCTTCCTCTTCCGTTGGTACTCACTGTTGAACTAGGCAGTAATGATTTTAAGCCAGTGTTTAAAGTAAGCTTTGTTGCAATGTGAATGTACATACTTGATACAACTTTAGAATAATAATAACGTTACTCACATGTCGTGCCTGAAATATGTGGTTGTTGATAATCATGAGAAGAAAAGCAAAATATATTTTGTCTCGGACGCTTGATACGCGTCGCCGTTCGGAATGGAGAAGGAGAAAGAAAATTAAATAGAAACATTTGGTTTTATTTTCTAAATATTTATATGTATTCATAAATCAATTTCTAAAACAATAGGATTTTGTCGAGAATAAAAAAAAAATTAATCTAAGATAGGTAGGTATGACACATATTTTTGAACGATTTTTTGTTTGCATTATCCTAGTACATAAGTAAAAGCTAAATTGCAAAAATATCCATCACTCTTCTGCACTAATTCTAATGGATCTTTCTTTACACACCAAAGAATGGCGTGGTGTTTGTTTTGATGGCGTTGAACAACATATTACACTAATATCAACCTCACGTTTGGAACTATCCAGTACATAGTTCTTGGGTTCTTCTTGAGATAACTGGAAGGCAGTCTTTTCGTTTGTCAGTTTGGAATCATATTGCGTACTGCTGCTGGTCATCTCATTAAATCCACTGTCTGTGCGACAAAATGCAGATCGGTTGGTCGATACTTGAACAGACTGATTTTTGTCGTTACCTTCGACGGTGATAACGTGATGAGCCTGCAGCTGTTCTTTGTTTGCTCCTTTAAGATCATTATCGTATGCGAGGTCATCTATATCGTTATTCGAAGAACATTGAAGTGTAAATGACTGAGACAGATTTTTTCGACTGGCTGAACGACGTTTGCCGCGCGGTGTATCAGATTCAGACGAAATATTGCTCATTGCGGACAATTGACTGATTTGCATATCATCTTCATCTACATCCCGAGTTTCGTCTCCGAATAAATCAATATCCAAAAAGGTCTTCGGCCTCTTTGCAGTGTCCACAAGTAATCCACTAATTTTCACATTACACATGGACTCAATTGACTTATCAGTGGCCGCTGTGTATGGCGATGAACTTAGGCGAGCCAAACTTCGGTCTAGTGTGGTGAAACGAGACATTGGCGATTTTATGCAAAGTGGACTTTCGAAATTTTCCAAGGTTTTAGGACACCGATAGTTTCCGTACAAGTTAGAAAACTTGGGAGACACAGTGTCATCATTTTTGGAACTATTGAGAAAAGCAACACGTGATTTACGTTTTAAACTAAGAGGCGACGCGCTTTGAACTATCGGTGAAATGGAGCCGAAAGAATTTTTGTCCATTGAATCTGAGAGTTTTGAGTTATGAAACGGCTCATCAGGTGCAATATGTTTAACATTAACCATTTCTGGAGACTCCGGCGGAGGACTGCTAACTGTTAATAGACAGCTATCTGAATCAGCGAATGTTTCATCATCCACATACATAGCACTTGGATGGCCAAATAATTTGCGTCTAAGTGAAGCATCTCTTCCATCGTGATCCATAGCACTAGCAGTTGAATCGACCGACACATTTTGTAAAGTGCTAGAACATTGTTGATTTTCATGAAAAAAGAAATACGGGGCCAAGGCTACTTCCAATTCCTTAGGCAGTTTTGGCGGCAGCGACAAGATAGTTTGTGTAACATTGTCTCTTATTCTACAGCCTGGTTTGGAGATCGGAGTGTTACCGCTTAACTCGGAAAGGATAATGCGCTGACTTCGCAGTGGGCAGTCAATAGGACTAGGAACAATTTGTTGCTCTTTGAAGTACGAACTAATGGCAGACTGAGCTTTAGCTTCATACTCGGGATCGGGTGAATCATGGAATTGTGTTTCATGAGGTTCAACGTTGGCAGGCTGCAGTGAAGAAACGTCATCAATAGTCCATGCAAATTGAGTTGAAGAATGTTGTGGAGATTGTACACGCTGGAAAAGGGTTGGACTGTCAAAGACAAATAATTAGACATTCATCAGATTAGTTCATAAATAAATACCTTCCGATTAGTGGGAGATGCAAGCGATCTGTTAAAGCTGCTTCAAACGGATTAACCACCCTCGAAAAACGTTTTGCAGGTGGCGTCTTCACTACGGGAAACACATGTAAGGAGTTTGCTTCTTTGAATATCCTTGAGTGATGGCCATGAGAAGTTACATTGCTTGTCTGGCAATTACTGCTCCTGCTAAGCATAGTTCTACTGCTTTTGCTGAAGAATTTAACTACAGGCGAATGATGTTTATAGCGCATGGGGGTGTGCGAATTTGTTTCTGATGAATTCATATTAAATTTAATACTTTTTAATGTATGACCTCTCGCGTTTGAATCAGTTAACTTTTGGGCACAAGCCACTATCCCGACGGTTAAGTTCCTTTAAATCAGGGACACATCAAGCTGTTTTGCAGTCGGATTGACGGATTCACTCAGATTTGTATTTTTCTTTATAAGTTATGTCCAAATTCACCACGAAAATGGCGGCAAATCGACAAATTTTTCAAGAGTGTGGGGGAGCTTGTTCAGTAAGCATTCTCATTTTTTCCCTAATTTGAACTTAACGGAACATCTTAAGCAAAAACAATTGGCTTTACAAATTAGATAAACATTTTTTTTATATAAACTAAATACTAAACCATTTTTATATTTTTGCAATATTCAAACCATTTGCAAGTTTGAAGAGTGTAATATTTATTTATAGTTAAAGTCTAAATTCATCAGCGGAGACACTTTTACAGACATATCAAGCGATAGCAATGACTGTCAAGTTGGTAGTAAAAATGCACTCCTTCAAGTCAATCAGTACCTTTTCACACACCAGTATTAACGAAAATTAAACTTTAAATATTTTATACAGTTTTCTGATGAAATATCACTGTTAATGGATTTATTTAAACTATTGACATGTAAGAGCAATGAATTTCTAATCATATTTCCATCGAAAGACTGATTTAAAAAAAAAATCTAATACGAACACATGCACAGCAAAAAGTGTTGTGACTTCATATATGAACTCAATGCATTTTTTGGTTTGTTTTGTGTCACACAAATTAAATTTTAAATTTTTTTGGAGTTTTTGCCTCTTTTTGATTATTTTCGATTGGAAACTGAATTTAATATAGGGAAAGATGCACTAGATGAATTAGAAGCGTGTGAAATGCAGAAGTGCTGGAAGAAATTTGAAAGAAATCAATTTATTGACAAGAAATGAAAGAAGTCTTTTTGCATAGAAGTAAATTCACTTTGAATTTTTCTTCCCAAAATTGGAAAATAATGAATTGTCCAATTTTCCTAAATTCATGACAAGTTCTAATTGGTTTAATTTGTCCTGATAGTATTTCTTTTATACTTTTATACTTAAAAAGATATTACGATATATATTTTTAATTAATTTCCAAAAAGCATCAAAGTAGGTATCAAAGCTATTAAAATTTAAAACAACAGTACCTTGCGCAATTAGTAAGTCAACTTCACTGTCGAACGCGCCCTCAACTGTCATTCAAATAGCAAATTGCACGGCAAACGAAAAATATTTGTCTAATGCTTTTTTGTTTTGCCCGGTTCCTGGTTCTTTGATGTGGGTGATTGATTGAACGAAAATGATAAAAAAAGAATGCTGACATTTACTGCCGTTTTTGCATTATTTAACTTACATAAATTCAAGGCAGCAATTTGCACAAGAAAATGATGCCAGAGACTGGATGCCGACACTTTCAGAGTTATATTAAGGAATACGGATTAGAAACATTTAGCGTTGTGGACGCCTACTTCTCTGCATGCATCTCCAAAGACGCCCGTGACAGAAAGGTGTGTATTTTGTTCTTTTTCTGCAAACTTCAGTTTTATTCTCTTAAAATTTCCATTTTAAGGCATTTTCGTGCTGCTGTTTTGAATGCGGAAGCTATGGTTTGCAGATCTATTCTTGCCTTCATTGTATCTATTTCGGATGCAAGGGCCCGCACATCGTAGAGCATTTGAAATCACAGAAGCATCCGATCGCACTTGAGCTATCACACGGGGTTGTCTACTGCAATTCCTGTAAAGACTTTACTTATGATCAGCGTTGCCAAGAAATTTTAGATAAACACCGGCGCCTTGAGGCAAAAGATCTACAAAAGAGTTTAACATACCGACCCTGGCGACCAACACAGACGGAGATAAGTCTACTACTAAGCAATCCGCGTAGAAGATGTATTAAAGCCAATCAAACGATTGGTTTAAGAGGATTGACGAATCTAGGATCGACATGTTTCATGAATTGCATAGTACAAGTAAGTACGAAACTCGTATTTTTATATGCAGAGTTTATGTATAAAAAAAATAATTTTTAGGCTCTGATTCACACACCGCTTTTAAGCGATTACTTCTTGTCCGAACAACATGAGTGCACAGTCAAGTCGTCGTTAAAATGCCTTGTTTGCGAAGTTTCACGGTTGTTCCAGGTAAGATAAAATACCTTGGAGCACTTTCTATTATATATATAAACTTTTCGGATGATTTGAACTGCAGGAGTTTTATTCGGGATCCCGTGGGCCACTTTCTTTACATCGTTTGCTGCATCTGATTTGGAATCACGCCAAACACTTAGCTGGTTACGAGCAACAAGATGCGCATGAATTCTTTATTGCAACTTTAGAGATCTTGCATCTGCATTGCATTAGCTCAAAGAATGAGGAACGAAATAAAATTCCAGCTTATAATAGCAACGAAACGTGTCCTACTCAATGCAAGTGCATTATTGATCAAATATTCACAGGGATGCTGCAGAGCGACGTTGTTTGTCAAGCGTGTAAGAATGTCTCTACAACAATTGATCCATTCTGGGATATCTCCTTAGATCTTGGCGAAGTCCAGGGTGGTACATCCCCAAAAAGTCTTATTGATTGCCTTGAAAGGTATACCCGAGCTGAATATCTTGGTTCGAGTGCAAAGATTAAATGTTCTACGTGTAAAAGTTATCAAGAGTCAACCAAGCAGTTGTCACTGCGGACTTTACCAAGTGTGGCAAGTTTCCACCTAAAAAGATTCGAACACTCAAGCATGTTCGATAAGAAAATCTCAACTTTTATTTCATTCCCAGCGGAATTTGACATGAAGCCTTTTATGTCGGAAAAGAACAACCCCTACGGGGATTATAGATACTCTCTGTACGCTGTTGTAAATCATGTGGGCACAATTGATACAGGGCACTACACTGCTTATGTGCGCCACCATAAGGATACTTGGGTTAAATGCGATGATCATATAATTACGACTGCAACCCTCAACCAAGTCCTGGATAGTGAAGGGTAATTGCTTTATACAATTTTTCTTGATACTTATTCGATACCATTTCAGCTATCTTCTGTTTTACCATAAAAATATATTGGAATACGAGTAAGCGTCGCTTGTTGTTAAATACGAGCATACATATGTTTAATTCCTCCTGCATGGTTTGCGCGAAAGTTCAATAGGCTTTTCTTTGTAAGCTTTTTTGATTGAGAACGAGTTCTGTTTAATTTATATGTTTTTGTCTACTTGTATATCAATTTATTTTTTGTAAGTCATTTTAAGACGAGATAATTAAATTTTAATGACCTCTATTGGATTTCGGCATACTTTGTACACGAATCTTTCGCAACGCTTCCATTGTTTTGGCTTTCTCCCAGGATTCTCTGTCAAGTACAGATTTACCCCTGGCAATGGCCAACAGGCGTGAAAGTACCAACAGGCTGTGAAGTTCATTTGCTCCGATTTTTGGGTCGACCTTGCGCATTTCTACAAAATCTGATTGAATCATTTCACTGTCAGCCGGGTCTATGATAAAGTCGCAAATCTTGGCGCTAGTAAGATATCGTCGAATGGCATCTATTTTCGGCTGAATGTAATGCTTTGCGGCTTTAAGTGTTTCATCGATCAGACTAACACAGTCCGAATCAGCATTGACAGGGACGAGGAAATCATGCTAAAAATACAAAAATGCATTGCAACAAAAAATCAGCGAATATTAATGTATCTTACTGGCAACATACTCTTTCCCTCGCTTAAAACCAACAAAGGTATGTTCATGTTGAAATCGATATCGTAGTACTGGAAATTGCACTTTATTTGTTGCAATTTAATTAAATGAGCCAAGCACTGAAGTCCTTGTACCCCATTCGCCTCCAACTTGCCTGGTTGCAGACGCGTTTCATCCAGAATAAGGTGTGTATGTGGAGCTAGCTGCAGGATGCCTGAAGTAAGTTGGTTTGTTTCGTAGTCTTTCCTAGCAGGTCGAATAAGAAAATTAAAATAAAATCAATAATGCTTATTTAAAGCTTACTTTGGGAAGAACTGAGTTGTATTCATGCTGTCCAATGTCATTGGCAAATAATGACTAGCTGGTATTAAAAGTGCCAGGATATCATAAAGCTCTTGTGTGTAATTTGGTAGGACTTCTTGAGGCAAATTACAAATGTTCAAAGCAAATTTTCCAATGCTGTGCAAATCTGAGCGGATGTACCTAAAAAGAACGAAATAACTAAAAACTGTACATTAAATAATCAATTGAGGGTCAAACTCACACAGTTGATATGAGATGTGCCAGTAGATATTCCGCTGCTAAATCGTCACCCAGGACGCACTGCGTAAGGACAATTTTAAGATCTTTACAAATAGATTCGAAATTCACGTTTGGTTCGATTACTTCACATATCAAGGGATCCAACAAAGGGTTGCTGTGTGTTAACTTTTTTACTGCGACAGCATGAAGACGTGGTATGAGAGAAGGTGGAGGATTTTTCACAAGTAATTCACTGTTGCTCTCAAATTCATTACAAGAGCAATCAATTGTAGATGCATCTAATGCTGGGTCTACAGACAAAAACCCAACAACATCCACAAGTGAGTTCAAAGCATGACTATCGAAATCTTTGTACAGTTTGATCATACACGCTTTACCCGGGCGATCGGGAATAGGAGAATTAAGCAAATATTCCATAGAAAGCAACGAAGTATTCTTATTAGACATTGTATTACAACGTCTATTTTCAGCACATTGCCGTTTGTTCGTAACATTAGTTTCGTGGTCTATATCAACCATTTCTGAATCTTCTTCGTCGTTCACCGGACGCTTAGCTATTCGTTGGGTCTGTTCTTCGTCGCTCATAGGTACCAAACAACATTGTTTACTACAATTTAATTCTTCGAATGCTGACGCCCATGGATTTATTGCAGGCAGTGACACTACAAACACTGTTCTTCGTTCTGCCTGTATGTTTTCTCTGCATCCAAAATTAGCGACTTCATTTGGCTGGAGCACCAAACAATCTTGGTACTTACCATTCTGAAATCTTCTGCTGCCATCACTTGTGTTTGAAATGACTTGATATTGCTCTAAGTAGATCTCCGGATCAAGCATATCCTGTATCATTCCCCGAAATCGTACCATTGACAAATTCTTTAATTCATGAATAGGAGTGTAGTTAAGAAGTGGTATACTACGCCAATTATCGTTCTTTTCCAAAAGCTGAAGATACTTCGATTCATCATCCAAGAAATCTTTTAAATTCGGTATATTAAATGTATCTGCCATTTTAATGGAATAAATCAACCAGAAAAACTTTTTGGCGGGAAAGGTAGATAGGAAATAAATTGTTTCTACTAGATTCGTACTGAAATTGAAAACAGATGGTTGGTCTGTCAGGTTTTCGAAAGCGTATATACTCGTCGCTCTGTTTGTTTTTAGATATCGGGTGGTGTGAATAAAAACTGAGACAGAGTGTTATCTCAACTTTTTGGATAAAACACTCAATTTGAGTTGAATTAAAATAAGTTTCGTCAAGTTTCAGAACACACTCAAGAAGGTTTGTCCAGAGAGTTCCCTCGGATTTTATTCAAATTACCTATTAACATCAAATAAATATAAAAGAATATAATAAATTGATTCCTCTTCTGTTGTCAATAAAGTTATAAAAAGAATGTCTATAATACCATCTTTCTCGTATCTTGAAAGTTGCTTGACGACTTTGTTAAAAAACGGGTGCGTAGAACTCTAGGCACGGGAGAAGTGAAACACCTGTCGCATTTTCGATCAACACCTGTGCTCAAGAAGTTTTACTTCTGCCGGGTGTAGAGTTCTACGCGCCCATTTTTGTTACATATGTGCTCGCTGTGAATGTATTCCACATCTATGTATTCCCTATCCACAAGCATCAGTAGCCACCGATCGCTCGACTTTGGACGAATTTCATCCCTTAACGGGTAATTGAAGTGGATTGCATGTGTAGTTACATGCGAATTTAGACACATTATCTAATCGATACAAGAATATGGAATATGTACATGTATTCCATTACGTAATATTTTTTTTTAACATAATACACATATCGTGTATTACACATATGATCTGGTTCGACACTTTCCCCGTATGTTATATGAGGCTGTGATAGCAAAAGTGGTGTAACCCCAATGATTTTATATTGGAGTTACACCACTTTTGTTCTCACAACCTCATATGTTCTTTTCTGTTACGTCATGGGTATATAATTGTGTGGTTTTTACACGTCGTCTAATCCTGTGCATACAATCCGAAAAAAGGTAAAAAGCTTTCTTCTGTAAGGAGCGCTTTTCTCTTTCATCAATTTTAAGTGTCCAGTGTTTCATTATTTCGTGGCGTTTAATCTTTAGCTTTTACTCTACCCGAAAAAAGTACTACCGAGGCATAGGAAGTTTCACCTAGTTCCATGGCAGACTTTTGATAAGTTTTGAATCTAAAGTCTGGCATGGACCTAGCATGCTGACAATTTGAATTCAGATTCGAATCGCAGCCACAGGTTTTTCATAGACTTGTCTGACAAGGATATTTTCGCTGGCATTTTAAATATATGTATTCCACTAAAACTTAAGGTTATACAATGATAAGTTTTATTTTTGAATAAAGTCTAAAGCTATCAAAACAATAATTGGTTTAGATTAGATACTAAAATCATTAAATTTCAAAACTTAGTCTCAAATCTATAAGATAAAAAATAAAAGCGAACAGTTCGCTACATATACAGACACCAGACACCAGTCACCAAGTCCCTCTTCTCAACCTAGCTTAGCTCAAACTGCAGAGAAAATCGAGGTTAACTAAAACCATCTACTCTAAGAGATTTTAGTTATTCCATACGTGTGCTTGAGAATTGTTGGTGACGCCAGAGTCGAGACGAGGGCAGAACTTCTAAATATATTTCACGTCTTCGAAATTATTTATTTGATATGATATTAAACTGCTTTTCATTCAAATTGTTGATATACACACTCGTAAAATAAAATGCACCTAAGTGCAGAAATCTGACTCGATTCCCATCTCAGTTTTCTACAAAAGTGAAAAGCGATCGTGTTGGCAAAAATTAAACACTGTAGCGAAGCCTCAGTTTACCTGTTTCGATTCTTCCTAAAAACGGATTCAAATGTAGTTGTGTAATAGATACATTCGTCGTAGTGTGTTCGCTCCGTGTGTGTTTGTGTTTAATGGTTCTCTTAAGTTGATCATTCCGATGTTTTTTTTTTGTTTTCGTGTAAGATACACTAATACGCCAGGAGTTATGCGTACGAAGTTAGTGTGAGCCCATATTACCAGTAAAAAAAAAAAAACAAATTATTTATTAGTATAATGGTCAAAAGATAGTTAATATTGAATTCTTTGCAATTCAGAATATATTTAAAGTCTATTTTAGGCATTGAAATCGAAAAACTTTAACTTAACTATTGCATTTCAATTAAACTACAAAACATGCCATGGGAATTAAAGTGCAATACCTACTTACACACTGTGCATTGTCGATTTCCGATTTCTAATAAACAGTACGGATTTTTGCATTTCCCAATGTTACTCTTTATTCGAATAAAGTGGGCTTTTACAGTGCCAGTTCTATTAGAAGTTAACTCTATACCTAAAACTTATGTTGCTAATATTATTTTAAATATATGTACTTATGTATGTATGTATAATAATTCTCTTTGAATATGTTTAACTAGAAGGTGAATAGCATGTTGTATAATATGCTCGTGTAGCGAAAATACAAAAAGCGGAAAACCTGTAGTTTAATGTAGTCAATGAAAAAAGAATGAGAACAAAAAAAAAAAATTTTTTTTTGTTGACGAATTCTTCAGATACAATAGACTGTATATTATTTAGTGGCCCTCTTTAAGATGCATACATACATACATATTTTTGTTTTTACTGTCATTATCATTCAAGATAATAATTGATTGGATCTCAATATTTTAGGAGAAACTTGGTACATCAGATAGTAAAACTTACTTTTGATAATGATGCTAATTAAACGCGAAAGCGAGGAAATCATAAGCATTCGAAACTATTCGAGTTTTCGCAGTTCGAGATGTGACAACGAAAACTATGGCCGAGCGGTGGATCAATAATGAATGAAAATGCTGCTGAGAGTTTGGTGAGATATATACTTTTTAATCTCTTTGATATTAAAGGCATAAATATTAAATGATTCAAAGCGGAAGTGGAAATAACAGTGCGATGTGCGCACAGCTCAGACTGTTTTTATTGTATGGACTTGCATGTTAATCTTAGAACAGTCGAAATTTTAAGAGGACTTAGATCATATAGTGCGTTTGTACTTCTTATTCATTATGTGTACTTGTGGTCATTTGATAAAGCGAAATACAGTACGCTCACGAATCTATGCACAAATAATATGTTGGATAAAGACTTGCACACATGTAAGAATTTCAAGTTAAAATGCAGCTTGTGTTGTCTCAAACTCGTTAATTTACCGTTCTTTTTGAAACAAAAATAATTGTTCACTGTAAAACGTGAACAAATTATGAAGGCTCTAAATAATTTGTTCACGTTTTAAAGTAGTCAATGTAAAATAAAATTTGTTTATGTAAGCGGATGTTAACGTGAGCCAGTGTTCACGCTATCGCGATTGTACTGTACTTGAATATGGAAGCAAAGTTTGTATTATTCACTCACAAGATGCGCACTCTTGTTGCTGAGTTTCCAAATCAAATGAGGTTTGCACGATCTGAATTGCATTTGCGTTTACATTTACGTTTTCAATTGAAATCGGATTAAATGACAACATTTGAATTAACGTGTAGGTATCTAAGACTATTCTGTGATCAGCAAAGTAGTAATTGATAGTTAAAACAAAACAAAAATAGTATTTTCAGTGTAAATACAATTACAAAAGATTTAAACCTATTGCCGATTAAGAATATACAATTACAATTACAATTTACTTTATTGAGACAAGAAAAAAAATCAATACGATTATTGTTTGTACAAACGTTGTTATAATACGGCCGACTAAACATAATGTCTGGCTAAACAGATACAGGCAAATGTTTTTATACATTTATATCAGAATTCCAATTATATTTAATATTAAAAACGTATTAAGTGTATGCTTGCTCCCGGCATACATAATCAACATGGCTTCTTTGGGCACTTAAAAACTTAATAACTTAAAAACTAAAAAACTACAATAATGACTAGAAGGGGGAAAGGAAAAAAAAATAATAATAATAATTATAACAATAACATTTTTTATACATAAGGGTATAAACACATACAGAACAAAAGCAACAGTGTTTTTAAACAATGGTCTATTAACAGTATGAAACTCAAAAGAAATGTTACCCGCGTAAATTAAGCAGGGATGCTTTCTCGTAGAAAGGAACTAAAAGGCCTCTATTTGCATTTGGTCTTAACACGGATAAAGATCCAGCGTTTAATAAATTAAAAGGTGAGAGATAGTAGTGGTCATCTATAGTCTCATAAATATTCGAATCCAATAAAGATTTGACTGCCGAGTTAGGGTGATGTTTTATACGCTCCAATCTATTAAACAGGTCAATTTGGTAAATCATTAGAGGAATAACTATTGTTTCTTCGTATAGAATTTTATTTGAAAAAAATGTTTTATCTGGTTTTCTGAATTTTCCGCAACAAAATCTTAGTATCCGTCTTTCAAAGATCTGTAGTTCTTTGGCCGCAGTGGGTGAAATTGTGAATATACAATATTTTTGAACTTCAAACACATACACTACCGATCATAAGTATGTGCTCACCATGTAAACTAAATATAATTGATATGAAACTAATATAAAATAAATTCTGGTGAATACGGTTTAACATATTGTTTTTAAAGTATGTATGTGCTTTAAAAGTCAAGAAAATGCTAAACAATATAAAATTTATTAGATTTTCGACTCATCAATGTGTGCACCCTTGTTTTGAAAGGGTTTCCGCTGAAATCCTTCTCCATTCCGTCTGAAGAATGTTTCACAGATATTTAGTGGATATGGACAAACTGCCCAACTAATCCCATTAGAACTGGATGGGGTTGAGATCTATGGACTGTGTTGGTCAAATCATAGATTTCAGCCTTCGTTCCGTTGGTAATTGTTTTAGGTATCCTCTGCATAGCTTGGAAGCGTGGTAAGGATAGTTATCGTGTTAGAAAGTGAAACCACGACCAATAATAGGCAGACCAGATGGCACCACTTCGTTTTCATCGCTCTTTTCTCATTATTCCGTTGTTACTGAAGATGTTGCCAACCAAAACATTCCCACATCATAACGGAACCTTTTCCATGTTTATCAGAAGGCACTAAGCATTGTTTAGTTTAGATGTTCGTTCCCCATCTGACCTGCGGACGTAGACTTCGAACTTCAATTCGTCACTCCATAAATTTTCACCAGTTATCAAGTTCCCATTTTTGTGTTGTTGGGTCTTCTTCTTATTTGCAGTCCGTAAGAATGGCTTTCTCACAGATTTTTTTCTTCAAGCCTTTGTTTCACGGTTGAAACATTGACGGGTTTAACTCGCTCCAGATTAACTTGGGCTGTTATTTCTGGTGCAGTGCGGCGTCAGTCGTTTGCTGGCAATGGCTATATTTCTAGTTTCAAACACTTCTTTCCCAATGTATCGCAAAAGAAATCCAAGTTTCTTTTAAATCTAAGCAGGAACCACCATAGAATTCTAACCGGCATCCTAAGTGGCCACTGCCGTCTAAAACGGCATCTTCACAAGCTTGGCCTTTCACCGGACCCTACCTGCAGAGAGCGATGAAAGCTCTCTTCACATCGTCACAGAATGTCCCGGCCTTTTCCATGTGAGAAAACGGACCCTAGGCAGTGAACTCGTTTCACCAACGGCGCTTGCCACGCTCCACCCAGAGAGGCTGATTAGCTTCCTGACATCCTCTGGAGTAGACAAACTGCTCTAAACTCTTGGGAAAGCGCAATGGGCCTCTTTATGAGAAGGCAGTGCTAGAGTGGACAAACCGCTCCCCACTAATAATAATAATCACACTTTTTGTTGTTTACGGCTCCATCCACCTTGAATTTCAATTCGCTTGAAAATGGCTGATTACTTTTACCACACTGATGATAACCAATTATCAAAGACCGCGTTTAAATCGATTTTTGTTTCCGGTATTTTTATTCTTAAAACTTTCAAACAAGGGCACTTTAAAAAAGGCGCGGTATTCTAATAATTTTTTTTCTTGGAAAAGTTTAAAACGAAATTAAAGAAAAGAAGCTGAAGAAGTTTCATGTATGTAAGTTAAGTAAATTTTCACTACCTAATAACTAAAAAAAATATATATCGGGTTGCCTAGTAACATTGTATAAGAAACTAATAGTATTATCAGGCTTGGTACGCGATTATATCGTACTACAGCGTTTACACGAGATAACTTAATTAGTTTCATGTATGTACAATGCTAGTAAGTAAAAATTCGTAGAAAAGGGAAGGATCATTTTTTTCAATTTTGTGGCCTTTTTAGAAAACAAAATTAATTTCATAAATATATATGGTGCAAACTTACTTCGAATGTCTTTACTAGCGATATTTCACATTCGAAATTTGCGTGGGTGGGCAAATACTTATGAGCGGCAGTGTACATATGTATCTGCAGTTTCTCTCAATCTTTCAACCTGCTCTGTGCATGTATAGTTGTAAAAGAGCAATTTGGAAGTGAAATAAAATACAAATTCTAACTCGTCATTTCACTTAAGGCGAGTATTGTTGTACTGTAAGGAATGTTTAAACAGTAGCTTTTTTGCGTAAAGCGCAAGTCTCAGATATAAAGAGAAACTTACAGCGCATTTTATGCATTTATGACGATGCGTTGTGCCGAAGGGTGTTCTCATCAGTTTAGCGCGTATTCTTGAATGGCTTGGAGTGTACCAGTGGATGTGCGAGTGAACTTTCCTATTTTTGTTTAACTACATAATTTCGTTTTTATTTTGCCATATTATCAAAGTAAAGTACCTATTGCTGTACAATGAAATAGGTCATTTTTTATTTCTTGAGAAAGAGAAAAAAATCAAAGACAATTTTGAAATAATTATTCGTACTTGGTACCATGGTGGTATTGATTTTTCCTGTCTACCACACGACAATAAATGTTGAGCTCTTTGGGGAGGAGATCTAATGTTTATGGTGGTTAATGAAAAGAGGTGCAGTTGCGATGGAATTAAATATTTCAACAAATAATTTTTTTTTATTTTTGTGCCTCTATTACTGTGTGCCTCTATTACTGTCGTGATTCATAGACGAGTGCTGTGTTCAATGGCAAACATTTTCCTGTATTAAACAATCGATTCCGTTCGTATCCAGTTCTGGTCTTTCGAATTATTTCTCAAATTGTAATTAAGCTCTTACTCATGCTATACATGATAAACAGTGTAGGTACACCGGCTGTAACAATTTAAGTCGTGCATAAAATTGTATATTCCTACACTTGTATACATATGTACATATTTATGTACAAAGTTGGCTTAGATTTGTTTTGATAGACGAAATTTGGTTTTTCTCGTAGGTAAAAACTATGTACGTCACCTGATTGTATGTACTTGATACAAATGGATATATATGTACCTATGTAGGTACCTATGTTATTAAAAATGGTTCCTCATGATGGCTCGTCAAGATGTTTGTCTTAAATTCGCCTTGAGATACGTGTAATGTATGGACTTGTATTTCACTATGCTTTAACGTTGTTTCGTTCACATGCGTAAAACAAAACCCAATATTCAAGGCCGAAAGTGTTGTCAAAGTCAAGAGTACTAATGAACTCGGTAGTAATGTCGACGATGACTCTTTGCTTTTTAAGCACTTTATCGCTTGCCCTGAGGCATTCTCCTTATTACGTTAGAGGTGTGGGAAGACTTCGTAGTTCATTACAAACGACTGATGAATGTAATCCATTCAATTTAAGTAAATATGTACGTACCTACACACTTGTTATTGTAATGATATGATATTTTTTGGGCGAACAAGTATGTACATTTGTAGTGAATTTCACAATTACTGTATTGCTTAGAGAAACGGGCAATCGATTTGTTTAAAACGCGAATATTTTTCTCATGAGATAAATTATGTACTAAGTCAACATGTGTACAGTCATACAAACATTGTGTATGCTATTTTGCGATCTGTATGTAGTAAATAATGACTCGGGAATTGATATTTAAATACATGCTTATGTACGTAGGCAAGTACATACACAAATGCGCGATAAAAAACATTTGTATAATGTACCTACATATATATGGAATGTACTTAGGTATTTGCAAACTTTCATCGGCCAAGAGAAGAAATTTGAAGCAATCTCTAGATATATGTACTATATAAAAGTTATATAGAAAAGTTATTCGCAATCCCATCCAAGTGCAAATGTTTTGTGGGACTAATGAGAGAATTCAGAGTCTAACAGAAAAAACAAAGCAATTAGCTCAAAAATGTTCGCAACAAATACATCAGCATCACAAATTATCCACTTCTTTACATCAATTGCAATCTGCCACAATACAATCAGAACAGCATCAAAACACGGACCTGAAGGGTGGTCTGAAATGCTTATGTGCTTGCACAGGTGGTGCCCTTCGTAGTTTATCTGTTAAGATTAAGGAAGGTAATTCAACTGCGAAATGGTATCTAAAGGTAACTAAAACAAAAATCCATTAGATACTTTTATTTGATAAGATTAGGATTTTTGTCTGAGTAACTGCTATCGTATGATTAATACGGATATTTCTTTTAGCAGCCCACGTGGCGACTTTGGGGCGAGGAGCGTGAAAAGGATGCAATCTTCACCGTCTATCTAAAGAAGGTTCGATACCATCGTCCGACACCTCATGCTAGCAGTGTAAGGTAAACTATCATATTTTACTTAAGAAATTAATATTTTTTTTTTCAGGACTCTGAAGATGAGATTTCTCATTTGGAATGGGAAACAGTCCGGGTACGGTTTGTTAAAGCTGCCTCATTGGCCAGGTTGGTCGAAGCACTTGCAACAGACGATGGTGAATTAGAAAGCACATTCATAAACGTGTTTCTATCAACTTATCGAACCTTTTCAACACCGAAAGATGTTTTGGAACTTTTGGTCAAACGTTACGACACGCTTAATGAAAAATTAAACCATAAGATTCAAGAGGAAACAAATAACGATGACTTTGATCCTAAGATCTCAGTGTTTGAGCAGCACAAAAAAACTCTAGTCTCAGCACTACACGTATGGTTGGATGGTTTTCCTGAGGATTGGAACGAAGAAAATTTGAGGCAAATATTAGGTTTTGCTTCTAGACGACTGCCAAGATCAGACCTACATATAAAGGTTCTGCATCGCCTGGAACGGGTTTTACGGCTACAGGCGCAGCAAGTATATTCAGACGAGAATTTACCTTGGGCTAGTCACCATCAGTATAATGATTTCGCGGAGCAATATGCTGGTCTTTGTCTAGCGCCGGCTTTTCGCGGTCCGTCTCATTTATTGCAAGCCTATCGCTTTCCGCATGTACCTGTTAAGCATTTCGCCGAACAACTTACTCGAATGGATTCGGAATTATTTAAAAGACTAATTCCTCATCAGTGCTTAGGAGCAACCTGGGCGAGACGTGATAAAAATGGTGCTGAGACTGTAGTAGCCACAGTGACCCAATTCAATGCGGTTTCATTTAGGGTAATATCGAGTATAATAATTGAACCAAGACTTAAACCTCAGGTAAGGAGTAAATCATAATATTGAATTTATTTTAAGGCGACAGTTCTGAATTTTACAGGAAAGGGCATTATACATAGCTGCATGGATTGACATTGCTCAAGAATTGCGACTGTTGAAAAATTTTTCTTCATTGAAGGCGATCATTTCAGGACTGCAATCAAATGCAATCTACCGCTTGTCAAAAGTTTGGGCAGTTCTCCCTAAGGAAAAAGTAAACTGTGTGCTAAAAGAAAACATACACCTAATAATATGCATTTGTATTCCTGTAGATGGAAATTTTTAGTGAACTTGCAAGAATTTTCTCAGAAGACAATAATGCATGGACACAACGTGAAGTACTAATGCGAGAAGGTACAGCTAAATTTGCTGATACTGTGGGCGAACACGATAGGCATTTACAAAAAATTATACAGAAACAAGTGAGTATTGATAATAAATTGAAGTCCAGTCATGCAATCATTCTTACATGATCTTTAAATCTCAGACCCATGAAGACTGGTCTTTAGAATTGAAATATGCTTTTTTGCTTTTTTTTTTTTTTTTTACAGAGCACGCACACTTCACATGGTACAATACCATATCTGGGAACATTTCTCACGGATTTGACGATGATACACGCGGCTATACCCGATCACGTGACTGATGATCATCTTATTAATTTTGATAAAAAAAGAAAAGAGTTTGAAGTATTGGCACAAATAAAATTATTGCAAGGCGCGGCCAATACATACAATCTGCGAGAAGACTCCAATTTCGACCGCTGGTTTGCAGCAATGTTAGTTTTAGATGAGCGTGAAGCTCATGCCTTATCATGTCAATTAGAACCACCACCAGAACCAAGGAAATCCACTTCGACCACATCCACATCTTTGGGCCATCGTAAGACTGATTCTATAGCATCAAATTCTAGTAGTGGCGCAGGATCACAATTTTATTGCGAAATCAATAGCAGTTTTGGGGCATCCAGACATAGTTCCAGAAATAATTCGCTCGATCGTGATATCCAACCACCAAATTTATCAGTACTTTCAGCTTCAAGCAGCGTCTCGAATCTTTCAGTTGATTCAAGTAATTCGGGCGGCCAGAAGACAAACGCAACTGGGTCAAAAAATATTGCAAATGGTAAAAGCCAAAGTAATGGGATACCACTTATCAATGCACAGTTGGTTCAACCTGCAGGCGCTAAAAATACTGTTCCAGATTTTTATATTATACGAGTTACATATGAGACTGAAAATATTGAACTTGACGGAATAGTTCTTTATAAGAGTATAATGCTTGGAAATAATGAACGCACCCCGCAGGTAATTCGAAACGCGATGATGAAGTTGGGACTAGATGGAGACCCGGATCGGTTCACCTTAGCCCAAGTGCTGCCCGACAAGGAGCTTGTAATGCCACAGAATGCGAATGTCTATTACGCTGTTAATACAAATTTTAATTTAAATTTTATATTGCGTCCCAGAAAAGAAAACAGCTGACCGCTAATGAA
This sequence comes from Matsumyia berberina, assembly GCA_917880715.2. Classification (NCBI taxonomy): domain Eukaryota; kingdom Metazoa; phylum Arthropoda; class Insecta; order Diptera; family Syrphidae; genus Matsumyia; species Matsumyia berberina. Next base: position 66,688,138 of record OU862870.1, read on the forward strand.
GAACACGCTTAGCGAAGGTGCTGGCTAGCTACGGATTGATACGCAATCGTGTTCGAAATAATAACTTACACTTGACTCTTTTGATTTCTCTTGACCAATTCAATACTATGATTATTATTTAAAATGATATTATTTGCTTTAATTTTATTTATTGATATGCATATGCATGTATGTGTGTACCTACTCATAAGAAAAAAAAAAATACTTAAATGGTGCGAATATTTGTATCAAAATAAAAAAATATAAAATATATTAACTAAAGTCAGTATAAAATGAATGATTAACTTTAAGCAGTAAAAGCAATAAGCAGTTATTAATATTAGCAGATGAATGTACTATTTTGTATATTATATTTATATCTATATATTTAGTATTTATGCGATTTTATACATATTTATGTGTATATACATACAAATTTATTGTGAAGATATTTGCATAAGTGCATTTTAGAAAGAAAAATATACGTAAGCATAATTCCAGTACATAAAATAATTTAACTGAAATAACTTAGAGTGCATAATTAATTTTACAGGTAAAAGCGTGTGTACAATTGTCTTTTCTTTCCAGTTGACATCAGTGGTTTGGTTTTCTTTCTTCACCAGCACGGTTTGTCCGAACAATCAGTAGGATTATTCCTTTTGCGACTTTAACGATATTGTGACCCAATATAGGCATTTCGAAAGAAAAATCGATTAAAGTAAGTAAGATTAGTTTCAAAATAGGCAAGTTGATGGAACACTATCCAAACAGTTTTTGTTCAGAGTTTAAAAGCGTCACATCGATGGAGAAAAAAACTATAAAAATTGGAACTATGTATATGTATACATATGAATGTACCTGCTAGCTTAGGATAACGCAACCAACTCCGATTAAAATGTGCATGCATATGTACTTAAACCTAAAACTACTCGTATGCATTTTTAAATCTCGAATATAGAATTATTGAAAAATTATGATTTCGGCTTTTGAAGGCATAGAATTCTTACTATGGATTTTGAAATGTATGTATATACATATATATCATAGCACTAGTACACATTGAAAAGGCAAAAATCAGCGAACGGTTAACAGAAAAAAGTAATTTATAAGAAATGACGTCAGTAGTATGTGAGTATGGGAGTTGACAATGCAAATTCTGAAAGTTCTGTTGTGCTTATTCCATTATTTTAAATCAATATTGGAGTAGACGTAGTGGCGGGTATTATTAGAGTAAATATTTTCAATAAAACAGAAGTAGGCGTTATACTTTAAAGTTGATCTGTATGTCTAGATTCCGCTATAAGCACTCAAATAACTAGAATTGAAACTAATAACTCCTTTCATGTGAAATTGCAAGCATGTATGTACATAATGTATGTAGGTGAAATAAAAACATATGTAACTGAGGTGATATATATTTTCAACATTTTCGTTGACTTGAATTGAATCGAAAGACATAACATTTCTGCCGTTAACTAAACAAATGTAAAAGTAACCAAATGAATTCTTAAAGTTACTACTGTCCAAGCTTTTATATCCGCTGCTAACTTCACTAGCACTATGACCAACATAAGGCGATTACTTTATGGGGTAGAAACTGTTGTTATCGCCTGTTTTGGTTTTATTTGACAATTGATGTTTAAGCTTTTCACCACATCACCACACACTAAGAGAAATACGGGAGCATTCTATCACACCCTCGTACTAAAATACACACAGAACATCGGAAATTCGGGGGAGGACTCAACTGTGGAAAACACCGCCATGTTGCTTTGGGAAATAAACTTTTAGCCAATTAAGCTCTGCAGTGTAGATGAAAATTAGTTTGAGTAATGGAGTCGTTCTATAAAGATGTAAACGGTATTATTTAAACGAGTCTGTGATAGAAAATATATAGATAGAACAAAGTGAATAATGAAAAATCCTTTTAAAATATTTAAATCAATTATAGCTTTTAAGAAAAGTCCATAATAACTATCGAAACGGATGTAAGAACGGCTTTATCGAACGCATAGTTTACTTCAAATATAGAAGTAAGGCAGAAAACACGATAGAAAAACCCAATTCAAAAGCTTTTTTTTCTCTAGATACACCAGCAGTTCAACAAAACGGAATAAAAATCCTTTAACCTGCTAATATTCATTATTTTTTTTTCCCCCTTTTTCAAAACATATACAGTGAGTGAAATGCCTTTGACTTTGCTTCATAAATCAAATGAATGGCACATTGTGGAAAAGTTTTCTAGTGAAATGAATAATTGCTATTGTGAAACTTAATTAAAAAATTAAATTTGATCGAATTGTATTTATAAGAAAAAAAGAACTCCATCAAAGTAGTTCTTTTTACAGACAGTCAAACTCGAGTGCTTTCGTTCAATACAAAGGAAGATTGTTAACGCGCATTCCATTGAGTTCAAGGTGATAAGCTATTAACAAAAAAAAGTCAACGAGGTTCCAAAAAAACAGAAAACAATGTAATAAAAAAACGAAAAAAATCTTCAACAATCCTTTGCAGAGTTTTATTAAGCCCTAATAAATGTACTCTCAAATATAATTTAAATCAAGTGAGTCCTACAATACTTTTTAATGTCTTCAGGTAAAAAATATATATATGTACATGTATGCATATTATATACATATCCATATGTATTTACAAGTATATATATACACATGTAACCCCCGTGATTCATCTATTATTTGGGGAAACTATTTTCATGGCGATAAAGACAATTATGCGCTTGAGTAATTACATTTTCTTTTACAAACACCCACTTTCCTGGACAATCTAGAATCCACTGCCCCTTGCTTTATTAATATTTTATTAAAAAAAATCGATATTTCTTGTCATGTGAGCTACGTGAATGAAGAACATAGTAAACAACTACTCTTAAGCTGGCAGAGAGAATACATAGTACATATAACTGTTTTTTTCTTCTATATAAATGGTCATCAATAATTATTGTCTATAAGCATTCACTTTGGGCTTATGATTCCCCTTTAATGGGTTGATCTTTCAGCTTTAAACTAGGAGAAATTTGTTTTTGAAAAACGTGCCAACTTCATTTGTTAGCGGAGCAATGATCCTCATGGGTAATTCGTGATTTCTTTAAAACATATAGAGTGCTGTTGATATAAAGAACTATTTTAGCACAGAGAGGTGTGATACGCATGTGGGAAATAATGGCAGACTATTATTCCAGACAACGTTTATTGAATCTTTAATATGGGTACGTGCACCTAAATATGATTGTACTTTCGCCCAGTTCAACAAGATACACAGTTATTATACATTAATGAAAAGTAAAACGAAAATCGCATGTGTACATAATTCTTATTTCACAATTTAGGAATGTTTATTGTTAAAGTACCAAACACATTTGGTGCATTCGTATTTGCAAATTTGTATTGTATCATAATTGCGTCTTGACTATTTTTCTGTACCGTTTTCGTTCATATGTAAATATGCATGTGGCCATCATAGTTCAGTGATTAGTGCATTTGGCCGCTATGGGAATTGCATAGATTCGAGCCCCAACAATATCCACCGAATGGGACCACCTCTCGTTGAGAGTATAATTTGTCATAAAAAAGCGTCTCAATTCGCCGTTCGGAGTCGGCAATAAATTATAGGTCCCTTTCATTCGTGCGAAAAATGTAACAAGGCCTTGAGCCACCCCTGTCGCGCCAGGTATTTGTGTACATATGTATGTATGTGATTTAAGCTTAGCCTATATTTGTTATATGTAGTGTAACAAATTTATTGTTTTTCCTTTAGGTGTGAGGTTATGCGCTTAGGGGGTGCCCCCGGTGGCGGAAACCCCCTAACAATGAGCGCAGCTGGAAATGATTATGCCGAATTATGCGACCTTGGTCCATCCCGTTGGAGTTCACGTGGATATCACCCTTCGCACGTCTCATCGCTGCATGCCGGCGGTGCTGGTCATTCAACATCAATAGTACCACCTAGTATAGGATTGCATCCGAGCCATCACCGGTCGAATAGTTTTGAGGCGGAAGATATTGGTGGCATTTCAGTCACCAATACTATTCCCCATAGCGGTCCCTATGGCATCAGTGGTACTCGCATAGCAAACAGTACTAGCTCTTTGCGGGGAGGACGATCTGGTTTATATTATTCACCACCTGGAACATCATACACAATCGTGGAACGACCGCACTCACCCCATTACTATTATAATACGGCTGGTGTTCCCTCAAAGGGAGGGTCATTGCCTGGCCGAGGCTCTACATATTTGCAGTCTTCATCATCAAGCCATATACCAGCATCTTTGGGCATTACTGGTTCAGGCACTGTTCCAAATTCTACCAGACACAACGGCAAAAAGCGTCCAATATCACCGGAACAAGTGTTGCGAATGTTTGGTGCAACAACTTCATCTTCAGTTCCTACAAGTTATCACTACAGCAATGGTACAAGAGATCGAAGTGGGCGTAGGAGCCCGGCTAGCAGTCCGCCCTCAACAACTCATCAGGTATTATTTTATAATTATGTTTGTATATTTAGTTCAAACCCATCGCTAATAAATTTCATACAAATTATTTATTTTAATTTAATTTTTTCTGCTTAACATAGGTATACCGAGAGCGAGACAGGGATCGTAGCATACCAAATATTCACGAGCTTTCCACAAGAACGGTTACAATGTCAAGAGACCAGCAATCGGATAACAGTCACGGATTTGGCATATGCGTCAAGGGTGGAAAAGACTCAGGCAAGTACTTATAAACATAAAAGTGTTTGAAACATAGGAATAGGGTAGTTTGTTAAGCTTCTGCCATTCTGCATTCAAGACAAAAAAAAAAATACATAAGGAAAGATATACATTTGCCATAACAATAAGTTATTAGGCAATATTTTCTATTATTTAGTACACACATATGAATGTACAAATTGTAAGCCAATTATAGTTTGGCATTGTTTTGACCTTCGTCATTGAGATCAGTCAAGTCCTTTGGGTTTATGGCTCATATTTTTAATCTGTATAGATATTTCAAATCCACAATTGCATTTTAATTTGTCTAGTTAAGTTGTGGCAGATATCGAGTAGTTGAGAAATATGTATGTATGTACATGTAGTGAAACCAATTAATCGATATTATTTTGGTGTCATCGCACATCAAGGGCGCATTATTTATTCGAAACGTTTCAGTATTGCTTTGTATTAGACTCTATACATATAATGTATCATACTTTGTAAACTTCCTAAAATACATCGTGCATGTATTGCTTCTTTGATTATCAATTGATACATTGCACATCCATATATGCAGGTGCATGCTATAATATTGTTGTACAAAGAATGCAATCCCTTGGCATTGCCTTAACGAAATTTAGGAATTGGGTTTTCATTTTCATGATATGTCGAGGACAACCACGCTATTTTTTCTTTACGTTTTTGGTGTGTAAGGTAGGGGTTAGCTGAAATTTCGAGAATCAGACTGTTGTACGTTTCGTTGATGTGCATGCGCAAGTGTGTCGCTTTGCGACTACATTTTTCCAGTTTTCGCCGAAACCTACTCGAAACCATTGCGCAATGGTAATGTGGTCAAAGCAAATATACCTATTGAAACATTTAGCATATTCAGCAGAGCAACTGAAGGAATTTCAAAATGATTGAAACGTCCAGCGAAACAAAGTCAATGGTCGCGTTCAATATTCGGGGCAAATGGATTTGTTTACATATTTACGAGTTTTGTTTGGCTGACAGCCTGAAAATTGACTAAGGATTTAGTCAATTGTTGTTGTTTGACTGCAAATAAATCCATTTGCTCGGAATATTGAACGCGCTAAATGTTCTGTGGGAATGTTGCAGAGAATTTTCGTAAACTTTTTGCCGAAAACTCAGTGTATGTTTTGGTGGGAAAAGGGTATAAGATACTTCAGGCCAGAGCGCTGGTGTTCATCACATTGTTTCTTGAAAATAAATTCCTCCTTAATATGAGGTCACACATTTACACATCCATTCTCATGAGTACCCCGTCACTCATACCTTCTTTTTAAGCAACGTGTGTTTTTCTTGCCTGGAATAGTAAACATTTTAACGTATTTGTATTTCCTCTAGGCTTAGGTGTTTACATTTCTAGAATAGAAGAAAATTCAGTTGCTGAACGAGCGGGACTACGTCCAGGTGATACTATCCTAGAAGTGAACGGGACACCCTTCACTTCAATCAGTCACGACGAGGCGCTTAAAGTATGTATTTTTTTGAACTTCTTTTTACATACAAATTTGTTGTAATATTTCATTTGCTACACTTTAGTATCCACACTTCTATTTTATTTATTTATTGTCTGGGAATCTTACACATTCAAACAGGCTCCAACACATTTGTACATATGTATGAATATACAGATGTACATACATTATGTTTTTGCTTTAATTTGCTTCACTTCATATACGAAGACGACGTCTTTCACAAGTGTCTTGTAAAAAGTGTTTTTTAAATGGAAGAGGTAAACTTTACCATCCATCCATCACCTAGCCATTCCAAATAACCTGCAAATTCCATTGTTCTATTTATTTGCGCATTTAAACCATTATTTAATTCATTAGTTTGAAACGTGTATTTATTTACATATCCATTATTCAGTCAACCAGGTTAATTTTCGCAAAAATAAAAAAAAAGAAGATTGAAGTAATGTTTTTTAACTCTATAAATGTTATTGTGAATAAATGTATACGGAAAAAATTGGCAATAGAAAACACTTTTTATTTTCTTAACCAACCCCTTTTGTTTTTTAACTCAAAGTTACTATGTTCAGACCTTCCCATTTTGGTTTGCGCTTAATTTATTAACTTTACCCAATTACACTTTTGTTTATATTTGTTTATATTATTCGAGAAATACAAACACATATTTCTATGTATATTCAATTGAAGATCATTGTCGCGAAAATGCAGATGTACTTTTACACCACAGAAGACCAAACACACTTTTCTTGTTTCTTATTTTTGTAAATATGTACACGTGAACAACCGAATCATTTTCATTTGTTTATGTGGCATTTCGCCCAAAATGTATGTATATTTGAAAGTCGTCGAAAATTTGTATTATACACTTGTATTTAAGAAAATTACGTTTAACTATTGCACACTGATAAGAAGCATATTTTATATGTATAAGAAAGAACTATGAAGAAATCATTTAGCGTAAGGCTTTCAGCTCGTACAGCCAGAAGCTTTTTATTGTTTGTAATCACGAAAGTTGTTTAATTGTTGGAAAATCGTTATAGAGTATTACTCTAACAAAGGCTATGTCAGTTACATATATGTTCGTATACACGTTATACATTTTTAAAACAGTAACTAGGCCTATGTTCACTATTGTCACCTTATTATTTTACCTCGAAAGGAGGGGCTTTGTTTAATTTCTGTCTTTTACCATCTCTCGCTTGGTTAAAGGGTTTTCGGTGGTACTTTAGTCACCCAGTTGCATTACACGCCACAACATTGTCACCTTTCTCGTTTGCTGACTAGAAGTGATGGAAATCAATTCCTATGATGACTATGATTTCGTAAAGGGTGGCTGTGTCAAAATAGTTCATGTTAAAAGTTCTTCGTAAACACAGTCAATTCACTTAATTTTATGAAATTTACGCAGCAATACTACGATATTAAGTTCATCGAGCCCTAAATCCATAGCATTGCGGTCGAGACCCTTTTTTTTAACTAGTAATTATCCAGCGATGAAGTGACAACAATAACATTTTACATTTTATTTGTGTTCCCGATTTTAAGTTAATTTAGTTTGATTTTATGTTTCGTACTTCCTCTTTCTCTCTCTCGTCTCTTCTATTGCCACATTTTTTCTTAACGCAGAGATGTGTGCAGATATTGAAATCATCACGTCAAATCAGCATGACGGTGCGAGCACCTCCAACATTAAATTCAACTGCACCACTGCATGGATTTGGACCACCTTCGCGTGATCCAACTTATGCTTCGACAGCTCCTTTGATGCAACAGTCGCAATCATCGTCAATAGTACAACCGCCACCACCGTTTCCCGGGTCCTTAGGTAGTTCTGGTTCACCACCATTTAGACAAACATGTTCCTGGATGGATAGACAAGGACGACCAGCATCTCCACCCATGGAGTATGGGGGTCGTCGCAGTGATCGAAGAGATAGGTATATAATTTTAAAGATATTTTTTTTTTTTTTGCATCATGTCGATTTCGTATCATAATAGAATAAGACGTGTTGAATTACTAATCGAACCGGGACAGTCATTAGGCCTTATGATAAGGGGCGGTGTTGAGTATGGTCTAGGCATCTTTATTACTGGAGTCGATAAAGATAGTGTAGCAGATCGTGCCGGACTTATGGTCGGCGATGAAATTTTGGAAGTTAACGGTCAATCATTTCTGGATGTCACTCATGATGAAGCTGTAAGCCAACTTAAGTACCATAAAAGAATGTCATTAGTGATACGTGACGTTGGTAAAGTTCCACACTCATGTACATCGATAGAGTTAGAGCCTTGGGATGCTTATAGCCCGACCGGCACAAGGTATTAGTGCGCCGTATCACAGTTTTATTTTAACACATAAGTTGAATCTTTGTTTGCAGAGCTCGAAGAAAAGGGCAGATATCTGTAATGGTGGAGGAGAAAGCACGCTCTCTACTGCCCAGACATCAGTTTGCAAGTCTCTCGTACTATATAACTGAATACGGTGCGCGAGCAATGACCATAGATGCCTTTGTTGCCGTCTTATTAGAAATGTTAGATACATATGAAAAAGTAAGCATATCCTTGATTGTAAGTGTCAAACAAAGGGGTTCGATTTTAATTGGTTTTTCATTATTTCAGCATTCTTTAGTTACGGAAATTCGTGAGTTGGTATTTCCTGAAGATCGCATTAGATACGACGAACTTGTATACAGGAGAGAACGCGATCCCTACACTGTAGAAAGACATAGGGTAAGTGTACATTTTGTCTTTACTTTTCATTTTCGCTATTTTCATTAAACACAGTCAGTTCTTCACCATTGCCCATTGTGGTTGGTTCACCTAGAACTAACGTATTTATTTTTCGTTGTTTATTTACTAAGCTGTACCGCTACACTCAACACACTACCAATTTTTGCACTACGCACATATCAAACGTTTACGTTTTAACTAAACAACAGGTACTGTTCAATTTGATTAACGAGCTTTGTATTATCGGAACTTTTATACAACTTTTCCTTAGCTTTATGCTTACATGCAATGACTAAAATATGTATAGGGGTGTTTTTTTTGGTAAATCTATATCGGCTAAGAAAAGTGTACTTAAAAAAACGCCTATCGAGGCTAAGGAATTTTATCATCGCTGTTTGGCACCACTTTGTGTAATGACATTTGTTACGATTCAGCTATAAATGTTTTCCTTTTCTTTATTTAGAAAAATAGATCGGACAGATTTAAAAAAAATGTAACAAAATAATATTAGATCTCACTTGTTTAATTTTTACGTTTTGTCGTTATTAGTAAAACGCCTCTTCGGCAATTTTTTTCTTATAAATGACGGCTGTATTGCCATTTTTATAATTTCGATAACGCTTTTCGATAACAATAGGATAAAAATTGTTTGGTAGCACGGTTTTTTTCGCGGCTAAGGAATTAAGGCTGGATGGTTATCCAGATTTCGTAATTATATACAGGCCTAGTTGTTAGTGTAATTAACATGGAAAATATTTTCTTAGCCTATATAGATTTACCAAAAAACACGCCTTATGTATCTATGCACATTTGTAAGTTCCCAAAGTTATCAGAAAATGAAAGGATCTGTCATCATGTTGTTAGCACCATGGATTTAAAAATGATGCAGAAAAAAGCCCTTACATCTTTCATTATTCAGTATTAGTCTGTCATCAGTCTTTTGTCATGTACATGTCTGGTAAATGCCAAATAACATCTTAATAGGAGCATTTAAACATATTAACACTTCCAGTTCTGTCTGGGTACTGAATCGAATTTTCAAACCAAACTTGCGGATACTTGTCAGTGCTGTCAGGGTGGGCTAAGTAGCTGGTTTGTCAAAAAAAGGTAAGGAATCTCTTCTCACATAGATCTTCGTTGAGCTTGTTAAATTTCTCGGTTGTAATCGTTTGGACTAAATGATATAATGATAAATATTAGGGCGAATTTGGGTAGCTGGAATTGGAATTTTTTTTCTCTGGATACCAGCTTCTTTTACAGACTTTAAATACTTTTCGTTTTTTGGCGAAGTATTTTAGCTAAACTTTGTTAGTTTGTTCGCAAGGAAATGAAGTTTTCGTTTATCCTTTCTTACGAGAAGTTACGATTGGTAATTTCCCTTGAGTGCGGTTAGTGATTATACACGTTCTATTTTTTCAAAAGTCACTACAAAATTAGTAGATTCCTTTCTAGTATTTGATACATCCGTTTACATAAATAAACCAGTGGCATTTCTTCTCTATTTTTTAACTCAAAAATGCCTTGAGTAGGGGATATACTTAAATATCATTTAATCGGATCATTGCTAGAAAAGAAGTTGATTGTTTTTTATTTGAGACTGTATTTTGGTATCAGGTTGATCTTGTTACTTAACTTGCACACACAATGCAACTCATCCTTCATTCGTTTTCATAATTTGGAAAATGTAATTAATAAATCGTTGAATTCAATATTCATTTCATTTTAATTCATCGTTCGTAATTTCTGTATAATTTTAGCGAAAAGGGGACCCAATGCGCGATTTGCCGGTAAGCTTCTATGAACATTACCCTAGCTATGATTGTGATTATTATTTTTACGAATCGTGAATGAAATGAAAGTCAAATAATTAACAATTAAAAGCCCAATCGGGGTTAACTTATTGTTTAATTCTTTTTTGTATACCATTGGTTCAATATTGTTTTTTTCTTGTACAAAGTTACTTTATGAAATGAAATGTTTTTTGTAACTACTTAACTTAAATGTGTGTGCATGCATATTTGGATTAAATGTAAATGTCAATAAGTTGTATGTTCGGTTTTAAGGAATAAATTAAAAAGTGAAGTTGATGTTGTCTTTTTTTTAATAGAATTTTGTAGTATGTGCTCCATTTTTCTTCTTGAACTGCATATGTGTGTTTGTGTATTTTTCATTTCATTTGATTAAATTTCACGAATTTAACATCGAATGTCAATTTTTCCGCTATGGTACTAAGTATAGAAAATATTGGGGTGCATTCTGGGCTTAATTCTTTCACCTATCTCCGGTATACTCCCTTTTTTTTTTAGTTGAAATGTATTCCTATATTTAATATTTACATATGTATCGAGTAAACGTTTTTTTTTTTGCAAAAAGAAGATTAGGAATCATTGGAAATGTTGAGTTTTTCCCAAAAGTTTTTTTTTCAGACACAATTAACTCCATAATCTGTAATTCGAAAATGTTGCTGGTTATCACACACGGGCGGGAATTTAGTTCAAAAGAAAAACAATTCAGGCAAATTATTCGTGCGTTCATTGTTGAAATTATGATAGAAAATGTTGCATCATACTATTGCGATAAAATGAAACCAAACTCACATTAATTTATTTGTTGAATGATCAAATGAAATCCAAACAAATTAGGACATACAGCGTTTTTCGACAAACATTTATTTTTTTTAACAAATAATTTGTCCCGAATATCCAAAATAGCCTATTGCAGCTGAATGATTTTTATAAATTTCAAGAAAATTAACTCATTCTGTGCATGTAATCATATATAGTTATATTCTGTATTAGAATATCCAAGTAAATGCATTTATATAAGTAAGTCTGAATCATTAAAACATAAATAAATAGCTGACGCGACAGCTCGGGATGAGCCAAGACCTAGCTTCTCGCAACCACTCATGTTGTACGTGTAACATATTTCGCACGAATGGAAGGAACCTTCAATTTAATGCCGACTCGAAACGGCGAATTGAGAAGCTCTTTCATGACAGATTATACTCTCGGAGGCTTGTCATTCCTTGACGAGAGGTGGCGCCGCGAAAAATATTCGGTGGACATGGCTGGGTCTTGAACCCACGCCGCTCGGTCAGCAGTCCAACGCACTAACCACTGAGCCACAGCGATGAATCATTAATGATCAGACGCTCAAATTCATTTGACTCAGTATATATGTATGTACCTATGCATATGTACATATATCAACCTTTAAACCAGTCCACAAATAATGAGGATTATTTTTAGGAAATAAATTGCACTTTTCCTGTGTTGTTATTATAATTTTTAATTTTTATATTATTATGACTTTGAATAATAACACTAAAAGAGGCCATTTGATGCGACTGTCAATGCATATCATATCACTTATTTTATACACTTATTACACATTTTTCTAGTTCTGCACAGTATCCACCTTAAAAAAAAAACACTCCTCACTCCAAAAAACTACTAAAAAGCAGGACACATCGCAGTTATAGTGTTTTTCACAAATAAAATTCAACAAAACAAAAGCAATTAAAAACTTGCCTAATATTCCCTACGTGCTTGTTGCATTGTAATATCATCTTCAGGTAACCGACGTGGATTTGGAAATTATTGCAGCAACTGGCCGCAGTCCATCATCGGACTCAGGTCTCGGGATGACCGTTTCGGATATTAAGCATCGGTACCTACTATTTCAATCTTTGATTTTGTTACTGTAGAATTTTATTTAAAACTTAGCTGAATTTTAACTTATTTCAATATTTAACTCTGATACCGAAATGTATTGACAAAACACGCAATTAATGAAAATCATTAGTCCCGCATACCCACTGCCATATCGACCGCTATCAGCAGGGCCCATTCTGCACCGCTCACATTATCATCACCATCATTCATCTCTGCGCCATTTGGGAGGATCACAGGTGCGTTTGACACCAACTAAATCTATCGGGACAAATACGCCGACAAAGAACGCTCGAGGAGGTGTTAAAAGTAGTTACGACGAGACCATTGATAAGGTGAATGCTAAATTAACATTGAATTCTGTAAATAACTAAAAAAATCCCTGTTACCAACTATATATACATATATTTATCAACTCAAACATATTAAAATATAAGGAACAGGGTAGCACATTTTTCTGTACCTACTAAAAAAAAAAAACAATTAAAAATTGACATTCGACGATTACACAGTTTTGCAGTTAACATAAAACAGACGTTTGGCACAAGACCGTAATATCAAAAATCGGCTATTACATGTACTTCTATCTGTCTTTTCCTTTTCAAGTTATTTTCTTGTTCGTTTGAGCCAATTCTAGATAGGACATTGATTGATTCAAATGATTTCAGTGATTCGTTTTTTCTCCACTTTTTATTTTCCTTTTTTCTATGATCCTTGTGTTGATTCTTTATTATGCCCAACTTATTTTTTTAATTTCCTATTCGTGACAAGAACTTCTTCTTTGTATGAATTACTTATAAATTTAAAATCATTATACTATTCATTACAATGTGTATCATTCGTACGTGTCTTCAAAATTTTGACAGGAATACAACTGTGATGAACCCAGATCGAGAAGAGGCAGTGAAACTCAGCTACCACGCCCAGAATACGAGCAGGATGCGGTAAGTAAAATTTATTTATTTTAAGATGAATCTTTTTTTTTTTTCAAAATTGCCCGTTGCACAAAGCCTTTGTAAAGATTTGCTATTGTAATTTGTACTTACTTACTTAAGGTGGCGCTACAGTCCGGGATGGTCCTGGGCCTCAACCAACAAGCGTCGCCAGCGATCTCGATCTTTTGCCAGCTGTCTCCAGTTTCGCACGCTAAGTTGGTTGAGGTCCCCTTCCACTTGCGTGCGCCACCTGAGTCGCGGTCTTCCTCTACTGCGCTGACCCTCGGGTGTAGATTCGAAGATTTTCCGAGCTGGAGCATTGGTGTCCATCCGCTCTACATGACCCAGCCACCTCAGTCGTTGGACCTTCACTCTTCTGGCTAAGTCGATGCCGCTGTATAGCCCGACCAAAAATCACCCGAAGAATTTTCCTCTCGAAACCGCCAAGAGCGACCTCATCCGCTTTAGACAGAGTCCATGCCTCTGCGCCGTAGAGCAAGACTGGGACGATTAAGGTCGTATACAGGGTCATCTTACTTGTTCGAGAGAGGGCTTTGCTACTCAATTGCCTTCTCAGCCCAAAGAAACAGCGATTGGCAAGAGTTATTCTTCGTTTAATCTCAGCGCCGGTGTCATTGTCTGAATTTATAGCGGAGCCTAGGTAGACAAAGTCCTTAACTACCTCAAAGTTATAGCTGTCTATAGTGACGTTCTGTCCGAGACGTCGGTGTTGGGAGTCCTTTCTTGTTGACAGCATATACTTCGTCTTGCCCTCATTGACCGCTAAACCCATCTTCACCGCCTCCGTCTCAATACTTGCAAACGCACCAGTGACATCACGCTGCGTTCTTCCGATTATGTCAATATCTTCGGCGTATGCGAGTAATTGAACGGACTTTTGAAATATTGTGCCTCTGGTATTGGCGCGTGTGTTTTGCACTATTTTTTCAAGGACGATGTTGAAGAAGTCGCATGACAGCGCGTCGTCTTGTCTAAATCCTTTTTTGACATCAAAGGCTTCGGTGAGGTCTTGACCGACCTTGATGGAGCAGCGTGCATTCTCCATCGTCATCCTGCACAGACGGACGAGTTTGGCAGGAATGCCAAAACTAGAAATGGCTCTGTATAGCTCGTCTCTATAGATGCTGTCATACGCGGCCTTAAAATCGATGAAGAGGTGGTGGGTATCGATTTGACGTTCCTGGATTTTTTCCAAGATCTGCCGCAATGTGAATATTTGGTCGAAGGTGGACTTTCCTGACCTGAAACCACACTGATATGGACCGATCAGGTTGTTGACAACGGCTTCAGGCGTTCACACAACACGGCAGATAAGATCTTGTAAGCGATGTTAAGAAGACTAGAGGCATCAGTTGGCGTAGTTGGCGCAGTTCAGAGGGTCTCCTTTCTTGAGGATCGGTCAAATAATGCTGAGGTTCCATTCATCGGGCATACTTTCCTCTGACCATATTTTACAGATGAGTTGGTGCATGCTCCTTACCAAGTCATCGCCTGCTGCTTTGAACAGTTCGGCAGCTAGGCCGTCAGTTCCAGCAGCTTTGTTGGACTTAAGTTTGGATATGGCTATCTTCACAGGTCGGGTGGACGGAATTGTTGGTCTTCGTCGTCCAGGTTGAATGGTTCATTCTGCCTGACAGCGGGATTTGATTCGTCGTCGCCGTTAAACAGTCTGCAGAAATAGTTCTTCCATATCGTCAGTATCGACTGCAATTCTACTACGATGTTCCCTTGTTCATCCTTGCAGGCCTCGGTTCGGGCTCTGTAACCTTGACAGTTTCTTTTTACCCTTTGGTAAAACTTCCGAACCTCATTCCTGCTGTGGCATCTCTCTATTTCCTCGATCGCGCGCTTCTCATGCTCTTTCTTTTTCCTCCTGCAAAGCTTGTGTTCGTCGCTCCTCTTCTGCCCGAGGAGCTCGCGAGCAGCTCTGGTCTTTCTATGCAAAGAAAAATCCATTGAAATTCTGACTCAAGAAAATTGACCTGAAGCAGCAGCGCTGCAGCATAAAGTTGTCGTTTAAACATTTTTACTCCACATTACTCTACGCTAATAACATTTCTATTTATATAGTTAATCTAATTAAATTACTTATTTCGCATTGAAAAAAAGAAAAGGAAAATAAAACAGGAAGTTTTTAATATTTGTCATGCATTGACTGTCGCAAGTCTTGTGCGCCAGTTTGAAATTTCATGTTGCGAACATGTACGTTCGGTGTATCCTCATTGGATGTAGATGTATTGTAATCGCGAGGTGGTTCGCAGGGTCGTCTGAAATGTCGTGACGATGGGGGACTGCCATTCGGACCAAATTTCGGACGGGGAATCCGCATCTGCTTCACATCAGTAAGCCACGATTCCATTGCAAATGTTGTTTTCTGATCGTTAAAATAAAAATACAAAACAAAAGAAAAAAAAAAAATTAAAACAGGCTTTAAAATAATTTAATTAAATATATTTTTGTCAAAAATATAAGTTATGTATTTAAGAAAAAAATATCATTCAAGTTACACTGTCAAATAAGTTATGTGCGCAAGAAAAATCGAGGAGCAGTAACCGCAATACCATATCGAATTACGCTTTTCCGGCATAAACATGAAAATCGTTCAGTTTTTAGGTCTAACGTCAATACTGCGTCGTCACCGGCAATGGAAAGTTGCATGACCGAAAAGTGAAAGTGCTCGGTGATTACCATGCTCAACATGCTTGCGTTATACATGTGTTTTGCAAGATTTTCCAAACTGTATTAAATTTCTGTAAAGTGTTGAGTTCGCAGTGCAATCCACATCTACGGTTATATGCATTACGTTAGATTTACCTTGCAAGTTGATTGTAATCGTGGTAGACACTCGCTGGGGGAAAATGAATGCGAAACGGGGTTTGATTACGTTATATCATTATTTTTGTTCCATTGAATTTGCGATCTAGTTAGCTAACTTTGAAAAAACGAAAAAATTCCCTAACATGTAAGCAAATGTACGAGCTAACTCACAAAATTGCGAAACAATGGGTTCTATCAAACTTTAAGGCATCTTTAGAAATTCTATTAGCTCTGGTAGGTTGAATTTTTATTTATTTTATTTATTTATTTATTTCCTCGATCAAGCGAAAGCATCGCAGATTGAGTAAAATTATGACCTAGATACAACGAAAACGAGAAATGTAAGGTGAAGAGTATGAATAAGAAAAAAAAATAAATTAAGGTAAAGCTCTTTCTTCTGCTTCTTTTGGTTCTACTTTCCCATACAACATCTCAACATCTTTAGCTATCTGAATGTAGGTACAAAGCCAAGCATATGAGATGGCAATAAACAAAACTAACGAGATTCTAACGGGTGTCTGCCCTTGTTTGGGTCAGTAAGCTTATGTACACTCAGTACAGCATTTCATCCAGAGAATTTTTTTTAGGGCAGGTATGGAGCTCGATGGCGGAGCATAACTAAAACCATTTAAAACTTTAAGTGTGTGTACATATGTATGAATGTACTTGTATTGCTTCTGATGAAATGTAAAATGAGTCTGCAATGGACGTTGGCTTTACAATCTCGCATGCGGAAGATGATTAAATGATTATTCCGCTTTCTAGGTTGTGCAACCCATATGCAAATTTTTCGAAATTATATAAACAAAAGAATAGTGCATTTGTTACATGCAATAGCATTTGTGTTATGATGTAAGCCATGATACGGCGGCAAAACCGAGCTTATATTTACAGTTAGGCCTCAGTTTTGTCTTTGCAAACTCAGTGAAACTTATGTTTGTACGATTATAAACATGTGTGTATGAATATACGTGTGGACATGATGTGAGGGTCGAAATCATTGAGCAACTTCTAATTCATGCAGTTCATGTAACAAAGTCATGGAATAAAATTTTTTTTTATATTGCAAATGACAATATGAAATTTGTTTGCATTTTTACTGTACATTTGTATGTTTTTGCACGTTTTTCAATTGTATATATGTATGTACACATTAATTTGTATATATACATATATGCAAATGTCCCCGGTTTTGAAAGAAGTTCAGTCCACAAAATTTTGCTTCTTTTTAATCTCATAATGAATACCTGAAACTTATATTTCATACCTTTACGCTATTTCTTTTTAAATCATTTTACTTGATCCGAATTTCGTTGATTCAACCTGGTCTTTGAAATGTACAGTAAATTGATGGCAGTCAAAATTTACTGCCTTGATTATATGCGTGTTTGGTTGGTATTATGTTAATATGTGCTGCCTAA
This sequence comes from Matsumyia berberina, assembly GCA_917880715.2. NCBI lineage: Eukaryota > Metazoa > Arthropoda > Insecta > Diptera > Syrphidae > Matsumyia > Matsumyia berberina. The sequence goes on from OU862870.1 coordinate 66,705,928, forward strand.
ATTTTTGGTAGAAACATACATACAAGGTAAACATTGTTAATGAGCGTTTCATTGAATTACATTTCTCAATTTCAGCTTAGCCCCAGAGCTTGTAGTTTAAAAAGCAATCAAATTTCACACATGATACTGTTAATCTTAATTTCCGAAGAGTTTTGGCTTTAATGTATAAGAGGGTTTAGAGATATAATTATAAGTCAATATGGTATGACATCCGGGAAACTTGCTTTGCTCAATAGCCACCTGCTGAATTAAAACCAGTTTACAAGCTAAAACAACAACAAAAACTCTTTGATTTGTTATTTGAACAAACTAGTATTTCTTTTCACAATTCGCACAGGTAACGCAATCAACTGATCTACGTTTCCCTCTTCTTTATTTGAACATCAGTTTAAAACTAAAATCGGGTCAACTTAAATGGATGCTTAAAGTTTTTTTTTTTTGATCATATGCTATTGCGTTCTTACTTTGTGCTTTAAACTTTTGTCAAGTGTACGAGAAAACTCTATACAAAAAAGGAAAACGAGCGGTCAAACGAAAAACTTTCCAACACGAAACCAACAGAACAACCGATCGCACGATCCGACCGCCTCAAACAAACGAAACCAGACTAAAAGAAGGCATGCAGCCACAACATGGCTTACTTAATGTGGGAGCTAAACCATGAGGTAGATACAGAAAAATAATAACAACACACAGGTAGGCCTTGCAGCTGTTTGCAACGATTGCGTTATTTATCTACCCATTGGATCTGTGATTTTTCACCACTTTTATTTACTCGTCTTTAAAAAAAAATTTGATCTGTTAATTTTGTTGTTTAGTAAAAAGCGACGTTAAACAAGAATATTTATCACTTAAGGAAAATTAACTAAACTAGTCTCAATACCTATGTATGTAGTTCGTTTAAAAAAAAAAGGGGTCAAATTATTTCTCTTCAATGTTCTTAAACTCTAAATTTGGTTTTGCTAGAACGATAACCGTATGAATCCGAAATAACATTCAAATCATTCAAGAAAACATCAAAATTTCCGCGCCACTCGATTTTAAATTGGAAAACGTGCAAAAAGACGCCGGCAAGCAATGTGGGAGTGAAACTAATTGTGGAGTTTTAATTCCATTGTAAGTTGAGAGAAATTTGCGATGAAAATGTTAATTCTGTGAATAAATAAAGAGAATTTCTGGTTATTGAATAAAAGAAGTGTAAAACGAAATTGTATGTAGTAGAAAAATTGTACAGAAGACAGTGCCTAGCCAGAGCTACACGTTACAATTTACACGTGTAAGCCCTATTCGAAAAGTTCAGACAATGTAAAAATATCTTTCACAATATTATTTGTGCGAATCCGTGAAACCATGATCCGAAGGATCGAACTAATTTGCACGGCGAGAGGTTTGCCCAATGATCTTCGAAATCCCTTTGCATCTTCTCGTTGGTTGCTGTTTTGATTATTGTCAGTGCTTTCAGCGGTTCGTTTTATCGCCTGAGGAGGGGGCTTTTGCCACTTCGTCAGCTTTTTCATTCCCCGTGACACTAGGCGTGTTTTTTTGAAACCTAGCTAGCCAGTCGTTCATTTAGACGATTCCCAGCTAGCCAAACGCAGTCAATTTTTTATACCGTCAAGTTGGTACGTGTGATTTCGTTCCTATGACATCGGCTGTCAAACTGTTTAAGTATTCGGCATTAAACCAAATTGTTTTTTTTTAATTTGATGTGAAAACCATAATATAGAGAATTTATTCAATGGATAATTTACAAAAAGAGGTATGAAATCATAACATCTTCCATCTTCGTACTCAGACGCCGGTCAAATGTCAAGAGAACAGAACAATTTGGCAGTGATACCAACGCTATTAATGAAAAACATCGTTTTCGGCGCCCCTTGGCCATGGGATATCGGAAAATTCCTAGCCAATAGCTTTTGACTGGGGATCAAATCAAGAGTTGTAGCCAGCTGGTTGTTGTATTTGTTTTACGTATAAAATTTGACTTTGCTAGCAACTACTGGCTGGGTAGGTTTAAAGAAAAACACGCCTACTGTCGTGACCCGGTGCCCAAACAAGGCGAACTTCGTTGTGGCTGGCAAGTAGTTTGAGCTTGTTTTTGCATTCCATGGCCAGATGAGATCTTAATGTTGATTTTATGATGACTTGACTGCTGCTTGACTATCCAAGCAGATTTCTATTTTCCTACTTTGGGTGTGATGGTCCTGAAGGGCTCCATCTCCCCTTAAAATGGCTATGACTTCTGCTAGGAAGACTGTGACGAAGAATCGCCAGTTTTATCAGTTGGTTTTTTGCAGTTTATGCCAGTCCCAGAGTTGTCTGCGATGTTAGAGCCGCCCGTGAATACAGTTATCCCCTCATGGTTTCTTGTTTCGTCGGTTCGGGCCCAAGAATCCCTAAAAGGGAATTCTGTTTAAAAGTTGTGGACAAGTCTGATCTGCTTGTCGCCAAAATCGCTGCGTTGGTTGATGAGTGGTGTGATCATTCTGATGCCTTCAATCATTTTTCGATGCCCTATACTGGGTATTGTATCCAAACCTGGTCGTTGGTGTCGAGGTTTGGGCGCCGGTGACTCCGGGGTAAACCATTTGTTGTGTTTGGGTGACCATTTCTTTTGCATATGTATTTGTTCTTTAGAGCTGGCAACCAGATCATTACGCTATAGAATAGGATTGTACATACCTTATGAAATTCTTAACTTGTTATGGCTTTTCCGTTTATATTATATCACATACAAATGTATAACATTATAAAAATCAATATTTTTAAAACTTTTTTTTCATGCATCCAACTTGAAATCAATCAAAATAGGAGCAGGTAAGGGTTTAAAAAAAAACAAAAAAAAAAAAACATTAAAGAGACATACATACATACATATTATTTAATTTGTAAACAAATTAAAAACACAAGGGCCATATAATGTTTTCCAATAGCTCAGAGGAGGACCAGACCAATAAGCTTTCAAAAAATCCAAGCTAAAATTATTGCTAAAGATATACATACACAGTCAAAGAAAATCGATTCGAATACTTTAAAAAAAATCATAATTTAAAAAGATACACTTTAAATACATTCTACATCCAATCACTTTAATTTGTTCGTAGAGAAAAGAATATGTAAAAACCATTTAAAAGGATTAAATTGTATTGAGAAAGAAATAGAAAATGTTTTCATTATAATGCGATTTGAGGCTCTTTAGTGGTAGACTATACTAGAACAAACGATTATATGTATATGGATGTACCTAGTTAGGGTGTTATTATATATGTATATAGTTTTCTCTTTGTTTTCAAAAGTATGTAGTTAAATGAACATTTTAATTTAAAAAAGACTTTTTTGTAACTTACGTAGAAAAGTTTCATATTCGATGGAATAATATTTCGCAAATTACTTTTGTTTGGTTTGTGTTCTTTTTCCGTTTTCTTTTTTTATTACCTTTTGTATTACAGGGTGGCTACTTAGATGGACTTCGTTCGCATTTGGGTGGTTTAACGCAACGTGTCAAGTCGTGGTATTGGGGACGGCCTCTTGTAAGTGCAATTGTATTTTCGTTAAATTTTTTTTTTTCGTATTTTAAGAAGCCATAAACAACTTAAAGGAAACTGTTTTTTAATTCATGGTCATTTGTTGTGAAAAAAAAAAAATGAAATCGTTTGCCAAAAGCATTGCTATTAAAATAGATCGATGAGTTATTATAATTTTTTTTTAATTTTAAATAAACTTTCAATTTGGCCTGATTTGTGTGAGTAGAAATTTATATTAGATGATTACTTACATACATACATACATAGATATCCTTTCATTTATAATTATAATGCTTATTTTGCAAATTGTTTTATTAGCAATGCATAGAACAATGAAGAAATGGGTTTTAATATTAAAGTTGTTGACATTACTTTCATAATTATAATTGAATTTTAAGCTTAAACCAAAAAAAAAAAAAAAATATAATTGCACTGTACGCATGAGTCACCCACTCTTAACTTTTAACAGTAAACTTTGTTAGCTCCACATTTGCACTTTAGAGTAGTATGTACATTAGTATTCTTTTTAAACGTTGAATCAATTGCATATTTCTTTGAGAAACAAAACAATAGAAAAATAGTCTTTTAGTCAATTATAATTAAATTAATTAAAATACAATATAAAATGTTAATAGGAATCTATTAGATAGTTACTATCTTCAGAATTTCTTTCATCCATTTCGCAATACACGAACAAATCCCAATTATAGTTACACATAGATAAGAGGAAACATTGAATTTTTTTTTAATGTGTATCCAAACATGAAACTGCATTGGTTATAAAGAGATTTAAACTTTATAACCACTGTTGGTTTTTTGTTGAACAGCTCTTACTTTTTATATAAATCTATACATAAACAATAAAACACATTATCTTTTACTGTTGGGAGTGCAAAACTCCAAGATTTATTAATGACATAAAACAAATTGACGTAAGTACGTATACAAAGTAAACGTTTTCTATGTTTTTTCTTCACCATAATTAAAATTTGGAAAAAAAAATTCACAAGATAATTTGGCGTTCTAACTAATATACATAATTATGTATCATACAACTGTGCGTGTACATATTTAGCAAAAGCGGTCAGAGGCATTTGCTTCATAAATTTTTCAACACATACCTACATATGAATTAGACACTTTCAATATTCTTTTGTGCCTTTTAAGACACAAAGAAGACAAATTGTGCTGAGCATAACCTTTTCTCCTTCTACACATTTGGTCTTTCCTTCAGCTATTTAAAAAGAAAACAACAATCCAATTGCACGCTTTCTTTTTATTACATTGATGCTTAAGCAATTTTAAGTTTGTGAAAACCTTAACTGACATTCAGATACAGTTTTAAGAATGTAAACTCTCTACATAATAAATGGCAACTTAAAAGTAATTACTTAATTCACCTAATATTGCGGTCTTAAGCAAAAGCAATTTCGTTTTATTCATCATTTTTGATTTTGATTTTTTCAATTCAATTTTCTTCATATTTCGAACAACAAATTTCAATTTAAACCAACCAAACTATCAAACAATCAACCATTATACATGTACCTACTCGTAATTGCAAACATAAATTAGGAGTTGGCAACAAAACTATCTAGAAGTTTTGATATGAAGGAAGAAGGAGGCACATTACTTGGCGAGAAGGGAGTTCGGAGGCATCAGGTGAGTACGCATCCCTGTATTTAATGTTCCCACACATTCTATTCCAGAAAATATTATACGAAAATATAAAACAAGAATCTTACTCATTATAGGAATACATATGTATATGCTAAGTATATTACATAAAACACAGCTTGGCTTTTATTTTAATAAAAAAGTACACAAGATATTCTAGATGCAAACAATGTACATACGTAATATATAAACTAGTACATATTGTAGTTAGTTCAGTCTTTTTACATCGATTTATAGAACACACACCGAAAAACATGAAAAGATAATTAATTTGCGAGGCACTTACACGTTCAATAATAATGTCAATACTGCTCGACGGTTGGAGGAGAGGAAAAGTGATTTCATATCAATTTCGGCCATGGACTCGCTTTAAAATGCATGCCTTCCTATAATATTGGAACAAGACTATCGTAACTACTTCCCCATGAATAACACACTGCATCAAAAGACCGAACCACTTTTGCAAAGGAAGAATACTATAGAAAGTTTATCTGTGCAGGAGAGGTTGACAGTTACCTACTGTGCTTCAATAAATTATGCCATGATTGAAACATTACACGGACTTGTATGTATATGTACTATGAACTAAATTTTTAGACTCAAGCAAGTCCTGGAAAAGACCAATGAGTTTCAGATCCAACCACACCACTTCTTCATCGACTTTAAAGCCGCGAATGGCAGCACCCATCGTTTTGAGCTCTACAAGCCGATGACCCAATTCGGGACTACGAGAAAACTGTTCCAGCTACGCCGCGTCACACTGGAAAGCGCGCGGTGTACCCTACAACTTGTAAGTATGTTCTCGGATCTATTCCAATCATGCAATGGCTTTCGGCACGCGACGCCCTGTCTTGCTATTTCTTTAAGGGGTTAGGGGGGTTTCGAGGGCTCAAAAAACGCGTATTTTTACTGATTTCTTTTTAAATATATCAAATGAAATATTTCATTCAAACAGTTAAGCATATCAAGATACATATTTAACAAGTACTTCGTGAAATTTTTATTTAAAAATTTGGAAAATTCAGCCATTGTAACCTCATTTTCCTTGACCTCGAAAAAGAAAGTTCTCCCGGCGTAGTCAGGATAACTCATGACTGGTTGATCCGAAATTAAAAAAAAACCATTTTTTTCCATTAGTAGATATAAAAAGCTTGAACTTGGACGAAGGAAAAAACAAAAACTTGAAATTAGAATTTTTGGCGGAGTTGTGAACAAAAAAACCCATTCTTGGTCAAATTTTTACTACATATGTATGTATTGCCTCATAAAATAAGTTGTGATAAAAAAAATAAAAATCCTTCGTTCATAGATAATGTTATTTTGAAGAAGTGTGCAAAATTTCAACAAGATCGGTTCATAACTTTTTGAGAAATCATGAGTACCGATTTCGAAAATAGAGTTTCGAGAAAAACGCGATTGAAGTGCGACGCGCCAGGCTGACTTGGCCTGATGGGCGGAATTTCCGAAGGGTATATCTCTTAGAATTTTACTCTGATCGATTTGAAATTTTGGAAGAATATTTTAGACATATTGTACTATTTAATAAGATAAAAAAAAACATTTTTTGAAATTTTGAAACCCACCTAACCCTTTAATCTCGTGCTGGAGCATAAAATGGGAAGTGGTGGTGTCAACACGGAAAGCTCTGTCTTCCACAAGATTGAAGAGAAGGCAAAATAAGTTGGTCTTAAAATAAACGAGGATAAAACTGAATATATGCTGTCTATAAGCAAAGTCCACTCTGTCCACTGTCTAAGGAAAATTGTCACTATCGACAGCTATAACTTCGAGGTAATCAAGGGATTCACCTACCTCTAATCAAACCTAAACTCCACGAATGACATCTTAGTCGAGATCTGGCGAAGAATAACCATAGGAATCAGCTGCTACTTGAGTTTACTGAAACAACTGGGGTCGAAGCTCTTAAGACGGACTCTTATCCTATCAGTCCTAGTATATGGTGCCGAGTGCTGGACGATAAGCAGGAAAGCAGTGCAGATACTGGACTCCTTCGAAAGAAAAATACTTTGCCGAATTTTTGGTCCTATTTGCGAGGTGGGCCATTGGAGGAGGAGATATGAACCATACCAAGATGTGGGTGTAGTTCCGAAGTCCAATTCTCATCGACTACATTGGCTTGGACACATCGAGCAAATGGAAAACAATCGAATCGAATCAGAGCCCTCAAGTTCGAGATGACCAGAAAGACTGAACTGACGGTATAAGGACCAAGGTATTACGGGTGCCAGAATGCCTGACCGGCATTGCTGCCAGCAACAAGGCCGTGCAACTCGCTTCAAATCTTCAAATCATTATTTGCAATAGTCCCACACAGTGATATACAATATCTTGTTGAGTAGTGCAAGCTTCAGTGATCGACGAGGAAAGAGAACTACGGTATCTCAGGCAGAGACTCTTCACGGGAGCCCGTTAAGTAAGTAGTAATTTGAGGCTTAGCAATTATTCGCAACGTGAGTATTGATGAAGTAATGGTGGGAACACCCTACATGATATTATTGATGCCTTGGAATCAGAAAATTTGGATTTTCGTCAATGCTGCCAATCACTCCAAGTAATGACATTATTATTGAACGATTAAGGGCCGCTATTAAATGGAAACACAAATACTTACTTTTATTTTCCTGTTTTTATTCATATATTCATATTTAAAAATTGAATTCTCTTCGTTTTATTTCCTTGGCTTAAAATTTGCTTGACTACGTTGCATTTTATTTCAAATTAATAAAGCCATACTCTCGGAAAAGAAATATTCTTTAAACTTCACATTAGTTTAAAGTCACGTTTAAAATTTTTAATATTTACGTATAATCATAATGCTTAAAGTATCTTGGTAATTGGTTGCTAAATTTACCCATTTAATTAAAAAAAAAAAACAAGTTTCACTATGAAGGGACGGTTCGTATTGGCTATATGTATTTGGTAGGTTTATGAGAAATGCACAATACATCTAGAAATACACATTCAAAGACTACCACAACACCATCCCATCTTTACTTACTATGGATTTTATCTCGTTTGTAACTTGAAGGTTTTCTATTTTAATTTAACAGAATATTATTTATAATACATACATTCCTCTTAGACAAATTGAATGATTGGCTGTTTAATAAAAGTTTGTTTACATATGTATAACGTTATTATTTTCTTTTTTAAATTTCAGAATTGCTTGGTTCTGAATTCATTTGAAAATTTTTTTAAAATTAAATATTGATTGAATAATAATACATTTATGTAATACCGTTTCTCTGACAATGAACCACTTGAGCAAATGAAAAATCATATAACATTCAAATTAAGTTATGTGGAAAGCTAATTACCATAAGAGAATCTATATTTATTTCAGTCCATGCAGCGTTTATCGGTTGAACAAAATGGTTCCACGACAGACCAACTCCATGAACACAATCCCAACGTCGTACCTGATCATAGAGGCAACTTACATATAACTGTTAAGAAAACTAAACCAATTTTAGGTATTGCAATCGAAGGCGGTGCTAATACAAAACATCCATTACCGAGAATAATTAATATTCATGTAAGTGTTTTGATCATAAGCTGATATCTTTTTTTACCAAGTGCAAATTTATTACAGGAACATGGTGCAGCATTTGAAGCCGGAGGTTTAGAAGTAGGGCAACTTATCCTCGAAGTCGATGGTAATAAAGTAGAGGGTCTACATCATCAAGTAAGTTTTATTATTATTTTTTTCTGCTTTAACAAATGAATTGGGTCCTTTTTCCTGTGAATAGGATGTCGCTCGACTAATAGCTGAATGCTTTGCAAATCGTGAAAAGGCTGATATTACATTTTTAGTTGTGGAAGCGAAAAAATCAAACTTAGAGCCCAAACCAACGGCCCTTATATTTCTAGAAGCCTAACATTTGCTTGCTTTGCCGGCTAGCGACCCAGCGTTAACAATTGAGGAGTATAGAAATCGTACACGTGGAATCGATTTGACAAAAGCTGCAGAATCCAGTAATTTTATTTACCAAGAACACTGACGTGAATAAAATTTTAGTATCATTTTACTTTTGTTAAGATTTTGTTTAAATCAATAGAATTGTGGAAAATTTTAATAAAATAATGGCTATTCAAAGGCTAGAGCAGGGAAAAGAAAAAAAACATACATACATACGGATACATACCTATATTAAATTAATTTACTTCTCATTTTTTTCTCTTAGTTAACCTATTAAGTAGGCCTAAACACGAGATCCCACTGCCTGAATTTTAGAAAAAATCACTCATACATATTTATACACACATACATATTTGGTTGAGTAAATAATTGATACAGGCTACATTATTTGTAGTGACCGGGCAATCAATAATGAATGACTTGGGCTTACTTTAACAAGACTGTGAAGTCCTTTGAATAGAATGGTTGGACTTATGGATGAGATTGAAATGAACCACTCTCGTAAAAGTTAATGTACAGCATCCTTACCTACCTCAACATAAATAATAAGATAATCTTTTCATATCTATCTTTAACTAAATATTTCACTAGAGTTTACAGTAACGCACACTAGTAAACTTCTTGTCTATTTCAATGATCTGAAATACACTTTGCTATCCCACTACATAGATTGACTGGTGAATGTTCTGTAGCTTTCAGGTTGCCTCTTTGATGATTAAAATTTAAAGTAGTAGTACCGCCCTCTGTAAGACATTATTTGGGGAGAACTACTAATTTCCAATAAAAATGGAAACATAATTTATTGCTAACTACCCCCAGAGAAAAATAAGGGAGCAGTATGCTTTTCGCAATAGACTCTACTGCTATTCAATGCTAAGTGAATATTTTTTATTAAGCTATAACGTACAGCGTAAAGTTTTAAAAGTATAAAAATATTGCACTTGGTCGAAATGTGACAATGCTTCATAAGTATTCCCACGATTTATCGTATGCAATAACTTATTTATACCCTTGCCTTTATCTTATATTCTAAACCATTCAACAAAACTATGCGCAACTAAATATAAAGTTAATTAATTTGAGCTAAATCCTTAGAATAAATATGGGGCAGAGAGGGACAGCTTCAAAATTCTTTAACAAACTTCGTGTAGAGTGGAAAATTACAGTAACGTTTTCCATACATATACAAATTTGAGTGTGGGAAAAAACATCGCGTTTCTGTATTTCTAGTGTCTTATTCACACACCGCTTAAGATTACAATTTTTTAAACTAATACGTATGTGGAAAGGAATAGTTGTATGGAAAAACAATTGCTGATTTTGATTTAAATTTCCACCCAGAGAGAAACAGAATAATTTTTTGCTTAAATTTAATTGCTTTTAACAACAAATCATTTCATATAGTATATATATTAAGCAATGCTTTTTCAGACTTGCAACGAGGAAGAGTGTAATGCCATTAACGAAAATCTTTTACACGTGTGAACATATTCTGAAATTGTTTTACCTAAGTGAACATTTTGATCACTGTAAAATGCATTTTATAAAAATGCACAAATCGTATTGTTTTGTTAAATATCACTTTTGTATAATTTTGTAAATTTTAAAATAAATGATTTGGAAGATAAACAAAAAAAGAAAAACAAAAAAAAAAAAAAAACCCAAACAACAAGAAAAAATACTTAGAATATATAGGATTAGAATACGAACAACACCAATATTTGTTATTTATAAACTAATGCAATACACATTACAATATTACTATATTTATAAACGGAAATATACATTTAACATTTTTCATTACAAAAATATGTATGTAAAGCTTGTTTTCTAAGTGATTATTATATGAGCGAAATAAAATGAATTATTACGTAGAAGATTGTTTAAAAAAGCGAATGCGGCTAATTGTATAAAGCTTAATAGAACTTGCACCGTTGCTTTGGTTGATATACAGCTTGTTTCAATGTTATGTTAAAATTTTCCACTAGATAAATAATCAAATAAAACCCACCTATTTTTTGAGACTTATTCCAAAATTATGATAGATTGAATTTAACAAATTCGTTTAAATTCTTTTTTAACTAAGCAACGTTTATTGGTAAATCGGAATTATTCATAAGAGAGGAGATACTTGAAAAGTAAAGGCGTACTAGCTGGATACTAGCCGACATGGCATAAAATCAAACGTTAACCCCAATGTGAAATATATCGAATTTCAAGTGTAAAGTAATCACAAAACCTACAATAACTTTGCATACAAGACTAGAATCACACTAAAAAAAAGTTTCATCGACCTGTTTTGCGTATGCATTTTAAAAACCATCCATGTGTACATATCTGCATTAGGTGAACATTTTAATGTCTCAAAAGGAACGTATAACCAGATGCTATATAATCGAAAACAAAAGAAAGATATGTATGTCAAAATTTTTTGTTTAGTTTCAATTGACTCCACAAGCGTGGAAAAATAACCGCTTTTCTTTTATTGATGAGACTGGGAACTATATATTTGCTTTGTTTTGAAAATACTTACCAGACTAATAACGCACGTACAACCCTAACCTAATTGCGTTTTAGACATCACAATTTTTCTTGATTAAGTTAAAGAGACTTGGGCAGAGAATAATGCGATTTAGAGAAAAGGTTCTTTATTTATTTTTATTCATAAGGCAAAGTAACGAGAGTAAGTGGTCCCTCCCTGTGGCTTAGTGGTTAAAGCGTTGGACTGCTGCTCAGTAATATTCACAGAACATTTTTTGCGGCACCAACCCCCGAAAAGTCATGAAAAAGCTTCTCAATTCAACGTTCGAAATCAGCAATTAATTGTAGCTACCTTTCATTCGTGTGAAAACATAACACATACAATATGAATGGCTGCGATAAGCTAGGCCTTAGCCCATCTCGGGCTGTCACACCAGCTATTTATTTTTGTCATTTTATTTAAGGAAAATATATTCGTATACAGCAGCTTTTTACATCAGTTACGCTTTTATAAAAAAAAAAACAAAATATGTTCTAATTTAGAAGAATTTACGAAAATTATATTTTCATTTATAATAAAGTTTTTCGTTTGATTTATTAATTCAAAATAAGGATATGCATCACACACCCAATTAACAAAATAGTCAAAATTAATATAAATATAAAAAAAGAGTTAATACATACATACATACATAGTAGCATTGCACTGCTTCTGATTTCGAATATAACTGACATTGTTGATAAATTACGGAGATTATTATATTGCAATTAATTTGAACCCAAATAAAATGTAAGTACTGTAGATATGTGTATAAAATTATTAACAAGATATTTAGTGAAGAAATGGAGAAAGGAAAAAAAAAAACAAAAACAAAAAGCGGAAAACCAAAGACATAGCAAACATTTTGTAATACTGAGCTAATTGTAATCTTATTAAAATTATTATTGCAACTTCTTGCGAATATACAGGTATTAAATTTCCATGTTATTTTGAAAAGTGAATTGAAAATGTGCATGCGAAAGAAGTTAGCCTTTATCGTGAGTGCGCCCGAATCTTAGTGACTATATTTTTGATTTTTGATTCCACAATTTGCCACAATTTATATCAATAAGTCAGACAACAGTTAACATACATAACATTTAACTTCAATTTATACTTACTTACTTACTTATGTATAATGGCACTACAGTTCGGGGTCAATCAAGGCCTCAACCAATTTATTTCGATTATACTTATTTATATAATGAGAACATTTGAAGAGAGTTATTTTCAAATGACATCTGAAGCAACCCGAGTATTTATTTGTTTTAATAGTTTTTTATTCATCAATTTTGTCCATGTCACATCATTATTTCCATAGATATTATAACTTGTTACATATGTATAAAATGATATTGTGTAATAAATTGTTTTTAAAAAAATATTCATTTTGCGTTTCTACTTTCTGTACTTGTACCATTGATCGCCCACTTGATCGCGGCAATCAGTTCAGGGGAAGACCAATGTGATGAATGATTTCCTAAAATTGAAAAGAATATCTGCAAAAACTCAGTTCAAAATTGATGAAGTAAATCCGCACCTAACCTTCAATCATTTTCAAATTGGTGTAGAACACTAATAGTGCGACCTGAAAGATGTTTTAACAAGTCGTCATGGAAGTAGCTAACTGGCTAACGACAAATAATGCTAATAATGCAAATAATGTCTAATCCTTAACTACGGGCAAAGATCATGTAATACCAACTGGCACTTTAAAATTTAAGAAAAGTAAAAAAAATTCTTACAGACCCGGGGGTCGAGGTCAGGCGGTAATCTGATCATTATTCACAGAAGAAAAAGCTTTTTCCCTTTATTTCGGATTGTGTGTATCACCTTGTCGAGGTGCGAAGACTCAGTACGGTAAAGGCTCTCGAGAATAGTCTCTAGACGAATCCGAAGTCAGGAAGTAATCATTCCTTACCCCTCCCATTGCCTTACTACTGGCTACTCTAACTCTTCCCTAACTCCAAGGTGGAACATCGCCGAAAAGTGCATGGCTGTTTTCGGATACCAGACGACCTCCGATTTCAGTCCAGCCTTCTTGGAGCGTTTGAAAGAACTACAAAACCATCAGGGAGAAATGTGGACTGGACGTGATGTTAGTAGAAGAGGAACCGTTTCCAAAACCACATATCATACGAGTTCATGAAAATTGTAGCTTTGAATTTGGATTTTGCAAAACTCTTTGGAATACATTTATAGAGCACTAGCTGATACCAGCGACTACGTCCCCGTGGAAAGACGTCACATTATACCTTATATCCTTCCCTGGGCTATAAGCCATTGATGAGTAGGCATAAACTTTCAATTGGAGATGAAGACAGTTTTTCCCTGTTTGACACTTGTGAAAATCCTGGCTTCGATTACGTGTTGGGACAAAGTCTTTACCTGCACAGTTTCGGAGGGTTTAGATTGGGCAACAACTTTGAGGTTGAGGATGTGAGATGGGTTCCCTGGTGGATAGAAAGTGTCCAATAACTCTTCTCGAGTTTTCATTCCGAGTCCGGAGATTCAGACTTCACATTCTCAGTTGGCAACTTCTTCAGCAAAAAATTGTTGATGTTGCTGGCTGAGTCATTTTATTCAGTGCAAATAGCTTTGAAATACTTCAGCCATGAACTCCAAACTGATGAATGTTTAGATACATTATATTCTGTCAGTCAAACTAATCATATCTCCCATAAAATCGCAGAGGTTGCTGGATATATTAATTCTTCCCTACTATTTCCATCACCAATATCAAGAAATACATAAGTTAGAAAACTCCTCTGTCCTCAAGTCACGTCGAAGATGGATGCGTGTATATGTTAACTCTTAGGTATAGGTCTTTGACATTAGGCTATCAGATGGATGACTTGAGACATCCCTTCACTTCATTTGCCGTGTTCCCCGTGGCACAACAAACTTGGTCTGTCTGAAGCCACAAGCCAAAAGCGAAGCGTCCTATTTCGATCCTCAATACCTTCCTATGAGCCATTGTACACTCATTCTACACTATAACTTTGACTTCCCGAGACACCTGGTCTATTTCATTCTGCTTTGAGATGTTACAAAGTGTAGTCTCAGAATTACTTAGGTTGAGAAGCTTTGAGAAGGTAGAGTGACCCGCCATATCTTCCTCAGTCAAGCAGTTCCTGAGGAAGCAACGGCTGTATTCATTTCTCCCGTAGTTGTGGCTCAAAACAGATTGATCAAGAATATACCTACCTACATGTGTGTATGATTTCCTACGAACTTTTGCAAAATAGGTAGGATTATATATTGTAGACTTGAACAGCCCTTAACACCCTGTTGAAGCCGAATTTCGAAATGTCCTTCCTTATTCCTTGTACACATTATAAAGGGAACCTCTGCGCATAATTTTAGCTTTCTAGGTCCAAAGGTTTGAGCTGGGCGTTGATGGGTCAGTGTTCATAAGAACTGATATTCTTCTAAAATTACTCAAAAAAGTGCGTTTTTCGGAAAATGGGCGTGGCAGTGGGAGGATTTTGATTCTTAGCCTATGTTCATTCCCTAGGCCTAAGCTATCTCTGCGCCCAATTTCATTAAAATCGGTTCAGCGGTTTAGCCGTGAAAACGTAGCAGACATAGACACGTTCGCATTTATAATATTAGTATGGATGTGGATAATTTCCCAAGCGCTGTAAAGCAGAACTGCACTAATTACTTATTACCAGCTGCGGCAAATAGTCTGTAATGTGATATGGTTGTTGTTGTGAGACGCGGAAAGTTTACTGTGAACCAGCACCTCCATCATGGGAGGCACGGGGAACTCTTGATAAACCAGCACCTATGGAGCTTAAATTCAAACCTGCCACCACCTCGCCTCGAACTCCGAAATCTTAAAATTTTCATTAAGCCGTTCAATTTGTAAATAAACAAATTCGTTTTGCAAAAAAAAAAGATTTTTAACTAAAAGTGCTACATACGTACATCTGTTCCAATTGCACAATCTAGTACATTAATCTGTAACTCAAAATACGCATTTAAATTTTATTCACAACGTGGAAAACTAGTTTTACCCGTTCTTATTGAAAATGATTAAATAAACAAGAAACACACCGCTTGCCATTCAGTGCTTTGATAAACGGATGTATTATAGATTTTCAGTATAATTTCTACATTCGTTTCAAAGGTATCAAAAATGCATCAACAGGTATTTCGTGAGTGCTTGAGTGAACATGATAAGAAAGTTTTGGATTCCCTCTTTGTCCCTTTTCAAA
The DNA here is from genome assembly GCA_917880715.2 of Matsumyia berberina. Lineage (NCBI taxonomy): Eukaryota > Metazoa > Arthropoda > Insecta > Diptera > Syrphidae > Matsumyia > Matsumyia berberina. The sequence continues at coordinate 66,721,813 of OU862870.1, forward strand.
TTGGCGACAGTGTTCCAGAGACATTTAACTTAGAAATTGAAGCTGAAGTAACCGACCCGTCCGAGGAACTAAACCCACATGTTGAAGAATCAATTAAGCTTGAAGTGAAAGGTATTCATTTGGCAGAAGCAGGAAAGTTAGATGAGGCAGTATTATTATTCGACCAGGCGATAAAATTGGCACAGCATCGAGGTTCTGTTTACAATAATAAAGCGCAAGCATTGAGATTGATTGGAAAGGATGAAGGTATGATTTAGAAGAGAAAATGGAGATTAAAATGCTGTTGTCATCGTACTTTTTCTTAGATGCACTGAATAGCCTCAATAAAGCGATTGAATTATCCACCCAACAACGGCGTACGAGATGTCAATCTTTATGTCAGCGAGGGTTATTGTACAGAAAAATGGAGAATGTCAGTGCTGCTAAAAGTGACTTTGAAGAAGCTGCAAAGCTTGGCAGTAAGTTCGCTAAGACTCAGGTATTAATTTTTTTTTTTTTTTTTAATTTCAATTAATTTTTGATTTGCTCGTTATAGCTTGTGGAGTTAAATCCGTATGCCGCCCTATGCAATCAAATGCTACAAGCAACCTTTGCAAAAATGCAATAAAGAAACTATATATATCTAAAAGTCAATTTCTAAATGTTGCACAGAATGTTTACATATATATAATGCTAATACATACAAATGTGGGATGGTGCGTCATCGACCAATTGAAGTTATTTAATTTTTTTAAAGAATTTTTTAAATGAGAAGAAATACTTGTATGATAAATTAAAAGAGTTAATTGTCAAAAGTAAAGCGCCAACCTCGTTTTTTACTGTACTGTAATAATTTTCATTTCAGACACAAACCATAAATATCTATGTCAACTGTCAAACCTGGAACATCGATTTTTACTGCAGTACAGACACAGTAGGGGACAGTACACAAACTAGAAATCTCCCTTGTTTCAGTTTTCCCCCGCTAGGTGTCACTATCTATTGGACCTTACTTGACATTAGCGAAGCGATTCGGAAAATAGTGTGTGGTGTTGCTAATTGTTTTGACTTCTACGCGATAGATGGCAACGAAATGTTGCATTATCTCCCCACAGATCACCAGTACTCACCACTTTGACAATTGATAGATTGAACATAAGTGTCATCGTGTCAAGGGTCCTACAGGTATTATTTCAGTGATTTGCTAAAATTGTAGTTTCTTCTGCTTTAAATCATTTGGATTACAATTTACTCGTGATTGGTTGTAATGGAGACAGCAATATGTGCAAGTTACGGGTAAGTGATCCTAGTTCAAACAGTAATATTGTTTAGATCAAAAGGAAACGTAATTTCTTTTATTTACCTAAATTATATCCAATAAGAAAACAATAAGCCACCTTAAACAAAGATAACATTAATTGAAAGGGGCACGCCCGATTAGGACACCGCAAAAACAAACTGTTACATACAAGTCCTTTTAGAGCCAGCCACAGCCACACTCTGTGTTCGTGATAACAGGTGTCAATTTATTCCACATGTGTAACACATTGCCACCACCGTGTTGCGTGTTTTCGCATGTTACCCTACCAATTTTCTTTTCCTGCTTGTACGAGATTTAAGTACACGATTGCAGAAAAGGACAAAAGCGCTCGTACCACACGTCGCGCCATCAATGGAGAAATTGGACTTTTTATCAATCGGTGGTCTACATCCAAACATGGTTTCGCTGCTTTGCCGCACGGGACAGGGATCACCCCTCCCTCGCAGTATTGTGGAGCGATAAGTGCAACTCAAATGATAGTCGAAACCGGAGACAAAGGAAATCGCCTCACAACAATTAAAACAAAGTACAGGTTAGTTTGTGTGGCCAATCTCCATACAGTTAACCTTCGTCAAGACGTATTTCACTTAAGGATTCTGCTGCCGTATTTTGTGCTTGTGTAGGGCAATACGGGTGCATGCATACCTACGTTACGTACTCGTATTATGATCTCGTATCTATTAATGTGTTCCTAATTGTATATAAGCATGCTTTTGCTTTTCATCTACGTCTTGCTTGGTAAAGTACGCGATTGTCAACGCGGGGCCGAAGGTTGGATTTTGAGATTGCATCCAATTATGAAAAGACCACCATTTTTTGCTCAAATCTGGCTATCAAATTTCGACCATCGAAGACCTAATACTTTTTCTCTGGCAAGGCCCGTTTAGCATATGTTTATCTTGCCATGAAGCGGAAAGTCATGGCCGTTGTCGTTGCTGCTACTTTAAGGTAGACAATCTGCAGATGAGGAGTAACAATAAAACGAATTAATTTTATGAAAGGACCTCTGCCGTGAACTTTTTTAGTCGGATTGTGTATGAATATTTGTCGGTAAAGAATAACTCGTAATACCTCCCCCGCCGCAAAGGTATCTTACTATCTATGGCTGAGATACACGGATTGGCTATGTGAACCCACATGTGGCCTATTCACGTACTGTTTGGGACGCATGATTCAAATCTGCGAATCTATTCAATTGGTTGTGGTACAAAGTGGTCATGGCAGGAGCAAAGGCAAGACCTTACAAGCGCGGACAGTGGCGCAACAAGGCATGGAAAAGCAAATCGCAATAATTTGCATTTCAAAGTGAATTTATTTCAATTTTATTTGATTTTAATTGCTAACTTCTGTTGTTGGGAGCAGACTCATAAGATTAGCATGGACGTAGTGCGAGTGCATTGGACAAGAGCAGCGCCGTGATGTGGGGATATAAATGGGAGGCTTCCTCAATGTGGATTGACGTCGGGTTAGTGGTGGTTAGACAACTTTGGGAGCATGGCTGTGGCAAATGTCGGGGTGTTGTTTACCAAATCCGAACTATGTCGTTTAGATGCTGTTTATGGTATACATATGTAGGTACCTACATAAGTAGATGTGTATGCACATCTATTGAATGTGCGGCGCTTACTTTTCGTGGGATAAAGTGTTGCGGGCAATGTTTACGCTGTTTCAAGGCGCACTTTGGTGGGTTTAATCGAGAAAATTTCTTTTTATCCATACGACGCATTTAGACTTCTCGTTTTTTAGCTGCGTGGATAGTTGTTTCCCACCCGGTTGGCGATGATTGTCTCTTTTGTGACCAACTATTTTGGATTGGATTTTACTGACTTACTTAGGTGGCGTTACAGTTAGAGGGGAGTCCGGTCTTTAGCTAGCTGCTTCCAGTTGCCCTCGTCAAGTTGGTTGAGATCGCCTTCTACTTGTCCACATTAGGGGAGGTCTTCCTCTGTTGCGTTGTCCCACTGAGTTAGATTCGAAGACTCTGTGAGCCGGAGCGTTGGTTCCATTCGCTCTACCTGTCTTGCCATTTCAAACGTCTGATGCCCAGTTTTTTGTTCGTCGCAGTTGGTTTAATCTCCTCCTTCAAACAAGTCAATGCAAATGGGACAGAATATCTTCCAAAGAATTTTTTGCTCGAATCGACCAAGGATTGAGATGATTAAGGTGTTATGTAGCGTCTCCAGCTATATAACAGATTAGATTTTATTATGGATATTGCTATCCATGTGTCGCCGCCGCTCAGTGGTTAGTGCGTTAGAGTACTGTGCAAGCCGTGTGGGTTCAAGCCTCAGCAATATCCATTCACCGAGTATTTTTCGCGGAACCACCTCTCGTCGGGGAATGACAAGCCTCCGGGAGTATAATCTGTCATGAAAGAGCTTCTCAATTCGCCGTTCGGAGTCGGCAATAAATTGTAGGTCTCTTCCATTCGTGCGAAAAATGTAACACGCACAGCATGAATGGTTGCGAAAAGCTAGGCCTTGGCTTATCCCGAGCTGTCGCGCCAGATATTTATTTATTTATCCGCTGATAAGGTGGACGGAAGTTTCGGTTATCATCGTCTAGGTTGAATGGTTCGTTCTGCCTTGACTCTTTTTTCTTGTAGCGATTGAGATATTCGCATTCGTACCTAGCCTGCAACAAGGTTGGCAGCTCGGAAAGTTCGGACAGAACTCTGGAGGCGTGCCTTGTGCCGGTCGCAATGTGATCAATTTAATTAACCGTTTGATGAGTAGGAGACCGCAACGTCCCCTAATGCATATTGAGACTAGTAAAGCGTTTGGGGGCTATAGTAACGTTCTGCCCTGCAAGCAAAGTTCGTTTCTAGACGTGATGTCATGTAGGCTGTGCTTCCTAATTATCCTGACAAAGATGTCCTACTTTAATATTTTGGCGTTGAAATCGCCTAAAAAGATTTCCGACATAGCTCATCTGTTTTGTCGAAAAGCTCGTAGAAACATTATTTGGTTGGGTCATCCTTGTCTTTTGTAGGGCTATGAGCCTATATCAGGCTGATTTTGACTAATCTAGCCTTCATGCGAATTGTCATAAGACTTTCGTTTATCTGTCAGAAGTTTATGGTGTCTTGCCTGAGACTGCCGTGTACGACAAAATTAGCATACAAAAAAGAGCTGCTTCTGTTCTCTGCAGCGATTTCCATAATATACGTCACCGTTTCCAACTTTCTTTTAGCCGGCCAATCCCATCGCATTTCCTGAAAGACGGTTGAATTTTGACGGTCGGCTGCACAATTAAACCCATGGGGAGGGGGAACAGAGGAACTGGGTTGCAAATCTGCGGATACTTCGCCAGTGTTCAGAGAAGGAAATTTATTTAACTAAACCTTGATTGCAACCAAGCTGGTAGTGAAGTGTGAGAAGCAAGGAAGTGTTACTGATTCAATCAAATTATTGCTAATGCCTACAATGTTGTGCCTTATTGTAGCTAGTGCTGGGCAGGTAACTAGGAGATGTAGATTGGCTTCCTCTTCCTCTTCGCCCCTGCAGCTTATACAGAAGTCATTGGTTGGGGCTCCCAATCGGATGGCATGTCCTCCTATCAGACAGTGGCCGGGGATGACTCCTATGATGGAGCTAATGGTTTTCCTGTTTGTGATCAGAAGTCTTTCCGATTTCTTGGAGTCTAGCACAGGCCAGATTTGCTTTGTGGATCTGCAGGTGTTTATATTGTTCCACCTTATATTCGCTATTCTTAAAGCAGCCGCGAACAGGCGGAATATTATAGTTTAAACAGGAACGGCCAGTACCTCCTTGTTATAAGTAAGGTATACCTCAAGGTCTTGTTTTCTTAGTTCATCTGCCACAGTTGCTTGGAATGTCTCTATAGTCGGTGATCCACAGAGTAATATGACATCTGTCCACAATCTCGTTAAGAGATTTTCGGCATTGTTTTACCAAATTTGATCTAACTGTTGACGTTTCCAAAGTTTTTATACTTTCCGGGCTGCCTATGTACAGGACGATAGCTTTCCCATCTATTGAACACAGAAAGGGCCTGCACGGTGCTTCCCGAATAGCCGATAGTTCTGCTACTACAGTGGTCCGGAAGACGATGTGAGACGTTGAGGACAGGTGCATTTGTGAAGATTCCCAGTCCTTCCGTTGTTTTGGATCCATCCGCGAACACTTCATTAGCGGATTCTGTGAGGATATTAATGTTTTCCTATTCGGACCTGTCTGGGATGATGGTACTGTATTTGAAGTTGAAGCCACCGTGTTGGTGGGGATAATGCGCGATTGGACGATTTAGGAGTTCGACCATTGCATTCAATGTTGCACTTCTTATCCAGCCCCGGTTACCAGATCACGATTCCGTACAACAAATTGGTCTGACAATGAACCAACCTAGGTTGGAATCCCCATTTGGGACCAAAAGCCTTTTCGCAGGTGTAAATGGATATGGCTGCCTTTCTTGCATGGTCTTGTATGTTCAGTTTCCAACTGAGTTTGCTGTTTAGAATTAGGCCTAGATACTTGGCTTTGCTTGTAAACCTAACTTTTTTGTCCCTAATCTCACGAGTAGAATGCTGCCAACACCTCTTACTATTAACTTATGTCCTGTTTCCCCTTGTGGGTTCTAGGGCCTCTATAACGCCCATGCGCCTTCGTGTGTGGTTTCTGGCAATGTGTCTCAGCTCTCTCCAACTCTTTCCCAATTGCCGAGACTCATCCTCAACTGTTCTGCGCCATGTTTTTCTCGATCGACCCAGGTAAGGTAAGGGGAATCCATTGCATAGCGTAGTTACATATGTAGCAAAGACAACTTACTTACTTACTTACTTACTTAGGTGGCGCTACAGTTCGGGGTGAACCTGGGCCTCAACCAACAAGCCTCTCCAGTTAGCCCGGTCCTTAGCTAACTGCTTCCAGTTGCGCACTCCAAGTTGGTTGAGGTCCTCTTCCACTTGTGCGCGCCACCTTAGGCGAGGTCTTCCTCTACTGCGTTGACCCTCCGGGTTAGACTCGAAGACTCTGCGAGCCGGAGCATTTGTGTCCATTCGCTCTACATGCCCCAGCCATCTGAGCCGATGGATACGTATCTTCTTGACTAGGGCGATGTCTTTGTACAACTCGTAAAGTTCATCGTTGAATCTTCTCCTCCAGAACCCGTCAACGCAAACGGGACCGAATATCTTACGAAGAATCTTTCTCTCTAAGCAACCAAGGATATCTTCATCCGCTTTCGATAGAGTCCATGCCTCAGTGCCATAAAGCAGGACAGGGATGATTAAGGTCTTATGAAGAGTTTCCTTAGTTTTTCGGGATAGGGCCTTACTACTCAATTGCCTTCTTAGCCCAAAGAAACAGCGATTGGCAAGAGTTATTCTTCGCTTGATTTCTGCGCTGGTGTTGTTATCGGATGTGATAGCGGAGCCGAGGTAAACGAAGTCCCTTACTACCTCGAAGTTATAGCTGTCTACCGTGACGTTCTGTCCGAGACGTCGATGTTGGGTGTCCCTTCTTGATGACAGCATATATTTTGTTTTGCCCTCATTGACCGCTAAGCCCATTTTCGCCGCTTCCGTCTCAATACTCGCAAAGGCATCACGCTGGGTTCTTCCGATAATGTCAATATCATCGGCGTATGCGAGTAATTGGACGGACTTTTGAAAGATTGTTCCTCTGGTATTGGCGCGTGAGTTTTGCACAACTCTTTCAAGTATGGTGTTAAAGAAGTCGCATGACAGCGCGTCACCTTGTCTAAATCCTTTTTTGACATCAAAGGTCTCGGTGAGGTCTTGACCGACCATGATGGAGCAGCGTGCATTCTCCATTGTCATCCTGCACAGACGGACGAGTTTGGCAGGGATGCCAAAACTAGACATTGCTCTGTATAGCTCGTCTCTATAAATGCTGTCATAGGCGGCCTTGAAATCGATGAAGAGGTGGTGGGTATCGATTTGGACTTCTTGGGTTTTCTCCAGGATCTGCCGAAGTGTGAAAATTTGATCGATTGTGGACTTTCCTGGCCTAAAACCGCACTGATAGGAACCGATCACGTTGTTGACGAAGGGTTTTAGGCGTTCACACAATATGGCAGATAAGATCTTATATGCGACATTTAAGAGACTAATTCCTCGGTAATTGGCGCAGTTGAGGAGGTCTCCTTTCTTGTGGATCGGGCAAACGGTGCTGAGATTCCATTCATCAGGCATACATTCGTCTGACCAAATTGTGGAAATGAGTTGGTGAATGCTCTCTACAAATTCATTTCCAGCTGCTTTAAAGAGTTCGGCCGGTAAGCCGTCAGGTCCAGCTGCCTTATTGGATTTCGGTTTGGAAACTGCTTTCCTTACTTCATTTTGGTCAGGTGGACGGAAGTTTTGGCTGTCATCGTCCAGGTTGAATGGTTCATTCTGCCTGACAGCGGGATTTGATTCGTCGTCGCCGTTAAACAGTCTGCAGAAGTAGTCCTTCCAAATTCTCAGCACCGACTGTGACTCTACTACAATATTTCCTTGTTCATCTCTACAGGTTTCAGTTCGGGCCTTGTTGCCGTGACATGTTCTTTTTACCATTTGATAAAACTTCCGAACATCATTCCTGGAGTAACACCTCTCTATGCTCTTGATCATGTATTTCTCGTGCTCTTTCTTTTTCTTGCGGAGAAGCTGGTGTTCTTCCCGTCTCTTCTGCTCGCAGAGCTCGCGAGCAGCCCTCGTCTTCTTTTGCAGCGCCGCTTTGTATGCATCTTGTTTTGCTGCGTGCACTTGCCGGCATTCTTCGTCAAACCAGGGGTTTCTTGGTGGTGGCCTTTTGAAACCCAGCACATCAGTTGCGGCTTCCTTGATGGCTTGTTGGCAGCGTTTCCCCTGGTTTTCGGCATTTGGTGCTGGCGGCATTGGGCTTCTTGAGAGATTACGGGATACACGATCGGCAAAGGCTCTGGCGGTCTGTTGCGAATGTAGCTTTTCGACATCATACCTTCTCACAGTAGTTCTCCGTTGTTGTGGCGTTTGGGATATCCGCATTCGTACCTTGGCTACAACAAGGTAGTGGTCCGAGTCAATGTTGGCTGCTCGGAAAGCTCGGACATCTAGAATACTGGAGGCGTGCCTTTTGTCGACTGCAACATGATCAATTTGGTTGACGGTGCGTTGATCAGGAGACCGCCATGTGCCCTTGTGGATATTGAGGTGTGGAAAACGTGTACTAGCTATAGTGACATTACGCCCCGAAGCAAAATCAATTAGCCTAAGTCCGTTTCCAGACGTGACGTCATGTAGGCTATGTTTCCCGATCGTGTTACCAAAGAGGTCTTCCTTCCCTATCTTTGCGTTAAAATCGCCTAACACGATTTTTACATCATACTTGGGGCATTGCTCGTATGTTTTGTCGAGGAGCTCGTAGAAACCCTCCTTGGTAGCATCGTCACTTTCTTCTGTCGGGGCGTGAGCGCATATTAGGCTTATGTTTTTTAATTTAGCCTTGATGCGAATTGTTATAAGGCGTTCACTTACATGTCGAAAGCTCAAGACTTCTTGCCGAAGTCTGCCGCCTATAACAAATCCGCATCCGAATAGACGCTGCTTTTGCTCTCTGTAGCAGTCACCGTAGTAAATGTCACAGTTTTTCATCCTCCTTTTGCCCGGCCCGCATTTCTAGGGCCTCCGCTAATTGTTCGGCTGCACGCGGTCTGTTCAGAGTCCGAAAATTCCACGTGCAGATCCGAAAGTCGTTGTCCTTTTTTCGTTTAGCCGGGTCGTCAACAGTAAATCCTTCCTTATCCGAGGCTGTTGGATGCTTCGTAACAATGTTGTTTTAAATGGTGGAACCGTTAACCCCACGCACAACCCCCAACCTGGAGGGCCAGGCCCTTTGTTAAACCCCTTGGACTTAAGGGGCCGGGTAATCCGGTCCTCATTGGCCTATAATCCGAATACGTCGAAGTAGCCCGAATGAGGTGTTCACTAAGTAGTTCGACCTAACAGGAACTGTAGACGCCACCGTTGATTCCATCGTGGGAGTTCTTCCGCTGCCGTCCAGATGCAAGGGAGAGTGCCTTAGTGTGAACACCCTCCCCCCCCTCTCTCGTCGGCTACCACCAACAACCTTCCACAGGGATTTGCACCCTATCTCCAGTTGAGGTACTAGGCACCCAGCGTTCACCTCGTGGAGGTGAGAGTAGGAGTTGGTAGACAGAGGTTGGTTGAGGACGCTTGTGTCCTCTTGAATGCACATAACTACCATTTTACATAAACATAGGTTTATGGAACGCCAGCAGGTTTATGGAAGCAAAGACAACAGTCTGTTCAAAATGTATGACAAATTCGCTGGCATTTGCTGGATGTTTGCGTCTATCGGTTCCTGACCCGTTCTCTGGAAAAGATATTCGTTAGAGATAGGCCAGAAAATCCTCAGAATGTTTCGTAGGCACCGAATTACAGAATTTGCAGCTTTCTTTTGATAGTGGAGCTCACTTTCCACGTGGTGCAGCATATGACAGCACGGATTCAATATTAGAACGGAACAGTCCTAGCTTGGCGTTTAAGCTTATAACATTGCTTCGCCATATTTTGGACAACATTCCAAACGCAGACTTCGTTTTGGCGATTTGGCTGGAAATATCTTGTTTTGCCCACCATCGGCCAAGACAATTCCTACGCCCAAGACATTGAAAGTTCTCTACTTTTTCTACCGGTTGTCCAGCGATACTAACTTGTGATGATGAGTTCGTTCCGAGGCTGATAATTTTAGTTTTGGTTAATCTTCAATCCAGCGATGTTTGATTGGTAGAGTTCCATAATCCTATTTCTCAGGGATTTTTTAAAATAAAAACCTGCCTAGAACAAGCTGGTGGCTGACACTGCGACTTAAAAAGATCTATTGTGTCAACGGTATAATAGATCTACTACCTCTCTTATGAAGGTAAGTATGTCATAAGTAGCTAAGTTCCTTAACTTCACTAACAAACAGAATTTCTGTGAAAGATTCGTCTTCGTAGTCAGTGTAGTGCCGGACATTCACAGAGAATATGCTCAGAGGTTTCCTTCTCTTCCAAACAGAACCGACACTCTCTATCTGAGGAAAGGTTTAGTTTGTTGAGAAGGTATCTTATAGCCGGAGAGCCAGCGCCAAAAAAACTGTTTGAATTTACTAAACCTGGGTTTTTGCCAGTTGATTACAGTAGTTGTGTACACAAACATACTGCGGTCAGTCAAGCGAACTGTAGAACAGGTGTCTCAGAACCGTAATCAAACCTGTCATGATTTCGGTGGTAATAAAATGAATATACTAAGGCTGAAAATTGTTATACGAATTGCATATTGCATATAAATAACAGTTATGTCAGTCAGTCAGTTGAATGTCGGGACGGAGCTGGTCAGTCAGCCCCAATGTATGTACAATAAACATCTCTTTGATTCGAGTGCAGAGGGGTAGACATCTCTAGCTGGCCTTTAATATGTATATTAGCCTTTCCATAGTTTTTATGATATTTAAAAGATGTAAGACTGATAGGTCTGTATGATTTAGGCATCCCGCCTGACTTATGGTCTAGTATGGGAATAAAAATCCCATTTACTTGTCTCCAAGTCAATGGGATATACGCCTAATTGTAACTTGTTCTAAGTAAGGCGGTCATTGCCGGCAATGATCATCTTTTGTAGAAGTGCCGAAGATGTAGGTACATTTCTCAGGGATACCTCTCCTGCGCAAGGCAACCCAGATAAATTCTCTGTTGACACTGTCGAAAGCCTTCTCGTAATCGTTGAATAATAGGTGAAGTGGGGAACGGTATTCAACGCACTGCTCAATAATGATCCTCAAAGTGTTGATGTGGCTAGCACAGGAGGTTCCAGAGCGGAAACCTGCTTGTTCAGCATTAAGTATGTTTTCTAGTTCTTCCTTAATTCGCTCAAGAATTACTTCAGCTAGTGCTGCAGGCAGCACAGCACACTATCTACCACGGCAGCTTTTACTGCATTGTGTGCATTCGTTGATGATACATATATAGGCCCCGTACCATCATATGTCATGTACACCGACCATGTCCGAAGTCATCCCTTGACCCTGCAGCCTAACTCCACCCAGGTGAAGTCTGGATCCTTAAAGTTCTCCATCCCAAGACCCTGAATAAATCTTGAAGATCTTTGATACCACGTGAATCTTGGAGAATTCTCCTTTACCTACTCGTTAAACCACTTAGAGCTTCTGATGAAGCGTCTGATATCTGCGTTGATTAGATCGCCTAAATCATTGTAGAAGACGGCACCTAGGTGCACGTTTCTTCTATAGGAGAGAGCGAGGCATGTGCAAAGAAGGTGAAGAACAGTTTCTTCCTCCTCCTGGTACATACAACTTCTGCAGAAATCATTTGAAAAGACGCCAAACCGTTTTGCATGCTTGCCTATTAGACAACGTCCAGTGGTGGCACCTATAGTAGCGCTGATATGATCCAGGTTGGGCCAGATCTGTTTTCTCGCTACACGCGTTGTACCACCTGTCCACCGAAGATTTTTCCTTTCGAGAGCATCACGCTTAATTTTAAGTTTACATGTAACGATGGGTATGCCTAAGATACGTAGTGAGAGTTAGGTTAGGTTAGGTTAGGTGGCTGTCCCCGCTTAGGTAGGGACACGCTTAGGCCAGAATGGCCCATTGTGATACCACAACGAAAAAAACCGGCTTACCGGCACCAGGGAACCAGAAAATGTGGCATAACTACAACGAAGGTGAGCAACCGTGGCGGTGTTAACCTTAAGCTTTGAACCATTTCGTCCTAGAGATGAAGTTTCTTATCTTCTGGATGTCGAGTTCAGCTAGATCGTTAAGATCATCATAGAAGTATTCCCCGAGGGTTCTTGTTCTAAGCGTCGCAAGAGCAGGACGTGTACAAAGTAAGTGGGTCGTTGTTTCCTCTTCCTCCTCGTCCCTACAGCTTCTGCAGAAATCGTTGGAGGGGACCCCTAATCTAAGTGCATGCCTGCCTATCAAGCAATGTCCGGTAAGGACCCCTACTAGTGAACCTTGATTTCTCCGGTTTGTAGATAAAAGTCTCTCCGTCTTCTTTAAATCCAGGTTAGGCCAAATTTGTTTTGACAGGAGACAAGTGCTGATGTTGTTCCACCTGCGGTTTGCCAGTTTCTTGGCATCTGTGTCAAGAAGGAACTTGATCGATTCTATGGGCGCAGGGGGGTCCCCCCAGGTTTTCGGGGAGAAGCCGTCCCGCACCCTCTTTTGCCAGCTCGTCCGCTCTGCAGTTGCCTGGAACGTCCCTGTGTCCTGGGACCCAGCACAGGGTTACGTCGCACCTATCTGCAATCTCGTTAAGAGATCTGCGGCATTGCTTTACCAACCTTGACCCTATTGTCGGCGATTCCAAGGCTTTAATAGCTGCCTGACTATCTATGTATAGTACAATAGCGCTACAATCTATCACATTAATTGAAAGCCAAGCCGCAGCTTCGCAGACTGCCGTAATTTCCGCTTGAAACACACTACAGTGATCCGGCAGTCGCGTGGTGATGGCTAAGCCAGGTGCATTTGAGAAGACTCCAGCCCCCGTACCACCCGCTGTCTTGGATCCATCCGTAAATATTTCTAATGCGGAATCGTTTAAAACAGTACCAGATTCCCAAGAGCTTCTGCTAGGAATCCGAGTCTTGTACCTGACGTTGAAGTCAATATAGGGGACAACGTAGTCCGTTCTACTAGAAATAGTAATGTTGCCGTTAAGGATCCTAGAGTGGCCCTCAGCTGGGAGGATTCTCTGAGCCTTAATGCTGCTTTGACTGCCATTAGCTTCCCAAAGATGTCAACAGGAAGCAGATGGAGCATTACCTCCAGTGCAGCCGTTGGGGTTGTTCTTAAAGCACCCGTTATGCAGATGCATGATCCCCTTTGTACCTTTTCAAGCAAGCTGCTGTTGGTCTTTATGTCCAGTGCTGTCCACCAGACCAATACACCATACATGAGGATCGGCCTCACCACCGCCGTATATATCTAATGGACTACTTTAGGCTGCAGGCCCCATTTCGGACCCAGAGCCTTCCGACAGGAGTATAAGGCAATTGAGGCTTTCCTAGCACGGTCATGAATATTCGGCTTCCAGCTGAGTTTCCTATCGAGTATGAGCCCCAAGTATCTGGCATGGTCTACAAATTGGATTTCCGTGCCTTCTAGTTTGGGAGGGGTGACATACGGAATTTTATAGCGCCTTGTGAAAAGGACTAGTTCGGTTTTCGAGGGATTAACCCCGAGGCCGACCTTCTTCATCCATCCTGCCAGTATGTTCAGGGCAGATTCCATGAGATCTCAGTAACAGTAGTAACAGTTACAAGACTGGGTATCGCGAGTTTGACGGTTATCAGTGCCTGTGTCCACAACATCCAACCGTCTAAAGGTTTATAGTGCAGACCGCGATCACAAGAGCACTGTCGTAGTTATCATCACTCAATCGATAAATTTCCATCTTCGATCTGGGTTACCCTATGTTAGCAGTATCTGCTAGTTAACCGATTAAGACAAATCATTAACAGGACCGTGAATTGCAAACCTGTACGGTGAATTGAAAGCCAGTGTCGTATTAATAATAAAAATGAGAGTATCATTGCACCGACACCTGCCCATGAGTTGAATTAAAAGGCATGCGAGTATGATATAATAAATACACAATTTACGGAACAAACAACGAGTTAACCGTTGAAACAGCACTCGGCAAGTTTTGACATACCAGCCGCTTACATGCACTCTGCAGACTGCAGCCATCGAAATCAGGTAGTGGCCAGTTACTACCACATCTGTACTGTTTCCTCTTGTCGAGTGAAATTTTAGTCGAACAGCTTAACCACGAAAAGTGATGTTACTTTCATTCTCTTTCGGAGTGTATCCTTTGATCGCGACCATTCTCCATTCTCCGTTCTTTACGACAGAGTTTGTGCTCCTGACCCTGCACACAGTTTTGATTTCTATGAAAATACATGTGGTAATTTAAGGGTTCTTGCAAAAATCTTCACCTGTTCGAATCTAGCTACACACATACATACTTATTGGCAACAATGTTGGCAATCATTTATCCAACAACCGACCGGGACACACGCACTGCAGTTGTACCGAAATTCGTCAAACATCTATCTAATAAAGTGAGTTGATGCCTTTATATAGAGTGGCTACTGTTTAGATGCACTTTTGATGCTGGCTGCTAATGCGGCTTCATTTGTTATTAACTTCCAAAGGAGGAAAAGCAAAGTTATGAGCATGACATTTATTAATTGCATTTAAGGATATTCCCTACAATAATTGCGCGCAGGGGAGGTACGAATACTCACCTACTCGTCTTTTCAAGCATGATGTCCAAACAAAACCCCACACAGCATTTGCATTCCGAGACAAAATTGAATGCGCGGAAACCGTCTGGTGGGCACCGTTTAACGAAACAAGCCAAAGTGTAAGGCGGCAACCCGCACGACGATGAAGTGCTCCTACGGAGAGGGCAATCCCAGCTCCATTGACCAGAGCCCGTGTGTTCCCAACGAAATGAGTGAACAAACGAGCATCGTTTGTAACCAATGTGTCATGTGTAGACCTAGCAGCGGTTTGCTGTGCCGCAAACAATCTGCTGACTCAATGGGAGTCTAAATTATGCAACAAAGGAACTTTTTATCATTTTAGTGAGACCATTCGTATATCGGAATTATTTTATTTTATTTTAGTTTTCTTACAAGCGGAGTAATCGGTGACAATGGATTTGAGGAACATCAAACGGAAAATCCGTAGATGTATGTACCTACGAATTTCCTTCGTCATGAAATCGCGGGCGAATAGCTCGCTGGGTGGCTTCTTTTACTACTGAGCATATCAAATGCTAGTTGTTTGGTTTGTTCGTTTTTAGCTTTCTCCCCTCTGAATATGCGTACATACTACTCGTACGGGATACAAGCCTGCCAACGACTCATTCCTGTAGGTAAGCCTTTGTTATTGCAATGCCGGTAGAAATGCCTGTAGACTCGTTCGTAGTACACAACCATCAGTGGCGCTCTGTTTTTGGTGCCGCAAACAGATTTCCATGCAAGAAGAAATAAATACAAATGTGTTTATTGCAGTGGTAAATCGCTACAACGCAAGCGAGATTTGGATACGTCCGTTTCAGGATGTGTACTTCTGGTACTGGCCTTATAAACCCGTGTTAGTCAATGGATATGATTTATGTATTACAACGAAAGTGTTTTAATTTTAAAAAGCTCGATAATTATTATCGTTACCATTATGTAGAAGCACAACCGACCAGCTATTCACTCTCAGAATGGTGGGAATGGTGTTTATTATTCAAATCGTGTTCCAAAACTGAAGTTTGGGGTAAATCCCTTCTATTCGTACGAAAAATAAATGTGGCCTTATTTCCGAGTTAGGCTGGAAATAAGACCAAATAAGGCATTATTTCCATTTTTTCATAGTAATAAGGCCCCATTTTCCATGTGGCCTTATTTCGTAGGGCCCCATTTCATGTCACCTAGATCGGGTCCTTCGAGGTAAACTCCCTCGAGGTAAGATTATGGGGTTCACGGTTCTCTTCCGAGGGCCATTCAATCTCTATACACAAACTGTAAGAGCTGTGTTCGGGTGAACGGCGTCAAGCCTACACTTTTTACCTTGGTCGTTGGACTTCACCAGAGATGAGTCTTGTCACCTCTCCTTTTCATGGTGTTTGGATCTTATAGCGCAGCCGTGGCGAGGAACGGTTCGAATTGGGGGACTTAAGGAAAAGTCATCTACTTTTCGCTGAAGACTTGGTCACCATTACGTCTACCCAGACCGAACTTCAGCGCGCACTAGATAGATTCGTCGCCGTCTGTGTTGAAGCTGGGATGAAAGTAAACGTAAACAAATTAGAGGTTATGGTAATTTCCCGAACGCCTGTTCAATGCACTCTGCATGTCAGTGGAGTCGCATTGAAATAGGTGAAGAAGTTTAAGTATCTCGGGGTCTTATTCACGAGTGATGGTAGGCGCTGGTACTGATTTATCGTGTAGGATTGGTCAGGCTGGAGCAATTTTGAGACAGCTTGGTCAATCTGTTGTCAGGAGGGCTTCGGAGCTAAGCTATCGGTCTTTAATTCAGTGTTTGTTCCGACCCTCACCTATGGTCATGAGGTTTGGGTAATGACCGAAAGAATAAGATCGCGGATACAAGCTGCCGAAATGAGATTTATTCGTTGTATTGCTGGGGTAACTCATCGAGATCGAGTTGGGAACACCAGAATACGCGAGGCACTCAATGTCGAGCAGCTACTTCTTCGAAAGGAAAGCTCCATACCTCGATGGCTTGGACACGTTAAACGCAAGTCCCCAACTCGGCTTCCAAGACGTGTCATGGAATCCGTGCCATTAGGCAGGCGTCCGCTAGGTGAGCCTAAGATAAGATGATTAGACCAAAATCCGAAATCTCACCGCTACTCGTATAAGGATAGCCTCTGATGATTTAGAGTTGATGGCTGAAGATCGGGATATGTGGAGAGTTCACTTAAGCACCCTAACCTCGCGACCCTCATAGTGGATAAGCGGGTCATTGAAAATGAATGAATGAATGAAAATCATTATGTAGAATTATCTCTTTTAGAATTGTTTGAGACCAATTAATAAAACGTCACCAGTCGTTTGTTCTGTAAGGAAACAGGTAGCTTTTGTTTTTCTTTAAAAAAAATAGCTTATTTTCCGGTGTTAACACATTCCATTCTTGTCACGGAACAAATCATTCAACTTTGGTTGTAGAATTAAGTGCGGTTCGTTAAATGAACTTCTAGGAGGTACATACATATTCGGGCACTTCCTTTTTACTTACCTACATAGTTAAGGTGGCGCTACATTCCGGGATGGAACTGGCCCTCAACCAACAAGCGTCTCCAGCTAACTCAAACTTCCGTCCCTCGTGAGAGTATTCGAAGATTTTTCGGATCAAAGCATTGGTGTCCATCCGCTCTACATGATCCAGCGACCACAGTCGTTGGATCTTCACTCTTCCGTCTAAATCGATGGCGCTGTTCAACCCCTATAGTTCGTCGTTGTATTTCCTCCTCCGCTCACCGCATAAACGCAGATTGGACCTAAAAATCACCCGAAGAAGTAAGAGTAACCTCATCCGCTTTTGACAGAGTCCATGCATCTGCGGCTCAGAGCAGGACTGGGGTGATTAAGGTCGTATAAAGGGTCACTTAAGTTGTTCGAGAGAGGACTTTGCTATTTAAATGCCTCTTTACCCCAAAAAAACAGCGATTGACAAGAGTTATTCTTCGTTTGATCTCAGTACTGGTGTTGTTATCTGAATTGAAAGCGGAACTTAGGTAGACAAAATCCTTAACTACCTTAAAGTAATATCGGTCTACACTCTACAGTGACGTTCTGTCCGAGACGTCGGCGTTGAGTGTTTCCTTTTGTTGACAGCATATACTTGGTCCTGCTATCTTCGTCTCTTCCGTCCCAATATTCGCGAACGTGGCAGTGACCTCACGCTACGTTCCTCCGATTATATCAATATCGTCGGCATATGCATGCCATTGGATGGACCTTTGAAAGATTGTGCCTCTGATGTTGGGGCGTGAGTTTTGCACAGTTCTTTTAAGAACGATGTTGGAGAAGTCACATGACAGCGCATCGTCTTGTCTATATCCTTTTCTGACATCAGAGGTCTCAGTGAGGTCTTGGCCGACCTTGATGGAGCATCGTGCATTTTCCATCGTCATCACCGTCATCAAGAGTGATGTTACCGAAATCATGTCACGCAGTGTAATTGGGGTGTTTGTATCTCCTCTACCCTATGTTCTGCCACCCGTGAAAGTTGGTGTTTCGTTTCTGACTTAAATACTTAGGAACACACAAACGATGGCGCTACAGTTCAGGATGGGTCTGGGCCTCAACCAGTAAGTGTCGAAACATGTCGATGCATGCACACATCACAGAGAATGTGCTCTGAGGTTCCCTCCTCTTTCAAACAGAAACGGCACTCTGTATCTGAAGAAAGATTAAGGTTGTTGAGATGATATCTTAGATCAACTTCCATATGCTTTTCTTGTCAAGGTTTAGCATTTCCTTCTGTTAAAAAGACATAAGCCTGGGAACATTTTCCCAATGCGCTAGGCGAAGTTAGTGTTTCCAATTGCTTAGCGACGCTGTGGCGGTAGCACAATTACCGCCGCAGAAGAGTTCTGGTTCTTACAGCGCGGAAGCTGAGCCGGTTCTAATCATATCACCCGCGGATTCATTGTCTATAATGCTCTGGGGGTTAGGTACCCGACAAAGTTTGGCCTATGCCGACCAAGTTCTTGTAAGGCATCATAGTATCACTTGATTGACCTACATAGATTCTACGAAGTGGGATATCAGTGCTTTAAGCGCTGTCTGACTATCTAATAGATACATATTATTAGGCGATAACATTGATTTGAGGCTGGAAAACGGGTCAGGGAAATATGGCTACGCGAATTTAAACCGCGATCGAAAGATTAAACTTGACCGCGCGGTTATATTTCATTTCAATATCGCAGCCATATATGTATCATTTTTGATATGAATTTTGAACGCCTCACAAAATTATCCGCGGCCCATTTTCATGCAGTCTAAATTCCATGCACCCTCGAAACCACTGGAGCACTTATTGATACCGAGACTTTAGTGTTGCTTCCAATGACACCAGCACCGACTCCACATTCCGTTTTTGAGTGAATTGAGTAAAGTATTCTCAGGTGTCCCACAAGATTACCAGATTTAAACTGTCACTACTTTCTAAGTCATAACCCTTTTCTAAATCCTTAACGAACGAATTCAGAAAATAATAATTGATATGGTATATGCATGTACCAACATAAAACAAAACATTAATATATGTACAAGTATGTGTGTACCTACGTACGTAAGTAATATAACCAGTTACCTAGCCCTAGTGTAACCCAAACCCAAAAGGGATTCACCCTAAGGCGCATTGTTGTGGCAAGGTGTTTCTTTCTGTTCGTTTAATGGCACGTGGTTAAGCACGCGACTTTAGACAAATTCAAGAAGAAGGTCAGGCACAGGACAACGGCGGCTGTGAAGCAAAGCGGTAATCTTAATAAACGATGAGACAAGAGGGGCATCAACTGCGGTCAAGCGAAATAAAATGAAGTAAAAAAAAACGAACAGGAAAAAAAAAAAAGACAAGAGAAAAAAGACGTCGAAAATGGACAAGGGCACGAACCTTTAGTCGTGCGGTAGTTTCCCCAACTTACCTACCTCCTCTTTGTTGTCATCTTTATGATATCGGAATCTTATTTCCTTTATTTCTTTTCCTCATCTCAATCTTTCAGCCGTCCTTCTGTGATCCTCTGACGAAGTCCGTGTGTGGTTAGGACAGGTGCAGACTACTGGAGTATTGGGAACATATTTTTTGTTGTTGTTGCCTTTTCTTCCATGTGCATTTATAAGATCGAGTCTTTAACACATGTAGCCACATTGAGGTACCCACAAAACGTTACATTTGACCAAAAAAAAAAAAAGGAGCAGAAGTAATGCCGTTTTATCAATTACCAGACGTCTCTCCCCTTCGTTAGGCGCAAACACATGCACCAACAGAATTTCGAATTAAAACCGTTGCTTTCGATCATCACTTTTTCTCTTTCAAGGGACCCTGACTCTTCCGATTTTGTTGATCCTTTAGTTCCTCGTACCTGCATAAAAATCCTACCGCTGCTGTTGGGGTAAACATATGTTATTGCAAGTCAGGGTGTTAGTTCATCCCTTCGAAAGAAAAATTTGAAAAAAAAAAACGAAAACGAAATGACACAGCACCTCCATATGTCTTTTTAAAGTATTTGCTGGTGTCTTTCTGAGGTCATAAAACTTGATAAGACAAAGAGAACTTGCTTTTTGAGTTAGAAGAAAAATATATATGTACTCACATATGTACATTCACACCTACATACATAAGTTCCTTCGTATCTGAACGTAATGGCTTTGTAACAACCAGTCGGTGAAATGAAGACGTTATTATTTAAAACGGCTTCGAGTAGTTGGGTGATGGTAGTTTTTTCAAGAAGGACCTTTTTTTTGAAGTGTTATAGGGGATCCAACCAAGAATGTAACTCTTGGTCTGCCAAAGTCGAATGACGTTATTCTTATTCCGTGGCAGACATACGGTATGCCGGCATCACCTACGAGAGTGATGAAAAGTAACGTTTCTCGTTCTGACTCATAAGTCATATGTTTGTGTTTGTGAAAATTAGGAACACGGGGAAATTGAATCCAGTTGTAGGTACCTTTAGCTGAAATAAGGGAAACAATGAATTATTATCCTTGCGGGGTCAGGATGGCATATGTTGCACACGTCATTTTGACTACGATCGAGAAAAAGAAAATCAGCGGCTGTGATCTTTAACAAGGTCAAATTACTGTGCTATCTATCCAATTAAGGTAACATTAAGTATTAAAGTTTCATAGTTATGTTCACCCACCCATTTTAAGGCCGCGTGTGAAAGCATTTATACATAGAAACGAGCTATACAGAGCAAATTCTAGTTTTGGCATCCCTGGCAAACTCGTCCGTTTATGCAGGATGACGATGGAGAATGCACACTGCTCCATCCCGGTCGGTCAAGACCTCACTGAGACCTTTGACGTCAACAAAGGATTTGGACAAGGCGTTCTTGAAGGGACAATCTTCCAAAAATCCGTCCAATTACTCGCATACTTCGATTATATTGACATAATCGGAAAAACGCAGCGTAAGGTCATGGGCGCGTTCGCGAATATTGAGACGGAGGCGGCGAATATGGATCAATGAGGGCAAGACCGCGTATATGCTGTCAACAAGAAAAGGACACTCAACATCGACGTCTCGGACAGAACGTCACTATAGACAGTTATGACTTTGAGGTAGTTAAGGATTTTGTCTACCTAGGTTTCCCTATTAATTCAGACAACGACACCAGCAGCGGTGAGATCAACACAATCGCTATTTTCTTGAGCTTGAGGCCCAGGTCTAGTCCAGACTGTAGCACCACCTTAAATATTAAGTAAGTTCAATTTGATGTAACGACTAACTGCGTACATTATTCTAATATATTGTTAATCTGAAATGTACGTAAATCCATTTTCTCTTGAATGAGCCGTTATTCATAAATGCAGTTGGTATACTAATAATCGCTAATTTAAGAAGCAGTGCAAAAAACGCGAAATAAGTATACATAGAGGCACTGTGTTTAGCTTACAATGTTCACACTTTTTGGAAATTTTCTTGGATTTAAGATAGTTCTGCAAGAACATTGTAGTTTTTGTAATTTAAAATTGATATACAGAACCGAATCTTAATCTAGCCATGTCCCATGGAACCCATTTGACCATAGAAAAAAGGGCAATTATTCCAACACACCTACCTGATCTGATCGTGCAATTGGACAAAGGTAGAGTACTGCTAGAAAATTCAGTTGACCAAGCCTTCTCAGCGCCCGTAACTAAAATTCTATTTGACGCAAAGTAAGGCAAAGCAAGCTGAAATCTGTTCAGATAATGTGCAAGGGGGTGGTCGCCGTGCCGCAGGGGTAAGTGCGTTGGACTGCTGTACCAGCTGCGCGGATTCAAGCCCCAGCCATATCCACCGAACATTTTTCACTGAACCACCTCTCGTCAGGTAATGACAAAGCTCCGGGAGTATAATTGGTCAAGAAAAAGCTTCTCGGAATTGACAATAAATTGTAGGTCCCTTCAATTCCTGCGAGAAATGTAACACGCACAACATGAATGGTTGCGAGAAGCTTGGTTCATCCCGAGCTGTCACGTCAAGTATTTATTTTATTTTTGAATGCGCAAGTTAGCAAATATTAAAAGGAAATCCCTATCTTCAATTCACAAAGATGACGAAAAAGCTGCGATTGCAGCAGCGCAGCATTATAATAAATCATGTAAGACTACATGGCATGGAGCAAGGAATGGGAATTCATTATTTTTAGCAAAAAAAAAAAAAAATAACTTGAGCGGGTTTAGGGAGTTTAAGTGGATTCTCCACATTTGCCGATCTTACACCATCGACTCTAACTCACTAACTCATCAGGGGTTGTCCCCATAGGGGTA
Organism: Matsumyia berberina; assembly: GCA_917880715.2. Lineage (NCBI taxonomy): Eukaryota > Metazoa > Arthropoda > Insecta > Diptera > Syrphidae > Matsumyia > Matsumyia berberina. The sequence continues at coordinate 66,744,162 of OU862870.1, forward strand.
GAGGTCAGATTTCAGACTTGATCCAGCCATCTTATCCTAGGCCTACCCAGGGGATGCCTACCCGATGGCACAAATTCCATGGCACGTCTTGGAAACCGAGTTGGGGACATGCGTTTGACGTGCCCAAACCATTGAAGTATGGACCTCTCAGTTCGAAGAAGTAGCTGCTCGATATTGAGTGCCTCTCGTACTCTGGTGTTCCTTACCCGATTTCGGCGAGTCACCCCAGCAAAAAAACGAAGATATCTCATTTCGGCAGCTTGTATCCGCGATCTTATTCTTTCGGTCATTACCCAAACCTCATGACCATAGGGTAGGGTTGGAACAAACACTGAATTAAAGACCGATGACTTATCTTTGAAGCCAAGTTCAGTCCTCCTGATAACAGATTGACCAAGCTGTCTCAAAATTGCTCCAGCCTGACCAATTCTACAGGATAACTCAGTACTGCTCCTACCATCACTCGTGAATAGGACCCCGAGATACTTAAACTTCTCCACCTGTTTCAATGGGACTCCACTAACATGCAAAGTGCATTGAACAGGTGTTCTGGAAATGACCATTACTTCTGATTTGTTCACGTTTGCCTTCATCCCAGCTTCAACACAGACGGCGACGAACCTATCTAGTACGCGCTGAAGTTCGGTCTGTGTGGACGTAAGAATGACCAAGTCATCAGCAAAAAGCAGATGGCTTATCCTTAAGTCTCCCAATTCGAACCGTTCCTCACCAAGGCTGCGTTGTACCATCCAATACATAAATTAAATTGGACAGCCCCGACGGTTTTAGCTCTTATTGGCTTGATTGGCGAGACGAAAATGTATTAAAGATAAGCCAGTACTCGAAAGTGAGAGTTTGATGGTTTGGAGTGCTTTTGGCGTTCACAGAAACATCCCTTTGATGTGATTACCATCCAGAATGAATGCAGAATAATGCAGTAAGGTGCTCGAATATACCTCCTAGGCAAGTCTTTGTTTTTCAATAACATAATGCTCCAATTCACACGGTAAGAACCGTCCACGAATGGTTTGCAGTCAGCGGGATAAGGTGTTTAGCGTAGCCATCATGTAGACTTGGCCTTACCTTAATCGAAAGCTTGTGGAGGATAATGGCCAGAAAGATTTATTTGAGTCAGAGTCAGTACAGTTATGGGGAAGAGCTAAAAACCCAAACAAACTAGGCATGAATCAAGATCAATGGAGACCTTCTACAGATCCTGATAAGTTCTATGTTAAATAAAATGTTTGAAGTTTCTTTAGAACCGATGAGGCTGTATAATGTACCTACTAAATTAAAGTTTGATAGGTAAAGCCCATGGGGCGCTGGCGCAACAGCTCGGGTTGAGTCAAGGTTTACCTTCTCGCAACTATTCATGTTAAGCATGTTCAATTTTTCGCAGGAATGGAAGGGACCTACCATTTATTGCCGACCACGAACCGCGAAATAAGAAGCTTTTCGATGACAAATTATACTCCCGACGAGAGGTGGTACCGCAAAAAATATTCTATGAACATGGCTGGATCTTGAACCCATGCAGCTCGCATAGCAGTCCAGCGCACTAACCACTGAGTCACTGCGGCCACATATTTATGTACTTGACAGGAAAAATCAATGCTTTTCTAGGTCATTTGCGATCAAACTGGAAAAGTATACATCGGTGATCGAAAATATTTTTTTATCTTGTTATGTACTTTAATAAAGTAAATATTTTTTCACTTGGAAATATACTCTTTAATTTGTCCCATTCCGAAGTATAATCAAATTGACCATTCCATCCGTGTCTTTATACCTAGTTCGACCACTGTATGTATGCATATCACAGTGCACAGTCGTTCTATCGCGTATGTCCTCTATCAGTTCACGTTTTAATTCATTTGTTGTTACTAATGAGTACCTCTGTTCTTATTCGAGTCCTTAAAATGGTTCCTTTGTGATTACGAATAGGTACGATAAAACAAGTACCGATGTCAAAAATTTCAAACTCTTTTACTCAATTTATCTGAAAGATATCACGCATTTGCCTTCATTCGGCTTCAATTTGCATTTCATATACACAACACATGTACGTTATCGATTCGAACAAAAATTGTATGAGTTCGAGTCTGCAGAAGTTGCATACCAAACTAAAAAGCAGCTCGTGCCAAGATACTCGCGCCTGATTGGCCACTGTGGGTAAATACGAGACTCCGCCTCTTGAGTTACATAGCGATGGTGAATGAGAAGCACACATTTCGCCAAGCAATCCGTACTCATCGGGGAGAGTTTTTGTTGTTTCTGTTTGCTTGGAAGTTGCGCACTACTTAACAACTAAGAGTGTGCTCTTTAAATGCGAATGTATGCCCCCAACGAACGGTCCTCTATTTAGTACGAATCCGCTGGTAAAAATGAGCATTGTAGGGATGGTTTAGTAGAATTATCTTTTTGATAGAGTAGATATTTTTGTTCATGGGGTCCGAGGATGTCATACGGTGGAATCCGTTACAGAATTTATCGTTTTAATTTTTCACCCCTGAAATCAAGAGAGCATGATGCGTGACTGCAAATGTTGTTGTAAACCATTTACCTCATATCATTATCGAAGGCACACTGTCGCGTGGCTAGGCCTGAGTTTATGTTATCGGTGGCACGAGTTTTTATATGAACTGTAATCTTATTGCATTCCCGCCACTTCAGTGTTCTGTTGAGTGGTGGTATTTTAAAAATTAGGGAGTCAGTCTATGGCACGTGTCCAGACGCATCCATTTTCCCGCGAAATTGTTTGAAATACCTATGCATTGTACATATTTTGTAGGTATGTATGTACATATGAATATGCACTACGTACGTCTGTGTAGATCTGTATATGAGCTTTATCCAACAAAAGTCACCTTTTAAAGATGGCCTAGGAATGTTGGGATTAAACCTCAGCTTTCAGAACAAATTTTTATAACAATTTAAATTTTAGAGAAGTTAGGCCTTGGACCCCACGGGTTGTCGTGCCAACTGTTTGTTTAAATCTTTTAGATTAACCAATAATAACAAAAGGCATGTGTCTTCGTAAACAATAGGAACAGATACACTTTTAGCTGTAATAATGCGAAGCAATTTTTTAAGCGACTCTTATGTACATATTTGCACACATTCTTATCTGGACGGAACTCAGAGCTAGGCATGTTTCTGGAGCATTGTTTTGGGGGCCCAACATTGCAAAAATTGCTTTTCAAAAAATTTTTGATCCACATAGTACCTACAACTTTGAAATACTTTGGCCTTATGCAATAACCTGTATTTGGTGATGTTCTTATGATTTTCTGTATTTGATTTTTTATTTCTAGAACTACGATATTTAGCTACAGATACCTATATACTTTGAAGTCTCTGCCCACACCTTACAAGGTGAGCAGCTAAACAAATACATATGCACCTACATGTGGCACAACCCCATCAATCCTCTCAATAAATCTCATCTTCATTAGAATTTTAACGAATACGGCTAGCCCTAGCAGCACAAAGCAACCACGTAATAAGTCGTCTAATTAGATACTCGCAGTCAAGATGACAAACACAAAGTACCTATCCACTTTCGTACACCTTTCCTCAGTCGTTGCCTTCTTCAATGTGTTCGATTCGCAAGGAACCAATTTGTTTGGAGTGTGCCGGTCGTTTGGTATTTTTTCCCCTGTTTCCCTGTTTTGGCGGCAAGCGAGAAAAAAAAAATACAAATAAAAACAAAAAACAGAAGGAGTCCATCTTCTTCATGTGTGCCCGTGGTTTGCTCACCTTTTTTTTTTATTATTCCTCCTGTGTGTATTTCCCTTCCGTTCGATTCACTTTGCTCGCCTGTGTTACAAAAAACTGCGATCAAGTTGGAACCTTGTGCTGGCTCAGCCACCAACCGAAGGACTCGAGTCGCATCCTCAACGACGACTTTTTAGAACTGAAACACCGGTAAGAGTTTCAGTCAGGTGCTAAGCACCGAATCGAACGGTCGCGTTTCACTTTGCTAACAATATCTATCGGTAGAAGAACAACCAGCCAGTGAATCTCATTGTGCGGACACGCATTTCGTTTACTATGTACATCAATTTTATTTATTTCAAACGTTTTAATTTTATTTGTTTAATGTTTTAAAATAATTAAGAAAGAATTTAAAATGTGCATTAACTATGTTTTTGGAAAAATTAGTTAGTTATTGATACTTTGGATACGAAAGACATTTAAATTTAAATAAATTTGAAAAAAAGTCGCAACAGCTTTAGAGAAAGGGTAAGGAAGTGTGTTTTGTGTGAAAAAGTGGGATTTGTTATGTACGACAGTAGTGTGTTTTTGCTTCGATTGACTATTTTGAATTACGTATAGTCTGATTTTGAGATTTTTAAAAAGTGGCTTGTGTTAATCTTGCAACGATTTAACCATAGGATGGGCAGCTGTTTGAGAGACGGTAACATAGGCTGCTGGGTGTCGATTGGCTCATGTGGATACTGTCTAGGCTGGTGTGTCTAGGACATTTTTTCTACAAATTGGACCCGAAACTACCCGAAACTGTGCTCTGCAACCTTCGTCGTAAGAAGTGAAGGAGTTTCGGTCCAATTTACAAAATTGAGGAAAAAAAAAAATAAAATTTGTATGCTCAAATTGGGCTTGATTAGGCCCAGCTGCCCATCCTAGGGTTAATGCAAATCTCTCAATGAGTTAAATGAACCATATTCAGGAATGCACTGTAAATGTAGTGTTAAATAGCCTCGCTTCCTAATTTGAGGTTTAGCGGACCATAGAGATCCCTCCGAAGAATTCCCTCTGAATAAGTTAATTGTGTCCATAATATTTTCCGATTGTAAGGATTAACTCTTTGTCTTGTCAGAAAAAAAAATGTTTATATGAAATATTCGCATAAGGGCATATAATCGTATTTCAAGAAAAGCACTATTGATTGCATTTGGCGTAATCAAAGGGGTTGAATTCTTTAGTAGCAGAAAACACTAATTAAACTCATGTCAACAATAAAAAGGGGAAAAAATGACATTTTCTTGTCACACACCTATGATTATCAGGCCTATATTTTGTTTATTTAGAACAGGCAAATATGGACCACCTATCCCCACCGCCATCGCCACAATCACAACAGGGACACATCGCTCCATTCAACACGGTGCTTGACATGAGTATTACGTCTTCGAAACAATGGATACAACGCGCTTCGGCATTCAGCACAGCTCTGGCAACAGCTGGCCACAAACTAAGCAGCAGAGGTAAGAAAACCCTAGGCGTTATAATCGAGAGAGAGAGAGCTATAAAGTATAAATTATTTCCGAACTAGACCTACCCTTTCTGTACAATCCTCTTTTGTACTCAAGCGCGCTGCTTTGGCCACAATTTTTTTTTCCATCCGCGTCGGGCTTGGCAACGCCGACCACTCCAACGACACCAAAATCTCCTGCTTACACAAATCTACGCGACCGAGACTACACTCTTACTCCGGAGAAAGAAGATTTAAGTGTAGCAGAAGACATGCCGCTGAACCTATCAACTAAAGTGAAGCCTGATTCACCTCCCCATGCAGATGATAGAAGTTACACTTCCGTATTGGATGCTGATCATCAGAGTGATATAACCCCCAGAGGAACACGCTCTCAATCTTCAATAATCTGGTCGCCGGCAAGCATGTGTGAAAGAGAAACAACCAATTCTGCGATAAACATAGACCCCATAGTGAAAAAGTTTAAATATAATAAACATCGTGCGCAGCAAGTTACAAATATCATCACATCATCCATAGACGTTTGTCAAACTCCGTCTGAGCCCATTGCGGCACATTTTGGTCAACGCATGTACCCGCAGTTGGAGTTTCTATCTCGCCAACTGCAAACACCAAATACTCAACGCAACCTTGAAATATTGCAACAAAACCGCACTGATCTCTTTCCCTTGAACAATAACAATAACATTAATGCGACCAATCATAACAACTCCAAGGAAAGTAATTTAATTCGTAGTGACAATAATCAAAGTGCATTCGATCTAAGTGTCAAATTTGAAAAGGACCTGGTTCACGAACACCCGGATTCTACCGCGTCTCTAATAAATTCCACCAACAATAGATGTTCGCCGTTTAAGGAGGAGGAAAGACGAGGACACCGTAATTTCCAGGTAAGCACTCAAAACAAACCGAATCAAAATATATACTTATTTGTCCCCAACTACGAGTACATACTCTCAAATGGTTTAATTAATTTATTACAAATACTGTAGCACGATAGTTCATCCGTTTACGTTTACCTATAGTAAGTAGTCTTCGCCATTGCCATTGCGTGTGCGGAGAAGTAAAATTAAACAAATTGAAAACACTTTCATAATTCGTATAGAATGATCGTTATTAATGTCCAATAAACATTTTATTAGCAAGACCCACAAAACAAAGGCACACAAAAATCATTGTCCCAATTAAAAGAGGGTCGAGTGAGGACAGCGATTTCCGTTTTAATTGATATATTCCGTGCTAATGACTCTTACTCGTATTCCACTGTTTGCGTTTCATACTATTCCAATGTTTGATAATATTGTCCCCATTCAAGTGTAAGATTAAAAGGATGACCCGAATCCTTTTGCGAACTGCATCTTGGGCGGGATTATGAATTATGTTAAAAACCTATAATTATCATTTAATTAGAAGCACAAAAAAAAAAAAAAAAAAACAAAGACACACGACAAAAAAACTCCCGCACACGAAAGCCAGGTAAAAAAAATGTTCACCCCAGACTCTCATATTGACCCTGCTGTTAACTGCTTTAACAGTTATTGGCTGCATTAACATAGGGTTGCGATGAAACTTGACACGGTTGAAGGGCTTCTTCCCTTATGGGAGATATTTGAACACTTCTTTTTTTTTTTTAAGCTGCAACAGAGTAAATATTTTTTTTTTAACTTAAAACTACAGATGACATCCCAACTGACGAAAGACAAATTCGTTTGTTGGGAGCATGAATCATGTTGCGATCGGAAGTGGAAATCCCAGTAAATAGAAAGCCGATTGTTGTACTGCAACAATAATATCTTAATTAGTGTTTGACTAAGGCCACAAACATGTCATCAGCAACCAAATGAAGTAGGCGGCGAGAGAAAAACAAACAGAAACAATAGTAGAGATCCTACTGCCGCAATCCAAAATGAATGGCTAAGTGACCGATTTGACGAACAGGCAAACGCTTTTCAGCTTCACTTGTGTCAACGTGCCTATAGCAGACATTGACTTTACTTTTTGAACTGTTTTTTTAAATGTTGCTATACATACATATGTAGGTATCATCAGCATTTAACAAAATCTGTTTTTCCTCGTGTTTACAGAAGATGTATGTAGATCGTCTGGTGTTAACGAACATGTTAGACAACAACAGAATGGAACAGACAACTTGGTCTGGATTTGTCGTGCGCAGATATTGAAATCTGTATCATGTTTCTATATAGCAGTTGAAGTCTCATATTGACATAGCTGGTTTTTTTTTTTAGTTCGAGAGCAATGTGATTTCTGATAGAATCATTGTTTCACTTTTGTTTTACTCAGATATCGGCAATGTCGTTGACGAATAAATATTTACAATCATATCTTCAGGTTAACTTATGACTTAAATGCCTCAGAGGTGGATTATTTGATTAGCTGGATAAATAGTATTCATGGAATTTCAATTTACCCTACCGCATCTCTTCGTTTTTATATTTTTTTTTGTTAGATTTTTTTACAAGCAGAATGAATGTCTATGTATTTACAAAGCGTGGTATAGTTATTCCTAAGGTTCACCTAGAATTATAGAATCTTTTCGATAGGTGAGGTTAGGATGAAGTGGGTGCAAGCTTAAGCCAACACACTTGGACCAATAATAGGTTCGTTGTGATACCACATGGATCTTGGTGAATTCTCCTTTACATACTTGTTAAACCACTTGGGGCTTCTGAAGCGTAGGAGACTTATAATATCTGTTTGGGTTAGGTTGCCTAGATCGTCGTAGAAGAAGGCACCTAAGTGAGTTTTTCTTCTACGGGATAGAGCATGGTATGTTTTTTTTTAATCCACACACGGATCAAGGGGATATGAATACCCTTTTAATGTTATGCACACAACGCGAGCGGGGTACAGTGGTTTGAAACTCAGGTATCGTTAGGTTTCATTGGCATCCAAGGGTGGTGTCCAGGCTAGCTGGGGACATTTGTGGTGTTTTGTCATTGCTATATAATTCACAGGAATTTTTTGGAATCTCCTGAAGTCATAAACAGTGTCAGCTCAATCAACTCTTCAAGCCATGCTACTCTTACTGCCAGTGTTATGCCTTCGCAGTAGAGTCGCCATAAGCTTCACAGTTGATCGATTTTATTTATTTTAGAAATAATTGTTTTTCCGACATTAAGAGTTAAACCCGGAATTTCAGCCTGACAAGCGATGATACTAACCACTGCACCATGGCCACCATGACAAAGAAGGTGGAGGTTTCCTTATCTTCTTCGTCCACACAGTTTCTGCAGAGATCAGTTGAGAGACGCCAAGCCTTGTTGCATGCTTGCCTATTAGACAGTGTGACACCTATAGTAACGCTGATATGCAATCTCTAGAGGAAAATCAAATCCAAATCTATTTTGTCGCTAGACACGTTGTACCTACATACATACATACTTGCCCACCTAAGGTTTTTCCCTTCAAGAGTATTACGCTTGATCTTGAATTTGCATGTAGCGATATGTGGTCACCGTGGCTCAGTGGTTATTGCGTTGGACTGCTGTACGAGCCGCGTGGGTTCAAGCCCCAGACATGTCCACCGAATATTTTTCACGGCATTCCCCTCTCGTCAGGGAATGACAAGCCTCCGGGGAGTATAATTTGTCACGAAAGAGCTTCTCAATTCGCCGTTCGGAGTCGGCAATAAATTCTAAGTCCCTTCCATTTGTGCAAACATTAGAACACGCACAACATGAATGGTTGCGAGAAGCTAGGCCTTGGCTCATCCCGAGCTGTCGCGCCAGCTATTTGTTTTTGTATGTAGCGATAGGTATGTCTAAGGTACCATATTCTGGAAGGATGATGGCGATATAATTAGCCTTAAGTGTTCCTAGAATGTCCCTATGCCCCGGCACCCAACAAAGGTGACTATTGAACTTTTCTGCCACATCTATGAGAGACGAACGCCAATCTAAAGCTACTAGTGAATTTGTAGAGAATGATTCCAAGGACTTGATCGCTGCTTGGCTGTCTGAAAAGATGCGGATATCTAAGACGGATATCGCGCTTTTCCTTAGCCAAGATAAGATTTCCTTAATCGTCATTACTTACTTAAGGTGGCGCTACACTTCGGGGTGGTCCTTGGCCTTAACCAACAAGCGTCACCAGCCAGCTGCCTCCAGTTTCGCAAGCCAAGTTGGTTAAGGTCCACTTCCACTTGCGTGCGCCACCTGAGTCGCAGTCTTCCTTTACTGCACCGTAACGCGGGTGTGGATTTGAAGATTTTCCATTATTTCCAATTAAAATACGCTACAAAGCTTTGGGAGACGGAAATAGAGACTAAAATTATCCCTATCAGAGAAAACACCTTCATGTAGCCCTTCGTTGGTTGCTGATCCGTCGGTGAAGAAGTATATGCACCAATTTATCCTCTAAGAATGTTTCTTCCTTTTCGAAATTTTTCTCAAAATTAAGTTTGGGTATGTCGTAGTCTATGTGTTCTGAAGAGATTTTGAAACTATTCAGAATGGAGGTGTGGCCAAATTCTTCACTGGATCACTGTGAGATTAGACTAATCGTTGGACTTTACCTAGCTTATTGCGGTTTATGGATTTATTTAGGATATTCCATCAGACGAATACACGTACGTGAGTATCGGTCTTATGACCGCTGTGTACAGCCAGTGAGTTTTAAGGCATTGCAGTCCCGGTATCAGGTCCCGATAGCCTTTTTGCAAGAGAAAAGTGCTACTGTAGCTTTCCTAACTCTTTCTTGGATGTTAGGTTTCTTTTCCAAAATAAGAGCCAAATATTTCGTCGGAGAACTTAAGGCCTCTACATGCAGGGAGGGAGGGTCGACAAATGGAATTCTATATTACCAGCGCAGTTCTGTGGGCGTTCACACCCAAACTACACCGAACCGCCCATCTGGTTAGCTTATTTAAAACGTTTTGTAGGAGTTATTTTAGAGTGCTAAAGTGATTTTCCAAGACTGCTTGTCGTTAGTTGAATACCGAATCACTGCTTATAATTCGCTAAAGTTCGACGAGTGGATTGCTTCAATCTCAACACAAAAACGGTATCGAGATTACAAAGTGATTTGTTATGCTATAAATCCGATTGTGTTGTGTACTTTGACTGTGAGACATTTATCCCAGCCCATTTAGTTGCACTCGCACCGTATAACTAATAATTCTAAAGAACTTTTGTTAATTGGGTTAACCATCTGAAAGTGAAAACAAATGTAGGTATATTGAATTTAAAAAAAAATATGTACAAACGAGTATTGTTTCATTTTTTAATTTTCAGTGCAAGCAATGTGGCAAAACGTTCAAACGTTCATCTACGCTTTCGACTCATCTGCTCATACACAGCGATACGAGACCATATCCCTGCCAATATTGCGGCAAACGATTTCATCAGAAATCTGACATGAAAAAGCATACCTACATACACACAGGTGAGTTGATTATTCTATTTACATTCCCACCACACCACCACAGGACGAGGTTGATTTTGTTGCATAAATGCTTAAAACGCCTGAATTAAAAATAGAACTCAACGAGTGTTTCGATTAAACAGACAATGACAATACCAAATGATACTTACGTACTTGCTAACGGTGACAAAAAGCATTTCAATCTATGCACAGTGCCGGTGGCAACAATTAATATAGTTATCTGATTTAATTTAACTAATTGGTTATATGTGATTGCATGTGTGTGTATGTGCATGCAATAGAGGTTAACACAATTCCATTAACTTGATTTTCTATTTCCATATCGATCGTAGGCGAAAAACCTCACAAGTGCACTGTTTGTTTAAAAGCATTCAGCCAGAGTTCAAATCTCATCACTCATATGCGCAAGCACACAGGATATAAGCCGTTCGCATGTGGACTTTGTGATCAATCTTTTCAGCGGAAAGTGGACCTGAGACGTCACCGAGAGAATCGTCATGGCGAAGAGAACTCAGGATTGACCAAAATGGAAGTCTCGAGTAGCTGCTAATGGCTGAATATATCATAGATACAATTATTAGTTTTTACATTAGTTTCAAGTACGTTAAGTATTTTTAATGAAAAGTAAATATTTGTCGCGGATTTATTATTTGAGTTTCGTCATTAGTCTTTAAAACCAAAGTTTTTATTATATTTTTTATTTTTATTTTTTTATTTAAATCGAAAGCAAATGTACATAGAGCATTGAATAGATTTTTTTTTCTAGTCTTATGTGTTTTGGTTTTTATATTCACTTTTCTTTGTATTAACCCAATTAAATGAGACAGAGCAGCTAATTAGACCAAAGATAAGTTTTATACAATAAAGTAGGTATTGTCTTTATTTAAAAAAATAAGAGTTTTTCTATTAAAAAGCAAAGACAACAAAGATTTGTGGAATGTTGTAAAGGTGGATTAGTTTTGTTTTAATTTATTGTAAGGTATTTAAAATTATTTAAATATTTATTTAGCTGTTATTTAATAGTTAATATTCATTGCGCCTTAGGTTAAATTGTTAAGAGAACGTAAGAATGAATTGTGTATGAATATTTTGTAAATTAACGAAATAAAGTAAATTAATAAATGTTCTATTTTTTCTTCGGTTCGGTCGCCGTGGGTGAGTGGTTAGTGCGTCGGACTGCTGTGCAAGCTGCGTGGGTTCAAGCCAAGTGCAAATGCAATATACACCGCACATTTTTCACAGCACTTTCTTTTGTCGGAGAGTGAACAATTTACAAGAGTATAATTCGTCATGAAAAAAATTCCTCCCATTAGTGCGCAAAATGCAACACGCACAACATGAATATTGGATAACTTATCCTTGGCTTATTCAGTGCTGCTCCTTCCCAAGTATTGCTTTAAATGAAAATTCTCAATAATCAAACCTCCGAGGGATTCTTGGAAAAAGTTTAAACCCCGTCCCTTAGAGCACGACCAAGCATGGTGTACGACGGCTCCAAAATGTACAGTGGATCTAAGACTCTGGGTCTTTGAAATTTGGTAAGACATCAAGCACTAGGCATACGCTCAACCATCTTCCAGGCAGAGATATTTGCCGTTAATCAGTGTATTCAACTTGTTTTCTAAAACACGTGGAAAAACCATGAACTCAATTACGATTAAATCAGAACTAATTCCAGAGACAGTCGAAATGCTTCTTAAACTAAGAATTACTTGGTTATACTAAGATGCTTGCACACAAAAGCAGATAACTCATTGGCCAAGATAGCTGCAACAATCCCCCTCGCTGGTCTTGAACCATTCTGTGTTGGATGAGCTAAAACCTTTTTAAAATCCACGCAAGGGAATTCAATGCAAGGTGTAGGACATTAATGCTTTTTCCCTACACTATCCCAAAAGAAATTTAAGTATCTTTTAAATCTGAGCAGGAATCACCTTTAAAGCCTAACCGATATTCTGAGCGACTATGTACTGCATATTTTTTTTTTTTTTTTTTACGAGGTTAGGTGAAAATCTTTCATGAGACACCATGAGGATCTACCGCACGTGCCCATGGTAGTGTGAGATTCTTACTCACTAAAAACACCTCCCCTTTTCGTGTTGACTACGACTAAGTACAAAGAAGCCTTATCAAGTAGTTTAACTTTCGACAATAAAAATTCGCGTTGTGTAGGTAACTTTCCAATAAAAGCACCTACTAATACCGTCATTATAAGCGGCTATTCCTTATTGCACTAAATCGAACGGTTTCGTTCTTTGTAGTCGGCGCACAAGGTTTGTCACGTCCAGAATTTGGAGTACGGCGTTATTGCAATGTCCATGAAGGCGAACACGGAGTTTGCGTGCAAAATTTGTTATTTCATCTTCGACGGTAGCTAAACCGAGGTCTCTATGGATATCGTCGTTTCTAATGTACCACGGCGCATTAACGATTGTTCTGAGCACCTTATTTTGAAAGGTTTGTAAAATATTTCTATTGCTGGTTTTGGTACAACCCCAAAGTTGTATACCATACGTCCATACAGGTTTTAAGACTTGCTTATATAAGAGCAATTTGTTATACATGCTTAGTTTGGAATATCTTCCAAGCAGCCAATACATTTCTCTAAATCTGATTTCGAGCTCGTCGCGTTTCTTTTTAACGTGCGGCTTCCATTTGAGTTTCGCATCTAGTGTCATTCCTAAATATTTTCCTTCGTTTGCATACGGTATTTGTACCGAGTTAATGAAAACGGGTAAGTTGTTAATTTTCTTGTTAGTAAAGTTAACATGCGTAGATTTGGTTTCGTTGAGAACAATGCGCCAAACCTTTGTCCACTCGCAAATTGTATCCAAAGCTCGTTGAAGCTTTACAGTTGCTGATTCGACTGAATTTTCTGTTGCAAGAATAGCCGTATCGTCCGCGAACGTAGCAACAACGGTGCCTTCTTCTTGCGGTATATCTCGAGTATAGAGCAAGAACAAGACTGGACCAAGAACACTTCCTTGTGGAACACCGGCAGCGATTTCCTTGAATTCCGAGTATTCGGCTCCGTGCTTGACACGGAAAAGTCTGTTCTCCAAGTACGACTCTAAGATCTTGTACAGGTCTTCCGGAAGTACCTGTCTTAGTTTATAATTCAAGCCTTCGTGCCACACCTTGTCAAAGGCTTGGGAAACGTCAAGAAAAGCACTAGAACATATCTTTTTCTCTTCCATGGCCTTCTCAATTTCGTTGGTTATTCTATAAACCTGGTCAATTGTGGAATGCTTGATTCTGAACCCGAATTGATGATCAGGAATCAAACGTCTTTCTTCAATTACCGGTTTTAACCGTTTTAATAAGAGTTTTTCAAAAACTTTTGATATTATCGGTAGGAGCGATATCGGTCTGTACGACTTTTTATCGTTTGGCGGTTTTCCCGGTTTTGAAACCATTATAACTTCGGCGACTTTCCATTGCCTTGGAACGTATAATAGTCTTATCGAAGCATTTATAAGGTAAACAAGTTTTATTAAAGCTTTCTTTGGCAATTCCTTCAGGACCTGTCCGGTTATTAGGTCATATCCAGGAGCCTTGTTATTCTTTAGATTTTTTATTACCTCACAAAGTTCGGCTAGTGACACGCTTCTTATTTTAAAGTTGTCTGGAGTCATAATAGTATTATTAATATTTTCTATTAATGCTTGCCCGGGAAATGGCTTAAACGTTTCTTCCAGATGTTCAGCAAATAAGTCGGCTTTTTCTTTATCGCCTTTTGCCCACTCGCCATTACATTTTCTTATTGGTAGCGATTGTATTTGGGGTTTTTTGATACCTTTTATAGCTTTCCAAAGAGAGTAATTCGAACTTTTTTCAGCAGACAAGCCTTCGAGATATGTAGAAATCTCGCGATTTTTAAAATCCCGTATCGCTTTTTTAAGCTTATTGCATAGGAAGTTCGAATGGGTTTTGTGCTGGGGAGCGCGAGTCTGTTGCCATCTTTTGCGTGCTCTCCTCTTTGCCAGCATCAGTTCTTTTATTTCCGGCGGATATTTAACTTCGCTATTTCCGACTACTTTCCTTTTATATGGAGTGTTGTTCCACGCGGCGCTTTGTAAGACTTCAATAAATCTGCCGACTTCATCCTCTATTTCGCACGGTGTTCTAAGCGACACATTCAGGACTATATTTTCTTCACAAGCTTTCCTAAAGCCATCCCAGTTAGTCTGGGCGCTGTTGCTAGTTAATCTGGGCGCTCCTTGTTTTCTCATTAGACGTTCGCTTATTGTCAATACGACTGGTGAATGATCGGAGGCGAGATCAAAGCATTCCTCGATGTTCGTAAAGTTTTTCACTACCCCTTTTCATATAAAGAAGTCTATGAGGTCAGGCGTTTTTGCTATGTCGGAGGGCCAATAAGTCGGTTTCCCCGTCGAAAAGAAGTCAACAGCAAATTGCATGCCGGTTTCGTAGAGAAGTCTGCCTTTAGATGAAATGCATCTCGAACCCCAAAAGGTGTGTTTAGCATTAAAATCGCCACCAATAACAAATTTCGGTCCAAGTGAGTCAAATAGACGTATTAAGTCATTCTTTTCTAGCGTGTATCGCGGAGGGCAATAAATGGACGCGATGTTGTAAAACATGTTTTTATTTTTTACGTGAACTGAAGTTATTTGCATTGCATCGAGTTCTATCGGTGAATTCAAAGAGTGCTCAATACAGTCTTTAATTAAGAGCGACGATCCGCCCCTAGCCCTTTCGGATGGGTGGTATGCGTGATAAGCATAGTATCCTCTAATTTTAACCCGAGATTCCTTTGTCAGATGGGTTTCAGAAATCAAGCATATGCCAATGTTCTGCTGGCGTAGGATTCTTTGTTGAAGGCCGTTTGCGTTCCATGTTAAGATTTGAAGTAACTGGTTCATGTTCATAATTTCGTTCGTGGTTTGCGAGCGTTATGCTCAAGGTTACTAAGTTTTTCGAATATGAGCTTATTTGTCTTGCTTTGCTCCTCGAGTTTCGCGAGAATTATAGAGAAAACTTGTTGCATAGGATCTAATGCAGGCCCATTTTGCTTAGTTGCTTGCGATGCAGCTTGCGCATACGTTTGCGCATCAACAGATGGCGGTTTTTCCTGAACTTTTTTGGTTTTCTCCTTTACTGGTTTGCTTTCTTTCAGCAGCGGTTTTTCCGGCCTATTTTTATTTGGTTTCGGTTGCGGACGCATGTTCTTTTTAAGTGTGTCGCGCCTTTTTTGGAGTTCTTTGGCCACTTCGCAACCTCGATAGTTCGCTGGGTGCTTTCCCTGCATATTAAGGCTGCACCTTCATAGACTAAACTTGCCACCAGACGCTACCTGTGGTCTTTTTTTAATTTAGTTGGGTCAGCTTCTAAACCGACCTGCATACTGCGACCTAAAACATCTACTGTGCTGACGGTTAGAAAAGGAGCACATCAATCGGCCTAATGAAGTTAAGGTTGTCAACCGTCGAAGCGTTTCTGATGTCGCTTCCGAATGTAACAAGAAGCCACACACTCACATAGTGTATGTTCTGTTGTTTCGTCTTCTTCTAGGCAGAGTCGGCATTCGGTTATCTTGCCAATTCTCATCTTATGTAGGTGATGTCTCAGACTAGAGTGTCCAGAGAGAAAGCTAGCGAGCATTTGAATATCGTCCATATTGTATTTAAGGAAATTCCTGTCACAGGACAGGTAAGCATGTCTGATTTCTTGAATATTATCCCAGTACGATAGATACTTGTGTTTTTCAAAACTGTTTAGCATGGATCTAAACGAAGAGTTAGGGAAGCAATAGAAGGCTTCGGCACCTATGTATTTATGCAGGTAGATCGCTTCCTGGATAATTGATCAGCGATTTCATTGCCTCCAATGCCTCTGTGTCCCGGTACATACCAGAGTTTGACTTTATTTTGTTTTGATATGTAAGTTTTGGAGAGCGTTGAAACAGCCGCCTACGGCTATTGAGTTAATGTAGTAAGAGCCCAGTGGTTCAAGCACTGCGTGACTAAGTATATTGATGGTTGCACCTTTGATCCCATAATCAAGATTAATATTGACACGGGTTTCAATGGAGATCAGCTCGGCCTGAAAGACACTGGGATACATTCTAAGTGTTTGCGAGACTTTGCGATTGGGGCCAAAGACATCTGCCCCAACTTCGGATTCCATTTTGGATTCATGCGTATCGGGGATCGCCGGTTTCCCAAATAAGAGTTATTTAAGAATGGAGTCTGATACTGTGTTGATCATTTCTAGCTCGCGAAAATCGGAGAGAATCGCCAAGTGACACAGTGCACTATGGTTAGAAAACGACGAAAAACTTTCTCCATATTGTAATAGAACTTGTCTCAACGAATTCTTTACTTACTTACTTAAGGCGGCGCTACAATCCCGGGTGGACCTGAGCCTCAACCAACAAGCGTCGCCAGCGATCTCGATCTTTAGCCAGCTGTCTCCAGTTTCGCACGCTAAGTTGGTTGAGGTCCCCTTCCACTTGCGTGCGCCACCTAAGCCGCGGTCTTCCTCTACTGCGCTAATCCTCGGGTGTGGATTCGAAGATTTTCCGAGCTGGAGCATTGGTGTTCATCCGCTCTACATGACCCAGCCACCTCAGTCGTTGGACTTTCACTCTTCTGGCTAAGTCGATGCCGCTGTACAGCCCGTACAGTTCATCGTTGTATCTCCTCCTCCACTCCCCGTCTATGCAGACGGGACCAAGAATCACCCAAAAAATTTTCCTCTCGAAACAGCCAAGAGCAACCTCATCTACTTTTCACAGAGTCCATCCCTCTGCGCCGTAGAGAAAGACTGGGACTATTAAGGTCATATACGAGTCATCTTACTTGTTCGAGAGAGAACTTTGCTACTCAATTGCCTTCTTAGCCCAAAGAAACAGCGATTGGCAAGTGTTATTCTTCGTTTAATCTCAGCGCTGGTGTCATTGTTTGAATTTATAGCGGAGCTTAGGGAGACAAATTTCTTAACTACCTCAAAGTTATAGCTGTCTTAAGTGACGTTCTGTCTGAGACGTCGGTGTTGGGTGTTCTTTCTTGTTGACAGCATATACTTCGTCTTGCCCTCATTGACCGCTAAACCCATCATCTTCACCGCCTCCGTCCCAATACTCACAAACGCACCAGTGACATTACGCTGCGTTCTTCCGATTATGTCAATATCGTCTGTGTATGCGAGTAGTTGGACGCACTTTTGAAAAATTGTGCCTCTGGTGTTGGCGCGTGAGTTTTGCACAACTCTTTCAAGAACGATGTTGAAGAAGTCGCATGACAGCGCGTCGCCTTGTCTAAATCCTTTTCTGACATCAAAGGTCTCGGTGAGGTCTTGACCGACCTTGATGGAGCAGCGTGCATTCTCCATCGTCATCCTGCACAAACGAACGAGTTTGGCAGGGATGCCAAAACCAGACATGGCTCTATATAGTTCGTCTCCATAGATGCTGTCATACGCGGCCTTAAAATCGATGAAAAGATGGTGGGTATCGATTTGAAGTTCCTGGGTTTTTTTCTAATATTTGCCGCAGTGTGAATATTTGGTCGGTGGTGGACTTTCCTGGCTTGAAGCCACACTGATATGGAACGATCAGGTTGTTGACGAGCGGCTTCAGGCGCTCACACAATACGGCAGATAAGAGCTTGCACGCGATGTTAAGAAGACTGATCCCTCTGTAGTTGGCGCAGTTCAGAGGGTCTCGTTTCTTGAGGAATGCACTCCTTTCTCAACGAATGTACTCGCCGATAACATTCTTAACAGCCTCTGGAGTGAACGAACTACTCTAGAACCATAAAGAGTGGCATACTAGGCTTTCTTGAGAAACCGCATTGCTAGAGTGGATCAGTTGCTCCTCAATAATAATAATAATAATATAAACAATATATACATACATACATACATGCATACATACATACATCAGAGTGAGCTAAATCAACAAAAGGCTCACTTCACAAACGGCATAGAGCCTTTAAACTCTTAATAAACGCAAATGACATACATACATGCATACACACATACTTATGTATGTTGGAATAATTTTCTGTGGGAGAGTTATCGATTTGGCTCGTGCCATGTGTTAACTGTTGCAAACAGATTTCATTAATTTACCTTTCCTGTATTCTTCATGGATATCTTTGTCTGCTCATTTCGTTTACCTCTGGTCTACCCGATTTCGGTTATTTTTTATATTTTCCAGTTTTTAGTTCCAAGGACGAGAGAACGAAGGGAAAAAGGTAAAACACATGGGCACCGGTCTCTTCTTTACTTGACGCACCTGTCGCAAGGATTAGTTTTATATAAAAACTAGAAGTTCGAATGCCTTTATAGCAGATAGAATTTAATTAAGATCAGATGAGAGAGAAAGTAAATAGCTGAACTAACGAGTTGTAGTTATTTTTATTAAAAACGTTGCAGTTGCTGACAGGTAAATAACATTGCGGTCAAATGGCACGCATTGATATCAACGAAAATAAGGATGAAATTAGGTCATTGCAATGAAGAAGACAGGTGCTCTGACAACACCCAACTGCCAGGTTAAAATATTTTCTTTTGATTTTTCCCTATCGAATTTTTTTCTGTCTCTACCTAATGAAGTTCAGATTATTGGAATCGTCTGAAATCACCGGAGATGTTAATAAAATTAAAGTTTATATCAATTCAGTTAATTGCCGGCATACTCTCATATCATCAGGGTTTCTTTATTTTTAAATCGAAGATACTCTATTCCGTCGATCCGTTTCGAAAAAGACATTGTTATGAACATGGATGGATCTGCAGGTGTACTTTTAAGAAAGAGACGGTTTCTATTCAATAAGAAAGTAACGCAGGACATTTACACATACATATGCATTATTAAAAAATGCTCCTACATTAAAATTCTTTTCATAGGGGCTAATTAATGTTAGGGTAGGTTTTTGAATAGTGGATCTAGATAGCATTGGTTAACATGTGGGCTCAGGTGCATGCGTAGACCCATCAGAAAGGAATTTTTTTTCTTTTTTTAAGGTGGCATATACATATGGTCGGCGTGGCTCAGTGGTTAGTGCGTTGGACTGCTGACCATGCGGCGTGGGTTCAAGCCCCAGCCAGGAAAAACACCAAACATTTTTTTCGCAGCACCACCTCTCGTCGGGGAATGACAAGCCTCCGGGAGTATAAATTGTCATGAAAGAGCTTCTCAATTCGCCGTTCGGAGTCGGCAATAAATTGTAGGTCCCTTCCATTCATGCGAAAAATGTAACACGCACAACATGAGTGGTTGCGAGAAGCTAGGCCTTGGCTCATCCCGAGCTGTCGCGCCAGCTATTTATTTATTTTATATACATATGTACATACACATGTAAATAACAATTTTCTTTTAATACCATCTTTCTTTAAAATATTAATCGATTTAATTTTATTTCGTTCCTTTTTATAATTAACCTGTTTTATTCAGCCTTGCCAATTCCATACAAGTCCATTGTCATTCACCGACAAAAGTCCTTTAATGTAATGAGAATTAAATCAAATTTCAATTAACTTTACCATCATCGACGACGAATCCTTTCATTATTTACCGCCATATGGCAGACTAAACAAATCACACGATCGGCGGCACTATCGCTGACGATCGTTGATTGATGCAGACCCGGTCAATGGTCCAAATCGACAATTTTCTGATTAAAAAAAATCTGGAAAAAATGCACTTGTACGCAATGATAAAATTCCGAAAATTCTCTATCTTCAAAAGCCATAGGGCGGTCCTCTCTATACAGAGACTATGCTGACCATTGAAATTGCCGATCGATCATACGCTGGCGTCCGATAACATCAAATTAGCGAAAACACGCTTTCGTTTTCGGCACAATTATGCTGCGCGACAATCGTCGATACAAATTGATCGCTTTTTGCCTCAAAAAATTGTTCACAAAAAGAAAATCTTGAAATGCGCCCTTTTTTTTCACTGCAACGTTCGGCTTCCGATTATGCAGCTTTCATCTTAAAGTGATGCCGACAGTGTGAGTAGTGACAAAAAAAAAATCATCCAAATATGTATAAGGTAAATATATTATTTCTTGGCTTAACATTTGGATGTTTTCTAAGACGATTAATTTGTTAGCTTCAAAATATAGACATTAAACTACATGTTATAAATCAAAATCGTTTTAAATTACTGCCTTACCTACACCTGCCACTCAGTACATGTTTTCTCAATAGCAGCAATTATTGATTAAACTAATAGGCTCTGTTTCTCTTATGATCGAATCGTCTTACTATGGACTAAAAAGGACCAAGATGTCAGTTAAGTTGCTTGTTGTGCAAGGACAAAAATGTTGTTGCGCGAGGTTATCCTGTATTGAATGTAAAATATACTTACATTAATGGTGATTCCCGTACATACATACTTGATAATTATATGCATCAGGTGTAAAGAAGGTTTTGAATTCCAACTGTATTTACAACATTTTGATTAATCCTTATCATTATGATTGGTAAGGAAACTTCGCAACTAGCTACATACATATGTTGCGTATGTACATGTGGAGTTCCGCAAGGGTCAGTTCTGGGACCAATGTTGTTATAATAAAAACCGGGTAGAGCGGAAATCATCGGTTATGGTGACGACATTCCAGTTGTAGTAGTGGCTAAAGAAATGATGCGAAACTGAAATGAAACAATTACGAACGTGAAGCTATGTCTTCAGACAACAGGACCCGAATTATGGCAATCGATAACGAGTGAGTGAATGGGACTCGTGATCGAATGATCCATAAACTTCATTGGGAGCGGTAATGCCAAATCCTCACATTTCGACGACGAGTTACTCGTTAACGAGTGTGGTAATTCGGCCCCAGGTTTAGAGTTAGCAGACCACAAAACCGAAGCCGTTCTCATAAGCAGCCGTAAAAGAGTGGAACCCCTAACCATACAGTGCTGCTGGATCACAGACCCAGCTCCAAGGACCACCTAACGTATGCTGGCGAGAAGGCCTCTCGGGCAGTAGCGGCACGATGTAGGCTAAAGCCAAACATTGGAGGACCAAAACCATGAGCAAGTCCATACTCTTGTATGCGACACCAATATGCACAAGATTCGATCTTTAAGGGTGTGCTGTGCTACGGCGTGAAGCAAGGGAAATGGTTGTTGGAAATTCTCTGCTTTACACCTCTGCTGTGCGAAGTTTTGCTCTGCGCCTAACGGTTTAGGAGCTACAGTCGGCTGGAAGGGTTCGAAGTGGGTTTGCAATTTTGTGAAAAGTTAAAAATCGAAAAGTTGAAAATTGATATGGCCTTTATTTTTGCAGCTACGGGGTGGAGTAAGGGCTGCATTTCTTGGAAATTCTCTACTCTACAACTCCGCTGTGCAAAGTTTTGCTCTGTGTCAGCGGATGCTATCGATCTAGAAGCGAAGAAAACTGCGGCACTGCCCGAAAAACGAGGACGACAACAGCAGAACAATCATGGAAAGCATTCACGACCAAGGGGCGATGAATACATAAACTAATTCCCAACATTGATGAATGGATAAGTAGAAAGCACTGGGAGATAAACTATTAGGTTCCTAACGCAATTCCTTTCAAGGCACGGATGCTGTCGGGAGTAATTCGACTAGAACATATATACAAGCAAGTGAATGACCCATTCTGCCAGGACAGTCGAGGGAAACCCCAGAACACAGAGCAAGTATGCTGGCGACGCGTTAAGACAGGGAGGCTTTATGTGAAGTTATCACAAGCATAATGCAGCAAAAGGGAATAGAGGAAAGAGCAGTGAGAAACGCAGAAATTTTTAGCTCTGGCAGTTGAAAAAGAGACGACGAAATGTCAAACCTGCCCCTGCGAAGGAATGCCGCGACTGACTATGCCCCAGGGGAGAAACAGAAGACAGTGCAAGGAGGAGCTGTGTATAAGCATGTAGCCATGTAGGAGCATGAACATATGTACATATGCGTTTGATGGATTTACATATGTACATCGCTTCACCAACATTATATTCACTTACAAATTCTTGTATAAAAGTTTTGGTGTGAATTTAATCGGATTTTGCTTTCAAAACAATAATATCTTTCAGTCGTCATGGCAAACGGCAATGAACTTCGACTGGCAACAGTTCTATTTACGCTGCCAAAGAACCGAGTAGCACCAGTCAGACAATTTCTATGTACCTATTTGCATTATTTTTCTCTTGAGACGAGTCGCACATATTAGGACCCGTATATCATGCTAATACGCCACCAGTAGGAATATGGCTTCCTATACTATGTGTTGGGGCAGCGACAGATGTTCTTCAAAATCGTATGAATTCTTCCAAGTTACATAGCTGTTAGGTTTTTTTTTTTTTAAGTTTGCTTGTCACCTTTGTAATGATCGTTCTAAAAATTCAAAAAGTAAATAATAAAAACAAAACTGTCGGTACGTGGCAATCTTAAAAAGAAATAGAAAAAATTTTGTCGTGTGCCTCTCGTTATTATGAAAAAAAAAAAAGGTTTTCATTTCGTTGATCTGTTTTACGATTCTTCTTACCTTATGGCAGATCATTGCATCTTGCTTGACGCATGAAACTCACAAAAAGGGGCCCAGAAGGGAACTCCGAAAGCGGCATACGGTGTGATGATTAAGGATCATTTCCTTTCTTTTTCATTCGGGGGAATTCTTCGCTTTTTTGTGATGAGATCTGTAAAATACGGTGCACCTCTTTAAATCGAGTATGATTCAAGTTTAACTCCAACAATATCAATTCAGTTTCTATGCGATGAATCTCAGTACAGAAAATAAAACACAGCAAATCCCAGAGTCTTAAGACTGCTGAGACTGCAGTGTATGTACATGTGTACTTCTATTATGTAGTCCCCCACACGAATTACAGAGAAGGATGGCTAGACACACCGCGACCTAAATGATTTTATTGGGTTTTAGCTAAGCCTGTTTCTACAGCGTCACTGTTAGAGGTCCTAAGTGCATCTCACAGATAACCACTTACAATTAACAGACTAATCACAAAACTGTCAAAGCTAATATTCCATGGGAACTTGCACAACGTGTGCATTAACCAAAAAGTATATCCGTGTAAAACAATGCGACTTGAAAATATGTACTTAGAAATTAGTATTTTTACTATCCACATATGTATGTAAATGGCTGCAGTAATTTCTTACTTCTCTTATTTGCATTCGAAATCAAATTAGAATACCACTATTAAAAGTATTTCTTTCTTCCTATAAAACTGTCAATCTGAAACCCTACAACTGCGCCAGTTTCTGATTAGCTAAATCCTTTAATTAATCCCAGAACCCTGACTGGGTTGATTGGAAAATCTAAACATTGTGACTCGTAGAGTGTGATGGAAATGACATATTTACATGTACGAAATGGTGGATGGTCGCATTGGCCATTGTCGACAATGGCTATCAACCTTTGTACCAGCAATTTCTTCATGAGTAAGCGTCCTAAGAGGCATGCACTGGAACCCTCTTCTTTGCGGTAGTACAAATTTGTAATTTTGTTTTCTTTTTAGATGACCGTGTGACGGCAATGTGTAGAAGTTGGGTTTGACGGCATAGATAGGCATAGATACATATGTAGTACATCGTACTCGTAGCTGCCTTAAGGAAAAATGGTTTATAAAAAGATTTATATGTAGATATTTGTCGTAATAAATTGCTCTTAATTAAGTCTGATTAAAATATGTACATATGAACGTATTTTCAGAAGTGTAATCTGAAGACTAGTGGTGATTAATGCATTAATCTTAGAATGTGTGCATTTCTTTGGAATATTTCTTTAAAAAGTTGATTAACCTTGAAATTGATTAAATGTGATTATGCCTGATTATGACTTACTTACTTAAGGTGGCACTACAGTCCGGGGTGGATTTGGGCCTCAACCAACAAGCGTCTTCAGCCAGCTCGATATTTAGCCAGCTGACTCCAGTTTCGCACTCCAAGTTGGTTAAGGTCCTCTTCCACTTCCGTGCGTAATCTGAATCGCAGTCTTTCTCTACCGCGGCGTCCGGCGATTTTTCGGCCCGGATCATTGGTGTCCATTCGCTCTACATGACCCAACCACCTCAGTCGGTGGACCTTCACTCTTCTGGTTAAATCGATGTCGCTGTACAGTCCATATGCAGACGGGACCGAAAATCACCCGAAGAATATTTCTCTCGAAACAGCTAAGAGCAACCCAGGCCTTGGCTACTCGATTGCCTTCTTAGCCTAAAAAACAGGGATTGGCAATAGTTGTTCTTCGTTTGATCTCACCGCTGGTGTCGTTGTCTCAATTGATAGCGGAGACTAGGTAGACAAAGTCCTGCTGCCTCCGTCTTGCTACCCCCGAAAGCGCCAGTGGCATCACTCTGGGTTCTTCCGATTATGTCAATATCGTCTGCAGCTTTGAATAGGTCGGCAGCTAGGCCATCAGCTCCAGCACCTTTGTTGGACTTAAGCTTAGATATGGCCTTTTTCTCCTCGTCCAGGTCGGGAGACGGAGGTTGAGTGTTTTATTCTGCCTGACAGCGGGATTTGATTCTTCGTCGCCGTTAAACTGTCTGCTGAAGAAATTCTTCCATATCCTCAGCATCCAGTGCGATTCTATTACGATGTTCTCTTGTTCATCGTTACAGGACTTGGTTTGAACTCAGTAGCCTTGACAGGGGTAAAACTTCCGCATCTCATTCCTGCAGTAAAATCTCTCTATTTCCTTGATCGCGCGCTTCTCATGCTCCGGTGTTCGTCTCTCCTCTTCTGCTCGTAGAGCTCGCGAGTACCTCTAGTCCTTCTCTGCAGCGCCGTTTTGTATGCATCTTGTTTCGCTGCATGTGATTGCAGGCACTCGTTATCAAACCAGGGGCTCGTTGCTGTGGCCAAGTAAAAGCTAGCACGTCAGAGGCGGCATATCTGATGGCTTTTTGG
Source organism: Matsumyia berberina (assembly GCA_917880715.2). Classification (NCBI taxonomy): domain Eukaryota; kingdom Metazoa; phylum Arthropoda; class Insecta; order Diptera; family Syrphidae; genus Matsumyia; species Matsumyia berberina. The sequence continues at coordinate 66,769,675 of OU862870.1, forward strand.
CAATGTTGCCACTGGTCGTCAATACTTGATGCTGGCGGCTTAGCGCATCTTCAGAGTATGAGAGAGACTCGATCGGAAAGGATATGTTGATCACTTGCAATTGCAGTCGTCCGACGTGAAACTTCCTCACAGTATTTCCTTGTCTTCGGTGTTCGGGATAGCCACAGCTGTATCTTAGCTACAACAAGGTAGTGGCCCTAGTCAATATTGGCCCCTCGGAACGTTCGGACATTCATAACACTGGGAAAATTTGAATTTGCTCACATTCTGTACCACAAAACTAAAAATGTAAACAAAATTTAAAAAACCATTGTTAAATATTGTAATTAAAATACTTAACGAATGAATTGAAACTTGTTAACTCGTTACAAATCAGATTTTTAAAGGTTTCAAATTTAAATTTGAGTTTCGTTTTGTTTATTTAAATAAATAAATAGCTGGCGCGACAGCTCGGAATAAGCCAAGGCCTAGCTTCTCGCAACCATTCATGTTGTGCGTGTTGTATTGTTTGCACGAATGGAAGGGACCTACAATTTATTGCCGACTCCGAACGGCGAGGTGAGAAGCTTTTTCATGACAGATTATACTCCCGGAGGCTTGTCATTCCCCGACGAGAGGTGGTGCCGGGGAAAATTTTTGGTGTTTTCCTGGCTGGGGCTTGAACCCACGACGCTCGGTCAGCAGTCCAACGCACTAACCACCGACCCACGACGACCACGGTTTTGTTTATTTATTCATTCATTTTCGGAAGAGCCGCTTATTCACTATGGGAGTCACGTGTTTAGGTTGTTCATGAGGACCCTCCTTATCTCTCGGTCTTTCGCCATCGACCACCTGAGTTTTAATTCAAAGCACCTCACTCGCGCTGTGTAAATAATATCATAAGGATATTCATAACTCCTTGAACGCGATTAGATTATTAAAAAACGGTCGGGAAATTTATCTTGGAGTTTTAAGCAAAGAACTAATTTTTTACTATAAAAAAAAAATGGTTATAATGAGAATGCATGTAATTTTTCTTGTAAATAATATATTTCGAAGTTTGGTATCACTTAAAAGAATTTCACCACTCAAATGTCACACCATTCGAACGCAGCACGTCAACATTCGTGAAACTTTTTTCGCATTCAATAATTTTATCGTTTTTATAAATATAGGAACAGTATTTGTCGGCAAATCTTATTTAAATTAACACACGAAATGCACTCTTAAATTAAACAGTCATTAAGTATTATAAAGAAATGAATGCACTGCACTATTTAGTTTTGTTCGCTTTTGTTCCCTTATCTCGTTCGGTAAGTGGCAATGCTAACCTCCACTTTCGGTTACCCAGAGCGGCTCTAAGCAACGATATTAAACTGAAAATCTTGGATGACCCGGCATGTCAGGAGTTGAAGAACCTTTGTGGACATATCAAGACGACAGATGATTTATCGGTTCTTGAGTGTATAGAAACTTTTCCATCGACTCAAACGGAAGCACTAACCAACAAGTGCCAACACACAATATGGGGTCACAAAAAGGCTTTGTTATCCGACGAATTGGTGCATCAGCTTTTAGACGAACAGTGTGTAAGGCATGAAAGACAGTTTTCCGATTGCTATAATTCTATTAAAGCTGCGGAATCCAAAGGAGGAGCATTTCTGGCGTGTCTGGTTGATAAAGCCGTCACGATTGACCACTTGGATGCGTGCAAAGTGATGATTCAGAGAATACAAAATGTAGCTTTCAATGATTATCGCTTTCTTGGAGATTTTTTTGTGGCCTGCGAATCTGAGATTGACCAATTAAGCTGTGGAAGAATGAATGTTGAGCCCAGAGAGGTGTCACAACTGGAAACTATAGCGTGCCTTCAAGAATCGCTAGATAGTTTGAGTCCGACTTGCAAGAACTCATTCGCCAAGCAAATAGACTATCATTTCTTCCAGATATGTGAATCAGATTTACGTCGCTTTTGTGTTAATGAACATCCTGGTACGAGTTCTGCCTATAAGTGTTTGGTGAAGCACAAGAGCAGTCCGGATTTAACGGGCAAATGCCGGGAACAGATTATGCAGCGGGATAAATTACTTGCAAAAGATTATCGCATGAGCAGAGGTCTTGCAAAAGCATGCAAAGAAGACATTCGTATATTCCATTGTAGACGAGGTGTCTCGGAAGATAAAAACGTTCGTTTAGCCCAGATTCTGCTCTGTTTGGAATCAGTTATTAAAAACGGGACGAAAGTAACAGACGAGTGCAGAATCGAAATAAATGATCATCGCCGCATGCTAATGCTTGATTACCAACTTTCTCCTGAGATCATAATTGGGTGTGCTGATGATATTCCTAAGTTTTGCGATGACATGGATTCCATTCCAACAACTGCTGGCGGAGAAATTATACACTGTCTGATGATTCACGCTCGTCCAAAGCAGCGTAAGGATAGGCGTGTTACATCGACTTGTCAAAGAGCGATTGAACAGCTGGTAAAGGTGTCTGACGTTGGCGAAGACTGGCGAGTTGATCCAGTGTTAAGACGTGCCTGCAAACCCGTTGTTGACGTTGCTTGTGCTGATACTGATGGAGGGGAGGCCAGAGTTATGTCTTGTCTAATGGAACACATTGGTACTCAAGTAATGATTCCAGACTGTGAGCAGGCGCTGCTCCTTATACAGTATTTTGTGGCAAGAGATTTTAAGCTCGACCCACAGCTTTATAAGAATTGTAAAGAAGACGCCATTAAGTTCTGTCGTGCGAAAAAGTCTTGGGACGATGTGGCTGATGCCCAGATGGATCCCGAAAGGGGACCGCTTATATTACCATGCCTTCATCGGATTGCTTACAGCGATGACAAGAAGGTGGCCCTACGCAAAGAATGCTACAAAGAAGTCAAACGTGTAATGCGACAACGTGCCATATCGGTGGACTTAATTCCAGAGGTGGAAGACGTTTGTTTGGAAGATTTGTCTACGTTCTGCTATGACAAGACTAAAAAAGGCGAAGAAATGATTTGCCTACAAGAGAACCTTGAAAAGCTACAACCTACGTGCAAGGTAAGTATAATACTCTATCAGATCTGTGCGGAATACATGTAATATAAATGTTTGTCTTTCGACAGGCGGCTGTAACGAGTTACACAGAAGAGGAAGCCGGACACATCGAACTGAATCCGGTTATAATGTCGGTGTGTTCCGATGCGATGAATACGCACTGTGAGCAGATTGTTAAGCGAGGAGATGAGGGTAATCATGGTTAAATTACTTCCTGTGCAAGCTCTAATATTTCTTGTATTCACTTACCTTCTAGGCGACATGATGGATTGTTTGATTTCCCATAAGAACGACGCAGATCTTCGTCAGGATTTAAAATGCCGCGCTGCCATAGAACATTTCCAAATAATTTCCTTAAAAAATTATCATTTTACCTATAAGTTTAAAGAAGCTTGTCGGCCCTATGTCGTCCGGTTCTGTGCCGCCAGTACTACCAAAAATGAAGTCGTCGCTTGCCTGAGTGAAGTAATGAGAAACGATACAATACGAGGGCAACGCCACTCTATTCCAAAGGAATGCCGACAGCAAGTGAAGGCGCAGCTTTATCAGCAAAGAGAAAGCATAGTACTGGACCCGAAGTTAGCTAGTGCTTGCAGGAAGGAAATTTCAGAATTCTGTAGCGATGCTACAGGACCTGGGCAGGTGATGAAAAATGCAAGTTTTTTTTTTTCATCTTTTCATTTTTTTTTTCTATTCTCGCCTCATTTTTAGTTTTATCTCTAATTTTTTGATTTGATTTATATAAAGATTTATTCTTCTTTTCATTGCATATCAGGCCTTGGAATGCCTAGCAGCGAATACGGCACGACTTGGAAACTCCTGCCACCATGCAATATTTCTGGTTAAGAAATCTGAGCTCGGGGATAGTGCCACGGATTACACATTGGTGAACACATGCCGGGAAATGACGTATAAGTTTTGCGCGAGCTACGACACATCGCGGCTACTCGATTGCTTGAAGGTGTACAAGGATGATCCTTTGTTTGATCCGCGTTGCCACTTGGTGGTGGTTAATCGAATGATAGAGCAAAATACTGATTTTCGTTTTAATCCATCACTGCAACTGGCATGTGGCAAAAATATTGACCAATTTTGTTCTCATATTGTCGCCCAAGCGAAGGCCAACGAGGAGTTGAACGGCAAAGTAAGTATTTTGTCTATTATAACAGCGACCCTATGTCGTATTTGGATGAAAATATATTTACCATTTAGACAGACAGTACATTATTGCTTGAATCGTTCAGTTTTAATCAACAAACAAATGTGAGTAACTGTAGAAATACTTGAAACACAAGACAAAACCTCGTGTTGTTTAAAACTCAACCTCAGGCCGGATTAGCTTGTCCTTTACGGGATCGTTTACAGCTGCTCGTAGCTCTTCTAAAAAGTCACTCCCAATGGATATGGTTTCGTCGATATGAAAGTATGGTCCGGTTTCGGCTGAAATATCCATAAGATATATACATTTCAATACTAGAAGTAACTTACTTTGGAGGGGCAAAATAATTGGAGCGTTTTCTACAGTCGGTACACCATTAATTGCAAAAGATGTCCAAATATCAATCATTTTCTTCGACATTTCAGTATCCCTGGCTTGTAGAGAGTGTGTTGAGAAAATGTATATATTGTCGTTTGAGTGATGTGCGCCGCCGTTAAATGGATAGTGGTCATTCCCAAATTCATAGCCAAACCGTGTCCATTCGCCTTCATAATCAAAAGTGTATACGTAAGTGGTGCAATTTTTTTTCCCCATTTCCTTGGCGAACGTAAAAACCGGAGATTTCATAACAGCGTTGCTGGCCAGCTAGATGGAATATTAAGATAGGTAACAGTTTTAAGCAATTAATAACGTACATCGATGTAGGCAGGAATCAGTATCTTATGATCGGTTCCATCAAGCTCTGTTGCATTGAAAAGAAGAGTAGTTATTAAATTCTTTGCTAGTCCTGTGAAATCCTGTTCGTGTGAGGCATCAAACAGCTTTGAGGCGAATTCTCTTGGCGTTACGAGGCTCATATCCCCAACTACGCTTTTAATGGCATCATAAAACGCTGAAACGAATGCATTTACTGGAAAACAAACACTAACATTATTAGCAATAGTAATTACATGCTAAAACAAATGATCCGTCGTGTTTTGTAACGCCAGTCATAATGGGATAGGAGTGTGAATATTTACTCAAAAGTTCGGAAGGAGAGAGCGGCATCACTCCATGGAAATCGTTTTTTGACAAACTAAATGAATCCTAAAACAAGAGTAAGAGGAGAGAGAATGATAAAAGATAAGATAAACTCACATCTGTGGTGGCTTGTAATATATCCGAAATGTTAAGTTTTCGCAAACATTCATGTATTTTGTCAGTCCTATCACAATTGGCACAATTAAGCCTTTTGCAAATATTAACCGTCTGCTGCAAGGGATTGTTGTTTGACGCCCATGGTGCTAGTATCGAGCCAGATTGAATAATTGCCCTTGTAAATAATCCTGGTGGTGTTATAGGACTTAGAAGTAGCATTCCCGTAACCGCAGCTCCTGCCGATTGACTAAATACGGTAACTTGGTCGGGATCTCCTCCAAACGAGTTTATGTGCTTTTGCACCCACTGGAGTGCCAAAATAACATCCAGAACAGGGCTATTTCCTGGCATTTCTTCTGATTGAGTAGATAGCCAGCCCACTGCTCCAACACGATATTGTGTCACAACGAGCACTATGTCCTTTTCAAGTAAATATTTCGGCGGATGGTCCATAGAAGATCCATTGTAAAAACCCCCGCCGTAAATATAAAACATAACTGGACGCTTAGCAGTCATCTAAAAATCGGTATTATATGAAGGCATTCCTCGCGTATAACTCATAATATTTGACTCACATTTTTTGTGTATATGCAAACGTTCAAGCAATCCTCTAAATCGTGATCCAGTTGCTCTGGGGACAACTGCAATATTGACGTTATTACAGGACAACGTAAGCCAAACTTCGTACCATCGTGAATATGTTTCCATGGGGCACGTTCCACAGGCGCCTATTTTTAGAAGTTATATAATGTACATAAACAAAAAAAATATATACACTCAATATACGAACCATAAACCTCAAGTCACCGCTGGGTGACTCGGCAAAAGGAACTCCTAGAAACTGTAAGATTGTCTGATTAGTCCATGCCGTTTGTATTTTTGAACCTTGTATTAGACCCTGACCAGGTAAGTCTAAAACCACCACATCGCCATCTGTGGCGAGTACGTCATTATTTGTGTTGATAACAACCGCTACTAGCAGTGACAGCGTAATAATAGAGGCTGCCAAGCTCATTGTCTTGCGAATCATTGACAACTAAACTACTGTTTGCTATTGCAATTCACTTTATTCTCTTATCGTTGAAGTGTTATCTTAGTTATAATAAACCGAATCTGTCTGGACTTCGGCGTTTTTGCGGCGGGCAACGACAAATTAAACATAGACAAGATTTATATTATTTTTTTTTCTCCTCTCTTTTCAGGTTATTGAGTGTTTAAAAGTGAAATTCCGAGAAGCACGTTTGGAAGAGAAATGTGAGCAAAAAATGAACAGCATTCTGCATGAGCAAGCGTTGAACTATAAGCTCAATCCACTTTTGCAAAGCTTTTGCAAATCAGAAATTGAGGTTCTTTGTAAACCCAGAGGAGACATCGAAGAACATGGTATTGTTGAGGAGTGTCTCAAAACTGCGTTTCTCAATCAGAAAATTGTAAATCGCGAATGCAAGATCGAAGTAGCGACAATAATTGCGGAAGCGAAAGCCGACATTCATGTTGATCCCATACTTGAAGAAGCGTGTACAGTCGATTTACTAAGATACTGTTCAAATGTAAAAAGCGGTAATGGAAGAAGTAAGCTATCACGAATTACTTCGTTAACAATACCCAGTAAATGACTTCCTCTTTGCAGAGTTGAAATGCCTGCAAACCATTCTGCAAGACCAATCAAAGGCCATGGAGGAGGATTGTCGAAATAAGCTTCGACGTCGAATTGAAATGTTTCAGAATGCTGACACGGTACGTATCCGTATCCGGTTTTAATAAAGCAAATTATTGTTAATCAAAATTTTGTCATTTATCATAGGTCTTAGCGCTTCCGCCAGAAAACATGAAACAGTTGGTGAGCCAAGTAATAACATCGCCAGCAAAAAGATTCTTTCTGTTGACATTGTTTACCTGTTTGGGAATGGTCTTCATATTGGGAATGTTCCTAGGACGTTTTACAAAACGTGCAATGAATTCGAAAAATAAATAGATGCATTCCCCATGGCAGCATTTTACGTTAATGAGGCGACAGCGTTAACACTTTTACTTAATTTTCTTTAATCTACATTTATTCTTTGTTTACCATCGACATTCAAGCGTAATGTTTTAAATTTGCTACAGACTTAGATTTTTTTTAGCAGCAGTTTGGTTTAATCTAAGTTAGAAGGAGCATCGCGAACCAATTTTCTTTCGACAGATTTGGTACTACAAGTCGACTTCACACGCGCACGCAAGTGAACTCAGTGCACATCTATGGTGTTAGTCACTGTAACTCCAAGAAGCTGACTTGTCCGGGCTTCAATGTGTTATTCTAGTTATTTCGCCCAAATTGGACTCACAGAACAACCAAAAAATAGTATTTACTACAAAAAAGGTTTTTTTTTTTTACTACTTATATTTACTTTAAATATTTTTAATAAAGGTGATAATTTTACATTTTTAGAATTAATGTATGCTTCAATTTTAGAAAGATTTCAAAAGCTATACTTAACAAATAGATTGTTTTGGAACACTATCGCAACAAAATAGAACATGTGCATGCAAAAGTAACAAAGAATCTACTGAAGACGTGAACCGATCTCCAGATACCAGCTGTAACACCGCTTGAAAAAACCTCAACGCCTGCCGCCGGCAGTTAATACCAACTCAAGAAGTGTTCCCATCATGCTACCAGCATAGGCAATACTTGCAAAAAACTAATAAATACCTGATGAGCCAAGGCCTAGCTTCTCGCAATCATTCATGTTGTGCGTGTTACATACTTCGCTTGCTTCCAGCTATGTTTTTTAAATTAACACCCGTCATTACAACAGCGTGCTTGCCACTACTACCCCCTTTCAGAATGCAACCAGCTAAGTCAACAATTGCGTCACATAGTTCCAGCTATATTCTCTAAATCAACTTCGGAACAGCAGGCGAATCTTCGATAGCCCCCTTGTACATAAATACATATGTACATACTAGATTGTACTTAATCAATTATCAAACATTTAAAGATAAATAAATATAAACTTTGTATAAAAAAAATTCTCGGCTTCCTCAATTACCATTTATTTCAGGTCCATACATTGTAGGGCATGTAGTAGAGATATCAAGGTTTGTATATATAATCTAGTCGACGTCGAACGTGTCCCAGTTGAATTTCCCATTATTCAAACGAACATTTGTCTGAAGTACTAGGCGCTCAGAAAAAGTAGCAGGTGTCGCGCCCAGATTTCCAGCGCAATTTTTTTTTAAATGCCTCAAAAAGGCTTAAGGAGGGCCGGGGCCGAAAAAGTTGGGATGCAGATTTCTGCTCCCAAGATGGCGTCCCCCGAAATTTCACAACGTGTACCATTACGCGGCGAGACGTCAAAAAATGTAAAATTTCTGACAAAGCCCAGGCACCTTAATTTTTTTTCAGCCGTCCAAAAGACGCTTAAGGAAGGCCGGGGCTGTAAATGTTGGCATGCAGTTTTGTGCGTCAAAGGTAGCTCTACAAAATGAGATCCCTGGAATTTTCGTAGCATGTACCGTTATGCGGTGACACGTCAAAACGTGCAAAAATCTTTGAAAAATCCCAGTCAGGTGGCACCGGGGTGGGAAAAAATGTACTAATGCTGTGACGCAGGTCATTTTGGTGGAATTTCCGAGTTTTCATACAAACATTTTTCTGAAGTACTAGGCGCCCAGAAAAAGTAGTAGGTACCGCGACCAGTTTTTCAACGCAAGTTCTTCTAAAAAGCTTCAAAAAGGCTTAAGGAGGGTCGGTGCTGACAAAGTTGGGATGCAGGTTTGTGCTCCCAAGGTCGCTCTACAAGATGGCATCCCCAGAAATTTCATAACATGTGCCGTTATGCGGCGAGACGACAAAACATGCGAAGTTTGTGACAAATCCCAGCCATGTCAATTTTGTTTCAGACGTTCAAGAGAGGTTTAAGGAAGGCCGAGGCTGTTAAAGTTGGTATGCCGTTTTGTGCGTCGAAGATCGCTCTACCAAATGAGGTCCTTAGAATTTTCCTAGCATGTACCGTTATGCAGTGACACGTCAAAACGTGCACAAATCTTTGGAAAATCCCAGTTTTTTAACGCATGAAATACTTCAAAAAGGCCTAAGGAGGGTAGGGGCTGAAAAAGTTGGGATGCAGTTTTGGGCGTTGAAGGTCGCTCTATAATATGGCGTTATTCAAAGTTTTCTTACACTTACCGTTAGGAGCTGACACTTAAAAACATACAAAAATGCGTAAATCCTTCGACAATAAAAAGGCAATGTTTTAAAGTTTTCAAAATATTTTTATTTCTCGTGGTTCTAGACACAATTTCTGTAGTTCGTGTGTATATCACATTAGCCAGGAGCAAGAAAACATCAAAAGTGTGCTGAGGTCTTTAATAGGCGGTTAATGATTCGGTGCGGTTTCTTGAATTTAAATGTTGCTTCTATGAGCGCGGGTGGTGATTTTTGATGCATGATTTGCTGTTCCACAGGAGCTGTTGATAGCGTCTGACGATTGAGGTTTGGTGGTTGTCTCGAACTCTGTGGTTCAGTATAAATAGTGTCCCTGTGCGCTGGTGTTTTGCTCTGCTAAGAAAAATTTACATTTTTAACAAAATTAATCAAACAGGAAGTAACCGTTTACTAAATAGAAGTACTGCGGAAGACACTAGATTTTCCTCTTCAGATATAATAATGTTCTCCTTCGAATGGTTTAACTTACATATGCATTTAGATCAAATAAGTTCCATTGGGAGAAGGTGGTTAACAAAAGCGGATAAGTCAAATTTACACTTTTTTATAGGAGAGAAAACTGATTAAAGCAGATACGAACTAGCTAGAGTTTTAAAGTACAAACATGTGCGCGTTTTTTTGTTTATCAAAATACATATCATATATAAAATGGACATATCCGGTTTTGATTGAAAATTGGATAGATTAATCCGGTTTTGAAAAAAAAAACTGATTCTGGATGAAAACAAAATTTTTTGTTTTTGTTAGGTCCCTTAACAGACCACTTCGCTTACAAGTTCTTATCTGTCGTGTTGTGTAAGCGCCTAAAGCCGTTTGTTTGTTTGTTTTATTTTATTTGTTAGCTTGCATTTTCGTCAACAACCTGATCGGTCAATATCAGTGTGGTTTAAGGCCAGGAAAGTCCACCATCGACCAAATATTCACACTGCGGCAGATCTTGGAGATAACTTAGGCACTTCAAATCGATACAAACCGCGTATGACATTATCTATAGAGACGAGCTATACGGAGCCATGTCTACATAGTTTTGGCATCCCTTCCAAACTCGTCCGTTTGTGCAGGATGACTATGGAGAATGCAGGCTGCTCCATCAAGGCCTCACCCAGACCTTTGATGTCAACAAAGGATTTAGACAAGGAAAGAATAGTGCAAAACTCACGCGCTAACACCAGAGGGACAATCTTCCAAAAATCCGTCCAATTACTCGCATACGCTGACGATATTGACATAATCGGAAGAACGCAGCGTGATGTCACTGGTGCGTTTGTGAGTATCGAGACGGAGGCGGCGAAGATGGGTTTAGCGGTCAATGAGGGCAAGACCACGTATATGCTGTCAACAAAAAAAAGGACACTCAACATCGACATCTCGGACAGAACGTCATTGTAGACAGATATAACTTTTAGGTAGTTAAGGACTTTTTCTACCTAGGTTTCTCTATTAATTCAGATAACGACACCAGCACTGTGTCGGACACAATCACTATTTTCTTGAGCTTAGAAGGCAATTGGGTAGCCATCCCTGTCTCGAATGACTAAAATGGGCCTTTAAAATACCTTAGTCATAGAGACGCCGCAGAGCCTTGGAACTTGTTAAAAGCGTATGAGGTCGCTCTTGCCTGTTTTGAGAGGAAGATTTTTCGGGTAATTTTCGGACCCGTCTGTAGAGACGGTGATTGGAGGAGGAGATACAACGACGAACCGTACGGGCTGTACAGCGACATTGACTTAACCAGAAGAGTGAAGGTCCAATGACTGAGGTGGCTGGGTCATGTAGAGCGGATGGACACCAATGCTCCCGCCCGGAAAATCTTCGAATCCACACCCGAGAGCCAGCGCAGTAGAGGAAGACTGCGACTCAGGTGGCGCACGCAAGTGGAAGGGTACCTCAACCAACTTGGCGTGTGAAACTGGAGGCAGCTGGCTAAAGATCGAGCTGGCTAGAGACGCTTGTTGGTTGAGTTTCAGGTTCAACCCAGACTGTAGCGCCACTTTAAGTTAGTAAGTAAGCTATGAATTTTGAGAGCTCAAAAAAGCAACAAAAAAAAACTGTTAGCATAGACTTCTCCACTTACATATGTTCGCCAGCTCCATATTTAATCTCCTTGCACAATGTGTGTTCTATCGATTGCAGATCCGCTCCTGTAAACTAAAGTCAAAATTCAATAATCACATCGCAGAACCAAAAAGGATTTGCATAAAAACCAAGAGCTTATAAAGCTTTCAATGCCAGGAATGTCAGGAAAGTTCCTTTGTGTGTGCGCAACGCAACGGTTTGGTACATTTTTCGTTTGCGAAAAACCGAATTTTTAGTGTGTACGATTCAGGACGGTCGGTTGAAAATTTATTTTGTAGAACTAGACATATTTATATAAAATTGTACCTCCGATGATACTTTTATTAACCACAAGGGAAAGAGAAGTCTCCTTGAAAAACTCGCATTAGATAGCAATTATTTGTAAAATTCTGCAACAATTAAATTGTGCTGCTTGCTTTGCCAAGACTGAGTGCTAAGACGGAGTACATACTTGTGAATTAAAAAAGAAAAAAAAATTCGGATAATATAGTGGGCTGAAGTTTAGCAAACAAAAAATTTTAAGTTGTGTAATCGAGTTACAAGTTTAAAGTCATAAAAGTGCTCTCACGTCAATTAAGCATACATGCATTTATGCAACTCTACTTCGTTCTAGATTACAATTTAATCGATTTATTACGTGAACCTACCACAATCCATGACACAACTTCGAACTTATCTCAGTGTATATCTTTTCGAAATTCAGTTTATCGACTTATTTGGCATGTATAATAGCAAAAGTATTCCAAAGGCAAAAAATGAAGCCGCGTTCTTATGGACTGTTGCATAAAACAAGTGAAGAAACTTTAAGAAATATTAAGAGCCCTTGCTCATGTGCTACATAAAGAAAAGTGCTCTCTTTTACAAAAGAAATACCAAAGACAACAAAAGCAAGAGATTCTTTTATGTTTTGCATTGATAGAACTTACGGCCAGGCCAGTGTTAAAAATGAAACTATTCAGTAGCCGATACCAAAGCAAACGGATATAGCATGTAATTTTATCCTACAATCTTTATTCTTTAAAGCAGGAAATCTAATGCAATGCCATCGGAAGCTAATTTATGTCAGTTTGCAACAATGCCGGATAGTATTTTGGAGTTAAAATATAGTTACCAGAATAAATTTCTACGGGTGCGCTGTAAGCATGTCATGAAAGAGGAAATTGCCATTTTAGATCTTTTTAACAACAAAATTCATCCGCTAAATAAATTATACTCTACAAGTCCTGGCTCCGGTCGTATGAATGTTTTTTATCTATTGGTACTTTTGCTTCTATATTCATGCGTGCTAATTAGGGCTACTACAACTATACTGCCGGAAGGTTCTTCCAAGGCCTCCTACGAAGGAAATAGCAGTGGTTTGCCCCTTACAAATCTTTTGCATCAGGATAGAAGAGACAAAATTACGTCATACAGAAAAGAGGAAAATTTACAACCGAACAGGATAACGCGAGATGTATCTCATGTGCCTGAAGAAGACGATGATTCAAGCTATCGCGATGACGAAATGGATGAGTACGATATATTAATAAATAATAAGTCAGGTAAGTTTTTTTTCTCTCTCTCTACTTATGTTTTGGTTATCATTGATCACTTTATTGTATTAAGCCATACTTATGTATATGTATGTTACTTCCAAATGTGACCCTCAAAGAATGGCGTGCACCCACCCTGTGGTTTCTTTACCACAATTGCATTGCCCAGTATTTGTTGTTTCTTATCGTGTGTCGTGATTCCAAAAATGAACTCTAAAATAGAAAGCCACGCACATACGGAGTATATAATAATTTACTAAGCAACAATGACACAGTATTATATGTATGTACATGCGAATACATATGTACACATATTTAAATCAAACAATTTGTGCAGGCAGTGAGTTTTTGTGTGTTCTGCACTCATCCATGTTATAGCCAGGTTTGAAAAGACAACAAAAGATTTGTCGATCAATAATAAGATGAAATTGTAAGGCCGCATACACAACCCACAGTACATAGCCTTTACTTATGCGACCTATTGTCAGCGTGAAAAACTGCCTAATACAAAAAATCACTGGAAAAATAGGGGGAGCGTCCGCTCAAGGTTAATAAATAATAGGCTTTGATTATTTCATTAAAAAAAAAAAAAACGTCGAGTAAGTTCACTGTTGCAATATTCTAATGTATGTATGTTTTTTTTACAAGGATTTAATTTTAAGTTTATTCAGCAGCCAGAGGATATATATACCGAGGAATTTTAAAATTGAATGTGTTGCTTTTTTTTTAGCAAAGGGAAAATATATTGGAGCACCATGCAACGACTTTAAATGCGAAACCAGCCTTTTGCACGTGACCTGTGACCAAGAGACTGTCGTATGCGGCTGTGAGAAAAACTATCCTGTCGTAATCGGACTAACAAAGGGTTGCGACAAACGTAAGTATGATCGCGGCCACTTGCAACAATACGTCTTAATCTATATTACTGCGTTTAGCTAAGAAGCTTGGCGAGCAATGTTTTTACCATGAAACTTGCATCTATAGTGATGAAAATTCCCTATGTGTTCAGGTGCGGCACAATGCGCGGTGTCAGTGTGCTAATGGTTTCCACTCGGTCAGCTATACGAAGCCTACAAGAAGAGTGTTCTGTACTCAAGGTTTGTAATTTACATAAGCCACATAGGCATAAGATTTAATAAAATTTCTAAATAATTTATAGATATCGACGAACTTACATCGGACCTTCCAACCCTTCTGGGTGTGTCTACTGGTATCGCCGTACTCGCTGGTTTAATTTGTATGGTGCTGCACTTGTTTAGTAAAACAAAATATCCTCGCCATCGGAATTTCGGTGATGCCAACCTCCCCCCGCCAATAATGTATTCCAGCGATACAGGTAACGCGAGGGACTAGACCTCCACCTCCCTCCACACCCCTCAATCATCTGCGAATATGATATGTTGATCGTCTTCAGGTATTCCACTCACAGTTCAATCCGGACGGCCTTCTTCACGTTCCAGCATGCGTTCCAGCGGATCGATCGGTTCCTATGGCAATCGGCGTTCATCGAGCACCATGCAATCGGGTTCTGGTGGCGGCTCCAAGGGTATATTGGTGTCAACATCACGTACAGGTGCGGCTAGGTCAGCCGCCATATTGCTTATATCGTGTCACATTTCTGCAATTAGAAAAAACAAAAACCAATCAAACAATGGTGGCGGTGGTGGTGGTGGTGAAGGTGGTGGTTTCGGACTCACTCATGATAGCACAATGACCAAACATTTAGAAAAACAATTAAACCATCAGAGGCAGTTACTTAATTTAGAACTATCCCCGGCAAAGAACAATAATAGAATTAGAACAATGTTGGGCATGAACGGAATTAATAATAGATCTGAAGATGACGAATTGAATAGTTTAGAAAATGGAAGCCTGCAAATCGGCGCACTGCCAACCCCAGCCAGTGACACGCCTAGATTCGCGGTAAAAAGCCTTCCTGTTCTCAAATCATCAAACAATATTTTTGTTTCTTTTTTTCTTTTTTCCTTATCATTTATTATTGTATTAAGAAAAAAAACACAACAAAATTTAATTTAGTTTGTCATGTACTTTCTTTGAATTCCTTTCTTGTATTAATTTTTTGGGGAAAATGCTTGCAAAATTCATTCATTTACGAAAAACTATTGATTCAATGATATTCGAATGTAGTATACATAAATAGTACAAAAATAGTTGCCATCATTTTCTCCAAGATTTTGTGCTAAGTCTTATATGTTAGATAATGTGACTTCTCGTATATACATATAGTTATACAGTGACCCTGATTTGAATATGTTGTCTGATCAGTGTTATGTGTTTTTTTTCACACTTATATTAAAATAAGTATGTATTTCAAATGTTTTATTTTGATCTTATCCTCGTTTATTATCCTTTTACATTATCGATGTATACACGATCCTTAAAAAAACACTATTCATACATGTGAACAGTAAACATATATTAATGTTGAATAGAATTTTACAATACATATAATTTTAAACAAAACACACAACTGACAAGTGTTTTTCATTCTTATTTTCTCATGAAACATATTTTAAATACTTCTCCGCAAATTCATTTTTTATACATGTGTTTAATTTAGACTTTTAACAGAAATGTTAACACAAGAGCAATATGGCGGTGAATATGTTTGAAAAGAATTTTATTACGTATTTCAAATATTTTATATATCTATGAAAAAAAAAAAAAAAAAAACGAAAATATTTAAATATCAATTCCGACATTTTCGACTTACTTTTCTAACATTTCGATTTTTAATTACACTAACTTTTTCTTGATTTTTTTTTTTAAATGTACAAATGAAGCACACATCAATATTATTTTAATTACGTCCATACAATACAAAACATACATTGTATTTTTTTTCTATTGAGCTATGCAATTCAAAGTTCACATCTGTCTACCAAGTTTATGCATTTTCCCGGCTTTTTAAAATTATGTTTCCGTATAAGAAAAGCTTCTCGAGAAGAATGTTTTTTTTTCGTTTAATTTAAATCGTTTTAATCAAGTTCTCGTTTACTTTAAATTTTGTAAAAAAAAACTGTCGCTTGTTTTTGATTTAACAGCAACATGATATATTATCTATAATTCCTGTATATGTAAAAACCATCTTGCCAAATTAACTATAAGCTTCTTTTAATTTTAATTTTTCGAATCAGGGTAAATCAATCAAATATTGTGATATCTGAAGTAAAATTTACGTCGTTATATTGATTGAATTACCCGCTTTCAAGCTTTCTCAACCTAGTCATTTTGACAAAATATGCGAAAATAGAAAAACATACTTGTTTGTTATGTTCACGAAAATATACTAAAAAAGGTTTTTTCATTTATTTTCTTAATAAATACCTTCACAGGTTCTCGACGACCAAGTCTAGCATCTGTTCATAGCACAAGTTCATCAGTTCGTAGTTATAGCATGATGCGATTCGAAAAAGAAACCCAACAAAAGGAGTTGCGCCAAGAAATGAAATTGAGACTAGCACGCCTACAGCAACAACAGCATATGAGCCAAAACAAGCCCCAAATTGTAATCGGGGACTCCGTAGTCCAACATCATGGTGCCATTGCCAGAGTCACTGTGCCAACTCCGAGCCCACTAACACCGAATTCAACTGATGAACTATTGCCTTCCGTGGATGAAACTCAAGAAGTAAGACAGACAATTCTTTTACATAAATTATATTATTTTAACACTCTCGGTTTCTTAAGTTTCCTTTCAAATCGGAAGATGTAAGAATCCCAAATGCTTACCATGGTCCGTGTACTTCTTCAACCGAAGGTCTCTGAGTAACAAAGGAATCGTTAAAAAAAAAATATAAAAAAAACAAAACGGTCAATATAGAACAATTTTATACGAACTTAAATGTAAGTAAAGCAGAAGAATACAATAAATCAAAGTATATACATATGTAATTAAGGGATTAAATGAGCGTATGAAAATATTATTGATCAAAGAGCTGAAACGTAAGCTTAGTGGAATGTAAGTAATTGATATTTTTTTTAAAAATTCCCATTAAGATCAGAAGAAAATCTTATGACTGGTTTAGGTAAATTTAAGAAGAGTAAGAACGTTTCTGTTATAAATATTATTATAATTTATTAATATGTAATTAATTACAATATCAATCTGATAGATATTGCACTAGCTGCCATATGAATTTTGTTTGAGATTGGTTTATTTATTTTTGACAATAAATTAAGAAACAGCCGAGAATGAAAATATTATCCCATTTTCTGTTAAATCCTGAAAATATAACTGTAAACTCTATCCAAACCATGGTTACATCAAAGACAAAATTAATACCAGACGCGGTGACACGATAAGAAATTTAATTTTTTTGATTCTATGTCGCTCAACTTTTTCTTTTAGAAGGAATCAATAGTTAATGCTAGAGATATACAGTTGCCATTATAAGATGCTCTCAAATATATACATATATACATACTATATTCAACGTATTTACACTGCTAAAGTGTGCTTGCTTATTATTAGTTTTGAAAAAAAAAAAAAACTAAAACGCAATGAGTTTGACTCATTCGAAGAGTTGTGTTTTGAAAGCGTTTTGTGTCCTACTTCATATCTAAATAATAAAAGTTTTCAAATAATATTATTTGATTGAAGTTTAATATAACTAATCTAATCAAAAATATTTTTAGAAATGCAAGCTTTGTGTGTCGACAACTTCATAAGCATTAATTTTTGTACATTTTTCATGATGCAGAAAGTGTATCATGTTAATAAGTTGTTACTTAAAGTAAAAGCGATTTCGTATGTACAGATTTAGTGTTGAATTTTAATTAAAATATTTATGATTCATTTATAACAGAAACATATATTGTAGTTATAATAGATTTGTATTGTTTATCATCTATACGTTGGAAAAAAGAAAATAACCAATTGGAGAAAATATGTAAAATATTTTAATATGAAATTTCATTTTAACATAGACTGACATTTTGATAGTGATTTTAACTGATAACTAAGAATTAACACATACATGCGTTTATAGTTTTATTTAAAACAGTGTTACTTCATTTCTGACGATTTTCGAATTGAAAATTGATTATTAAAGAATCGAATTTAAACATATAAATCGTGTCAAATATTGTCTTCAAATCATCATCAAGCGGTTAGTGCTAGAGTGGGCCATCGCCTCAGATGCCCTGCCTAGATAATAGTGATTGAAGGTTTGCTCGACTTAAAAAAGCTTCTTTTTTTTTTTGGTAAGGAAATTAAACAATTCAAGTCATGAACTGATTGCACGTAGTTTTGATAAGAATGAGTTGACATCCCTATTTCTGTACTGAATTTAGTGGCTATAAAAAGGAGGAATGACCCACTCCGGCTCTAACCGCTTAAAAAAAAAAACAAAAAAAATTGATTTTGGGGAGCAACTCCATTTACTTTTAATCAAGACAATAACATTGAATAGATATTTCGGCCATTCGTCTTAGATCGTCAGTCTCATAAAGTCTTACCTTCATTTTGATTTTAAAACTCTTAACCAGAGACCGAATAGCGACCATCGAAATGTGCAACATATCGAAAACTTTCTCAAACCAAACGCTAATAACATGTCAACAAAAACTTATCGAAGAGAATAGGCATATGTATTTTAAAATTGTTACTATACAAGAATCGATGTAGATATTGTAGATATAGAAATATTATTTATATTTAAATATTTGTGTTTTAGATAAAATTATAAACTGATTTATTGTGAGATTACAAAACAGGAGATACAAACTAAAACTAAAAAAAAAAAAATTATATATTGTTATTAGTCGGAAAAGGCTAATAAAAAAAAAAATAAACTCGAGTACTTGGTTTCACGTTTTTTATTTAATTTTATTTCAGTTAATCAACCTCTTCAATTGTCGGTCCGCTAGAGCCTGCCGTGCTGCCTGAGGGATTGGACTGTGGTTTTGGGGGAACACCTCCTTGATACAATTTTGTAATAATGGGATTGCAAATTTTTTCTATTTCTTTTTGTTTATATTCGTACTCCTCCTTTTCAGCTTGTTGATTTCCATCCAACCAAGAAATAGTGTCGTTGCATTTTTGCAGAATGGTTTGTTGATCAGATTCCGAAAGTTTCGCCTTTACATTTTCCTCATCGATAGTCGATTTCATTTGGAAACAATACGATTCTAGCACATTTTTAGAATTGATGCGTTCCCTCTGTTTTTCGTCATCATTGCGGTATGTTTCGGCTTCATAAACCATACGCTCGATATCCTCCTTACTTAGACGACCTTTATCGTTTGTAATTGTAATTTTGTTCTCCCTGCCGGTTGACTTTTCAATAGCTGTCACATTAAGAATACCATTAGCATCAATATCAAAAGTAACTTCGATTTGTGGTACACCTCGAGGGGCTGGCGGTATGCCACTTAGCTCAAATTTCCCGAGGATATTATTATCTTTCGTCATTGCACGTTCCCCTTCAAACACTTGAATTAAAACACCCGGTTGGTTGTCGGAGTATGTAGTGAAAACTTGGGTTTGCTTGGTCGGGATAGTGGTATTTCTCTTTATTAGAACGGTCATTACACCACCCGCAGTTTCTATGCCAAGGGAAAGTGGAGTTACATCCAATAATAAAAGATCCTGGACTGCTTCTGACTTGTCGCCGTGCAGAATAGCTGCTTGTACCGCAGCACCATAAGCAACTGCTTCATCAGGATTAATTGACTTATTAAGTTCCTTGCCATTGAAAAAATCTTGAAGCAATTTTTGAACTTTCGGAATCCTCGTGGATCCTCCAACAAGTACGATATCATTAATTTGACCTTTATCCATTTTGGCGTCACGTAATGCTTTTGCTACAGGTTCCATTGTACCTCGGAACAAATCGCCATTCAGTTCCTCAAACCGTGCTCGGGTAATGGACGTGTAAAAATCTATTCCTTCAAATAAGGAGTCAATCTCTATGCTTGCTTGGGAGGAAGCAGACAATGTACGTTTGGCTCGTTCGCATGCGGTTCGCAAACGACGTAAGGCTCGCTTGTTTGTTGTTAAATCTTTTTTGTGTTTCCTTTGGAATTCTTGGACAAAGTGATTAACCATTCGATTATCGAAATCCTCTCCACCTAAATGGGTATCACCGGCAGTTGCTTTCACTTCAAAGATCCCGTCTTCAATCGTTAGGATGCTTACGTCAAAGGTCCCACCACCAAGATCAAAAATCAAGACATTCCGTTCTGTAGCACCTTTTTTGTCTAACCCGTAGGCAATAGCTGCAGCGGTCGGTTCATTTATTATTCGAAGTACATTTAAACCAGCAATAGCACCTGCATCCTTAGTGGCTTGACGTTGTGAATCGTTAAAATATGCAGGTACAGTTATGACAGCATCCACTACCGTCTTTCCCATATATGCTTCTGCGGTTTCTCTCATTTTTGTCAGAATCATCGAAGATACTTCTTCGGGGAAAAACGCCTTTTTCTCGCCTTTGTATTCAACTAGCATTTTAGGTTTGCCATCATCGCTTATTACCTCAAATGGCCAATGTTTCATGTCACTTTGCACAGTTGGATCTTCAAATTTGCGCCCAATTAGGCGTTTTGCATCTGAAAATGAATGAGCATGTATTTCAGTAACCACAACTAAGCGAAGTGCTGCGCTGTTCTTATTTGTAACAGAAATTAAAACAGTGACATTTTATTGCAACATATTAAATTTAATCAGTTTTGTTTAAATATAACAATAAACAAATATCAAACAAAAACATTGAAATATTGTTTTTCCTCCGTCTTTTTGCTAGAGCCAAAGTCATTACACATTTTGATATACATATGTATGTAGTTGCATGTATGTTATATTGCATTCGATGCAAAAGCAGAAACGATGTCGACAGAGGAAAAACACGACAACAAACAGATATAATTAGCATCTAGAACATGACCAAGGATACAATGTCTATTTTTACTCTGTGTACTTAGTTTTTTTACAGCCACCTATGAATTACAGAATATTCGTGATCGAAATCAAATTTGTGCGATATTTTATGCAACTGTGTGTAATTATAACATGGATACTTCACGCAGCACGTTCACATAGAAAGCATATAATACTTACCAAAGATTGTATTGTTAGGATTCATTGCCACTTGATTTTTTGCAGCGTCGCCAATTAGACGTTCCGTGTCAGTGAAGGCAACATATGAAGGAGTGACCCTGTTGCCTTGGTCATTGGCAATAATTTCGACTTTGCCATGTTGAAAGACTCCGACGCATGAGTATGTTGTTCCAAGATCAATGCCAATAGCCGGAACCTTAGCCATATCTACAACTGTTTTTGTTAATTATTGACGCCTCGTTACATAATCACTCACTTACTTACCTTGTGCTTGTTAAAAAGCAAATCTGTATAGATACAACGATATTACAATGAAAACGATTACAAATGCCACGATTCGGAAAAATTCAATGGTTTTTTCTTTTTGCAGCTCCACTGCGTCCACTGGATTTTGTCCAAGAGAGTTTCAGTTAGAAAATACTTTAGTTTTAATTTGCAATTAAAGTTACTTAAATATCTGTAGCGAAGTTTGCCACTACTATTTCACTTTCTAATGATCGTCTGATTGTCTAGGTAATGGCGAATCAAATGATGTCTAAATCGATCAGGAAATACAATTAGACTTTAATGAAATCCGGAACACTCGCTGGCAATGCAGATGAATTTCAAATTCAAATTAGTCACTTTGCGTCACAGCGGAGTGGTGAAAACTGCTTGGCGCCCATATATATTGGTGCAAAAACGGCGCAAGCTACTTTTTTCAGTGTTTCTGTTCTTCTTTCTCTAGATATATACATACATAATGTTTCCGATTCTTGTTCATTTCCTGTTGGGGCTACGTAACTTAAGATTTGCCATCCCTGTGAAGTCAGTGAAACACAGATGATTTCAACTGTCACTGTCAATGTATTTTTACTTCTTGACCCGGAGGATTGGGCAGTGAAATTGAGCTCGTATATATTTTCTTCAATTTTGAGTGCAATTATGAATGAATATTTTTAATATTCTTAAAGAAAAAGAGCGTACAAGTGGTTCTGAATTGACACATTTAAAATGGTAAGAAATCGGCAATGCAAATAAAGTTCGAATTTGGTTTTACGACAAATGAAAATGAGGCGAACTAATTTAAACAACGCTAAGTGACACTAATTTATTGTAGCTTGTCTCATCCATACATGTGCTTGGAATTAAATATTTTCCAAATATAGAAGGGTTTTGTCTTATTCGTATTTTCACAGGCAATTTTGGGCGCACAACTAGTCTTAACACTTATCATGGTTAGTGTGATTCAAAAGTTTACTCCACACTTCTCATTTGCAAAATGGATTCTATGTTCCACGGGCCTCTATCGGTATCTTCATCCCACAGATGCCGAGCTTAGGACCCGAGCTGGAGTGCCCAAAGATAAACCAAGTAAGACGAAAGGTGCATACCAAAAGCAAGGTGCTACAGGAAAAACTTCAACTTTCCTTGTACCGCGGGCTGTTGACGTAGAACTAGAAACGGCTGCAGTCACCCAAACCGATGTCATCCATTTAAGATATTTTACAGAATACCAGTGGTTGCTGGATTTTAGCTTGTACGCTGGGATAGTCTACATTATTTCAGAAGTATGATCTGAATATTTAAAGATGTGGTTAACCCAAAGTATTTGATATGTTTTTTCAGATTTACCACTTTTATTTTCCTCTTAAGGGGGAGGTTAATTTAAGTATGGTTTGGTGCCTTCTTGTAGTTTTCTTTGCTTTGTAAGTGTACGTAAGGACTGCTTTGATTACAGTTAATATTTTTTTTTTTAATTTCAGTAAGCTTCTAGGTTCGCTAACAGTTCTTTACTTTCAATCCGAGGAATCTATAGGTGAACGTTCCATGTGTGTGGTAGCATGCCTTGTTTACTTGTTAATTGCAATGGTGGTTCTCATCATCGACGAAAGTACATTGGAGACCGGTTTGGAAGACGCCTACATCAGCTTTAATCAAAGTGCCTCTAAATTTCTGACGGAGCAAGGTCTTCCCTCTTCGTAAGTTGTGTTTTTTTTTATCTGCTCTTATTTGTAATTCACGTAACCTTTGCAGTGGACCGGCGTCAAAAATTGTAATGAAGTTCTTTATCGCAATCGGGTGCGGCATTTTGGGT
The DNA here is from genome assembly GCA_917880715.2 of Matsumyia berberina. Lineage (NCBI taxonomy): Eukaryota > Metazoa > Arthropoda > Insecta > Diptera > Syrphidae > Matsumyia > Matsumyia berberina. The sequence goes on from OU862870.1 coordinate 66,792,981, forward strand.
TCTTTATTCACATTCCCAGGTTTGCGAATGGCTAAAATGCACTGGGATGCACTCAAGTAATTATTATTTAATTTTTTTTGGAAAAATAATACATTTTCACCCTTTTCAGATACTGCAAAAATAATCGTGTAATGCAGATTCTTTTAAACATCAGCTTTATATTGCCATTCATCTTAGTTATACTTTGGATCCGTCCTATAAGTAGAAATTATTTGACAGTCCGAGTATTCGAAGGCATGGAGAAACCACTGTAATTTAAGCATGCTCAACTGTAAACGACCTCTCAATTAATACTTAAATTTCAGACTACAATCACACGTTTTTGAAACAGCCCGTCTTCTTATAGTAGTTTTGACAGTGGTTTTGCGATTTACATTGATGCCGATTTACTTGCAATCTTACCTCAATATTGCTAAAGATAGAATAGAAGACTTGCGCACCGAAGCCGGAAGAATAAGCAACCTCGAGTATCAAAAGAAAGTATGTTCGTCTATGTATGAGTTATTATGTCTTTTAAACGTTCTCTTTCTATATAGATATCTTCTATTTTCTATTATCTTTGTGTTGTAACATTACAATTTGCTGCGCCCCTAATTATATGTTTATACCTAACTCTAATGTACAAAAGTCTGGGCGGCTTCAGTTGGACGGGATTATTTGGGGAAAGTGTTTTGCAAAACGAATGCTCCGCTGAAGATCCTGCAAAACTGGCGGTAGCTAGAATTCTAAAGCAAATCGACGAAAGCGGTGTGGGAGAAGAAGAGTTTGATATTATCGAATCGGCACAAAATATACAAACATCCTGGGCTAGTTTAAAAAGTGTAAGTTCCTAACGTTCATAAAGGCATGTTTTTATTATGTTCTCAAATTGAAGGTCTTTACAACGGAAGTCTACAAGGGTTTTTTGGGCTTCGCTACATGGTGGAGTTATTTTACGTTGTTCGCCACATCCTCACTTGGAATCTTTTATCAAACCTATTTTACAAAGACATAAAAAGTGTACACGTTTCTTTTGTAATAAATGAACCAAATAAAACAGCAGAGTAGGTGATTAAATGCATACATAGATATTTAATATATCTGCCATATTATCAATAATAATAACAATAATACCGTAGCGTAATATAATGTAATAGTGCTAAATGGTTAATGCATGTGCGATGCTCTTAAATGCATTGCTCTTGTTTGTAGACGGCATGGAACGCGTTTCGGATAAGAACGTAAGGGAAGCAAGATTCGAGTAGGTCCATCGTTAGGAAGGGTGACTGCTTTACTATCTCATCAAGGAGTAAATAAACTGACTCCCGGTTACGAGTGGCTTCTTTATCAGATTCTTGGCCAAGTCGTAAAAGTGACGAACTGGCCAAGGCCAGAAATTCCTTCATACGATCTTCGATGTCTTTTTGGCCACAAATAGTGAAAAGCGCTCCAAAAATGTTATTTATTGCTACGGCCATGCAGTGAGTGTTGTTCGAGTGCCCGTCCATAGAAGCGCGATAAAAGGAGTTGTCATTGCGCGCCAGTTTTGGGATGGATACTGCAACAAATACCATTAAAAGGCAAGCAATAAGATGTTCACCTTCGTCGAATTCCGGCTTCTTAGACTTCAATGTAGTGGCGAGTGTGGGGTCTACTTTGCACTGAAGACCTGCAGCCGATGCCATCTCTGAAGCGGTTTTGATTTGGTCGCCACCAGGTAGATGTTCCTGGAAATCCTTCACAGAGCTCAGTAAGAAAGGAATTCTCTTCTCCAATACATCGACCAACGATTCATGAACTAAATTTCTAAAGCACAGTATCACTCCAATTATTGTCATGCGTTGTAATACGTTGTCCACATGCTGCAGTCTTTTGAATTGGTCTTTCATCACTTCTGGTTTATCAAAACTTGTACGCAATGTAATAAGGACCTCCTTGTTAAGACCAACAAGGCCCTTTAATTCCTGCACTTGATTCGCTATATGCCACATCAAAGTTTCATTCAGCGATTTTATTCCATATGGGCCCACGAGCTCAGAAAGAGACCGCAATTCGTTCAAATCAGAGAACTCCTGAGGATTAAATGGGACGCACCCCTCAGGGGAGATGGCTACAAACGCCTTTTGATTCATTGAGTACACAATGTTACCTGCACTCACACGCCGCAGCAGCACTTCGCTATACCAAGTGTTATACAGAGCAGCGATGGTTTTCTCGCCATGAGAATCAAGGTTCTGTGTCTGCTGAAGCAAGCAATTATTAAAAACTCTCGTTATGTCAATGTGTACATAATTTTCCACGGTCTGCAGAACATTCATATAAGCTCGAACCGAAGCCAGTAGCTCAGATGGTTTAGCGATTTCCATCGTTTCTTGGTTAAACATGACCATTCCGACCAAGTCGCGTGAAAAGCGATGCTCCAAGTTCTGACAAAGATACTCTCGCGGAGCAAATGCAAACTCCCACACATTAACTGTAGGGCAATAATTTATGGCAAAGCATAGTTCTGTAAGTGCCATGTGTAATTTGTCCATTGTCGTCAAGTCTTCGCGAGTCTTGCGATAGCTTTCATCACCCGGTTTTCGAATATCGTCGAACTGCTTCTTAGATTTATCCTTCTTTTTGCGAGTAGATGCCACTGATAAAATCTTAGCACAGTGTTTTGGCAAGAGGGCATCAGCCATGGTACACTGCTCGTCACAAATCGTAGTGATTATATTCTTTGCTTCCTTAGCCATTTCTTCTAAAAAGATGTTTACAACGCTAAGCGATCGCTCTCGGATGTGATGGCGTTCCTCCGGACACATTTCGTGGGTGCAGTTCTGGAAATGACTACAAATTAATGGGAACGCGATGATGTATCTGTTTTGAGCCGGAAATTCAAGACACATGTGAAACTGGTCATCGAACATCTTATTATAAAAACAGAATATCGACAGATCTGATGTCTCGACTAAAATTTCATCGAGATTATCTACGACCCTTGTATGAAAGACCATAGAGTCAAGAAGACGGGCAAGTTCAACATTTTCGGCAATGCGAAGAGCAGCTTTTCCGACGCTCATATAAGTCTGCAAGCGGAACCAGTCCAGACGGAATGCTCTGAAGTCAAACAACTCATTTTCTTCTACTTGCTTTACAGTTAAATTAGATGCTGTATTAAAGAGGGACGATAAAATAACGCTCTCATCTTCAGGGCAAACCTGCAGATTTTGCATTCGGATGTTGAGATCAGTTGAATCGAAACCGGACAAATACTGAACGTAGTAGCGTTGCATTACCTGGCTGTACTTTCGAACTAAAGCCCGCAGTTCTTCCATATGAAAGAGTAATTCGGGTAACTGGCGATCCACAAGGTCCTCATTATTTTTTCCTTTACTTTTCACCACAGGTGGGTTGTCATTATGGCGCAACAGCCACAAGATTTCATCGCGTGCCAAACACAGTCCAATGAAAATAAAAATAGCTTTTGGTCCCAGCAAACCTGGCTGATCAGTCATAATAAGTGCCAACTCCTTGAGAGCAGTGCGTAAAAACTTCCGTCGCTCACGATGTATGAAAGCTGCTTTTTGAATAGCAGCAGTGTAGGCGTCTTTAATCTCGTTTATACGCTTGCTATATCCCTTGATTCCATCAAATGTGTTCTGAATGTACTGGTGAATCTGAAGAACTTCGTCCCGAAAGAGAGCTACCACCCAACCTGATTCCAAGGTGGATAACCACATTTTATTGACTTCGGTATATTGCGCCAACATCTGATGATTTAGCAGCAATCCAAATATAATCCATCGATCCATTGTCTCCAAAGAAATATATTCACAGGACATGGTGTCAGTGCGGACGGCCTTAAGAAGAATAGCTGGATTGCCGACTAAGCTGAGTTTTTGCATTTCTCGCCATTTGTCTGCGGTTGAATTGCGAAGTGGATAAATAATGGTCAGCGAACGAAGTGCATTGGCCAGAAGCCTTTGGTGTGGAATGAACTCTTCAGATAGTTTTTTTAGTGGCACCTCGTAATCCAAAATCATCTGACCAAGTCGCGGGAAACCTGGGTCGCTTTGATTATGCTGCAGCTCATGTGCTGCATTATATAGACCCAAAACGGCTTTGCGATCCTCGACACGGGAAAGGACAATCATTAATGAAACATATGTCACCACGAGATCCAAGTAGCTTTTGGTCAATTCAAAATTAAGAGTAATATCAAGATGAATTTGGCACGCATCCATGGTAGTAAGCAATTCGCAGACGTTGTCCTTGAAATCCAACAGATCGACAAATGTGTGGTAGTACAAGGAAAGGGACTTTATTATCTCTGCTTTAATATTAACTATAGCGCCGAGTCCCTTAACGTCAATATTGGGAAAACGCTTGACAATAAATTTGATAGATGACTCAAGAGATTTTTCGGAAAGAAAACCAGGCTTGGACTTGGTGTCACCGCATGCCTTCTTGATGTTATAGATGCGGGTAAGAATGCCCGTTCCGCGGTCGTTTAGAATAATTAATTTTTCAGATATTTTTTGTTGATTTGGATAAATCGGGCGAGCCATTTTGATAATCGAATATTATACCGCAATTAAACAATTATTTGTTTATGTACACACGATGATGACAACGACCCCGCCTATGCCCGGAATGGGGTTATTTTAGAAGCGACTATTCCGACTTGTTTGCTTCACCCAACACTTTTTCGTAACAATAATAGTTTTAATTACTTAGCCGAGATTTATTCGACAAATTCCCCTTTGATTTTACACCGAAATGATTGGAATTCTTTAAATTTTAATCAACAAAAAAATATTTGGTAGCAGAAAATGTCCACAACCCCAACGTACGTTACTTTGACACTAAATTGACGTTTTAATTGTGAATCATATCGATAACAAAACTATATCGGCTAACAAAAAATTTCGATTTCGATATTTTTAACTTGTACAGTTGTATATAAGTGTTTGTTTGATATAATAAAAAAAAATACAAAAAATTGTTTTATGACGATCAGTTTCAATGCGTGAAACTTAACAATCATAAAGCAAACATCTTCAAAAATTAAATGGGCGTAACATTTCTATCCTACTTAGTATGTTTTTTTCATTACTTACCTGCTTAAGTATACAATACTAACGAAATCAATCAGTTTATTGACTTAATGAATCGGAAACTCAAACAAAAGCACTGTGATAATCTCGACTTGAACTAAAAACTGCTGTGTAGCACAAAACAAAACACGACTGACTTCTTTCACTATTGCACAGCTCTTGTAGGTTGCCACGTTTGGTTGCAATATATATGTTGCTTAAATAAGCTTTTAAGATTCAAAACACTATGGGAGTCATGCTCTCTCAAGGTGGTACCTGGACTTCGGCACACAACAAAAAATTGTAAGCAACACAAAAAAATACAACATGCATGCAAAACAAAAACAAGACTACGACGTCAAAAAACTAGGCTGGAATTGTTCGTCTTATGTTTATTATGCTATGCTTCATAAACGTCAAAATAAATCGCGCAATGCAACAGCAACAATGCTTTAGCAGTGCAAGAGTAACACAAAGCCTGTCGTGTCACCGCACCACTGCACAGTTTTTTGAAATTTTCGAATTCGCCCCAACTGACGCACAGATTACTCTGTTTTGACGATTGGTTGCGTTGGTGTTGCAAAAAAAAAAAAACCCTTGATTTGAGCATTATTGCCAACATGTTGCGTTTTTGAACTCGTTGCTTTTTTGTTGCTGCAACACTGCATTTATGAATTCACCCTACCTTTCAAACCGAAGCGCATACCAAGACTGGTTACATTTGTACGGTTAGATACGGGAAGAATTTGCACGGCAAATATCCGAAAGAGGTGGTGAGAAAAGAACTGCGCGGTTTAAAACATCCGGAGTTCAAGAAGCCACCAGAGAGAAGAAAGCCTTCAAGGTGTGAATACACTTAGGGGATTACACTTCTCGAAACCGGTACATGGAGGTGCGAAGAACTTGCAAGCTGGCTGTCAAAGCAACTAAGGAGCAGTTCTGAAAGGTGTTCGGTGACAAATTTGACTGTGATCGCAGATCTGCAAACAAGGTGTTCTGGCAGACCGTTTGCCATCTCAGAGGAAGGAAGTTTAATAACATCGAAAAGTTAAATCCAAAGATGGTGTCCTTACTTCCGATGAGAAGGATATCTTGCACCATCTATCTGACTTTGGCGATTAAAGCGCTAAAAGTCGGCAAATCTGCTGGTGTTGATGAAATCCGGTGAGAAATGCTCAATGGCTTGGAAGAGGAGGGAGTAAAATGACTCTCCCGTGTCATTAAAGTGGCCTGGGAATGCAGTAAAACACCTAGCGACTGGCAAACTGGGGTGATTGTTGCTTTTTTAGAAAAAGGGGATAAGGGGTATATGTATCTCCAATTATAGGGGTACATTTCTTTTAAGTCTCCCCGAAAAGTATTTCCAAAGGTGTTGAAAGCGAATTCCAGAGCTGTGGTCGACTTTCGGCTTTCATCCAGGTAGAAGCTCTTCCGACCAGCTATTCACTCTCAGACTGGTGCTCGAGAAGGCCTGGGAATATGCCAAAACTATCTACAGTTGGTTTGTGGATTTGGAGAAAGCATCGAGGTAAACTCAGAATTGTACTGTAGGAGTATGGGATTGACACTCTCTTGATTCTCTTCAAGGATCATTCAATCTCTATACACAAATTGGAAGAGCTGTGCTGGGGTGAACTGCGTTAAATCGACACTTCTCACTGTGGGCGTAGGACTTCACCAGGGGTGCGTATTATCACTTCTCCTTCTCATTGCATTTATGGATTGGATGATACAGCGCAGCCGTAGCGAGGAACGGTTCGAATTGGAAGACTTCAGGATAAGCCATCTGCTTTTCGCTGATGGTTTGGTCATCCTTGGGTCCACTCAGACCGAACTTCAGCGGGCACTAGTAGGTTCGTAGCCGTCTGTGGTGAAGCTGGGATGAAGGTAAACATGAACAAGTACGTCAGAGGTAATGGTATTTTCCCGAACGCCTATTTAATCCACTCCATGTTAGTGGAGTCCCATTGAAACAGGTGGAGATGTTTGCCTATTTGCAAATGATAGTAGGGGCAATACTGAGTTATTTTGTAGGAATGTTCAGGCTGGAATCATTTTGAGACAGCTTGGTCAGTCTGTTATCAGAAGGGTTTGGCATTGCAGCTAAGTTATTTGTCTTTAATTCAGTGTTTGTTCCAGATCTCACCTACGGTCATAAGGTTTGGTTAATGACCGAAAGAATAAGATCGTGAATACAAACTGCCGAAATGATATTTCTTCGTTGCTGGGGTAACTCGTTGAGATTGAATTAGGAACAGAAGAATACGCGAGGCACTCAATGTCGAGCAGCTGTTTTTTCAGATGGAAGGGTCCATGCTTGGATGGTGTGGGCACGTTACCCAACCCATGCCCCAACTCGGTTTGCAAGACGTGCCATGGAATCCGTTTCGTCAGGTAGGCGTCCCCTGGGTAAGCCCAGGATGATATGGTTAGACCAAGCGTGAAATCTCACCCCTAGCCGTATGGCGATATCTCCTGATGTTTTAGAGTCGGTGGTGGAAGATCGACAGTATGGACTATGGAGGCTCCACTTAAGCATCCTAAACTCGCGACCTTTACAGTGAATACGCAGGCCATTCAAAAAATGATGATGATGTTGAACTTTCTAGTGTTTTTGAAGTTTACTTGCAAATATAACTTTGAGGTAGTTAAGGACTTTGTCTACCTAGGCTCCGCTATAAATTCAGACAATGACATCGGCGCTGAGATTAAACGAAGAATAACTCTTGCCAATCGCTGTTTCTTTGGACTAAGAAGGCAATTGAGTAGCAAAGCCCTCTCTCGAACAACTAAAGTGACCTTTTATAAGTCCTTAATCGTCCCAGTCCTGCTCTACGGCGCAGAGGCATGGAATTCATGAAATTCTTCGTGTGATTTTTGGTCCCGTCTGCATAAACGGGGAGTGGCGGAGGAGATACAACGACGAACTGTACGGGCTGTACAGCGACATCGACTTAGCCAGAAGAGTGAAGGTCCAACGACTGAGGTGGCTGGGTCATGTAGAGCGGATGGACACCAATGCTCCAGCTCGGAAAATCTTTGAATCCACACCCGAGGGTCAGCGCAGTAGAGGAAGACCGCGACTCAGGTGGCGCACGCAAGTGGAAGGGGACCTCAACCAACTTGGCGTACGAAACTGGAGACAGCTGGCAAAAGATCGAGATCGCTGGCGACGCTTGTTGGTTGAGGCCCAGGACCACCCCGGACTGTAGCGCCACCTTAAGTAAGTAAGTACTTGCAATTGTTATCCAAGCTGGCAGGATAATTGAATTATGACATTTGGTAGGCTGTTGTTAACTGCTGGTGGGGTTGAAAGCGGATATCGGCTCTATGCGCGGGTGTTATTTAAATTTAAACAATTTTATAAAGATTTTAGAAAGTAAGCATGGAATTGGAAAAATAAAATCCTAGCGAAGTGTAGAAAACTTATAAATTCAAAGAAGTATGTATGTAGTTAAGAAGCGCGTCTGATAGAAACCGCTTAATCTGCTGTTTGGTTTAAGAGGTCGGCCTACTCGATTTAAAGTGCTTACCAGCTTCCATGCGTTCCAAGTAAAAATGCCAATTGTTTTATAATAGTGATTTCATTGGTATATAAATAAGTAACATAAACATAGTAAATAATTATAATATTTATTTTGATTTTTAAGGAATAGCACGCATTAGCTGCTTTCACTGCCTTAAGCTTATGAGTACATTTGAAAATTATGTCAAAGACCTTTAATTTTACATCATTTGAAACACCTTCTTAACCTCGATTGTTGGGAACAACGAAAAGTCTGACTTTGCGGCCCTATGGGGGTTCCTTTGAAAGTATTCAGCGAGAATTTCTGAGGACAGTGTCCTTGCTCGTACTTCGATTGCAGCTCTTTGACGATTATACAGTTCGAGCCCCGAAGCATTAGTAGAGGGAGACGTTCGCAACAAAGAAAGGGCCCAGTCATGCTTCATCTTTGCCAATTGGTTTTCCAGCTCAATGATGCGTTTATCTTTAGGCTGAGGAACATGGATGGGATCAAATTGCTTCAGTTTTTGTTTGATGGAATATGCTTGTAGGCGCAACCGTTCTTGACGTTCTTCCAAGAGGACACCCTTCAAAAGATTAACCTCCTCAACTAGTATTGGTGAACTGCTGCCAACCGAAGAACTTTCCAGCGATGTCGATAGATCACTTCGCTTCGTCGTGCTACCGCTGTTAAGCTTCAGCTTCTCACGCAATGTTGACTTTTCACTCTCCAAAGCTTCGATGTCACTCTGCAGGTGGTCCATAGTATCTTCGAATTCCTTCTCCTTCTTCTTAAGCAAATCGCTTGTTTCCTCATACTGTCGCTTCAATTTTTCGATTGTTAGCTCGTGATCATGCTGCAATACGGACAGTTTCTTCTCTGCTATGTCTTTACGTATTTGCATTTCAGAGAGTTCACTTTGTTTCATCTTAGCTGCCAATTTTAACTGCTTTATGTCCGCTTCACGATTCTCTAGAGTGGCAGCTAGCACATTTTTCTGCTCTAATTGCTTCTTGATAAACTGGGCGCGAAGAAGTATCGGAGACACTTGCTTTTCAGCTGCTTTAGCATTAGCTCTAGACATTATCTCATACTCATTATCAAGAAGATATTGTGCGAGTTGAGCTAGATCCGAATTCGATGGAGCCATAACGGACTTAAAGTTATGCGATGGACCTCTGTCGTCTTGTTCGTAGATGCGTTCACATGCGGACGACAGGATATCCCAAAATTTAGCATGCTCTATAGAGGTTTCTGCGGCGTTATCGCTTTCAATCGAAGATGTTATAGTTTGCACAGCCTGCTTCGCTGCAATATGCAGCGCAGACATAATTCTGCTCAGTGAGATTGTTATTGTGCGCATAGTTTCAATTTTGTGCGGTGATATTCCGCATTTAATTACGTGAAGGTCCTGAGGCAGACGACGTTTTATTAATTTAATCTGTTGCTTTATGCTCTCGGCATTTTCAATAACATACTGCATGAGCAGTATAGAATCGCTCGTATCCGCCGTCTCTCTAATGATTGCCCGAATCATGGCCGCATCAGTAAGAATGGAATCGCATGCGGAACCCAATGAGGCAACGCAGTCCCGTATCATTTGGGTCTCATTCAGAAGATCTTCGCCAGCAAGTAGAACAGAGTTCATGGCATTAAAGAAAGATACACATTTTTCAATGTTTTCTGTAAATGAATTTTCGTCTAACTGGTTCAGCTTTAGCAATTCTATTATGGAGTCAACTGTCTTTTCTTGCGCAATCATTTCTGGCAGAGATCCACCAGCTCTAAGCAACGTATCAGGCTGACAGGAATTCAATCCGTACAAAATTTGATGTAATGCACATTGAAGGTTATGGATGTAATGCAATAACCTTGACTTGAAAGCAAACTGATGGACAGCATGACCCTGAATGACAGCATCTTTAGTGCAGTTTTCCACGGCTGGGAATCTTTCTCGTGTCTGGCTTACGATTATGCCACATTTGAATACAATGCGAGCGATGAGTAAAATAACCAACACCGCATCGTGGTCACCGCCGCGGTTCATAAATGATTCAGGCATGAAGGCTGTAAGCATTTGAACCCTTTCATTGGCCTGGGTTAGTTCAATCTGCCTCAGTTGAACATCGATTGCTCGGGTATACGCCTTGGATTCAGCAAACATTTGTTTGTAGTCAATTGAGTCGTTTGCCAAAGCATCTTTCTTTCCCGTTGCGCTATCTATAATTGAGGTCTTTGTGGCACTACTTTCTGTGCTCTTCTCTCGCAATTCGATTATTTGTTCATTTAATTTCTGTACCAACTCACGGAACTTCATAACAGTCTGATCACGATCATAAATCGTTTCAATGGCTGCATCGCGCTCTCGGAGGATTTCTTTTTTGGCGGCATTTGCCATGTCAAGTTCTTCCCGCAAGTCCATCTCTAAATCGTGGTTACTTTCTACCAGCTGCTCATGAATTTCTTCAAGAGCCTCCAGCTGAGACACTTCTTCTTCGAGGAGTTTCACTCTATCCTCTAACTCCATTTTTTTCTCGGCCAGTTGTTCAACCATTTCTTCTGCACCCAAAGCTGCATCTACCTGTTCTTGCAGGTCAGCCACGGTTGCTTCGAGCTCATCTATCTTTGAAGACAACTTCTCCTTAGTACGTTCTAATTCTGTCACTTCGGATTTTTTCATATCAAGTTCTTTTGCTAGTTTTTGAATATCATGCTTGTCATGCGCACTTAAATCGCGAAGACGCACTAATGTTTCTTTTAGCCGGTGGTTCTGTTGCTCGAGTTGCTTTATTTCGTATGCTGAAACAGCACCATCTCCTGATAAGCCACCGTGCTGCGAATCAGCCTTGTTTTGGACTTCCGCTCTTAGCAGCTCCAAGTCTAAGGTAAGTTCTTCAATTCTTTCTTTAGTGGATTCCAACTCAAGCTGCAATGTATCGGCCTTTTCTTCTGCCATCTCCTTGTCAAGCGTTATTAGTTCAACATTGTCCGAGAGATCTGCCATTTCTTGAGCATGTCTTTCCTTTGCTTCAATTGCATCTTTAGCTTCTTGTTTTGCTCTTTGAAGTTCTCGTTGTAGCTGGGCTTGAGCATTCATAATTTTAGTACGGAATTCCTGCAGCTGTTCGAACTGAATTTTCATTTTATCAAATTCTCGTAAGCGCTCCTTGTCTTCATTACGCCGCTGCTTCAGCGTTTCTAATTTCTCATTTAGATCATCTACTTGAGTTTTAAGATCATCGATTATCTTTTGTTGTTCTGCATTAGTTGTTTTGTCTTCAGTAGCAGCAGGAGCTACTGCTGTTGCTGTGGGTGGTGTTGTAAAAGAAGGTGATCGCATCGGCTGACAGGGTGTGAACTGCGGTTTTAGGATCTCTAGGAATCCCGTTTCGACAAAAGAAGCTCGTTTGGATGATGGATGCGACTCCGAAGATGACGCTGTTGAAGACGTTGTTGTCGTCGTAGTTGTAGGAGGTGTCATTAAACTCTTTCTTCCCGCAGCCGAATTTCTTTCCGTCAATGAAGTGGATAGTTGCGTTCGTGAACCCACTAGACTTTGTCTACTTGAAGAAAGCGAAGTACGTGAGCTGCTTAGTCTTGACCTGGAAACTGTGGGTTGTGGAGTGTTTGGGGTACCATCTGTGAGATCATCAGAAGATTCATCCAGAAGAATAAGCTGGGTAGGGCGTACAAAAGTGCCATATTTATCGATGCAAGTGAAGTACGATTGTCCCTTAACACACCCATTGTTTTTACCCTTTGGCTCGTCTAGAATCACTCCCACCCACTTTCCACCAGCGAAACCAGTTACGCCAACGTAGGCAACCCTGCCACGAACATTTTTTCCGGCAATTTCTACTCTTGCATTGACCTTAATGTTTTTCTCAGACATTATTCAGCTTTGCTAAAAAATAATAATTCTATAATACAAACAAGTTGCCTGTTTTCATTTTTACCAATTATTTACTGCTGGAGATTTTTTTTGATGCAATGCTGTCCCCAAGAATGACGTAGTCCAATAGAGGAAACACCTTTTAGTTCGTACTAAAATGCACACAGCACAGAATGAGTCATTGGAACAATACTTTCGTTTCTTTTTTTTAAGATATCTTTTGAAAATGGACTTCAACTAACAAAAAACACCTCTTAAATGTGAAAATTAATTAAAATAGTTATTATATTAAAGAATTTCCAAAAAATGCGAAAACGAATGCTGTGATGACTGAATCTAATGTCACTTTCCTATTGGTACTATTCACAATAGTAAGACAGCATTCAGTAGCAAAGCACTAAAATTGTTTAAAAAATGTTGAAGTAACTAATAAATCAAATATGCATGTTTGTATACAATGTGATTTTAGAGCGATTTTTATACATAACACTATTAAAATAAAGTTTGATAGATCCGCCAGGACATCGTAAACATTCTATTGTGTACTGCTTGCAAATGATGTCAAATACATCAGTCTACAACTGAATGTACTCCAAAAAAATTTGATTCATTTGACGTCTGCCAAAATAAAACTGGATCTCTTAAAAATTGGAGTTCTCAACGTAAAAAGGGAAAACCATGGATAACTCCGAGGAGGTACCGCTTTGCCAATTCGGCACACCATTAGAGCCCCTGGAAGAAGGTCTGTATTATACTAGTCTCAATTCGCTGGGTTTTTCTTACGTACAGTTTTTTTTTAGATGATGTGCCTTCGAAGAAACCCATAGCCATAGAGGATCAAATCGTTACTGATGAGAACGGAAGACGTCGATTCCATGGAGCATTTACGGGCGGGTTTAGTGCGGGTTTCTGGAATACTGTTGGGTCGCTTGAGGGGTGGAAGCCCCAGAGTTTTAAAAGTTCTCGCAGTGAAAAGGCAGAGAAACGCGCGCTTCAATTGCCGACAGATTTTATGGACGATGAAGATTTAGGTGAATTCGGAATAGCACCCCAACGGGTCCAAGCAAGAGAAGACTTCTCTAAGGATGACGACAAATCAAATCGTAAACGCAAGCTGTTTAGCAGTGACAATTGTGCAATACCGGGCACTTCGGTACTGCAACAATTACTCGAACCATCGCGAGAAAAAATCGCAGTTCGTCTACTGCGGCGCATGGGTTGGAAACCTGGCCAAGGTATTGGGGCACGTCAAACAAGAAAAGAAAAGTACAGATCAAATGAGAGAAATAACAGGGAACTGTATGTAATGAAAATGTATGGTTGCGCAATGAAGTCAAGTAACGAGCCATTATCTGAGTCAGTTGCGGTTGATATTTCGGATCAATCCGAAGATGATGAACAAGAAGAAATTACTTTTGCACCCGATGATTTTGAGCCATTCGTGTGTGTAATTAAAGATAACACATTTGGCTTGGGTTACACTGGACTCGGTGGGCAGTCTACCAGTGCTACAAAATCTCACGTCAATTTGTTTGGTCCATTGGAGGTAATGGGAAAGAACAACAAAAAATTGTCAATCACTGGACAGGCTTTTGGAGTTGGTGTTCTTGAGGTGGAGGACGAAGACATATATGCTAAAGACGATATGTCTAAATATGACTTCAGCTTAGGTAATAAAAAGAAGAACGAAACACAAAAATTGGCAGGAGTCCAAGTCCAAACAGTGATTGAGGGTTTCACTGAAGCTAGCTGCAATTCGAATGTACAGAAAAAGGTACACCGAGTTGAGTTAAAGATGGACTTCCAACCAAGAAATTTTTCCCAAAGAAAAACCCGATTTGAACCATTATCAGAGGAAAAGATAACGGCCATAAAGCAGAGTGAAATTCATAAAAAGAGAGGCCTCGGCCGACATGATCTGGATCCAGATGAGCGTGGAAATATACTTGATGGACTAATAGGCGCAAGCGTTGAAAACAAAGAAGACAACAAACCAGACAATAAAAAGAAATCATACTTGCAGTATATTAGTCAAAAATATAAAGAAAAAGAAGACAAAAGCAACAAAATGTTAGAACTGCTCTCTTCCAAGGCAGATAATTTTGTGAAAGAGGGATCAATAAACGACGCAAGCTCCGAAACAATAATTTCTGTCGAAGTTAGTGAGTCTGTCAAGAGTGAAAACCAAAAGGTATTGTCTAAAGCTAAAGACATGACCAAATCCTTAGGTAAGTGGATTTTTCGCAAGAATATTAAGAGTTTATTTACTTCAACAGATTGTTTTCTTTACAGGAAGTTCAAGTGAAACTTTTCGACCATTTGCAAGCGACGATGCAAAACAGAACCGTTACGATAAGTTCATTCAAGCAAATCTAAAGCAAGAAGAAGAAATCAAAACATTTTTACACTCTATACAACCCATAAATCTCTCAGAATGGGACAGGGAAATGGAACGAAAGGAGTTTATCCAAGCAAGAAACATATACAAGCCTCTTCAAGGATTGATGTCTGAAAGGTACGAGTTTATCAAGCTATCCGATTAAATAAAAATAAATTTGACTTATTTTGCAGATTTGTGCCTAAATCCAACTTGAATATTTCACAAAATGCCTCCACAACAAACTATGTTGAGAAGGTTAAAATTACTGTAGAACGATCCAAAAAGATGTGGAAACCATGTTCCTGTCTATGCAAACGTTTCAATATTCCGGAACCTTTTGGAGGAACATTACTAGAACCTAAAGCTCCAAAAAAGAACAAATTTTCTGTTTTTGATTACATTGAAAACTCCGTCAACTCGAAAAAAGATTTCGTAACACCAATAATTATTCCAAAACATGTGGAGAAGTCAAAAGAGATTCATAGTCAGAAGGAAAAATCAGAATGCGCAAAAATTGTACCCACCAAACGTTCATCGTCGCCTGGCGAAAGTGCGATACCATCAACCTCTAATGTTGTGGCTAACGAAAAGGCTTTCGCGCTCAAAACGGCTGCTCCAAAACCAATCTCTACAAGACCTAAAACTGAATTGGAATTGAGAATAGAAGAGAGCAGAAATAAGCATCCCTCAGAGAAGAAAGATCTTTTTAAATGTATATTCGATTCTTCGAGCGATGATGAAACTCAGGACGATCCCAACACAGAAGATACTTTTGAGAGTGTGGTTCCAGATGAAATAGTGAAAAACCTAATTAAACCTTCCGCCCCAATAAATATATTAAAAAATAATTCACCTCCACGTGGTATATTTGCCAGTCTTTTGTTGAAGACGCCTTCAAAAGAAGAGAGTAAGGAAGTGAATGTAGATGAATCATTGAAGTTAGACAAAATTACTTTTAAACCTAAACACGAGAGACAAGTCCAGGAAGATGTTCCCGCATCTGATGATATTTATGGCCCTAAAATTCCAGCCAACTTCGCGGCCCAAAGCAGCACGATGTTAAAACCCGACGACATAAATAAAAAATTATGTGAGCTCCTATCCGCAAATCCTACAAAAACCACAAAAGTTATTGAAAAATGGGTTGAGAAGCGTAATAAGTCTTCGAAGAAGAAAAAACAGGAAAGGAAAGAAAAGAAGAAAAAGGATCGAAAAGAAAAGGTTAAAAAAAAACATGATAAGGCTAAAAAGCGTAAAAAATAAAAATAAAAGATGTTATGCGTACATGCACTCTACTTTTTGTTCTTGTTTTACTTTGAAATGCATATTGTTGGCTTTCTCTCGAGCCGTTTTTTTTTTTCAGCAAACGCGGCCTTTATGGTTTGTTCAAAATCAAAAAGTAACTAGGACAGAGATTTTGATTTTAAAATAAAATATGTAAATGAAAAGGACTTCACGTACGGTTCCAGTTGTTCGCTGCTTAGTGAGACGAACAAGAAATGGTTGACTGTGTCGGTTACCTCAACTATTAAATAATTAGGTGTCGTTCTATTGATGAGAGAATTGGCCTCACCACCGCATAAGCATTGCTGGTTTTCGTTTATTATCATGCAAAAACAGACTCGGTTCTTCTCCAAACAAAAGATAAATATGTATGTACAATCCACCTGAACATGGTTGATTCTTGAAACATGTGTATTACTCGCAAAAGATTTGGGCATGGTATTGAAGCAATAAATGGGGTCAAATATGACTCATAATCACATTACTGAAGTTTATTTCAATAGAGTTATCTCTCTCTCTCTTTCGCAGTACTGTTTCTCTTTAAAACAAAATTGGTTTAACCAAAGTGCCAGGTGTTTTTGAAATGAAGAGAAATTCTGTTGGTTTCACATGTACAACAAGTCAATTATATATGTGATATGTACTTACTTTGGTCATTGATTCACGTCGCATCACGATGAACCCATCATCGGTCTAAGTGTCTGGGCTTTGCCTCGCAGCCACTACAACCTTGACCATACGATAAGGCAATTCCTTTCCTGAGAGAAATGCAGAATACTGGAAATTAAGGAAAAAATGTTTTTACTCTGAGTTTCCAAACTTGTTTGCCAAAACTATGTTTGAAAAAATCTGACGGCTTTAAATAAGGAAAAAAAACTTATTCGGACTCCAATAAGATGAAGCTTCTTATAGCCGAAAGTATAGTGGTGTGACCAGACACAGTCAAAATTTGTATTACATTTTCTATAGGTAAATTAAGTACAAAAACATATGTAGGTACCTACATATGTATGTACATACACTGCCGGCCATAAGTTTAGAATCACCATGTAAATTTACACCTGTCGTATTTTTTCTCTGCTATTTTTTTTTGTTTAGCATTGGGTTAGGTTAGGTAGATGGGTTGGCGAGGGGAGAGAGAACCCTCTACACCACACTCAGATCAATTGAGCCCCATTTGGAGGAAAGGTGCCCTTTGCTCATGGAACAGATGTCTTTGATAGGTGCGCCACTTGTTTCTTCGGTATCTTGGAAAAAGTGTCTTCCAAAGGATTTATGTCTAAGATGACAGAGGCCTGGGCAGTGGCAGAGAAAGTGGGTTGAGTCCTTATTAACTTCCTCGTCTACGCAGCCCTCCGCAAAGGTCGTCCTCACTTAGTCTTAATCAAATCAATCTAATTTAATTCGACTTAATTGCGCTTACAGAAATATATACATATATCATATAATTCTTGAAGCTATTTTACAGTCAAGATAGTTGACATCGACGGAATCTTCTTCAAATCAGTACTTCGATACAGCATAAAATTACTAGGTGATTTCAAATTTATGGCCGGCAGAGTACATACAGACATATTATGAAGTCTTACTGTTGAGTGAATGAAATTAAACTAAACCTCCCAAATGTGTAATAGCATTTTCTTCTTTGTGTCTTTTACATTATCAAGTGCCAATTTAACTTTGCAATATGGCACTCTGGCCACACCAGTTAAATAAAGTGGAATGTTTTTATTTTTGTTCAACCAGGTAGGATAGGTAACTTCATGTATCTACCTCTACTAACACACATACAGTTTAACTGCCTCACTGCCATGTTACCTAAGTTATCAAATAACCACAGTAAAGTTAAGAGAACACAGTATTTGAAGATAACAGGTTACTCTTTAGTCAGTTTTGGTTGCGCCACTTGCCATGTCAGTGAAATATTGAGAGAAGAACGAAGTATCTCAAATCGCTTGGTAACTTTTCAGTCAAAACAAAGCCCGCTTGGTCAAATGAAGTGAACGTTTTATACGCGGTTTATCTGACAGTGTTTTGTCGATATATCTCAGTTATTAACAAAAATAGAAAAGTTTACCCTTTGTGTGATGCAATACATTTCGAACATTCTTTCAATCAAATTTATTTTACGCAAAAAACAAAATAGTTTTCTTTTATAGTTTTTATAGTGCCTTACGTCCATTGTCTCCGAAAAAATTGATTTTCTATTCTACCTTGCTTTTGTGACCTCGGTCATTTTTACTACCAGTTCTATGTTGAGTTTAACAACATAATCAACTAAAATGCTACATTTGATAAAATAAGATACAACCTATAACTACACCTACTCGTAAATACATAATATGTACATATATTTTTCATCAACTGTGTTTTTAAATCTGAGTAATCAGTGATGTTACATTATTTATTTCATCAACGTTTAAAGTTACAAAAAAAGTGATTGAGGCAGTGCGTCACCTTGTATTAATCGGTTTTAATACCTAGTTTATTTAACCACACGTATGCCTTATTCAAGTATGAATAAGCAAAACCATTCAATGAATATTAGTAATCAGAGCACGAGTTCCATTAATTTAGAGGATTATATTTTGGATATGGAAGCGCGATCGTCATCTCTTGGCCAAAAATCCGACGGAGATATTTGGGCCCAGCTGCAGCAAAAAGAAGCGGATATACTTTTAGCTGCGGAACTGGGAAAGGCTCTTCTAGAGAAAAACGAAGATTTGGTAAAGCAGCAAGAGAAATTAATTGAGGATTATTCACAGAAACTTGAGGTAAATTATTACAATTTTTTGTTAAACATAGTAAAACGAAGTAAATAGAGCACACGCATATTCATAATTAATTCATCGCTTAGTCCTACATAATTAACACTCGTTGCGTTGTCTATTGATTTTTTTTTACTGCATACCTATTCAAAAACTCGTCAGAATGTCCTGATGGCACCTACTGAGTGGACACTACACCCCATCATTGTACGCCATTTTGCTTATCACATGTCCTTGAGTGGTTCACAAAATAAAAATTAAAATAAAACATCCAACACAAACCATACATATGTAAATCAGTTACATATATACGAGCATGTAGAAATGTGGCTAAAAAAAATATACACTCCTTGTTTAACTGAACTACTTAAGGAGTCACGACACAGAAGCACTGGTATGCGTGTATAACATTTTGACATCATCGTTATTTTGACTAAACGAAATTATGTGAAAACATACCTTTTAGGTGGAAAAAGTTAACAATATACGTAATACGTTTCTGGGAGAAGCAAATTGAACTTATAAGTGACTTTTCAGAAAGAAGTTTTTGTCTTTTTTGTCATATAAATGAATATAATTATTTCTAAATATATCATAAAATAAAATGCTTCGCCACTATGTTCCCACTGTCTGTTAAACCCCAATAAACTACAGAGATACTAATAAGCTGTCCAAGCGAGCTTTTACAAATTGCAAAGTCTTCAAGCCAATATTTGTAAGGTTAGATTCGTGTGAAAACGTAAGTTAGCGTACTGTTTTTTTAAAACAGCGTGCATGCTTTTCTGCAAACAAAGAAATTAGTAATTTTATCTAAATATCTACTATTTTTTAAAGAAAAAACGTACTGATAATTACAGCGTCATTATTCGTTACTTTGCTTCTAAACCATTCCGTGTGCAGCTAATTAGTAAATAAATAGCTGAATTTGAGGATAAAACATCTACAAGTTAGCTTCAAGAGTACGCTTAAAACCCCCTTTAAGCGTACGCGCGTGCCCTTACATGCATATGAGTATAAGAGGCATAGAGTTCTTTCTATTAATCCGACTTCAACAAAAGAATTTTTTATTATTGTGGGCGATTAGAAATAATTTCAAATCCGTTCGACTTTTTTGTCCATCAATTTGATGAGTATTTAAGCTGAAGTCATCGATTAACATAACATCAAACAAAAGCCCGTCATTCACAGTTGGTGGTGAACCTTGGAATTAATTTTTCGTGGCTTTAGCACTTTCACAAGTTATAAGCTTAACTCTGAACGTGTCCGAAGTGATGGTGAGTCACAACAGGAATCGAAAACCAGTTTTGTATTTATTGTTGAAGATTTATGTATGTATGTACATTCCTATATTTAACTTGCAAAAAACAGAAATCAATGTAAAAAGAAGCTTCTTATATTATTATAATTACTAATTCTTTAAATGAATGACCTCACCAAATGTGCGAAAAAAAATGTAACAAGTTTTACTCGTTTGTTCTTAATACAAAAGAAATGTAGGATTTTTTTTTGGTAGCAAAAAATTAATTTTTAAGCTTTTGTAAATTTAAACTTTTATGGACTAAGAACGGCTTAAACCAGCAACGTGAATTGTTTGACATTAAAAGAAGAAAACCTTCTGAATTGATTGACTGATGGTACAACAGGAATTGATTTAACAATATCGTTTTAACTTTCAGGTTCATTCAACTTATGGTGTTCGCATTTTTAGCACCAAAAACCAAAATTTATTAGGTTGGCTGCCAACGAACACCCGTACGAACAATTTGTCTTTGGTGAATTGTAATTTCACTTTTCTGCGTATACAAAGAGAAATTTTGATCGTTCGCAATTAACCCCAACTAGCACCATAACTAAGCGAAGCATTTCAAAATAAGTCAAATAGCTGGTCTCTTACTTGCGTGTATTGTCTGGTAAAAAACTGTGCATACCACTGAAGTTAGATTAAGTGTTATCACAATACATTTTAGGATGTTTACTATAGACTAAACACATTTTTGATTTGCTTTGAACTTTTATCTACGTATATTCAGTTACTTGTTGATAACTACTACTTATTTATATTCGATTGGAAACTCCAAAAGTGAATACTTCGCACTGAAACTGGCTTCAATACGCTCTACAAGGACAAAGTGTAGGACAGGAGCGTCTGGAGTCATTGCAAAGTGCTTTTTAATGAATCCTTATTAATCTTCACAGCTCTTTGCAAGCATAGCAGAGATAACAGGTTTACAGTTAATGAATCTACTCAGATTCTAAAAGGTCACTAATTTGTTCACAAAACAGCCAACAATAGGATAGATCCTTAGGTTGTCCTGGGAACCATATTCCGATTCCCACAACATTAATAGGATACTCACAATGGACCTCCAGCTCTCCGAGTGAAAGTGATGAGACCTGTGCATCACAAGCCCTACGTAACATAACCTAACCGAATCTTTACAGAAGCCTCCAAAACAGGAAGGGAGTCGATGCAGGTATCTTTTCAGAAGGCATTGACGTACACCACTTCTTAAGTATCCATAGCCACTGTAACGTCTTTCAAACTGAAGTTCGAGCTGTATGTCAGGCCGATGCATGGCTGAAGATTACCCTGATATCGTATTATATCAGATCACTTGTATCCAATACAATAAAATCTAAGTTAGTCAAGGACTGTCGCGTATCTTTAAACAAGATCGCTAGGTTAAGGTCATGTTTAAATTTGCAAGTCACCACATTCTCTGCACAGGTCATCATCGTTTAGATGCAACTTCTTTGCTTGGTATTTCAACATATTTTGGGCGGCAGATTTATTCTGCCTCATGCAAGATTTTCAATGCTTAGCTTTCGTATGCATCTTCTTTTGAAGAAATCCCTTGCCATACTTTAAATCACCAACAGCGAATCAACGGAAATATATACTCGCATTCGTCTAGTTTTGAAATGGAATACTAAGCCAGAGGCAACCTTATTTCACCTAACTTGAGATGAGTTACGAAAAGATACACGAATCTGATCAGAACGATAGAAAAACGAACTTGTAAAAAATGAGGTCTCATCGCAGATAGTGATATTCAGGTGATGGTAACTGCGGTAGAGCCATTTGTTGTTGTTTTTTTATGAACGAAACTGTGTTAAGGTGCGTGCAGTTTGAGTAGAGCTTCTGCATTAATACTAAACGGAAATTACTTGAAAGCCAAGATATATGATTACCGTTTAAGTAACACAAGAATTTGCATATGTACATACGAGGTCAGAATGGAGATGATTTGTATAAGTACAAGTACAATAAGAAAACATAATCGATATGAATAATTTGAAATTACAAATTAGTTTGAGCGTAACTTAGTCTACATTATAATTTATATCAAAATTATGCTGGCTTCCAAAGCTATGCTTCTTGTCCGATTTAGATTGCCAATACCGCGATTGTTTGACATGTATGCTGGTTGATATACATATGTACATCCTACATGACTCATATATACCCATGGATGTTTGTATAAGAACAGTTGATTAATTATAACGTATAAACATTGTAGAGGGACACAAATTTAACTGCAAATATCTTTTCATTTTAAATTTTTTTTTCTTCTTTTGTTTACGCTTCGTTAAGGCCCTTGTGCTTACCGTCGAAAGCATTCGTGCACCGTGACTCAGTGCTCGCTAACGTAAATACCCATACAATTAGATTGCGTTTTCACGTTCATGTTATGGCGTTCGACGCATTTGACTCTGTCTGAATTCAGTTTGAATTTAGCGCATTCACATTAGCTGCCGCCGCGGAAAGACAACTTAAACAACCGCCAACAGAAAGCGAAGCGAAGAAAAGCTAAAACAACCATCCGTTGGATAGTCTTTATTTGCCAATGAAACCGTAAAAGATTTACGATATTACAAAATGTTTGCAATTTTAGGAATCCCAACAGTATATACATACATTCAGACATACAATATACATATATATTTATCTGTACGCACAACCCCACTACATTTACATTCAATGGTTACAGTTTTAACAATAGACATTGTTGGCAAAAGAACCTTCAAGTTTTATCTGTTATTTCTGCAAAGCGACCGAAACTATGTAAAATAATGAATAGTTCTCAACACCTAAGAGCTTCAATTTACTTTTCACAAACAGTTAAGTGCTGTAAGTTGGTAACTACTTTCATGTGACATGGCCCTCTGTTTATTTTGTGCAACTTCATTTACATTGAATTGATGACCTCTTCAAGATGCTACATACAACCACAGAATAATAACATTAAGAACATGAAATTACCTGAAATTTAAACTTACTAAAACAGCTTGAAATCAAGTTATTAGATCACACGCTCTACAAAGAAGTAGTTAAATCTAAGACCTCAAACCTACTCTGAATGTATGTACATATCCGTACAAATCTTATGCATATACTTTGCCGAACTATGCAGTCATTGCCTTACTCAAACCGGATCCATAAGCACCTAGGCTGTACAGCCCACTTGTGGACTTCACGCGTCTGTCTGAATTCGGTAAAGGTCCGAACTGGTTTCACCACCTGAACTTAATTTTGTAAGCAGTTTTTGTGCTTACCTTTGACCTTCTTTCCGTAGAAAAAGGGCACACAAAAGACGGAAAAATAGATCATCGGAAACAAGTTTGTGTTTTCGTTGCCATTCGAATATTAGTAATGGATGCGTAGGTCTATGGAAATGATGACGGTATGTGGCGGCGACGAAGGTGATTAACCTAATGGTTAATTCCATCTACGCGATTGCCTCAGCTTGACCGTGAAGATGAGAAATGGGCGCGATATTATATTTTTATATCCATTTTAAGTAATTAAAAAAACACGTAAATGGCAGTTGCCCGTGATGTTTCTTCACTTTAAGAAAAACGCAGTCTTTTGAATTGTTACATATACCAAATGGAGCTTTGTTTATTTTGCCCACATTGTTAAACAACTAACGTAGGGCAAGATAAAGTTAAAGTTATTCAAAATCGACAAATATGTATGTCAAGTGGGTAGCGAAATTGGACTCAAAGTGGAGTAGGATATTTACAACGGGTGTAACTATGTAGTAAGTTTATTAATTAACCCTTTTTCATCTTAACTAATTTGAAGTGTTGTAAGATGGCTAAAATGTCTTTAATGAATATAACTTTGGCGTTCTAAAAAGAACAGATGAGACGGCTTCCGTCTTGGACTTCGATACACCATACCTCACGTTGTATCCCGAAAGGGAAACTGGCAGAGAAACGCTATTATCTCAGCACATGAAATTGCGATCTTTGCGGATGGTTCTGGGATCTACTCCCAAGAGGGAGATCAACAAAGTATCCGTAAGACTTCCGGATACTTCCAGTGTATTCCAAGCAGAGGTTCTGACTGCACTCATAGCTGCGGAATCACTAGGAATGAAATCGGTTTTCGGAAGGGATATTGCCATTTATCTACATTCGTAGTTAGGCTGCACTTAAAACGCTAAAATCAAATGTCGTTAGATCTGCTTTAATCTCAAAATGCAGCGTAATGCTGAAGGCATTATGCGCGCAGAATCAAGTTAGACTTTGTTGGGTACCACTGTGACATTGAGGGTAACGAAAAGCCCGACGGACTGGCCAGACTGGGCGGAAAACCACAACATATGGAAGGTGGGACCACTGTAGATCCCTCTTCCTGTGTAGCTAAAGCCGAAATCTTAAGAATAATTATAAGTAAGGCGGCGGATTAGTGAGATTAGTGCGTTGGACTGTTGAATGAGCTGCGTGGGTTTAATCCCCAGCCATGTCCACAGAACATTTTTTGCGGCACCACCTCTCGTCGGGGAATGACAAACCTCCGGGAGTAAAATTTGTCACGAAAAAGCTTCTCAATTTGACGTTCGGAGTCGGTAATAAATTGTAGGGTTGCGAGAAGCTAGGCCTTGGCTTATCCCGCACTGTCGCACCAGCTATTTATTATTTTAAGGAGCATCATCATCATTATCATCTTCCAATAGCCCGCTGATCCACTATGAGGGTCGCGGGTTTAGGGAGCTTAAGTGGACTCTCCACATTTGCCGATCTTCCACCATTGACTCTAACTCATTAGGGGCTATCCCCATACGGGTAGAGGTGAGATTTCTGTCGTGGACTAGCCATCTCATCCTAGGCCAAACCAGGGAACGCCTACCTGATGGCACGAATTCCATGGCACGTCTTGTAAACCGAGTTGGGGACATGCGTTTGACCTGCCCAAACCATCGAAGTATGGACCTCGCCGTTCGAAGAAGTAGCTGCTCGACATTGAGTGCCTCGCGTACTCTGGTGTTCCTTCCCCGATCTTGGCGAGTCACTCCAGCAATACAATGAAGAAATCTCATTTCGGCAGCTTGTATCCGCGACTAAGGCGAATCAAAGACGGTTTAATACGAGCGAACACAAGGTATCCACTATGGTATGCACTAGACCGTAGAAAAATTAGAAATATTCTTAATTTAAGCAGGAAGCAGCTTAAACTTGTCATTGGCTCCTTGTTCGGCCACTGTCTTTTGAGGAATCACACTAAAGGATTAGGGCTCTCAGCTACAAATGTTGGCAGGTACTGCAACAACGTATGCACCGCTGAGCACATAACACGCATATTATGTGAATGTTTGGGAACTGCCAAGACACGCATGAAACTCCTTGGTAACTATTTCTTTAGTAATCTTGAGAAGCTAGGCTGTGTATAAAAACATGGAAAAATTCTTGTAGGGAAATGAAATGCTCTGAGGAGATGCTTCATGTTTTGCCAATTTTGGTTTCACAGGGATCAGAATGGGCTAACTATGGTGTCTGGTGTCTCATGCAAGTGCTGGCTGCATAACCCTACTCTACTTAACCTCACCGAACCTAACATAATGATGAATAAAATTACGCACCTAAGAACACACCTTATTAAGTATGATATCCTGAGATAATACTTGGTCGAATTTTGTTGTCATTTCGCATTAAAAAATAACTAAAATACCTTCGCAAATGTACATACATATGTATAATACATACATCAGAATCAATGATAGCGGTTTTTTAGTGTCATGTAGAAAATGTTCACCCTGAAACACATGCGTCATATTTAAGGGTAGTCGATTTAACTGATTCGGCGATAACCAATGATTTATTATTTTCTTTCACAATATCAGACGTAAAAGCCTTTCACAACCATGTATATAATATGTATATGCTTAACAGCAAAATCATGACTGAAATACATTTATATACATATGTAGACACATCACCTGAAAGGTGATCTCATATAAAATACGACATTCTATTTATTCTTAAAGTCTGTGTTTGAAAAGATGACCAACTCATTTTCATGACATAATCTTGCCTAGCGAGTTGGCGTATACATATTAACATTCCACCTACGTAAATAAAACTAGATTTTTTTAATACATTTGAACCTTTTTTTTTTTAAATCGGTCCTATAACCAAAACTAGAATTGAAAAAAAAAATGAATAACAAAAGAAACATTCTTCGCTTATAGATTGTGTTTTTAGTTATACATGTCCATATTACATGTCCATAAATTTATTTAAAAAAAAAAACTCTCTCTAGTGTTAGCACATTTACATCTACCCAAAGGCAGATAGATACTTTCCTAAATACGTAGGTATGTATGTAAATAAATTCTTTACCTAGTTTGTGTCTGTCTGGCTGTGCCGTGGGATAGATTGTTAGGTAGACCTACATACATAATAATAGTTTCCTCCTGTACTTGTGGTCTCTTTTGTTTTTGCAACATTCGTACAAATATACCATGCAAGAAAATTGTTCCCATTCATTATTAAGATATCCGGGTACATTTGTACGTCATGCTCTTCATGTTTGGCGCGTGCTAAACTTTACCGCCCGTACATCTACTTCTCAGGCAATGTTTTCATGTCAGTCTTAAACTCATGAATATTTTTGAATTCATTTTATTTGCATCACGTAAATAAATTTTTTTTAGATTTGTAATTTGTAAATAAGAGTTTTAGATATATGGTACCGAAGTTCGACGCTCTAGTAGATTCCTAGACTGTTAGTTGTTTATCACGTGGTGCATACGTACCTACCTGGTTATACAAATAGTATCGCGGCAGTAATCAACGCACAAGACGGCGTAACCAAGTCACGAGTCGCGTGCAATCTTGGAAGCAAGACCATGGACTATGTCCAGCAACAGAGTAAATGCCTAGAGACAAAAACCACAAAAGATGTAATAAAGCACTTGGGCTTACTCCACACTAGACACAAATCTCACATTTGATCAAACTAATAATAAACTGGGGAAGACCAAAGGCAGGTAGACGAGAACTTATGACAGTCACGCAGTATAGTCTTTTGTAAGGCTGTGTGATCTAGACTGATGCGCTTTACCAAGAAACTACCAGTATCGTGTAAATGAAAATGTTCAGATTTGTAATTTGTGAACGTGAGTTTTAGAAATACATATTTTTGATGCCAAAGTTCAGAATTATAAGTCATGTAGCGGAGATCCTACCAAACAGTATCAGAACCAGCCGTTCTGGTAGTTGCGGGAGTAAATAAGGAGCCAAGATCTAGCTTCTCGCAACCATTCATGTTGTGCGTGTAACATTTATCGCACGAATGGAAGAGACCTGAAGGGTTGTCATTCCCCGACGAAAGGTGATGCCGCGTAAAATCTTCAGTGGATATGGCTGGGGCTTGAACCCACGCAACTCGCACAGCAGTCCAACGCACTAACCTCGGAACCAATTTTTACTTAAATTGTTAAATTCTGAGATATAAATATATATAGTCTACTTCTCTTGATTCCCATTATTCTAACCATTACAATTTTCCATTTACACTCACCTCCAGTTAAAATATTTAATCCCGCTGACGTCACTGGGGGTGTCGGTTTCGACAATATCGTATCAATTCCCGGAGGTTCGTCATTACCCGGGGAGAGGTGGTGCCATGAAAAATGTTCGCTGGATATGGCTGGGGCAGGAGTAATCCCCATTAATCTCCTAGTTCCAGAAAAAAAGTATGTACATATATCTTCGAAAGAAAAGTATAATTTGGGACGAAAGTGACAACAACGGAAGCCAAAAAGATCACCACTCAACACTGGCAAGAACGCTGAAGCAGAGAAACTGAGAGAAGACGGATTGCAAGGCTTATAGGAAACATCGCTAACTAGATGCGGCGAAGTGAATTTTAACTTTAAACAATTGCTTCCCAAACTTATCTGTTTCAACGACTATCTTTCTAGGATGGAAAAAATAGCGAGGTTAGTATGCCAGAATGGCAACAGTACTCAACAAAACGCCAAACACGCGTTCTTCAAATGCACCCGATATGTACATAGATGCACGAATGAGGAAAACTGGATAATTGTTTCTACAGCTAAGAAGTACTGATAACGAAGAGAGAACAGGGTATAAATTCATTGGATTAAGCCCCATAGAGGCAAAGAAAAGTGCCACCACACTGAAGTAAAAAAAGAAGCAGTTTCGGGCTTGAATTTCCTGAAAAGAGAGAGGATATGTCGGTCAAAATCCGACACACCAAGGAAACAAGGCCACCCGTGAAGGCGCATCAAGCATTCCCTCTTCACAAAAATATTACTACATACATATGCTTGTGCCTATGGTAATTAGGAACATTTTACAAATTACCTACCTACCTTCATACGCACGCTCAAAGAGTTGACCAACAGTTCCCTTGATGTTAACAGATTCAATTTACATATTTTTAACCTTAAGCTCTTGCTTGTGAAAAATAAATGCGCATACTTATAATTTTTGCATTTGTCACGTTACGAAGCCGTATTTTATTAGATCCAATCTCATGGGACCATACATATTAAAAAAAAAAATTAAGCAATCAAATTTCGCATTAATGGTTGTTTGTGAAACCTTTAAGCAATTCAAATCTTCAGTTTTAATTAGTCAGAATATTTCACGAAATTTATAATTATTGTTCTAAGAAAAATATTAAGGGACTATGCCAAATTCCATTCCAACACACATGTACATAATACTGCTTACAACAAATCTTCAGGCTTTTGTAAGTATGTATGTATCATAATTTTTCATGAAAGGCTAGTAGCGAAAGTCAGAATCCATTTGATAGAGTAACCCATTAAATTCACAAACTTTAAGGTGAAAGCATTTTCACTTTTATTTGTGCATAGAGAACAAAGATTGTTCATACCCGTATTCACACAATGAGAGATGCGAAACGGAACAAGTAATTGGTTTTTTCCAATTGCTCAGGCAAATTGACAAGACGGTGCTTTGTTATTTCCATAAGTACTCGTATACGACGAGTATAGTACAGGTCCAAGTAGAGAACATTTTTATAATTGAAGCATGTAAAGACTGTTGTTGATTTTTAAGGTTTAACATCTAAAGTGGTTCCTACTAGTACAGATTAAAACAAACCATTTTTTTTTTTTTGTCAACAAATTTAGCACCACAAAAAAGAACTAAACTAAGCTTATCTACCAATGCAAAGCACAATTATGTAATGACAATTATAAGTCCGTGAAGGCAATTTAAATTTACTATGGTAAAATGCCATCAAATGCGGTTTTTTCCCTTATCATTGGTCATTTTGGTAATTAATTGTTCAACAATATGTAAATATAGGTATAAGTATGTATGGTGTATGTGCATACATAATTACTTTATAATTTTGCATGGAATCTGCCACACAACCGACCTTCGGTGGTTTGATTGCACCACTATGACTACATAAATGGAGAAAAATATACAGTGGTTCCGAAGGGTTATAAAACCTAAAGTTCAGCGTAATTATAATTGATTTTACAAGTCATCGCAAATAAACGAAATCTAAAGTAAGCCTTCGGTCTCCATAATGGTTTCGAAAATGTTGCGTGTCTTCAGATTTTTTTCCAAACACCGATTAGGCTAACATCCATACGTCCATACTTCCATACTTAATATTATAAATGCGAAAGTGTCTGCTAAAAGTGTCACGGCTAAACCACTAAACCGATTTCGATGAAATTTGGTACGGAGATAGCTTAAGCATAGGAAATGAACATAGGCTAAACATTTTCAAAAACGTCCCACTGCTACGTCCATTTTTCGAAAAACGCCCTTTTTGAGTAATTTAACAAGGAACTCGAAAAACTTACTTACGAAGCAAACGTGTAGATATTCATTTACTCTACAAATAATCCTTACATTATGTAAAGCCATGCCCACTTTCTAAGGGCAATTTCCTTAAAATAACTGTTTTTTTGTCGATTTCCATTGAATACCAGTTCTTACGAACACTGACTCATCATCGGCCAGCTCAAACCTTTTGATCAAGAAAGCTGAAAGTTTGCACAAACGTTTCCTTGATGATGTATACAAGGGATAAGAAAGGCGATTTCGAAATTCGGCTTCTACAGTGTGTTACAAGGTGTTCAAGTTTGTATAAAAAAAATTTAAATTGGATTTTGGAATTTAAATTTGTTTGTAAGAAATCATATACACATGTATCTATGTCATATGTTTATTCTTGACCAATTTGTTGTGGGCCACAACTAGGGAAGAAAGAAATACTGCTGTTGCTTCCTCATGTACTGCAGCTACCTTCATTAAAAAAGACATGGCGGATTACTCTACCTTCTTAAAGCTTCTCAACATAAGTCATTCTGAGACTACACTTTATATCACATCAAAGCAGAATGACTTGGATCAGGTGCTTCGGGAAGTCAAAGTTATAGTATGGGATGAGTGTACCATGGGTCGTAGAAAGGTACCTATTGAGGATGGTATTAGGACTCTTCAACAGTGCTTTTCGGTGGTGGCTTCAGACAGATCAAGCAGCCTGTTGTCCCACGGCGGATACGACAAATGAAGTGAGCCTGTCTTAAGTCATCCATCTGATAGCCTTCTATCAAAGTCCTGTACTTGAGAGTTAACATGCATTTATGTCCATCTTCAACATGACTTGAGGGCAGAGGTGTTTTCTAACTTATTTCTTGACATTGGTGATGAAAGAGAAGGAAAGAATAAATATACCAGGTAACCC
This sequence comes from Matsumyia berberina, assembly GCA_917880715.2. NCBI lineage: Eukaryota > Metazoa > Arthropoda > Insecta > Diptera > Syrphidae > Matsumyia > Matsumyia berberina. The sequence goes on from OU862870.1 coordinate 66,823,866, forward strand.
TTGCGAGATATGATTAGTTTGACTGGCAGAATATAATGTACCTAAACTTTCATTAGTTTGGAGTTCATGGCTAAGCTATTTCAGAGCTTTTTTCACTCAAATAAACATCTCAGCCAACAGCATCAACAATTTTCTGCTGGAGATGTTGCCAACTGAGAATATAAAGTATAAATCTCTGGATTCCGAAATGAAACTCGGGGATGCTATATATTAATTAACCTGTAGAGTTATTGGACACTTTCGATCCACCAGAAAACCCACACCACATCTTCAACTTCAAAGTTGTTGCCCAATCTAAACTTTCTAAAACTCTGCAGGTGAAGACTTGAAGACTCTGATCGCATCAGTCTACCACTTTGAGTTCAAACGTCTGCAATTTTCTCTTCAGGTTTGATACGCGATGAACATCAACGATGAACATGGACAGAGTTTGAAAGCGGGTAATGTTGATTTGAGGAGTGACGGTTTCTCCCATATCGAGCTCAGAGCCAATTCACCTGACAGCCTGGTCATCCTCGAGCCAGAAAGAAAAACCAGAAATGATGTTCACAGGGACGCTTTAAAGAATTAATATGAGGAATTGAGAGTCTATACTTACTCACCAATATCTTGAAACCTGGAGAAAGATATAGGGAATAATGAGACGTCTTCCACGCGGGCGTAGTCGCGGGTATCAGCTAGTTTTGTTATAAATCTCCTGTTCTTTCAATCGTAGACAGTAAAAAGACATTCTTAAACATTTTTAAACACAATCCTTTAACGTAGTTGAAAAAGCGCTTGAAGCACTAAAGTTTTTTTCTTTAAAAAAAAATCGGTCGACTGCGAAAGTTGATGTCGACTCCAATTCTTTTGCGAAGACATAACACCGGCAGTAGATCGTCATGACTTGAAGAATTGATTGTGCTGATGAGGTTATGACATCAGGAGAAAAGATTACCGTAGATGATGTCAATGAAAAACTCCACAAATGTCCCTAATCTGGACACTACCCTCGGACGCCATTGAATCCTAATACTACCTAAGTTTCGAACCACTGCACCACGCTCGTAAAAACATCACAACCCTTTGAGGCGCGAATGGATTATACAGAAAAAACTATGCGGAAATTATTCAACAAATTCAAAAGCAAAAATCTACTCTGTGGGCCTTTATTATTAAATGGCTAAATATGTATGTATGTATGTATGTATCTGTTTGTCAAAAACCATATAAAAACAAAGAGATTCTGAGAAGCTTGAGGTCGTGTAATACTTTCAAACATTTTCAATTATTTTTTTTTTGCACTATTTTGTTGTTATAGGTGCATACATATGTATGTGTAGCTGAGTTCATATTTATGGAGAGGAATTCCTACTAAATATTTGCCAACGGAACTGATACAATTATTTTTAACCCTGAGGAAGTAGAGAGGTTTAATATTCAAATTATATTTTTATGTCTCAGGTTTATTCAATTAATTTTTATGTTAATTCCGTCGGGTTATTTTTCATAGACAGTGCAGTTGGAAAGAGATGTAGCATACCCATTCAATTCTTCTTTGTTATAATGTTGTGTAGCTACCTGTACCCATACCCGTGTACGAGCGTAATATTTTATTAAACCGGTTTTTGTTGATCTCACAACTGCAAAACTTGCAAAGCAGAAGAGATGACTCATTCATAAATTCATTACGAACTTAACACTAAATTAGGACACCCAACTTTGGGTTATTTCGTCAATGCTGGATGTGAAACTCTGTTCAACCAACTTCGCATTAACGTCAATACCAACACCTGTTATAGAGGGTAAACAAAAGGTAATCAACTTTTTTTTTTGTTAGACAATGACTTCTACAACAAATGAAATGTTAATATACCGAAGTTTAGTGCACTGCCTTAATCCTTGAAAAGAGCTTTGAATTGATGTTCTATATTTACACAATATAGATTCATAGTTTGTGAAATTTGCTTAAAAACATTTTGTAGTGTTGGTTTTTTGATATCTACTTCTCCATGTAGTGGGAGCTGTACTTGTTACAATTAACTATTCAAATCGATATTGTCATGGAATTCCGGTAGCGTTTTTACCAGAAGGTCATAAAATTACCTTTTAATCGATAAAGAACATTTGTTCAAGTAAGAACCAAAAAACCATGCCATGACTACCGCTTGACTTGGTGCAAGTTGAGTTCATTTGTTATACCAAAAGCAAATGAATACATATGTACATGCATAGGCATACATATGTAAGTATGGATGTGCAAATTACTTTGCAGATGGGAAAGTTATTGTGTCCCCTAGTTTTTTTCGTTCGATCGTTTGCCGGATGCATCAACTTGTGGCTTGCCACCGGACAGATAGCAGAAGCATTCAAATTGCTGTTTTTTCTCTGTGTACCAAATACATATGTACTTATTTCTCTATTCTGTTTTGTGTCGAGACGGTGTTAATTATTTAGCTTCTTAGTGAAGCTTATGGGAAGCAATCAAAAAAAAATATGATAAGGGTTTATACATAATATCTGTGTATATAGCTAGATATGTATATGTGTATTAGTTATTTTAGCTAAGATATTTAAGAAAGAAAAAACAAACCTGAATTTGCTGAAACCAAAGAAACACCTCAGGGAGGGGTTATCTCTCCTCTTCTATCGCTTATGGTTATTAATATCCTGTCAAGACTTGACAAAGACAAAGTCAAGGTAGCCGCGTATGCGGATGACGTGGTAATCTTAGTGTCGGGAAGGTTCGCTTCGGTTCTCAGTGTAATCATGGATCATGGGTCACTAGTTGTGGACTCAGTGTCAACCCAGACAAAACTGAACTGATGCTTTTTACACAGAATACCAGAATACCGGCCTTCACGCCTCCGCGGTTTACTAACCAACTACTTTTTTTTATCTCCCAGTTGTACTCGATTCAAAACTCAACTGAAAGCTTCCCCCTCCTCCCCTCCGACAAAACCAAAACTGAGTTTTCGGCAAAAAGTTTCCAAAAACTCTATGAACCATTTCCATCGAATATTGCCTTGGTTTCGCTTGACGCTTCAATCATTTTGCCACTATTTGTGAATTTTTTGTGTAGGCTAAAGACCTTGGTTTTGATAACCTTTGGTACATTGCTCATATTATTGTAAAAAAAAATGTATTCAGATATTTTCTGGGTACCAATATCCAAGTAGCTGTTCTTGAAACCGATTCTCTCAATTATTCTGCGAAATGTGCTGGATGTATCAAAAGGTGCGTTTGCCTTATCATTGCGAGACAGTTTGGCGAAAACTGCTGAAAACTCGAGTTTACGACGACTAAAAGATGTATGGGAAATCTTCGGTTTTGGATGTAGATCTCGTGAGTTTTCGCGAAAACTCAGTTTTTGATTCGGTGAGAATAGGGCTTGCAGAGCAACGAGTGAAAAAAGCCATGTAGCCTTTTATGCCTACAGTAACACCTTTGGTAAGGAGTAGGGACTTCGACCGACATCAGGTGGCGCGGGCTACGGAATTTTGTCGTTTTAATGTTGCCGAACTACTAAAACATACGATCTACACAATAGGACCCGCACGAACATTGCAAGGATCGTGACAATCAATACAGGTCACTAGCCTATAGGAATAAATGCATCCGATTTAGGCATCTCATTCAATGCACATTGCAATCGCAGCTGCAACGATGAGAGTGAGGAGAAAACAGTGTTTTCATCTCCTCTGCGGTTGTTCGGCTGTAAGCAGGGTCAGATATCGTACACTAGCCAAAGCCTTTTTCGACATCCTTAGTGAAATCTCGGATAAAAAGACTTGATCAGTTTCCTTCATACCACAGGATGGATGTTAGGACCTCCGTCCCCTTCTCTTAGGAGGATTAAGGCCACGTGAGTTGTGGTTTTAAAACGGTGCTAAAGCGCTTCAGCATGAGAATTGCTGAAGTTGCCACTTCTTCCTACCTAATGAAGGAAGCGACGTCATTTGTTTTCTAGACGAGTTGTGACTGGTGAATGTAATACCGGTAGTACGGAACAATCTTCGCTTCAAGTTCTATTCGCCAAGCTTTATGACAAAAGCAATTGCTTGACCTTCAAACGAAGAGTGTATCTTCTTTCGTTTGGACACGTATTAGTGTATCAAGTATTTATATACCTACGAAATATTGCAGTAGACTATTTATTTCGGTCGGAAGCAAAACTCGGAAGTGTTTGGCCCAATTGTACTCGTACGTTGCTTAAAACACTGAGTTTCCTTCTTTGTGCGCAAACCTGCCCAAAATTAATTACATTTGGAAACATGTGTACTATTTACTTATGCATGGAAAAAAAAAGCTGAAAAGTACGAACTGCGAAACACTCGGTGCTGCACCCGGCGAAAGGTGCCAAACCAAGCAAAAATTAAAGAAAACCTTTTATTTTTCATTGCGAACTGTTAGAGTATGATTGTGCTTAGTATGTGTTCGATAACTTTCACAATTGAATAAATATAGCCGGCTAATAGAGCGTTATGAAATGGACTGCACGAAAAATTAACTTCGGAAAAAATGTATGCATACACATGTACATATGCATGTTTGTATGTGCAAACGAAACCGCCAAAAAACAATTACAACACGGACATTAGAGTTGCAACGAACACCAAGTGAGTATTACCAAGAGGCTGGCCACAAGCCATTTGTTCGAATTGACTAATTGTCTGTCGTTATTTTCAGTTACGGTCATGAATTCCAAGTTGAGAAACTAACTAAATTTCGTTGTTTATATTAGGCAATGGTTAATCAGCGTGTGGGATAAAAACAACACATGTCTGTCCGATAAGACAGAAGGAAAATGTGGGCGAAATTGTAAAACTTGTACTCATTTTTTTTTTTGGGATAAAATATATGTATAAATGGCACTTGTCTATGACAACCAGTGCAATTAATTTCTTATCACAGTTCTGTTCTCTGAATATACCATGAATCATTGCAATTATCTTATCTTTCATGAAGTATATGTACATATGTATGTATGTCAATTGGAAACGTGTTTTTGCGATAAAGAAAACTTCTTTGTAGGTACAGTTGCTCCCATAAATAGAGTAATAAAATCGAATTCTGATTAAAAACAAAAAAAAAAAAGTTTTGGGTCAAAAAATATATGTAAATCCTATTTAACCCAATTTTATATGAACATAAGTTAAGTATTTTTGCAAAAAGTATTAATACCCTATTAATAGGGCAGTGAAGGACTGCCGCGTGTCTCGAAACGAGATCGCAAGTCAGTACAACGTCACACTCTGTTGGGATCCTGGTCACTGCGGCATTCAAGGGAACTGTGCGGCTGGCGAATTAGGTAGACTAGGCTCCCAATGTACAGACGGCAAGAAGGTCGACCATGTTAAAGAGCCTATAACGTTTGTTAAATACCTGACTCACATCGACGCAAATCGTAGATGGCAACACCTCGATTATTGCAATAATGCCAGGCTGATCTGGCCTGTCCTGAATCTCAAAAGATCAAAAGCATTAACACAACTTATAAGGGACCAATTTTCAAAACTGATCAACGTCCTCACGGGGCACTGCATCCTAGGCAGGCATACTCAACGCCTGGGTATAGCATGTAACGATTTCTGCAGGAGCTACAGAGAAGAGGGAAAGGCGTCAACTGCACACTTCCTCTGCACGTATCCCGCACCTGGCCCATATTAGGAAAGCCAGTCTAGCCCGATACTTCTTAAACGATCTAAATGATCTGAACACCGCCAGCACGACCGACCTCAACCGCTACGTTAGGAAATCTGAACGGTTTCAGGAGTAAGCAGGGTCATACCCCAGTACTAATTGATATCACAGTGGACCTACTTTCTGGTCTAAGTGTACCTCTTTGGATGACTTAACTAACTAACCCTATTAAATAATTTTTTTGTTTAAAAGGCCGGTTTAACGAATTTATATTCGAACGATTCTTTTACTTTTTTGTCAGACATAAGTTTGGCCAGGACTATGTTTAACTCGAAACATTGATTTATTCATCCAAAATACTTTTTTGCTCAAAACTCGATGAACTTTGGAACGTTATCTATGTAGAACAGCATTCTTTTCACTGCATTTTGGAAACTACGCGCAACACCTTCATATTGGCCATCTTCGTGTAATCTGCGAAGAATAGTTTAGATCGATAGAGGAGTTTGGCCCTTGTTTTTATAATGGCTCTTGTTTTTGGAGAGATCAGCATTGAAAATTGATTTCATATTCTTATTTTGTCGTTCTGAAGAAATTCTGGTTTTAAATGCTTTAATGACGCTGAAAATTGATGTCAGTGATTTTTTTTTTAAATATTTGAGCAATATCTCGAATGGTTTTGCCTTTTTGATTAGACTTTATAATTACTCCTTCCTTCCTCAAAGGTCAAGCACATACTTCTGAAACTGAGTTCAGAGGAGAAAATAGAATAAAATTACCCCTTGATACCATGCCTTGATACAATCTTCTGATTAAAAAAAACGTTACCTAAAATTAGATTCCTTAAACTCCGCCAAATCAATCCCGATGTCATAGATAATTATAATGTTTGAATTTTTAAACAAAAATGGTAACAAAAAATGTTAAGCTAAGTTTTTTTTTTAGATTATTATTATCTATTTGTAATCTCTCTGCTTTGCACTGCTTTATAAGAAATGTATCTTAATGTGTAAGCTATAACCGAACTAATAAAATGTAAATGTAAATGGTAGCATCTGTATATAGGTTAGGTTAGGAAGATGGGTTGGCGACTGGAGAGAAAACCTCCTGCGCCACACTCATTTCAGTAGAGACACAGTACGATGCCAAAGGTACCCTTTGCTCGTGGAGCAATCACCAAAGCACTCTCATATTGCCTCACGGTTTCGAACCACCTTGAAGCCTTAATGAGCCTACAGATGTACTCGATATGTACGTCACTTAGTTCTTCAATTTCCTGGAAGACGTGTCTTCCAAAGGATTTATGTCTGAAATGGCGGAGGCCTGGGCAGTGGCAGAATACGTGGGTTCTGTCCTCATTAACTTCGTCGTCTCCGCACCCTCTGCAAATATCATTCTCACTTACCCTTTACTTTTTCATGTGATACCGTAGAATATTATGACCTGTAATTACTCCTACAAGGATGGAGAGGGTTTTGCTGTCCTCCTACATGAGAGTATTAGTTTTAGCACCGCTGTACCTTGGCCATTATGGCCGACACTGTGACCTAGAAAAATCTATTGTCTCATCAGTATAACTAACCTAATATTCGTACTACCTCCGTTATGAAGGTGAGGGTGTCATTAATAGCCGAGTTCTTAAACTCCGCTAACGAACAGAATTCCCTATATAAGATCCTTCTTCGTAGCCAGTGTAGGTATCTTGGCCATAGTTTTGTTGTTATTTTAAAGGAGTCTAAAAAGCTACATCCCTTATTCACTTCCGGTAGTGGCAGCCCCCGTTCAAACAGGGACACACCTAGATCAGATTGGTCCATTGTGATACCACGATAAATACCGGCTTACCAGCACCAGAGACCAAGAGAATAACGTCGAGTGCGCTGCGATAAGTGACCGTATCGGTAGTAACTCTATGTATTGAACCACTTTGACCTGGAGATAAAGTTTCTTATCCTGTGGATGTCGAGTTCGGTTAGATCGTTTAGATCATCATGGAAGTATTCCCCGAGGGGTTTCCTTCTGCTGCAAGGACAGGACATGTGTACAGTAGGTGGGTAATGGTTTCCTCCTGAAGTTATACCATCTATTGTTTGCCAATTGCCAAACGGTTCGATAGAGGCAGAAGGTTCTCCCAGGTTATCGGGAAAATGCCGTCTTGCACCTTCGTTTGCCAGCTTGTCCGCCCTGCAGTTGCCTGGAACATCCCTATGTCGTGGGACCCAGCACAAGGTAACGTCGCATCTGTCTGGAATCTCGTTAAGAGATCTGCGACATCGGCTTACCAACCTTGATCGTTATGTCGGTGACTCCAAAGCTCTAATAGCTGTCTGACTGTATATGTATTGTAGAATAGAGCTATTATCTATCGAGTTAATTGAAAGCCAAGCCGCAGCTTCCGAGTTCTGTATCTGGCGTTAAAGTCAATATGAGGGACAATAAAGTCCGTTTTACTAGGGATAGTATTGTTGCCATTCAGGATACTAAAGTGGCCCGTTGTTCGTGCTGACCAGTTGGGACGATTTTCTGAGCCGAAATGCCGCTCTGGCTACCATTAGCTTCCCGAAGATATCGACAGGTAACAGGTGAAGCATTGCCCCTAGTGCAGCCGTAGGGTTAGCGCAGTTCTTAGGCAGAGTATATTATGCAGATGCATGACTCGCACAGCAGTCCTACGCACTAAACACTAAGCCACGGCGACCGCGGTTGCTAGACTGCCCATATATTTACTTAGAATCGTGCTTGACTTTTCAGGGCACTTCCAGCCACAGATTCCTCTATACAGGTCTAGTGGAACCAGGTTGATATTAGCCTCTAGTCCTGCTGTTGGACTAAGCTTTAGCCTTTCATAGTTCTTTCGTTACTTGTTCTCGGTAACGTTCTATTCACCACCAATCTCTCTGTCCCAAATGCAAAATATATATACCCACATACATATGTATGTATATCTAAAGCTTCAACGAACATCAGTTTTTTTTAACTTGCATTGTTATGACATCATACATACATAGTATAAAGAGAAACAATAATTAAAATTCACATCATCCCTACATTATAGTCGCAATTTCGTCAAATCCATTCGCATAAAGTATACAAATTTTCATAATCGTTTTAAGTTGGTCTCTCGAAGCGGCCTAGTGTTCATTGCCAATTCAACGAAACGCTAAAGATATCTGACTCTCCACCATGGACCACATTTTATGCATCATGCGATACCGTATTGAGAGGTGTTGCAAATTTCTTCTTTCCAGATTGATGGAGCAACTAATGCTCTTCATGGACTTCATGAGCATTATGCAATATAAAGATAAAGGCAATGAAGCTACCTCCTCTCTTAAAATACAAAAATTGTCGCACTATAAAGAGTTTTTCGCTTATTGTGTAATCATTTAAGGTTACACATGTACGTATCTATATACACAGTTACTTTTAGATGCATTACACCTCTTATAGGTGTTGCTGGCTTCTGCGGCGAATAATGTTTTTAATTATCTCTTCATTATAAAATTTAAACCGTCTTTATATGAATAGTATGGTGGCGCTGCTGTTTCCCGGCCAGAGAAAGTGTGTCTTAAAATAATAGTTTTTTTGTTTTCGCTTTTTTTAGACAGCGAACATGTTTTCTTTATTCACACGCTGAAGCGTTTGGCATGATTAACCGATCTAACAAATAAAAAGACCCCAACAGCTATTGTTGAATTATTATTCAGTTGTGTTGATTTTTGTATTGTTGATAGAGGAAAAATACATATACTGCAACTGGAATTTGTTTGTCTATACTGATCTTTGCGAAAGTATAAACAAAATCCAATACATACATAAGCGTGTGTATATAAATATAATATAATTTTCTTACTTTGCATTTTAATGATAATTTAACGAATTACTTTCAGAAACTGGAACAGGAAAAACATGTCCTGCGGCAAAAGTTAGCTATTGCAGAGGAAGAGAGCGACCAGCGCGTCTTGGAACTACAATCGGACTTGAACGAACTTAAGGACAAATTGCAAGCACAAGTATGTCTATCTTACTCCGTAGGCTGTAATACATTTTTAACACATGTTTATTGCTTGTCACAGGATAATGCAATTCGGCAGGCTGAAAAGGAGAAGACAATTCTCATTGATGAATTGTCGAACCAAAACTCTCGTTTAACTGAGCAAATCCAAGAGGCCCATTCAACAGAAGCAAAACTTATAGCACAAATTCAACAACTTAAAAATCAGTACAATTACAGGAACACTAGCCTGCAGGTAAAGGTCAACCGAAATCCCAAATAATAAAGACAGAGATTTAATATAAGCTTTACTTATTAAAGGAACATGTAAACAGTTTGGAATCCATTAAGAGCGAATTGAATTTGACGACTGAGAAGCGAATGGATTTGGAAAGACGACTTCAGTTTGTGCAGGAGGAGAAGGAATCAATCACTTCTGCTTTGGAAGAGGCTTCAGATAGGATACATATGCTTGAGCGGCATGCTAGAGAGCAGGAAACTAAACTCGAAGTGAGTTAATACATAAACTCTTTTAATGCACAATTTGATAGCATTTTTATATTTGCTTTTCAGACAACCCTACAAGCCCTCGAGAGATCACAGCGGGAAAATAATGTATTAACCGAACGACTCGGCACCGATGGCATTTCGAGCAGTTCAAACAGTTCCCACGGCAAAAAGTCCCTACAGTTTGAAATGGAATGTGATGACGATATGAACGATTCAAGCTACTCGGAAAAGCCAAATCAAATGTGGATTGAAGCACGTTCTGTGTTTATTCAGTTAAAATCACTGGTCGATTCATTGAAAATAAGTGACGATGAAGATTCAGGTAACAATATAATTTGCATGGACCGTAGCCGGTGCTAATTTAGTAAAAATTGTTAGGCCTAAATTCAGACATATCACTGGAATCAATGGACACGACAATGTCAACATTTAAATCCGAAGGGGAAATTGATTTTCGTCAAGGAATGCTCTCAGCTATTACCGACGAACTAACGAGACGTCTGCTTAATTTAGATGCCGGAAACTTTAAAAAAATGCTCGATCAAACGAGAAACATCGTACTAGAGCAAGAGGACGAAATCAAAAAAAGTCAAAATATTATCAAAGATCTCGAGTCTAAGGTATAATCGAATTCTCAATCAAATTAACTAATGAAAATGTGTTTGATTTGTATTTAGCTTACTGTTGCCGATGTCGAGCTAACGAATGTTAAAGAAGAAAGGGACCAAGCACGTGGAGATCTCACAGAAGGAGGCGACCGCGACGAATTACTTGCAAAAGCACAAAAAGATCGCGATGCAGCGAATACCAAGAGAACGAAAGCTGAAATCGATTTGGCTAAGGCAAGAGTTGATCTGATGCAGGCTAACAGTCAGCTCTTAGAGGCAATCCAACAGAAAGTAGAACTTTCTCAACAACTGGAACAGTGGCAAGTGAGTAATAATAGAATGTGCTGATCAATTCAAAGCATTTATGTGCTCTCCTTGCTCCTTTTATCTTAAGATGGACATGCAGGAACTGATAGACGAACAAATGAAGTGCAAATTACGTTCAAGCAGAAAAGCAAAACAGCAACAGTCTCCAGCATCAGTACCGTTGGCCAAGAGAGTTTCCTCGTACAAGCTTTGGAGTTTGTTTCAACGGTAATTTTCAACGGCCGAAATTCACTTTCAGCATTTAAAACAAAAAGTAAATCACAAATAGCTTTCTTATGTATCTGAGATTTGTATTTTTTTTTTTAATCTTACGCAACATCCGTATTTGTATCTCTTTTAAATAAATCTTATTTACATAGATAAAAACTAAAATTAGATAAAAAAAATATATGTATTACGTGTAATTATTTATGACAAAAATGACAAGAATCAAAAAAAAAAAAAAAAAACGAAAAGAAACGTGTAAGCCTAGTTGTATAAGTTCTTTCACAACTTGCCTTATGAAGAGAGATCAATATATTTAACTGTAAAACAATTTAAAATTGAATAAATATATATTAAACAACGAATTGAATGCACCGGGTCTACCTTTCTTTTCAAAGCGCATTAAGGAAACTAATTAACACGGACAAACATTCATCGTCAGTTGAAAGCCCTCAAAATGTATTAGAAACCTAAAGATGCACAGAAAGCACATATATAGGTCGCGTTCAATATTCCGGGCAAGTGGATTTGTTTAACATATTTACGAGTTTTGATTGGTTGACAGCCTGAAAAAGGACTAAGGATTTAGTCAATTGTTGTTGTTTGACTGCAAATAAATCCATTTGCCTAGAATATTGAACGCGCCCATACAGTATGCAAAACTTATATTCGTACACCCAAGTTGAGTTTCTGCCTCGTCTTCTAATGCATAATTAAAAATAAAAATCAAGAACAAAAAAATAACTCTTGCAATGATTACTTACTTACTTAGGTGGCGCTACAGTTCGGGGTGAACCTGGGCCTCAACCAACAAGCCTCTCCAGTTAGCCCGGTCCTTAGCTAACTGCCTCCAGTTGCGCACGCCAAGTTGGTTGAGGTCCCCTTCTACTTGTGCGCGCCACCTTAGGCGAGGTCTTCCTCTACTGCGTTGTCCCTCCGGGTTGGATTCGAAGACTCTACGTGCCGGAGCGGTGGTGTCCATTCGCTCTACATGCCCCAGCCATCTTAGCCGATGGATACGTATCTTCTTGACCAGGGCGATGTCGCTGTACAGCTCGTATAGTTCGTGGTTAAATCTTCTCCTCCAAAGCCCGTCAACGCATACGGGACCGAATATCTTCCGAAGAATTTTTCGCTCGAAGCAACCAAGGATATTTTCATCCGCTTTCGACAGTGTCCATGCTTCAGCGCCATAAAGCAGGACTGGGATGATTAAGGTCTTATACAGAGTCTCCTTAGTTCTTCGGGATAGGGCCTTACTACTCAATTGCCTTCTTAGCCCGAAGAAACAGCGATTGGCAAGAGTTATTCTTCGTTTGATTTCCGACGTGGTGTCATTATCGGAGGTAATAGCAGAGCCAAGGTAGACAAAGTCCCTTACTACCTCGAAGTTATAGCTATCAACTGTGACGTTCTGTCCAATTCGTCGGTGTTGGGTGTCCCTTCTTGTTGACAGCAAATACTTAGTTTTGCCCTCGTTTACCGTTAAACCCATTTTTGCCGCTTCTGTCTCTATACTCGCGAAAGCACCGGTGACAGCTCGATGCGTTCTGCCTATAATGTCAATATCGTCAGCGTACGCAAGCAGTTGAACAGATTTATGAAAGATTGTGCCTCCGGTGTTGGCTTGAGAGTTTCGCACAATTCGTTCAAGTATGATGTTGAAAAAGTCACATGACAGCGCGTCTCCTTGTCTAAAACCTTTTTGGACATCAAAAGCTTCGGTAAGATCGTTACCGATCTTGATGGAGCAGCGAGAATTCTCCATCGTCATCCTGCACAGACGGACGAGTTTAGCAGGGATGCCAAAACTAGACATGGCTCTATACAGCTCGTCTCTATAACTGCTGTCATAGGCGGCCTTAAAATCGATGAAGAGGTGGTGGGTATCGGTTTGGACTTCTTGGGTTTTTTCCAGGATCTGCCGAAGTGTGAAAATTTGGTCAATTGTGGACTTTCCTGGCCTAAAACCGCACTGATAGGGGCCAATCAGGTTGTTGACAAAAGGTTTCAGGCGTTCACACAGTATGGCAGCTAGAATCTTGTACGCGATGTTGAGGAGGCTGATACCCCTGTAGTTGGCGCAGTTGAGGGGGTCTCCTTTTTTGTGGATCGGGCAGACGATGCTGAGATTCCATTCATCGGGCATACACTCATCTGACCAAATCTTAGAAATGAGTTGGTGTACGCTCTCTACCAGGTCATTTCCAGCTGCTTTAAATACCTCGGCCGGAAGGCCGTCGGGTCCAGCAGCCTTGTTGGATTTTAGCTTAGATATTACTTTCCGCACTTCGTTTTGGTCAGGTGGACGGAAATTTTGGCTATCATCGTCTAGGTTGAATGGTCCGTTCTGCCTGACAGCGGGATGTTGGCCTTCGTCGCCGTTATACAGTCTGCAGAAATAGTTTTGCCAAATTCTCAGCACCGACTGTGACTCTACTACGAGGTTTCCTTCTTCATCTCTACAGATTTCCGTACGGGTTCTGCTTCTGCAGTCTCTTGCGATTGCAGCCGTTCGACGTTGTATCTTCTCACAGTGATTCTATTTTGTTGTGGCGCTTGGGATATCCGCATTCGTACCTTGGCTGCAACAAGGTAGTGGTCCGAGTCAATGTTGGCCCCTCGGAACGTTCGGACATCCAGAACACTGGAGGCATGTCTTGCGTCGATCGCAATGTGATCAATTTGATTAACCGTTTGATGATCAGGAGACCGCCATGTCCCCTTGTGAATATTGAGATGAGGAAACCACGTGCTTGCTATAGTGACGTTCCATCCCGCAGCGAAGTCAATTAGCCTAAGTCCGTTTTCGGACGTGGTGTCATGTAGGCTGTTCTTACCAACTGTCCTACCAAAGATGTCCTCCTTTCCTATTTTGGCGTTAAAATCGCCCAGCACGATCTTAACGTCATATCTAGGACACTGCTCATAAGTTTTGTCGAGGAGCTCGTAGAAACGTTCTTTGGTGGCGTCGGCCTTGTCTTCTGTCGGGGCATGAGCGCATAACAGGCTAATGTTGGCAAATTTAGCCTTGATGCGGATTGTCATAAGACGTTCGCTTACGTGTCGGAAGCTTAAGACTTGTTGCCTAAGTCTGCCGCCTACGACAAATCCACATCCGAATAAGCGCTGCTTCTGCTCCCTGTAGCAATCTCCGTAGTAGATGTCACAGTTTTTCATCCTTCTTATGCCCGGTCCATCCCATCGTACTTCCTGGATGGCGGTTAGGTCTGCTTTATAGCAGTCCAGGGCCTCTGCTAGTTGTTCGGCTGCACGTGGCCTGTTAAGGGTGCGAACATTCCACGTGCAGAACCGAAAATCATTGTCCTTATTCCGTTTGCTAGGGTTGTCAACAGTAAAATCATCCGTATCCGAGGCTCGTGGTTGTTTCGGAACAGTCTCTTTTTTCCATGGTGGAGTTGTCACCCCCACGCACAACCCCCAACCTGGAGGGCCAGGTCCTTTGTTGTGCCCCTCGGACAAGAGGAGTCGGGTAGACCGATCCTTATTGGCCTGAAGCTCCGAATAGGTCCGAGTAGCCCAAATAAGGTGTTCACCAAGTAGTCCGACCTAACTGGGACTGTAGACGCCACCGTTGATTCCATCGTGGGAGTTCTTCCGCTGCCGTCCAGATGCAAGGGAGAGTGCCTTAGTGTGAACACCCTCCCCCCCCTCTCTCGTCGGCTACCACCAACAACCTTCCACAGGGGCTTGCACCCTATCTCCAGTTGAGGTACTAGGCACCCAGCGTTCACCTCGTGGAGGTGAGAGTAGGAGTTGGTAGACAGAGGTTAGTTGAGGACGCTTGTGTCCTCTTGAATGCACATAACTACCATTTAACATAAACCTAGGTTTATGGAAACATAGGTTTATTTGCAATGATTAGCAAATTTAAAATAAATGAAACTAATGCTTTTTATTGAATTTTCTTTTAGTTTTCTACAAAACAAGTTTTTCCTCTCAACGGGCGTGGAAATATGAATTTTGCGTACATGTCCACATTTTAGATGGACGACCACGCGTACTAAAAATAATTTTAAATTTAAGGTACCTGACCACCTTATAAATTTCAAAAATCGATTTTTTGTTTTTTACATTTTCTTAATCCTTAATAGTTTTATCCTTATAGTTTTAAAAATCACCTCCAAAATTTTTTTTTCAAAATTCGAATTCTAACTGTGAAATAAGTGAAACTACCTTCTTTCAAATGGCGGACAGATTATCTCCGAATCTACTCGGCCGATTTCGATGAATTTGGTCTTGTTTTCTTCGTTGAGATGTTCTGTATGCCAATTTACACACATTTTGACAAAAAAAAATTATTTATAACATGTTTTTTTTAACAAAGAATAGTGAAAAACAGGGGTATTTTTCAACTATTTTTTCAAACATCCGCCATTTTTTTTTTTGAGATTTTTGGCAAAACGTGGTAAATTGTCACGTAAGGGATCTTTCTTTTGGAGATGGCGTTTTTTGTTTTAGTTTCAGATTTACCTATCTTGAGATAAACTGTCCGCCATGGGACACCATTTTTTTGAGGCCAAGACTTTGGCGCCTCCTGGATAGTTGTTAAAAAATTAAATTAAAAAAAATTCAATTAGTTTTGTATTCTATAAGTTTCAAATAAAACTTTAAAAAAAAATCATTATAATATCTTATACAGGGCCTGAGATTTTTTTTTTGAAAATGTAGTATTTTCTGCCTCCTAAGGTGGTCAGGTACCTTAAAGGCGATATTGGTAGACAGTTGGATTAATCTAAATGTTTGATTGTTGGAAAAGCTTATAAAAACAGAAAATCAGGTACTTACGAGGATAAAAAAGGACTAAACTATATGTTTAAACTTATTTCAAACGCGTTTTAGCTACAGATAAGCCCTAATTGTCCATTTACCAGCGTTTTCCAGCACAACGCTGACATTTACCCATACTGTCTTATTTTGTTGACAAATATGCCACAAAATGGCAGTGTTGAGGAGTTTGTTCAATAACTATGGTATTTTTTAAAATATTTGAATTTAACGGAATCTTTATACGAAATAGCAAATACTATAATACTATTATAATCTACGCGCGCTAAAGGGGTTATGACTCCCCTTAAACGAGAGCACGGGCATTAGGGAAATTAGGGGAGAGACGAAGGAGATACCGATGCACGTTGGCCTTAAATGCCTGCGGGTTGCAGTGACGGGGAAACACAGAACTATGTAGACTGTTCCACATTCGAGTTGTACGGCTTATGAAAGAATCTCTATATTTGACAGTACGCCCGAAATTAAGCTTACGGGTAAACTGATGAGCATTCGAAGCGTGATGCGAATTGCGGGTGAAGAATTGAAGGGGCGGAATGCAACTGGCTATTTCGCTAGAGCACTGTTTATGGAAAAAACGATAAAACAGTGAGAGACAGGAAACATTTCGTCGGTGTTCAAGCGATTTCGAATCGTTCCAACGAAGGTTGTCACTGACACACATACCGAGAATGGAAAGTCTTTCGGTTTCGGCGATGTAGGTACCATTCATGGACAATGGTGGGAAGTTAGATTTTCGATTGAGTGACAGAAGACAGCATTGGGTTTTGGACGCATTCAATTCCACTCTATTCTTTGAATCCCATTTTATTATGCTGTCAAGATCGGAATTTAATGAGCTTAACATACGATGCCGTTCCTCTTCTACGTCCGAAGAGCAGGGACGAGAGTTAGGGAACGAATATGAGAAGCTGAGGGTACTGTCATTAGCGAAGGAATGGATTGGATTAGAAGTTGCAGACAAGAGATCATTTATAAAAATGAGAAAGAGAGTCGGAGACAAAACAGAGCCTTGAGGAACACCAGCATTTATATGGTGAATTTCAGACTTGAAACCGTCCAAAACAACTTGGATTGAACGGTAGGTAGTTTCTTATCCATTGAAGAAGAGATACATCGATGCCATATGCACGCATTTTCGACAAAAGAGCTTGATGCCAAACTCTGTCAAATGGTTTTGAAATATCGAGCGCAACAATCTTACTTTCACCGAAGTGATGGATAGATTGGTTCCATTTCTCAGTGAGATATGCTATCAAATCACCAGTGGACCTGTTGCTACGAAAACCGTACTGCCGGTCATTGAGGAGTTTTCGTGAGTCAAGATACTTCATAAGCTGACGATTTATCAGCGTTTCCATGACCTTGGAAAGAAGGGACGTAAGTGCAATGGGTCGGTAGTTGGAGGGAGAAGAAGATTCGCCTTTTTTAGGGACGGGCTGGACAAATGCAGTTTTCCATCTACTCGGGAAGAGACCAGTAGGAAGTAGGAGTAGGAAAGATGAAAAAGCTTACTGGCTTTGCCAGCGTGGAAGAACATCTCTTCAGAACTATGGGTGGAATACCATCTGGACCAGCGGATTTGTGTATGTTTAGACCTTTAAGTACTCCTGCGACTGTACGAGTGCGAAAGTGGACTTGTTCCATGGAAAAATCGAAGCGAAATTTGCTTCGCATTTGTAATCAAAAGTTAATTTAACCCTCTACTGCTCGTGTTAAGATCCAGCGATAAGATTTTTTTTATTTTTGGTTTTTATTTTTCATTTTTAAGAGTTTAGAAGATTTAAAAAAAAAATTACAAAAATCTGCTTACGTTTAAAAAAACAATCACTTTCGCCATATATGGCCTCTTGAGCAGTAATCAATTTTTCAACCTGAAAAAAATTTCCGAAATATGGCATTTCTGCCAACCAAAAGAAACACAATTTTTGAAATAAAAAAAAATTGTGTTTGTAGTCACTTACAACGTAAGATCAAGCACTGTTTTTTGTTATATTTTTCCACTATGTCTATAGACTGTGCACTATTGAACTTGACTGCAATTTGTTCGCTCTTATGTAGAGATAACAAAAAAAAAATCCCCATGTATAAGTGTCAAGGTGTACAGTGTGCCAGTGTGAATGCAAATCAGCACTGAGGCTATGATATAAACATATATGTATGTAGAAATGCAAATATGTTTAGCTATCAATTTCTCATTTTCAAAGGGTCCTTGATATTAAACTTCGGTACACGATCCTTTTTCGCAAGAATTTTTGAGGATAAATCATCCATGTTGCTGATAATTAAGTTTATGCGTCTTTCTACAACTCCCAGTATGAGTTTGACGTTGTGCACACTAAGTGTCGTTTTTGCACTTAGTACATTTAGAATTGGTGAATTATCACAATGTATTAGGCAGTATACACTTTCAATTCCACTGAGTAGCTTGTTTAGTTGGACTTCGAACAGTTCTTTGGTTGTATTTGCTTTGGAGGCAGACATCTCGATTGCAAGATGCTCCCTTTTTAAATGATCAATGTCTTCAGTCTTCTGTTTGAATTCTTTCTCAGCTTGGTCGGCCTTTTGTTTATCTGCAATCGACAAAGCAATAATGTTTAAACGTTAAATTGATGGCATGTGATGCCCACCTATCTCGTCGCTTAACTGCTGAGTAGTATCATTTAAAACTTCAACTTCATGGCTAAGTTCGTTGACGTAACTGAACAGAGCGAAGTTTTCCTCTTCTTGTCTTTTAAATTGCGCAGTTAAGTTTCCGGTGTCATCCTCTTCGTAGAGCGACTAAATTAAATACATATGCACACACATACATACTGTCATATAAGTTATAGATTCTTACTTTTATCTTCTGTACAATGCTTCTATACTCTGATAATTGCCGCTCGTATTCTTCTGTTTGCTGTTGCTTTTTATCAAACTCTCTCTGCTCCAACTCCGGATTGATCCTTCTTTGTCCTTTGATGTCAAAGAACTGCTGCAATTTTGCATCATGTTCTAGTCGACGTTGCATTTCTCGCATTTCCTGTAAATCGTCATGAGAAACAATAATGCTTCATGAAAATATGTTATTAACCTGGATATGCATAAGTTTATCATTTTCGTTCCGGTCCTTCAGTGCTTGCAGCTTTGTACTCAGCTCTTCACGCTGGTCGAATGCAAGCGTTGATTGATCAATCAACTCCATAATATATTTTTTACCTTCGTTAAATTGTGTTACCATTGACTGCCACATTTCATTAAAGCTTGACCTGGATTAATTATTTGTTTCAGAGATCAAGAATAAAACTAGCTTTATTTACATACCTATCTTGAAGCATATGATCAATATTATTTCTTAGTTTACAATTTTCTGTCAAGACATCGCTATATTTCTTATTCACGACATCTAACCGATTTTCTAGTTTAACAACACTCTTTTGAACTTTCGCTATAGTTTCTTTATAGCAGTTATCAGGAACTTCAACTCTTCTCAGAGCTTCAATTTCTTTCTCAATCTAGACCAGAGAACTTTCCTCTTTAGATTTGAAAAGGTAATAAGTAATGTACTCGTATACCTTTTTAATGTGACCTTCCAATTCCCACAGGCTGGTTTTTTCGTGTTGAATAGTTTTCTTCTGATCAACAAATTGCTTCTGAATGTATGTTAGTTTTTTCTCCACCTGAAATATAGAGTTACTTGTAATTCTATGCAGGTTTTTAGGACTATGTGAAAGACTCTGGTGTTCTTTTTCGCATGAGTGCCGCTCTCCAGGCAATGTATTTGAACCAAGAAATCTTGATGTTCCTGTTGGAGTACGGAAATCATTCTATTTTGCTTCTTAAGTTGTTTTGTTTTATCATCGAGGAGGGTTCGCAATTCCAATTGCAATGCTCTCAGCTTCAGCAAAAAGAAAGTAGGTATTACTATGTGTTTTTGCTTACAATACGAAAATGCACCTGTTTTTGTAAGCGTGCAAACTCAGCAGCTGCAAGTTGGTCCAATTCCGTCTGCTCCGGCATATTAGTTCTTATTTTACATGTGAATAAAATAAACGCTACAAATTTCAATGGATCAACGAATATTGAAATTAAACTAATAAACAACTCTCTTGGCAACGGAAAGTCAATAGTAAGCAAAATAATTCCGCGTTGCTACGCATGATGCTAAGGTTTCGAGTCCATTAATTCAATTTCACTGATGCTAAGTATCCACATTCATCTTTTTAAAAAAAAGGCAAAGGACTCGTTTTTCAATGTTTAGTTGCAGATATACTTAATACATACAATTTAAATTATTCTACACATTTAGATTTCATATTTACAATATTGACAAATGCTCGGTAGTCGTTTGCTTTTGGAAGTCGCCACAATTACAAAAACTCCTATTTACTCTTATCGATTTGGTAGCCTTTTATGAAAGGCAAACCGGTAGGAACCTCCTGCTGATAATCATAGTATTCCGCGCCGAAGAAGTTTAGCAAAGTTATTTCTTCTACGAATATTCTGTCCTTAAAAAACTTCCAACTCACGGCTGTGTACAATAGAATGCAAACTGGATTCATGAGAATTATCTAAGAAAATACAAATATTTTATGGATAAATATAGATTTAACACGTTCGTTCTTACTTGCGTGCCTATGGACCACCAAAACCATCCTACGTACGATGGATGCCTTGTGTAGGCATATACACCATGTGTAATAAGTTGATGATCTTTTGCCTTCACATACTGTACCTAGATTCGATTTTGTTGTAATTGATCGCATTTGGGGCTTTGTAAGTACTTACGAGATGGTTAAAGTTCGACCTTGCCGTTATCATAGCCGTTTTGCGCATTACCTCACCGAATAGACATAAACCCACGCCAATTATCCACATTGAATATGTTGATTTAAAGTCGGGCAAAAAAATTGTTTCCAATATGAACTCTGTCCAACTAAGCGCTGCAGCAACCCCATAATGAACTGAGTGAGTCAGAATAAATGAGTCGACCGACAAACTTGATGGATTCGACCAAGCAATGGCCAAGAATTCTGAATAATGAAAAAATGATAGGAAAAAACCATAGACGCCGAATTGTTTCCACGACGTTGGCGCAAATATGACTAGAAGTGTACTAGCTGACGACACAAAACCCAGCAAAGAAGCCCTTATAGCCACCTGAAATATAAAAGGTATTTAATATTAAGACAAGTTTCATAAGTTCATAATATGCAAATACCTGGTAATCGTTCCCTTTTAGAATAAAACGTATAATCATATTAATAAGGGCATAGTAGAGAAAAGGGCCCCATAGAACAGCACCCCACACATTAGGTATAATATCCAAGATCATTGATGGCACACATAATGTCAACACGACACCTGCGGTTCCAGCAAAACAATATAAACTTAACTTTCCCTCATGACAAAGCATTTTGAAATATGTTTTAAAGGTAATTTCTAATTTTATTTACGCGTTTTATTATCGCAAATACATGTTTAAGACAACTCCTTAATCGAACAGCTGTAATAAATACAAATACTTTACGCAGCAGAGTTTGTTCAGTTGGGATATGATGAAAGTTCCTTTGCAATAGCAAATTTTGCGCTCATACTTGCTTTAATGCTAATAATGGCGACAGTCAAAGAAGAACAACAGCGAGCGGCAGGATGCATGCAAAAGGTCAATCACCTAAATATGTAGCATCAATAAATTTCTAATGTGCTGTAAACAAAAATACAAGGGAAAAAAGGGGTATGAGTATGACGAGAAGGCGTTCCTGCATTTATTGACATAGCCGTTAGCGTATCAGATTTTTTACGAACGGGCACAATAACACAACTTGACGGAACTAAGTCATAGGTTTATCGCCATCTATGTGTGACATTTTGACAGTCCATGAATTTATTTGCATAGCCGGAAAAATTCACTGCCCGAAATCGGTGTTCATCTATTATCAAATTTTACTTCGATTAAGCTGAACGCACGTGCTGGGATTCTTCTCTCCCGGAAAATTGGCATTTATAATTAATTAAAATACATTAAGTACTTCATTCCTAATTATCAGCAATATCTCGACATGGTAAGAATAAAATCAAGATTTTTGATCTATTTTTCATAAGTTTTATGATAACTTCATAAAAAAAAACTTTTTCGAGACTTCTGGAAGGTGTTTGACAGTTGTGTAATTACATATTTCGATTTCTTATCATTACCGCAGAGTTCAATTAAAAAACTTATTCCCATGCTTGACCGCATCCTTGTCAAGCGCGCTGAAGCAGTGGCAACCTCCAAAGGAGGAATCCTTATTCCAGAAAAATCTCAGACCAAGGTCCTAGAGGGAGTTGTAATCGCAGTCGGTCCTGGCTCCAGGAATACAGTAAGTCCTTGATGTTGTTTTATAACCAAAAAAATAAAAGAAATGTTTACTTTAGAACGGAGACCTCGTCCCTACTACCATTAAGGAAGGCGATAAGGTCTTGCTGCCCGAATACGGTGGCACAAAGATCGAATTGGAAGGGAAAAAGGAATACATTCTATTCCGGGAGTCGGACATCCTTGCAAAGATTGAATAAACCTCTTAGTAAATGACACTGTTCTTCAACTGAACCATTGAACAGCTAAATTTTATCTTAGTTCCCACACTAGTTGTATCATTTGTTATGTTTTAGTTAACAAAAAAGAAATAAAAGAGTTTTTACGCTTTACTATTTTATTTTTATATCATCCATAATGTTGGATAGTCCGTAGACCTGGTTCATTACAGATCTTTCTTTAAGATCGGGATACCCTTCAACTGCTGCCCTCTCTCTGGAGATTTTAACTAGCGACTCGAACGATTTGGGCTCCCAAATGGCTAGGTCTGCCAATACCTTTTTGTTCAACAGAATATCGCTTCTAATAAGTCCCTCCTTGAAGGATTCGAGGGAAATACCATACTGGCTACAGCCAGCCTCCACACGAGCCTTCCACAACTGCAAAGTCCAGGTAAATATATAGCAAATTTTTAGCACACCGATTCTATGCCTACCTCTGTCATGTCAAGCTTCTTTAACTTTCGACCTTTTGTTGCATAGGCCAATGCCCTGTGAACACTTCTGATTGCAATGGAATAACAATTTCTTGCGCGGCCCCTATAATGCTGAAAATAATTAGACATTTTATCAAGATTTTAGCAGTTATAAAAATTGACTTACTGCTGCCATTTTGAAGATTCTTCTTTTTCTCCAAAATTCAGCTGGACCTCGGGCGCGAACAAGGAGTGGTAAAGTTGGTGACACCATTTTCTTTCTACAATACGTTGTTTAATTGAACAAAACACCTCAGATTTTCTTTTTATTTAACTTTACATAACCTCCAACAAGAACTACACTTACAATAAATCGGGCAATCTGCACGAGCCGTATGTATGGTAAGTTTCTGTCAGCCGGCTGATGATGACGACAAAAAGTGCCTTTTGATAAAGCAGTCAGAGCAGTGCTGAAAATCAAAACACTCCATATCCGTTCCTTTCACTCGCTCTCTAAATGACTTCTGCGTGTACCTTGTGACATCACTTGATAGAAATATGGCGGATTGAGCTAAAAACCTTGGCATTCGTATATCATTCTAATTATGACAGATTGCAAATGAATTGTTGGATGAATCTGGAGTGTGCTCACTGGTATAATTTATGTAATGCAATTTATGATTTTTGACGTACACAAAAAATGTTTTAATTTTTATAACAAATATCGGCACGTACATTTGCAAACCTAATCACGCTACTAATCTCTTTTCTTACACACATCAATTTATCGATCGCCAGTAATATCAATGAACCTTTTTGAGCGGCACTACCTCTCGTTAAAGAATAACCGAGAGTATACTATGTTATGAAGAAGCTTCTCAATTCAATGGTAGATAGGTATGGTATTTGAGGATGATCGGAATACTCTTCAGTTAGGCGGTGTACGTGATCTGGCGAATCTTCCTGTTTTTTTGGTGAAGGCCAGGATGTCACGGATTTCTTTGTCCTTAAAATGCTAAATGGATTTCACTGTCTTCTGTCGCGTTCTCGCTAGGGCTGGCAATGGCATAGGAAGTGTTCGAGATGTTTTTCTTCTTTCTCGCAATTGCTACAAGTCTCCGCGTCGGTGAGACCCAGTCTATGCATGTGTTTATTGAGGTTGATGAGCCCTGTGGTTAGTCCCATCATTAGCTCCCTGCTTGAACCTAAAATATTTCTGAGGGATCTAACCACTTTGCACGTCGTGGGGCTCAGTTATCTGCTTTGATTATTGTCAGTGTGACTTCCACTGTTTTTTCAGCAGTTCATTTTATCGCTTGGACTCCATCCCCTGCCAGTTCGTCAGCTTTCTTATTCCCCATAACTCCTTTTTGACCCGGGGCCCCAACAAGGCGGACTTCGCTGTGGCTGGCAAGTAGGTTGAGTTAGTTTTCGGATTCCATGACCAGATGAGAACTGGATATTGCATTTGTGGTGCTGCTTGAATATTTTAGCAGATTTCTATTTTCCTAATTTGGGTGTGGTGTTCCAGAAGGACTCCAACCCTTTTAGGAATGACAAGGACGAAGTGTTCTAGGTGAATCGCCAGTTCTGTCGGTGGGTTGTTGCAGTATATGGCAGCCCCAAAGTTGTTTGCGATGTTACAGCCGTCCGGGAATTAAATTATCCCGTCATTGTTTCTTGTTTCTTCGGTTCGGGACCAAGAATCCCTCGAAGGGAATTTTGTTTCAAAATTATGGAGCAGTCTGATCTGTCTGTCGCCAACATCGCTGTGATGGTTGATGAGTGGTGTGATCATTCTGATCTCTTCAATCATTTTTCGATGCCCTATGTATATTGAAGGTCATATCGAAATATCCGAGGGCCTTCAGTCTTGCGGCTGAGTGTCTCCTTGCTTCAAAGTGTACTGGTAAGATATTTATGTTACTCCGGGCTGTCGCACCAAATATTTATTTATTTTTTATTTGCAGGTCTCCAATTGCCGGCCTCAATTATGTAGGTTCTTAACAACACTGTTGGTTTATGATCGGTTTTAAAGTCGGGTTTCATCAAAAATTGATCTTCGCTAATAGAAAGTGATATTCACAGAAATTTGTCTTTATTTGCCTTTATTTGCCTGACAATAAGCACTTATCTCTGCGCTACAACAACAATATTATAACACGTAAGCATATATGCATGGACACATGTATACATGAACATATGTGTATGTAGATTATGTATATAAACATATATGGAATCTGTAGATTAGTTTGAGTGCATTCCCATACATCATTTATTGCACATGCTAAAATTATGTACATACACATGTGCGTTACATAAAATATAAGCTGTTTAACTAACATTAGTTATTAAAATCAAACTTATTTAGGAAAATATATGTATGTATTTGTGTATGTATAAAATGGATCCACCGAAATAAGTTAAATAACACAGAAAATATTACGCTGCAAAAGAGACACAATTATATATAATACAATTAAAAAAATATATTTATTTAAGAGAGACATTCTGTCAAATAATTATAATTTACTTATTGACTTATTAAAATTTTCTTAACATTCAATACTTATACATTAAATTAAAATTAAACATACATTTTATGTGATTTAATGAAACTAGAATTATGTAGTTTAAACAAACAAAATATTTATACTTAATTTACACACGGATAAGAAGACAATATAATAAATACCCGTTAAAAATAGTATCTAAATACGGAGTACAATGAGTTTTAAATATTGTATATAGGTATGTACTATGTTTCGATTTGTCGTGAGTACTATTTACGCTGCCTTCACATATGCACAATTTTGAACAAACCGCGACAATTATTGCTTTTGGATGTATTTGTAAGGTGATTCGGTAAATGCATTTTAAATATGTAACGTTCTTGTATATTGGATTTTAAATGCTTTTTTTGTTTTTTTGAATAAGTTTCTTGTATAAATTTTCCGTCCCCAAAAATTCTGACTTTCAGTCTTCAAAGTTCAAAACTTGCAATTTGTATATGTTGCAAGTTGAATGTATGAGAGTACATATATATAAATATAAACAAGTTTGTCTTTCTTGAATAAAATCCACAAAAAAGAATAACAAATGACAGAAAGTCATGAGACTTAAAACCTATAGTAAATATTAAAAAAAAAAAAACAACAAAACATAGTAAATGGCGACGGAGGACTTAACATATTTTAAGTTAAATACATCGATGTGTTCATTTTTCTGCTGTAGTTGAATTTTCTTCGGGTTTTCCTTTCAACAGTTGCTGAATTTCATTTAAAGATTTACCTTTTGTCTCAGGAACAAAGAAGAATACGAAGAAAGCTCCAACAAATGTTATGCCAGAGAAGAGCCAAAATGTTTCACCAGCACCGATAGCTTTGTTTAGGTTTACAAAAGTTTTCGTAACGATAAATGCCAAAACCCAGTTGGTAGTTCCCGCAATCGACCCAGCTACACCTTTGATGTCAGAGGCAAAGAGCTCGCCCATCATAAGCCATGGTACTGGACCAAATCCGATTGAGAACATGATAATAAAAACGCACAGACAGACAACTGGTAGCCAACCGAGATTTTCCACAGAATTTCTGTCGTTGCTTTGCATAAAGAAGTAAACTCCCATAAGAACGGTGGCAATTCCCATGACAACTGACGATGCCAACAACAAAATGCGACGTCCGAGCTTATCCACCACCATTACAGAAACAAAGGTGGCAATGACTTGCATAATACCGACCACAATGGTTGACAAACTTTCATCAATTCCGGTCTGCGCATCCTGTGAATAAAAAGAAAATCCATTGTAGTAATCGTGATTAAGCTTAGCGAGCGATATGCTTACTCTGAAAATATCTGTTGTATAGAATATAACTGCGTTGATTCCACTTAACTGTTGGAAAAACATAAGACCCAAACTAATAGATAATGCCTTAATGGTGACTTTGCGTGTTAAGGCAGCGCCAATTGAAACCGGGTTTTCCTTTATCTTTGCATCTATGTCTTTTAGCTCTTCTATTTCTGCTGTATAGTTGTAATCGTTACCACGTAGCCATTGAATGGATTTAATAGCATTTTCATTTTTTCCCTTGCTCACCTGTTAATTAAAACCTACATCAGTCAATGTTACACTTTTAAGAAACAAAAACTTACCAAATAAGTTGGAGATTCAGGCATAAATACAAAAATTGCTCCAAATATTAAAGGTATCAATCCTGAGACAACGCTCGTCCAAAACACATTAAGTCCTGCGCCAATTGCATACGCAAAGAGAATACCAATTGTGATCATTAGCTGAAAGAAGCTTCCTAAAGTTCCTCGAATGTCCTTGTGTGCGATCTCCCCGGTGTACATAGGTGCGGTCACACAGAATGCGCCTCCGGATATACCCAGAATGAATCTCGCAGCATACATCATTTCGACATTTGTGGCCCAAATAAGCAAAGCCCAACCGAGTGTAAATGGAAGGACCAGAAGCAACATGGTTAATTTTCTACCAATTACAGTGATCAAAAATCCAATCGGAATGCAAACGCAGGCCGCCCCCAAAGTCATCGCAGAACCAATCCATGAGAACTGTTCATCGCTTATTGGAAACTTATAATCGTCGCTAAGTAGTTCCTTTTGCACCGGTGATGTCCATCCCAGGAGAACACCAGCGGCCAACGCTCCTCCAGCAGCAGCCAAGGCCGCAACATACTGCGGCAACGTTTTTGATTTATTTTCTCCGCTAACCATGGTTAGAAGGTTATCTTGTTCCTGTGAGAATTAAACACAAAAGTTGGATGTTTTATTTGTTTATATCATTATCTACTTTATTGCTAATTATGAGTTAAAGTTCTTAACCTGATTGAAAAATTTACCCTGATAAGGGTAAATAACCACTTGGGTTTTTCAATTACGTCTATATAATCAGTCGAGTAAAATTAATAAGAAATTAAATTCCACTGATAAGGACTAAGCATGTAAGCTATACTAAGTTCATGGTACAATTGCGTTGAGATAATCATTCGTAACCATCAACATTATTCACACTGCTAATCTGTACAGTTACTTATCAAAGCAATGTAAAAAAAAACATTCTTCCTGAGTATATTAAACGAATATTACTTATTTTAATTTTTATTGAATATAATAAATTAAAAAATCAAATCTACCTATGTACTGTAGTGTAAAAAATTTCCCAACATAAGCCTTAGAGGATATTCAAAAATCTAACTTTTGGAATGGAGCGTCTTAGCTTACCAGTGATTAGCTGGTATTATGCACGAACAAACGGAAATATCACAATTTGGTACATCTTCGGGATTTCAGAGAGTGCCAAATACTTGAGAAACTCAATTAGAGACTGAACATTAATGAAAGAATTAAAAAATCCACATTAGCCTTCTACTCTACTAAGGAGATTTGGTAGACCCTGAGGGATAAAGCCCAGATGTACACGGCTTTATCCCTCACGTCTTACGAAGCCTTGTATGGTGGAAAGTTGTCAGCAAAACCGCGAACCTTAAGCCCATCATGAAATTAGAAGTTCTGGTGTGCATTGGAACCAGTGTGGAATGAGAACAAAACCGACAGCTAGCCTCAATCTTCTCCCGCAGGACATCCTTGTATGAGCCACGGCTGCAATCAGTGCATTACGAATGAACCAAACTGATAGCTGGAGGCCAAATGCACTAGGGCATACTACGATCTTACAGAAATATCTGGGCAGTATATCTACAACAGATACCTTGATTCAAGACCATTTCTAAGCACCTACCCGAGCAGGGAAGAATGGCAAATGGGTCAAATACCGAACGCGTAATCCATGGTGTGGGTGCAGGTATCTTCTCCGTACCGTACCGCTGAGGATTTTGAAACACAGCTCAAGGTGACACTCTAATGGGTCCCTGGACATGAGGGCATACCAGGAAACGAGAATGCTGACGAACTGGCGAGAAAGGGCTCGGCAATAAGTTGACACTTCGGTGAACATCCTGCCTTGCACAGTTCAACTCGAAGCGGGGAAAAGAGGCAAGTAGCAGATGAAACTCTCTAGACCTTTGTGTAGCCACAAAGGAGATATGGCCTTTATCCCATAAGGCTAGGACCAGACAAACTTCTGCAGATCGGCAGAATATTCCTACCTACTCTTATAGGAGTGATTACAGGGCATTATACGCTGCGGTACAATATGAAAAAATATGGAATAACAGAAGAAGACCTCTGTAGGGGTTGTGGCGATGGGGAAAACCATGAGAATACAACCCACATTCTTTGCCACTGACCATGTCTTTATCACCACTTTTTGCAGGACATAAGAATTATCCAATATACCGGCGAACCACATAATGAAATTCATCAAATCCACAGGATGGTTTGCATCACGCAGTAACGCTTTTACAGACAGGGGTCAGCAGTCTTTTATTCGTATTTAAATATATCATTGCATAAGTATGTACTTCGAAAAAATGCCGCCATGAATAGAAAAATTCTCTAAATCCGATATACGCAATTTATAAAACCGTACGAAGAATTTGATAGCAAGAGAGAGTGACACATCGAAAGAATCTGTATCTCATTGAGATACAATTGAACAACCAAAGCCTACATATTTTTGAAAAGGCTATTAAATTTGAATGTAACATTTAAAGGACTATTCAAACTTTCTAGGGCTTTGCCAAATGGCTTCATAAAATTTTGAACGTTGTATGGCAATGTGAAAATATTAACGTTGAATAGTTTTTCGATTCAAATCGATTTTCAATAGATTTAGTGCCATTATCAGTTATTTGTCCCACGCGTACTCTTCATGGTATACTTCCCATACAGCTAATAACATGGGCGTGTATATGGTTGGGTCATTAAGCTACATAAATCTATTTCGTTAGGGTTTACCCACTGCATTAATTCCAGTTTCAGACTAAAAACAACGCCACACGACAATCCTATGCAACGATATTTTAGTAGTTGTAGTTTTATTTGTGGTGTAATGAATTCCAGGGGTAATCGAATCGACAAATGGAACCCGAATTCCAGGTTTATCAACAGGTTTTTGGAATAACCGTTGGATGACTTAGTTGAACCGGATGAGAAGGAAAACTTGTGGTAAAATACAAACAATAAACTCATACGATTAGCTACTAAGGTGAAAGTGCTTTTATATGAATTACACTTTAAATTACACGTCTCTGAACCACCTCGCCGCACTTGGTTTGGAAATGATAAGTAAGTCCGGGATAAGCTAAATTGGAAGCTCTGTACTTCTCATGCATGACCATTTGTAGCTGCTGGTTACAAAAATTAATCAAATTATCCAATTTTCCTAATTGGCGGGAGGCTGATCTCATTGAATTGCAAAATCGTCCCCAAAAAAGTGCTGACGTTTTTTCACTTAAAACAAGCATAAAATCTGACCTTCAACAAACAGGTCCAAGGGGAATATTATTATCCATAAATACCTACACGTTTATGTGAATTTGCGTGGCAAAAATTATGTTAGAAGGATAATGGTTTCTTTTCCGGATTAAATTTTTTTTTTTGCTAAATCAACAAGTTATTTAGGAAAGAACTGTATTCAAACGGAATACTTTACCGGTTGATGTGATCCATAACTCTCCGGATTTGCTGCTGTTTCCAGGAGCCGTGAATTTTCTTCTGTACTCATAACCATTTTCTTCTCGGACATGTTTTTTTTTTTTTGTCTCAAAACTAATTATTAACACAAAACTTCAACACTTGGCGAAAACACATAAAAAAAATGCCCAAACAGTTGCGATAAAACAAATTTCCTAAAATAAGCAAAATACCCGCTTTTGGTAGGTAGCCAATGAAAACAAATAATAAAATGAAAAACAGCCAAATTTTGGGTTGTCGGTTTTTGTGATTTTTAGCTGCTGTTGCTGTTGCTGCGCCTACCAATCTGCCGTATGCCCTTCGAAAGTTATTGTAATATAGAGAGGAAAAGCGCCCAAGAAGATATCCTTCCAAAAAATTTGGGGCATGCTCAGAAACGTTTGACTTTGAATTCGTTCCTTAATGTCAAACAATACAAATAACACTCCTTTAAGACAACACAACAGTTTTTTTTTTTTTTTTTTGCCTTTTATTGATACGATTCACTTTCTACTGAGACGTGCAGCAATGAAAAACAAAATTCACTATAGAAGCAGAGAGTACACCGTCCTCATGGATGGTATATTTAGTACACGCACTGACGACTGACGTACTGCTTCTCCAACCGGCGAGAAACTATTTTTTACACACAAAAAGCGTGCATATATTTTCGACTCAGTAACGGAAAGGCAGAGAGTGGGCATGAAAGAGACGTTAAATAAAATTGTCAAACGAAATAAACTAAGCAAGTTAGTTGGGCAGCAAATAGGCTTTATAATCAGCTCTTTTGGATTGTTTACAATGTATTTTTTAAAGGCTCTCTACAGATTTAACAAAAAACCGCGACATTGGCCACGAAATGTTCTTCTGTTGTATAACTAATATTGAGCACGGGACAACTTGTGACGACATGGATACCCGCCCCCCAATAGAAGCCAATAGTTGAACGGCATACTTGTTTCACAAGAAGAGAGAAAATGAGCTCAAAGAGAGAAACATTCAGGTACAAGAAAATCGGGTTGGAAAATGGAGAAACTACAAACACTGTGGCATCACAAGAGAACCGGCCCTGTGAATCCAACTATTCCGTTGAACACCACTCAGCCAACATTGACCTTCTCTCTCTCTCTTATTTTACAACGTCTGCCCACACAAGGAGAAACACTTTTTATAACAAATTAAGATTTCATTAAATCCGTAATTTCTGTTTAAAATCAACTTAAAGTTTGTAATTATTTGCGCGGTAAATTTAAACCTTAGAAAGAAGCCCGCGTTAAACATTAAATGAAGCATCTCCGGCCAT
Organism: Matsumyia berberina; assembly: GCA_917880715.2. NCBI lineage: Eukaryota > Metazoa > Arthropoda > Insecta > Diptera > Syrphidae > Matsumyia > Matsumyia berberina. The sequence goes on from OU862870.1 coordinate 66,855,810, forward strand.
TCAATGCACATCTTATAAATTGAACTTCTTATTTATAATGGGGGAGAAAAAATAGATAAAACAGAGCAACTGTTTTTCATATCTGTGTGCCTTAGAAATTGTTTACTTAGCCAACACGGTCTATGTACGTAACGAATCATTCGACCTGTTTTTACAGCTATCAGCAAAAAAAAAAAACATTAAAATTAATAATGAAAGTACACAGCATAACTCTTATCAATTGCTGTCCATGGATTGGTTAAGAAAGTGCAAACTCGACTACCGAATTTCATTGTATTTTTAGAACACGTATCGAAATCGGAATTCAATTACAACTCAAAACTTGAGCTTGTGAACCTATTTTATATTTAACTAGTGTCTAAATTCCAAGTTTCTAGCACCAGCGGTTTGGGCTGTGCGTCTATCTCTGGGTCAGTCAGTCAGTCAGTCAGGACAAAGAGTTTTATATATATAGATAGATTTCAGCTCATATTCTTGAACCTACCCTTTTTTTATAGAAAGCTGTGCTAAAAATATACATAAGATCAAAACAAATATTAAATCAAAATCTAAATATTAAACTTAAATATGTATGGGTACCCACAACGTAAAGCATGCGGCGCACATATTTTGCACAGACGCTTTTAAAATAATCCCAAGGTCGTAAGGACAATAAAGACGTACAACACATATGTACATATATATGTATGTGTGTGAAATTGTGTCAATTGCTTCCATTTAAATATTTAAAAATATTAAAAAAGAATCTATCCAAGTAATCTTTAATTAAACTGAATCTAGTGCATCTTTATTGTTTTGTGTTCAGATTCTCTTGTGTTTTTTATAGGTAGAATAAATATGAATTCCCACGCAAAAAACAAAAGACTTTTATATAGAAAGCTTTCATTGATTCAAGATCAAAAATATACACGTATGTATGTTAATTTACATATGTATATGAATATGGCGTATGTTTATGCATAAATAAATTTAGAATTTATACTTATGCTACTTCTGTCACATGCTTTGGCCAATACATACAGTGGCGAGCAAAATAATAGGAGTGCCACATTGTAAGCAACATTTTCCTCAATATTTTCATAGTGTATTTTTTTCTACCATATGTTGTAAAACCGATTAAATTTTTCTCATAAAAGTGAGTCGGACACACCAGCCTGGCGTGAGTTAATTCATTCGATTATAAAATGTGGGAAAATCTATAAAAAAAAAAATCAAAAACTCCTGAGATGCTCTACTTGAATGATAAACAAAGCTTTCAATTCTGAAAAAGGGGTTGAAAGACGAGGCCGGAAGAAAATTCTGCATCCGTCAATGGTGAAACGTGTTATTAGGTACTCCAGGACGTATACTTCTTCAGCAGCTATCCAGATTGTGGATGAGCTAAACTTGACGTGTGGTGTTCACACTACAAGAAGATGCCTGAGGGAACACAATCTTGATGCTCGCAGTCCACAGAAAGTCTCATTTCTCAAAACAATCCACATATCAAAAAGACTGAGCACTTGCTGTGGCCCCCTGAGAAGTGGAGGAATATTATGTAAACTGATGAAAGAAAAATTATTCTGTATGGCGAAAAAAAATCTCGGCAATATGCAAGGTGTCGACCCAATACAGAATACGACCCTGGATTCGCCATCAAAATCTTAAAACCTTGTGTCATGATGGTGTTGGTTCAATATATTGGAATCAAGGTATATCCGTAGTAACCCAGCACTCATACGTTGATTTAGTGCAGAACATCATGCTACCACATGCAGCAGGACAACGACTTGAACCACACCAGTCTATCAGCTAAGCAGCAGTTACGAGCTAATAGGATTGAGGTCATGGAGTGGCCTGCTCAGTCTCCTGATCTCAATCCTATTGAGAATCTATGGGTCGATATGAAAACATATGCTTGCAATACTTACTTCAGGTGGCGCTACAGACCGGGGTGGTCCTGGGCCTCAACCAGCAAGTCTCTCCAGCCAGCTCGATCTTAAGCCAGCTGCCTCCAGTTTCGCACGCCAAGTTGGTTGAGGTCCCCTTCCACTAACGTGCGCCAATTGAGTCGCGGTCTTCCTCTACTGCGCCGTCCCCCGGGTGTGGATTCGACGATTTTCCGGGCCGGAGCATTGGTGTCCATCCGCTCTTGATGACCCAGCCATCTCAGTCATTGGACCTTCACTTTTCTGATTAAGTCGATGTCGCTGTACAGCCCGTACAGTTCGTCGTTGTATCTCCTCCTCCACTCCCCGTCTATGCAGATGGGACCGAAAATTACCCGAAGAATTTTCCTCTCGAAACAGCCAAGAGCGACCTCATCCGCATTTGACAAAGTCCATGCCTTTGCGCCATAGAGCAGGACTGGGACGATTAAGGATTTATAACCTCAAACCTTAGTTGTTTGAGAGAGGGCTTTGTTACTCAATTGCCTTCTTAACCCAAAGAAACAGCGATTGGCAAGACTAGGTAGACAAAGTCCTTAACTACCTCAAAGTTATAGCTGTCTATAGTGACGTTCTGTCCGAGTCATCGGTGTTGGGTGTCCTTTCTTGTTGACAGCATATACTTCGTCTTGCCCTCATTGACCGCTAAACCCATCTTCGCCGCCTCCGTCTCGATACTCACAAACGTACCAGTGACATCACGCTGCGTTCTTCCGATTATGTCAATATCGTCTGCGTATGCGAGTAGTTGGACGGATTTTTGAAAGATTGTCCCTCTGGTGTTGACGCGTGAGTTTTGCACAACTCTTTCAAGAACAATGTTGAAGAAGTCGCATGACAGCGCGTCGCCTTGCCTAAATCCTTTTTTGACATCAAAGGACTCGGTGAGGTCTTGACCGACCTTGATGGAGCAGCGTGCATTCTCCATCGTCATTCTGCACATACGGACGAGTTTAGCAGGGATGCGAACTATGCAGACATGGCTTCGTATAGCTCGTCTCTAGAGATGATGTCATACGCGGCCTTAAAATCGATGAAGAGGCGGTGGGTATCGATTTGAAGTTCCTGGATTTTTTCCAAGACCTGCCGCAGTGTGAATATTTAGTCGATGGTGGACTTTCCTGGCCTGAAACCACACTGATATGGACCGATCAGGTTGTTGACGAACGGCTTCAGGCGTTCACACAATACGGCAGATAAGATCTTGTAAGCGATGTTAAGAAGACTGATTCCTCTGTAGTTGGCACAGTTCAGAGGGTCTCCTTTCTTCAGGATCGGGCAAACAATGCTGAGGTTCCATTCATCGGGCATACTTTCCTCCGACCATATTTTATAGATGAGTTGGTGCATGCTCCTTACTTCCTTACGAAGTTATCGCCTGCTGGTTTGAACAGCTCGGCAGCTAGGCCGTCAGCTCCAGCAGCTTTGTTGGACTTAAGCTTCGATATGACTCTCTTCACCTCGTCCAGGTCGGGTGGACGGAATTGTTTGTCTTCGTCGTCCAGGTTGAATGGTTCATTCTGCCTGACAGCGGGATTTGATTCGTCGTCGCCGTTAAACAGTCTGCAGAAGTAGTTCTTCCATATCCTCAGCATCGACTGCGATTCTACTACGAAGTTCCCTTATTCATCCTTGCAGGCCTCGGTGCGGGCTCTGTAGCCTTGATAGGTTTTTTTTACCCTTTGGTAAAACTTCTGAACCTTATTCCTGTTGTGGCATCTCTCTATTTCCTCGATCGCGCGCTTCTCATGCTCTTTTAATGTGTCTGCTTTATCTGTGTACTGCGTCCGTACGCATGAATCTACATAATCTACATAAAGTGGCACTAGATCTAAAATCATATCAACTACATCCATTCAAATGTTATCAACTTCAAGCAGGAAATTAAACAATCTAATGACTATTAAATGCAATAAAGTAATTTGTGACTTTTTTTTTGGAATCGAGGTTTCTTTTAAGAATTTCTCAGTTTAAGTGTATGAGTAGGTTGGTATGTGTAAGAATAACGTGATCACTTAGATGATTCACTTCGTCTTCGGAATATACCATGCGTAAGATATTGAAGTTAATACTAATAATAAAACCCAAATGCGAATTACGAGTACTGGGATATAACGCTGATGAGCAATACGTTAACCTTAGTTTCTGCCCTCTTACTCTATTTTTATCAGATTTTGGTCTTTATAACATGCATAAGTATACCTACCTATTAAGATTAACATTTTTAATCAGGATCCCAATATTGAGATAATTAAAACAAAAAAATGTGCCACGTTTCCGAGTACCTACCCCTTATCAGCCATTATGGAATGTATAGCTCTCGCACATCATACACTGCAGTACATTAGTACTTAATGTTTTCATCCTTTAAATGGATTTCGCGACCTTGCTCCATTAAATCAATGCTATGTACTCGTATGATAGTTGAGAAGTTGTGACAGAAACTGATAGCGTTGACATTTTTGATGGCATCGATCGATCAAGTGATCATACAAACGTAGTCTGTATGTATGTACATCACTCATTAGGGTTTGAAATTATAATTAGTTTTTGTAATGCTATCGAAGGTTTCGTTCCAGTTGAAATTTATTACCTAATTCGCCTTGCTCTTAATTCGCCAACAACAAGAGATAGCCTTAAGAAGGAATAACAAAAACCACACGCGCTTTTCACAAAAATAGAAGCGTCTGTCATTCTTGTTATCGGTGATTTACAGGAAAAGATCATTGATTCCCCGACCTGAATTCCTCGGGTTTGAATTTATGTACATCAGTAAACGTGTCATAATCATTTCAATTTCCTGAGAGAAATTTTTCGCTTCCAAAGTATCCATTGTGAACTTAAAGAAACAACCAGAACCAGTTTTGTTCTCTGGTCTCACTTACTCGTACGTTCGGACGACTAAGGTTGTTGGCCGCAAGAGAATGATTTCAAGGATTAATGCAATATCTACTGAATTGTGAAGGAGGAAACGTCTCAAGGATAGTCTCTTTGTTTTACTTTTCTTTATACTTCAAATGAAAGGAAGTAAAATGCAAGACTGGATAGCAGGTGCAGATGGTGTATGAATTTTTCACCGAAAAATATAGTAAGATGCGCATAATGTACTGTGTTGGAAAAACTAATAGAAACAAGTTTGTTTTTAACTTTGTGATGTTAAAATATGAAGTATTTATAGGCAGTGGTTAATAAAACATATATTTGTTGGTTCCTTGTATTACCGTTGTACTAAAGAATATACATTTTTTTAATGGAAAAATAAAATAACGCTGGAAAAAATCAGTTTCTGTTTTTTGCCGATTCTAGCCTGGAAAAAATAATAGAAACAGAACTTTAATTTTTTTTAATTTTTATGCTATGAACTACTTTACATTGAAAGTTCCCAATCTACTATCAGTACTTGGTTGTAGCTTCCTTACTGTTAATCACTGCTTGACATCTTGGCTTCATAGAACGAACTTATGAGGCACAGGTTAGTGATGGTATGGGCTGCCATACATGTTGTATCTTGGACCGTAATTTTTCTTCTTTTTCGCCTTATAAGTCTTCTATCTTGCATTTTAGAACGCTCCATAAGTGTTCCTTGCAGTTTACATCGGGGGACCGTGAAGGCCATTATGTTAGAGCAATTTTATTGTTTTAAAACTAGTCCTTAATTAATTTCGAGGAGCGCGTTGGATCATTATCCTGCATGAACTTCTATTTTAACGGCAAATCCTCTTCATCAAATAAAGGCATGCCATTCTTAAGGACGTAAACGAACTCCACAGAACACACTTAGCTTCTTGTTCAAATTATTGCCTCAACTCCAGATGCTCAGAATCAACCCCAACTTCTAAAGCTACTTCCACCGTGTTTGATTGTCTCTTTTTGTATATTTTAGTTCAAATTTGGAGTTTATCAGCTGTCTTATGTTCATTTTTTCATCAAATCTAAACAAATTGATTTTATTGATTTTATTCGACCAATAGACTTTGCTAAAGTCTTTACAGTATATGTGTCTGTCTTTTTGTATGTTCCTCTTACTTAGATAAGGGTCTCTTGTTGGTCCCCTTACCATTTATTCTGCTTCGATTAAGCTTTAGATGATTAAACGACTTGTTGCAGGTGAGTTTGACTCATTTCCAAGTTACTCCGAAGAAGAAAAGGGTTGATTTTTTCAATGACGTACAAGTTTTTTACTGAACCGAGGTGTCAAATTTCCTTTTCTCCCACTCGTATCTTCATTTTAGAATAGCTTATTATCTGCGCTGTTTTGTCCATTGTATTGCCGTCTTTTCTTGCATTTTTAATCAAAACTCTTTCAGATTCGACAAGTTTAATATTTTTCCTAGTTACACTTCCCTAAATAATCACTGCGATAATCCTTTATTTCTATTATTTTTTCCAGGCTGAATTACCCTCTGACCTGTATTTTTTTCATTCAAGCTAAAACAAATTTCTAAAAAAACTGCACTATTTAAATGTACTGTTAGGTAGTATTCTTGTGCCGTAGTGGTCTCAATGAAAGTCGTAATTACGAGCGACAATTATTAGTTTACTATTGCGCTTCCTCTTGTTTCTATTATTTTTTCCAACATTGTATGTATTTTTAATATGTGTATAAACATAGATAATAATAGTCCAAAAGTAACAACTTCTTTGAATTGAATTAGATTAAACCGGGGTGTCAACCAAAACGCCTTACAAATCCGGTCGGTTGGTTTAGTGGGTGTCTCATGTACTCATGGGAGTCAAACCAAGGGATAGGGTTGGGTAATCCGGAAACCACCCAGAAAGGAATAAGAAATCTCAGGAGATTCCTAAAATCAGCGATATAAAGGTCCTCCAGCCCATGGAAGAAGCTACTACCAAGAGTACGCAATTTTCTGGTGGCCGGTGCGGGACATTCGCATAGCAGGTGTCAGACGGATTTTATTTCTTCTTCGTCCCTGCAGCTTCTGCAATAGTCGTTGTAGGGCAATCCAAGACGTTCCGCATGGATTCCTATTCCGCAGTGTCCTGTGAGGACTCCGGAAGCGATTCGTATTTCCCTTCGACTAAGTTGTATGAGATTTTTGGAATTCTTCTTATCGAAGACTGGCCATAGTGATCTGGCTATTGCACATGTGTCCATGTGACACCATCGCGTATTAGCCCTGATCATGGTTTCCTCATCTATATCCCCGTAAAGAGTGCTAATGGGTGTCTTCACGATCGAAAGGGTATATGCAGGATCTAGTTCTGCATCCTAGCAAGTTCATCCGCCCTCTCATTACCTGATATATCCCTGTGGGCCGGTACCAACCATAGGATCCGGTCGGTTGATATGGAATGGCAATTATGATCGAACCTTGCTTCTAACAACTAACGTAGGATGCAGGGTTACAAACCAATGTTGTCAAGATCAATGATGAGTTTGAAGTCTTGTCAGACTCTTCATTCATACGAGTAAACATACATACATTTTTATGTATGTACATATTTATGTAGAGGAGAAGTTTAAGTATCCCGGGGGTCTTATTCACGAGTGATGAAAGAAGCAACACTGAGTTGTCCTGTAGGATTGATCAGCCTGGAGCAATTTTGAGACAACTTGGTCAATCTGTTATCCGGAGGACTGAACTTGGCATCAGAGCTTAACTATCGGTCTTTAATTCAGTGTTTGTTCCGTCCCTCACCTATGGTCATGAGGTTTGGGTAATGACCGCAACAATAAGATGGCGGATATAAGCTGCCGAAATGAGATTTCTTCGTTGTATTGCTGGGGTAACTCGTCGAGACCGAGTTAGGAATACCAGAATACGGGAGAGACTCAATGTCGAGTTACTACTTCTTCGATCGGAAAGGTCCATACTTCGATGGTTTGGGCACATTAAACGTATGTCCCTAACTTGTCTTACAAGACGTGTTATAGAAACCGTGCCATCTGATAGGCGTTTCCTAGGTAGGCCCAGCGTAAGATGGTGGGACCAAGTCCGAAATCTCACCTCTACCAGTATGGGGATAGCCCCTGTTAATTTAGAGTCGATGGCGGAAGATCGGGAGATGTGGAGGGTCCACTTAAGCATCGTAACCCCGCGACCATGAATGAATGAATGTTGTATGTACATACATATTGAACTTTACAAAACTCTTTTACTAATGACTGACAGTTTGATTTGTTACAAGTGTATCATCAAGGTCAACGTTACTGCGTCAAAAAGTTCACATAATTCGTGCAATAGTTTTTGACTTCAAATCGAAAGGAAAATTCCATGAGCTAAGCTAAAGCAAAACAATTTACACAATTGCAACCAATACAGTAGGTATTGCAACATTTTCAAAGTTTTCCACAAAAATAAGATCGAAATTGCGTCATTATTTCAAGGCATTGATTTTTTATGGAATGTGTTGGCGCGTTCGCTGTGCATAGGAAACAAAAATTTACAAACCTTCACCAATACTAATTGTTAAAGCAGAACTTGCGTAAGTTGCATTAACATACGCAACTTTTTTATTAGATTTCAAATTGAATAAAAGTTCCTCTATGGTATAAAAGCTGTGAACAAAAATATATGATTAACAACGCACACGTTATCCCATCGCTTTATGGCTAATAGTGCCGGTAAATAAATGATTAAAAGTTTATTCTGCTTACAAATAGAACCTGTTGCATTCGTCAATATTTGCTGTATGACTGATTAGGTTCATAAACCCTGTATAGATAATTTGCAATTCGAAAAACTGCACCAACGTGATACCCCATCCTACAAATCTAAATGATAACGCAAATCGATCGAACAATTTTCATTGGCTCCAAATGAAAGGCATGTCATCATGGCAGTTTGTTTACCGAAGGCCGAACTTTGATATGCACATCTCCCGATTGCAAGTTCAAAGGCAATTACTGTTGGTATGATTCCATTGCTAGATTTAGTCGCATTTCAGGTTCAGCATGTTATCGCATTGAATGCAAATCGGAGTAAATCAACGCCAGCGCGGTTTTCTTTTTTCTTTTTTCTTTTTAATTGAAATTAATTCGCGATTGACATAGAGCACGTGACCAACTGTGGAATTCAGCTAACTATCTCTAATATTTTAACAAAAATAAATGCATACCGAAAAATGCAATAACAAAAGATCGATTGAGATTCGTTTCGATATGCACATCATATTGTAGATTCCCTAGAGTCTAGTTGCATGAAACTCTGCAACGCATTATATCGTACAAAATGGAAGAAGTATTAGCGGCTTGGAATAAAACTTAACAATGCATTTTAGGGTGCAATTAACCTTTTGTATGGGTGTGTGTGTATGAGTGTGTGTGAAAAAGCTGAGGTAGGGGATTTTTCACTTTACGCTGACTGCATTATAATGTCAGTACAGTAAATTTAAGTCACCACCTGGCACCAAAATTAAAATCGGTGATTGTATCTGGTTTTACTTCCGCAATGTGAAAGCTACTTTTAGTCTTGTTTATTGTTTAAAACGAGTATGAACGGATATAAAGGTACTGATATGCCTTATGGTTGGCATTTTGACAAGAAGAGATTATTCCAACTTGTTTGAGTTCAAACAAATATGAAAAACCCTTGAATTGAACATATGTACCTAATATATACACCATTCTTAGCCCACAAAACTGTTGTCAAAGTTAAGTTCGATTAGATTTGCCTAATCCGACTCAAACTAGCTATTTTACGAGTAGATAGCAATAACACGTTATATAAGATAGAGAGTATTTTGCTAACATATGTATGGATGTACTTACATATGTACGTGCATATTACTAATCTCTTTTATTTATAATCTACTTGAACTGTAGGTAAAATGCGTCAATAATATAAATGATGTCAAGAAACACGGAAAGCGAAAACATTTCTATTCACATATATATGTATGTAGATATCTATGCATTGTAGGCTCTAAACGAGAGAAATAATTCCAAGTAAATCTGTATGTGTATGTAATTGTGTATACTTTTAATATTAGATCAAATCAAAAATATTCGCCCACACATATGTTTGTACAAAGAAAAACTATTCATGTTTCTATTTTTTTTTGAGGAAACTTGATGCCTCTGACATATAATTAACGTGTTTAACAAACACGAAATTGTAGACGCAACACAATTTGCTTGCGATGACACTAAAGCGCATAATATTTCACTTGACCGACCAGTTCTAAATGGTTTGGTTTGGTTTGAAATTTGACAAAACATATAGCAAAGTACAATGACCTGCGTTGGGATATTAAAGCCCTCTCTTATTGCTTAAATTTGCTTACTAATCAGTAAATTTTAATAAAATTAAATCATATCAAGAGGCAGGAAATAAATAATTTGTATTAATACTATAATTGATCATATTCAGAGTGCCCTCTCAAAGTAATTATTTTCGTCTTTTATTTACAATTCATGAATGTATCAGACAGATTGTGTTGAGTATGAATATTCTGTAATTCAATTGTGCGAGGTAGGTATTCCCCGTGTGCCTTTCCATCTCATAAACTACGTTTCATCAATTCCCCTGCTTGACGTTCATGGTTCATATGGCACTAAAAACCTAAGTTAAAAAAAAAAAAAACTTGCTTGTGTTTACCCCAAAACTTGAAGCGTAATATTTGTTCTAGCGCCGAACCCAGTTTTGTTTATTAATAACCAAACCTAACACTGTAATGATAAGTTAATGAAACGTGACAAGAAATCCAGTTTTTGTGGAAAGGAATATGTATATTTTTACCGATATGACACTCTTTTTTAAATGTTAAGTAAACCACATTCAGATAATCAAGTGGAACTCGGAAGCTCTGAAAAAAAAACCGGTAGATCAATTTTACCCATCGTGTTGTTGTTCAATGCAGGATGTGAATACAAAATAGAACAAAAAAGCCCTATATTTCCCTCGACTGACTAAAGGCTTTCAAAATATTTATGAAAATTATCTGCAAAATCTTAATCGCCCCTAAATCAGTAATTAGAACTTACCCACCCAATGAGAAAAAACGATTATCCCAAAATATTTGCCTTTAAAGTTGCTAACGTTTATCTGCTTAATTAGTGCTAATTATATTTAAGCAGATACATATTTATCGGCTGCATGACACACAACTTAATCTAATCAATTTTTTTTGTAAGGTGGTCTTCCAGTTTTAGTATTGAAGTTTCGTTTTAAAGCTAACATTGCTTGAATTCTTGTTAAGTATTTTATTTGCCTTTTAAGCAAACACTTTCTCTGCATGTATGTGTGTACATACATGTAATTTTTTGAACTCCTCAATTGTGTCTAATCTTGTGAAAGAATTATCTAAAATAAGTTACTTCCGGGAGGCGGTTTTACATTTTTGTTGCTTTAAATATTTGCAAAATTTTGTAGGGTTTGCTTATTACACAAACCGTGAAGAGTAGTGTTTACGATATCATGCACAATCGGCCATTAACTGAACGTGCTTTTTACAAATAAAAATATATTTTATGTACATACAGCTGTTCAAGAACGTTCAACGAAAATCATGCGTTACACCTTTAGATTTTATTTAATATTCAAATAACGTGTACTATAAAGTGATTTCCCATTAATCATAATATGTGTGTACAAAACTTTTAAATTCGTATTAAATTTCTAGTTAGTTATGACTTATGTATGTCTGTGTTAATTCAGATTGTATTTCCCCCTGTGAGGTACTTTGTTTTTAAACGAAATCAAGTCTCAATGACGTAGGCGTAATTTTACATGGAAATGCTCTTCAAGATAAAAAAAAATTTGCACTTCTGAAGGTCAAATTTTCACTTTCTTATTTCTCAAAGCATTTCATCATAGGGAATAACGAAAATATTCACATTTTTCACATATGTACGTGCTGTTGTATATATGTAAATCTGGACAGTTTAAAATATATTTAAAAAAAAAGATTCCCACATCAAATCTAAAGCAACACTTTAATCTCTGCTGTGTACACCCTTAAAAAGGAAGTTGTTATGGGATCTGACATTTTTAAACTGAAATGAGCGATAGTGCTGCCCTTATCGCTGTTATTGTTCGACGGACTAAGTACTTTGCACTAGACAAGGGTATATCTCTTTAATCATAAATAATATTTTAATAATCGCGACTCAAACATATAGTTTAGTTAAATAGCTTTATAATTTGCATTAGCACATTATTAAATAATATATAACATACCTTGTAGTATATAAATTTTTTATCACTCGATTGAGGTTATTAAAAAATTAAGCGCACACCAAGGATTGACATTTAAATGATCACACTCAACTCCGTAGGACGGTTTATTCACCACTTTTTACCGGCCTTATCAATATCCTTTCGATTTATATGGGATGTTTGCTTCAGATGAGGTATCAAAAGAACAATTAAAAAATTCCTGTTCTGGTTCCTGTCCAGCACGGCGGCGGAGAATCAACTGCGTTGATGTCAAATTTGTCGTTACGTTTTCACTTCGCAAATACTTGATACGGAGTGCCGTTTGGAAGATACATTGTTCAATCAGTCGAATTTGCTCAGAACTAAGTTCTGACGCGTTGGTATGCTTGTGTTTGTGTCGGTTAGCAGCGGCGGAAAGCTTGTGAGTTTCGGATAATCTATACTACTCTCTGTGATGTGTTAATTCGCACGGATTGCAATTGCGTTCCTTTATTCACTTCGGTCCATGGGATATGTGTGTATGTATGTATGTACTTCCTGACTGTCAAAACACATATTTAATAAATATTCAGAATGCGTGTAACTGGTTGTTTAAATCGAAACTTCGGAAGTTATTTTCGGTGACAAGTTGCAACATTGCATTATGGGTCTCTTCGGCCTTCACCAGTGCACGCAAAAAAAAAAAAATTTATTTGCTCATAACGCTTTCGCAATGCACTCGAAATTAAAATGAGACCATGCCCCTCGGCATCGACACACTTGCATACATATGTACTCACTTGAACGTGTGTTTGTCGAATCACATTCATTGATGTACGGAAGAAAGGGGCTCGTCCGGCTTATAAATGTGACGTCATAACAGAGGGCAGAAATAGCATAAATCGTTTTCCCTCTCCGAAACAGAAAAGCGAATGAGAAGGAGCACAGTACGCTCGTAGCCAACCTGCACGTGGGAAGCTGCATGTACATACAACAGAAAGGTATGGCCTTACTTCTGTGGAACCAAGTACGAATGCTTGTTTTGGGTATATTCTACAAAATTTGACGAACATCGCTGAATCACTTGGTGGTGGCTCGGACCTGTGAGCTTTTCTGTGTATGAGTACTATTGATTTTTTTTTCGCAAGGTAACAAGATTTTATGGGTATTTATATCACAAGATATAATTATTTTTCAGCGATGAAGTCACAATATTTGAGTACATATACGGGTTAGGCAACTCAAGGATAAAAGGATGAAAATGTCGAATCGCCATTAGTAACCTGAGGAGCACACCTAGTTTAAGCTATTTTTGGTAGAAATGTGAAAAGCACAAACACTTTGCAGGTACATATGTATGTGCGTATGTGTTTAGCATACATATGTTCATAAGTATTTGTTGATAAACAACTGATGTTTTAGCAGATTATATTTTGAGTGGGGTGTGGGATTAATGTCTCAAATGCAGAATAAAATTGCATACATATGTATGTATGTGTTTAACTATTATTTTTTAAATAATATAGTTTAGTTTTTGCTGGATAATTCAACGCACTAATGCCCCGGCTATGAACACAGCCGGTATAATGCTAGAGAGGTGACGGACGCGGTGACCGTACGGCCACTACGGAAACAGACAAATTCGCACAACAATGCGTACACTGTGAATCATACGCCTATTTCCTAAGAATAATATGTGTGTATGTATATAATTCAATTCTATTCAATTTAAAATGTATTCAATGTCGAATATAATTTATTTTAAATGTGGATAAATTGTTTAATCGCTACTCCGAATCTTAAAGAAAAAAAACATATTCAGTGAACACACCCGGGATTTCTACACTAATTTCTCCACTCGATATTCATTCGTTGTCTGTCACTGACGATAATTTGTCTGTCACATTTAGTCTAGGCAATCGTCGATTTTTGTACTGTGTTGAAGTTAATTATCATTTTAATATAATTAACATGTGTGATTATAAAATATCAGAGAAGGCTTATGCCAAGATGATTTTCCATGCTGCAAAATATCCTCACTGCGCTACTAATGGCATTTTATTAGCTCAAAAGAACGCGCTCAACCGACCTGAGTCTGTTCATATTTTGGATGCTATTCCACTTTTTCATCAGTGCCCTTATGTGACACCTATGGTTGAAATTGCCCTTGCCCAGGTAATGTATAATTTACAATTTTATAAATTAAAAACTTAAATTTGTTTAATTACCAAGATTGAGGCAATGGCTGACGCCGAAGATCTTGTCATAGCTGGTTACTATGGTGCATCAGAGAACTTTTACGATGCTTCAATTGAAAGGGCTCCGGCTGGAAAAATTGCCGATAAAATACAGGAGCATTATAGAAATGCATGTTTTGTTGTAATTGATAATAAGTTTGTATGTCATGCAGCAGCAAAACCAGCAATCAAGGTATTTTCTTGCACCGACGGGCGTTGGAACAAGGCCGCCTTCGTTTTAATACATTCCCAGACTACTTTGGAAGCAGTTTCAGCACTTCTTAAGCGCGGCGCTATGAAGGACATTATAGACTTTGATAATCACTTAGATAATCCGGAGAATGATTGGACAAATCAGTACTTGAATAGGGATCTTAAACAAATTATGGCTATGTACTAAGTCTACTGTCTACAGAGTAAGGTGGTTGTAAACAATAAACAATAAAATGACGTTTCTATTGGGTTAAAATAAAGAAACTCAGCAAAAATATGCATCTTAAATATTTTTTTTTTAGTCAGAGAAATACACCATTTATTGATTCATAGCTTTATATAAACTTTTCTATTTTATAATGGTGGCTTAGACCCATATACGGCACTGTTGGTCCCAACTTGTCGACGCTAAAGCCATTCCGTTTGGTGTCATCGCAATGCATGTAATTCGGTTCTCGTGACCCCCTAACATCCCTAAAAAGAAAATAAAAAAGTCAGTAACAAGCAAAACTTCACATTCATGGTACCTACCGTTGTGAACCACTTTCATGGTATCCCACGCATGGATGTTGCCATCTACTGCGCCACATATTAAGTACCTTCCACTGTAGGACAACGCTGGAAACGAATATTTTGGTAGTATGTAGTTTTTAAAAAAGTATCTCTACCTTAAGAAAAATCATTACCACAAGAGGTAAAGCCAGTATTTTTATTCGGCGGCTCGTAGTGGCCGATTTGTTGGTCAGATCGTATATCGTACAAGCGCGCCGTTTGGTCCTCTGAACCAGTAGCAAAAGCATATCCACTGTTGTGATACTACATTACAGCATTAAATACGTTAAATGTTACGAAACATGATAACTTGATCACTTACACAAACTGAATTAACATCCATCTCATGTCCAAAAAACATTTGCTTGTGTTTTTCCTCTCGAACATCCCAAAGCTTTGCAGTCTTGTCCACAGAACCTGTTAGATAAGTGTTCATGTCGGGTGAGAGCGAAATTGAAGCAATATCACCGGCGTGTCCATTGAAGTCCATTGTTTTAACGCCCTTCTCAAGATCCCAGTGACATCTGCGGAATTAATGATTAGGGTAGTGCACGTTACTTCTAAACCTTTTAATACATTTTCATGTCTCCTGAGCCAGTGATAAGCTTATTGTCATCGAGAAATCGGCATGAGCTCAAAAATCCTTCGTAGCCCAAGAGCTCTCTTGTCATTTTGGCAACGCCAGATGCATCACGGTTATTGACATCGTAGACTGTACACTGATTGTCCATTCCTCCGCAAGCAACAAAGTTTCCCGATGGCGAAAATGCCACTGTCATAACCCAGGCCGATCGAAGTGGGATAACCTTAAAGCATTTGTTAGTTTTTTTAATTTTTAATTTTCCAATATATTGATCATACTGACTTGTACTTTATTGCCAGTCCATGTGTCCCATATAATAAGCTTACCGTCCAGCGATCCAGTCACACAGTGCCGGGAATCTCCAGCAAAATGAACCGAATTCACTTTATTTATGTGTCCTTTCAGGGTCTTTTTGGACTGGAGTCTAATTTTTGGTATATCTGCCATGTCCCCACACTTCTCCGCTAGTTTACAATCAGCTTGAGCCTTTTGCGCATCCTAAAATATCATGATGATTCTATGATCTTTATTTTATTACATTTTCCTTGCAAATTTGTTTAAACCTTAAATTTTGCTATCATGTCATTAATCTCTTGCTTAAGTGCTGCTGTTTCCGGGTCGTCTTTCGGCATTTCGACGTTATTTTTGAAAGACTCCTTGTGTTTGATAAATTCGCAATTGCACTTTTGAAAATAGTCACCAATCCGCAACTACCTACTCCAACGAAAGAAAATGAACTAAATTCTAATTCTAATTTGGTATTCACCGACGCAAGCTAACCACATACATAAATGGCAAAATTTCCTCTAATGCAATTAGTTAACTGGATTAAACAATTATATCCCCACTAGTTGTTCAATGAAAGGTTTTTCGTTTTAAATAAATGTTTTTAGGGTCATGGTACAAAAAAAGCATTGTTCGAAACGAAAGTTCGTCAGAAATGTTACAAATTAAACACCCTCTGAGAGCTTTAATGTTTTCAATTGATTTTATTTTTCAATATTTGACTTTCAACAACGTTTGTAAAAAAAAAACAGGCATCAGTTGGGCACGTAAAATATCGGAAATCGATATGGCCGATGAAGCAGAAAATTTAAAATTTCTTTTACCATTGGCTGGTGTTTTCTCCCACCCATTTCGTGCATACATATAGCTTTGATCGCGACAGCGCAAATCTTAAAAGTTTATATATTTTTGTGAAGTAAGGTCCACCAAACGAAGCAGTTACCTATGTTAACAAAGTTTTTGTGTTTTGCATTTGCTATCGAGGTGATAGTGGGCATTAAGGATGCTTCGGCCTTTCAAGCTGGATTTTGCCCTTCTAAATATGGTGTGTAATATTCATGTGATTATTATAAAATCTAATTAATATTGTTTAAATTTTTTGACGGTTGTGAATTGCGATGTATCCGAGCTTTTTTTTCTACTTCCTACCGCCACCTACTGGAGAATAGGGACCATGTGAACAGAATGTTATTTCCACTCACTTGTGAGTAGAATTTAATGAAATGTAGCTTTACATTTTACCACTAGAGAATTGAGCGTTTCTTTGACAATCAAGTGCCTGTCAATTCAGTTCTTCCCATTCAATCGACTTCAAGAGTTTGTTGCGTTAGCTCTGTGCTTCCCAATTTTTTGTTCCTTGGTGAAAACTTTTGTTCAATCAGCATGCAACATTAAAGTTGTGCTAATTTAAAAAAAAAAAAAAAATATACTGAAAAAGTTAAACTCACCACATCTTCAGGATGGGAAAAATCAATGTGCAGCAAATAATATTACTTTGCACTTTGGTAGTTGCAACAAGTAAATTTTCGCAATCCGAACAAGTAAAACATGGTAAGTGGAAAAAGGGAACATGAAGTTCAATTTGTTTACAGAGCCAGTCCATTAGAGATCTATTTTAAGCATCCACCGCGTAAACAATATGAAAGGCTTGTTAGATGATGGAGGCATGCGAGTAACGTTTTTTGTTTATACAAATTCATCAGTAACGATGTGTTTTTATTCAAAACATTCAATGGGTAACAGCGTGATCTCATTTTCATCCTTCCGATGCATAAGTTGATAATTGGCTTCAATTAAAAGCATTCATAGTGTGCAATAAAACATACATATGCATGTATACATACAAACACTCTGAGCCTATCATATAGCAGATGAAATAATAATTTTCCTTCTTTTTTTTTAATAGAAAACATAAAAGTGTTCACTGTTGCAACCGAAGAGAATGATGGGTATCATCGTTTCATCCGATCAGCGAAATTTTACGGCATCGATGTAAGTTTTTTTTATGCTTTTGTATGTATTTGCATAATAAATTCTGCGAAGAACAAAATAACCATTGTTCGTTAGATCAGTAGAGTTGGTCCTTATTCTATCCCACACATATGTATATATTATCGTTAAACCAGTTCGGAATCATTTATGGGACTTTTGGCTTTTTTATTCTTATAAATATGGAAATGAAATTTTTTACCCTTTTTTGCTATCTGTTTCGCGAACACTTTCATATCAATCTATCGCATACGTACGTTCACATACATATACAGTCTAAATATGTACCTCCAGCTTTGATATAAATTTAGAATGATGCACCAAATGATGCCAGATGTTGCAGGCCATCTGGAGAATAAATGAACTCATTCATATCCGGTCCACATATGAGCATGTTTTTCTTCACTTGAAGATTGAAAACGTCGACCGGCAAATCTGATTACGTTTCCAGAAGTTTATTTTGTGCGGCTTGATGTGACGAAATGAAATATTCTTTAAAATGTTGATCCGAAAATGGAATTGATAATGCTTTCAAGCGTAGTTTGACCTCCGCGAAGAGGGTAGATTAAACGGAACTCTTATCTGAGGACGACAACTGTTTCTTTTCTTATTCCTAAAATGTTAGACTCCTAGAATTTTGTTCCAGATATAATTTGAACCATATAGATAAGAAATTGCTTATGTATATATGTTTGTCCGATTTAGCTTAATTTTATAAATTAAATTTTATAGGTGACACCTCTTGGCTTAGGCTCAGATTGGAAAGGCGGAAATATGGATGGACCAGGTGGTGGCTTCAAAATCAACCTTTTGCGAGAAGCTGTAGCACCTCTAAAGGATGATAACAACACAATCGTCTTATTTACAGACAGGTTAGATGTAAAATGATTATTCATTTTAGTAACATGTTTCACTGAACTTAGTTTTGCCTTCCGGTTGACTATGTATTTATTGCTGGTATCTTCAAATACGATTCGCCAACACTCATCTTTTTTATGTGGCAAGAGTATTTCGAGAGATGAACACTTGTCGTTATTCCGAATAGATTAAGAATCACTAGCGTGATAACAATTTTGAATTTGTTTGTCGCGTTTCGCCACGATTTAATGTGAAACATTGTACAATTTACATTCGAAGTTGTAAACTCCTATACATAAATATTGATTAATTTTTTTTTCAGCTATGATGTAGTATTCACATCTGATTTGAATGATATTCTCAAAAAGTTCAAAGAGCTCCAGGCGAAAATTGTGTTTTCTGCAGAGAAGTTCTGCTGGCCCGATGAAGCACTTTCAAATGAATATCCAGAAGTTTCGCTGAAGGCATCTCGTTTTTTGAACTCTGGCATGTTTATTGGTGGGTTATCTATTTAGTCCACGTGTATTTTGTAGTATTATTCCCTGTTTGCTAACATAGGCAACGCCCGCAACATCTATGAACTGATTAAACGGCCAATTGAAGACACCGACGACGATCAGCTGTTCTACACTAAACAGTTTTTGGACCCCGAACTGAGAGAGTACTTGGGGATAAAGCTTGATACGGAATCAAAGATTTTTCAAAATTTAAACGGCGCTGTAGACACGGTTAAATTGGATGTCAATGCTAACACGGGCGCTGGTGTTTTACAAAATATAGACTTTCTTACAACTCCATCTGTGATTCATGGTAACGGGCCAAGCAAAGTCGATCTCAATGCGTTTGGCAATTACCTTGCGGGTACATTCAATGAAAAATGTGTAATTTGCGAGGAGCAACGAATTGCGCTAGATGTAAGAAGCTCTAAGATTTAAGTCAAATTTCATCACCATAATGGTATATGTTTTAGGAAGAATTCCTTCCCATCATATCCGTAGCGGTTATAGCAAGCAAGGCGGTACCTTTCTTCGAAGAGTTCTTGGGAAAAATAAAAAATATTTACTATCCAAAGAAAAAAATTAACCTCTTCATTTACAGTGGAGTAAGTAACATGAGGTCGTTTTAAACAAACATATTCTTATGGAAACTCTTGAAATAGGTCGAGTTTCATGACGAGCTATCGAAATCGTTCTTTGTAGCACAAGAAAAGGAATATTTAACTGCGAAACTAGTGGTGTCAACGGATGAAATTGATGAACGTATGGCAAGGAAACTCGCTGTGTAATTATTCCTTAGAGTGTGTCATTTGCTTATTAACAGCTTGTGGTTATTTCAGCAAACAAGCGATTCAAAAGCAAAGTGACTATTTCTTCTCTATTGATGCTGAGGCGCACATTGATGACCCCGGCTTATTAAGGAACCTACTTACTTACGACAGGTAATTTGTTCGCAAGCAATTACGTGTGTTGTATGTCTGAAATGTTTCTTTTTAGGGACTTTGTCGCTCCAGTTATAACCCGTGACAATGAGCTGTGGAGTAATTTTTGGGGGGCATTATCAGAAGATGGATACTACGCGAGGTCACACGATTATGTGGATATAGTTAAAGGAAATATAGTGTGAGTATCCTAAAAATGCATGCAAACTGCAGTCTACAAAATGAAGCTTATCATTATCACTTCTGCATGAAGCCAAATTTAACGTAGAAAACTAAAACTTAACGAAAATTAATTCATACAACCATTTTATCTTTTACAAGTTAACGCACAAATGGAAATATATATGTATGGCACAAGTTTATTATAGACATAACTAATCGAAAGCAATTGAGAAGTCAGTTTTAAAACTGCGTCGGTCTATTGAATACATGTTGTCCGCTGTGCATTCATAGACGCCTGCATCCATTTGTGTTGCTGGATCAATTTCAATTTTTGATTTTACTCTATCTTCACCAATTCGCCATTCGTGTACCTAAATTAAATTTATATATTATTTGTTCATTAAATTTATTCAAGCGCTACTACTTACATGCATGTATAAATGTTGAAATATTTCAGTTCCATCCTTGTACCAGGTTATATGTGGTCTGGGATTGCCCTTAGCCACACACAGAAAAGCAATTTTGTGTCCCAGAACATATTCATAATCGAAATGAGACGCTTGTAGGATTTTTGCACCCTAAAAATCATAAACATTTAGCTTTTTTTCTTTTGTATGCTAAAAAAGCGAATTGAGTCGTATCTGCTTACATTGTTATTGTTATAGTACTGATCTGATTCGGGATCACGGTATTTTCCAGTAATAGGCAAACCGATTTGCACCTAGGAGGAAACGCAAATTAAATGAATCGAGTGTAATGACAATGATACAGCATTGTACAAACTCTAGACTTAGTGCGCCCTCTTGTTCGTCCTCTCCTAGCTTCACTTAGATTATTCGAAAGCACTAATACTCCAATCAAAAATGCAACTAATCTTAGATTCATCTTGATTAAAACTTAGATTTGACTGTGGCCACAATTCCTATTTCCAATTGCACAATGAAGTGTTTTATTTTTTTTTTAACTGTGGGCTATGGTCTCGGCACAAAACTGCAAAATAGGACTGCGCGACTTTCTATTCGGACCAAACTCCGACAAATTCGAAATGAAAATGCTTTAATCTAAATCCAAAAGAAGTCTCTGTGTATGCCTGTTTGCGGTAATATTATGATTATATGGCAGCCATCACCCCTTCCGGCTGTTTAATATTTTATTTGACCACCACCGCTATACGTTGTATTACATATTGTTATTTCGCTAAGCTCTCTTCGCAAATGATATTGTCTGAATTAAATAATTGAGCCAATTGTAAGCGTCGTTTGTGCTGCAAGCGGATCAACAGCAATAGAACAACCCCATTAACACATACAGATAAAAATAAATCGGGTGGCAAATTTTATGAACCAAATATATATATTACAATATGTAATTGTGTCTCTTAAGATCTACGTAGTTCTCGAATCTTCTTTTTGACGAACTAAAAATTAATCATCACGTAATCCGTTCGAAATCCTCTTCGGTCAATGGCGTAGATGTTATCTGCTTGGCATTCATAGTACCCTAAAACAATTTGTTTTATTTACCATGTGGCAGTTGGATAGATTTTTTTTAAATTGTCTTACCTGCGTCCATTTGAGTTGTTGGATCTATTTCCATTTTCGACTTAATTATATCAGTATCGACCATGGATTCATGTACCTTTATGCAAAGTGAAAGATTTTATTTTATTTAATTTAATTTGCATGCATGTAAGAATGTACCTGGAAAAATCGATGTTGGTAAAGTTCAGCACCATCCTTAAACCATGTGATCGTTGGTCTTGGTTGTCCTAGAAAGACAATCTACATATGCATATACCTTTTGTAAGAGATTTATCTTTCTAACTCACCCTGTGCCATGCAAAAAAATGTAATTTTTCTTCCGAGTGTATAGTCTAATTCAAAATGCGAGGATTTAATAATCTTTGCGCCCTTAATAAAAACAAGAAAAGGATTTGATCTCTGGGGCTCTTTGATTTTAATATCCTTACATTCTCATGATCATAATAGTTAACTGCATCTTGTGTTCGATGTTGAATTAAAACTGGCTTTTTCCCAGTGTAGTTTCGTCGTAAAATTCCCCTGCCACCATGTGTTCCTGTGTCACATTGGAAAAAAAAATACAGAATGAGGAAGAGTAACTTAAACACTTGACCTACTCTGAGCAATCGTATTAATTGCTAGTATTCCAAGAACAACTAATAATAGTAAATTGTATTTCATTTCGAAATCACTTTTCACCTCCTTAATTAACGAATAACTTTAAACCGTTAAAAAATCTACCTATCCACCTCTAATAGGCAGCTCAGAACGATCAGCTTACATCTACTCAAAGGCTGTTACTAATTCCGCCCACACTCGAGAATATGGTTTTCGATGTTCATCGGGCGTCTTTTTATGAGTTGTGTGTTGGCTGTTGATCAGTATTTTTGTCGTATATTTACGATGCGCTAGTCCCAGTGGTCCACTAGTGGGCTCGCGTTTTCATTTAGTTTGCACACCACAAATAAATTCAATTATTTAAAGAGACTTTTAAGTAGGGGTTAGATTTGATTAGCGACGATGGCTGACAAAAAAAAAAAGATGCATCGTCATTTTTTACTACGTATTTGTTGATTGTACAAGGTTTATAAACACGAAAGCTGCTTCGTTATTAAGGTGAAATAAACGAGGTTCCTAGTTCGCGTTTTTTCATATGCGTAAGTAGCGAACAATCCTTGTAAAAATTTACTGATACTTAAATAATTGTGAGCTTCTTTGTTTTTTCGTAGACTTTTAAAGGTACAGATAATAATAATTTCTATTGAACATTTCAGTGGTATGTGGAATGTGCCCTATGTTTCAAGTTGTTACTTAATTAAGAAGACAATTTTCAACAAGCTTAACTTTGATCATAAATTCCTTGACGCGGATATGGCTTTGTGCGAAAATCTGCGTAATTCGGTAAAATAAAAAAATGATTGTATTAAAACTAAAACAATAACAATCATGTTTAACTGCTCACTAGGGAACATTTATGTTCGTAATAAATGACAGAGACTATGCTCACTTAGTCAATTGTGACAATTTTGACATAACTGTAGAACGTCCCGACTTCTATACACTGTTTACGAATCAAAAGGATTGGGAACAACGTTACATTCATCCAGAATACAAAGACCAACTGAAGCCAAATATATCTTATCTACAACCATGCCCGGATGTCTATTGGTTCCGCATAGGCACAGAACGCTTTTGCCAAGATATGATTGCAATTATGGAAAACTTTGGAAAATGGTCTGATGGCTCAAATAAGGTTGTTAAGGCTAAACATTGAATTTAAGAAAACAAAAATTAATAAAAAATATTCTTATAGGACGTTCGCTTAGAAGGTGGGTATGAAGCGGTTCCAACGCGTGACATACACATGAAACAAGTCGGTTTGGATCCTCTGTGGCTGAAATTTCTCCAACTATATGTGCGTCCGTTGCAAGAAGCTGTCTTTACTGGATATTACCATAATGTAAACAATTGCGTTTTAGTTTAATTTGTTTATTAAATAATTTAATTTTAGCCACCACGTTCATTCATGAATTTTGTCGTTCGTTATCGACCAGATGAACAGCCTTCCTTAAGACCCCATCATGATTCATCGACTTATACCATAAACATTGCTTTAAATCGTGCTGGCATCGATTATGAAGGCGGTGGATGTAAATTTTTGCGTTATAACTGCTCGGTGACATCGACCAAGATGGGATGGATGCTTCTACATCCAGGCCGACTGACACATTTCCATGAAGGCTTAAAAGTAACCAAGGGAACAAGATACATTATGATTTCTTTCGTTGATCCTTAAGTGCGAAATAGATATATATATATTTTTTTTGAATACCATTCGGTGTTCATCTCAAAGTTGCTCTCTATAGTTTTTATCGAAACAAATTCGGGAATGTATATATGTATGTATTTTACCTATATATATTTTTTAATAAGACTTTTGTACTTTTTTAGCGTTAAGCGATTAAATAAATCGGACAAAAAATGATTATTTTATTTAATTCTTTTAATTATTGTTGGTATGTATGCACACCAAGGATAGGTTGAGCCAGGACATATGTACTTCGACCAGATACCACTGTGTCACAAGTGAACTTAGTGTGCGAAGCCGTAATATCTGTAAAGATAGAATCTAGATTCTATACCAAAATTAAAGACGTCTTATATACACGGGAGCACGAAGGATCAAATATGTAGTATAGATACATAATGAAGTTACAGCAAGAAACTCAACATTCAAAATGTTGAATCCTGATACGAAAAATATGAATATCAAGGAACAAGGAAGAACATACTAATAAAGTAATCATCATCATCATTTTCGGAATGAGGGTCGCGGGTTTAGGATGCTTAAGTGAACCCTCCATGCCTCTCGACCTTTCGTCATTAATTCTAAATCATCAGGAGCTATCCCCATACGGGTAGAGGTGAGATTTCGAACATGGTCCAACCACCTCATCATGGGCCTACCCAGGGGACGTTTACCTGATAGCACTCACTTCATGGCACGTTTTGGAACATAATTTAGACCGATAAAGTGTCGTTAATAAAAATTCTTAAGCACTTTACTGGGCTGAATGTATCTGTGCTATGCCACCGATACCAGCACAAGCAATCTAGTTTCGGCCTTATAGAGTAAAAAACAAAAATTATTTTTGCATTCAGATGATGGCTGCAATTTGACGCCCACAGATTCATAGTTTGCATTCAATTTTCTCATTTGCCGCTTTAAAGACCACAAATGTGAGTAGCATATGCCCTTACGATCATCACCTGCCACACATGTGCATGTAAAATAATTGACAATAACTGTTGTATTATCATGTAAAATCTTTAAAACGGAACTTGATAATATAGAAAAAAAAAAATCTTAACTGCTCTAGGTATGAGTGCCTATCAATTGGGCCTAAACTTTATCACTCAGCACAAGTAGCTGACGGTAACAAATGCGTTCCTCTTCCACAATATACATCCCTGACAAGCGAGCAAGATTACTTTGGCTTATAATAAAGAACAGGAAAACACCCCTATTTAATGTGTAAATTTATTGTGTTGGATTAATGAAACATGTGCTACGCCCAGCTGTTTTCTTCGGCAATTTTACATTAGTGCTGGTCAAAAAAGTAATTATTAAACGGAACCCAATGTGGGAACTGTGCTAAGAACACGAATAAAACGCCTTCCTCACCCTGAACTGCTCTCGTGCACTCTCTTCGCCGGAATATCCAACACACACACATACAGATACAGACCGAATCAGTTGTCAACTTTGTGGATTGTACTGCGCCTGGGCTGTTTCACCATATCTTCTACGACAACGGCGATATTATTGCACACTCCGTTGATAGAAAGCACAGCTCAGCTTAGTATCGAGATATCAACCAATGTCGTTGCTACCGCGAACGCGTTTTATCCGACCTCCTCATACATGATTTTATATATTTTTCTTTTCGTTGGAAAATAATAGTCCTTTGAGCAAATCGAATATTATCCGAGCCCAAAATTACATTGGAATACGTTACTTTAAAATAACAATCAAATTTACAATCAGAATGGGTTCTAAAACAGTTTTCAATGCCTCTACTCTGTATGCGGAAGGATTGTGTATTTAGTCGGTTACTGGAATATACGCACCATTAAAAAAAAAAAACCCCCATACACTTGGGTATAAATGAATTTGTTGTGCTTTATCTAAGCTCTAAGAAATTGTGATTATATATTTATTTGAAAAGAAAAGCGAAAAGAATAACCTTGAGAGACTACTCATTGCGGATATCCTACATCTTCCATTACATTTTTTTCACTGCAATATTTTCATTGGCACAGATACTTGTCGGCGACATTGTGGAGTCCTTCCCTTTCATCGAATTAATGTTGGTTGTCGTTTTACCCCTTGAACCATTGATCACAAAATTTCGGGTTATTGCACATACATATGTAAATTTGTGTATAAATTCTTAAAATAACTAATCAAAGTGAAAAATGTCCGCAATGTGAGTGAATAACAGTATGAAATTGTATCTAAATTTTTTGTTTTGATTGTGATACCTAAGTATGTACTACATACCTATACCAAATGTACGTCTTATATGGTAATAAATATTTATATGTGCATATGGTGTACTTTAGAATTTTTGCGGTTGCATAGCTTTTTATGTGCAAATTGTGATTTTATACGTAAACGCATACATATGTAGACATACGTATTTACAATTGTATTATTGTTGTTATTACTCTCGTACGGTGTTTGGAGACACGAATAAATGAGGATCTTGTTCGTAAAAAACATCTGTAACCTAATACAAGACACAGACAGAGAAGGTATGTAAATTTCTTATTAACAGTGTTGGTAAATCCCATGCCGACAACAAGGCATCCACTCCTAGGTCTATTGCAATCAGATGCAGAATAGCATGCGTTCAAAATTGGCACGCCCTAGTTAGGCTATTCACAAACAAAAATAATTCAAGGCTGCACATATCAAGAGAGTAACTACAGTAGTCTGTCTATATCATCTTTTCTAAAGAGCTGAATGTTTATCTTTAAAAAGAAAAGGAAAGTATTGTAAAATTGTAAAAATGTTAACCAGCCTAATTTAATTAATACTTTACCACGCGCCAATATCTACACACTAAATAAGAGGAACAACTTCTTAAAGTTTATCTTATACTTTCACTCAAATACATATAATTACATGTGTGGAGATCATCCAAGAAGCCCTGTTTCAATATTATTTCTCCAAACGCGCGTGAAATCAAAAAGTAATGCGGTAGTCATAAAACAATAGTATATAAAGCCGACAATTTTATTCTTATCGCCACAGGAAGTAGGCGTACATACTATATAGACAACATTTATTTTTGAGTGGTGTCAAGTGACTAAGTATTGTACTTTTGTTTTTTTCTTTCTTTATTAATCAGAATATATATTAAATCTTCAGAGGGTGCAAGAAAATTGTCCTGCTGTATGCTTTTATACAAACATCAGAGGACAGGAATCTGTCCAAACTTAAACGAACAAGCATTAACAGCCGACAAGAGGATGTTTCAACTAACTATAATAAACTCTTTTATTATAGAAATATGTACATATGTTAGGTATATGTTGTGAGGACGTGCTCGTATCGTAGTCTTGTTGACGCACCTTGTGCTATTTGGAACTCATTCTATTCATACCCATAAATGTATGTACATAGCGGTCACACGGCCATTAGGTTATAGTTTACGCTGTATTAGATTTTCGCTTAGATGATAATGCACAAAGGACATTATTTGTTTCCTTTTCTTACAGTCTTACATGTAAAAAAATTCAACACTCTCGCCTTCATTCTATTATTGCTTCCATATTCAAAATACACCTAAGTAAATATTAGTTAAACGCACAACTGACAAGTACGTAGTGCCTGTGTTGTCTTTCGAATAAGTACATAAGAACATACGTTCGTATAAGTAGACGGGTTATCTACATAGGTTTTAGCTGAAAATTGATCTAATCGATACTCGGTAATCTTATCAAATATTATCTGCTCAAGTCAAAACAAAGTGAATATACAAGTAACATCAGTTTTGATTTTCCCTTTTTGGATATAATCTTGCTCTATAATGTTGTACACAAGTTTTATCTTTAAATGTAGCTGGTAGGAAGTGTTGTGATTTTTTTAAATCCATAAAGTAATTGACTTCAATGCAACTACGGTGTAGCTATCAAATTAAGTTACCAGGGATCTTATTTTAGAAAGACTACCTCTACAAACATTTCCGATTGTAGGTTAGGTGATTTTATTTGTTTACCGGGGGTAGGTTACAAAAAAGTACACCTGCAAGTGACTACTGAGTATTTGATTGAATTATAGCTACAATGTACACTTCAATTTATCTTTTGTCGTTCAAGTTATAAATAGTCTCCGCTTTAGAGAAACTGACCAAATTACAGTTAAATTTTAACTTTGATAACTTTTATGACACATTTGATAGTGGTAACTACTAAGTACTCGTATGTCAACATTTTCGGCATTTTTTTAAGTTATGTACGTAGGTATGTATTATTATTATGTATATACACTGCTGAACAAAAGGATAGGTGTGGATATAATTTGTTCGATACCTATGCATTTCTTTTTTCGAACTAAGGATAAAAATTAATTTCACTATGTTAAATAAGAAATATAGGCACTGCATCCTAGGTAGGCATGTTTAACGTCTGGGCATAGAATGTAACGATTTTTGCAGGAGCTACATAGACGAAAAGGATGAGGAGGAGTCCACTGCTCACTTCCTCTGCACGTGGCCCGCCCTGGCCCACATCCGGAAAGCCACATTAGGGTAGGTTAGGTTTGTGGGCTGATGAGGGCTGCCTCATCACACTTAGGTCTATGTAGACCCATTGTGATACCCATGATATTCCCTACTGCGGTTTATTAATTCCTTGGTGTTAACCATCCAGTGGCTCTTGCAAATTTGAGAAGCTCTGATGGCGAGCCATCAGCTAGTTCGTCAATATAATCGAAGAAGAATTTGCCTAGGGTCCTATTTTTTATCTGGCAGAGGTATTGGCAGGGGCAGAGAAAATGAGCTGTGTCCTCATGGACTTCCTCATCACCGCATCTCCGCCATAAATCATCATCATTCAGGTATAATTTCTTTGTGTGATATCTTAGCATTTTGTGCCCAGTAAGTACTCCCACCAGCATAGACAGTGATCTCTTGTCTTTTTGTAAAATCTGGCAGGTTTTTGCCTTGTCATATTCTGGCCACAACTTTCTTGATACGTCACAGGTGGTTAGAGATTTCCACCTGTTATTTGCCTCTATTAGAGTTTTTTGTGCAATTTTCGCCCTTAGGTTGCAGACTGGCGGTCTGACCGTACAGTTCGCTTGCTCTGGGGCTAGGGTTGAACTCTTTCTTGCCAGTTCGTCAGCTTTTTCATTGCCTGGTACTCCAGGGACCCAGCAGAGCTTAACATTGTGCTGCGTGCCAAGAACCTTAAGCTCTTCGCGACAACTCTTCACAAGCTTCGATGTTATCTGCGTAGCAACTATTGCTTTAGCCTGACTGTCAATGTAAATCGTAATATACTCTCGTGATATTGTAAGCATTGAGACTAGTTGGGCGGCTTTTTTCACTGCTAGAACCTCGGAAATCGCTTGGAAAACGTTGCTGTGATCCGGGAGTCTTATGGAGCTGTTAAGTCCTAACATTTCTGAGAAAAGGCCTGCTCCTATGCCTATATCCATTTTTGAGCCATCTGTGTAGATGGATTTGGATTCATTCAAAACTTCGTTGTTTTGCCACTGTTCCCTGCTTAGGAAGACACATGAGAAGGGTTTCTCAAAGTCCAAGTCCGGGACAGTGTAACCCGAGCTTACATTTGCGCCCAGATGATTGCTAAGTATCTCGGCATGCTCATACGGATTTGGTCTCCAGTGTTTGGATTGGCTGATTCTGAGAGCACTTTTCGCTGCAGTCTCCTGCATGTGCAGGTCTAGAGGCAAAAGGTTAAGAATTACTTCCATCCCCGCTGTTGGTGTTGTTCTCATAGCACCAGTTGTTCCGATGCAAGCTATTCTCTGTATCTTGGTCATATCTCTGAGGTTAACTCTACTGGTGGCAGCGCGCCACCAGACCAGTCCTCCAAATGTGAGTATCGGTCTAACGGTAGCCGAGTACATCCAAAGGGTTATTTTGGGTCTGGATCCCCAATATTTTCCGAAGAGTCTACTACAGGTGTAGAAGGTAACAGATGCTTTCTTTACCCTCTCCTTGACGTTCAGCCTCCAATTCAGCTTTCTGTCAAGTATGAGACCAAGGTATTTCGCACTTTCAGGCAATTTAAGGGGAATTCCCTCAATGGCCACCCTAGGCGGATACTTCTTTAACGATCTAAATAATCTGAACTCCGACAGCACGGCCAATCTCAACAGCTACGTTAGGAAATTTAAATACGAAATATGGTTCTAAAAAGCATATTGTTTTCTCCGCCATGTTTAACTGTTTTTCACGTGTAGTTTGCATGGTATTCTTTTCCATTTGGCTGACGAACATTTCTTTCCGAATCACTAGAGAACAAATTGATTTCTGGATATGCAGGAGAGCTTTCGGCAAGACATGGGGTCTAAAACCGAAACAGGTTCACTGGATATACAATTGCGTCATTAAGACTATACTCTTTTTAGCGTATTGGTCTGGTGGCCAGCTCTAAAGAACAAATATGCAAACGAAATGCTCACCTGAACGCAACGAATGGCCTGCCTGGGAGTAACTGGCGCTCAAGCCTCAACACCAACGGCTGCTTTGGAAGTGATCCTAAACATCCAACCAGTACACCTCGAAGCATAGAGGCTGGCAGGACACTTAGCAACAAGACTGAAGGCCCTCGGATATTTCGACACGACTTCTAATATAGGGCACCGAAAAATTATTGAAGAGATCAGAACGTTCACGCCACTCATCAACCATCAGAGCGATTTTGGAGACAAGCAAACCAGTTTTGTCAACAACTTTAAATCTGAATTTCCTTAAAGGGATTCTTGGGCTCGAACCAACGATACAAGAACCCATGACGGGATAACGGTATTCACGGACGGCTCCAACATCGCAAGTCAACTCCGGCGCCGGCATATATTGTCATAACCCACCGGTAGAACTTGCGATTCATCTGGATCCCTTCGTCACAGTATTCCAGGCAGAGGTCCTTGCCATTTTGAGGGGAGCTGAAGTTCTCTTGGAACGCCACACCCAAAGTAGGAAAATAGAAATCTGCTCGGGTAGTCAAGCAGCACTTAAAGCCATCGGATATCCAACATCCAGATCTCATCTGGTCAGGGAATGCCAAGACAAACTCAATGGGCTTGCCAGGCACAACGATGTCCGCCTTGTCTGGGTACCGGTTCACAAAGGTGTCACGGAAAACTAGAGAGCCGATGAACTGGCAAGAGAAGGGGCGCAAGCAATAGAACGAACCGCTGAAAACACAGTTGGGGTCGCACTAACAGTAATCAAAATAGCAACCAACTAAAGGATGCAAAGGGATTTCGAGGATCACTGGCCAAACCTCCCGACGTGCAAAGTGTCTAGATCACTCGTAAAAAAAACAAGCAACCTGCTCACTAGGAAGGCTCCAGGTTCAAGCAGAGAGCAATTGAGGCTGATGGTGGAACTCATCACAGGGCGCATTAACCTCAACACTCACATGCATAGACTGGGCCTCGCTGACACAGAAACATGTAGGAACTGCGAGGAAGAAGAAGAAGATCTCGAACACTTCCTATGCCACTTCCCAGCCCTAGCAGGAATGCGACAGAATGTGTGTCCATGTGGATATTGGACCTGAGGCATCTCGAGGACAAAGGAATCGGCGGCATCCTGGCCTTCACGAAAGAAACAGAAAAATTCACCAGACCACGTGTTAACTCCATAATCGTTTCCACCTTCCCTGGATAACTCCCAACGTACGTCCCAGGCCAAACCTATCCCTGCAGTTCCGACGATTAAAAGAGGGAAACACAACGGGCCCGACTGAGGCCGAAGTGAAGAGCCTTCCACTCCCCCTTCATATACCATACCATACCAACATCTGGCAACAACATAATAAACAGAAAAAAGAGTAAGCGTAAACACATCACGCGATCGCGTACACTCCCACCACCACCCAAACAATCTACGAGGGCAACGTATACAATGTTGGTCGCTGTGGTGCAGTCGAAGTCAACTATCTTCTCATGATAAGTTTCTTCAACTTAAAAAAATAAATAGCTGGCGCGACAGCTCGGGATGAGCCAAGGCCTAGCTTCTCGCAAACATTCATGTTGTGTGTGTTTGTATTTTCGCACGAATGGAAGGGACCTACAATTTATTGCCGACTCCCAACGGCGAATTGAGAAGTTCTTTCATGACAGATTATACTCCCGGAGGCTTGTCATTCCCCGACGAGAGGTGGTACCGCGAAAAATGTTCGGTGTTCCTGGCTGGGGCATGAACTCACGCCACTCGATCAGCAGTCCAACGCACTAACCACTGAGCCACGGCGACCACTTTCTTAAACTTAGTAAGGTATATTATTAACGCTTACTGCGAAGCCTTGAGGGAACCTACAAAGATGACATATACCTTAAAATCTTCGCTGATAAATTGCCCAACAGATAAATCTAGTCTTATCCAAATTAGTTAATCCGTTTTATTGTTATGAGCGTGAAAGTTTTAGTAAATCATATTTTTTTGTGAATTAACGCTACATATTCGTTAACTGTTTCTTTTAACGATCCAACATTTTAAATATTTTTACGTTATTTCAATCTCAAGAGTCAAACCTATGGATTATTGAAAAAAATCCGACCAATGGTACTGGAATTATAAGGCAAAACATTCAACTCAATATCGAAGAAAAATGAAAGTCGAAAGAAAAGACCGAGACAATAAGCTCATATATCGCTAAAAGCAATTCACACTTATTTTTTTGTCCACCTCAAATTGACCCTTATACCTAGATTTTCGGTGGTAATGCTAATTCGCAACCGTTGGACACAATACAAAAATTTGGGTGAAAAAGAACTTCGAAACAGTTTAAGCGTCGCATGCATAACATAATGCTTACTTACTTACTTAAGGTGGCGCTACAGTCCGGGGTGGACCTGGGCCTCAACCAATAAGCGTCGCCAGCGATCTCGATCTTTAGCCAGCTCTCTCCAGTTTCGCACGCCAAGTTGGTTGAGGTCCCCTTCCACTCGCATGCGCCACCTGAGTCGCGGTCTTCCTCTACTGCGCCGTCCCTCGGGTGTGGATTCGAAGATTTTCCGAGCTGGAGCATTGGTGTCCATCCGCTCTACATTACCCAGCCACCTCAGTCGTTGGACCTTCACTCTTCTGGCCAAGTCGATGCCGCTGTACAGCCTGTACAGTTCGTCGTTGTATCTCCTCCTCCACTCCCCGTCTATGCAGACGGGACCAAAAATCAGCCGAAGAATTTTACTCTCGAAACAGCCAAGAGCAACCTCATCCGCTTTAGACAGAGTCCATGCCTCTGCGCCGTAGGGTCATCTTACTTGTTCGAGAGAGGGCTTTGCTACTCAATTGCTTTCTTATCCCAAAGAAACAGCGATTGGCAAGAGTTATTCTTCGTTTAATCTCAGCGCTGGTGTCATTGGCTGATTTTATAGCGGAGCCTAGGTAGACAAAGTCCTTAACTACCTCAA
This sequence comes from Matsumyia berberina, assembly GCA_917880715.2. NCBI lineage: Eukaryota > Metazoa > Arthropoda > Insecta > Diptera > Syrphidae > Matsumyia > Matsumyia berberina. The sequence goes on from OU862870.1 coordinate 66,889,358, forward strand.
AGTCATAACTGTCTATTATGACGTTCTATCCGAGACGTCGGTGTTGGGAGTCCTTTCTTGTTGACAGCATATACCTAGTCTTGCCCTCATTGACCGCTTAACCCATCTTCGCCGCCTCCGTCTCGATACTCACGAAAGCACCAGTGACACCACGCTGCGTTCTTTCAATTATGTCAATATCGTCGGCGTATGCGAGTAGTTGGACGGACTTTTGAAAGATTGTGCCTCTGGTTTTGGCGCGTGAGGTTTGCACAACTCTTTCAAGAACAATGTTGAAGAAGTCGCATGACAGCGCGTCGCCTTGTCTATATCCTTTTTTGACATCAAAGGTCTCGGTGAGGTCTTGATGGAGCAGCGTGCATTCTCCATCGTCATCCGAGTTTGACAGGGATGCCAAAACTAGACATGGCTCTGTATAGCTCGTCTCTATAGATGCTGTCATACGCGGCCTTAAAATCGATGAAGAGGTGGTGGGTTTCGATTTGAAGTTCCTGGGTTTTTTCCAAGATCTGCCGCAGTGTGAATATTTGGTCGGTGGTGGACTTTCCTGGCCTGAAGCCACACTGATATGGACCGATCAGGTTGTTGACGAAGGGCTTTAGATGTTCACACAATACGGCAGATAAGATCTTGTACGCGATGTTAAGGAGACTGATCCCTCTGTAGTTGGCGCAGTTCAGAGAGTCTCCTTTCTTGAGGATCGGGCAAACAATGCTGAGGTTCAATTCATCGGGCATACTTTCCTCCGACCATATTTTACAGATGAGTTGGTGCATGCTCCTTACCAAGTCATCGCCTGCTGCTTTGAACAGCTCGGCAGTTAGGCCGTCAGCTCCAGCAGCTTTGTTGGACTTAAGCTTCGATATGGCTCTCTTCACCTCGTCCAGGTCGGGTGGACGGAATTGTTGGTCTTCTTCGTCCAGGTTGAATAGTTCATTCTGCCTGACAGCGGGATTTGTTTCATCGTCGCCGTTATACAGTCTGCAGAAGGATGTTCCCTTGTTCATCCTTGCAGGCCTCGGTTCTTTTTACCCTTTGGTAAAACTTCCGAACCTCATTTCTGCTGTGGCACCTCTCCATTTCCTCGATCGCGCGCTTCTCATGCTCTTTCTTTTTCCTCATGAAAAGCTTGTGTTCGTCTCTTCTCTTCTGCCCGTAAAGCCAGCAGCTCTGGTTTTTTTATGCACAACATAATGGGTGGTGTGAATAAAAACTGAGGGAATACTCTGAGCAAACCGTCTTGAGGGACGTGTTTTCAGAACCCCGACGAAACTCATGTTTTATCGAAAACATTGAGGAATCACTCTGCCTCAGTTTTTATTCACACCAACCAATGTTATACGCATACACCTATTACGTTGTCCAGCAGTGTCCAGTTTTTACTCCTGCTATTTTTTCAGTACATCAATGGAAAACAAATTCTGATATCAATTTAGCTACAAAATGTACTCGTAACATAATTCTAAATTGTAATCAAATAAAGTCAATTGTCCGAATCGAGAATATTACACTTTTTTTAAGCTTATCTGTTCATTGAAACACCATACGTTGGTGACGCCCGTCGCTATTTCAGTGATATATTGATTTGTCGCTATCAAGTATCTACGTGATATTGTCTTATCTTACTCTCTTCATTTATATTAAAAATTAATGTATTCTAAACAAATGAATTCAATACGTTCTTGTTCTAGGTCCAAACAAGAAGCATGATCCTCATCTTGACTGTGATGCTTTGTAGTTAAATTTGAATGGACAAATTTGTTGGATGTTTAATTTGAGCAGGATATCACACATACCATTCAGTCGCACCACACAAACAAAATGGCAGTAGCAAAGTCTTTCAAAATGTACCTGACTATTTTCATAGCCACAACATGCTTTTACATGGTACTGTATCAGTATCACATGTCCAAGGGTAGTTCTGTGCTGCCATCGGAGGAAATAAAGGTAAGCTATCTGTTAAAAACAAATTAATCAAAAGAAATATGTCATGTGCTAGATAATATTTATACATACATATGTGTGTATGTATAAAATAAATAGCTCACATGTTCAGTTTAGTTGCAGGCAGTTTAAGTCTTTTACTTTGATATTTATTTGATTTATTGCACCATTCACTCCGTTATACAACCTGAATGTAAGTTTTAGCAATTTTAGTGAAATGATGGGCCACCTAGTAGATAGTGTTAAGAAAAACGCTTGTGACCAAAATATGTACCATGTGTACCAATATTTCTATTATACAATTTTTACAGGCTTCTAAGACACGAGCCAAAAACAAATCACTTCAAAAATACAGTGCATATGTTGGATCAACTCTATCGATTAAAAGTACACAACCTTCAGTTGAATCCCTTGTGACCAACAACAGTAACTATATTATTAAAAGTAGTACGCCTAGTGCTACAACAACAACAACCACCACCACCACCACCTCCATCACCACAATTACATCCACCAATGCCCATACAGTCAAAAACAAAACTGCTGAAAAATTGCCCGTAAATAAATAAAGTCGTCTTAAAAAAAAATAAATAATTTATATATCTTTTTTTTTTTTTTTCTAAAATGCATGTCTGTATGTACGTATGAAGCTAATCGCTCTAACAAATTTAATGTAACTTCTTATACTTTTACACTTGCTTTTGCGCTAATCCTTCTCTACACGAATTGAGATCTAATTGCATGCCAAGAAAAGTTTCAACATAAAAGTTGCATGATTGTGCACTAATTCACTCTTAAGCCTTAAAATCAAATTATGTTTAAAATATTCTATCGTATTTTTTTTCGCACATATTTACCCTTGCACTAACTTTGCGATTTACTTCCAGCCGCCACTGTATATTATCACGCCAACTTACAGGCGACCTGAACAACTTGCGGAACTAACCAGGTTAGGATACACCCTGAAACATGTCGCCAACTTGTTGTGGCTAGTCATTGAAGATGCCAACAAAACATCGGATTTAGTAAGCAAGACTTTGAACCGTATCGGTATCCCATATGAGTATTTAATAGGTAAATAAAATTCATCTATAAATGTACGTATTTCTTAAACTTCCTTTGGTTTAAAGCTCCAATGCCAGAAGAGTATAAAAAGACTAACAAGGCGAAACCACGTGGAGTTTCGAACAGAAATAGAGGTTTGGAGTGGCTGAGAGCGAACGCAACCGAAGGGGTGTTTTATTTCGCCGACGATGATAACACTTACGACATTTCAATTTTCGAGCAGGTGAGAAAAACCAAAAACAGAAGCAGAACATTCATATTTTATCAATGCAGCGGTAATTGGACACTAGATATGCATTTGCAACACATGTATTGATGTGAATAATTTGAGATAAGAGTTTTTACTGAGTGTATACAGACGATAAGTTATATGATCTGCATATTTTTTCGCTTTCCTACATGTATAGAGGTCAGTTGCGCATTTGCGATTTTAACCGCATGACAAGCATAGAATACAAGGTTTGTTAATTGAGAATAAAACAGTGATATTTCCTGCATTTTGCTTACGAGGTAAATGGGTTGGCGAGGGGAAAGAAGCCCTCAGCGCCACACTCAGGTCAGTAGAAACGCATTGTGATGCCCATTTATTGGGGGAGAGGAAGGTACCCCTTCCTCATGGAGCAGTACCCAAAGCTTTCTCCTATTGCCCCGGGCTTTCGAACCAGCCTTAAGGAAAGTCCAGATGTCCCTGATGAGTACATCCCTTAGTTCTTCGGTATCTTGGAAGAAGTGCCTTCCAAAGGATCTATGTCTGAGTTGGCAGAGACCTGGGCAGTGGCAGAGGAAGTGGGTTATGTCCTCATTGACTTCCTCGTCTCCACAACCCTTACAAAGGTCGTCTTCACTTAGCCTTAGCTTTTTCATATGATAACGCAGAGTATTATGACCTGTAATTACTCCTACAAGGATGGAGGGAGTTTACCTGTCCTTCTGTTTTCCTGTAGTTCTGAATCCAAAGAACTCCATCTTTCATTCGCTTCCGCTAGAGTCTTTATCCCTGCTTCATGTTTGAGTTTACATGGCGGGATTTTCACTGATTGATCAGCCTGCTCCAAGTCTAGCGCAGATCCTTTCCTTGCCAATTCATCAGCCTTCTCATTCCCTGGTATGCCCTCATTTCCAGGAACCCAGCATAATTTTACCTCATGGTGTGTGGCACGAGCACTGAGCTCTTCGCGAGAACACTTCTCAAGCTTCGATTTTATTTCAGTAGCAGAAATCGCTTTTAGTGCTGCCTGGCTGTCGATGAAAAAGGTGATATCATCACGTGGTAGTACCTTCATCGCAGTCTCACGGGCATTAATTGTCACTGCCAGGACCTCCGCCTGGAAAACGCTGCTATGGTTCGGGAGTCTGACTGATTTGAAGAGGCTAAGTTTGTCTGAGAATGTACCTGCTCCCACGCCAATGTCCATTTTGGATCCATCAGTATAGATGGCTTTGATTTGCAGGTTTGGTATTATTCCCCTTTTCCATTCTTCTCTGCCTGGGAATGTGCAAAAGAACGGTACTTTGAAGTCTAGGTAGGGCACCATATGTGACCTGTGACCTTAATTTCGCTGTTTTTGAATTGTTTTAGTATTTCGTTCAAGACCAGAATCCATAACAGAGGGGATATGACCCCACCCTACGATGTGCCTCTAGAAGCGTAGACTTTTAACTGAGTTTCCCCTAGTTCTGTATTAATATGTCTCTCCTCTAGCATGCTCACAACCCAGTAGATGAGAGTGTAATCAAGGTTGAGGTTTACTAAAGCTCTTCGCACCGCGTCCGTATTGATATTGTTGAAGGCTTCTTCAATGTCTAATTGCTCCTGCAAGCGGTCTAAGTTTATCTGAGACTGTTTTCATCTCCTTGAAAATCTTGCATCCACGAACAGGGTTACGGTCACCTAAAATTCAGGTCATGAGGCTCCCAAGGCTTGTATTGGGGTTCCACCTAACAGTGCCTACCTCAAGATAACACAATGAGAGAGTTCTAAGATAAACGAAAAAGTTCATAAACCCCAACTAATAGAAGGCCAAGACTTTAGGTTAGGTTGGGTTGGGTGGTTGTCTCCGTTCAAGAAGGGAAACAAGAAGACCAGGTTGGTCCATTATGATACCAAGAGAAATACATTCATTCATTCATTCATTCTTCTTTATTTTCATTTTTCATTTAACTTATATACAATTAGTAATAATAAAGTTACCAATTAAGCAAGGCTCAAACGCCGTCTGCCATTACTATTTAAAATTTCAAGATTTGAGAGAAATTATATTATATAAATGAGCTTTTAGTTTAGCTAAAACAAAGGAGATAAAACTAAGCATGTATAGTAATAAATATGTTTTAGTTTTGCAGAAAAAAAGGGGGACGATATAGATAATATAGTACGTAGGTACACAACTGGCTTTTAGTTTAGCTAAAACAAAAACTAAGGCAAAGGAACACTTTGTTATATGTTTGTGTATAAATTTCGAAAACTCATTGCATGTGAGACAAAACGAATCAGTACTTTCCAGCCATTATCACCATTAAGAACTTGGACACATTCCTCAAAAGTCAGAAAGCTTTTCACAAAATATAGTCTTCGTATTTCTTGTAAAATTGGACAGAAACCTAAAAAATGAAGCACATTCTCGTCCTGGCCAAGGTTGCAAAGTGAGCACCTAGAACTCAGGTCATTCCTGTGTGGTCTAAAATTAAATTCTAAGATTTCGGTGCGGATCTTGAAAATCAGACTCATTTCGAGCGCAGAAAACTCATTTCTGAAATAATTGTTTGAGCCCAGGGTATGACGAAGGCAGCTGTAGATTGATCTGCTAGGAGAACTCTTGCCCTATCGATGCACTGTTGGAATAGATTGTGGTCCACAGCTGATACACAATCGTAGAAAGGGTTTTTCCACTCTCCTGAGTTGTTCTCGCCAAGTTGAAATGTAACATTATTCGCAGCCGCCAACTCATACCAGTCTCTAAATGGTGAGTAATTGCAACGAAGAGCTGTAAGTAGTATCCTCTTTTGAAAGTTACTGCTAGGTCTATGCATTACTTTAATTAGATAATCCGCGTTGGCCTTTAGGTTCCTGGTGAAAACGTGAGGTCACCCAGATTCAACATGAACGGCGTAGTTTGGTGTTGATCGTGGAAGTCTAAAAACCCTTTTGAAGAAATATCTTTGTAGCTTTTCTAATTCCTCCTGCTGTTGATACCCGTATACCTCATTAGCGTAACACAAGCAACTTCTGACCGTAGCGTTAAAGACCCTAAATTTTGCCGATGGGCTAGCATATCTTTTAGAAAAGAAGTTGGACCACAGAGTATTGATTGCGGTTTTTGCCGCTGAGGCTCTGTCTCTGATATGACTCATAGAGTTAAGGTTTTGTTTCAAGACAAAACCGAGATACTTAAATTCATTTACAACCGCCAGACTATCACCCTCCAGTGTCCAAGAGCCCTGGCTACCACTGCTGCGTTGTGGTTGAAAAATCATTACTTTCGATTTCGTCGCGTTAATTTGTAGATCCCACTTGTCACAGTATCCCTTAAGTTTATTTATTTGAAGCTGAAGAGTATTGGGACTGTCCGACATGATGACCAAATCATCCGCATAGAGCAGAACTTGAACTTCAACGTCTCCAAATGTTATTCCCCCAGGAATACACTCACTTATATCGTCAATAAAGAGCGAAAAAAGTAGTGGACTTAAAACGCAGCCTTGCGGGACACCAGAGTCTGTAGGGAAAGAAGGAGATTTTGATCGAAATCTACACACAAGCTGAGGTATTAAGTAGTAGCTGTTCATATACTCTTATGAATTTTGACGAGAGACCCTTAGCTGCTAGTTTGAACAGTAGAGATCTCCTGTTAACAGTATCAAAAGCAGCTTTGACGTCCACAAAAAAAACATATAATTTCTTCCTCTTTTCTAAAAAACGCTTGGCGATGGTAGATAAGACGAAAATCTGGTCTACAGTTGAAAGATTAGCACGGAAGCCGGCTTGAAAGTCGCTGATGGCATTGTTGCTTTTAATCCATCGTGCCAGTCTGTGGTAAAGGATTTGACCGAATAGCTTTCTTAAAGAACTTAACATTGAGAAACCCCTGTAATTTTCAGGGAGACACGCATCGCCCTTTTTAAATATTGCACAAATATTGCACCAAGAGAAATACCGACTTACCAGAAACAGAGACCAAAAGTATAACGCCGAATGCGTTGAGATAAGTGACGGTATCATTGGCGACTCTTACAACTTTGACCCGGGCTAGATCGTTTCGATCATCATACATGTATTCCCCAAGGATTTTCTTTCTTAATATTGCAAGGGCTGCCTGCCGGATTTCGCCAGCGTCTTCCAAGCGGAAATACTGGCAATCCGAGAGGCTTGCAAGCAACTCGGGTGTGACTGATCACACAAACAAAACATTGCTATCCTCATAGATAGCCCTGCCGCAATCAAGGCCATTTACTAAGCTACCATATCCTCCAAACTAGTGCTAGAGTGCCGGAACGAGCTTGCCTGCTTAGGCGAACGGTTCAGGGTCACACTGCTCTGGGTTCCGGGCAGACATAACAGCGACATAACAGGAAACGAGCGTCAGATGAGCTGACCAGGCAGGGGTCAGCTCTACCCGGCTCACCTGCGGCACGGTTCCACACCCCGCTATGAGTGGTTAAGGGACAAATCCACTCAAACTTCCTGCAGAAGGCCAATTTTCAATGGAGGAGATTAACCAACTGCGCCATATCATGGAAGATGTGGCCGACCTACCATACGACCAGAACAACGGATCTCCTAAACAGAACCCGCCCAGTCATTGCCAGAATAACGGTAATTATCACGGGGCATTGGCCAATTGGAGACCATGCAGCCAAACTAGGTATTCCATACAACCACCACTGCTCCAGCTGCGGAAATTAAAATGAGAGGGAAACTCTCGTCCACTTCCTCTGCAAGTGTCAGGCACTTGCAAGAGCCAGATTGCGTGCACTGAACCAACCATTCTTCGACGACCCATAATAGTTGGAGGGAACCCCGAATCTGAGGGCAAGTCTGCCTATCAAGCAATTTTGGGTGAGGACTCCTAAGTTTTTTCCGGTTAGTGGATAAACGTCTCTCCATCTTTTTTAAATCCAGCTTATTTTGACAAGATACAAAAGAGAAGTCCTGCGCCTTTTTTTGCTGGAGTTGGCTGGAACGTCCCTATGTCCTGGGACCCAGCACAGGGTTACGTTGCATCTGTCTGACTACCTTAATCGTAGTCTCGGCGGTTTCAAAGCTTTAATAGCTGTCTGACTATCTATGTATTGTACATAGTGCTACAATCTATTGAGTTAATTGAAAGCTAAGCTGCAGCTTTGCGGACTGCCATAATTTCCGCTTGAAACCCACTACAGTGATCTGGCAGTCGTTTGGCAATGGCTATGTCAGATGCGTTTTAGAAGTTTCGTGTCTTTTAGCTTAGGGAGCGTGATTTGCGTTGTCTTGTGAAAAGGACAAGTTCGGTTCTTGAGGGATTAGCCTCAAGGCCTTTCTTGTTTGTCCACCTTACCAGTTTGTTAAGGGCAGATTCCACTAGGTGATAACATACCCCTCCCTATCTAATGTTATTCGCAGTCCGTTCACTACCGCGAGCTAAAGTAGTGGTGATGGGGCACTCGATCAGTGCACCGGAAACATAAAAACCAGAATCTCAATATAACCAGGTTATATTGAGGTTTATCAATAGCCTCAATATAGGTTAGGTTAGGTAAGGTTGAAGTGGCTGCTAGCTAAAGCCAACACACTTAGACTCATGAGGGGTCCGTTGTGATACCACCACGATCTCGAAAAGATCTCCTGCCTACTCATTGAAACCAATTGGAGCTTCTTATGAAGCGTAAAAGGCTACTGACATCAATGTTAATAAGGTCACCTAAGTTTGTAAAGAAGAAAGCTCCCAAGTGGAGTTTCCTTTTGCGGGAGAGAGCTGGACAGATGCAAAGAAGATGGAGAATGGTCTTCTCCTCCTCCCCGTCCATACAGCTTATACAGAAGTCATTTGCGTAAATGCGAAGCCTAGTAGCATGCCTATTAGACAGTGTCCAGTATTGACACCTATTATAGTGCTGATATGCAATCTATTAAGATAAATCAAATACTTTGAGCGTTTCAGATCCAGCTTGGGCCAAATCTGCTTTGTCGCTAGACATGTTATACCACTTGTCCACCTAAGATTTGTTCTTTCGATAGCATCTAGGTTAAGTTTGAGTTTGCAAGTAGCGATCGGTATACCTAAGCTGCCTTTATCAGGCCCAATAGGTAATGTTGTTCCATATCTGGCGAGTTCATTAGCCTTGCAGTTCCCTGGAATGTCACTGTGCCCTGGCACCCAACAAAGGTGGATATTGAACTGCTCCGCCATCTCCATAAGAGACGATCGGCAATCTAGGGCTGTTATTGAATTTAGAGCGACTGATTCCAAGGACTTCAGTGCCGCTTGGCTGTTCGAAAAGATGCGGATATCCGTGGCTGATATCACGTTCTTCTTCAACCAAGATAAGACTTCTCTGATCGCCATGATTTCCGCCTGGAACACGCTACAATGATTCGGAAGACGGAACGCTAGGCTGAGGTTCAGCCTGTCGGAGGAAACACCACCACCCACCCCATTGTTAGTTTTTGAACGGTCGGTGTAAAAATAAATCGATTTATCAAGCCTCAATATAACTTCTGGTTAAATTCAATGAGCCAGTCACAGTCGAATTTCAGGGCCTTAATATAGTATAGTAACTACGACAGCCTTGTCAAATGAATTAAGTAGTTGCTCCCGACCCTTAGAAAAAATTTATCAGAAAATCTTGCAATGTTCAAGTGCGGTTCAGACACTCTTTAAGATTTTTTTTCTTTTACGCAGATGCGATATACCAAAAAAGTGTCGATGTGGCCAGTTGGTTTGGTTACAAAATTGGGCGTCAGTAGTCCTATCGTTCGTAATGGCATAATAGATGGTTTCTATGATGGATGGATAGGAGGACGAAAATATCCTGTAGACATGGCTGGATTTGCTGTGAGTGTGAAGTTTCTGCAGGAACGTCCCTCGGCAAAAATGCCGTATAAGCCTGGTTATGAAGAAACCGGATTTCTCAAGAGCTTATGGCCTTTAAACAACACTGAAATAGAACTATTGGCATCCGCCTGCACCGAGGTAATTTAGAAATTTACATACATGCATATGCATATAGAAAATAATTTTACTATAATATTTTAATTTAAGATTCTAACGTGGCACACACAAACTAAGAAGAATTCACCGGCGCAGAGCTTAAATCTTACGAAATATCACAATACAAATTTAGTTAAGTTAGACACAAATTTAGTACGCACTTAAAGATTACAAAACGCACCGAGATTGTAAAGATAGAGTATTATAAATCAGTGCTTCTCAAAGTGAAGTTAGAGAGTCAGAAATTGGTTTTGCTATATTTTTATGTTTATTGTAATTTTAACATTAACATTGTATTTTGTCCTATCAAAAATTTATTTTTTATGAACTGACAATACTAACATTCTTTAATTATTTTGATATGTATCAGTATTATAAATGTATCCGGAAAATTTTCTTCGTTAACGGATATATTTACGTTGAAAAGTGGGATAAGTGAACGACTTTTGTTTGAGAAGCACTGCTAAATATGTATATTTTTAAATTGTTATTTTTTTTTAAAATATCAAATTAACATTTCTTTAAAAGAAAACAAATAACACATTTCAATGCACGAAACCGATTAAAATACAATCTTTTCAAATACTGTTGGTACTTAAAGAATAACTCTGTATATTATTGTAAAATTAACTAGCACTAGAGTTTTTAACTAATGTAAATTAGATAGGAATTATAAATTTTAAATTTTCAAAGCATTAATTAAAGATAAATCTACTAAAATAGTATACAAGAAAATTAATTTTATAATATTTTGCTAACTAAAACAAAATAAATACAAAAAATCTTAATCTAATCCATTCGTTTTGTCTTAAGGTTTATATGTTGAAACTGTTTCTTACATGTATTTCAGGTGATATACATACATGGATATGTATTCATTGTATGTGTACGAAATATTTTCTATTATCTATTATTATCTTCGACCCTGAACACGCTGTTTCCAGTTGTCTAGACCCAGCGCGCTGACACCCGCAATAGCTTGGTTTTCAAAACGGAGGTTCGGTCTCCCTTGTCGTCTCGAACCTGGACTGAAATTGAAAGATTCTTTCTGCTTGAGCATTATTGTCCATTCGCTCGATATGGCCGAGCCAGTCTAGTCAACGTATTTTGGATTTCTGGACTACATCCACATCTTAGTACAGAGAACAGAGCATAGAGTTCGCGGTTGTATCCTCTCCTCCATGGGTCGTTCTCGTATATAGCACCAGATATACGACGAAGGATTTTTCTCTCGAAAGTGTTCAATATCTACTCTACTTTCCTGCTTATCGTCCAGCACGCGGCACCATATAACAGAACTGGCAGGATCAGGTTAAGAGTTTAGAACCCATTTGTTATTCCAAACCGAAGTAGCAGCGGTTTCCTAGGGTCAGTCTTCGCCGGATCTCCACTAAGGTGTCATTCGAGGAGTTGATGTTTGCTCCGAGGTAAGTCAACTCCTTAACCAATTCGATATTATTGTTGTCAACAGTGACGTTTTGTTCTAAGCGGTGGACAGAAGCTTATTCGTTTATTGACAACATATACTTGGTTTTGTCCTTATTTACTTCAAGGCCAGGTCGTTTCACCTGATCTTCAATTGCCGTGAAAGCCTCTTTAACGGAAAGTTGGGAGCGACCAGCGATGTCGATGTCATCTGCGTAAACCAACAGTTGGACGGATTTACTGAAGGTGTCTTCCATGTTAATACCTGCCCTGCGCAATATCTGTTTCAGCACGAGGTTGACGAAATCACATGATAGCGCGTATACTTCCCGAAATCCGGGATATGTTTGAAACAGCACAGAAGAGCTGTTCCCAAACTGCACATTACACTGCGTGTTTTTCAGCGTTACGCAGAACAGCTGGATTAGTTTTGTCGGGATTCCGAATTCGGACAACGCCCTGTAGAGGTCAAGGCGATGAATGCTATCATTTGCGGTTTTAAAGTCGACTAAAAGGTGATGAGTATCGACTTGAAATTCCTTAGTCTTCTCTAGGACTTGTCTTAGTGTGAAGATTTAGTCTACAGTCCATCTGCCGGACCGGAAACCACACTGGTACTTCCCGATTAGTGTGTTTGCAGAAGGGCTTCGTTCACACATTACGTTTAATAGGATATTATATGCAATATTTAGCAGGGATATGCCTCGATAGTTGGTGCAAGACATAGGATCGCCTTTCTTGTAGATGGAGCATTTGGAGCTGATATTCCAGCCATCGAGCATACTTTCTTCCACCCAAACTCGGTTGATAGTTTGGTACATGCACTCTACCTCCGCATTTAAAGAGCTCTTCAGCTTTTCGGTAGCTGAGGTGACCTTTTTCATACTAGGAGGGGGGATTATTTCTTCGATGGCTGGAGGTGGGCGCGATTCTTGCTCTATCACTCTCTCAATATTATGCCCATTTAGAAGCTGATGGAAATGCTGAATAAATTTATCTACGATTCCCTGCCCATCAGGGAGAGACCTGGAGCCGAATTACCACACCCGTTAACGAGTAACTCGTCATCGAAATGCGAGGATTTGGCATTACCGCTCCTAATGAAGTTTATGGATCATTCGATCACGAATTCCACTCACTCACTCGTTATCGATTGCGTTAATGCGGCCCCAGCTGCCAGTTGCTTAGCCTTCCTGCCGGTTGTTGTTTCTATGGCGCGATTCTTTGATTTCCTTGAGCTGAGAGACTGCGTATGTTTTCTTCTTCCTACGCAGGATTTTCTTCTCCTCCCAACTTCTGATGTGATACTCTTCCCGTGCTGCTCTTGTTTTGCGCTGCAGAGTTTATTTGAATGCATTTTCGGTCAAGTTCACCCACTTATTATCATACCACACAGGCACTAATTTGCATTTTGAAAATGCATGCAATTTTCAGGGAAATGAAACACTTAACAAATTCGTTGCTAATGATTCAGCACCTTGATTTGTGCGGCCTACAACGAAATTTATTTATTAATCTCTTATTACAAATATGTACTCAGATTGCTGTGCACGTGCTGTATTCTTCAGGTTTTCATAAAATCGCATTTGAATGTTCAAAACCTAGTATCATATAACTCCAAACGATATGAATGAGTGCTCCTTAGTTTGCAGTGCTGAACAAGTAACGCAAGACAGATGGCTGAACATGAAAGTGGATATTTGCTTCCTCCCATTTGGTATGGATCAATCGCTGAAGTGGTGTATTAGTCGATTCTTCCTTCGTATCAGGCGGAGCACTTCCAGCTATGCTAGAACCACTCTCCGATGCCTGTCTTACCAACGACGCAGAAGTGGCCTCACTCAATCCTCTATTGTCAATCGTCATTGAAATTTGGCGACCACTGCAACTATAGTAAATTAAATCGAAGCGGCTTTCTGCATGGTAGTTCCTCAACAGATCAGAATTACTATTAAAAATTACTCCAAAATAACCAGCACAACTAGTAATCCATATGGGCAGATGTGGGGTCTTTAAACGTGAACCAGGCTGGCGGATAGATGCCTAAAGAAATCCAAGATTAATATGATATGTGCATATGGTATCTAAATTACTTTTTTACCTGACTAGCATCAGTCTCCCATAGAAGCAGCCCAATTGTACAGCGACCTAGTATTCCGTATTGCGGAATGGCCTGAAAAAATGAGAATAATGTTCTGTATTGATTTTGAATAAATCGCAAATAAAATCATATTACGTAGTTGTCTTCATCACCGACATGAATCACGCCATTATGTATGTAAGGCGTTGCCCTACCTGTCAAGAGCAATGTAACGATATTTAAGGAACCTTCCTCCGCATTTCCTGCCAATGACGTCGCTCCGGAGCTCCTGTTGTCAAGATCTGATCTGATTCTGTAACATGATATAATTCATAAAATGCCGTTTGGAAAATAAAAGTCCTTACTTTCCAAGTGTTCGTGTAAGGACTGCACTGTAGAGGAAAAGCAAAGTGCCCGAAGCTGTTTCACCTATAAACTAATACCAGTAGGTGTGTATATATGAACCAAGCAAAGGAAAATCAAAACTATTTATTACTTACAAAACTTAGATTTCGCCTCAAGAAGGCCTCTAATGGCCCATTCGGCTCTAGCTGAAACAAATATAACTGGAAATAGAAAAGAAGAATGTGTGGGTGTGTACCGTGCAAATAAAATGTTATACAATATTTTACACAACCTTTTCAGTAATGGAATCCTGAAAATAAGTAACACTGTGCGGTATAAAAGAATCTTCTCCAGGTAATACAACGGTCACTTTTCCCTTATCGGATATTTGTTTTAAAATTTCAACCATCGATGCAATTAAAACGTTGATTTGTTGTTCCTCACTAGGACGTAGTAAACTGAACGAACAAATTGTGCGATTACATTAGTGTTCTAAAGTACTTTTGAAAGACTTCACTCACTTTGCTATAGAATTGGTTCCCGTACTCTGGTGTAACGAACGTTTGAAAAGTAAATTTTTCAATATAAACCCTTGAAGAACAGACAATAGCCCTCGAGTAGCATTGCGAGCTGACATCAATCCATATGCGTGATCTTCCTTGGCTATACCAAAAGTAAATGCTGTCTGAATCCATTCGCATCTTACGGGGACAGCAGCAGTTCCGAAAACCAATTGACGCAGCTCCTAAAAAAAAATATTCCTTCGTACAATTTTTATTTTAATTCAGCAATTGATTGCTGACAATTGCCAATTCCGGTGTTATGGGCTTTCCACCCTGAGCTGCAAAACTGTCCACCATATCAAATATAAAAATTTCAATTGATTTTGTCACTAAAGCAATCCAACCGAATGCAACGTTCACTTTCAGCAATTCACTTTATTCTGAGGCAGCCAAAAATTCGCATTTCCACACATAGCGATAGCGCACATGGAAATCATTTGAACACCTACCTTAGGGATTTTCGTGATTTTATTTTCACACGTTTAATATTAGACACGGAAAGTGTGACTCCCACCCATATATGTATTCATATCGAACCAATAAGTTCATACTGTCTACCTAAGTAACAGACGTCCTTTGTGTAGTTTGGTAATTTACGGGTTAACTGCTTGAGAAGTAGTTAAAGCATCGAATGGATTCCGTGCAGGGTAATAACTTTTGGCGAAGAGGACATTTGATTGAAGAAGTGGAGTTGTAGTTATAAATGGATACAACCGTCACCCAATTATGAACTAACAGTTCTCAAATATATGCACATAACTACATCGTTGTGGAAAACTTTAAGGATTTAATTCTATTTTTAGCACAAACACAAGTTGGATTCATATGAGTGGGGCCTCAGGCAAGGAAAATCCACAACCGATCTTGGTGAAAAACCAAGTATTTCAAATCAATCCCCAGCACTGTTTTATCGGTTTCAAGGCTGAGCATGATACTTGTTTAGGGGAGAGCAATACATCCGATTATGCAGGATGACGATAGAGAACATCGAGAATTTTACTGTCAAAAGAGAATTTAGACAACTCCAAGAAAGAGCACCACAACTCCCAGTAAGGACGAGATTATTATCGCGATCAAATCATTGCAAAACAACAAGGCGGACGGTATATCTGCGGAACTTTTAGCAACGATTTCTTCTGAAATTCTGAACCCACTTCTAGAGAAGGCATGGGAAGCCGAAAGCTTCCTCGATGAGGGGAAGAAATGAATTATCGTCAAGCTCCCCAAGAAAGGTAATCTTATCCCTATGCAGTGCAAAAACTGGAGAAATATTTATGTGCGGCCGGCAGTAGCCAAGGTAATAGCTAGAGTAATTCTTGTGCAAATAGAGGAAATACTGAAAAACATGCTCGACGCAGGTTTCCGCTCTGGATCTTCCTGTGTCGACCACATAAACACCCTGCTGATCAGTGCGTATGAAACCGTTCGCCACTTCACTAACTGTTCATTGATTTCGAGAAGGCATCCAAAAATTTATCTTCTGGGTTGCCTTGCGCAGAAGAGGTATCCTTGGGAAATTAATAGCTATTATTAAGGCAACTTATGAAGGGTCAAGCTGTCACGTTCTGCACAAAGGAAGGGTGTCAGAGGAATTCGAGATTCAAAGTGGAGTTCGACAAGACTGCGTTCTTTCACCAATATATAATGTTCGATGGATTCTTACGTATCAACTCAAACATTTTGACTACACTGATGACATATGCCTTTTATCACATAAATAGATTATGAAACTCCAAATGACAGCGGGTGCTGAGAGGGAGTCAAAAGTCGTTAGATTGAAGATTAACACACAGCCAAAATCAAAATCATCAGCATCGAAACGAACTCATCATCTCAACTTAGCTTCGCTGGAAAACCAGCGGAGAATGTAGAGAGCTTTCAATATATTGGGAGTAGGTATTGTCTAAACCGATGGTGGAAGCGAACAAGATATTGCCAGCTGAATCGGCAAAGCGAAGTCTGCATTTGGCGAAGTCTCACCAACTAGTAAAGTGACCTCTACTATCACAGGAAAGCTTAATAATCTCTAACGAACATCTTTACGAGAGGATGGGTCAGGAACCGATAGGGATCCAATGACGAAATTAACAGTGGATCGGTCACTCATTTCGAAAAGGCGGCAGCTCTATTGCTAACTACTCTATGCAATGAAATCTGCTTACTCAAGATGTCAGAAGAGTGGGTCTCGGAGTGTGAGTCTCGGCAATTGGGGAAGAGTTGGAGAGAGCTGAGGCGTATTGCAAGAAACCGCACATGAAGCCGCGTAGGCGTAGTAGAGGCACTAGTAATCCGCAAAGGGAAACAGGACATAATAAACAAGAACAAGAACAATCTTATCGTCATGTCTCGGATAATGCTCGTAGATTTTCTTCAGGATCCCATAGAAATAATTATTAGTGGCATTGTTTCTGTGGGGGCGTGAGCACAAATGATGCTGATCCTTAAATCATTTACTTTAATGCGCCGTCAACAAATAAATCGTTCTTTCTATCTTAAACTCGTGTTTATTTCATTACTGATTTAAATCCTTAACCTGTTTTTTGTGGACGGTCTTTGCTTAGTCGGGAAGATAGCTTAAGTCGTACTATTAGTGGGCCAAATAAGCCCAACGCTCGTCATTAGTTCACATTTCGGTTCGTTCGAGAACTTTGTGAAGAAGTAGTAATGCGTTTTCGTGTGACTCTATACAAGAGCCTAATGATCCCAGTCCTGCTTTGTGACACAGAGCAGACATGGACTTTGCCAAAAGTGGACGAGTTTGTCCTTTGTTCTTTCGAGAGAAAAGTTTTGTGGGTGACGTTTGGTTTCGTCTTCATAAACGGTGAGTAGAGAAGAAGATACAACGTCAAACAGTATTTGCTTTTCAACGACATCGACCTAGTCAAAAGAATCCAACATAGATGGCTATGGCATAGGAGGAATTAAAACAGCTCTTGGGCCGGAAGAATCCTCCAATCTACCCCGGCGGCACCGTGCAGTTGAGGAAAACCGCCACTCAAATGGCCCGCTCATATGGAAACGGACCTCAACCAACCTGTCGTGCACAACTGAAAGGCAGTTAGGTATCTAAACTGCTAAAGACGCTTATCAATAATGTAAATTTTGAATCACAGTAATGACGTTATCTGATTCACCTTTGAAGGCAGTTTTTTTTTAACACCACTGTGAATGCATGAGTGTGTACGTAGGAGGGTTGCGTTTTATTTTTTTTACGATTTATTCCTCTTTTTATGTATCACTTTTCTTATTTTCTGTTTGTAATAAGAATAAAAGGACGAGGTGACAAGAATCATGCCTTCTGCAAATATTTGTCGATAAAATTTGGCTTTGAGCAGGTACTTTACCTACGCCAAAATGCTAGTAAGTATTTCCCTTAACATACATACATATATACAACCATATTTCTACGAACATATGGAGTACGAAAATATTTAGAATTTTGCAATAAGCATGGGGTACATACATTCCACAAAAAACATTGTGAAGGTAAGTTCAACATTACCGAATATGATTTGCACACGTAGACCTCTCATCATATCCGAACTGTTGGTGTCACGCATGACTACGTTTCAATTAATTCATTCATACTACCTAGTTTATTGCTTTTGTACATGAATGTTTACCACATTGCAGAGGAAGTGTATTGCAACAATTTAGTTCTTGAAATGCGTAACAATGCTGAAACTCACGTACACAATAGGTATGTAATATGGTTATTTCCGGGACTTCACAGTAAATAAAAGAAAAGTTCTCCTTTCAGTCATTTATTTTTATTTATTTTTTTTTTGTTTGCTTAGCTATAATTTACCAGATTATCCTCTGCGGTTCTTCATAGTCCGACCATGATATTTCCTTGTTAAAGAAAATCGCGAATGTAAAAACATTGATTACTACATTGTACATGAATTCGCCTAAGATGTAAGTTCTCTTCGACGTTCTCAAATTCAGTCTTACAATCATGAATGGTATTAAAAAATAGCGAACTTCCAAAAGTTTCTGACTACATAATGCAGTGAAACTTGATACCCAAAACATTATTTGAAAACCGCTAGATAAATGCGCTGTAGACATTTGTATCATTTGCAAGGCAAACACATACAACGGAGCGACGGCGTACTTAAACCATTGATATCTGCCGTAAAAACGATTCCAAATATAAAATGTATAATGACGATTGTCAGCCAAAAGATATGGATGTTCCAGAGTGTTTACGCCAGCTATAAAGGCAAATACGAGCGAACCGATGACATACAATTTCCAGGACTTTATTACGATTATAAGGTTTTCTTTCGCCATTCCAAATAGCAAAGGCGCTCCAAATACTAGTGTAAAAATTCCGAAGTAAAACATCTGAAATCAATAAAGAACTTATGCAAGTAGTAATAAACAATTAGAATTTATGTTTCCACACTACCTGTGGTACATGCAAAGTGGCTTGATGAGCACTTTTATCGCCAACAACAATTGAACCATTTGCAATCACGAATGCGACGAAGACGACTACAACGGTGGTGTATCCATAAAAATTCTTAAGTGTGCTGACGATGCTGTGTAGAAAAATTCCCCACGAACGTGTAATATTTAAGACCGTCTAGAAGGTTTATTTGTTATTATTATAAAACAAAAACCACTTTCACACCTTGCCTTCACATTGAAGAGAGAAACTGTCGATCTTTTTTTAATTCCCTTGCGGTACGCATACAAAGATGTTAATTCGCTCAGGAAGCATGTGCCCAGCAGAAGTACCACCCAGACAATGTTTGTCTGTCTTACTAACACGCTTAAAGCCGCTAAGAATCAAATTTTACAAAAGGATCTACTTGAAGTGCCAAAATTCTGCAAAGCATACCAAATATTGCACCTTCACCGTGAGAGTTTTTATCCCAGAAATAGTACATGCAGAGGAAAAAGGTCATTGACAAAACGTCCGTGTAATACAAGTGACTAAAAAAGTACATTGGTGGTAGAATAGCGATTGTTATGGACTCCATGGCCAGCGTAAGGGCGTTCATTTGGGTCTTCTTGCGCTCTCTTATTAGGAAAATGAGATAAACGTTGAATGCTGATGCCAGCAACGATACCAGGCGCAGGCCGTATGCGTTGCACAAGTTGAATGGAATAACGATGCATGATGCGATGTATAAGCCGGGGAATGTAGTAATTTTCGGATCCCACTGAAATTAACGATTTAGTATTTGGTAGTATTCCTGAACGATTATTGGATTGCGTACGTCAAAAAAACGTTTGTTGCAGTAGTGTAATCCTTGCCGCAAATGGAACTCTTCATCAATAACCGACTTGGTTGTGTCGTAAACTTTGTTAAAAATAAGGAGAGACACTCCGAAATATATTAATGGTAATATAAATTTAAGGAATTTAGACGTCATGGTTGTTGTTATTTGGTCGGCGATTCCCAATATGGAAATTGACAGAAGCCCATTCTTATTCACTCTAAAAAGTGAAAATACAACTTTCGTAACAAATAAAAATAAGAAAAGTGAACGTTGATCGTTACAGAAACGTACCCCTATTTTAAGTATTTATCAAACATTCAATCACTGATATTTTAAATTGAGTTTTTAAACAAAATTAGTTTCCAAAAACAAAATTATAAGCTCTACTTTACTTCTGCAGTCGTCAATAGTATATAAATGTGGTTTGACAGTTCAGGTATGGTACTGAGTTCTGACGGAATTCCACACTGCACAGGATAAGTTTTGGTAGCAGTTCTCTATTTTGTTTTCTACGTATTTATGTTCCAAGCCAATCGCCTTCTTATATTATCAAATGAGTGTGGTGAACAAAAGATACAGCAGTGACAACAGGAGAGGGGAAAACAGATTGTAACGAAGAGGGCGAGACAAGAGAGGCAAATGCACAAACAAGGGATTCGTAGCCTAGCAGTCGAGAATAACGGACGTGTTTAAACTTATTCTAATAAAGTCGTCTGCGGACAGTTTAATTAAAATTGGAGATTTGTGTTGTTATTCTTAAATGAGCTACCAGGAATTTAATATAACTTTCTAGTAAACAATACATACACAAACATATCAGCAACAGAATGAATAAAACATCTCATGTCACTTCCATAGGCAAAAAAGATTCCAGTTTCTTTACATATTAAGAATTACATATGTACTCCACTCTGTAGACTTTTACGCAGTTTATTACCTTTAAAACGGGATATTCACAGCCTTTTCATCGATTTAGAGCTCTAAACTTTTCCATACGAATCAAGAACTTCAAAATTCTGTATTCTTCGATGCATTTGCAATTTGCACATACACACAGAATTCAACAATTTACTTTCCGTTATTAAAATTTTAATGTCACACAAAAATAAATATACAAAAAGAGCAACACACTAAAATTATTCCATTTATGGAAACAAATTAATAATCTCTGTTCTTGGTGTGAACATCATCATTTGTTTTTATGAATCATCGGTGCTGATCGATCATTGGTCTTTGTATGCCGAAGCTTAACGGTCGCAAATTGTGAGGCTCTGCAAATTGAAAATTAAATAAAAACTACCAATTGATTAGAACGATTAACTATAAATAAATAGTTTTCCTATTTCAACAATGCCAAACATAAACAACAAGTATTTTATGTTGCAAACCTTATTTAAAAATCTCTATTGGAGAGGAAAGCTTATATCTATTTGCAGGGAGGTATTTTACAGTTTATGTTGTATAATGGAGAGAGGATCTTTCGAGCTCTAAGACTTGTTCAGAAATTTATATAAATGTTGCTAAACGGTCCTCCCTTTCTAGAAAATAAAAGATCACAAGAAAGTACTCCGTTTTTAGTGTTTTTATTTTGCCTTCAAACCAAAGGAGGTATATTGCTATTCCATGATAATCTATATTTTACCTTTTTAAAGGTTAAAAAAAAGTAAAACAAACAACTAACAATTATATTTTAAAATATTTAAAAATTTATATAAAAAAAAAACAACAAAAAAGGAAATACAAAATAAGCATCTAGTGGTAATATCAATATACAATATATAATACACAATACTATAACGGGTGTACAAAATGAACAAAAAAAAACATTATGTTAAAGCCGTTTTAGAGTTTTGACCGGGGTTGTCTTCAGATTGTCGCTCCTGGTGATCCCAAAAATCGTACCATGGACCATACGTCTTGGCAAAACTCTTGGCCTTTTCATCATTCAAGTTCGAATTGTTGTCCTTGTTCTTCTTTAAATTCTTTTCTAACGTTAGATTACTAGACTTCATAAGTCTAGTGCGGGGCAAAATTGTTGCCGTTTGACCCTTTGTCATTGAGTCCAAAGCATACTGTTCATCATTTCTTTTGTGTTCTTCATTATTATTGTTATTATTGTTGTTGAGTGTGCTTGGTTTAATGCTGCTATTACTAACTGATTTCTTTGGCACTGATCGGAATGTTTGAAACTCCATTTGCTCATGATATGAATTCACTTGTCTTCGGCTTTTTTCATCTTTGCGAACAAGGTGATCGTTTATAACTATGCAATCATATGGATCCGAGCTGGTAGACTTAATTTCGAGATCGGATTCATCGTCTTCACTGGTGTAATATTGCTTGAGAATATCTTGTCGTTTTACGGTCTTCATGATTACACCGCCTTCTTGTGCTGAAATATCATCAAAGAAATTATTAACATCGCTCATCTTCAAGGTGCCATTATCATCGTCATCATCGTTATCATCATCTTCGCTATCTGAAGAGGGTTGTTCACGTTTATTGGGAATCTTTTGGGGTTTAGTCATCTTTTGTTGGGGGATTTGTTGATGTTTGCTGTTACTGGCCTTGTTATTTATTTTCGTGGTCATCTTTCCGCTACTCATGTTTGTACCAGTCTGAAGCTTTTGTTGCTGTTGCTGATGATTGCCACGATTTGTACCGTGCTGTACATTTTCTCGGTATTCCTTGCTTTGCCCATGCTTCAGACTATTCATTCGTTCAGCATCTGAAGGATTTTCAATATCTATTTCGATGGTCTTCATTATTTTCATTCTTGATTTTGGCAAATGCTTCTCCTGATAGTTTTGTTGTACTGCTTGCTGTTGTTGTTTTGAATGTAAATATTTTTTTGAAACAACATCTTCATTGAGTGGTACAATGCGATATATGTTTTCCTCTTCAAAGTTCTCCAGAGTGGAAGAGCTCTCCTTTCGTTGTTTAGTCTCATTCGAAGATGTCGAATGGCGTGAACCACTTTTTCCTGGTATTACTGAAGATCTTGGTGACTTGTCTTGTGCCGTGTGTCTTTCTAATGTTTTATCATCATTGACTTTTGGCTCTGACAACTGAACAAGATCTCTATGACGCCATAAAGACATGCCAGCAAGAATTTCGTCTGATTTTCCAAATCTCCAAAAGGACTTGGTGCGCTTTATTCCACCTCCGTGAAGAATTTCATCATCACTTGCGATAATATTTTCGAAGCTCCCTGATTGATTCATGGGTTTTCTCATGATTGTCGACACTTTTTGAGTGTGATCGGGACTACTTCTAAAATTTCTGCTTAAAGTCCAAGAGTTGGCTTCGCGGGATGACTGATAACTAGCGTCAGTTCTACGTCTGAATTGAGTTGCAAATATTTAGTATTTGTGGAAATTGCACGTAAATATGTACAAAATGAGGGATGTGAAATGCATGCGTGACGAATACATAAAATAAACGAAAACAAAAACAGATATTAATCAAATTAAACATAACAAAATTAAATATGAACGGAAACAAAATGGAATTGTGTTGTAAGCTTTGATATTCATGAAAACTGCGTACAAAATTAATTACAAAAATAATGTTTGGCAGAATGAAGAGAATGCACTAATATGATCCTGTGACCCCTTTCCAATTTGGGAACATTGCAGAACCGTAAAGCCCTTGGTCTCGATGAATTATCGGCGGAAGTATTCAAGACGATCGCCCAAACATGCCCCCAGCTGCTACTGAACATGTACAACAGCTGTCTTCAGGAAGAAGTCTTTATCAGAAGATGGAAGAGGCAACACTTGGTTGTGATAAACAAGGGAAAAGTAGACACTGAAGACTCCCCTTCAGTGTATGCTGGACACCGCAGGGAAACTCTTGGAGAAGATGCTGAATCAAAGACTCACAGATCTGTCCGGACGACAGCACGGCTTCATTGCTACGATTGGAGCAATTGAAGAAGTGGCCTTTAACTCAGCCAAATGGGAATGCAAGCACATGAATATATTTTTGATATTCCTGAGTATCTATTACGGAAGCTGCTATATGACACTACAGATAGTACTGTGATAAAGAAAGTCACGGCTGGAGCAGCGCAAGGTTTGATCCTGGGACCTGATCCATCCTTCGCATGCAGATGCCCCAAAACTCTTCGCAGACGATATCGCGGTCGTAATTATGGCAAGAGACACTGATAGCGCGCAAAGAAGGCTCAATCTGGATGGAGGAATATAACCTAAGTCTAGCCATCGAAAAATCGGCGATAGTTCTTTTGACTAAGAAGAGGATCGCGACCATTATCGATTTTCAACTTAGATCTGAGGTGATAACCAGCGAGGAAGTGGTGTAGTACTTGGGAATGCCTCCTGATACGAAGCCTACTTTCTGGCAGTAGATAAGGACTGCATCAGTACGAGCTGCGAAAATCACAACGTCGCTGAGCAGATGAGCAGATTAATGGCACACGTAGGCGATCCTACGAGCAGCAGAAGAAGGAAAGGATTTTAATGGCAATTATCAACGCCGTTCTCTTGTGTGTGTGTAAGATATGGGCCGACGATCTACGTCGCGGAGCTCTACGAGTGGCAAGCTCGTACCGCACAGTATCGGAACCAGGAACGCCAGAAGATGGGAGTCCGAAAGAAGGGCGCTGGAATCGTTCATTGATGTCAGTACCACAGACAATATTCCTGCCAAAATGGCATCGAGCGATCAAAACTGGAACCGAATATGCTTCTTCATAGAAAAGGTACTTAAGACAAAAAAAAGAGAGGAAGAACAACACATATCCTCATAAGAGAGAAATAAGCCTGTTGAAAGCCTCCCTGGCAAAATAGATTATACCCGCACCAGGAGATAAATATAAAAAAGTCGATCCCCAGAGGGGAAATAAAACTCCGAAGTAATGCGAAAGCGGTACCGGAGGGGATGGTGTCAAGATAACTTTAACATGCTTTCCTTCCTGCTCCAAAGCAGAGAGTTCAGCATGCCGTTGGATGATTTTCTCCCAAGGTACTGCTTCAAACGAAACTACTCAGTAGTCATCCCCCCTAGTGACGACTGGAAAAAATTCCAACCCCGTCCCTCAGAACATGACCAAGTATGGTATACAGACGGCCCTAAAATGGACAGCACTAACCTATCGGTCAGTCTAGGCACATACTCATCGATCTTCCAGGCAGAAATATTTGCCATAAACCAGTGCACAAGTCAAAACCTGCTCTCTTATCACCGTGGCAAAACCATTTTTATTTTCTCTGATAGTCAAGCTTCGCTGAAATCACTGAATTCAGCCACGATAAAATCGAAACTAGTCCTAGAGACAGTCAAATTGCTTCTAGAACTGGGAAAAAAAACAACTTGGTCATACTACACTGGATCCCTGCTCACAAAGGCCATGCTGGCAATGAAACAGCGGATTCATTGGCCAAGATAGGTGCGACCACCCCCGTCACTGGTCCTGAACCAGCCTGTGGAGTAAACAAAGCCATTTTTAAAAACTTCATGAGGGAGCAATCCCTGCTCAATTTTAATACAGTTTGGATGGAAAGTGTAGGACAGAAATGTACCAAACACTTCTTTCCCAATATATCGCAAAAAAGAAATCCAAGTTTCTTTTAAACCTGAGCAGGAACCACCTGAGAATCCTAACCGGCAAGTGGCCACTGCCAACTAAAACTACATCTTCACAAGATTGGCCTGTCACCGAACCCTACCTGCAGACTGTGCTTGGAGAGCGATGAAAGCTCTCTTCAAAGAATGTCCCGCCCTTATCCATGCGAGAAAGCGAACCCTAGGCAGTAAAATCGTTTCACCAACGGCGCTTGCCACGCTCCGCCCAGAGAGGCTGATTAGCTTTCTGACGTCCTCTTGAGTAGACAAACTGCTCTAAACTCATGGGAAAGCACAATAGGCCTCTATATGAAACCACAGTGCTAGAGTGGACAAACCGCTCCCCTCTAATAATAATAATAATAATAATAAGATGAAAATAAATAGGTTAAAGGTGGTTTTTCAGTGAGTAAGTGAGTCTCAAACCACTTGAAACAGAGCGGAACTATTTCTAGTGCGCATTAGCGTCTTATTAGCGTAACATGGCATTAAATTTAATTTTATGATTTTCGATGTGAAATAAAAATTGCCGATGTTCACATATTGAAGAGATCAGAGATAATAACTAACAAGAAATCTCTTTTATCTAATACAGCGTCAAGTTTTAATTAATTGTGGTGTTTATTTATGATTGTTTTTATTTATATTAATACATATGAAACAAAGCCGAACGATTGTACCTACATACATGACTAAAACTCATACGTCAAAGTATCTAACATAGCCGTGCTATCGCATTCAGATTTTATATAAAAATTATTTAATAATAACCACACACTCATACAATACAATTCCAATTCTATTCCACTTCTATCAGCTTCAAAATAAATTTAGTTCAAATATAAGGTATATATGTAAATAGGGAAAAAAAATCTGTCCGTAGTTACCGTATGGGTACTCTATTCGAATGTTCTTCATCTGAGTAATCAACTTCTGGCTGTGGCGGGGGTTCGTTAGCAAATCCACTATCATTACTACTGTGCAACGATGTTTTGGCTGTTCCCTCTCGAAGATGTTTTTGGTTGTTATGCATCATTGGCTTTTGTTTTGAATAGGGCAGGTCTCAAAATTTAGAATCAAACAGCATCGGATATGGGTTACTTACCTGTGTTGGTGGAGGACCATTTTGATTTTTATGCTTCCTTCTTTCTATTATCGGTGGTCCATTGGGCAAACAAAAGCTTTGTGAAACATTAAGCACGCGGCTGGAATTGCTTGCCGATGGCACTGGTGCTGGCAACGTCGGTGGAGGACCAGGTTTAGGATTCCCTCCCGATGTCCCGCGGTACTAAAATAAGGACATTAAAATGTCATATTGCATAACTTTATTAGAGGAAATCTTCGATACCTTTTTCTGATTTCTAAACATTATGGTATCTCCAAACATTCTTGTCGGCGACGACTCCTCCGCACTGTTGTTCCTTCTTCGATACGTAGAGTCACTTTCTGCAGCTGTATCCGCATGATTGGACAGATACTCCTGGTAACTACGCATACCATTACGATCGAAATGAACATTCTCGTAATTACTATCACGATCTCTGTCAGATTTCTTTTCACTGATCTCAGCATTGGTATAGGCAATTGGAAACCAACCAAACATCTGAGTACGTAAATTTTCTCCAAACTGCCAACCCTTGGCCTTATTGCCTACCAAGGCGATCTTATCACTCTCTGCAAATGGCAGTTGATTCTCACCAGATGGCATATATGCATATAAGGCCTTAACGACAGGTCGCTGATCCCAGTTCTCATTGCCTAAATGTTAATTATGTTACACGTGTATACTGAACATAAACAAAATCTTACTTGAAGCTGACGCTGTAAGATTGAAGTCCGACTTGGCACGCGGCAGGGAATTCTGCGAATAATTGTTTTCGTTGAGCGTTCTCATGTCACCATAAGGAGCGTCAACGCTTCTGGCTTTTTTTAGTACCGACGATCCAGAATGATTTTCATCTTCCCTGATTTTTTCCTTCAAATTCAAATTTACATATAAGCATTTCCAGGAAAAATTTTATTAGTAAAAATTACCATTCGCTTCAAAAAGTTGTTTTCATACACTGTTGGAATAACTTCTCTAGAAGCAGCAACTTCTTGCCAGTTATCCAAATTATTTTCGATCACACTTTTGCCGTGTGAATAAAAGGCCGTCCAATGTTTGGCAATCGAACATTGTCTTTCCAGCACGAACCCATATCGGCGGCGTTCTTGTGTCATTGCCTGTTATTATTATTAAAACAATAATTTAAATAAATTCACCTCCTCCGTTGTACGAGTAAACTTACGTTTTTATAACTTTGTTCGCAAAAAATGTCCAATTTCTTCTTTTGATCGTCCAAAAGTTGGAGACTCTGTTTAAATAAAGGTTTTACAATATTATTTGCTACTGAAATTAAGTCCTAAACGAACCTTAATTTCTTTTTCTGTATTTTCCGGGCTGTTCTTTTTTTTGCGTTGCTTTTTCATTGTGGATACAGCTTTCTGGTAGCTTTCCATTCTTACCTTATGCTGTTGCAAGAATTTCTTTTGTTCATGTTGAACAACTTTCGTGTCTTTTTCTAAATTCGTTTCCAATGGCACAAGAAGGTCGACATAAAACGCTTTCAACTGTTTTTAATCAAAAAGAGAAAAATTAAACAGCATTGAAAAGGGTGTAACTTGTCCCATGTTTCATGTTCCATGTCTCAAGTGACTTACAATGTTCATCTGTTGGTCTTGAATTTCCTTATGCATACTAACAACGTTCATCAGTGCAGAACCTTACCCAGTTAAAACGGATGATAAAAATTATACGCAAACAAATAAAAATATGTATGTACATACCAATGTCTCCGGTGCCACTTTGTTGGGCATTTAAAGCTATCTTAGCTAACGCCTCATTGAACAGACGTGAGGCAGAAGCAGCACCTAAGAAAAGTGGAGAGATTGCGTTTAGGTTTTATATGACAAAACCATAAGTTGCAGTCTTGAAACTGATCTTATTGCATAACATACCATGTAAAGCCTTCAAATACGCTTTGCCTGCCGATATCAACTGTCTAGCACCAGGGTTGAATTTTTCGAGAATGTTCTGTAAAACAATAAATCAAAATTAAAATGCATATAGTACAGTCGACATGATTCGTACCTACTCGTATTCTCTTTTTACAAGGGGGAAGTAACTAAGTTTGAACACTTTGAGATTTTCACTAAGAAGAGATTAATCCCTGCCTTCAAGCCTCCGAAGATCGGGGGTGTTGAACTCAATTTTTCGAGATCATCATGTTATCTGGGCGCTGTTCTTGATTCAAACTAAACTGGAAGGAGCACATCGATGAGCGCATTAAGAAGGCATGGGTAGCCTTTCACTCACGCAAAAAGGCGTTCAGTAATACATGGGGCTTCAAACTAGCTATGGGGCGGTCCATTGGCTGTACACGACGTTTGTAAGAGCCATTCTAACATATGGCTCACTAGTTTGGTGAAAGGTGCTTGAGTAGCTATATCAAGTTTTAAACCTCACCAAAATAAAGAGGACGGCCTGTTTAGGAGTCCTGGGTTCAATGAGAACAACAACAACAGTAGCAATGGAAACCATGCTAAATTTCGTTCCGCTAGATCTGTACAGCAGCAACACGGCGGCTAAAACTGCTTTGAGACTAAGGGAAGGACGACAGTGGACACCAGTTTCCTAAGTTCACGCCTCCGTACTGTCTTTATGGTAAAATGCCGACAGATCGACAGAAACAGATCATATGATTTGGATTTTAGCATTTGGCAGCAGATTCAGTATCAGAATTCCTGACAGAGATGTCTGGAGGAACCAAAAAGTTACTAAGATAAAGGAACTGACCTTCTACACCGACGGTTCTAAGATGACCATTGGTACGGGAGCCGCAGGTTACTGCAAAGCCCTACGAATAAACCAGATCCTTAGAATAAACGACGACTGCAGTGTTTCAAGACGAAATCACAGCCATCATTGAGGCTTCGAAAACTATCTGTGAGGAGGATATTACCGGAAGGACAATTACTGTCCAAATCGACATCCAGGCGGCCGTTAAGGCTCTGGAGTCCGCGATAACTAGATCGAGGTTTGTAGGAATCTAAAATTTCAAAAGATGAGTTATCGAAAGCCAATACGATGACCCTGGTAACGAAAGGGCTGACAAACTTGCACGAAAGGGTGCAGCCTCACAAGCTCTCCCCTTTGCAAAGATTCCAATAAGCTCGTTAAAAATGTATATTGAAGACGAACCCATCAGTCGATCCGATCAAACTGGGTCGACGCAAGGCAAGGGTCGTTTCCAGCATCATTACTGGCAACTGCGCAATGGATACTGTTCCGGAGCGCCTCTGCATACATCACAACGACTACTGCTGTTGTAGAGACAAGAAAGAAATCAAATCTGTCCGTCACCTGCCCTGTGAATGTCTTGCCCTCGCCGACGGAACTGGAGGACTTGCGTAAGATCGATAGATGAGGGATCTTCAGAGATTCATATCCTTCTCTGGGTGGTTTTAAATCAGCGGCTCTGTTTCTCTTCTCAGGTAAAATTTTTAAATGGGCATAATGAACCCTATTGCTGGCACCCATTCACCTAACTTTACCTAACTAAGTTAGAAAATACTCCTTACTGAACAAGTTAGTTCCACTTCCCCATTTAGACGAGGAAGAAGATTATTTACAACTAAGCTAGACAGAACTTAATGCGATTAAAAATAAAAGAAAACATGCCATCTAGACCGTGTCATAAACTATATGCATACATACATATGTACATATGTATATATATTGCTATTCTTTTTGTTCAATTTTACTCGTATATGTTTGGACATGTATGTACTCAGTGTTACAGGTATTAAAGGTGATACTACCTCTGCAAGTACGAATACAAACAGTAAGTAGAACTGACCACCCTCAATGATGTTAAAGGAAACCATTGAAAACCTACCTACCAACAAACCAATACGAGTATATGCAAGGAACCAACAGAATGCTAAATCGAAACTTTTATGGTTGCCTTGTCATTCTTTTAATTTTTCTTTTACCACTGAACATTGAGGAAAATAGACTAGAAGCCGTAGATTTATACATGCATACATATGCACCATAGAAACCATTTATATAGACAATTAAACAATCTTCAAACAGATAATATCGCTCAAACGAAAAAAAAAAAAGAAGAGTTTTCTTCATCTGGCTTGGTGTTCAAGTTTAAACACTTTCTATCATCATACTCGTACTTATCCCATACGGAAATCATCAGGAAAGTCAAGTTTCCGGGAAAGGTCTTCACAGTGCTATGCACATGCACAAGACGAATACAGTGCAAAACTAAGCAAACAAATCGACGATTTAATGCTTTCATATTGTGATTCTTCTCCTCTAACCTTTTAAAACTGTAAAATAGGTATCACAACTTTCATTAACTGCCAGTCAAAACATGCTTCGCTAAAATGGACTATTATCTCGGCATTCCGATGCCGTTTGACGTTGATACAAACATCAATATGTATTTGACACCAAAAAGCACACAAGAGCGAGTTTTTAAAAACCAAACCAAAAAAGAACTTATACGAATTTCATTAGTGATCATTCAATAAGTGAGCACCTTGTAGACTCCGTCAACTAGTTTTGTTATTTCCTCGGCTTCCATTTTGGACGTGTCGCCTTAAATATTGACGGTGTTTGAACTTTGGTAAATGGGCGCACCGGACCTGTTATCGATGCGTATCGTTAACCCTCTCTCTCTCTGAAAGAATCCCACGTATTTTGCCGTTGATCTTGTTACGTGTTATCATTTGGACATGATTGCATCTGTAGATAAAATCAGAGTGTGTTATCTGAAAGAGAAACAAAGAAATCGAATTTAATAATAATTGATGGAAAGTGATATACACATGTACTCGTACTCGTACTCGTATGTATGTATGTACTACATGCGTTTGCAATTGATATTGAATTGTTAAGCAGTCTTTCAGTTTTTTTAGAGAATTCGTTTGTATACAATACGTTGCATAAGTATGGATTTTAAGAATGTCTTCAGAACCCGTTTGGGAACCTATAATATCTATTCGCACACGTTTCCATCTTCGTCAGGGTTTTGTATATTGTCTCCACGTATTATACCAACAAAACCAATTAAATTCCAATCCAAGAGCGAACGTGGCTCTAAACAGTCCCGGCACAACATTCTTTGGAGAGTATTCAACCACATAACCACTACTCGTAAAGCAGCATTGGACATTGGGATAGATTTCAATAAATAACTATTTTTCTCTCTTTTTTTTTTCTCCAATTAATGCAAATATATTCGCAATATGATTACAAACAGAGACCGCAAACAGCACGGCACTGTGATATGGAATTATTATGTCGATGTGGCTCTAATGCTTGATGAATCTAGCTTCGAAGTTGGTGCGATTTGCAATTTCTGGCAAATCATGTGTAAACAACGACGACAACCAGTGAGAGAATTTAGATGTAAAGGCGGATTGTTGCAATGAGTGTTGTAATCCATAGTAATAGAAAGGAATTTTGAAATCGTTTCCTATTACTGTCCAGGTGCACTGGGACCAAATATTGCCCATAGCTTCTGAGAGCCTAGGATTCTCGTCTAATTCTCTCTCTTAATTTCACTCCCAAATTTAAGATCACAATCGGAATTTCTTGCGCATCAAGAAATAAAAAAAAGTTTACGGATATTTCCCATACAAGCTTTACACCTGGCCTCATATAAATGCTCTTTCTCTTTTACTCCTCTAACTGTCTTATTTATTATTGTTTGTCATCTACTATTTCCATTTCCAAGGTTAACGCGGTCTATCTCGACTCGACGATTATAATATTTTCACATACAATCGAAACTTCATCTCAACGAGGTCGCGCACAAGTGTGATATGAGAATGCGTTGCTTGGCTAAAGCATTCTTGCGTTTAATTGTGTAGCGAATTCAAATGAAAAGCCATAATAAATATTGTTATTATGATTTTTTTTTTTTTTTTATAAATTTAAGCTGTTGGTGGTTTTCTAATGTCAGTTATTTCTATTTCTATTGATTTCAATGACTATTGAATTTCAAGCAGCCAAGTAGAACCTATAATGACGGCTTATAGTTTGTTCACTTGAGCTTGTGGTGACGCTACAGAAATTCACATCAATTTGGTAGGTAAAATTTGATCATTGCTAATGTTTGAAGCCGAAGATGTTAAAGTCGTATTTAGTCAGCCAAAAGCCCTGGTAGCTAGTACTAGATACTGGTACATATTTTGGATGTAAATTTGATGATGTTTTAATGATTAATTTACAATTACAATTTACTTTATTGAGACAAAAAAAACAATACAATTATTGTTTGTACAAAAGGGGTTATAATGCGGCCGACTTGAAGATAATGTCTAGCTAAACAGATACAGGCAGCGCTTATTTGGATGTGGATTGGTCGTTGGGGAAGGCTTAAGCAAGAAGTCTTAAGCTTTAAGTATGTGATCGAGCGCCTCATGGCAATTCGCATCAGGGCTAAATTCACCAACATAAGCCTGATATGCGAGCATGCCCCCACAGACAGGGCCGTATTATCCATAAGGCAGTGTAGGCAATTGCCTAGGGGCCTCGCATCGGCTAGGGGCCCTACGCACCAAGGAAAAAAATTCGACTAGGAAGCCAGTCCTATACTTTCCACCTCGTATTGTGTTGTACCAAAAACAGTAATATTATAATTTATTTAATAATTAAAGAAAACATTCATCGGAGGCGAACAATTTGAAAACACGCTTTTTAATTGCTTCACAAAGAGTTGTTGCACGAACTCGATAAACAAAATTTCTTCAATTTGCTCAACATCCTCTGGACCGATTATGCTCAAAGCTCAGCTCTAAGTTTCACCGTGACAAATAAAACAAAATTAGGTCGGAAGTATAAACTGCATGATCGTACATTGTTTCGTTTCCAGATATCCACAAAGAGTTGCTGCACGAACTCAAAAAGAAAACATTTCTTAAATTTCCTCTGCATCTTCTGGACCAATTATGCTTAAAATCTAATCAGCTCTAAGTCTTATGCTGACAAATAAAACAAAAGAACCCGCATGATCGTGCTCTGTTTCATTCTTAAGATATCGAAGACGAAAATTATGAACACGCACACACAGACATAATTTCGAAAATGGGTGCAAGCGATTTCTAGTGTATAGTAATGTCAAGACCTGTTCATATGTTGAAACGTCTTGTTCGGACCGATTACAATACTTCTCCTACCTAAGTGGGAAGTAAAAATAGCGAAATTATGAATATAATTGCATTGTGATAGAAAAAATGTATTTTAGGAAGTTAGAAAAGGGTTAAGGGGCTCCGAGAATTGCATTGCCTAGGAACCCCGACATGGTTAGTCCGGCCCTGCCCACAGAGGTAAAAGACGACGACACCAAAGACAAGTTATTATGTTTTAATGGTTAATAATAATACATAATAATAAAGTTATGTTTTTGTTTTTTATCAATTTTATTCCCGTTCTCGGAAATAAATAGTAAACTATGTACGCACATAGTTGTAAGTATGTAAGTTCATATCATAACTGCTTCCGTACAATACACTATTATTATTAGGTGGTTACTTTCATATTTTCCTGACATTACTCAAACCTTTTCCTCTCCGATAATTTCCTGAAACGTCCATCTGAAAATATTTGCGCGTATCCGTTGCACAGTGTATCGTAAAAAAAAAATATTGCCACAAGTGGAGGTGAGTGAAAAGTCGTTAAACTAGTATCCGCGACAAATCGCCGGAGAAAATAAACGGAAACATACTCAGAGGACCAACAAACTTTGATGCGTTTTTTGAACTTTGATTGTATCTACCTCACAATATCACATGGACATACGTATGTACGAGTATGATGCTTGAATATAACAAATTAATTTTAAAATTCATAGTTAAACCAGAAACTTTTGTTAAATATTAGAAATTCTTAAGTCTCAGCTTGGCCCTACTTTTAATTCTTTATTGAACTCTGTACTATTTGATTCAGCACTCAACAGTAATGGCATTTCAAAATGTTGAAGTCATCGCTATTCTCATGAACAAGCAGAAAATACAACAAAAACAACTAACAGAGCAGAAGTCTGGGTAATTTCATTTGAAAGATTGTTAAGAATTTAACCCTGAGCTCAGCACAACAATTGCTGCCATAGTTGGTATTGGTACCTGGTCTTGATGTTGTGCGGATCTGAATCATTTAAATACTTAGCCCAATAAGAAATATTTTGTTTGCTTTTATAAGCATAACATCATGACGAAAATAAATTAATCTAATTTAATTGTCTTTCCTCGTTGGTTGACATTAATCATTTTAATTTAACTATTTTTATAGTACCGCACCTAGACGCTATCTCTTTGCTTTTGCGTCGGAAAAGTTAAATTATTTTATGTTTTACGCGTCGGCACGTAGAATATCTATCTGAAATTTAATTCACTTTCTACCAAGGCCTTATTGTCTAAATTATACAGGGGGAAGAAAAAGTGCAGAGATGAAAATAAAAGCGTACAACGAACATGTAGATAATTCGGCGAATAAAACAGGTATTACTACTTGATCTCGTTAAGGTTCCTTTTAACCCACTTCCATTTAGCTGGACTGTATGAGGTTTAAACTAAAGAATAAAGTGCGAGAAAGCCAACACATTGAAACTGTTTTTTTGTTGTTGTAAAATAATGACAAACTGATGACGAAAAGAAAAAGACATCAGTTTATCGGTACACGTTAATCTAAAAGGCACAGCAGCTGACCATT
This sequence comes from Matsumyia berberina, assembly GCA_917880715.2. NCBI lineage: Eukaryota > Metazoa > Arthropoda > Insecta > Diptera > Syrphidae > Matsumyia > Matsumyia berberina. Next base: position 66,924,562 of record OU862870.1, read on the forward strand.
TAGGTTGCACTATATACGTGAAGCATAATTGGATAAAGAATTTTAGGCTATTTTGAAGATTAAAAAAGCGCTCCAGTTTGCTTTCACTCTAATGCTTTGGAAATGGGTACAGTCTGTAACTCAAACCATTATACTTAATTGTTCTTGCTGTTTTTTTCCTTTCAAATTCAATCCATCAAATTACTTTTGACTATAGTATTATATTTTACTGTACCATTTAATTATGAGTATTAAGTAAAGGTTAGACCCAGCGACATACTTATTTAAGGTGGCGCTACAGTCCGGCGTATACCTGGGCCTAAACCAACAAGCATCTCCAGCCAGCTCGATATTTAGCCAGCGGCCTCCAGTCTTGCCCTCCAAGTTGGTTAAGGTCCCTTTCCACTTGCGTGCGTCACCTGAGTCGCGGTCTTCCTCCACTGCGCCGTTCATCGGGGATGGATTGGAAGACTTTCCGGGCCGGAGCATTGGTGTCTATCCGATATGATAGATATGACCCAGCCACATCAGTCGTTAAACCTTCATTCTTTTGAGTATATTGCTGTACAGCCAGTACAGTTCGTCGTTGTACCTCCTCCTCCACTGACCTTCGATGCAGATGGGACCGAAAATCGCCGGAAGAATCCTCCTCTAGAAACAACCAAGACCAACCTCATCCATTTTTGACAAAGTCCATGCCTTTGCGCCATACAGCGATTGGCAAGAATTATTTTTCGTTTGATCTCAGCGCTGGTGTCGTTGTCTGAATTTATGGCGGAGCCTAGGTAGACAAAGTCCTTAACTACCTTAAAGTTATATCTGTCTAGAGTGACATTCTGTCCGAAACGTTGGTATTGAGTGTTCTTTCTTGTTGACAGCATATACTTGGTCTTGCCCTCATTGAGCGCCTAAGCAATTTTCGACGCCTCCATCTTAATATTCACGAACGTGCCAGTGACAATACGCTGCGTTCTTCCGATTATGCCAAGGCCGTCGGGGTATGCGAGTGAACTTTTAAAAGATTGTCCCTTTGGTGTGGCCGCGTGAGTTTTTCTCTATTCTTTCAAGAACGTTGTTAAAGAAGTCGCATGACACCGCGTCTTCTTGTCATAATCCTTTTCCGACAACCAAGGACTCGATTAGGTCTTTACCGATCTTGCAGCAGCGTGCATTCTCCATCGTCATCCTGCACAAACGGACGAGTTTGGCAGAGATGTCAAGACTAGACTCGTTTTTACAAATGCTGTCACAAGCAGCCTTAAAATCGATGAAAGGGTGGGGGTATCAGTTTGAAGTTCCTGGGTTTTCTCCAAGATCTGCCGCAGTGTGCATATTTGGTCGATGGGGGACTTTCCTGGCCTGAAGCCACACTAATATGGACCGATCAGGTTATTGACCATGTCCAGTTGCATTGTTTAAATGTTAAAAGTTGTGGAAGTATGTACGTATTTCATACAAGGTAAAGTATGTAATGTAAACAATAATAATAATCGCTATACACATAATTTAAATCTATGCACAGCACTAAGTTTATGTGAAGGCTAAATAAATTTCTCTTTTTTATTATTTATACCTTTTTGTCTGCAATGTGAATAAATACTTTTTGCGAGTGCTTGATATTTCATAGAAAAATGTAGGACTAGAGCAACGAATTCAGGTCTTACTGTGGTGGTGCGATCTTTTTGATTATGCCTATTGTTCAATTATCTGATTGTGAATGGCATAATACTAAAATTTTGCACACCAAATATTTAGCGCAAATTTCGACCTAATTCATTGAGGATACATACGTATGTATGTACATTGTACAGAAATGGAATAAAAATAAGCATAAAATCAGCTTTAAAGAGCGATAACATTTTCTTTTCTAACATTTTTTGAAATAAAGATTTCCATCACACCACAATATGTTAAGATGCTTAGTTGAAACTATGAAATTTCGACACTAACACAATCAGCCACTTACATTAATTTTAAGAATTTTATTTATAAGATTTGAAGTAAATATTTCCATATAATTAAAATCCACTTTATGATGACCACGAGCATAAAAAAAAAAATATGCAAATAATGCATACAATCCGATGTGCTTCCATCATCAATACCATCAACTTCACTTTCACATTCGATATCCATTCTTGTCTGTGATGTGCGATTGTGATGCAGATGTGTGTATGGGAAATTTAAACTAATCTTAGAGAAATAGCCATCTTCAGGTTTTTCAATACTCAAGCTGCTGTTGTTAGTGCGGCTGCTGCCCATTCTTCCGGCAACTTTCTATTTTCTGCAAAACTCTTGGCTCGCCACATTTTTTTTTTTCATTTTTTCATATGTGCATGCACACATTCTGACCTCTTGCCATGATGCATTTCCCTTTTTTTTGTAGTTGATGCCAATGCATCGAACGGCGGAGCACAAACAACAGAAAATAACTGAAATATTTGTTGACATGCAGATTGGAATTTTTTTGTAAACCGTTATTGGTATTTCAGCATTTTAAAACTCTAATTTGAATATTTTAGAATATGCTTAATTTTTTACCGCTACTTAAAAGAATTGTATAATATATTTGACATAAATTAAATTGTTGTATGAGTATTATGCAAAATTACCTGTATCTTTGTTTGTAATCCCAATAAAATGTATCCAAGTTAAATTCGATCTATCCAATTACGTTTACCACGAACTTAGAATATAAGAAATCTAGAGCAGTAACACAAACAACGCACACAGTATGTACATAGATACTTAATAACGATTTCGCATACTTTTAGATGAATATGATTGTAAGTTCAAATTTAAAATTTATTGAGTAACACAGTGAACACATCAGTCGGAAGCAATTTTTAACAGCACACAAAACTTTTTATAAACCTGCTGAACAATTTTTTAACGTATTCACTCCACGATGCAAGAGTCTGTCCCGTTGTGATTAAATCAATGGAATGCTTTAGAAAATCTCAATTCTTTTTTTTTTTGTTGTCCAGTTAATTTTGATTACTTCTTATAGTGTATAAAAACAGACTGATAAAATGTCTTCACGCGCGACTTCTCCGTAAGCTGACTCACAACTGAGACTTGAAAGAGAACCTCAATATCTTGAGTGCCAGCCAACTACAGCAGCAGCACAAAAAAGAAGGTAACACACCCAGTACCACCACCACTGTCTGTCTAATTGTATCCAACCTGTATTCAGCAATGTACAGCAGTCGTATGTGTCTAGCGTTAGCTTTTAGATACTTTCGCCTTCATGAATAGTAGAGAGCTTTTTTCAGTGAAATAAGACAATTTATGTAACTCTTGTAACACTTAGATGTAGAATTAGAAAAACAAAATCAATGAACTCTATTGTGTCGCATTTTCACCACAAGTACCATTTTTTCGACGTATTTTAACTTGTTTTTTATTGACCTCATAACAAAATCAATACTCACAAGGTAGTTAGTTATATGTAGTAAGTATCTTATTGAGGTAAATCTGGACATATAAAAACTTAGTAAGCTGCATTCTGGTTAGTATGTGAAGCACAGACACACGTAGACCAAGATAGACCCTGTGTGATACAGCTTAGATCTATACCCTAAAGTGCCACTCACTTTATTGAAACCATATGGAGCTCATAATGAAGCTGAGGATACTTTCGACGTAGATAGAGCTTCCTTCTTTGGGACAGGGCAGGACAGGTGGAGAAAAAATGGAGGATTGTTCCTTCCTTCTCTTCGTCAAAAGTCATTTGAAAAAAGGCACATCCTTCTGGCATGAAGCCCGATGGCCGATGAGAACACCAATGACGGCGCTAATGAGCGACCTTTTAAGCAAGATCAATATTTAAAATCGACGGCATGTGGAACCAGCCCTCCATCTTTGGTTTGTCTTGCTGATCGAGTCGTACTCTAAGAGTTAATTACATGTAACGAGTGGAATACCCAGATTCCTTCGTCCTGGAATATTCTTATGATCGGGTACCCAGCATAGATGAATGTTAAAAGGTTCTGCCATCTTCCTGAGGGATGAGCAACAATCTGAAGTTTGATTGTATACATATGTTGCTGATTCTCGAGTTGTGATGTGCTTGAACGAACATTATGCCTAACCCAGGATAAGCCTTTGTTATAAAACAAATAAATAAAAAGCTGCGGCGACAGCTCAAGGTGAGTCAATACCTAATTTCCCTCAACCATTTAAGATGGAAGAGACCTACCTGCCGACTCCAAACGACGGATTGATAAACTTTTTCATAGCGAGAGGTGGTGCCGCGAAAAGTGTTCGGTGGATATTGCTGGAGCTTGTACCCACGCCACTCGCACAGCTGTCTGTCCAACACCTCTGAGCTGCAGCAATTAATTTTCGTCAAAAATCGCTACAGATTTGTGTTCTGGGATTGTATGGCGTACCCGATGTAGCCATAGTCATGTTGTTGTTGTTGTAACATCTACATTACATCTGTGGTCAAATCAGTTTCTACGCCCAGGAAAACGGCCACATAGATGGGACGCTCTCAAATCGCCACTGGTTGGTTTGGCTGGAGTAATCGAAGAGGTATTGCGTTTGGTATGGGCCATTCCTGCAGTCTCGGCATATGTCTTCTGCGCTCTGAGCGAGACTTGCTAGCCAGCTGATGAGGGAACGGCATCAGCCTGAAAGTAGTTGGGTGTAGTGTTGTTCTGGTTTTACAGGGGAGTCTGCGTTTCTCGTTGGCCATGGGAGGAGGACGATCGCCGATGACTATGTTCGGACGTTGCTGATGGTTCTTAACCCATTCTTGCATCGATTTTTTTTTTTGTGTGGGCGGTTTCAATTTTCTTGTTGGTACATACCAGGAGAAATTGCTGTGAGAGCATGATGTTGTGTTCCTTTATCAGCAGGATTTTCTGTATGTAAGTGGTCTACATGCGTCATAAGGTGGCACCCAGTGATGATCCGCATGGCTATATTGTGGGTGGCTTGTAGGTTATGTTAGTTCTGTTTAGTTATGGTGGCCGGATGAGCGCAGCATAGTTAATGATGGAACGATGATGGCTTTATAGGTAGCGAGCAGCGTCTCTTAGCCTTTGCGCCAAGAGCAACCGGCTATATATTTAAGCATGTTCATCTGATGTGGGAGTTTGGGATATTTATTCATCCCTTGGTAGTTGATGTACATAGATCCCTAAGAGTCATTTTCCGACCGCTGATTTTTGCTGGATGTTCAATGAATGGTTGGTTGAAATAATTGACACGTGTTCCAACCCTTGTGATTATGGCCTGAGTTTTTTTCACCGGTGTACATATGTGGGCGTTTTCAGGAAGTGGTGGGATGCTGAACTTCCTATCAGAGTAAATAGTGAAATTCTCCCAGTCCGCTTTATTGAAATTAACGAAGGTTAAGTTTTCAGTAACTTGAAAGCTGGTATCGCTCTTGATGATCAGAGGCCATGGAAATTTTAGTTTCGCAGGTGGTATTGGTAAGCAGGGATGCATTGACCAGGCTGATATCAGCGAAGCTTCAGCAGCTGCCGATGCTTCTAGTTGGAGTATGACCATAGCCATTGTGGGGTGCTAATTGATGGGAACGTCTTCCATGTATAAGTAATTGGCCGTCTTTGAGAACTTTATGTCTATGCAAGCTTTTTGCAGTTTCATTAGAAGTTAGAAATGAGTAATTCACTAGCTTATTGTTCAGCCCTGAGCCTTTTCTAGCTATCCACTCGAATCTTGAATAATGTTTTCCGAAAATAGGCATAGTAAATAGTTTTCGAAAGAGAAAGACAACTTCCGTCGTAAAAATAGCTATCATGAATAAATCTATGGAAATATTACCATGAATTGCCCCGAATTTTCCCGTCGTATTTCTTGCTGATTTTTTTCCAAATAGGAAGAATTGTTTCACGGACACAGAAGTGTTCGGGGGAAAATTTGTTTCCCTCAAAATTGCCAATAAAGCTTAAGGATGTGAGAACCACTATAGCCAACGAAATAAAATATGTAAACACATTTAACTATTTTCAATATTTGTCTTTATTATGTATTATAATAATAGTATTTAATTACAATGCTCGTGAAATGAAACAATATGGTGGTAGTTACACAACTTTTGAAAAACAACTGCATTCACTAGCTCTTTTACAAGACACAGCAACTGTCACCTGGCAAGTTGAAAAATATGCTACTATTACATTCAATAAATATTTTTTTGTTTTTATTTGTATTTTTTTTTTTTTTGTATAAATATATAATTATTCTTTGTTTTTATTTTGTAAATTTAACATGGTAAGAACAACGGTAAAAAATTTGTATACGGAACATATTTTATCTCATCAAGGTGTAGAGATTTGATTTCGAAAAGAATTATTATAATTTCCATAACAACTAACTACAAATGTTGCTTTATATTGCTATCACTGAGGAAGGATGCGACAATCTACTAGAGTGTTGATTTATTTTTTGTTCTTTTCTACTGGAATGATTTTAACTAGTAATTGACGAGTGCCAAATAAAACGATGTATGTATTTAATTTCCAAACACTTAAGGTAAAGAATTTCAAACTGCCAATTATATTGCACTCTAGTTTCTGTTTTCATGCTTACAATCCTATGACACCTTGATTTTGAAATGTTTAACACTCAATTTAAAAGAAATAAAATAAAACAAAATATTGAAAATAAAAAAATAAAAAAAATTTTGTATGTCAAAGATGAGAACAAAAAAAAATAAAATAATAAACTGTTATCAAAAAGGGACGCATAAAAGGATTGATAACTGAAAACTGCATCTGATTTGGTATAAAACTAACAATGACGGAGATTTAATTATTTGTTATTTTCAGCTATGGAAACACATTAGTGCAGACTTAACTAGGCAAAACGATTGCACACAGGCAGAACATAATTGCTGCGCTGAGGAGAGCGGTAATCGGAACTGTCACAATCCAAGCGTATGCGATGTTACGGAACAGATGCCAATCCACGCTGCCATTTGCGTTTGATGTTGAAACCGGCAATCCACCATCTTCCAGACTACTTTCAGGACCAGTGGTTGGCTTACTGCTGCTCTTCCTTGAACGACCACTGGAACTTACGTACCCGACGAAGACCACCGACCCTACTTTGCAATGTGTCGTTGAAATTGGTAAGCCAATTTTACTAGCCAGTAGTACGGTAATTGCGGCTCCAATTTCAATAGTAAATCCTCTGTGGAATAATCAGTAAGAAAACAAAAGGTACATAATATGTGTATGATGATTAATCAATAATACTGTTTATAATCGAAATAAGGTGGTTTGCAACAGATTTTAAAATTTAGAATTCACGTACAGCTTATTGATTACGCTCTTGAAGAAGATACTTACGTTGAAGAAGTAATTTTTGTAAGATCGTTTCCTATAGTTTCAATGACACGTCGACCCCACAGCCACAAACCAATAGAAATGCCAATTCCTCCGTAAATTAAAATGTAAATCGGACTTTCAGCTTTCTGCATCACAGAGCCTTCGCGATAAATCATGTACAAGGCAATCAACGGTCCAATAGCATTGCTATAACAAGTGTAAATATTAAAATTAAATTAGAGAACATTTCGTATTGTACATACCTCACATCGTTTCCACCGTGAGCAAAACTTCCAAACGTGGCAGTCAATATTTGTAAGAAAGAAAACAGCATAGATACCTCTTCTGTCTCCTCGCCGTCATTTACAGGAGCCTTAAACTCATTCAGATCCTTGTTTTCTATTAGAGGCACTTTACTCGAATTAGGCGACAGCGTCGATGAGATCATCAGTTCTAAACTGGATCCGCTTTCAGTTACCTTGAGCTCATCGTTACTCTTGGAAGCACTTTGTGTAGTTGCCATTGCATTATCAGCAAATGCACCTTTCGCGGCTGTATTGGCAGTTATATTTTGATTTTCGCCTGCAAGCACAGGAGACTTTTGTTGATTTTCTTTGCCCAAAAAGTACTCTTGAATTGGTTTGCCATTCGATAACATTGCATTTCCATTTGTGTGTTGCTCATCGATGAAGTTCAAGCTAGTGATTGTTAGGTCTGTGTTATCAAGACTTGCCTTGCCTAGCAGATCCTCAGCTTTTTTCACGATTTCCGGATTAATTTTATAATTATTCTCGTTCGTGTAGCTTTTCGGAATTGAAAGCTTGAATGTTTTTGGTGAGTTGTCTGTAAGTGATACGAGTTCGGTTATCTCTGCTATAGCTGGCAGCTGTTTTCCATCGCTTACTAGCGAGAGTGGACGTCGATTTTTACGTGGACTGCCAGACGGCGATGATTCTATAAAAAAAAAAAAAAAAAAAATTTTCTTATTAACAGAACCAAAAGAAGAAACAAAAATAATATTACCTAAAGAATCCTCAAAATTAAACTTTACTGGATTTTGTGCCCGTATCTTATTTGTAATCTTTCGTCGTTGTAAAGGAACGATGAAAAGCTGAGTCACAATTGCCACAATGAGACCCAATGAGACACTTGCGACTAATGCCATCCAAGTTGGTATGTTGTCCATATACAATACTAAAATGAAATGACAAAATTGTTAAAAAATTTGTACAAATTTAAGTCATAGTGCTTACGCTTTGGGCCGTCCAGCACGATACTGATAAAGTTGATAAAAAATGTTACACCGTAAAAAACGGGTAACGACATGAGGCCAGCTTTGAGTGGATCAGTAGCTCTTAATATATACTTCCTGATAACGAGAAATAGTGCGATGCTCACAACACCACTCATTACCGGCGAAATAAACCAAGAACCAACAATTGTTCCCAACGTCGACCACTTAAGCCCTTGAGTGCCTCGAGCTACCAAACTGAAACCAATCGTTGAACCAACAATGCTGTGAGTTCCAGAGATTGGCAGCTTAAGAAAGGTAGCAACCAACAACCAACATGCACTGCTTGCCAGAGCTGACATGCAACCCAGCATTAATTCAGTTTCTGAGCCTTCATAAAGTCCAACTTCGAGAATCCCCTTTCGCATAGTGTCCGAAACCTTATACCCTGAAACGGGGAAAATAAAAAAAAACATTATTTTATGTATAAATAAAACCTTACAGTACATATTCTAAATATGCAGCACTTACCAATGAGAACAGCTCCTGAAATTTCACAAATAGTCGCTAATACGCATGCCTGCCGAATGCTCAAAACACCAGAACCAACACTTGTTCCAAATGAGTTTGCAACATCGTTCGCACCAATGCCGAAAGCCAAAACGAATGCAATTAAAAAGCCGATGATAACCATCCACAGAAGTTCCGGCGAATAGGGATCCATGGTTGCTTCTTTTTTATTTAATTGGATTCTTTGTTATAGTTTATTGTTTTATTGATTAAGTCCAACAGAAAAATTAAGCAAGAAAATGGATATATCGATATATCTTTGTATCTTGCGGCGTGATCAATATTTCAAATTATTTGCCAAAAAGTGAATAAGTTTGGGATATTGGGAAGTTTTAAACAAATGTGTATATAAAAGAAATTACGGGTGAGGATGTCCAACTAGCAAACCTGATTGACAACAGTTAATATTGTAACTAAAAAAAAAATTAAAATTTAGAAAATACTTCGAAACGTATTTCAAACATTTAAACAGCCATATTTGCGTTTGAACTTCATTTTTGAAATTTTCATATTTAGATAAAATGTGTTAAAACAAAAAAATGTTTTCTTTTGCTTTTGCAAAAACAAAAACCAAAATTAAGTGATATATTGCGAGATCTAATAAGGAGGAGAACGACAAACTCGTAAGATAGCTGCTATTAAGCTGCTGACTTATTTTTCTTGTTACGTAAATGTTACTTTAACTGTGATTTCTTAAACAAACTAATCAAAAACAGAGATAAAAAATAAAATTTAATTTTGACAATAAGTATTCAAGCGATAAGTACAAACGTAATTCAAATTGATATTGATAAATATAAATAAATTTTAAAGTAGCTTTTTTTTGCTGTTGGTACTTTTTTTTTGTGTTTCGAATTTGATTATTGTTATATAAGTTTTGTTTATATATGAATGCTTTGTATTACGTTGAGTACGCTGACTGTATTATCTATAATTATATGAAATATTGTTTTGTTAAACTTCGATACAAAATGCACTCAGCAGATTTGTCAAAGTCGATTGATGGAATGCCGCACCTGGCGTTCAGGACAGCATGTATTGAAAGCACTTTTACGAAGTTTCATGTCTGAAAAAAAAAAAAAAAAGAATTATTAAATTGTCAAAATATACACGAAACATACATACATATGTATGTTTGTGTGCTCATAATGTATATATGTAAATATAATTTTTTTACGGATAATGGTATGGAGATATGGAAGGCTTAGCTAGAAAAGTGTCATTAAAGTGACATCAGGAATTCTGCACGAATTTCTTTAAAATCCACTTTAAACGAGAAAATAAATCACGATCTGGTTCAATCTGTCTTTTGAAGAACAACACTGATTCGAAATGTGTACGTAGATATGTACATAAGCATACTGGAAATGATCCTACTTATCTGTGTTGTATACGAATACACCTGAAGTGAATACATAATAAACAAAGAAAGAATAATTGATTTTTTGCCAACGAAATATTGAAATGGCAATGAATTTACTTTCAAAACATTTTTAACAAAATGTCTGCCTAGAGGAGTTTATATGTCTACATATGTACATACTTTGATTCTGTTTTTAAAAATAGATGTAGCTACGTCTGCGATCCAATGGTGAAGTGAATTGAATGGGTAACATGCCGATTCAGAATCAAAATTTTGTCAGCAGCCCAACTTATGGACAGGTACTGCATGTTTTAGAATGGTGCAATGTTGAAGGTTGTCGCCGTGGGTCGGTGGTTAGTGCGTTGGGCTGCTGACCGAGCGCCGTGGGTTCAAGCCCCAGTCAGGAACACTGAACATTTTTCGCGGCACCACCTCTCGTCAGGGAATGACAAGCCTCCGGGAGTATAATCTGTCATGATAGAGCTTCTCACTTCGCCGTTCGGAGTCTGCAATAAATTGTAGGTCCCTTCCATTCGTCCAAACAATACAAACACGCACAACACAACGTTGCGAGAACCTAGGCCTTGGTTCGTTTCGAGCTGTCGCGCCAGCTATTTATTTATTTCTTTTAATGTTTCCATCTTGCAAGACTGTTCTAGCGCCTTTAACGAAAAGAAGATTGGTCAATCTTGGACCTATCAACGTCAAAGGTACCACTCTAATCTATTCAAGCGAGGTGAAGATGTGTTAGACAGACGATTAATTTGGAACGGACACATAAGGTTCGTGGCACTAGAGCCTGGGGGTTTTATTCCCTAAATGATACACTGGCTGTTCACAATAACATAGTTTGATGGTCGAAAGTTCTTAAACGGACGACAATAACGAAGCTTGAAAGAATGCAGAGAAATGCCTGCCTCGGTAGTACAGCTGCCCAACTCAGCTATAGAGGCTGTTATCGGACTCTCACCTTTGCATATTTTCGTAAGGAAGACTGCTCCAACTTGTGATATAAAGCTGCAGCTAGAACACAAGTATAAATCAGGTAATCTTCTGGAACACCTGGAAATACTTGACAGCACTATCCCTGACGTTATCGCCAGGGAGTACTGTTTCGGAAAGTTATGGACCGCGTAGAGTGCTCTATTGGAGAACCCTTAGCTCACCCGTATCAGATGTTTGATATGGTTCACTCACGGATCAAAAATGGAATGTGGATTAGGTGTTGGCATCTATGGACCCAACACTAAAAACTCGGTACCAATGGGGACGCGCCCCAGCGCTTTCCAGGCAGAAATCAATGCTATTGAGTTTGTGCAGGATAAAAGGTATTAGGGGCGCATCTACTCACATCTACTCAGATAGTCAGTCAGCACTTAAAGCCATAATGTCACACTTCGTGCAATCTAGGTCAGTCAAGTGCTGTTACAACACCTTACTTACACCTTTTTGCCAGACACAGGGTAATAAAATTGCTGGCTAGGGCCCGGTCAACTTTCGCGCTCCCCCACAGCTTTGTTAAACAACTGGGAACACCAACTTCGGGCTGGGATGGGAAAATGTCCCTGGTTTAGGCAATTACAGAGGCTTATCAAGCCCTTTTCCTACAAGGAAATTTTAATCGTTGACTGTAAGCTTGTGGGCATCCTTACGAGCCATTGCGGTCTAAAATACACTCTCAACCAACTATACCTGTGTTCAGATACATAGTGTCGGCTCTGTATGGAAGAGGAAGGAACCTCTAAGATCATTCTCTGTAAATGTCCGGCACTACACTGGCTACGAAAACGGATCTTTCATAGGGAATTCTGGTCGTTAGTGGAGTTAAGGAATTCAGCTACTAATGACCTTCATAAGGAAGGTAGTAGATCTATTAGGTTAATTAAGCCGTCGACGCAATAGATCTTTTAGGTCGCAATAGATCTTTTTAAAAAAAAACAAAAAACCGGCAGGTAACAACAAACCTTAAGTTTTTCAGAAGAGCCAATTTTGCCCACCATTCAGAGTCTACAATAAAAATATGATTCGCTTCCGTACGTGCAAAGAATATAACGCTCACAGCATGAAGGTTAGTGAGAATTTAGAACTCGACCCTTCATAGGCTACCGGACAAAATTATTTGTGTCAGTAATGCTCTGAAATAAAGTTTAACTTTAGCGTAGTATGGAGATTGCAAATATTTTTAACCGCATACATTTTTAGAGAACAATGATCTGAAGTTCAAAGTTTAAATAAATAAATAAAAAGAAAAAACGTATCCGTATAACGAAAAAAATGCAACATAATACATCAAAAATGTAAAAAAACAAATCACAACGATCAGTGATCATTCAAGCGGAGGGTTCACATGACAGCAGCATGATAAGTGTTAACGACCATCCGTAAATGTGTTGTATATCCATTGATGGATAGCCAGAAAAGTGACTAGGTAAACCTTATAATTACCAAATCAATGCGAAAACGCAAACTCATCAAGTCGGTATCAAAAGATAAACGACTATATCACGAAATTACCAAGTCTACATATTTATTTTAAACAGAATACAGTGTTTTGAATTAATTCTACTGATGTCACTTGGTTTCTCTCGATGACTCATTGGAAATCATTATACATAGTAAAGTGTTTCACTCAAATTGCCCATTCATTGATCATTCAAATAAATGAAATCATGTAATGCACAATGAACACTATTTGAACTGCTTATATAATTGTACATTACTAAACGTGCTACCCAGCGGTTTTATACATTTTTAAATGAGTCAAATTGGCAATTAACACTGTGATGCAAATGGTGCCCACCATAGCTACGCGGTGACAATCAGGGCCATAGTCTCTATGCTTTACATTAAGCTACAATTAAATGATCAATTAGGAAAGATTTCAAAACACCTACTACAGCAAGCAAATGGGATTGGCGCTTAATTGATTGAGTCAATAATAAATTAGTTCAGTTCAGTTCAGTTAAGAAGAAATGAACGACCGAAAACCAATCGAAAATACATCTACACATGGAGCAAGATCAAAGCTCATATTCATTCTGTTCCAGTCAAAGACCGTAATTGAAAAGTGTACGCAAAAGTAGCAAGATTGTCGCAACACCCTGCACGAGTATGTGTATAGCACGAGAAAAATGTAAGATTTCAATTATGGATAATAAACGGAATGCGATAATAAAGGGAACTCCTGTTATTAATAGGTGACTAAGTCCAAATTTTGTCATGAAATCGACTTTCGTACTTTTGCATGGAGGTTAATTGTTATGTACATAATTATCTAACTATAAGGCAAGTACAATATACATGAAAACATTATTAGTTAGTGACTTAGAAATTCCGCTTGCTTGAGGATATGTACGACTGTATACCCATATGTATATGCTATATTAAGAACGTGCACAATAATTGTGTTCACGTGATTCCAAAAGGTAAGTTTGCTGTCGCCGACACTGTTGAGTAAATATAGACAAGATTACTTCGTATTTTTCGTGCTCGTTTTCATTTCGTGTGTGAATTCTTAAAAATATGATGAAATAACACATCCTCTGACGTAAAATATACTATGAAAAGAAAACGAAACGTGTGGCGCTTGATACCAGCCCGGACGTTTCGGCGAAGAAACAAGTAAAAATGCCGACCGCAGTGACCGAGCTGGGTAATCAAATAGCAACAATAGGTATATGTACAGCGCTTTATACTTGACAGCCCTTATAATTCAAGTGGACGTACAAAATAAAAAACAAAATATTTTCAATACAATTTGCTGATGTGTTACACAAAAATGCTGACAGTAGTCGCAATAAATACACATGTCGGCGTTTTTTTCTTGCCATTTTCTCTATCGTTAACAAAAACATAGAAAAACCTTCGAATATTTTAATTAATTGTAATTTGTTAGCGATATCATAAAAAGGGTTGTCAAGAATGAATCATCAAGGATTTAGCGTCCATCGCAAAATTCCTGAGATGGTTGTAAACTTTTGGAAAGGGATTTTTACATATTTTTCACAAAGTCAACGTCACACAGGAGAATCCTATCGATTTTTACAGTTTTCGAAATAATCACATTACATATTTAAATGTCACTTAGAAAGAAATAAATTCGAAAAATACGATACACAAGTACATAATATTATATATTATAAAAATTAAAGAAATTAAATTTTTATGGACAGCAAGCACGAGGTATAGGTACATTTGATTTAGTATTTACACAATGGAAATAACTTATATAACAAAAACCAGGACAATGTGTCCTTTCGCGAAATATGTACTTAATTTACAAAAGAAATAAATAATGAAATATACATACTTGAAAAGATGAGATTGAAAAAAAAATCGCTGCGTCTGAGAGATGACTACGTTCCGAACTATTTCAGAGATCAATGAATTTTCAACGATCTGCGATGACTGTGACTACTTTCAATAGAACAGATTCGTGCTGTTCTACACTTTCTTTTTATTTCAATTCACTACGCCACTTGAAGCTCGTGGTTTGTGCTTGGGTTTCCGTAGCACTCGTCACGATGTTATTTTGGCGGATTTGAGCTATCATTCATTCGTCTGCTCTGCTGTACCTTGCGCAAGTGTGCTAATCTAGTACAGTCCTCCTTTGACATTTAAACACGAAATGCAGTGATGCGAATTTCTCCGAATGTAGAAGTTAACGAAATATTGAGCCACATTTTGACTCATCATTACTTATTTTAATGTTTAATTATAATCTCTTGCAAATTTCCTTAATTAATTTAACTGATTTGAAAACAGGAAGTAATTTCTTTTATAAAATGACGGAACAGCTGGTGAGCCACACTGCAACAGTGCCATCTTTATCTAATGTCAAATATGTTTACATCTATTGTGAATGTTCCGAAAGCTGTTTTTCGTGAATGTGAACTAACTACGACTTGGTTAAACGCAAAAGATTCAAATGTCAAAATATATTCAGTCATGGTGCGTATGGTTCTTTTGTTTAACTTTTGTCCGGAAAAAAAGAGATTTATTATAATGTTATTAATATTTAATTATTTAGTTTCAATTTGGGGGCTTTAATATGATTTTCCCGGATTCCGGAAGAAGTTTTCAATCATCGTACAAATGCTTTTCGGTATCTATGCTCCCGGGAAATGAACGCCATGACGTGGAAAAAGGTGGAAAAAGTAAGAAAATATACCACATATTATTATTACTACTACCAACGCTATAGGTTGGAGTTATACCAAATAACTTGTAAATATTATACTAGCATTCCTTGTTTTTTAGTAATTATGCCCCCATCGGCTCTCGATGCATTAACTCGACTAAATGTGGAGTATCCTATGCTCTTCAAATTGATCAACAGTAAGAAGAACAGGAACTCGCATGCTGGCGTTTTGGAATTTGTTGCCGATGAAGGAAAGGTTTATATTCCATACTGGGTAATAATTAACATGCATATTTTATTGGGTAACCATTTATTTTTTGAGTTAAACATATGTTCTACAGATGATGGACAATTTACTGCTTGAGGAAGGAGACATCATAACCATCGAAAGCGTGTCCCTACCAGTGGCAACTTTCTCTAAATTTCAACCGCACAGCACTGATTTCTTAGATATAACCAATCCAAAGGCGGTGCTTGAAAATGCGCTGCGAAATTTTGCTTGCTTGACCACTGGCGATGTTATCGCAATCAAATACAACAAGAAGATCTATGAATTGTGTGTGCTTGAAACAAAACCGGGAAATGCAGTGAGCATCATAGAATGTGATATGAATGTAAGTACAGACGTTCTTGTTTCGAACTGAAGTGAAATAAAATGAAATTGACATAGGTTGAGTTTGAAGCACCCGTTGGTTACAAAGAACCTTGTACATCTAAGAAGGAGGAAAAACCCGAAGAGTGTGCAGCGGAGGGCATGCAAGACGACACCAACATCTTTAGCGGCTCTGGAAACCGCTTGGATGGCAAAAAGAAGAAGGACGCTCAAATATCACAGCCTGTTGTAAAGAAGGTATAGTTCTTTGAAATTTTCATATGCATTTTAAAGGACCTAAGGAGTATTTTAGTCCCTAAATCGTGGTGTTCCTGACTACGAGTATCAGTTTGGCGTGCTTAAGTTCGACCGGTCCGTCAAGCCGATTAGCGATCGCATCCAAAAGGAGGAAACTGGAATAACCGAACCAGAGGACTTCCAAGGTCAGGGGTTCTCGATGAAGAAATCAAGAAAATAAATTTTACTATAACATATGTAGTTTGTAAATCATTTTACCATGTACTTTGAATAAATATGAATTTCAAAATTTACAAATGTAGTGTTAATTTGATCGTTTTTTCTGGAATTGCTGGTGGGGGCTTTATTAGTGACATTGGGGGAAGTCTCCTGATTTTTCGGCCATGCCTTCCCTCTTTACGTTTCCACAACCCAGAGCGAGGTCGGTTGCCCATTTCCCTCATTTTCTGTGCGCTGCCTACGTGCTCCTTATTGTGTTCTATGTTTGAAACTCGACCTAAGAACGAAATACATATTTAAAGCTAATGATTTAGTAATATCACTCCTGGTGCATACACATACCGACGGTGGCCATGCAAGTTCTATCGAAGGCATATTCCCGTTTTGACGGAAGTTGTACAACAACTTTGTCATCGAATTTTCTAAGAACTGTGCCGAATGTGCCCGCCGCATGTATTAAATGACAGGGAAATCCTGGGTTCTTCTCCAAGCAGTGGATCCTTGTACCTGTGGGCAACGCCCCAAGTGGAAAGGCATCTCCTTCGCTGGGGCGAACTAAAACAAACCATTCAAATACATTGTCCGCATTATATAATACACGTGTATAAAATTACCTGGAATCCTAGGAATAAACTTGGATGTTTTAATAATATCCCCTGGCTTCATATTTTCCGTTGCTAAAATATACTTGACTTCATCACCACATGCAACCAGTGCTACTTTTGAGGTCCGACATCCATCGTCGATGACTTCTACAACACGCTCCAACTGAGGAGGCCCTTCTAGAGGTCCATCCCGCACCCATTTTATCCAATGGTATTTCTGCTTTATGCCTCCACCAATGCCTTTTGCAACCAAACGACCGCTCTCTGGGTCTCGTCCTGCTAGATGGGTTATTTTCAGGGGTTCAACTGTGTACTCATCAGCGAAATGAACGATTCGCCTAAATGACTTCCCTCCTCCAGGTTGGGGTTTTACTACAATTTTGCATTTTTCTCGGCATTGGATGTGGGAAGCCAAAACATTCCTACTCGAAATTCGAAGACTTTGACCAAATAATCTCGACAGATTATTCATTTCTTTTATATTATTGACTTTATTTTAATAAATATCAGAAACGAGGTGCAATTACATATTTTTTTTACTAAAATGTCATTTTTCATACATTCGCAGCCGACAATCCAATCCATACGAATTCGATGTTAGTGATGCCAGACTCTTCACTTTGTTGTTAAGTTTGCTTGTTGAAATATTGCGAATACACAACTTAAAATATGATTGAAACGACGAAAAATTATTTTGGAAAAATATGGAGTGGGTGATAGGCTTTACAAAATAAAAAAAATATACAATCTTCTCAATGAAAGTGTAATCGTTCCTAACAGACTTTAATTCTAGCAGAAATGTTCGTTTTGTACCAGGATGACAGATAACAGCTGTGGAGGGTGGTAAAATAAGACGGTGTCCGCTAGAATTAAAATGTGTTAAAAACGCACAGTATGTTTATCAGAGATAAAGTAAAGTACTTTACTGTTGAAAAGACTTGCCTACAGACTACTGAAGTCTGTTAATAGTTTTTTTTTTTGAAGCTGTTTAAAAAATATTTGTCGAATATAAAACTCAACACTGTGCGTTGGTGAAACAATGGTGGGTTTATTAAATCATCAATTTAATGGAAAGCGGAATTCAATTCCCATGGCTGGAAAATAATTGGAAATGTTGAACCTCTTTCCCTATACCCATTGATTTCGGTTATTTTATTAGGCACTCATTTTTCGTAGACTTCGGTTTTGTGTAGCTCTGAGTCGAAAAGTTTTTCAATTTATTTTACAAATCAGCGTTAACAATTTACAATGCCCGCAAAAGCTGTTTGTGTCATTAATGGCGACGCCAAAGGAACTGTTTTCTTCGCGCAAGAGGTAAATAAAATAATAAAACATACAATCCTACACCACTTAAAACTTGGTTGCCCTTGCCAGTCACGCATTATACATACATATGTATGTGAAATGCACTCTATTAAAATTTGCTTTATCACTGCTATTATTGCCAGTAATACTTCTTGAATACTCTGACAAAACGTATATTACGTAAGATAAGACGCTATAACTATAAGTATTAAGTTACCAGCTTTATTTTTTATGCGTTGTTTGACAGGCAAAAGTCCGAAACACAGATTTGATTTGTGGTACGAAAAAAGTCTTGTTTCTGCGGTGGAGTCAAATGTCATGCTAATTAGAATATTTTGTATGTGTAGAACGAAAATGCTCCCGTAGTAGTTACTGGAGAGGTGTCTGGACTAGCCAAAGGTGACCATGGATTTCATGTACATGAATTTGGCGACAATACTAATGGATGTACTTCGGCCGGCCCACATTTCAATCCACTTAAAAAAGAACATGGCGCTCCTACAGATGAGAACAGACACCTTGGCGATTTGGGAAACATTACCGCTACAGGAAATGGACCAACAAAGGTAAGTACAGCTAGTGCAAAGTCGAATTGCATTTGAATTAATGCTTATTTTCGTAGGTTGAAATCAGTGACAAACTGATAACTTTGTTCGGTCAAAACAGCATTGTGGGACGAACACTTGTTGTTCATGCTGATGCTGATGATATGGGAAAGGGTGGTCACGAATTGAGTAAGTCAACCGGCAATGCCGGCGCTCGCATTGGGTGTGGCGTGATTGGAATCAGCAAGATTTAAAATGTAACTAAATAAGCGAATTGATGTTTCAATGAAATTAAATGAACATTACTTGTATAAAAATATCTTTGTTGAAATAAATACAACAAACAGGGAGATGTAAGGCAAACAAGGCTGACGTTTCGTAATAATTAAAAACTGCCATCCAAAGGAGTACCTTCACAGGCTTATGCTTAGGCCTGGAAAACCATAAGACTTCTTGGGAACTCGCCAAAGATTCTAACAGAACCCCAAATTTTTCTAAACATGCCAAAGGACCATTCAGTAGACTATAAGAACCCGCAAGGCAATAGCTAAAAAATAGTTCACCGATTTCAAACCGTTTGTCGTATGTATGTATGTATGTACGACTCGTTTGTCGAATTCAAATTCTAATTCATTCTCTGTTGATAATGTCGAACGGCTTCCCTCTGTTACGCCACAAAATCGATCTGAACAAAAAGTACGTTATCCCCTCTGTTCACCTCCGACAACTAAATTCTTCAACGGAAACACTTTTACAGACACATCAAGCGAATAGACAGCAAAGACTGTCAAATTGATTGTAAAGTGCACTTCATTAATTCAATTAGTACTTTTTAATACACCTGTAGTAACGAAAACTAAACTTTAAATATTTTATGCAGTTTTCTGACAAAATATCACTGTAAATGCATTTAGTTAAATCATTAATACGTAAGAGCATGTGTTGCAATACAATTCTCACGATATTTTCAAAAATATCTAATACGGACACGTGCACAGCTGCTGTTTCAAGAAGAACAGGGATGGTATGTCTGTATCTGAGGCTTTGTTCAGAGCACTTTTAGAGAATAGTTCCTTGGACAAAAAGAATATTTCTTCAAACAAATCTATCTGCATTCATATTTACATTGATTTCAATTTTGTAGAATGGGAGATTATTCCGCCAAAATTAATTTTTCCGAGTCCGCAATTTTACTTTTTTAATTCGAGAATAGAAATGGAAATTTATCAATATTTTCTTCTTTAACGCCTCTCTAAGCAATTTATATTTACATTCTCATCCATTCTCCATGTCTCCAACGGCCAAAGATCCCTAAAATAATAAAAACTCAAAAAAATTCAACAGTTTTTTTACGACACAAAATCCACGAAAAAATGCATTCGTTTCATATATGAATTCAATACACATTTTGGCCGGCCGAGTGTCGTTTGGAATTATTTTTGAAAAATCAGTTTTTCGATGGAAAAATTGTTGGGAATTGATGCAAACAATTGATTTTGCATGTAAACTGAAAGAATAAGTGCAATTGAAGTCTTATTTAATAAGAAAATTGTAAAAAAACTGAAGATT
This sequence comes from Matsumyia berberina, assembly GCA_917880715.2. NCBI lineage: Eukaryota > Metazoa > Arthropoda > Insecta > Diptera > Syrphidae > Matsumyia > Matsumyia berberina. The sequence continues at coordinate 66,945,245 of OU862870.1, forward strand.
ATGTGCGTCGTGACGTCATTACGAGATTTTTAGGGGTAATAAATTGCATAGGATATCTGTCTGTTTAGTGGAGATGTATGCTTCTGGCTGTTTTTTTGATTATTTTCGATAGGAAACCTAATTAAATGGCGGGAAAGGGGCTCTATATGAATAAGAAGTGTGTGAAATGCGGAAATGCTAAAAGAAAGCAATTTATTGATGAGAATTCACCAATAGATTTCTGCATAGATAAGCGAAGTAAATTCACATTGAATTTTTTTTCCAGAGAAGAAGCATAATAGTTTGTCCATTTGTCTTATATTCGTGACAAACTAGTTTAATTATTCGTCAGAATAGCTTTGGATTAGAGATAGATAATGTGTATTTCAACGGACCTCTTCTGATCTAAGGATGTCTGCATCCAGATGCGGGCTGCAGACTCGTCTAAGAATAACAGAGCACGGCACAGTGGGTTTTAAATGAAAAGCAAAGCTAAGGCTAAATTCTAATTCATTCTCTGTTGATAGTCGAAGGACTTCCCTCTGTTGCGCCACCAAAATCAATCTGAACAAAAAGTACGTTATCACTGTTGTTCACCTCCGACAACTAAATTCTTCAACGGAAACACTTTTCCAGACACATCAAGCGAATGACAGCAATGACTGTCAAATTGATAGTAAAATGCACTCCATTAATTCAATCAGTACTTTTACATACACCTGTAGTAACGAAAACTAAACTTTAAATATTATGTGCAATTTTCTGATGAAATGTCACTGTAAATGCATTTAGTTAAATCTTTAATACGTAAGAACATATGTTGCAATACATTTCTCACGATATTTTCATCGAAAAACTGATTTTTCAAAAATATCTAATACGGACATGTGCACAGCCGAAAAGTGTAAGAGTTCATATATGAACCCAGTGCACTTTTTTGTCTGTTTTGTGTCTCACAAATGAAAGTTTAAAGAGCTGCTGGCTGATTTTTAATTATCTTCGATTTGAAGTTTTATGAAATGAAGGGAAAGGTGAAGGAATTGATGAATTTGAGACGTATAAAACGCATTATGGGACGAATAGCAGTTGTTCACGTTGATGCTGATGATATGAGAAGTCATGAATAGAGCAAGTCAATCGGCAGTGCTGGCGCTTGTAGTAAACGTGATTAGAATCAGCAAGCCCTAAAATGGAATTGAATAGGCGCATCGATAAATTTAATTTCAATGAAAATAAATGATTAATTCCTATACAAAAAGTTGTTGAAATAAAGACTCACAATTGTGGGATGTAAAGGTATATTATGCTTGTTTTTTTTAAGGACAATTTAATAACTTACAAACAGACATATCTTCCAAATAAGTAATACAAAATGTGTCTGAGGGCATTTGTTTTGTTATAAAATATTTTAAACTCCTTTAACTGTTCGCTTCGATCTCCTTGTACACTTCACGTTTATATTCGTCTAGGCCTCCTTCAATAGCTTGGACAGTTCTGTTGCCACATACCCACAACTCTTTACAAACAACTTTGATTAACCTTTCGTCGTGGGAAACTAATATAACTCCACCCTAAAATGATTTTGTTAAGAATGCACATATGTACAGCATAGAATTCTACATACCCCGAAGGCATTGATTGCTTTTCCTAAGGCATCAATTGTTTCGATGTCCAAGTGGTTCGTAGGTTCATCGAGAACTAGGAAGTTGGGTTCGGCTTCAAAAAAGATACATTAGGTCCACGTAATCACATTTGCTTTGCTTCTTACCCATGCACATTTTTGCCAGAGCGACTCTTGACTTTTGGCCTCCTGATAAACTAGCTATGCTTTGCAAGGCTAAAGTGCCAGAGATTCCAAAACTTCCGAGTTGACGTCGATATTCTTCATCCGATTTGCCTGGAAATAATTCTTCTAAAACTCCCACGCAGGCCACGTTCATATTCAAATGATCCACGTGATGCTGAGCAAAGTAACCTATCCGAAGACCTCGATGCATGACTATAGACCCATGAATGGTACTTAGTTGTCCCACGATGATTTTCAAGAGTGTAGACTTACCGGCACCATTCTCTCCCACCTGAATTTAATAATAATTTAAGTACCAGGCCTAACCATTTAAAAATTCTGTACTAACAATGCATATGCGAGAATCGGAATTTGCTGACAGATTGACGTGTGAAAAGACAGGAAAAACATCGGCATCGTTATAACGAAATTCAATATCCGACAGAGCTAAAACAGGGGGATTAAGGGGTTCAACTTCGGGAAACTTCAGCTTAACTTCTATTTCTTTTTCGACAGGTTTCAACTCTGGCCTGAGAAGGATAAAGGAAGATAAGTGATTACAAATAGAGTACGATTAAAGCTTACAGTTTCTCAAGCATCTTAATTTTGGATTGCACGGAAGAAGCGCGGTTAGCGTTATATCTAAAGCGATCTATGAATTCTTGAACATGAGCCCTATGCGCCATCTGAGCCTCATATTCTCTTCTCTGCGCCTTTAGTTTCTCGTTCTTAGTCTTCTCAAACTGTTCATAGTTACCCCTGTAAAAGTTTACACACATGAAAGACGCTGAGTATATGAAATTTCCTATCTTCGTTACTTATAAACATCCAGAATTTGGGAATGCAAATGTATTATATCCGTAGGCACAGTATCAAGAAAGTTACGGTCATGCGATACAACCAGCAGTGTCGTTGGCCATGTCTGTAAATAATTTTCCAGCCAAATAATGGCCTTGATGTCTAACATATTGGTGGGTTCATCAAGTAAAAGGAGATCAGGTCTAGAGAACAAGGCACGCGCAAGTGCTAGACGCATGCGCCATCCTCCTGAGAACGATTTCGTAGGATTGGCTTGCATTTCTGTGGTAAAACCTAAACCCTTAAGAATCACTGATGCTTTTGAAACAGCTTTATCGGCTTCAATATTTTGCAACTGTATATAGACTTCACTTAATTCTGCACTAAGTTCCGCATCTTGTATTCCGCTATTTAGAGCTGCGAGAATCTCTTTTTCTCGTGCTAACAGCCTTGTACGTTCATAATCACATTCTAGAACACTGTCAACAGCCGGAGTGTCGTCGCCAACTACTTCCTGTTCAACATGTAGGACCGAAATGTGACTTGGAATGGCCAATTGTCGCTCTGATATCATTCGCAGCAGTGTTGTTTTACCAAGACCATTGCGACCAACTAGACCGTATCTTCGGCCAAACGATAGAAGTAGATCAGCATTCTGCAGAAGTACCCTGTAATTACCATAATAATAAACAGAAACGAAAATACCTTTTATAACCTACTTGTCGCCAAAGGCTAGATCAAAGTTTTCGATCTTAATATCCATTGACCGGTTGGTTCCTTTTTGCTCCATTTTATTGCTCTTTTTGCTTATGACCTGTGATGCAGTGGCCGTTTGTAGCTTCACCTGAGTCGGTTGAGTTATTTTACTCGTATCAAGTTGTCTTTTCTCCAATTTTTGCTGCAACTTGGCTTCTGCTTTTTCGAGTTTTTTTGAGTCCACTTTCTAAGTACAAAACGCAATGACTTCGTCTATAAGGACTATAGATACTTACATTTCCTGCGTCCTTATTGACGACCCATATACTTTGAACGTCTTTGTCAGTGGCTTCCATTGTAGCTGCCATTTCTGCTATGTTCACTGGAGCATTGAGGACCTTCTTGGTTTCATTCGATGATTTTAATTTTATAATGTTGTAGAATTGATGACAGAGGTCTCTGTAAAAATGTAATGAACAAGCTAAGTGTAATTGTTCTATTAACCAAGAGGAAGAGGAGAGACGATGTTGAATACGTCAACTTCCGAATGACACGCGTGTAATGAATATAAAGGGTATACTAATCCCACGTTTTAATAAAACAGCGAATTAGACCATGTTTAACTATTTTGACATAAAGATATTGCCGGCTGTGAAAGTTCTGGCTACACTCACCTAATATTGTCTTCAGTTTTCTCTGAATTAATACTCTGAAGAATATCGCCGACGGCCTCGTAAATATCATCGCAGCTTTCAAAATCATCTAAACTGCCACAGAGCACACCTTCAATATATAATTAAGTATTATCCACAATTTCAAGAAAAAGTATTATTTTCTTACCTTCAACATAGCCTTTCAACTCGTCGTCCATTGCGGGAAACTCTCGTCGCAGAATATCTGTAAAAGCACTCATTTTGTTGGTCGTAAATGATTGGAATTTTACAGCAGTGTATAACTTGGAATTTTTTTTAATTTACAAATTTTAATATATTTATTAAAATCAGGCTAATATCACGAAAGAAATTCTGGGCTCCACCTGTAAGTAACTCTTGCTGGCTAGATATTTCTTGTGACTTTTGTTGGCTATGTGGTTCATACACATTTTGACATGTGTCAAGCAAAGTTCAGAGACATGCTTCTTCAGCTATATTTTATAGGGTACATCAAAAATGTTGGTAACTTGGGATTTTATGTGAGAAAAATTATTTACAATCGGATTGAATAACAAATGGCGTTTTTTTTAATTTTTTTCGTACATTAAAGGCAATTGCGACCATTTTCAGCGTTCAGTATTCTTTGTTACTGTTCACAATGATATGATTTGATGGAAAGTAATGTTAATCACAATTTTGTATAATTGACGCTTATGATAAACTCGCGGATATTGCTCGACATGTACATTTACTGAGGCGATGACCCGCTTGTTAAAATACTTACTGAAGAGCTGTCAAGATATCGCTGCATCGTTCAGGTGGATTTAAAGAAAACCAGTGTTGCAGTTGCTTGCGCGAATAATCGTAGCAACAAAATAATGTTGCACTCGCTGTTTTGACGTTTAGGCAACATCGCGATGCTTGTTAGACGAAATAAAATACCCTCTTAGTCAAAAAATATATTTTATTTTAAGTGGTGTATGCGTAACCAAATAAATTAGTTATATGTATTTAACAAAAGGCATGCCCTATAGGGATAAGTTATTAAAGAAAAATCAAATAATAATAAAGATCTCCACTCATTCAATCCAATTGAAAACAATATCCTGCAATTAGTTAATGAAAATTATCTAAATGTGGTTTTGATCAGTTAATAAATTAATAACACGGTGAAAACGTAAACAATAAAAATAATTATAAATTGGGAATATAAAAATGTTATATAATTCGGGTGCGCAGCGTTTCATCTTAATTTACAAGTTAGAATCAGATAATCCATCTGTTCTAAAGCTAAGCATGATAAGTCCCTTAATATTACTGACTACGTAGGCACATTTGCCGCAATCGATTTTCGCTGTCTTGCTCCGCGGCCTGAGAGTAAATATGATACATCCAAAACGCTTTCATTCATCTGAGTATTTTTTAACTTTAGCTTCTTTATAGCTGCCAACACTATTTCGAGATGATTTCGCTTCTGCTTCCTTGTCTGTTTAATAAAAAAAAAAAAAAAAAAATTGTAATGCTGTTAATAGCCTAACAACGAAGGTAAATCTTACTCTAAAAGGCAAAGGCAATCTTTCCCTTTGTACCCTTTTCAAAATAGCTGTTTTCTTTGATGATAAAACAGAAGGGATTAATTTCTGTGTAGTTGCTGGTATGTTTTCCGTTGCTTCCGTCTTTTGTCTTCTTGGTTTGAGTAAAGAGGGATCAACATCATGCGGCTGTAAAAAAAAATGAAAAATAAAAAAGCAAACCTTAACATAAAACTGTTATTTTACCGCATAGCTTTTGGAGACTTTCAACTTTTCTTCAAATTTCTTGAATGCATAATTCTTCGTACACGTTGGCCAATTGACTTTGGCTTTAGAGAAGAATCGTGCCGATTTGTCCACTCTGAGCTCACATATAAACACATGCTCTTCAGATATACAATCGGCAGGTCGACCCTTGCAAAATGTTGTACGGTCCAACACCCAACATCGACCAATTACTAATTCAATGGGCACAACCTCATATAGCGGAACGCGCACAACTTCATTGGGGTAAAACCGTCTTGAAGGTTCGTGAAAAGTTTCATGAGGTCGAAGGAAATGATGACCGAAAATAACTCGTTTTCCGTTTTTGTCTTTCCACAATCTCTCCACACGAAATATATCACATTCAGAGTAGTCTATTACACCAATAGTTTCGTATGTGTGCTTTTTAGTTGAGCATATATTGCCCCTTTCGTCCTTTATCGGTATATCACGGAGAACATACACGGTGTCGCCCTGGCGGATCTGTAAATCGCTTCGCATTAAAGACAAATAATATCTGAAGCCATCGTCGGTGTAATCGTCTAAAGGTATTTCGCGATCTACAACGCGTGGTTCACATTTCTCGCACAAATAACTATCCGCGTTCACGTCCGCTTTTGTACACTCCGTATGTTGCCAAACCATACACCGAGCGCACTGTATCATTAAACCTTCATCTTTAAACAAACCACAAATACAACCAATTATGTCCTCTGTCGAAGTTTTCATCTGTTTCGACTTAGCTGAGAAGTTCTTGCTGACAACACCTGATGTTGCTGGTTTCACCTCCACGGTGTGTCGGAAATTTTTAAGACTGCCTTTATCAGAAGCTAATTCAAGCAACTGATCATACACTTCATCCTTCTTTTTAACGTACAAGTTGACAAGTTTCTGAATTATTTCCAGTTTATCATCACTGTCTTTGTTAAGTTCTCGCATCACTGCCAATAGATTTTCTATATCTTCGTCGAATTCAACTGGATCTTTGTAAAAGCCCTTTTCGACATTAACCTGGATAGTTGTGAATTCGACGAGCTTACGCTTAGGCGTGTTTCCTTGTTGTTTAGGCGGCTTTCCTTTCTTTTTTATTGAATTGGCGTAAAGCTTTACAATTTGAGGCTTTTCGGTTTCGTCTGAAGAAAAAGAGTGAAAACTGTAGTGTAGTGTATGGTCAACGTCATAAAATGATTTTTACCTTTTATCGTCTCCAAAGTTGAACACACATCTCTGAAAACCACTGCCATTTTGGCCATCTTTTCAACTTCCGGGTCGTGAACCGCCTGCGTTAAGCCACGAGTTTGAATATTTCTGGGCGAACGCAATGCGGATATTTGCACAGCAAGTGAAGATGGCGTTGAGGGTCTTCTCTGAACTGCAGCTGGAGACGGTTGTTCGCTTTTATTTGCTTCAGGTGACACTCCCTTAGATTTTATACGACGAACCTGTTAGGGTTTGAAAGTAATGCTAATACTCCAAGTGTATTCTTACAAATATATAAACTTACCTTCTCGAAATTTCTGATTAGAAATATACGCTGCAACCTAATTAATCGCTTGTCTTTTTCAGTTAATTGCTGAAGCAGTTGAGTCATGACGATAACTTTCGCATGAAGAGGAGTAACGTCTTTCCGTGCCGATCCCTGCCTCTTTCGTTGGCGTCCATTTCGTCGGCCATTATTCTGTCCTGTAGCTGTATCCACCGGTTTAGGCGGTTCAAGCAGAGGCTTGATGCGTTGAGATTTTCCTCCAATTACACCACGACATTGGGGCGTATCGCAACGACATTCTTGGCCCTCAGAGGGATTAAAGAGTGAGAAGTTATAATCGTAACTTATTTCTTCGCCGGCATCAATGTTTCGCGCAGCAAACAAAGCCATCCGTGATAGGCCATTTACCGACCACTTTTGCATTTCACAATTGGGCGAACAAGAGTGATTTACAAATCGCCCGTCGCTGCCCATTCGATGACCGTCTATAACTAGGCCCCCATCTAAATGCAGACAGTAGTGATGCGTATCGTTTGCGTAAAGCGTTGCCATACGTTCCTTGAACTCCTTTTCTGTCACAACTTCGCCAACGTATTCAAGGATGTATGTTCCTTTTTTGATTGGCAATTTGGTTCGCACTCCCCATCCCTTATTCTCGGTCATAAAGCGCTCAACACCCGGCGCTACTTCATGCCGCTGAATTTTCTGATTTTGACATTTTTCCCTTGTAGGACAGCTAGATGGGTAACACTCTGTATATACCATGCGATTTAAGCAATCATCACCGCAGCCCACATCTGGTTTACAGTTACAAGTGGGTCGGTCAATATTTGCCGTATTAGGTCTTACATCTGCACAACGGTAGACATTAGTTCGAATCTTTCTGTAATTCCAGCTTGGGACTGTAACCCTAGTTGGTAACTTGTCATTGGTGTACGCCCACCATATGTCAAAAGGAAGTTGAAAATCAACCTCTGTGCGACGAAAGAACTTCTCGCAGTATGGAGGGGGAGGCAAAAGCGGGCCGTTCAAAGGTAAAGCAAGTTCAGTTCCACTTTCTTTACTTTGAATTGAGACAATTTTCTTTCTCCTCGTAGTGCCGTTGTTGACTTTGTAATAATCGGACAAAAGACCAGCGACAAGATAATTCTTTTTCCACTTCTGTTTCCGATTAGTTGATTTACTGTCCTCACTTAGCACGGAAGCTGAAGATGACGACTCAGAATCAATTGCATTGCCAACATCGTAAAAAGCGGCGGGTAATGGTTCCTGCTCCAAAAAGTCAACTGCTTCAGATTCTGATTTATTCGTGACCCCACTGGCTCGCTTTACGTTCTCAATTGTTTTATTCTTAGCTTCCTTCTCGAGTGACCCCGCAGCAGATGTTTTAGTAATGAGGGGAGTTGTTAAGCGCCGCTTTAGACGTATCTTACACGTAGGAAAAGTGATATGTAATAGAGGATTTACTGCAATCCTCAATGGCTCTTTAGTACCACCGCTAGTCTCTTTCTTTTTCGATAAAGGCCTTGCCAGCTGCTTTGTTGAACTCTTTTTAGATGCTTCAGAGTGGACTGCTTTCTTATTTCTTACTGTTGTTAACTTGTTGGATCGCGTTCTATTCGATGCTACATCATCACGCGGCGTGATTTTTTTACTGGTGCCCTGCAAACGCTCCAGGCTTACAACTGACAATCTCGGGGTGCGATTACGCTCCAAAAACGTGTCGCTCGTTTCTCCTGCATGTGGAACGCGGTCACAAATTGTTTCAGATTTTGAATCCGCTTCCAATTTTCTGTCTGATTCCGGTGCAAGAGACATTTCACTTACTTTCCTCTTTTTTCTCTTGACATTCGGAAACCCGGTTCTATTGATTTTCTTTCGTTTTCTTCTTAAAATAAGATTACCACCAGTCTTATTGAGTAATGATTCAACCACACGTTCTACTTTGGTATTCAAAGAACTCTCTGGAAAAGTTTTATTGTGGAGCTCCAGCAGATCTAAGGGTGATTCAACTTCAGATTTTGTTATAATTGATGAGTCGCCCAACTTAGTCATTGGTATTTGAATCTCCAATTCGACTGATGGTTCAAATATACCCGGTGGTGGATATGATGATTCAGGACACAAAGGCAAAGCCGTTGCCTGATCTTTGACATTAGCTGGAGAGGATGCAAATGCTAAATCACTGGAGGTAGTGCTACTGGCGTTTGCAATTTTCGACACAAAACCCTCCAATCGATTACGTTTTCTGTTATTTACTATTTCTACTGGGACAATCTCTGTCGTTGTACTCTTAGTTGCCAACAGTTTGGCATCATTGAAGTAATTAGGTGAGCTACTACCACCTTCAGATACACTGGTTTGTAAAAGGTGGCGCTTTTTTGGAGTAATCGCTGCTCTTGTCGAAATAGTTCTTGTATTCGGCTTCTGCATATGGCCAGTCGCCTTGGGGTCCACACCCTCCTTTTGGGATTTTAAACTTTCGGTAACATATGCCACTACGTGAGCCTTTTCCGGTTTTTCTCCTGGCGTCAGAAGATAATGCCGCTTCTTTAAGGGCAATTTGTGATCGTCAGGGCTAGAACTGCAAGTCTTCTTATGCCGTCGCTTCCCCGTTGTACTTGCCATAATGTTAATACCATTGGCCAGTGCAAAATCGACATTTTCACTAAGCTTTCGCTTTTTGAGATTTCTTTTAATTTGATAGACTGATTTTTGCGGTGCAATACGTTCGGTCGATAGTTTATCTTTTACATAGCTACCACCAATGGGTTTATCACAATGAATACGGCACATAGTAGGAAACGAATTGGTTATAATTTCAATTTCAGTCAATAACTTTGAATCAACTACCACCATCTTGCTACAACCGAATTTCATGCTTTTTCTTCGACGGCGTTTCTTTGACTTGGACACTCCTGAGTAGAAACTACTGCTACAAAAACTGGCAACAGACGATCGCCGAGATTTTAGTTTACGAGATGAACCCAAATGTAGTGGCAATTCTGGGGCGGTTACTGAACTTTTTCTGGATCGGGCATACAGCTTGTTGCCTATGGAACCTAAAAAATTGTAGGTATTTTGAGAATCTTGATTGGCATTATTATTATTGAGGTGCTTGGTTCCAGCGAAGCTTGTTGCCTTGTTTCTTCCAAAATACTCGCCAGTAGCGATATAGCGATTGATTTCACCATATTTCTTGTACACATTTGATGTCTCAGCCTCTTCTGTCAGAATCTTTGGTTTGCAGACCGCAGACCCGCTGCTTTCTTCACTACTCTGACCAAGGCTGAGTCCAGCTAATTGCAGAATATCTTGCTCGTTTAAATTGCCTATTGATTTTGACTGATTAATAATGGGTCTACGTTTTCGACGGAACTTGTTCCGATGTTTTCCATCACAACTTTTAGCTCTGCTGACACGACTATAGCAACTTCTCATGCTGCAACGACTCTTGCCACTTGCGTCGCTCTTGTAACCAGAGTAATGATTGCTTCTTACGCCATAATCGCTTGCATAGCCGCTTTTAGCTGAAAGTATTTTGCTGCAAATAGTAGTCGAACCACCTAGGCCATCACTTTTGTATCCGCTCACACTTGGTCTTCGGAATTTCGAATTGACGTCAATTTTTCGCCAAACGGGGTCCAACGTATCTTCTTTGTTATTTTTGCTTGGAGACACTCGGTTGGCATTGGTTGTTGCAACATGTGTTTGTTTTGCGGCTGTTGGCGGTTTCCGTAGCTTGCTTCTGGGAGGAGGATAGAGAACACGCTCATTCATGGCATACATTCTTTTATCTAGATTAACAATGTCAATTTTTGGTGGCGATGCATCTCGATCGCGTTCGACTTTTGCCTGCGATCGTGACCGTTCAGGGTAAATTTTTGGAGACGGTGTCGTGGTTTGAGCTGTCGATGATATTACTGCCGAATCAGCAGATTCAATAACCTTTGGGGGATTTACAAGTTTCTTAGGTCGACCACGTTTCTTTTTAGGAGGTGGATCACTACTACCATTTACGAGAACCGTGCTGGCGACTGTTGTGGCACCCGTTGTTGTACACTGCTTTGCTTTATCCACGCATGCTGATAACATTTGAGTTTTTTCCATAAAATCTTGCAATAGCGAAGAAGTATATTGAATTTTCGGCTGAGTACATATTGAGTGAGAGTCGGAATCACTCTCAACACATTTAATAGCTGCATTCACTAACGCCGGTAATTCATTATCACTCGACGAAAGGCCGATATTGTCGTCGGGAAGAACTTGTGGCTGATTTAAACTAGCTAGCGATCGTTCTTTAATGTCACTTATATTCCTGTGCTTCTCCACAGCCGAGGAAGTCGGTGGTTTTTTCGCACCCACTGATGCCAATTCCGGGCTTAGTTTGGCTGTCTTTATATTTGGGTAAATTTAGTTAAATATAAATATATTAAATATGAATGCTTACTTTTTTCCTCTTTAGTTTGATCTTCTTTACCTTTCCATTGTTGCTAGCCTCTGATGGTGAGTCGCTCTCGTCAACGAAGACAGAATGGCACGACATGCCTGCTGATGTCGTGTGCGTACCACTTTTGGTTGGTGGTGGTAGTAGCTCACTTATGCTCCCCTTGTTTGTCGCCAGATCTACTCCTTTGCTTTTTAATTTCGATAAATCGAAATTCCTGTTCTCTGGGCATTTTTGTACGTCACATTGTTTCGAGTCATTCGTTCTTCGCCGAATTGCCGATATCTTCATACGCAAGCCATCCGTATCGGACCTAATTTTTACAATTTTGAAACCGGTTTCTTCTGTGTTGAAAATTTATTTCCTACCTCAAAACGCTAAATTGTGTAGTACTCTTTCGGCATTTCTTGCGTAAGCTTTCAGACATCGAACTTGTTTCCGTAGCTGTGTAATCTGACTCCTGGACGAAAAAATTAAGATATAAAAAACGATTTATAACAAATTTCTAAGAGTTCATACTTCGTTTTCGCTCGATTGTGATGCTTTCTGAACCATAACCTTTGTTTCATGTTGATTTTTATGTTTCATATTTTCGGGTCCCTAAAAGTAATAATTTCACACTTTTTCAGATTGACACGCTTAGAATGGTTAGCACACACAGATGTGGCACCCATTTAATAATATATATTTACACCATTGAACAATATTCCTGAAAGATGCATGATAAACAAACCATACTTTTAATCAAACAATGATCTTGTGGTGTACTACGCCAAAAATGAGTAAATATGTATGTATAATTTACTAATTTATGCTAGCAGATACACTTTTAAAATAACTTAAAACAAGTAACTTGTTTCTGCTATGTGTGCATAAGAGTTTAATCTCTAAATGTATTTAGATCGGTGTGAAGGTTGGTGCCTTCTTCTTCGAAAATTCTGTATTCATTTTGGACACATTAGTAAAAACCCAATAGGGCAAGTAGAACTTTAATAAAAACCTGGTTAACTTTTATATAAGTTGGAAAAGGCCCGATCAAGTCACGCATCGCCAATGGCTAATAGAAGCATCGATCCTTATAAATGGTGTATTTCGCCTAACGAACCATAAGAATCTCGTCAAAATCCGTTGATACATCTCCCTAATTATTGGGAGTAAATCATTTACACATAGAAGCATTTCATCCAGTATTACTTTTCAGGTTTATGCCACACGATTTCTTATCTAGGTCAAGTTTTACAAATCTGACGAATTTAAAATTAGCTTCCACCACATAAACGAAGACTTAATATGTAATTTGGCGAAGATACCTTTATATTGATAAAATAAACAATTAAATGAAGTTTGTTTACAAAACTTACGAAGGCGAAAATGTTTTTATCTAATTTTTATTATTCACATTCTAAAATGGCGCCGTTTTATGAGCGTCGACGAAAATATTTCTTATAGCTCTACAGGCGACACTTTTTTTCACACGCCATTCACTCAGCTTTCGGGCAAAAATGTTTTGGAATTTAATATGTTAAGCAGGCTTTCACTTCTATAGTTTTTGAATAAGTTTAAGAGTTGCAAAAATTTTATTGAAACTGCTTATAAAAATGAAAATAAAAATAAAAAAAAAAACAATTACACTCAAGTCTCAAACGACCCATCAGTGCAGTAGTGATGGAACGTTGACTGGCGCTGAAATATGTTCGATTCCTTTTGTTCCCATTCGCAAGCAAACGCTTAACTGTCAGTTTTGAAAGGTATTTTTCGGACTTAACTAAAGGTGCGTTCACAAGAATGACTTTGCAGATAAACATTTACTAAACAAAATGGCTTAGACTGAACATATTTTTTTAATACGTGTCTTACTTAAGAATCAAATCTAACTCGAATTCTTTTCCCTACTTGAATGCTGGGAGAAGCAACCATCTTCCATTCCCTTTATGTGTCAAGTTAGCACAAGCATATGAGTTTTATAACAAATATTTTTAGTATTAGACCAGTACTAAATTCGAGATGGCGCTTTTTTTCGCGGAGTGTGTGAGACCCGTCAGTGTCAGTCAAATTGCATTCGTTTGACAGGTGTTGTGTTTTGTCGTGAGAGTTATTAGGAACAAATATATATAAGTTTTAATTCAAGAACAAATATTTCGGTGAAGTATATGTTTTTAATCAAGTATTTACCAAAATGAGTGGATGTAATATGTTATATGGTACAACATTATCGGCCGAATCCATAAAAGTCATAGCAGAAAGTATAGGTGTGGGGTTTCTGCCAGATGATGCCGCCAAAGAACTCGCCGATGATGTTTCGTTTAAAATAAAAAAGATTGTCCAAGATGCTGCTAAATTCATGCACCATTCAAAACGTGAAAAGCTAAGTCTTAGTGACATTGATAACGCAATCAAAGTGCGAAACATTGAGCCCCAGTACGGATTCACATCAAATGACTTCATTCCATTTCGCTTCGCATCGGGCGGCGGAAGAGAGTTGCATTTTGTCGAGGACAAGGAAATGGATCTCAATGAAATCGTACAGTCGGGGCCTCCAAAGATTCCTTTAGACATTACCTTACGTTCGCATTGGTTATGTGTTGATGGAATACAACCTACAATTCCAGAGAATCCTCCCCCTCTTTCAAAGGATTCACAGGCGCTCGACTCTGTTAATCCAGTCGTTAAGTTGGAACAGGGAGTGACTAAGGACACGGCAGGAAAGCCTGCAACAGGGAAAATACACAAATTAAAAAATGTGGAAACTGTTCACGTAAAACAACTAGCTACGCATGAATTATCTGTTGAACAGCAACTTTACTACAAGGAGATAACAGAAGCCTGCGTTGGAGCTGATGAACCAAGGCGAGGAGAAGCTCTGCAAAGTTTGGCTTCAGATCCAGGTTTACATGAAATGCTCCCAAGAATGTGCACATTTATTGCAGAAGGTGTTAAAGTTAATGTTGTACAAAACAATTTAGCTCTTCTTATCTATTTGATGAGAATGGTTAAAGCCCTACTAGACAACCTTTCATTATACTTGGAAAAATATGTAAGATAAAGCTTTAATGTGAATAAATTAATTAATAATTGTTGATTACTTGTATGCAGCTCCATGAATTGATTCCTTCGGTTTCAACTTGCATTGTTTCAAAACAACTTTGTATGCGGCCTGAGCTGGATAACCATTGGGCGCTTAGAGATTTCGCTGCTCGCTTAATGGCTCAAATTTGTAAAAATTTTAACACTTCAACTAACAATCTTCAGACAAGAGTAACAAGGTTTGTTTTGGCTTCTAGTACAAGTATAAGATATTAAGTTAACAAGAAATAATTGCAGAATATTTAGCAAAGCCCTTCAAAACGATAAGACTCATCTCTCCTCATTATACGGAGCTATTGCTGGTTTGTCGGAACTTGGCGGTGAAGTTATTAAAGTTTTTATTGTTCCAAGGTTGAAATTTATATCGGAACGGATCGAAGTCCATTTACAAGGTACCGCTTTGAGTAATACAGATAAAATAGCCGCTGGTCACATAAGGGCGATGCTTCAGAAGTGTTGTGCACCTGTACTGAAGGCTATGCGCAATCCACCCGATGTGCTGGACGAATACAAGTGAGATTAAAATCTAATTTTTTGAATATGTCCTTTAAATATTATCTCTTATAGAAGTGAATTCGGATTCTTGGGTCCAACTCTTCACCAGGCTGTGATAAAAGCTCGTAATGCACCATCGTCAGCAAGCGTTCCGTGCAATATGGGCAACTCAATATCTAGCGCACCCATTACCTCAGCTGCTCAGACGGCATCAACAATGGGAAGACCACAAGTTACAACTACACAACGACAGCCATCCAACATGTATGTTTCTTCAATCGAGTAATGTACGCCTATTTAAGTGTTTAAGTGTTCTTTTTTAGGCCAAGTGTTAACATGCCTCAGATAAGAGCGGTGTCTCAAGTTCAGGCAGTGCCCCAGAAATATGTAATCGTCTCTCAACAACGACCATCGACTCCTCAATCTGGTAATTTTCCATCTAAACTTGCAAAACTTGTTCATAATGACGTTTTATTTTAGGAATCTTACAGGTTCAACAAAATGGAAATACTACTCCTGGAGGGGCAAGGGTAATTATTTTGCATAATTAGCTATTATAATAATTTATTTACAATTACATTGTCCCATTTAGACGTCTGTTGATCACAATTCCGTATTAATTGACAGTGATGTTAGGCAAATACCTGATTTAGATGACTTGTCTCACTTGGAGTAGCAGTTCTACGCAACAGAAAGCACTTTACAAATAAGTATGCGTTTGAAGTGTAATTTTTTTTTTATTATCCATTGTAAAATTAAACGTATATTAGTCTGATGCCTATAAATTGTTGCCTGTCTTTTCTATTAGCATGTATGAATCATTTAAAGTTCCAGAAATTTGTATATGCCTCCAAAGTAGGTTGACTTTCAGACATGTTATCTGGATATTTATAGGAATACATATTTAATGAATAAAAAGACAATATAAGGACACACTGAGACATTTTTAATATATTTCTGTTGTATGCGCAGGTCACGAATTATTGATTTTGACGTCCTTCTCCAAAAGTTTATTATCAGTAGTTTAGAAATCGTGGATGTCCCAACATCTGGCACGAAATTTTTGCATATTCATTACAAAGTGCACATTGGTTATTGCATATTAATTTAAAAAAAAATTAAATACTCCAAAATCTACAAAGATGAAAGCTCATTTTGCACCCGAAATTGCTGAAAACGATCTGTTTGAGGCTCGAATTGATGAATTCAAAAATGATTCTGAAAAAATGGAGATTCTGTCGGATTTTGTTGAAGATGTCATTAAGACTGCTGAGGCCGAAGCTCAGCAAAAGAAATTACAGGAATTGCAACAGGTAAAAGAATTTAAACACATTTCAACGCAAAGTTTATGCATTAAAAGAAAAATAATAATAAAGTCCTTTTTGCACTTTGATTTAGACAAACACAAAGGAAAAATCTTCCACCCAAAGTAAGTACTTTTGTGCTGTTTACTTCAAAATTTATTGCTTATAGTTTATTTCATGAAAATAAGGAAATTTAAGGAAATTTAAAATTCTTAGAATCAAAATCATAAACGCATTTTGTTGTATAGAAAATCTTATCACACGGGTCGCTGTAGCCTTTCTCTAAACAAATATATATGTAACAAATCGTAATATTAACGTGAACATTGTAAAGTATACTTACGAACTTCGATGCAAGCTTGTAGACCAGATTTTGCAAGTTCCTGAATTTCTGTTGGCAATATTATGGGAATTTGGGCTAAGGCCTTTTGGAAGCTGAATTCTCCCTTCTTTGTCAGCTAATATAAATAATATAAATTCAATAATTGTAAGCAACTACAATGTACGTACAAATTAATCCAGCTTAGCTATTAGTCAGATTTGTTTCGTACACTAGTGATTTAATTTACTTACTGTGCCGGCCATTTGAGCAATGCATTTTGTGTAGCACTGATTAAAAAGAGAAATTGATTCTTATTATTATTAAATACATACACATACATTTGGTTTACAAGGTACCTTAAGGTCCTTGTTGTTTTCATCAAATATGCCTTTCCTCAAACCGTCTAGGTCTTCGGTACTTAGTTTACTAAACTTTGGTGCACATCCTGATCGCATCATATCCAGAGAGGCATCGAATTGTTTCATGGTAACTGAAGTACTGGAATTGAAGAGAGCTAAGAGAACTAGACTCACAATCCCAATCACAGAGTCCTTGAGCATACTCTAATCTTTTAAGAGGATTAACTAGAGGAAAGCAAAGACACGTTTGAAAACAAAGCGCGCGCAACGCCAAATGTTATATAGAGACACTACAATGATGGGGTAGTATAGCGATTTAATTAGAGGCATGTCTCTTAATAACATGCCGGCCGTATTCAAAAGTGACAAGCAACTCTATCATGAATGTTGGACGATCCACCTACATTGTTCACTATTAATTGCTTACTATTAGTGAGAAGTCTAACACTATTCCATACGGAAATGTCAAGATTTGACTAACTGACTATTAAAAGTCACGAATTTTACACGCGTTCATTAATCTATCTGATTAATACAAACATGCATACATATCTTTTTCTTTTTATATAGATTTCACGATAGGCGATTTGAAAAACGGAAAAGTCGTGAACAGAGCCAGAGGCCTAGTGGTACGTCTATTCGATGCTATTTGTAACTGTGCAAACACAGCAGCAGCTCCAGCTCAAAGAATGCGTCGAAAGCGATCATCGCAACCCAAGCAATAAGCTCTTATTACCAATGACATTCGGTTTTTTAAAGCAGCACTTTAAAAGAAAATAAGAACAATCAAAAATTATATATATATATATTTGAAATAAGTGAACCCATTTTTGGATGCATGCATTGTATTGTAGATTTCTATTGGCTGTTTTGGGAACTTGCACCAGCAAGCTACATATACTTTTTATATGATACATTTACTATACCAAATAAGTTTTCTATATGCACTAATTGCCACAAAGAACCATTGAAATCTTCCCACCATTGTTGTAACATTTAAGTTTTACTAAGTTTAATTCAACTATAAAAAAAAGTATTTGTTTGGCTGCCGCTGCCAAAAGGCAATAATAACGATTAGTTTTTCATACTGTGATCTATAAGAACTTTCTGTTGTTAATTTTTTGTTTGGTTGTAATTTGTGTATAAATGTGAAAATAAGATAAAATGTAAGTTTACCAATAAATGTAAAGAAACAATAATGTACCAATTTTATATTTACTAAATACTTTCTCTGGTTGATACAGAGCCGAACATTACCTCAGTTCAGTATTCATCATCATTTTCTGAATGACCCGCTAATCCACTATGAGGGTCGCGGGTTTATGGTGCTTAAGTGAACCCTCCATACCTCTCTTAAGTGAACCTTCCACCATCGACTTTAGGTGAGATTTCGGACTTGGGCCAAACATCTCATCCTGAACCTATCCAGGGTGCGCCTACCTGATTGCAACCGCCTACTTGATGGCACGCGCCTACCTGATGACGTCCGAAGAAGCACCTAAGCGACATAAGCCTTACGTATTCTGGTGTTCATAACTTGATCTCGAGGAATTACCCCAATAATACAACGAAGCTTGTATTCGCGATCTTATGCTTTCGGACATTACCCAAACCTCATGACCATATGTAAAAGTCGGAACAAACACTGTCAGTCTGCTATTAAAAGGACCGAACTTGGTATCAGGGCTAAGCTATCGGTTTTTAAAATTAATTTCAGATTGGAATGACGGGAGAAAATTTAGTCATAACAGCGTCTTTTGTTGCTCAAGGATTCTACATGAATCATCCTTATCCTTACATATTCTAAAATGCAACGTCTCTCTGTCCGTCCGTTAGTGGGCTTATAACTCAAGAACCACTGATCCGATTTACACGCTTTTGGTTTTAGTTCATAGATATGTGTTCTCTGGCAAGGTTTAAGTCTAAATTTTGGAATTCGTGGCAGAGACGGGGCGAGCGAAGCCGACCGGCTTCAGCTAGTATACATTACAATTCAAATTTCCTTATCAGCACATAATGCGAATCTCATTCGAAATGCTTTTGAGAAGTAACGTTTCAGAAAGCGAATAAATAATTACAAATGTTTAATTTAAATTCATTGAATGGACGTGTACGTAAATTATTATTCAAAGCATGCATCACAATCTCGGATTAAAATAAACGCTATGAGCTCGCCAGATGTATTATGAGTCTATGAGAGTTCGCCACTTGTATTAGCGACACGAACGTTTTCGCAAACAACAACTTTAACTATTATTTACCCGACAAATGCATACGTAAAGAGAAGTCTTACGTTTTCGACCACAATTATAATAGGAACACAAAATATTTTATAGCAAAGGGAAGTCACGCTGAAGCGGTTGGTACATGCACATGTACCATTGTACAAAAAGCAAGTAGAAACATTTATACTCAATTACGATAAGAGAGTCGTTGGTCCCAATTCTTTTCGAATTGATAACGAAATTCTTATTGTACATATGTACATACTATTGAGCGGCGAGCCTGCATTTAAAGTGTTAAAAAATTAATGCGTTAAATAGATATCTACAATGAGGAAACCCAATTTTTGGTTAATATTTTTGGTAGTTAGTTTCCAATTTTCCATATGCAAAGGCGACGGCTTTGATAAAGGTTACATAGGTGAGTCGGTTTGTATGTACATGCATACAGATAAAAAAGTACACTCAGTTTGTAAAATGCATTACAGATTTATTAAAAATTCCGAATGCCTACGAATTTGTATGGAATCTTAAGCAAGTAGAGAATTCAACCGGAAGGATACCGCGGCAAGCAGTCTTACATTCTGTAGTATATAATCAAACCACTATTCTGTTGAATGTACTTTGAAAAAATAATTTCCAGCCAAACAGCAAGTACGGAACATGTGTAACTGCAAGTGGTCAACCAGGGCATTGCAGGCCCGCCATGTACTGCCGGTTGCCGGAGCTTAAAGCTGAAATTTGGAAGTTAATTGACCAGCTGTGTATAATTGAGAAAACGTTAAGTATTTTACATCATAAACGTTTTCGGTATTCATCATTATTCTATTTTCCTTTGCAGTTCAATTGGTGTTTGCTGCCCCGACAACTTTCGTTCGGTGTTAAACTCGAGATTTGTACCTGAAATTATTACAAACATTAATGACGACAGCATTAATGGTGAAACGAGAATCGTCAATAGGCCCGAAGAGAGAGGCTGTGGCATTACAACAAAACAGTTTCCCAGAATTACCGGCGGTAGGCCTGCTGAACCCGATGAATGGCCATGGATGGCGGCAATTCTGCGTCACAAATTCCCACATGTTCATTGCGGAGGTGTTCTTGTAACCGACAGGCATATTCTTACAGCTGCTCATTGCGTGCAAAAGTATACAAAAGATGATATTTTCGTTCGTTTGGGAGAATACGACTTTCAGCAATTTAACGAAACGCGATCTAGAGATTTTCGCGTTGAAAACATTGTTCACCACATTGACTTTGATCCACAAAATTATCAGAACGATATTGCTCTATTGGGAGTGGAAAGACCGACACTCTTTAACACATATATTTGGCCGATCTGCATACCGCCAATTGGAGAGAATTGGGAAGGATGGAGCGCTATTGTCACAGGCTGGGGCACCCGATTCTTTGGTGGTCCACATTCCAAGGTTCTAATGGAGGTTACAGTGCCGGTGTGGAAGCAAGCCGAGTGTGAAAAAATGTTTGTAGAGCGTGTGGAAGATACGGTTTTGTGTGCCGGAGCCGCTGAAGGTGGGCGCGATTCATGTCAAGGTGACAGTGGTGGGCCGTTGCTAGTACAATTGCCAAATCGGCGATGGATCGTTATAGGCATTGTTTCTTGGGGTGTACGCTGTGGAGAGCAAAACCGACCTGGAATATACACAAGAGTGGACAAGTACTTGCAATGGATAATAGAAAATTCCGACACATAGTTAAGTAGGTGTAGCTTCTTGGTAATCCAATAATGATTTAAGCTCAAGACAATTTCGATTGAGTGTCCCATGTTTCGAATATATTCTCCATATAACATTTTACAGATCTACTTTTTTTTAAAAATATTACAAGAATAATTAACAATAACTAGAAAACTAAAAAAAAATATTAATAAGCATCTT
Organism: Matsumyia berberina; assembly: GCA_917880715.2. Classification (NCBI taxonomy): domain Eukaryota; kingdom Metazoa; phylum Arthropoda; class Insecta; order Diptera; family Syrphidae; genus Matsumyia; species Matsumyia berberina. The sequence goes on from OU862870.1 coordinate 66,966,570, forward strand.
TATTTTATGTGGATCCAAATGCAATTTTGTAGACGTCGTCGTAAGTCGCTGCAAAATGAACTTCCAATCCGTCAGTAATATATTTGGGTAATTCTGCGAAATCTTTTTTGTTTTCCTCTGGTAGAATGATGCAAGTAACTCCGCTTCTCTTGGCCTAAAAAGGAAATGCTATCGTATTTAACACCTTCACTCTCTCAACTCATATATAGAACGTATATTTTTTGTATATGAGAAACGACAACGAGTACCGGGGTGAATGATTGCAACTTACAGCTATAGTTTTCTCCTTAATTCCTCCTACAGGTAGAACTTTTCCTTTTAGGGATACCTCTCCAGTCATAGCTATATTTTGTCGAACTGGACGCTTATTTGCTAACGACATCAATGCTGTAACAATAGTTATACCTGCACTTGGCCCGTCTTTCGGTGTCGCACCCTCAGGTACGTGTAGATGTATGTGGCTAAGAAATATTCACTCTTTGTTAAATCTACTATCAACATACACATGGATGACAAGCACTACCTCTTTTCCAAGAACATATTTTCTTTATTCAATTCACGAAGATAGTTTCTGGCAACGGTTAACGCAATCTGGGCAGATTCTTTCATAACATCACCGAGATGACCCGTAATATGAAGGGATCCAGATCCTGAACCCTTCGTCCCTGAATCTACGTTCGATTTACGTTGTGCTGTCTCAATGTACAACGAGGAGCCGCCCATAGCAGTCCACGCTAAGCCCATAACAACGCCCTCCGGTGTTGAATCGTACATTCTCTCTTGAGAAAAAACCGGCTTGCCCAGGAAAGTTGTCAGATTGTCATTTTTTACCTCAAACTCCTGACCCTCATTCTTCACAATTTTAAAAGCCACTTTTCGAACCACCTGGAAACTAAATTTCATACATGTAATCTCATTAGTTTTTTACTAACCTTTTCTATGTGTTTCTGTAAGTTCCTGACACCCGATTCTCGACAGTAGCTTCTTATGAGTGTGTTTAACGCCTCTTCAGTTATTTGAATTTGTTTTTCATTGAGACCACTATCTTTCATTGCTTGTGGTATTAGATATTGTCTTGCTATTGCAACTTTTTCTTCCGCAACATATCCTGTAATGAAAAAATAATCCCTTTAAAGTAACTGGTAAACACAGGAATGCTAAATAGTAAAGATTACCTGACATTTCAATCATTTCCATACGATCCCGCAATGGCTCTGGGATAGTGTGGGTCACGTTGGCAGTGCAAATAAATAGGACGCGTGATAAATCGACCGGCACATCAAGATAGTGGTCTAAAAAGTTTGCATTTTGCTCAGGATCAAGGAGTTCCAGTAAAGCGGAGCTGGGGTCACCTTGGTAGCCTCTAGAAAAACTCAGTATGTACATTTTGAAAACAGAAAAAAAAAAAACAGATCCCTACTTTCCAATTTTATCGACTTCATCTATTAAGACAAGAGGATTCTCTGTTTTGGTTTTCTTTAGACACTGAATTAACTTTCCGGGCATTGCGCCAACGTATGTTCGTCTGTGGCCTTTAATTTCAGCAACATCAGTCATTCCTCCAACACTGAATCGGAAATATTCGCGATTTAGAGCTCTTGCAATTGATTTCGCTAAAAGAAAACTTACACTGACATATAAATTTTCCTTGCTTTGAGAATCTACTAACCTATACTGGTTTTACCAACGCCAGGTGGTCCATGAAAACAAAGAATCTTTCCCTGTGTACTACCTCTTAGTTGGCTTACCGCTATAAACTCTAGGATACGCTTTTTTATATCTTCCATTCCGTAGTGATCTTCCTCGAGAATCGATGTCGCTTGGTCGATACTTAAGTTTTCATTACTCATAACGCCCCATGGCAATGAAGTAAGCCAATCTAAATAATTGCGCGTAACACTGCAAACAGTTTTCGATAAGACGCTAAGAGAATAAAAGCAAATCTTTTAACTTACTTGAACTCCGAACTGTGGCTCTCGAGGAAATTTAACTTGTTTAATTCTTCATCGATAACAGTCATAACGATCTCTGGAACTGTTTTATCCTTCAATTTCTCTCTGTACTTTTCCCCAATTGCATCTTTGTCATCCTTTTCAATGCCGAGTTCTTTTTTAATTACTTTAAGCTGTTCTTGAAGGATGTACTTCCGATGCTGTTGCTTTACTTTCTCTTCGACTTCTCTTCCGATTTTTTGTTGAAGTTTAGATAGTTCTAACTCTTTTTTGAGAAGTCCTAATGCTAACAAAAGCCTTTTTGGTATCTAAAAGGAGTCCAAGTGAAATGATACAAGTTTTATAATTAAACGCTAAGCTTCTAACATCTAATTCCTCCATAATTTTTTGAAGTTCCTCAGGATCGGCAGCTGATAAAGAAGCGCCTAAGTCACATAGGTACACAGGGTTATCGACCACTCGTTGATTTTGATGCAGCATTTGCTGTAAGCTTTCTCTAAAAAAAAAACAATTACGATGGATATATAAGCGTGATGGATTATATAACGAACCTGTAGAGAGGATTCATTGTGATGATATCTCGAATGGTTTTGATTACTTCCTGTGTAAGTGCTTTAACCTCTTCCGTCTGTGTGTACGGTTCGTGCTTTATATTCTCCACTTCAACCATTAAGACAGGCTGCGGTGCTCCAGAATCTTTTTTAACTTCCTCCTTTGTAGCGGCAGCATTCGCAGTTGTGTCTGATGGCGTTGTGACTTTTGGTGCTTGAGTTGCGATTGTCTCCTGGCGATTTGGTTTATTGTTTCGCACTGGCCGGGGTTTTCGCTTACGTCGGTCATTATCTGTTTCATCAACTGAGACGTTCAATTTAACGTTAAACATCGGATAATGAATAGTCATTTCTAAATTTCAAATTAACACAACGCTCATGTAGTAATACTGTATCTATACGCGTTCTAACTGATGGCTTCTATAATATTTAAATGCACGAGATACAAACCTTTGGGCTCTTGCGTTAAATCTTCCAGTATTTGTCCAGTAATCTTGATTCTTCTATGTGCAACGACCACTATGCGCAATTTGTCGCCCAAGTCTTGGAGCTCCTGGATTTGAGCAAATGTACCGACATTATACACATCGTCCAGTTTTGCCAGCACCTCCGACTCATTTTCGCTGTCCTTCTTCATGAAAACGCCGACATATGGTTGATTTAATCTAACTTTTCTCCTGATCAGATCGATTAACATTGGATTTGTTACCTGATAAAATAAATTAGAATTGCACAATTTTTTTATAAGTTACTCGTACATCAAATTTGTTTTGCATACTTCCAAAATTTTCATGAACCTTGGAAAGACGGGATTTCTGCGCGTGGCGAGGAGAGGAACATGAGGCCATACTTCAGGTACGGCTACAGTGGCAGGAAGCTGTGGATCTTTATTGACAACATATCCACCACTGTCGCCAGTTTCATCATCATTTCTTCTTGCACTGCAGAATTTTCTTGAACAAATTACGCCAAGGTACCTGGGTTTGTTAACCAATTGCGATTGCTGAATTAATTGTCTGCTTGCAATTGTTGACCGATTTTGAGTAAATAATGCCAAATTGCGTGAGATTGTTCGACATTTTGCAATACGGGATAACATTATGTATTTTTAAATGAAAAAAACAGGACCGCCGCAAGAATCAACCCGCAAAAATTGTGGTTATATTCATAAGACGAATGTCAAAATTGAAGGCCCTTAAAATTCCAAACGTCAAATTAAATTACACTCTGGATGACAAAGAGCACTTAACCAGGCCCTCACTTATAGGAGGCGCTGACATAACCTACACCAGGTTTGTTCGATGTGTGTAGGGAGTATACCAAACAGAAGTAGGTAGGTAGGTAGAAGTGGCGGTTCAACTGAAACCCAATTAGCACTAGAATGTGCCTTTTTGTTACCACGACTCGTGACCTGGTTGATGATATGTGTTGTTGGGAATGTGTGATACAGTCGGGGGTGCCTAGATCCAACCTGTGGAATTTAGGAACCGAATTAGGTCTTGTATCCTTTTGCCCGAGATGTCGCTGAGGTCGTCGAAGAATGGTTGGTTCAGTGCACGCAGTCTGACTTTTGCTAGTGCCGGACACTTGCAAAGGAAGTGAACGAGAGTTTCCCTCTCATTTCTATTTCCGCAACTGCGGCAGTAGGGGTTGTATGGAATACCCAGTTTGGCCGCATGGTCTCCAATTGGCCAATGCCCCGTGAAAGCTGCTGTTATTCTGGCGATATAAGGGCGAGTTCTGCTTTGGAGATCCCTAGTTCTGGTCGTGTCGTAGGTCGGCCATGTCTTCCTTGATATGGCGCAGTTGGTTAATCTCCTCCATTTGAGATTGGCCTTCTGCAGGAAGTGTGAGTGGATGAGTCCCTTAACCACTCCTAGCGGGATGTGGACCCTTACCGCGGGTGGGCCAGGTAGAGCTGACCCCTGCCTGGCCAACTCATCCGCACGCTCGTTACCTGTTATGTCGCTGTTCCCCGGAACCCAGAGCAGTGTTACCCTGAACCTTTCACCTAAGCGGGCAAGCTCGTTCCGGCACTCTAGCACTAGTTTCGAGGATATGGTGACCGAGTCAATGGCCTTGATAGCGGCCTGGCTATCTATGAGGATAGCAATGTTTTGTTTGTGTGATCTGTCACGCCCGAGTTGCGTGCAAGCCTCCCGGATTGCCACTAGTTCCGCCTGGAAAACGCTGGCGAAATCCGGCAGGCGATATGATATGGCTATTTTCAGTGATTCCGAGTAGACACCGGCCCCTACACCGCAGTTCATCTTTGATCCGTCGGTATAGATGACCGTGTCGAAGTTCTTTACCGCTTTGTTTTTCTTCCACTGTACTCTGGTGGGGAATCCCACGTGGAAGTTTTTCCTAAAGTTAAGTTTGGGTCGGTTGGAAACGTGACCATGCCGTTTGGTAATGAATCCAGGATATTGCTGTGGCCGTAGGGCCGTGCAGTCCAGCACCCAGATTCTTTGAGTCTGACCGCGCTGCATAGTGCGGTGTTTTTTGTGTGTAAGTCTAGAGGCAAAAGATGCAGGAGCACAGCAAGGGCATCCGTTAGGGCCGACCTCAATGCTCCCGTAGTGCCTATACTCGCTGTTCTTTGGAGCCTTTTAAGTTTTGTAAGGTTGTAGCCCTTGCTCAGCGCAGGCCACCATACTAGCGACCCGTAGGTGAGAATCGGATGCACTACAGCTGTGTACATCCACAAGGTCATCTTTGGTTGAAGTCCCCACTTCTTTCCAAAGGTTTTACTGCAGGCATAGAAGGCTACACATGCCTTCTTTACTCTGTGTTCAATGTTTTGCTTCCAGTTAAGCTTTGGGTCAAGCATGATACCCAAATACCTAGCGCTGGAGGATAGTGTGAGCGGTAGACCATTAAGACGGGGAAGGGTGAAGTGAACAGAAGTAGACTAACATTATTTAAATATCTCCTATTATACGAGAGCGATTAGTGGGCACGTCTACGGTTTTCGAGGCGCCATGGTTTGCAATCGCCGCTTAGTAGATCTCGACGAAAAAAGCACAAAATATTAAAAAAAAATTGGGTAATCGCTTAGCTTAGGAGCTATCGAGGTTTAAGAATTAATTTTTTCCTATGGAAATTCTTAAAAACAAAAGTAATTCATACCGTAGACGTGCCCAATTGCCTACTCTGCCTTTAAAGGTGATGTTTTGTGGACTCTAAATATAGAGATTCTTTCATAAGGCGTACAACGCGAATGTGGTACAAACTACATAGCTCTGTCTGTGCATCACTACAACCCGCAAACATTTAAAACCAACGTGCATCGGTATCTCCTTCGTCTTTGCTCTAATTTCCCTAAAGTGCATTCATTTCATTTGAGCCCACAATTAACGGATATTTCTCAATATTTTCTTATATCACGCCTCTCTAAACAATATATATTTTCATTTTCATCCAATTTCCATGTTCCAGCTGCCGAAGATCCCTCAAATTACGAACAACTCGAAAAAATTCAAATTTTTTTCGGTGAAAAAATGCCTTGGTTTCATAAATGAAATCACTGCACTTTTTGGGAGGATGGGTGTCGCTCGGAATTGTTTTTAAAAAATCAGTTTTTCGATAGAAAACTTGTTGGGAAATTATGCCAACAACTGTCCTTGCATGTAAACTGAAAGAATAAACGCATTTGAAATCATATTTTACAAGAAATTTGCAAAAAAACTCAAGTATATGTGCGTCATGACGTCATAACAAGGGTATTTAATTGCATAGGATATGTCGGTTTAGCGGAGATGTATGGTGCTACATGAAACACAGGGATGGTATATATGTATCTGAAGTTTTGCTCAGAGCACTTTCAGAGAACAGTTTGGGGTGTATGATTCGAATTTGCGAGAAATACGACCTGTGATGAAAAACTATCTACACTCAGCAGCACAATAAATCGCCTACCAAACTAATCTATGTATTTTAAGGGTAAGTATTTTCATAGATTACAAGAGGTGAACCGTTCATTTGGCATTATGGAACGGTTGAGCTCTTAACGATTGAATTCTCTTAACCGTAGAATATCCAAATAGTGCACCAAAATACGAAATCCTGATTAATAAATTAAACAAAAAAAAAAAAATTCGTTAAGCGTTGTGTGGAAAAGATATTTTGCAGAAATAAAATTTCCTAAAACAAACAAGACTTATTTTTGTCAATACTGTCATGTATGACACTGACAGTGATTGAACAAAATAACAAGGATAGCAAGGGATTCCAATTTGGAATTATTCACCTAATAGCACATTGACCCGAAGTTTAAATATGTACTTAGCAGAATATATGAGAAAAAGCAATTGTGAATTTAAAAAAAATAGTAAACTGCGAACGAAACGTAAATATACTTTCTTTTTGCAGATTTTATGACAGACGAAGAGTTGCATCAGTGGCAACGCAATGCTGTGGTTTGGTGTGAATTCGATAATTTTCTAAACAGTATTATTGACGGTAGTTTACGAGATAACGTGTCCGAATTTCTAGAGGAGTCTGCTATTAATATGGCCATCGAATCCCATGGTATACAAAGAAGACCACGCAGAGTAGTTCGATCTAATGTTCAGTCCTTTGAATCGCAGAGTCCCGAAGATGATCAAAATTTTATTGATCAACAGGCTATCAGTGCCGCAATAGAATCCGAGGGATTGGGAATGCCGCCCCATAGTTAGAGATCCGATTAATATTATTCTAGTTCTTAAGTTGTATTATAAAGACGTTTCTCAATGCAATTAAATAAAAATCTCTTAATTTAAATAACATTTGTATTTCTATACCAATTAAAGAAAAGAAATAAAACGAAGACAGTTTTTTTAAGTGGAAGTGGAAAGATCTGGGAATGGTATTAACTTAAAATCGCTTCAGGAATTCCTCTGAGCAAATACGTGCCCTGGCATTGACTGCGAGTTTCATTTCGCTTATTTCCTTATCAATTTCTTCCATAAAATTAATAACAAAGTCCACCAACTTATGCTTGTACATTTGTTCAGTGTGGAAGTTGGTAATAAGAAAGCTGATGTCGTATCCGTCGATAGGTTTTCGTCGCAGAATCACAAAACTCTCCGCCCGTCTCATCATGAACCTGGTGAATTTATGGCACAAGATTTTTTCAATCTCATCAGCTTGTTTGACTGCAATGCTAACCCGAACAGAATTAACACTAGTTTCGATTAGAACGCGTTCCCTTTCGTTACGGGAGATAACAACGGGCGTGAGAACAAGCTCTTTGCTGCTGCGGACCTCCACTTCTGGTTTATTGTGCCGCTCCACAACTTGTGATGAAAAGTTAGTCAAACACATTGCAGCAGTCAATGTATGTCGCACTGCTGTTAAGTATGGTTTTAATGTTGCAGCCATGGTGTAAAATTGGATTATATTTTTAATTAGAAAACGTTCAAGTTATATCCGTGAATCACTCAACCAACACCTAAAAAATCAACCAAGCTCGGAATTTTGACGTTTCAAATAATATGACGAGAGTAATTCACGATGACATTTTTTTCGGCGGATTTTTTTGTTCCCTTTAGATTACAATATGTTCACGATTACAATATGTATTTTTTTTTTAAATGGAAAATATTTCGGGGAAAAATCTTATTCCCGATTGTTGTGATTATACATATACTAGATAAATATGATCCGAAACAAAAGAGAGAACTTCAATCTTCTATTTGGGTAAGTTTTATCTGTATTCCCATCTTCAGATTCTCGTTCAAATTTATTTCGGTTATAACGACCTACAAAGGACCGATGAATTTGGTCGTTATAAGCGAAAAGTCGCTATAACCGATATCAAGGTTAGTTAATGGAGCTCAACCGGGACCTAAGAGTTTGGTCGTTATAACCGATGTCGATGTAGGCCATTTTGATTGTAATTATAGTGATAATAAATAAAACTATTTCATTGTGAATAGAGCACGTTTTAGAGATAAGTACTATCGAAAAACTATGTAGTAGCATATGTACAATACAAAACCACAATAACAGTAATGAATTTGGATAACTGTGTAAAAACAATTGATAAGGTAACTACTAAAGAAAAGAGTGTCACCTAAAACTATGATTATCAAACACTTGAGGTCGTCAAATTCAACTCACTTTACTATTTATAAGCATATCCTACCGACCTAAAACAATAAAGTTTTCAAAACCCTCATACTGACAGTTCAGTTATTAAACTCTTGCCAACGAATCTACAGCCACAGATAAGTGCAGCATTCGCGTGAACCAACAACAAATCATTTCCCCCGTACAGAACGAACAAGAAAGTTAATTTCGTTTGATTCACTCTCACTGTCATCAATTTAGTATAAGGAGAAAACGCATTGCATACGGTTGTACCGCCTCTGCACGTTATACACACATATATATTTTCCATAGAAATTTGTTTTAAATAATTATTTCATTAAAATGTCTGAGATGCCATCAGTGCTCGCTCAATTATTTGGGTAAGACATTTGTTTTTTAATTTACGCTTGCAGGTGTGTATGTATCTATTAAGAAGAGAAGAGCATGTTTAATTTCTTTGTTGACAGCTGTTTCGGAGATGCTTGTTGCCGAGATGTGTAATTAAACATACATATTTAATTTACTTCACTTTACAATGAAATTAAAGACTCTTTAAATTATGAACACATACATATATTGGGTATGATTACATTATTTTATCCTTATCGCTTGCTGTACGCAGATAAACAAGTAAGTCGCAGTAACAAAGTGGGTAACTACGGTACATACTTGCACATACTACTTTGATTACGATCAGTATGAAACTTTTTAAATCATGATTATAATCTAATCGCGGTTTGCTTGGTAACACTATCTAAATGATACTTGTTTTTTCGTCAACCTCGTCAAATAAGAGCCAAATAAGCACGATCTTACGCGTTTAAACGAAATGAGTGCAATATTACGCCCCAAAAGATTAGTTTCCATTTAAATTGCTAAATTAGGTTTTTAACTTCTTAACTTACAGTGAGATAGACCTAAACAAAGTTCGTTATATCGAAAATCTGAAGACAGCATGTGCCATCAAGTCGGTATCGGCCTGGCCGGAAACTCGTCCGGAAATCCAGAAAATGGTATGGGTAGGCTATTGGCAAATTTTCAGTTTTATATTTTAAAGATTAATATCGCAGGTTGAATGGACCGCTGAGAAACTTCGAAATCTAGGAACAGAAGTGAAACTAGTAGATGTTGGAACACAATTGCTTCATAATGGCGAAAAAATACCACTGCCTAATGTAATTCTTGGAACCCTGGGAAAGGTACGTTAAATGATTTTGGTACTCGAAGGCTCAGTTGCAAATTAATCGTTATTAAAGGACTCGAAAAAGAAAACCGTAGTTGTGTATGGCCATCTGGATGTACAACCGGCCTTAAAGGATGATGGTTGGAACACTGACCCTTTTGAATTAACTGAAGTGGATGGCAAGCTCTACGCTCGTGGTTCGACTGATGACAAAGGACCTGTCCTCTGTTGGATTCATGCAATTGAGGCCTATCAGAAGCTGAAAATTGATTTGCCAGTCAATATAAAGTTTGTTTTTGAAGGAATGGAAGAGAGCGGTAGTGAGGGCTTAGACGAACTTCTTATCGCCCAAAAGGGTATAACTGCCGGCGGATACATTTATTTTATTATGATTAAGACATTTTCTATTTTAGACGACTTTCTCGCGAATGTGGACTACGTATGTATTTCAGACAATTACTGGCTAGGAAAGAATCGGCCGTGCCTGACGTATGGCCTAAGAGGCATAGCCTATTATAGCATAGAAGTGGAGTGCGCAACAAAGGACCTGCATAGTGGGGTTTTTGGTGGCACAGTGTAAGTAAAATGATGGCTATCTTGTCGATCGAATAAACTGTAATTTCTTCCAAACAATGTCAAACGCAGTCATGAAGCTATGCCTGATTTAATTTACCTCCTTAATACTTTAATCGACAAGAACGGAAAAATTCTCATTCCAGGTATAGATAGAGATGTACGTGTACTGATATTAACAGATATCCAGTTACTTATATATATATTTTATTTATTATAAAACAGGTTGCTCCGCTGTTGTCTAACGAAGATGAGATTTATAGGAACATCGATTATGATGTGAACGACTACAGGTGAGAGAACATGGAATCTGATTATCTTATCAAACTCATTTTATATTTCTGATAGGAACGATATCGGCGCAAACAAATTACCCCACAACGAAGATAAGACTCAATTGCTTATGCATAGGTGGCGTTACCCCAGCTTATCCATGCATGGCATTGAGGGTGCATTCTATGAGCATGGACAAAAAACAATCATTCCGGCAAAAGTAATAGGTAAGTTTTCCATGCGATTAGTTCCCAATCAAGATCCAGAACACGTGACAAAATGTGTCATTGATTATTTGAATGCGAAATGGTCCGAGCGTGGCTCGCCAAATAAAATGAAAGTGGAACTTCTTGGAGCTGGTAAGCCATGGACAGAAGATCCAAATCATCCTCATTATGAGGCCGCAAAAAAAGCTGTCAAACATGTCTTCAACATTGAGCCGGATATGACCCGTGAAGGTGGTTCTATCCCCGTTACCTTGACGTTGCAGGAAGCAACAGGAAAGAATGTAATCTTGATACCAGTCGGGGCTAGTGATGATGGCGCTCACTCCCAAAATGAAAAAATAGATGTCCGCAATTACGTTGAAGGCGTAAGTAAAATAGTTTCCAGGCATGCGGGTTAATTGAGTTTTTATAAATATTTTCAGACAAAACTTTTGGCTGCATATCTTCACGAGGTTGGATTACTTAATTAATGTTCATCTGTGATCTAAAAAAAAAAAACTTTAAATAATAAACCACACATATATCTTCCAGTCTATACTTTTCGTACGTAAATATGTTGTAACACTGAACAATATTGAATAAAAAAAATCAACAAAAGCACAACTTTTTTAATTCGTCCAAGCATCACCATACTTGTTCCTCCGTGCAATTGGTACTTGACCCTGGGCATCGCCATTTTCCGCACTGTCATGTGAGCGCTTTACAATCGGAGCTTCCGAAGGCAATGGTTTAGAATATGGGTTTTGCGCCTTCACCTTGTATTCCTCTCGATTTTTCATGCGCAGTTCATCATAGGTTATTCCTTGTTTAGGTGCGATGATGGGTAGTTCATTTTCGAACTGGGGTGATGGATCTGAAATAAAATAATATGGAATCAATAATTAAAAATTCATATCTAATGTTTTATATACCGTCCACAGTAGGTCGATAGGTATCATCCAGTCCTGATAGTGATGGGCGACTTTCGGGGTCCAAATCTAAAGAATTAGATTTGTCGTATCTCGAATATTCATCGGAGTAAACGTCTCCACTATTCGGTGTGAAAGGCGATAACGCTAAACCCGTGCCTAGGTTTTGATCATGACTCAGAACACCGTAAAGCCCGCCTTTCTGCTTTTGTCTTAGTACTTCTCCTAGTTTAGAATTCGGTAATCTCATAATTTTTTCCGCGCATTTTTGCTGGTAGCTAAATTTCCCCAAAAAGTAGCCGACAATTACACCCACCACTACCTTTGGGATTGTTCCATACTTGACATTTGGCTGTAATTAATATAAAGATTTGAATTCTTTGTAAAATTATAAATAAATCTTAGATTATGTTACCCGCAAATAACCGTGCTTAACGCCGAAATAAGCAGCTAATCCAAATCCAGTGCCAAATGGCAACGACCTCTGAAAAAACGATTCAGTGTTGCACTCCCTAAGAACTCGTAACTCATCAGATGAGAACTGATAATTGGCCTACATTACAAATACAAACATTTATAAAGTATATTAACATTAAACTTCAACGGTAAAATAGGGATATCTAACTAAAGGGTGTTGTGGCCGATTGGAAGAATTTGGGTCAATTGATCCTGGCTGATGACCCTGTGAAGCGTTCATTGTTTCTAAATTTATTACAAATTAACTTATATAAATTAATCTATGTTATATGAACCAATGTAACGGTATATATATAGTAAAGTAGAAAAACTGTATTCTGTATTATAATATCTTCTAAATAATTATGAAATGTTTCGCCTAAGGATAACTGACGGCTGCCGGTAGTTAAATGTCAGATCCAGATGTTTGTGACATAACCTAAACACAGGGGTGCTCTTGAGAAATGCTCTTGTTACGCCATCTTGTTGAAAGAAAGAATATAACGTTCAAATTAAAGTGATAATTGCCTAGATTTACATTTTCTACAATTTTCTACATTTTACAAATAGATATCGATGTATTCTATGCAAACATTTATACATGGGCAATGCATGGACGACAGTTGATTCACTATTTTTCCACAGGCACCAAAAGAGATACATAGTTGTTATTTTGTAACAATTCTTCACGTAAATTTTGTTTGAAATTATCAATTGGCTAGCAGTCTATAAAGAAATTTATGATCTCTGATACAGAAATAAGGTAATAATATGACTTACGACTAATCTTTGAGTCCATATATATATAAGTAATGGTTGTGAGGTATTAATAAAAGGCGGGAATAAGATGTCTTAACTTTTACACACATTAAGACGGATCTTAAAGGTATATATTCTTTTTCTTAAAAACGATAATCGCGCATTGAAGGGTTATCATGATTCTTAACCGGATTTGTTTTAGGGTTTATCGCAAATTGGTTAAGAGCGTTTTTTAGGAGCTTGGGTTGCGATTATCGGGAAATTATTGACTGCTCTAATATTAATATTAATCTTAATCTGTAACGAAACAATTAAGTTCGTAGGCATTTGCTTGCTTTACCTCCTCATTTTTATTCCCGGTAACGTGATCTAACATGAGGAAGGCTAATTAGGTTTATTGAGTTCTGTCCTCTCTTCTCGAAACTTGTTAAGACTCATTTCATGTTGGCAGTAGTGCCAACAAATTGTGAACAAAATGCGGGTAATTATATTTAGTAATACATTTGTTTGAAACTAATATTAAATGCAAATGAATCTAGTAAATAAGAGAGCTATTAATAAAGTTCTTTCTAAACGCATAGAAGTTTGCCGTACAAACCGAGCACATTTTTAAATAAAAATGTCAACAACTCAGAACCAGAAACAGAATAACATACAGACAATACGCATGTGGCCATACAACACCCAAAATGGACCACTATTTAGTCTGAGTGTCACAAACGAAAAATTCGCCTTAGCTCATTGCCTTCCATTTCATTAACATGCTTTTCCAACATTTCTGTTTTCTTCTTTACAAGTATCGATCATGCGCGCGATATGCTATTACTTTTGTTATCGTCGAGAAGTAAAGTCGAAACAGTTTTTTATACTAACGCATTACAAGAATTAATCAAATAAAATATAGTTTAAGCAACGCAAAATAATAAATTTCGAGAAAATCAACAAAAAAATAATTTTCGAATTTTCCCATATTGGTATACAATTGCATTATAAATGCGCATTGCGTGCTTGTCCTATAAAATTTTTCTACACGATATTGTTTCCTTTGCTTTCTGGAAATTCCAGTTTTATTAGGGAATTTTTTTTTGTTGGATTTGGAAACAATAAACATTTCTCGAACAAAGTGTTATGGTTGGACAGTGTTAAGGACTGCGAACGAATACTGTCAAAACTGGCACCTGTTCTACCGACAAGTACAATTTCCGGGACGGGGACAGCCCAAGTACCTCCACGTCTTCAGGAAACTGCGTTGTTAATTCTAAAACATCATAATTTAAACGATACAACGAAAAGGAACACATCACCAGTAGCCTCTATAATTATTCCTTCAGCGTCGACATCTTCTACGGTCCTTTCGATACCAAGTATTCGCAACAAATCCAATGTTACCGGAAATGGAATCACCACTGGATCAAAGGAACGAACGTCAATGGCGTACACACCAACAACAGTCATGGTTAATCAACAGACAGTACTCTATAGCACCAGTATGACCTCACCAGTTATCTCCCCAGCGGGTGTAAAATCTCATGGTTTAACCGCACTAAGCAAAATAAAAACCCTTAGTCCTCTTCAACATACGTCAATATCATGTTTGTCGACATCTTCCGCTTTTACCTCAATTACTTCCTCGACATCGGGAGCAACTTTTCTGGGTGATCTAAAGAGCGGAATGGATGTCAATACACACCGTCATTACATGAAGGGAATTGGGTTTCGTAGGAGTTTCGACGATAAACTTACTTCAATAAGCGCTAGTATACTAAGTCAATCACATCCTAGGCAAGCTTCTTGCCTCTTCCCCCTTTCATATCGGGAGGATTTTTTACAACAAATTGGATATTTGCCAACTACCCGAATATTTGCGGATACGGCAGCAAGCATTGATGAAGAAAAGGCACAACAGGATTTTTTATCATTATCCTTATCTCCTCCACTAAATAGGCGACGGGATATGCCAGCGTTAAGGGGACCATTTGTCAGCTTGTAAGTATAATCGCAACAAAAATTGCACAGTTATATTATTCCCAACACCTGTTATAAACAATGTAGACATTAGACACATACAAGTAGTTTACTTTTCATGAAATAAATTTAACCACAGAATCCCTCATTCTTAAGCATTGTGAATCCACTTAACATTTATCTACAGCATGTGCCTACATAAATAGGGGGAACACAAGTGTGTAGTGTAATCTGTTTTTTTTTGCTGCTGAGGATAGCTCATTTGGAAGATTTCACTCACACTGAGTGCAAATATTTTGGTATTTTTCGAAATATCGTGTTTTTGCTTAAATATTGAAATTATGCTCGATTGGATGTGTGTATGGTTCCACTTTTCGCGTATTTCTTGCTTAACGATGACAGTTTGTATCTGCGGATTAAAGAGTAAACATTCAAGGAATTGTTTTTTACCAAGAACTAGAATATTTTGCGCAATTCAAATACATATATAATTAAGGGGCAATAATTAATAGTTATGTAATTGTATTATTCCGGTTAACAAAAGGCAGTACGAATATGAACGAATTGAAGTACTAGCAAAAGAGCGACCACCCAAAGAACTATGAGTGATTCTAGAGATACGACTTGTGCGAGTGTAAATTGGAAAATTTATATTTTAAGTCAATGGGGTGATATTTGCGACAAAAATAACAATGTACCTTCCTTGGAACATAATTACGTGTCGCTGCTTTTTGATTATTTCAAAACTTTTCAAAATGAAATCGCTGACACTTTGTTTCCACATGTGATAAATAAATGTGCTGAATATTTTCAAGTAGTTTTAAGTCTTTGGTTTGATCTCCTGATTTGGTTAAAGTTAACTCTAAACGTTCTTCAAAGCGATTTTTTCGTTCAATCCTCGTTAAAAATTTGCGTTTTATTGTTGATCATTTCTACGTTTCGTTGGATACGGAACACAAGATGGTTGTTTCAAAGTCCAACGTCATTAACATCTTCAGCATCGTCGTCAAACTCGTCCACAAATTGCAAACACATTAACTCTGCACAAGTGTATAAACACTCAATAGTAGAAGATTCTAGCTTTTCTATATCTGCAGAAAAGAATGCATCCGAAAAAAATAGCGATACTTTAGAATTGGAAGAAAAGAAGCGGAAAAGGCCAAATGTCCCAAAAAGGCGAAAATGTATGTCTGCGGGCCCCGTTCTTATTTCTTACATGAGAAAAAAATCTAAAAAGCCTATTTTGTCTGAAACTATTCCCGCTGAAGAATGTACTGGTTTAAACATGTGGGTATTTTTTTTTATTGTTTCCTAATATACATATAATGTTAGTAAATGGTAATGTAGATATGTATTTTCCGTTCAATAATTATTTTCTATTCAATTTGAATTGTTTTGTATGTATTGTTAAACAAGTAGAAGAAAGAAGTGTTTCAGTGTTGTAAATAAAAACGGATTTTTTTTGTCGCCCTGTTTAGATCAGAGCCAAGAGGAACTTTAAGCACGACAGACGAAATTTTTCACGAAACACCGGACAGTAGTCTTTATGGATCTGATGAAGAGCAAGAAGATGCATCACAGTATTGCCGCGGTGGATATCATCCTGTGGTTATTGGCGATGTTTTTGATAACCGTTTTCGAGTTGTTAGAAAACTCGGTTGGGGTCACTTTTCTACCGTGTGGCTTTGTCGTGATATTAAGTAACTTTATAATTCATTTTAATACACATGTACGTAAGTACTAAGATAAAATTGTAATTATAATTTCAGAGAAGAAAAATACGTTGCTCTTAAAGTGGTTAAAAGTGCACCGCATTACATTGAGACGGCTGCTGATGAAATTCGGTTGCTAGAAGCAATACGTGACGCGGATCCCACAGATCCAAAGGGCGATCGTATTGTGCAACTCCTTAATCACTTTACAGTGCGAGGAGTCAACGGTGTGCATACATGTTTAGTATTCGAAGCTCTTGGTTGCAGCCTATATAAATTGATCGTGAAGAACAACTATCAGGGTTTAACGCTATTGCAGGTGAAGAACATAATAAGGCAAGTGCTTGAGGGATTAGATTATCTACATACGAAGTGTAGCATTATTCATACTGATATTAAGCCAGAAAATATCCTATTGGTCATCGATAATGCGGCGGCAATGAACCAACAAATTGACGACGAAATAAACAATTTAAGAGTGAAAGGAATAGAATTTCCCGATTCATACAGTAAGTGAGATTTAAAAAATATGAATTAAATTAATTTATTGTTGACCTTGTTCAATTGATAGTAAGTTCGATTGAAAAACAAACGAAAACTAGAGCAAAGTGGCCGTTGATAGATAGTTCTCCGACATCCCCTACTCACCTTCAACATAACAGCGAACTCAAGAATGATTCCTCTACCTTAGACACATATCTTATATCAACGATTTCAAAGTACTCTGGCGCGCTCGATAATGACCACAATGAAAGTTCATTAGTTTCTTCACTAGGAGCCACGGCACCAGTTAGCAGTCGCTATCGGACTGAGAAAAAAATCACTGCCAAGGTAAGAAGACATTTACTTATCACACTACAATATGTCCCCTGTTACACACATTCTGTCTCGGCACACATTTTTAATGCTTGCACTCCAGTCAGGTGACGACAACGACCCAATTGAATCAAATGACTTAAAAACACCAGCGGAGGTAAATCTATCTACTCAATCACTGAATGTCTTGGTTTTACCTAACAGAACAGCCTGTTGTGAAGTTACATTTAACATTTACTGACATTGTTTGGATGTTCTTACTGACTCTGCTACTAATTATTAACAAATTTTAATTTTAAAATCCTTACCTTTTTTGTTATCACCATCAGAAATTTACATTAGTTGCGATTACTTTTATCTTTAAACTTAAGTATTCATGATTTTATTGTTTGTGTATGGCATCAAATAAGTATTCCTTTTCGCTTTTATTTAGCTAGAAACATAGTTAAGTTTCGATTTTTTAACCAGGTAAACGCTGGTTTTGTTTTTCGGCTTCACTAATTAGCATTAAAGTAGAGGCTAGTTGGATTAACCATGATTAACTAAACGCCAATCAAATATGTATGTATAGTCTAAAAATTGATACATTTTTACAAATATCCGCTGATAGAATTTGATAGTTTGTGTCTCAAAAATACATTCATACATATGTATGTATACAAAAGAGATTTTTTTCTGATCAGATACCTCGGTAGAGTTGAAAATTGACATACATTTGTCTGTTTAGTATTAATTATGAAATCCATAAATATGTAAACATATATAAATCACTTGATTAAATAATCTTACAGCAAAGTGATATCGTGGCTGAAAAGGAACAATTGAACAAGCCGAATGCTATTCCTCCGACACAATCGTACACGAATGCTATTCAAACTCTTATTAACAATAGTAATGTGCGTGTGAAGATCGCAGATCTAGGAAATGCTTGTTATGACGTGAGTTACAATTAAAAAATCTATTTTTTAGTTGTGTACCTAACAAAAAAGTTGTTTGCTTAGTATCACCATTTTTCAGAAGACATCCAAACGCGACAATATCGTTCAATAGAAGTCCTTCTAGGAGCACCCTACAACTTTAGTGCAGACATTTGGAGCACTGCTTGTCTGGCCTTTGAATTAGCCACCGGCGACTATCTTTTTGACCCACATGCGGGCGAAAGTTATTCTCGCGATGAAGATCATTTGGCGCACATTATAGAACTATTGGGTGCAATACCACCGTCAGTTATTTTCAGAGGAAAACATGGTCTTAAATACTTTACAAGTTATGGTAATTATTACATATTTACATTGTGTGTACAAACACTAAGTTTTATTTTGTAGGTGGTTTACGAAACATAACGAAACTCAAGCCCTGGAGTCTCCTCAATGTCTTAATCGAAAAATATGACTGGGACCCAATTGAAGCGAAAACATTTTCCGATTTTTTATTACCGATGTTGGAGTATAATCCAATCATTCGGGCATCAGCATCAGAGTGTCTAAAGCATCCCTGGTTAGAAGAATTTATTTAAAGGGTTTCACTTGACTGTTAAGAGCAGTTTTTTTTTTTTTTAGATAATTGACTTTCTTTAAGTTTTTTTTCATTTTGAATTAGAATTTAATATGGCATCTGACTGAAATTAATTACTATTCTATACTTGATTTGACTTTTGCAAACATTTAGAAATGTTAAGAATTGAACTGGCTCATAGATTAGTCTAATGGAAAACGATACATATTTAGGATCGACCATATTGTATTTTACCAAATATATACCTATGTATTTCGTAGAAATATTTATTTTTTATCGAGTGGAAATCCCAATATTTTAAGAGTTTAAATGAATTTAATTTGAAAAGTAAAAGACAAATGGAAAGAAAAAAAGCTAACCAAATAAAGAGAGGAGAAAAATTTCAAATAAATTATGACTTCTTAATCGTTTAATTTTTTTTTCCAAAAATTATGCAATCCATACTCGTAAAAAGCATCATGCATTATCTTGGACATGAATCTAGAAATTGTCAATAAAGGAAATATACAAAGAAAATTTTGTTTTAAAACCTCTTTGGACACTATAAAAAGCGATAGTTACATTGCGTGCGTTTCTGCCATAAAATCTATCCACGTAGTGTTTGTAGAAAAAATTCTGGTAGATTTCTATTAAAAGCACTACCGGCCGTCTACTCTCTTCTTTTTTTTTTTGTCTAGAGTAGTGATATACGGTAGAGCGCGTAATCTGTGAGCACTAGAGCTGAAGCGCTTCATTCACACAGCTTCAGTTGAAAGAAGCGTTCACCGAAGCGTTTATTTAACGTTCTGTTAACGTGAAATAAATCCTAATCGACCAAACGAAAAAAAAGAGAAATCTTCCCATCGAATAAAACAGAAAAAAACACAAAAACAAAACACCATTCTGTAGGGGAACGACAATAACAAAATGAACCAACCTTCCAATGCAATTTCCATTCCCATTTCAACTAGAGAAGTAAAATGGATGGAGGGTCAAGCAAAAGAAGTAATAGGTGTGAATTGAAGAAGGAGAAGCAAGAGAAAGCGAGATAAGTGTAACAATGAATTGAAACTTAAGAACGAATAGGAATAAATTAAAGCGTAGGAATGAACTGAAGCATAGGGATGAATTAAACTAAAAAAAAATTCGACTGGAGAGCCAGTCCTATACTTCCCACCGCACACATAACGATCAAGTTGAATTAACATTATTTATTTTTATTTTTGTTTTTGCATAAAATAATTGGATAATCAATTTAATGTCAAAGAAAACATTTCTTCAATTTTCCCACCAATTGTTCGATAAAGAGTTGTTGCGCGAACTCGAAAAGACATTTCTTAAATTTCCTCAGCATCCGCCGGACCGATTGTGCTCAAAATCTAATCAGCTCTAAGTTTTACGCTGACAAATACAACAAAAAAAACCGCATGGTCCTACGTTGTTTCGTTCTCCAGATATTGTAGGCGGAAAATATTGTCACAGACGCACACACACACAGACATCATTTCGAAAATGGGTGCAAACGATTTCTAGTGTATAGTAATGTCAAGCCCTGTTCATAACTCGAAACATTTTGATCGGACCGATTAAAATACTTCCCCTACTAGGTGGGAAGTAAAAACTAAACTAACTAAATGAAGCAGTGAAGCATATGATTGGAGTGGTTCAATCGAATTATTCAGTCTTAGGTGCCACATCACTAGTGAGTACGACCAAAAATGATACACGGATGGCACAAAAATTGACAGTGGATCTGGGGCTGAAATATTCGGGGAATCGTCTAGCGTTAACATATCTTTATCTTCGCTGACAGTCAAGCTGCCCTAAAAGCATTGAACTCAGCCACGTTAAACTCGAAACAAGTTCTAGAGACAGTCAAAATGTTTCTTGATCATACTACACTGCACACAAAGACCACACCAGCAATGAAACAGCGGACTCACTGGCCAAGATAGGTGTAACAATTCCCCTTATTGGTCCCGAACAATCCTGTGGAGTCAACCTATGCAGACTATATTTGGAGAGTGATGAAAGCTCTTTCTACATTGTCACGGAATGACCCGCCCTAATGCACTTGAGAAAACGGACCCTAACCAGTGAACTTGTCTCACCGACTGCAAGTGCTAGAGCGGACAAAACTCTTCCCCAAAAAAGAAAAAAAAAAACTATGGACCTCAGTCACACGCCACAGCCAAAATAAACTCATCACAAGAAATAAAGTGTAGAATAGAACAGGCTCGAGCGACTTTTAACAAGCTGAAAAAATGTCTATGCGGCAACGACCTTCAGCTGGACTTAAAGATAAGGTTGATAAAATGTTACGTTTGGTCCACATATGGGGCGAAAACATGGACGATTCACAGAGCATTGCAAAAAAGACTGGAAGCTTTTAAGATGTGGCTATACCGGAGAATGCTGAAAATTTCAAGTCTTAGAATAAAAAGAAAACTATGGAATATTATTAGAGTACGAAAACTAGAATACCATGGACACATTCTCAGAAATCACAAGTACAAACTAATACAAATCATTCTGCAAGTAAGAATCGCAGGAGGGAGAGCTATTGGTAGACAACATGTAACGTGGATGGGCAATCTTAGTTCCTGTTGTAAAATGAGTACAATAGAAATATTCAGAAGCGTCATGTCGCGCGAAAACACTAAACGGGTGATATCCAACCTCCTAAGAGGAGAGGCATAATAATAATAGGAAGAAGAAGAAGCGACATTTTTCTCTAACTTCTATGAAAATACGGACCTTCACATCAAAGACACAGCTACCTGCAGTGGGATCCGGCTCAGGGAATCTGGGTCCTGGACTGCAAAGCCGTACGGTCACTGTAAGATCCTGGAAACCGTTCCAGGAGTTTTGGTCGGGTCTTCGACCGATTACATGACACCCACCCTCAATTTCAGGAAATTTTTCCTTACTAAATTCCCTATCAGAGAAGAATGGAAGAATGGAAATGTTATCAATGACCATGATATTGGTATATACACGGACGGGTCGAAGATGGATTGCGGAGTCGGCGCAGGTATCTTCTCTGACCAACTGAATATATCAAAGTCTCTTCGTCTTCCAGACTCTGCTAGTGTTTTTCAGGCGGAGCTTCTCGCGATTCGCGAGGCCTGCCGCTTGCTCAACAACCTCCACATCCAACCAAAATATTGCTATCTTTTCAGATAGCCAAGCTGCTATCAAAGCCATTGATGCGGTTATCATATCATCAAAGCTGGTAGAGCAAAGCCGGCTTAAAATTAATTAACTGAGTACCCACTCCACAATTACACTCATCTGGATCCCAGGTCATAGCAGTTTCGAGGGCAATGAGCGTGCCGACGAGCTGGCCAGGAAAGGATCGGCCCTTAACAGTTCACTTGCAGAAAGAGTCGATATTCCGCTGAGCACTGTTAAGGGCTTTGTACATCTACACTTCCTCCAGCTTGCAAATCAAAGATGGAATGGCCTGTCCAACTGCGTCATCTCAAGAAAGACCTGGCCCAATTACAATAAAACTAAGTCAAGAGAGCTACTTGGCAAATCAAGACTAGATATTGCCAGAATCGTAGCCATCATTACGGGCCATTGGCCAGTCGGAGACCATGCGGTCAAGCTTGGTATTCCTCACAACAACTTCTGCAGAAGCTGCAAAGACCTTAATGAGAAAGAATCTCTACTTCACTTCCTCTGCAGGTGTCCGGCCATGGCGAGAACCAGACAGCGCTTCTTGGGCAAACTCTTCTTCATGGACCTCGCCGAGATAGCTGAGAGAAGGATTGGAGAACTGATGCTGTATCTAAACTCCACCGGCTGGATTTAGCCATCCTAAACCACCAAATCAGCAACCATATATCAGTAAGGTTTAAACGAGTTTCGTGGTTACAAAACGGCGCACTCTAGCGCTAATTGAGCCGCCACTTTACCTACCTACCATGAAAATACGACGAATTACGAGGAAAAGGTTTAGCCTAAGTCAACAAACATGTTAATGTGTTACCCTTTCTATCTAGCGTCTCCTCTGCTGTTGAATTTAATTTCCAATACCACGTTCGTTAGTTTGATGGTCTCCTATAGTTTCGGGTACATTCTTCTGAAAATTATCCGTTTTCGATTGACAGAAAGTAAAACTCTGGAATTGTTTGTATGATATTTATACAGCAGCTTAACACAATAGATAGTACAACGTCTTCAATATACTGCGCGTCAAGTTCTAACCATAAAACAATACACTAAATATAATATTATTAATTTTGGTAAATCAGAAAGTGTTCCATTGAACATATACACGTAAATGAATAAATAAAGTGTTATATTATTTTGGTATTTATTATATTTAATTTTAAACTAAACTACACATACAGGGGCTGCATTATTTTTACAATTTTCAATGGAATTTTAACTAATTTGGGGTTTGTTGAAACACCCTTGTTGATGCTGAAATTTAAAAAAAAAGGTTCTTTATTTGTCTCCATCTTTTTTTTGGCAGACAATAATAAAGTGAAAATATTTTATGATGATAGGGCATAATTACATACATTTAAACCTTACAATTTGGTTGATTTTAATGACGGAATAATAAGTGTTAGTTTTTTCTGAAACAAGTACACAATTTAAGGGAATATTAAGGTAATCATATAAAAAGATTTTAGGTAACTATATAAGTGTATAATTGAATACATTGAATACATATTAAGATTTTTCACTTACCAAAAACAAAAGCGAACAATGTGACGAATCATTTATATTACTGAGATTGAACATTTTATATATGTATGTAGCTGTTACATTAAGGACAACATTTTTTTTATTTCATACGCATTTAAATAACATGTAAAGATATTGTTTCAACAACACAAAGACTTTATTCATTTTTAATTAGGAATATGTATGTATTTAATTAAAATATGGGCATAATTTATTTAATAAAATGAGAATTGTAGGTGTTTTACACAAATACAACGTTACTCGTATCGAAACATGAATATTAAAACAAAGAATGAGCTGCCTATATATTTTTTTAAAATACAGACATTGAAGGGGCACCAAATTTTGTTATACATAATAATATTATAAATATGTGTAAGAAATCTTTGAAAACTGTTTTAAACATAAATTTTTTAGGATTCACAGTTAATTACTATCTAAGTCTGTATTTACTTACAACAGTGTCATAATTATGAATGTAAACTTTTGATGAATGATGTAAGATTGTTTTCATTTCTCTTATTATTCTCTAAGCCATACAATAGAATAAGAAAACCACGAATGAATGCCTGTTTCACTGCAGTTATCCATACATTCTGCGTCTGCGAATTTTTATATTTATATTTTTTTTTTGTAAATAAGGACCAAGATGAGTACCTCCATCCACTCGGGGTAAAATACAAATATTACCTTGCACTGTGTTGGTAATTGGATTATATTGTATTACTCTTTATTCAGTTTTGCATTGCGTGTTACTTGTTCTCTTTCATTAATAGATCTGTTATTGTTCTTTTTTTATTTTCGATAATCATATTTGCACTATGCTTAAGTATGATTTTAGTATTTTTGGGTAAATATATCTAGAAAAAGAAGTATTTGGAATTTTAATTCGTATTTTCATCATTACAGAATTTAAATTTGAAATATTTATTAGTAAATATAATTGATTTATCTGTTTTCCTTTAGAGGTGCTTTTTAATACCCGGATGGTAAGTTTTATATTTATTTAATATATAAGTTAGAAACCATTAAATAGAATTAGTATATACCTGGTGTGTAAGTTGGTTTTTCGGATGTATTGAGCGAAGTATTCTCTGTGGCTCCTGCCGTAAAGGGATTTGTAGGATTCGCCTGTTGGGATGGTGGCGGCGGCATTGCAATAACTGGCATTCCAGCGCCTCCAGCTTGACCCGCTGTTGGTTGTGATGTAACGGGTGCCGTGCCTGCCCCTATATGTAGGTCCTCCAGATCGTTGATGTCCTCCTGAAAAAACATACAAATACAAATATTCTCATTTCAATCAAATATCTACGGTCGATTCAAAAGGCGCGTTCATTTTTTTTTTCATTTTGAACAAGTACAATACCCAAGAAAGACTACGTGCACCTTTCACGTTAATTAAAATGGTCGCATGAAAACATTATCTTGCAAAATTTTATAAATGAAAAGCTATTCATAAAAACATAATCCAATAGAATGTGTTAAAAAAAAAAGAAAATGTTATTATAAATCATAAAATACTATTCCGAGTTAGTTTTCCACTGCATGGTGGAATGTATGACAACAAAAAACACTGATATTTGTTAGTTAACTTACCAATCGTCCTTGTGCTCTTGGTCGTTGGTCTGGTTGAGCTTCCCTACTAGCATTGCCACCGTCCCGCTAATTTTCGAATAATAAAATAATATTCGCATTGAAATGATGATGAATATTAAAAAAAAAAAAAATAAAGAAAAATAAGAAAAATTTACAAAAAAAAAATCGTAAGCTCAAAGAAGGACCATGGAATGGAATGTTTTATCAGTAATTAAATGTTTGATGATTTTCGTGAATAACATAGAAACAAAATTGAGAAATAAATGCCGCAACAAAAGAAAACGTTTAAAGAAAATACGGCATGAAAGGAAAGTTTAACTCAAATATACGTATGTAGTACTGGCAAATTTTGAGCAAATGTAAGACATGATTACCACGACAAAGAAATCGTTTTAGTGGGGGATACAACATAATTTATGTTAAAATAAACAAAGGATGCGTAAAAAAAAAAACTAATTAATCAAACTCAACATGGCCATGGTGGAAGGTTGCTAATAACTAATAAAAAAACACTCTAGACTTTGTTACAAAAAGCAGGACCCAACTCAGAGTAAAGAAACACTTGGGATTAAGGATCCCTATCCTTAAATACATACATTAGCGCCAACAATAGGTCTGTTCCTTTACTTTTCAAGTAGCTTCGAGTTATTTCTCGAATTTCGAGGAGTGGGGATAAATTCTCTCAGAGAATGCAGAAATTAAGAAAAAGTAAAGGAACGCTTTTTTGTAAGTTAAGGCTGCTTGACAGAAACGTCAAATGCAAAACCAAAACAATTGTGAAAAGTTAAATGAAAAATAACAGAAATCTATCTCAACAAAAGTTGCCCAAAGAATTTTCTTGGGTTAAAACACGTAGTTCTCTCAGTTGAGGGGAAGTGATTTGCTCTCTCGTGGCCTCTCTCTTTTGCTAAATTTTTGTGTTGTGGAACAAGATTAGGCAGCTTTTCGTAGCTTTGGTTTACTTGAAAAAGTAAAGGAACAGACCTATTAGTGACAAGACGTCTCAAAACACTTTTTCCTCTCTGAAATTCCCTCTACTAAAAGTCCGAAGAAATTATACCATATAATTGCACTTATTTGTTCATTTAAACGTCATACCCTTTTCCACGAATAACGGAAAAACTAAGCATTTCATACGTGCTAAGGCTGGAAAATAGTAGAAGGAAATGATAGGAACAGCTGTTGAATATTGAACTTCATCACGATCAATTGATGCCTCTTCCAATGTCTTTAGAACTAAGTCAAATACTCCAATCTGTAGCCGGAAAATAGGAAACAGACTCTTAGAAGGTGGCTTACATAAAAGTGTACCAAGAAAAAATTCTCATCTCAGCACAGCAAACATCAGGAAGAGGGAAAAGTTTTCAGGATGGATTCTGCATCGCCAATATTGGAAAAATATTTTATGGTTCAACAAAACTAAGATAAATAGTTTTGCGGAGAAAACATACCGCTTATGTGCGAATACCAGCAAGATAACGACCTTAAGCACTGTTCAAAGCTACTCAAAACCTTATTCCAAAGAAATGGCATAAAGTTTATGAACGGTCCATGGCAGTCATCAGACCTAATCCCGATTGAACGTCTTTGGGGGTCTTGAAAAAATAAGTTTCGAAGAACAAAACAAGAATATCATGTTCAACTGTGGCATTCGGTTTAAGAAACTTCGAATGCTATTCCAATCGAGAAATGGAGAGTACTAGTCGAATCCATGACATCCAGTTGTCTTGCTGTACTGAAAAATAGCGGTGGCACTCAATATTAAAAAAACAAAACAAAGATTTAAAACACATTTTAATAAATTGAAAATATTTCAACTGTCCCTATTACTTTATTCAACCTTAAGCAAACTGTTTATGTAAATATTCCGTATGATGGTTAAATAAACAAATAAAAGTAATTATATGGTAGGTATAAGTTTTTGAATTTTAAGGGTAAGGAATTTCAGAGAACATAAAAAAAGTGATTTGAGTCGTTGTACGTATAAAAGGCCGTTTTAAGAGTAGTCATTATCTGTTAGGTATTGAACCAATTGTTCTCACAAAGAAAAATTCGAACGCACTGTTTTATTTCCAGGTTCGAAACAACAAATCCATAGAATAGACGCTCACTGAGACTTGGTCCTGTGTATTACAAATACTATGTAACACGAAACGATAAACATGTCACGCCGCTGACTACTATATCTTTAATATGACTGCGTTAGTAATGTATTTCTGGATGAATTTCAATAATGAAAATAAGTAATAAGATATTGGAAATAGAAGTGGTTTAGTAGTAGTGGTTTATTTAGGGGCTTACATCCCTAATGTTCGCTTACATCCATAATGTCAACGGGTATTCGTGTTTATTTGTTTTCATAAGAATGTTAAGAGACTTTCAGCAAATTAAAGGATGAAATTTGAAACCAAAAACTAAACATTTCACAGGAACTGCAGTCTTAATTAAATTAAAATTGTTCGAGGGAAATGTGTGACCATAGTAAGAAGTTATTTACCTGAATTTAACACAAATTAGATCGGGTTTTGTTAAAAATTCACTGCATCGTATTATTTATAATAGATTTGTGACTTACCTTTTCTGTACATCGTTTTTAGTTAATTAGTAACACAGCTGAGTGACTTATACAATTTTAGTAATACGCGTTTGCATGCAAAATAGGCTTAAATAATGTTTCAATCAACCGGCAAACCAAAGCTTCACAAAAATCATCAAATCAATATACAATGTGCTTGTTTTAATATCTCCAAAGGTATTGTATTTAGTTTACTCACGTTCAAATGTTGGTAGTCACCAGTTGCTTCATTAGCTGGTGGCTTATATTTGCCACAACAGAAGTTACAGCAGAAACAACAGCAGCAACAACAGCAGCAGCAGCATCCTGACAGTATAGCACAGCATACGACTATGGCCTAAAGTTTAATTTTTTTATTAAATTATATCGACTATTTGATTGGTATATTACATACCTTCACAGCTGGAGATGTTACAACAAAGTATGCATTTACATTCTCTTCTCCGAATTGTTCAGCAATATACAATCCCAATGAACCGTAGTTGTCATATATATTCCTTTTTGTCAAATCGCTTAAAATGGAATGGGCCCTGTTAACTTCCTTAAACTAGAGAAGAATGGAATTGAATTGAATTATAAATCGATAGAAATGGAAATCTGATTATTTTTCCTTACCTTATCCGCGGCTTCGACATTATTCGGATTTTTGTCTGGATGATACTTAAGTGCAAGCTTTCTGTAAGTCTTCTTGATTTCGTCAGCAGTGGCTGTCTTAGGAAGTCCCAAAATTTCATAGAGTGAATCACCAGAAGTGCTAAAGAGAAGTAATTAATGTTTAGACAGTTGCATTCCTAGCATATCTGGCAATTGAAAAACCACGAAATTAAAAATGTAACTTTATCCAATGCATATTTTGAATAACAAAGTTATAAACAATAAATCTCCGAAGGTATGAAAAAATAGTTTACTCAGCGGCGCACCCTTGAATCTAAGGAGAAATCCATGTTTTACAAATGTCGTGCGCCTCATGTTCTTCCGTCTCGTGGATTTTAACACTCACTAATCATATCTTAATTTTAGTTTTATAATCTTTTAGATAAGGCAATTGTGTATAACTCTGTTACGTTGGTAGAATTCATAGAATGATATCATGAAAAAAAAAAACGTATAAAGTTGCAATTCGCATTGCATTTAACAAATATATTTTGTACAAAATGATGCTGCATTCCTTAAAACCCTAGCACACATTTGCGAAAAAGGGAAACTATACAATCATGCATTGGAAGCAGATGTCATGGTTATCTCAAGCACAATTAATGTAGGATTGTAGGCGATAGGGTATCGGGAAAATCAATTAAAGGGCTTGAGAAAAAAAAAACATTTTCGTTGAAGTTATTACTTACGACAGTTTTCTCTTGTCCATCTTTGTTTATTGTTAGTTATTCGATTAAGTGGGCAGGCAATGTTATACAAATATACACACTATATTCTATCAGATATTGTCTTGAAAAAAAATGTACACAGCAAATCCCTTTTCAACAGCCTGAACTTTTCTGCACAAGAATAGAAAATTGAAAACCAAACTCAATATTTTAGTATAAACTGTCAACGAGGTTGTCGCTGTTGATAAAATGGCGCTAAGTGCATTTGAAAGAAAATGTACCTCGTAAACAAAAACAGTACATTGTACTTTTTTTGATTCTTTTCTTTAATGAAAATTCATCGTTTGACGACCTACACACTAAATGCTTAATATGTTAATTATACAAAAACACTGAAATAGTCCAGAGCCCATGTTTCATTGGTTGCTTACTCATCAGATATGCGATGGAAGTCGTAGAAAAATCCTAAATTTTTTGTATCGCAAAGGAGCAAATTGAAATACAGTGCGAACTTTAATGTGTTATGGCAACACTGAACTTATGCATTTTATGAATTTGTATTTACTTAAAACAAATTGGATATAATTCTTGGCGGTGTTAAAAAAAATGCGTTAACTAGTGTGGAAAAGTTAAAGAGATGTATAATAATAGCTAAATTTATTGAAGAAACGTCTAGTTAGTCTAGTATTCAATAATATATTCGAAGTAGTTTTTGTGTCTTCACTTGTTAATATTTTACGTTCATATGTATATGGGTATCTTAGGCAATAACACAAAATTGATTGCATTGTTCAATAAATAATAAACAATTTAAGAGTCATATGTTATTGTTAAACACATGTTTATAAAGTATGGTCCATAACAATTCCATCTGCTTGATTTAAGTAGTCGTCACATAAACATACGTACATATGTACGTGTGTACAATATCCTCAAAATTGATACGTACATAAATTATTTATGATTTTCACCCAACTTCGAAGCAAAAAAGTGTCCTATTCTCTCTTAAGATGTTCTTCAAGCAATTAATCAGCCACGACAAAAAGAAGTGTTGTTTACCCCGAACCGTGGAGGCGAATTAAAATTATCCATCAGTTCAGTTTGACTCGAGCTTTCTTAGAGGCTATAACTACGCTAACGTTTCGGTAAAAGAAACCGAATTATTCGTGTACTACCTATTTGAAATAGTTTAAACAGATTGTAGTGAATTTACACGTGGACACTATTTTATTTGCACATGTAATGAGTAGAGTATATTGAATCAGTAATAATAATATCAAATTGTGGACGTGATCTTCAAAACTATCTCTATGGTTCAAGTGTTTGCGGAAGAGAGATTTAATTTGCAAATTAAAGCCTTGAGGCCAGATGTGCAAACACAAATTGATTTGTTATCCCGTGAAATCTATTGAAATTACCATTGAAGTCGTCCCGTGATTGTTTTAGTAAACAAAATAAATATTGTCCAAGACACGTCGGTCAATTGACCTAAATCGGTTTCACAAATTTGTTCTACATACATGTATATACATAGATCACATTTATTATTCATAATGCTGATTTGTTTCACGTACTTATGCTCTTAAACATAAATTTGTATTCATTTTCATTCAGGCATGTGATTGTAAAAAACAGAGTCGAAAAACAATGGCAATTGTAAATATAATTTCTAAAATCATTCCTGGAATAAATTGGTTGAGAGGATACAATGCACAGCATGCCATTTCCGACTTAATTGCCGGCATTACTGTGGGTCTCACTGTTTTGCCGCAAGGCTTGGCTTACGCAACTTTAGCTGGCCTTGAACCTCAAGTAAGTCTTTGATTCCGATTGAAAATGTTAATCAGCCTACATGTCTGTATTTTATAGTATGGCTTGTATTCCGCTTTCATGGGAGGCATAGTATATGCTTTTTTAGGTGGATGTCGCCAGGTAACAATAGGTCCAACTGCGCTTTTGGCACTTATGACTAGTAAGCATACTGGATTAGGATTGGCTTCAGGACCAACTTACGCCATTCTATTATGTCTTATATCAGGCGTTATGGAGTTAATTATGGCTTTGTTAAGACTCGGTATGTCTGGCATCTTTTACGTATTGTTTTTAAACGATTTTTAATGTTTTAGGTGCACTTGTGGACTTGATATCGTTGCCGGTAACTGTTGGCTTCACATCTGCGACAGCAGTGATCATAGGAACTTCGCAACTGAAGGTAGTTAAGTCAATATATGTAGCTTTAACCAGAAGTGTTTAGATGAAATCTTTATTTAGGGCCTTCTTGGCTTGAAAGGAGGATCTGGTTCCGGCTTCATAGATACTATTAAATCGGTGTTTACGAATTTAAAGATGGTTCGTGCTGGCGATTTCTCATTGGGAGTGATATCAATAGTATTTTTGCTTCTGATGAGGGTAGGATTTTTGCGGATAATAATTATTAACTTATTTTACGCGTTCCTCGCATTTATTTCAAGAAATTGAAAGACTGGAAAGTGCCAGAGAGTGTGGGCGGCTATCGGATATTAAATGCACTTCTTTGGCTTTTTGCTACTGCAAGAAATGCCTTGGTAGTCCTCATTTCAAGCATTATTGCATTCAATACTTGTAATGAAAACACCTGTCCATTTATTTTAACTGGGAAAGTAAAAAGCGGACTGCCTAATTTCAATGTACCTGAATTTGAAACCACTATTAAAAGCAACAACAACACAGAAGTTCATCAGAATTTTATGGAAATGGTAAGTTCGTAGATTTGTATAAACACTTTCAAATAAATTCAACTAATCTTTAGATGAACGAATTGGGATCTTCTATCATCATCTTACCGATAATTGCTGTTTTGGGAAATGTAGCAATTTCAAAGGCTTTCGGAGGATCTGGTATTAGTGCTACGCGTGAACTAGTCGCGTTATCTTTGAGCAATATTTGCGGATCATTTTTTTCCTCCATACCGGTCACAGGCTCATTTTCGCGTAGCGCAGTTAATCATGCCAGCGGTGTAAGAACACCAATCGGTGGCATTTACACTAGCACTTTGGTATTAGTTGCATTATCACTTTTAACCCCATATTTCAGGTATATTCCAAAGGCTGCGCTTAGTGCGGTCATTATATCTGCAGTCATATTTATGATCGAATTTGAGGTTTGAAATTGGCATTCGATATACTTTGATATTTATTTTAATACTGCATTCGTTTAGGTTGTAAAACCACTGTGGCGATGCAGTCGTCGGGAACTTTTGCCAGGAGCTATAACATTTATAATTAGTCTAGCGCTTGGGGTAGAAATTGGACTTTTACTAGGAGTCGCTACTGATTTAGCATTTTTAGTATATCGTGCTGCTCGGCCATCATTGAGTGTGTCAAAATCTAAAGTATGACCACTAATATGTTTGTGTTCCTGTTACTAATTGTAAATATCTTAAATAGACGACAAGAGGAGTTGACTACATTTTAGTTCGACCAAGTCACAGCTCGGTATACTTTGCTGCTATAGAATGGGTGAGAAATGGAATCTCAAAAGCAATTTCATCCTTTGGCATATATCCAGTCGTATTAGATTTCAGTAATGTATACGGTATATATTTTGGTATTTCATTATGAATTGTATTACACGTATGTATGTCATTGTAGATTTGGATTTTACCGCAGCTCGCGGGATGGGATCATTGTACAAAGAACTATCGGAAATGAAAGTTCCATTTTACTTATTAAAAGCTTCAAAAGAAATAGAATTGATCCTCAAAGAATCAACGGATACAATCTTTCCTACTATAGAAAATGTGGAGGAATTGGAATTGATGTTGGAGCAAAGTAAGTACGTAGTCATTCTCACGTTTTTTTTATAATTTGTCTTTATTGGAGAACATAGTGTGTATTTATATTTAGCTCATTGATTACTCATTAGAATAGACGCTAACCAATCTTTTGAGCACTTAGATTGAATTTGAACAGATGTGTTTACTAAAAATAGAACATAAATAACACTAAACGTTAACGGTGCAAGGTAATAAGAAATGCTGTTCAAATACATTGTCTAAGCAAAAATTATATATAGTTGGTGAATTTTCTATCCTATTATTGATGTTGCGGCTTGCAGATGTTAAATTTTTGTCTTTTTGTCTATTGCAGTACCAGACTATGAGTATTATCTGCAAGTGACAGTACCACTGATGCCAGTTATTGATGAACACAACAAATCCAACTAAAGTATACATAAGTGTTTTTTTCAATCGTTTATATGATCAATCATTTTATACATAACTTGTATTCTTAAGTAATGAAACCTAGTTCAAAATGCTAAATAAAAGAAAATCATATATCGGCGTATAAATGAATGGCATTTTATTTTTAAATTGGTCAGACTTTGTTAACGGTCACTGGCATACAAATATGAACATAATTACTGGCTGCTTTATGAACGCTGGTTATAACCTCATAAAACTCTAAACCAAACGGACTGGGTCTTTAAGAGTTTTATCTTCTATGAATTAGTTTCATGTTTCTATTTTCCTAGCAATTAATGCTAAAAGAATCCGCGCTTTCAGTAACTTATCGGCGAATACAGTCCTTTGATTACAAGAGAGAAGATACTTCTCTGATTACAAAATGTCTTGCCTTGATCTTAAACATTTTTGACAGACTTACCTACTGTTTATCAATATTAGATCTGTTTCTTTATCCTCAAATCGGATTACTTAGGACACCTCAAAGGATTATGAACTACAATACATATGTATTGTAATTGTTGTGTAAAAGTATTCCTATATAGAAATGGATTTCTTTCTTTATTTCTAGTACGAATGACTTTTATACTGTCCGTATGATATTTCCTGTACCACAGTGTAAATCTTTGCCGAAATCTATTCTGCTCTTGATGACAAAACAGTGAATTCTTTAAGCGAACAGTCCGAACAAACTCTAGTACAAACGTCACATCTGACAAATAAATGAAAAAAAAAAGAAAAAATTGTCGCTTGGTCCGCCGTTGTACAGGTCAAAATCTTCTGTTCGCAATTCATATCTAGCTTTAACGGGGGTTTATTTTCAGACTTTTACAAAACTTTGTTATTATTGCAAAAAGAACAGGTGTACAATACGCATAGTAAAATTTACGAAACAAATAGCATTCTTTGACAAAAAATTGAATTATACTAAGAAAATAATTTACACGAACAAGAGAATTTTTCTGCTCCACACTTGCACTCAAATTTGTTGCGTTTTTCCTAAACCTGCAAATCCAAGCTTTAACTAAAATTTGGGTTATTGTGAAAAATTGAGCCTGTCATAAACTGGGTCGCATAAAATAAGGCATGTGAATAGCTTTTTAGATTGTTGTGCCATCACTTGCCTATTGAGAAGCAGTGCGCGAAATTTAAGCAGAAGGAAATCAAATATGGGATATGACCTACATAGATTCGCAGGCGAAGTGGACGAAGAGCTTACATGTCCGATATGCTCGGGAGTATTAGAAGAACCTTTGCAAGTAGGTGGTTGATTAGTGATCGTGTTTATTTTCATAAATTTCGTATTTTTTGTTTATTTTTAGGCAGCCATGTGTGAACATGCTTTTTGTAGAGTGTGTATTAATGAGTGGCTATCTCGGCAGCCAACATGTCCGGTCGATCGAAATGCCTTAACTACAGCCAACCTGAGAGCAGTTCCACGGATTTTAAGGAATCTTCTATCGCGGTGAGAAACGTTCACGTGTTCTACATCTCTGTAAATGCAATGTATTAATAATGAATCGTGTTTTATTTGCTTACAGCCTTTCTATTACTTGTGATAACGTTGCGTATGGCTGTAACCTCGTTCTTAAGTTAGACGCATTAAATTCACATCTTGAAGAATGTGAACACAATCCGAAGAGACCATTGCCATGTGAAAAAGGTTGCGGTTTCGTTATACCCAAGGATGAGCTGAAAGATCACAATTGTGTGAGAGAATTACGCACGCTAATCCATACGCAGCAACAAAAATTGACGGAATTTAAAACAGATATTACCGATCAGAACTTAACTATTAATGAATTAAAAAGAGAACTGCAACTGTTTAAGGATTTTATGAGGGCTATGAGAGTATCTAATCCGGCAATGAGGGCCATTGCCGATCAGATGGAGCGAGACGAAGTTATTCGCTGGAGCAGTACCTTGTCTCGAGCAAGAGTAACGCGCTGGGGAGGAATGATATCTACGCCAGATGATGCCTTACAGGTTTGCTTCTTGTCCTAGCATTTTCCCAAAACAACTATTCTAAAAGCATATACTTTAACAGATGATGATAAAACGAGCATTGTCGGAATCAGGATGTCCCCCACATATTCTTGATAATTTAATGGAAAATTGTCATGAGCGTCGATGGCCCAGGGGGCTAAGTTCATTAGAAACCCGCCAAAACAATAGGCGGATATATGACAATTATATTTGTCGAAGGATTCCAGGTGAAAAGAAATTACTTGCCTTATCAATTCGTTGTTTTAATAATCTTCCTTTTAGGTAAGCAAGCTGTGCTTGTGCTCAGCTGTGACAATGCACACATGTCAGAGGACGTAATGGTCGAGCCTGGTTTAGTTATGATATTTGCTCATGGAATAGAATAAGGGGCATAACTGTCGTATATTCTATGTTAATATTAGTTTAAGTAAAAACAACTTAAGGGCGTTTAGTTTAAATACTATTTCTAGTACGATCTCAAAAAAAAAAAACTTTTTTAATTGACTCATTTTAATTATGTAAATGTATGTTTTTAAAATTTAATACGAAGAATGATTAAACCCGTACATGCAAACTTAGAATTTTAGCATGAATGGTGTCTAAAGCGCTGCGAAGTGTTACGATGAGCAGTTTACTGTTGTTGTTATTTTTGTCGCTTTTTTTTAATAGGCAAGAAGAAGAGTTCGAAATGACGATAAAGAAAATGGTATACATCGTAAAAGGTAATCAACAGGGAGGATCATCTTTGTACGGCATGGAAACTTAGCAGAAAGTTGTTTCTTTAATATTGGAAATCAAGAACAGTTTTGCTTCATAGTCTCATTTGTTTGTGTGCTTAATTTTGCCAACAAATTCTTTACAAACTTGATTGTTTTTGTGAGCTCTGTAAGTGGTCGTTTTCGTAGTACAACAGGTTTTTTTCTTTCTCTGTTTAGTATCCTAATTTTTGATTCTACATAAACTCTTCCCTTATCGTTTATTGTAAAATACATCCACTTAACTATTTATTCACCTGTGAAGCTAATGTTATGTAATGGTTATTTTTACAAAATAATTAAAATGAAAAGAATGAAGTCCATCTGGGCGGGCATTAGTCCTATTTTCCCAACTCCTAAAAAAAACGACTTACTTTGCCAGTTGTTCCTTTTGTAATTACTGAGTGGAATTATTTATTTTCTCTTAAATGTTTTTTTCACAAATAATTATTTCATCGTCGCATTGTTTGTTAAGTATTTTTAAATGTTGTTTTGAATTAAACAATTTATTTGTATTTTATACGAACAGTAATAAAAATTATTGAGAACAATTAATTCATTTTGTTTCGCGTTTGCATATTATCCTTAACAGCATTTGCAAATGGTTCCTCTGTTGGCTTCCTTCTCTGCTTACTCTGTCTCCTTATAGTTGATTGTGTCCATGTTACCAGTAACATGTATCAATTCTATTTGTCTTAACTACCAATTGTGAGATGTTTAAATTAGCAGATTCTAACTGTTAAAATAAATAATTCATACATACTTCTCTATCGACCAGTTTAGGGGTTCTTTCCTGGCAAGTTCACGCGATTTTTGCATTAAGAACTGGTCTAGTATGGATGATTAAATTGAGTGTTATAACAAGGCATCCATTCGAAATTCTGGGAATATGATTCAATCTACAAAAGTGGTAACAGAAAACTGCTTTAATGTCGTTTTTACATATATACAGAGGTAACACGTTATTACTTTGATATTTGGTAGTAATGTACCTTAGAATACAATTTGGTACTTCCCATTTGGCGAGGGTTATTTGTTTTTGGCTTCTTTTCATTGTCCGTCTGTATCACTAACCAAACAAGTTATACCAAACCAGTTACGTTTGATCAATTCAGATCGGTTTGCCATAATGACGTAAAATATAAGAGCAGCAGGGTTTTAGGTGCACATCACATTTTAATTTTAGAAGTATTCATGCCAAAGTAATAATCACCTGAATTCATTCGTTCCGAGCAAGTTTATAAGTGCACAATCTTGGGACTATGTTCATCGGCTTAATGCACAAAATATAATATAATATTTCATAGATAATGTGCTCTATTGGCTTAAATATATTTACGCAGAATTAACCTGACTGGGAAAATAAAGAAATAATATATGTAAGATGTATTATGTAACACAGTTAAACACATTTTTTCAAAAGTGCTGTAGTCATAGGATTTAACACGAAATCCGAATCTTCAGCAGGTATTTCAGTGCGTCTGGGGATTGGGAATATGGTTTAAAGTTAGACGTTGTTGATTTTGGTGGTCAGTTGATTGCGAAGCGTGGAGAAGTAAACAGTTTATCGAATTTTGACTTCAGTTACAATAAAAAAAAAACTATGAAGTTCATCTATGTACTGTGCACATTTTTACTATGTGTAGTTCTTAGCAATGCTCAACAGGGATCAGGATCATCAGTTTCACAACGTAAGTTAATCTTTTACAGTATACAAATCTTCCTGTTTTGAATATTTCTTATTATTTTATTTATCGACGCTTATTTTAAAACATTAAACCAAATATAATGACGGCATAAAAGCTCATTTGCATATCTCCTACGCAAAATACAATTTTAATTTACCAATCAAATTGGCGAAAGCAAATATTTAATAATCAATCTGATTTCTCTAAACAAGTGACTATTAAACAAATAAACTGGTCCTTCAACTAATTAACAAAAGTCGCAAATAAAATATCAATTATGTATATTTGGAGATTGTAAATTAGTTTTTATTGTCGTCAACCATCTAAAAATTGAATAACATAACATTTTAATTGTTTATAGCGAAAGCTGGAGCTGCTGTCGATGAAGTTGTTGTAGAATCGTCATTGTATATAAAGAAGAAACCGCAAATAAGACGGGTTCGAGATGTGAAAACTTTCATTCTCGAGAATAGTGGTTTAAGGGTGAAGAGACAACACGCAGGCAGAAGAAGACAAGCTCAAGTTGGATCATCTCAATCAGCTGCTAATGCCGCTGCCAACAGTAATTTCTTCGGACCGAAAGGATTCGGTGCATCAGCTGCCAATGCTCAAGCACAAGGCTTCCAATCTCAAGGTCCGCTAGGTGGATTCGGGGCTTCTGCGGCTAATACTCAAACCCAGAGTTTTACAGCTGGCCCTAAGGGAATTCAAGGGGCCGCCGGAGCTTCTACCAGCCAAGTGTACAACCTACCTAATGGCAAAACTGTTAATGTTGCATTCAGCAATGGGTTCTCAGCGGGTCCAAATGGTATCGCTGGTAGCAACGCAAACGGTGTGACAATTACATAAAATATTTCTTGGTTTCTATATTGCGTGAACTAAAAATAATGTAAATACATAAATATGAATAAAAACTACATAGTTAAGCTCTTGGCGTTTATTTTTATTAGTTCTTAAAAAACATTTAATTACTCAGAGTCGCTTTCACTTTCTGATTGGAAGTCACCGACATTGATGGAAAATTTGTATTCCTGGTCGCAGCCTAAGTATGAGTCACTCATGTAGTATAAAGTATACTCGTGTCGCCCAGGACTCGGTGCCACAAAGTCTAACTTGACTTTAGCCTTCTGTTGCAGAGTTAAACGTTTAATGGACAACAGAGAATTTGTCTTTGGGTCACCGATTACAACCCACCAACCTTCTTCGCGTTTCTATAAAGAGAAGTGTGAGCATTATTTTGTTACAAGAAATTGTGTATGAAAATGTTTGTATTACCTGAGGGAAGAAGGGAGCAATAACAGGACCAGTAACTTCGTCTTCACGCTCCAGTTGCACAATGACATTAACAGCAGATCCTGAATGAATACGTTCGCTGTCCATTACCTCAAAGTTCATTTCAATATTCGGGTACCTATTGCAGAATCGGGCTACGTCTGCCATTTGACCATCAGATAATTGAAGTAACTTTGTTCGGTCTTCGTCTTCTAATTCCATAATGTCGAAAACTGTTTCAATTTTCTTTATGTTGACAAATAGAAAATATTTAAATTTTTTATCTTATTACGGAGCAAAATGTACACTTACCTTCTCTGTGCATCTCTTAATTATATCGGTATTGAAATGGGGCAGTTGCTTAAGATATGAATCTTTACTCCACATTGCCTGAGTTACCATTTGGGCCAATTCCATTGCGGCTACAGCAGGTGACAGCCAGCCATTTGAACTGAGTACGTCTACACAAGCTTGAATTAGCCGAATCGCTTTCCCAAGGATTATCTCTGTGTCTCCCTGTAGTTCTGGTCCTAGTTGCAAGCGTGATAAGTGTGCTTGGAGCAATAAGTTTGTCTTGATGTGTGGATCATTAAATCTAACAATGTTGATAAAAATAAGTTCAGTTTATCGTGAAACCAAAGAGAATACCTACTTAGGTGCAGACTCATTCGGTCCTGTAATTTTATTTGGCAACTTCTGTGAGAGTGTCCTTAAGATACCTTCTTCATGGTGTCGAACTACGATATCCTCGTACTCAGCCGCGGATGATATAATCTCTAGTAGGCCACGGATTTTTGTTTTGCTATTTAGCGATAAACTGAAGAGTTCTGAAAATATTTGCATTAATGGTATTCATACTTAAAAACAATTCTTGTTTACCTATTGTTGTGTAGTTTATATAGTAATAAGCTGCAATCATTCCCAGATTTAGTGGCAATGTGTCCATATCATCTTCCACACTTATGCACTTGGATTGCTCCAAATCAGCCAAAGTATTTTCTACTAACTCAGAAAGATGATCTGATAAGTGACGATGAGTGACACCTTGTAAATTGTAGTAATTAGGGTTCTGCGTCAGACGTCTGTAGAGAAAAGTCCAGGTGAGGTAATCGACTGCGTCTTGCTTGTTTTCAATTGTCTTGGTTACAACTTCGGCATTGAAATGATCATGCAAACGGTGATCTAAGTGACTTTCAATGGGCAATGGTTCATTAAGAAACTTTTTAAAGAAATCCTTTTTCGATGTTTGACACATGAGAACACACTTTGCGTCAACGTCCTCAATTGGTCGATTTGCCCTACCAACCATCTGTAACACATCAGTAACAGGATAGTCTTCATAGGAGTGATTCTTTCCATTATAAAATTGTGTATCCATAATGATAACCAGATGGGCCGAAATGTTCATACCCCAACATAGATCGCGCGTTACTACGGCTATTTGAACTGCCCCTGAATCGAAAAGCTGTTCCACCAACCGGTGATCGGAGGCGGTGAGACCTTCGTGAATATATGCCACTCCTTGTGAGAGCGTTTCCTTTAAAGTCTTATCTAACATTCGATCTAAAAACGGTTTGATGTCCTCCTCTTCAGCATGGAAAAATCTGTTTGGTTGAATTTCAGATGCACAGTAAGTAAGAATATCGATAGCAGTAAATCGTGCCTGCTTTCGAGACGAGACAAATACGATTACTGGCTTATGTGGACTGTATTTAACAATTGCATTAAACACTGGCTTCGACATCGCAGCAATTCTGGTCGCATTGTGCGTAACATTGAATCCTTGAATATGTAACTCCAGGGGCACGGGACGAACACTAGGATGAAAATTGAATGTTGCATTTGCATTGCACCCTAGCCACTGAGCAATATCGCGAGCATCGGCCAATGACGACGATAGTGCTACAATGCGGATTTGTTTCTCGATTTGCGATGAGATATAACGCATACGTGAACATACAATCTCCAAAACTGGACCATCCTCACCACCTACCAGCTCTAGTTCATCCACAACAAACAGCTGGATATTTTGCACATTCTTCCTCTGTTTCCAACGGCGAGATAAAACGTCCCATTTGTCAGCGGTCGTGATTATAATTTGACCTTTGGCTAGAAGTTTCAAATCTGTTCCAGTTTCACCAGTTAATTTAACAACTTTAAGCGCCAACTGACCACCGAATTTGTTGTGCCAATCGTTGAAGACCAAATCAGCAAGGGCTTCCTTTGAAATCAAATACACACATCTGCCTTCCGGGTTTTGAAGGAGAAGTCGCATGATCGCAAACTCCGCTATCGTCATTTTTCCAGAACCGGTCGGGGCTCCAACGAAAACATTATCATCACTATTATACACGGCGTTAAACACTTGCGTTTGAATGGGGTTAAATTGTGGGTATCGATCTATATAAAACGATTCAAAGCTGGGATTTCTAAGCGCAGTTACTGGAAGCGGCTGTAAATCAAGCAGCTCTGTAGGGGGCATATTTTTCTCCGGCAATATCAAATGACGAAACGAAACTGGTAACTGAGTTTCAGCTCCTATCCAACGATCGGACACTATCCGCAAAAAATATTGCGGC
Source organism: Matsumyia berberina (assembly GCA_917880715.2). NCBI lineage: Eukaryota > Metazoa > Arthropoda > Insecta > Diptera > Syrphidae > Matsumyia > Matsumyia berberina. The sequence goes on from OU862870.1 coordinate 67,008,216, forward strand.
GGCAAAGGTTCAAAGACCGGCACAAAAAATTTAATCGCGTGCTCATCGGAGGCATATTTCTCCTTAAGAAGGAAAAATTCGTGATGTAAAATGACTTCCGAGTCAACGTCTTCAATTAAGATCCAAAAACCCTCAGATTGACCATGTACTTTTTCGTCCCATTGAAAGTCTGGCGTTATGGTTAGCTCCACTCGGAGGGTTGACCTCGTTATTGGTTGAATATGCGTGGAAAGTTCAAGCTTGGGAAACTGATGTACAAATTTGTGAATTGTTTTTCCCAGTTTGGGCACGCGAATCAGTTCTCCAATCTCGTTAGGCTCAAGGTCGTATAATCTCTCCCAAGGGAAGTTCTTCTTCTCTAATTTCTTAGCTATTTCATCAGGCATTTTCTTGAACTGTCGCAATGGAGTCATTGACTGCCACATGCGACGATCGATCATTTTACAGAGCGTTAATGCTTTGTCCGAAAGTTGAGCCCAACCTCGGTGCAATACAATTTCGAATATGGCTCGCAGTAACCGCGATGCAGATTGAGTTATAAATACCATATCTGACATCAGAGCGAATCCCTCTAGCTTCAACTGCGATATATAAGCTTGCAGAAGCACATTCACCTTGGCACTGTTCTCTTCCATCGATTCTTTTATTGGAATAGGCACACGCTCCATCAGCTTCTGCAGTTCCAGTTTTTCTTCTTCACGAACTGCAATATGCTTAAATTCTGATGATAGAGAAAATACACGGAAAAGCTCAATTTCGCTCAGCGTAGGTTTTAACAACTGATTATAGGTCATAATCGTTTCATGAGTGCAGTAATAATGAGATGCGATACGCCCCAATTCAGTGACTTGAAAGTGGCCGCTTTTTCGATCGTATTTAGTAAGACCACTCCTGTCTAAATGCAGTGCCGCTGTGTGCACTAAATCAGCCCTATGTAGTTCTAACAACGGATCTTCAGCAATTTTTTCATGCGAAATTCCATACAAAGTGGGATTGCGCAGCATTCGGATGTACAAATATGTATAACCAAGCCAGTTAACAGCGTCCTTTACATTCTGAACTGTGCCTAGAACAATCTCTGCATTCAGCATATCGGGCATTTTGGAAATTAATTGCGATTCAATAGGCAACTGCTGGTTTAAAAGCGATAAATAGAATTGGAGTTCACTGTGGTTGGTTATAAGAATACCTTCACCTTTAGTGTCATATTGTGGCCGACCAGCACGACCTAACATTTGTAATACATCCAAAGCGCTAAGTTCAACCCATCTTCCTTTTTCGGGGTTGTACACCTGTGTTCCTTTGATGATGACGGTGTGCGCTGGCAAATTGACACCCCAGGCCAGGGTAGCAGTTGAAACCAAAACTTGAATATGTCTATCTGCAAAGAGGTCTTCTACCAATGTTCGATCTACACGCGTCATTCCCGCATGATGGATTGCGAACCCATAGGGAAGAAGTTCCTTTAGTTCAGTGTTTTTGACTTGTTCTGCTTCTGTTCGAAGAACCTCCATACTCGCTGATCCTTCTCTTAAAAAGCTGCCTAACGTATCCTTTTCAAGGCACATATCCCTGACAGCACGCGCCGTTTTTCCAGTCTCCTTACGCGAATGTACAAATACCAGCACTTGATTTCGACCGGCATGTTCCATAGTTTTTTCATAAACAATTTCATTCATTACTTGAAAGCGTTTCAGCGCTTTTTTTTCCGTAACCCCGATATATTGCTGCTCCAGAGCAACAGGTCGGAAGCTGTTGTCAAAGTAAAACAATCCTTTGTCGGGTTTAACACGTAAAAATGTTGAGACATCTTGATAATTTGGCAAAGTAGCTGAAAGTCCGACTAGTCGAACATCCTCTTGTGTTGTTTCTATATTTCGAATTGTCCTCGCTACTAGAGCTTCCAATACAGGACCACGTTCGTCGTGAAGCAAATGAATTTCATCTATTATCACTAAGCGGACAAGACTGGTAAACGTTTTCTCACCACCTTTTCGAGTTATGATATCCCATTTTTCTGGGGTGCATACAATGACCTGTGTTGCCGCAATTTGTTCCCTTGTAAGTTGGTGGTCTCCGGTCAACTCTGATACTACTAAATTATAGCAAGCCAAACGCCTTCCAAAGTTTCCAACCATTTCCTGAACGAGTGACTTCATCGGTGCCACATAAATGATTTTAAAGTCATCAGCATTGATTGTTCCATCTTCGTTAATATGTTTCCCAATTTCGCGCATCATAGTCAACAGGGCTACATTTGTTTTTCCTGCACCAGTTGGTGCACAGAGAAGAAGGTTTTCGTCCGATTCCAAAGCAGCGCGCCACAATCGACTCTGTATGCGATTGAGCGTTTTAAAACCTTCAAAAACGGGTTGAACATACTTGGGTAGCTTGTCAATTTGTTGAAGTTCTTCTTTATTATCGAATGGTGCTGCCTTAAGTGCTGGCACGTGAACTTCTTCATAGCCCTTGCGCTGTTTTCTGAACGAGCCATCAGGCAATTGGCATCTTTTATTAGCCATAAAATGTGAACCTTGCGTAAATGAAAGTTCGTCCAGCTCTAAAACTTGTCTCACACCTGCTACTTGATCTGCTACACCTTGACCATGTTCACCATCATTTTCTTCCTTACGTTTGTTTGAACGCGAGGAACTTCCATACTCATCTTCTTCGCTTTTGCCTGTGTCTAGCTGACGAAGAATCTTGGACAAATGTGTGTCGTTTTTCATTCTGTCTCGTATCTTTTGTCGCTCAGAATTTGTTTGAGCAGATGCAAGCATTGTGCAATAAAGAATCATTTGTCGGTTATTTTTTAACTGTTTGATGAAATCAAAGCTATCATGTCCCAAGAGCAACACGAGCTGATTTTCGCAATCTCTGTCATCGGAAGCGTCTTTAAGGATCTTTAAAACGTCACCTGCTTTGCTTTGAGAAACCATCGCATCGTTATAGTATTTACTAAGGCAGCGTTGCAGCCAATATGCGTCTATATCAAGAGGATGTAAGCCTCGCTCCTTCTTAATATTTGTCGTTTCTTCAGTAACTAACTGAAATATAAAAACAAAGTTGATGTTTATACCCATAAAGCTGGTTTTTCTTTAAATTATTTTTTTATTAACTTACATTTTCCGCGTGCAGTGTGTGATCAACTCGGGCTTCCTCTCCCTCTTCTTGCCCGTCCTCGTCGCGAATCTCTCCATACATGTCTTCGTCGCTCTCTTCTTCTGATTCTTCAAATTGAACATTTATACCGTAGGTCTCATCGATTTGTTCATCGTTATTGGTAGCACTAAGCGCAGTGGATGCGTCTGCACCAAAATCCGTTATTTTCTTGCCAAGATTTACCAACAAAGCAAACCTTAATGAAAAATGTTTAAATGAACACAGTAGGTAAGCTAAAAGGATTAATATATACATACCTCTCATCTGCAACATTTCCCAGAAGACTATCAATTTCACGTTTTCTCTCTCTATCTTTCAATTTGTCGTTTTTGAGAACAGCCAATATTTCGTCGGCAGCTCCGCACAGAATATCCCTGGGCTGATCTCCAAGAGCTTCTTGAATAAAACTGAGCAGAACTTCATAAGTCTGACGAGTTTCCTGTGTCTTAGGCCGATATACAATTCCGACCATTTCGTCAATTCCCTCCGATAGCAATGTAGCACCTTTCATACGTTCAAAATCATATTGGGCTTCGTCCCGTTTTTGTCGCCTAGAAGATAATATATGATATACAAAATATTATTATGAATGTATTGCTATGAACCCGACTTTGCTTTTCGCTCCTCGGTTTTTTCCGGTTTTGTCCTTTGGTAACGATCGCCCATTCGAGTGCCTTCTAATTTTCCAACCAAGGAAACAACTTCGCCAGTTGCTTCATCACGCCGCGGCCTTTCAATTAGCCGTACATCAGCTTGCAACACAAGATTGGAGTTCTAAACGAGGAAAATTAATGTAAACGTTTTAAAAACAAGTGCAATTTAAGGTTGGAATTGATTGAAATATTTTCTTACCGCCTTGTACTCATATTGCAGCTGTCTTGCTGCAGCATCCGCCATTGCTATTTATTCACGAAGAATTTCCTATTCCAAAAAAAACTATTAATATCCCTAATTCTTTTTAACTATTATGACAAAATAAAAAACAAACTCTCACTACCAGATTCTCACAAACAGAAAATCGAATCTCTGTGGCATTTAACTCGGCTGCTTTTTTGGACTTATGTCAAACAAAACAAATATGTATATCGACTTAACGTTACGTCAAACATTCTTCCGTAGTGTTGTGATATCGATTGTTAGTTGGTTGAATCCAAGACCAATTAAGGATTTTTATTTTACTATTTATATTTAAAACCAATTTATTTTATGAATTTGCAGTACATATACATATAAAGGTATAGTACTAAAGTTAACATTAAATGGAGAGCAACATAAAACAAATAACACTAAATAACATCTAAATTTTGGCTAGCACTTCTGAATTAATATTAATGTCGAGTCAGACAGGGGACAGCTAACCCTAAATCACACGAGTGGATTCTTAGGCCCCCCATTGAAAACTAGAAAATCAGTAATTTCCTAACAAAACATCAAGCATGCCATTTCATGATTTGTCTGTTACTTGCACGGGCAACTCCAAAGCATTTTTTCCATCTTTTTTAAAGGTGCAGTCCGAAGCCTTCCGACCACCTAAAACGATGAAACAATAGGACCAAGTTATTGTCTCACGTCGCTCGGCTAGCTTGTGGATACGCGATTCAACTATCGCCGGGTACTCTTCTCATTATAACCCGTTCATAAGTTTCTAGCCGTTGCACATGTATCTAGCTGGATCTAATGAGTATTGGCTCGACAGATGGTCTCGTCTTCAATATACCTTTTTAACGAGCCTATTGGAATCTTTGCAAAGGGGAGGCATGCAGCCTACATAGATACTCGTTACCTGGAATATCTATGTGCCCTGGTACCCAATATATGGTAATCGTTGTGGCTCTCGATATCTCATCTTAATATTTTTAGTAGATTCTAACAATCCTCGTTCTAGCTATCGCGGACTCCAGAGCCTTAACGGCTGCCTGGATGTCGATGTAGACAGTAATTGTCTTCGGTAATTTCCTTCCCAAGGATAGTTTTCAAAGCCTCGATGATGGCTGTGATTTCGGCTTGAAAGGCACAGCAGTCGTCGTTTATTGTAGGACATTTCATAGACACCGGCTCCCGTTCCAATGTCCAACCTAGAACCGTTGATGTAGAAGGGATTCTGATACTGAATCTCCTCTCAAATGCCAGATGTTGGATCATATGATCTGTTTCTGTCGATCTGTTGGGATTTTACCATCGAGACAGTACGGAGGCGTGACCTGAGGGAACTGGTGTCCACTGCCGTCCGTCCCTCAGTCTCAAAGCAGTGTTCCCGCAATACAGATCCAGCAATACGAAGCTGGGAGACCAGTGCAGGGTCACTCTCACCTGGGTTCCAGGTCATAGTAAAATTGACGGCAACGAAAAAGCCGACCTGGTCAGGCGGGAATCAGCCCTTAACGTTTCACTGGCGGAAGTTGTTCATATACCGCTAGGAGCCGTTAAGGGCAATATTCATCATCACTTTCTGAAAACGGCCAACCAAGTGTGGAACAGGCTTAGTAACTGCGCTATATCGAGGAAGACCTGGCCCGGTTACGACAAAAAGAAAACTAAGCAGATTAAGACAAGATATTGCGAGAATTGTAGCTGCTAGTACGGGCCACTGGCCAGTGGGAGACCACGCAGCCAAGCTAGGTATTCGCCACAACACTTTCTGCCGCAGTTGCAAGGATAGCAGCGAAAATGAATCTCTGCATCATTTCTTGTGCAAGTGTCCGGCCCTAGCGAGGGTCAGACAGCGCACTCTGGGCAAACCCTTCTTCGATGACCTCAAAGATATTTCTAGGAAAAAAATTAGTGAACTAATCTTGTTCCTTAACTCCACAGGTTAGATTTAAATATCTACATGCCTTCTTAAAGCGCTCATCAATGTTTCCCTTTCAATTTAGTTTGGAATTAGGAATAACGTTCAGCTAACGTGCTGATCCTGAAAGATTAAGCAAGTATCCTGAATATCGCACTTTCAACATTGTGGCATTCAGCAACTGCTGGGAGTGCTGCTTAACGGATTCCCTGTGAACTAATTGGTTCAAGACAAAAAAAAACGAATATGGTATTACATATATTTTTATTGATTTTTAAAATAATAATCACACAGAAAATTCAATTTCATAATAAGACAACTTGCTGTATGTGCACGGTGTCATATTAAAGATTTCAGTTAATTAAATAAATCTTAGAAATAGTACATACATAGGTAGTTTAGAAATAGATAGTGTTTTGAGATACTACTAGTAAATATGGAAATAATTAACTATGAATTGACTTTTGATGATGTTGAAACTATGTAACATTCTTTATCCTTTATGACTGAAAGTTAATTAAAATAAGTTATCATACCGGTTTAATAGGTAAGGAATAATAAGTTTATATTGTAAACAATAAGTTCAGTACAAAAGTATGACAATAACATATTTAAAAGTTATTGGTTAAGACCACCTGTGGCAATAAAAACAAATACTTTAGTTCGACTTTGGGGAGGGCAGTTCTTCCGTAGTTGTTGGGTCCTTTTGGTTTTACGATTTTGAAAAATACTATGTATGTATGTGTTATGAGAGCATAAAAACAAAATGATTTAAACTAAACAATAGAATTTAACTCAAACAGCAAATGTCTTTAAAGACTAAAAGTTTAAAATAAAAAAGAAATTGAAAATTGATTGAAGTTATAAAGATTTAAATATTTAAAATGGGGTGAAATTAAATTGTTGGTGCTCAATAGATGCAAATAAAAGAAGTATGCAAATTGTGGGTCATTATGTGTAACTGGTCGATCTTTAAAACGAAACCAACAAACGATGTTTTTGCAATTAAAATAAGTTTTAAAGATTTCTCTTAAAAATATGTATGTATGTAATTAAAATTGAAGACATTAATATCCAATGGTAAGACTTGAAAACCTAATTTATATTGCCGCATTTATTTTTGTTCCTTTTAAAACACGCTATTCAACAGAGTCACTGTCAATGAATGTGGAAGATATCATACTAGCACGTCGCCGCCAATAGTCAGTATAACGCGTTTCATAGGATGCAGCAGTTTGCCACGGTGGCCATTTGGGCTATTCTTCAACCAAATCCCAAACCATTAATGATGCATCTGTGCCACCAACAGTAACTGTGGTTCGGTCTCCATACAGAAAGCGTGCACATGCAAGCATTCCAGAGTAAACCTTCGCTTCATTAAATTCAGCTCTCGGACTTATACATGGGTATCTGTAAAAATAAGGCAATCACTATGTATTTGTATCCTGATTATCGTAGTTATTACCTAAACAAACGCAAATATCCGTCCGCATCACCCGATATCAACATATCTTGATTAGACGAACGATTACAAGTTGCTACTATCGTAGATGTATTGCTGTAATAGCGATTACTCCACATTCCAGCCACAAGATATCCAACAGTACAGTTATTAGTTAACCACTTGACATCTTTCATGGCTATTGGACTGCGTTCTGGGGAGAGTGATTTTGCATCCCAGAATAAGAGGTCGAAATCTGTAGTTACTGTTTGCACATAGTTTCCATCCATACTCCAATCCAAATGTGTAAGAGGCTGCGAACCACGTATTTTATTGACTTTTTTATACGAGAATCCATCTCGAGAAACACGAAATAGATAAATACTTCCATTCTGTGAGCCCATGGCAATCATATCGCCAACTGAAAACAGGGGTTATATTTCACATTAAAAATTGCTTACTATTTATACCTTGATTATAAGCAACGCAATTCAATGGAGATCCACAAACGCGTAAGGTCAGCATGACCGAACCATTCTCAGCATTAATAACGAGAAGATGGCCCTCTGTACTACCAGCTGCTAAAGCAGTTCCAAAGGGATGAAAGGCAAGAGCAACGCATTCATAACCCGTTTGAATTGACCAAATAAGTTTATGTTTTCGCCAAAGAGCAACGTGTTTATCGTGACCGGCAGAGGCATATATTTCATCCTCAGGGTGCGCAGCTAGACCCCACAGTTGACGCCCATGACCAAAAACAACCTGATTAAATCGTCTCTGCAGTGATCCTTCGAGTATGTTATTTCGGGTCGTTCCTACATAAATATTTCCATCGTTCCTTCCCGGTCGTTGTGGGTATATAGTACGAACCCCTCCCGCTGACTCTGGTAACTAAAATATAGAGTACAAGCTGTTTTAACATTCAAGTTCTGTCCCACGGTTTAGGATCACATTGTTCTTCATTAAACGGTGAAATTCAGAATAAATTTAATCAATTATGTTGTATTTTGCCGTTCAGAACAAGTTTATACTTAGTTAAGGTTTTTTTGATTCGCGAAATACTATATATCTTGAACATGCCATACATATATAATTCATTAAATAGTCTTAATCTATTTTAGTACAACATTCTTGTTAAGCATGCCAAAATCTATAAGAAAAGCAATCAAACATACAGAATACAGTGCTATTGCTCACCTTGGTTTCAGCAATTTTCTTGTAATTTTGTAATGAATCCCATGCTGCAATCTTACGATCCTTTTCACCGCCGGACAACAGAGTACCCTCTCCAAGCATTATTAGACATCCAATGCCCTTATTGTGAGCTTCAAATTCCGTACGAACAAAGTATGCACCATCAGAGTCAACGCTATATATAGTTATGAATCCATCTGAATCGGCTGTTATAACATCCCCATCGGGCTCAAATTGTACGCTTGTAACGTGAGACCTAGATGGCTGCTTAACTATGTCTGTACGTTCGAAAAATCCGTCTTTTCGTCGGTGCCAAAATGCCAAATGACCTCGGCCATGTGTAATAATCAAGTTGTCATCAAGTGGATGAAAAGCTGCTCCCGAGAGTCCTTCTTGCAAAGTCTTTATAAAATAAAATTTCCAGCTGCTATTCATATAATCTATTTAATTTCTGACTCACTGCAACTTTTCCCAAAAGGTGGCCCCATTGCCATTGCCAAACAGAAAGAATACTCTCTCGGCCACTATCAACTGCTAAAATATAGCTTCCACCATTCTAAAAAGGGGAAGTGTTTTTTTTTAAATAAACGTACATACACAAAATACATTATAAGAAACTACAAAACATAGTAAGGATCAAAGTTGCATGCGAAACTTAACACACAAAGCAATTTAAAGAATACTTACATTTTACGTTTTATTTACATTATTTTATCTGCTTAAGTAATAAAAAAAACTCCAAGCATAAGCAATGAAAATTGTGAATAATGTGGCAATAAAATAAAAGGATCATAAATGTATAAGAGTTTTTAGGAAAATGCTTACCAATTGAGAGAATGCTACAGCTGTAACCCCAGTATCCAGCTCACCCATTCCGAATACATAGAGTGTCTGAAGAGACTCTGTACTCCAAATCCTTACATGAGCTTGGGACTTTCTATCGCGTCCTGCTTTTTGCCCAGATGCTACTAGCTCTCTAGAAGGGTGTACATCCATACTGAAAACATATAAAATTTCAGTATCCTGTGAATTACGTCTATACGTCTGTATACGCCTTACCACATAATATCCTCGGTATGACCCGTATAATGTCGTTGGGCTTCTTCATCACGGTCTAATAAAATAGCAACAGCTGCGACATAGTATAGTAGCTCTCCAGATGGAAGCACCCATAGATTTCGCCGAGCATCTATACCCCGATAGCCGTGACTGGCAAGTCAGCATAAATATTGAAATGAGAAACAAATTGCGATTTTTGTGTGAATAAGCATACGTACACCCATTGAAGTTGAAGCTTTTTATCTGGCGGCGAGTTATCGGCCGGCGCATGATGAATGGGTGGATAAAAAGTTCTTCTTAAACCTCGTATAGTAACTTTAGTAGGTTCTTCTTTCATAATATCTAACATAGAATATTCTCCACTTGGTCGGAGTATTTCGCTTTCAGGAGCGTACAAAATTCTCGGTCGGCTTTTACTTCTAGGCCTTGCTCCTCGAACAGGCACCTTTGGAAGCTCATCAGTTGAAATTGGTGCTGCAGCAACAGACGGTCGTGACCGAGATCTTCGGATTGGTGAGCCAGCAATTATAGCTGCCCCAGTAGCCAGGTAAAATGTGTCCACATCAGCAAATTCATTGCGAAGCTGTGAAAAACTTCGAACCTGAAAGAAAACTGTGTAACTTAATACACTTTCATGGTTTTGTGTTCTTTTACTTCTTGTCCAGTTCCTGTGTACATCTTCTTAGCTCCATTTATTTTAAGCACTTGTCCCAAGTCTTCTAAAACATCTTCAAAAGGTTGTGAAGTGCGTAAATTGAGGAGAACACGGCACTGAAATAAATAAGCATAGGGTTTACTGTATGTATGTATAGACGTGATAATTATTTTTCTACCATGAATTTAATAACTCTAAAAATGGGTTATAGTATACGTATGTACATTGACATTGTAATGCCTCCGGATTTGGAGCACATGAACGCTATTTAATTCAGATATTTTTGATTCATGTCACCTCACGCAACATCCGGTTGGTATTAACAAATTAGACCATACGCCGACCTACATTTTTTGATTAATATTTTTTTCCCATTGCCCAAGTGTGAAAATGTTGGCTTAATGCTACCATGATTTCTACTTTCCTGGCTAAAAAATATTTAAGCTAGCAGATGATAACATTTTTCTCCTTCATGGCGCTCACGTCATAGGGGAGCAGCCGAGGACAAGCAGTCAAAATATACAAATAAAATAGGGGAATCGCCATCGATCTACGAAAAATAACTTTAGCGTCCTTGACCTTATATGTATCTCACACCTTTGGCTGCAAATTACCTCCAAATTACAGCTACAGTGACCAATTAAAGGCAATGCACTACTGACTTACTATGTGCATTATCAAAATAAAAAATGAGAAATTTTTATGCAAATACATATATGTAAGTCCAGTTAGTAGATTCTTACCTGAACAGAATGGTCCAAATTATTTATTATTCGAATAACTCGTCCAGCACTGCGTTTTATGGAACCGGAAGTAGTTGAAAGAGTTCCCAAATCTGCTTCCATGATAGAAGGCTTTCGACTGATTGGCTTCGAGCCCCAACCATGATTTCCTGGGGATGCGTACCACATACCGTTCTTTTTACCGTAGCTTGCAGGCTGTTGAGTAACAAAAAATACACACACACACATATTGATATTAATTAATTTTTTATTTATTTATCTATATAAGGTAATATATCGTAACCTACGGTCCGAATATTCGAAGGTGACGAAAGCACCACAAAAGTTGAATCTTCGTCACTGTCTAACATTTAAATGAAAAAACTATGGTGATTTTTTATTAAAATGTCCATTTAACAACTTCGCGTAAACAAATCGAATGGTACAATGATTTAAAGTTTCTGTTCTTTTTTTTTTTTACTTAACTTAGGATGCACCAAACCTAGAACACAGTAGGAGTATGTTTTTGAAATTATGTCACACTTAGTTTTATTTTGTGGAATACTGTTATTCGCTCTTCCGCGTATAAGTCGACTGACAAGTCTTTTTTCAATTGAGTATTTTCGCCAACCGTTTTTAATGAATAATATACATATTGATATAGCCAACACGCGGCAAACCATCTAACCGCAATGTACGAATGAAAGAAGGTGAATTATGACTCCTTGTCTAATGTGGGTTTATGGTCGGCTACGGTTGCTCGGTCTACGGAAACCAAAGCAAAAATTTCAAAACAGTGACCCCTTCTAATAGCCAATCTCCTCGAAGGCAATTACCATTGTAAGGTGCTGACGTACTATATACGCTAGGCGCAAAGAAGTTACCACCCCTCAAGAGAATTCACTTGTATGTATCCGTATGTATGTATGTACAGCATTACGGTAGGAAAACATGAAATGAGACTAAAAGCAAAAGTTTTGGATCACGATGATATATTCATAACCCATTTCAACACTTGTGCATGTGTTGGTATTTTGTTAGGTAGTTGATGTTTATGGTAACAATTAAACATGTTCAAGGAGTTCAATAAAACTTTGAATGGATATTTTATAAGAAACCGTGATTCGTTTTTTTTTCTCTCTACCAGTGTGAAAAACCTATGACGTCATTAAATTCTTTCAGCACTCAACTTTTTTTCTCTTTATTTTACTAATAACAAATAATTGTAGATATTTATTAAATATGTACGTATATTTTAAATAGAAGAAGAAGGAGCATGAGAAGCGTGAAAGGAATGAGTTTTACCAAAGGATAAAAAGCCTCTCAAGGCTACAGAGCCCGCAAGGATGAACAAGGGAACATCGTAGTACAATCGCAATCGATGCTGAGCATATGAAAAAACTATATCTGCAGACTGTTTAACGGCGACGACGAATCGAGCGGCGAATTATAACGGCCTAGCTGCCGAGCTGTTCAAAGAGGCAGGCGAGGACTTGGTAAGGAGCATGCACCAACTCATCTGTTAAATATGGTCGGAGGAAAGTCTGCCCGATGAATGGAACCTAAATATTGTTTGCCCAATCATCAAGAAGAAAGACCAATTGAACTTTTTGTTTTTAATATTCTGCATCACTTAGGACTGTGCCCTTTATTATCATTCAGTGATAATAAAGACGAGAGGCATCAGTCTTCTTAACACCGCCTACAAGATTTTATCGGCCGTGTTGTGTAGAAAGGCCATCATCAACCAAATATTCACACTACGGTAGATCTTAGAGGAAACCTAGAACTTCAAATCGATACGTACCACCTTTTCATCTGTTTTAAGGCCACGTATGACAGCATCTATAGAGATGAGCTATTCAAAGCCAGGTCTAGTTTTGGCATCCCTGCCAAACTCATTTATTTGTGCAGTTTGACGATGGAGAATGCACGTTGCTCCATCAAGGTCGGCCAAGACCTCATCGAGACCTTTGATATAAAAAAAAAGGATTTAGACAAAGAAGACGAGTTGTCATGCGACTTGTTTAACATCGCTCTTGAAAGAATAGTGCAAAACTCACGCGGCAACACCAGAGGCACAATCTTCCAAATTCTTCAGCGGCCGTCCAAATACTCGCGATAGTGACATAATGGGAAGAACACAGCGTGCTGTCACTGACGCGTTCGTGAGTATTGAGACGGAGGCGGTGAAGATGGACTATGTGGTCAATAAGGGCAAGACGAAGTATGTGCTGTCAACAAGAAAGAACACTACCTACGCTCGACTATCAATTCATACAACAACATCAGCGCTGAGATCAAACGAAGAATAACTTTTACCAGTTGCTGTTTCTTTGGGTTACGAAGACAACAGAGACCAAAGCCCTCTCTCGAATAAGTGGCCCTTTATAAGACCTAAATCATCCCAGTCCTGCTCTATGGCGCAGAGACATGGACTTTGTCAAAAGCGGATGAGGTTGCTCTGGGCTGTTTCGAGAAGAAATTTCTTCGGTTGATTTCAGGTTCCGTCTGCACAGACGGTGAATGGAGAAGGAGATGCAACGACGAACTGTAGGGTCTATACAGCGATATCGACTTAACCAGAACAGTGAGGGTTTAACTACTGTAGAACGGATGGACACCAATGCCTTCAATCCACTCCTGAGTGACGGCCCATTAGATGAAAACCGCGATTTAGATGGCGCACGCAAGTGGAAGGAGACCTTAAGCAACTTGCCTTACGAAATTGGAGGCAGCTGGCTAAAGCTCAAGCTGGAGGGAGACGCTTGTTGGTTGAGGCCCAGGTCCATCCTGGACAGTAGCTCCGCCTTAAGTAAGTAAGGAATTAGGACCTTTTATCAAAGATGATTAAGTGAGTAATCATCCCGAAAGGATTGCATACTATGATACTTTGGAAGCCTAGGAAGTATGCAACTTTTTGTTAAGTTGTGGCTTTAAAAAGGGTCCTTTGTAACAAATCTAAATGACAACGTATAAAATATAGGTGACGGCCACATATTTATTTCAAGTAAATTGCAATAAAAAGTGATATATATCCGTATTTGTATGAATATGTGTATTCTTAATTACCATGTGTACAAAATAAATCCTTTGCCATTGTTGGTCCTCCCCGAAACTTTGAACACAAATTATTCTTGTAATAAAAATCAAAGATGTCACTCTCTTAATCAGCTCGATAAGGACTATTCTGCGTACTTGTAGGAGAGAAAAACTTTCGAGGCAAAAAAAATATCTTAAATAAACGACACAAACCCAAAGTTTCTTCTACACTGTTCCTTTCAAATCTGAACTGGTTTAATTAAGGCACAAACTGATAACATCATTGGAGTGGACCAAACATGTAAAAATACAATAAATGAAGTAGGTCAACTTCGTGTAAGTAATTTTGTTAGCAAAATGTATTCGTATGAAATGATAACATCATTCTAAGGGAAACAAAATACTTATACACGTCGCATATTCCTTTAAGGCTATATCTCAGTTACTTAATTATTGTTTCGCATGAAATTTACATCGTAACTCACCTAATTAACAGCGTTAATATAAAAAACAAACCGATGCTAAACTGAACTTAAAAAAATAGGTCAAAAGTTATCGTATCCAAACGAAAAAATAAATATTTAAATTCTTTTCTCCTATTTAGCTTAAATATTTACTACCCCTGAATTTGAGCCACCCCACACCATGTCAGTACATTCACATCACGACATTCGGACATTTATTACTGAATAAAATTAGATTTAAGAATTTAGAAGAAAATTATTTAGCAATATTTGTATTATTTACTCGTAATAAACTACGAGGTATTTAATTTGACAATAACACTAAAAATGAGTCAAGCTATGAACTTACATTTAAGGAATAATCAAAGGAACTAAGCGCTAGTATCTTTTCGTTGCACAGTTGATTATGTTAAATGTAAGAAATGTTAAACCTTGCACAAAGGCAGTCTCTTTAATTGTCACTATACTTACTTTAAATATTCTTTTCACGTGTCCTTTTTGACGAGTCTAGTAAATCAAAAGAACAACTGGACAAGTCCTTCGTTTCTTACACTGTCGATTATTTCATTTGAAATTTGACTCTTTCTGTGCTTTATTCATGTCATGCCCATAACATTCGTTGCAGTGTCGAACTATTGTTAAATAATTACATTCGTGAGCCTTTCTTGTTACTTATCTCTCCGCATTGGACCTTAAAGCCATTATGCTTTTGACGTACATACTTACATATGTATGTACATATATAAGATTGTGTAAGCCCTGTTTGGCAAATAGATTTTGCGTGATAAGTAGTACACCCATATTAAAAGTGAATACTAGGACTCGATAAGAAGAAAGGATGAGAGAAAGTGGTCTCGCCCATTCTCGTACATATGTAGGGCGCCATAATAACCAAAACACGTAACAATATCGTCCAATGAAAATATTTAAATTATATCGATTTTCTTACTGCTTGAGTACACCAACCATACTGCCAAGTGGTCAGAAGAAAAGAAAGGCACTCGTGAGCCTTTCAGACTCTCTCTCTATTGATTTTGTTACTTTGGAATACTTAGATGACTTTACAGTAAAATAGAAAAATAAAATTAATACTAGGACTACTCACTTTAAATGATTTAAAAGAAGATACAACGTAACTGGCTCCGTCCTCTAACTCATCAAGACTATACTTGCGATCTCCGTCCATAGAAAAAACATAGCGTGCCCCACGTGGTAAATCCATTTTTGGAGAAATTTTGTCAAGAAGACTGTCCAGTGATGTTATATCGCGTCCAGGACGATATCGCAGTTCCACTCCAGGAAAGAAGGGATCACCATTGCGATAGAATACAACACGTCTTGCCTTCCAATACGATAAATTAGAATAACGACTCACTGCACTCATTACACTATTTATCTGATTCGATGATGATAACTCCGGGCGAGATTTCGAACGTATCAATGGCACAACTGGTGGCTGTGAGGAAATTTCGCTCATATTGTCCATTACACTAGGACTCACTGCTCGGTTATGATGACCATTGCGATTCCAGTAGTCACCCGCTTGTGTATTTTTTCCACTAACACCACCAATACCTACGGTTGTTCCAATGCCACCACCAATACCACCAGCAGCACCAAAGCTACCACCCACAATTGTTTCAGGATCGTTATTCCTGCGCTGTATTTCTGCACTATCGAAGTCCTCCTCTTCTTCGTCACAATTACAGTTTTGAATATCCATGGCGTTATCTGTCATATTGGAGATGTTTTGGATTGCCGGCGTTGACCTATTAATTTGATCATTACCGTCGTTAGTTGGTGACGAGGCCGAGATATTTGTATCAAGCTTAGCTGTTGGTGATAGCTGTTCCCCAGATTGTTCTATTTCGCTGGACATGGCCAAGAACTTTTATTTGAGTGCACACCTTTTTTTTTACACACTTACAAGAAAAGGACAAAAAAAAAAATACTCAACTACTCAATTTAAAAAAAATAAAATAACTTGAAATATTTTTTAGTTAATACAGACCACATTTTTTTTTTGAAAATATTTTAGTTATATCAAAGTCTAACTTCACCGGTTGGGCACTGTGCAAATTCTGTTTTGTGCGGTCGCATTCGATGACCCGTCAACTCTATTACTAAGAAAGATTCGATAACAACAACAACATAGTTATACTCCAACCCCCGTAAAGGTAAGGAAAGCATAACAATAGCAAAAAAAAAAGAAAATAGTGTTGAATCGTGCTGTTTAAGGGGGCTTTTTCTTATAGTATATACATGTTACCATGTTTAAAACGTTTATTCCTTAAACCAAAACAGTATCGTGCACTGACCGTTGTGACCGCTGTTGCACTCTTACTTGTGTAATATCGTGTACATTTTCTTATGTGTACTCGTACATATCACAAGTTTCGAAAAAAAAGGAAAGTGGAGTTCTAACTACATATTTCGGCTGCCCAACATTCACCCAGATAAAGTGTATTTCCCTCTTCGTTTGTAGGCAGCTTGAAGTACTTAAGACCTCTTTATACTTGTACATAAGGTTGTATACTTAAGTTCTTCGTGACTTGTTATACCTACGACTATATCCATACGTACAATAAGAAGAGTTTAGTGAGTGTGCCAAAGAAAAGGAAAAACCGAGTCTTGATTTAATTACACGGTTTTTTTCTTATTCATTTAGAACAATAAGAGCAAATAGTATATTTTTTACTTTTCCTTTCAGCATATACATATAATATTACGTTTCAAAAGTAATTTATTAGCATGCATCGGTGTTAAATTCCAAGGTTTAGTAAAATGCTAAACCTAATGTCATATTTGGTGATTCAGTAAAACGTAAGTTAATGATGAACATAATCATGTACTTATGTATATCCCACCCAAAGTAAAACTTAAAACTTTTAAGTATCCTACGGCGAACGTACTCGTAGGCTTTTCAAAACGTAATAAGAATTTAAGTGATTATTAGACGATAGAATGGAGAAGTGTAAAAGTACCGTCAGTAGGTTTGCCTTTTAATTAAAATAAAATTTTGGTTTTTAAGGTACATTACGTATGAGAAGTGTTATGCATATACATTCGCGCGTATGTAGGTATTCGCTCGTTCAAAACTTAGGGGTGAAAGGAAATACAAAAGCCTTAACGAGTTAGGTGCTACAAGTAATGAAGTCATAATTTATCCAACCATGTTTTATGCTACTGTGTTGCAAATGATGCCAGGATGTTTTGGTACGCAGAACGGCGGTGTGAATATCTTGCGAGGTAGTAGCAGAGTACGAGTGCCTACATACTCATAAAATTCAATTCCGTTTAATTCTTCACCCTCTTCGTCGTTTTTCGCTCGTGAAATGTTGCAATTAAAAGAAAATATCTGCTTTGGTTTATGGAGTTTTGCATTCCTATTCATATAAGTAGTGACAACACGTCCTATTTAACTTTTGACAAATGCCAAAGTGAAAGAATATTTTTTTTTCAAGCCTGCTTCTGGTCTAGATTTAATTTTTTACTCAGTTTTTGCTTGCAGAAAATAGATTGCTTATTGTGGGTGGTTATTATTTTTAATTGTTTAGTGTTTATGTATATAAGTTTTAAATTAGCATGTTTTGTTATCAATTTAGAAAACATCTTCGATTTTAAAATTTTCAAACACAATTCCAGTTAAAACATCTTTGTCGAGTAACTTTGTCAAAAATTAGAATGTGGTAGCTAAGCCAACTTTTCTAGAGCGAAACAACGAAATGTATAGCATTTCTGCTTAGACGGTATTTCGAAGATATACTATTAACTAGTAGTAGGTTAGGTTGGGTCAAGTGGGTGCCCGCTGTTGAAGCAGGGACACACTTAGACCAGATTGGTCCAGGAATACCGGCTTACCAGCACCAGAGATTAATGCGTTGAGATGAGTGACTGGTACGGCATTGCCCCTATGCATTGAACCACTTTGACCCGGAGATAAAGTTACTTATCCTTTGGATGTCGAGTTCAGCTAGATCGTTTGATCATCATAGAAATATTCCCCAAGAGTTCTCCTTCTGAATGTTTCAAGGGCAGGGCAAGTGTACAGTAGGTAGGTTGTAGTTTCCTTTTTCTCTTCATTTCTACAGCTTCTACAGTAATCGTTGGAAGGAATCCCTAATCTGAGTGCATGTCTGGCTTTCAACCGGCGAGGACCCCTATTAGTGAACCTAGGTTTTTCTGTAAGTGGATAAAAGTCTCTCTTTTTTTTTTTAAATCCAGGTTAGGATTGGTATTCACAAGAGACAAGAACTGATATTGTTTCATCTATTGTTTGCCAGTTTCCTGTCATCGGTATCAAGGAGGAATTTGATCGATTCGAAAGGAGCAAATAGTTCCCTCAGGCTTTCGGGGAGATGCTGTTCTGCGCCTTCTCTTGTCAGCTTGTCCACCCTGCAGAACGTCCCTAAGACTTGGAACCCATCGCAGGGTTACATCGCATCAGTCTGCAATTTTTTCTGCACCTACCTTGATCGTAATATGGCTGATTTCACGACTTTAATAGCTGCCTGACTATCTATGTATACATAATACAATAGCTCCAAAATCTATCGAGTTAATTGAAACCGAAGCCGCAGCTTCGTGGACTGCTTCCGCTTGAAATACACTACAGTGATCCGGCAGCCGTTTGGCAATAGCTAAGTCAGGTGCGTTGGACAAAACTCCCGCCACCGTACCACACGCTGCTTTGAATCCGTCTTTGAATATTTCTCGGTCATAACTGCACAGGTCTTTCAAGTGCTTCTGTTAGGGACAATATAATCCATTTTAGTTGGAGTAGCACTGTTATCATTTAGGACACTAGAGTTGCCCGTTGTTGCTGACCAGCTGAGAGGATTTCCTGAGTCTAAGTACAGCTTTGACTTCCATTAACTTTCCGAAGATATCGACAGAAAACAGGTGGAGCATTATCTCTAGTGCAGCCATAGGGGTTGTTTTTAGGGCACCTGCTATGCAGATGCATTATAGCCTCTGTATCCTTATAAGTAGGCTGATATTAATTTTTTTGTCTAGTTCAGACCAGTACCTCGTCAGTCTTACTACCGCCGTAAAAATCATCTAGTAGTACGTAGATACAGAAATCAACTTCTGAAATAAAATTGATACTATGTGAATGCACATTTTTGGCATACACTTATGTACGTGAATAAATATAATAAAACTTATGAGCATTATCTACTATATTTTCTGCCAATAATTGATTCATTTCTTCATGCAGAAGCTTTCTTACTGTGTCTGATAACATACACTACTTATTAAATGGCATCAAAACGTGCAACATGCCTATGGGAAAAAATGCAAGTCAAAGACAATAGCCGTTTGTCATTTAAGTAAAATTTATATGTATTTAAAAATAATTAACATTTCTTAATGATGATCAATGTATTATACTACCACAATTTTTACATCTATTTACAGCTAAATTATTGTAAAAATTATTTGTAACTCGTTTTGTTCTAAGTCAAACTCTTGTAGAACCAGTTGAAAGTAATCGAAATCGTATAGTACATATGTAAACTAGCGAATCCGTTCTGTTGTCATGGTACATCAACTCAATACATGTTTCGCAATTTGTTTGTCAATCCTTGTTAAAATACAAATGAAAAATATAATCAAACAAAAATAAATTTTCAAATGCTTACCACAGGCTTAAAAGTGTGACTAGATATTCAGAACGACAGCTAAAATTCATATGCCTGTGAAAAGAATCAAGCGGTTATATGTATGTATGTAAATATAAACAGACATTTTTTTAGTAAATCATAAGAGCTTTTATCTCACTAAATAATACTCACCCATTGCACTTTTACCTTAAGAGCATCTTTAGATTGAAATAAAATATCTATAATTTAGTTTTCCCATTTAAACATCACGTGTATGAAGCAAACTATTGCCTAGATACATGTGTCTCGAAATTTGATACGTGCACAAACAAAGAACAATGAAACTTCTCTTAAACGGACACCAAAATGGGGCTAAAAGATTGTCAAACACACTTGAAAAATGTGTACATATGCTACATATTCGAACAAGTGAACACATATGCAGGGCCGTTGAGAGAAAATCCGGGGGCTGGAGGGAAAATCCACGGGCTCATATACATATGTACATACATCAATAGAATTATCCTAAATGAATAATATGCACGTTATATACATATGTTTTCATTGAAACAAATCACAGTATAATAAAGCTGTTTAAAGCAAGGTAGGTAGGTAGGTAGAAGTGGTAGCTTCAGCAATCCTGATGGTGAAACATAATTAGCGCTTTGGCGCCGTTTTAAATCCAGAACTCAAATGACCTTACATCCATCCGGTGGCATTAAGGAAACTCATCAAGTCTAATATTTTTCTCCCAGATTTCACTAGGCTTTGCCTAGTGTACGATATCCAAACCTGCTTAGAGCCAGGCAACCGCAGAGGAGATGAAACACTCCTCACTCTTATTGTTGCTATGTCTCATTTGGACACATGTGTCCCTATAG
The DNA here is from genome assembly GCA_917880715.2 of Matsumyia berberina. Taxonomy (NCBI): domain Eukaryota; kingdom Metazoa; phylum Arthropoda; class Insecta; order Diptera; family Syrphidae; genus Matsumyia; species Matsumyia berberina. Next base: position 67,029,230 of record OU862870.1, read on the forward strand.
GTCAGTGACCTGTATTGATTGCCACGATCTTTGCAATGTTTTTGCGGGACCAATTTTAGTTGAACCACAACTGCCTTAATATTCCGCAGTTGATATTAGCCTTTGATAGAAAGTGTGAGAGGATTCTTTACTTGACGGCGGGATGTGAACACACTTCGCGAAGGATTTATCAAGGGCTGAACCTAGCCTCGTAAGCTCATCGGCCCGGTCGTTTCCTTCTGTTATTGTGCTCAAGCATCTAGAGAAGAGTGACCTTGAAACGATGGCTTAATGAAGCAAGTTGTTCCTTGGACTGTTCCACCAGCTTCAAGGATGTCGTTTTCGATGCCAGGGCTTTTATGGCAGCCTTTCTATCAACAAAGATGGCAATGTTTTGGATGGATGTAGGGTTGCCTTGCAACAGGCGGGAAATTTCGAATACTGGCGGTACCTCCATCTGGAATACACTGGACGAGTCTGGAAGCTGATACGACTTATATATTTGGAGTGAATCAGGGAAAATTCCGGTATCTACCCCACAGTTCATTCTTCAGCCATCAGTATAAATTGGCGTTTTATATTCCGTAGTCACTTCACCTTTTTGTCATTCCACCCTGGATGGGAAACTTACTGTGAAATTTTTCTTTAAGTTCAGTTTGAGTATGGTGTTAGAGTCGTTCCCAAATCCAGAAAGTTTCTTTGGCCGTATGGTTTGGCATACCAACAACCTATTTTTCTTAAGGGGGTAGACCCAGTTAGAATTTTTTCAAAGTAGAATATTTCAAAAGTATTCTCTGAAAAGTATTCTTATTACTTATGGAGATATATAACTTTGAACGGAGCCGTCTCTAATGCATAACTACTCGTACTCAAAACTTTAAACGCGATTTTCTCGAAACCATGTCTTCGAAGTCGGTGATCTCTGTAACTTGAGAACGGCTTTGCCGATCGGTTTGAAATTTTTCTCACTTATCTATATATATAAAACTCTTTGTCCTGACTGACTGACTGACTGACTGACTGACTGACCCAGAGATAGGCGCACAGCCCAAACCGCTGGTGCTAGAAACTTGGAATTTGGACAGTAGTTTCCTTTTGTAGCGTAGACACCCACTAAGAAGGGATTTTTCGAAACTCAGCTTTTACAGGGTGTTACAGGGTGTTCAAGTTTGTATGAAAAATAAAATTTAAATTGGACTTTGGAATTGAAATTTGGTGGGTATATTCTAGAACAGAAATAATTAAACACGTGTTTTACCATTTTTCAAAATTATGACTGTGGGCCAAGATACAGGGCGTTAAAGTTTGGCTATTTATAGTAATGCGCAACCGTAGTCAGCGGCACATATCGCTTCGTGATCGTGTGTTGTTTTTGTTTTGCCAAGTTGTACAAGGGTAGTTTTTTTCATTTTTCTTTGTGCTGCTTTTCTTCACTCAGCACGGTATCTATTTATGTATGTATGTATTTGATGGAAATATTTTTTGTTGTAGTCGCATTTACTTGAACACAAATATTCTACGATACAGAATCCTACCTATTTGGCAGGAAATCATTTACACATGTAAGTACATACACATGTATATTTGTGTGTATATCCTTGATCTTGTGTTGTGGGCTACAACTAGGGGGGAAAGAAATACTGCCGTCGCCAGGAATGTTGTTTACGGGGACGAATTTAAAAATTAATATGAGAAATTGAAAGTTTATTCCTACTCATTAACGGCTTGAAACGCGGGGAAGGATATATGGTACAATGTGATGTATTTCCACGCGGGCGTAGTCGCGGGTATCGGCTAGTCTTAAATACTTTTTAATATTTTGCCATGAAACAAATTTTAGTAGTTTCTGTAAATACATATCTTTCATGTGAAAAAACATTTATTATAAAATATTTTAATGCGACACCACAAAAAAATCCTAAAAAGGAGCGATTTTTGGAAATCTACCCCCTTGATCGAACCGCAGTACACGCTAGAATGTTTTTAATGAGAAGGTCAAGTGGTAGTGAGGTTTTAAGCCGAAAAGAGCTGCTCATATTCACAAGTTTCATTGTTTTTACGTTTAAAATATTTTTATTCCAGAAACCTTTTTCATATTTCCACCAAAAAATATTGTTTCTTGTTCCGAATTCCCGGACCCCTTAAAATTCCTTTTCTTTCTCCCCCATTCTCGACGGCCCTGTATATATTCATGATCCGCGTTACATACAAAATTCGCATTGGAACAATTTAAGGAACTTCGCGCAATCAATTCATAGATTTCAACTTCTTTCTATTTAAGAGAAGTAGGAATTCATTACAGGGAGGGAAGTCTACGTTTAGTTTTAGTGCTACTGTACATTTTTATTTGAAATTACCTTGGTCAAATTTCAGCTCCTCATAATATGAAGGGTTGACAGTCTCAGTTACTTGAGGATTTGTGGGATGATTTTTAACACCATCGCAATTTGGCATCATGTATGCATCACCACCTTTTGATTGCGTTTTAATAGTAGCCACTGAGTCTGTAGTTGGAGTATTCGCTTGCGTGGTAGCTATCTGTATTAGAAACATAACTAAAGTATTAAATATAGTACAAACTACCTGTGTGCAAATTATAACACACATACTATGTATCATAATTGCTATATTGTGTTTATTTTTCTATTGAAATGGATACAACGTACCTGAACCTGTTCAATTGCTCTAAGATAGCTAGGATTTTCAAAAGCCACTCCATTAGCTGCTTTTTGGTCAGCTCTTCTCCGTTTATAGAAAAATATTCCTAAAGCTGCCAGGAGTATAGCTATAATTCCAGCTATAATGCCACTTATTGTGCCTGCAGTACTAGCATGTGATGCTGATGTCAATTCACGGTCTCCGATGGTAAATCGTACAGGTTCGGTAAGGATGCTGGCGCCTTAACATTACAAGATAGACGATGATTGCTTTAATGGGATATAAGAAAAAACAGTATATGCACATACCAAAGGTATTACCAGCCTTTACTACTAATTCATAGAGGACATCCGGTTTGAGACCATCGATGCTTACAGCCGTATCTTTAACATCAATCCTTTTCACTTCTGAAGCATTGATCGCTTGTTCTACGGTTTCACTGACTGCAGCTTCATGGTAGAAAATTCTATAGCCATCCACAACGCTTGGATTCTTTGATGGAGGATCCCATCTTTGTAAAGTTTTCGCTTAGTTCTTATTTCAACTGTGTTAGTATATGTATTTACCTTATTTGCACTTCATTCTCTGACAACACACTAACTGCTAAGTTTTTAGGAGGTCCTGGCAATTTATCACGATTAGTTTCAAAGCAGCCAATTATGGTTCGGGTGTATTGTAGACTGCATATTGCAGCGTTGAGAACAGATTCGCCTCTACACCAATTCAAGCATTTTCGTGGTACATCACTATCGGCGCAGCATTTTCTGTGATCCGATCCGTCTGCAGCGCACTTCATTAACTTATCAAAGTCGACAATACACTCAGGCTTATTAATGACGGCATCAATATCAATATAGAAACTACAAGCGATCATACAAGGACTGGACACATTTTGATTGACGCAACACTCCGAAATGTTGTGTGTCGAAGCAGTATTCCGAATTCTTACTGAAACGGGGCTGGTCGCAGATCCAAGCGCGTTCTCTGCGTGACAAAAGTAGTCTCCAACGTCAGTCGCTTGTAAGTTTAAAATGCGCAAATTCATTGTGTATTGCGTGGGATCTGAAACGTTACTCTTTACGGATATATTATAATTTCCTCCCTGAATAACTGCCACTCTTCCTTCTTGATCTCGCCAAAACATAGTCTTGGGTTGAGGAACAGAGCGAACTGTGCACTTCAGGTCTACAGTATCGCCTATGTTCGCTACAGTTATACCAGAAGCCTGTACGCGAGGAGCATCTATTAAATATTACAAAAAGGAATCTTAAAATCTGAAATCTCACTGATTTAAGGAAATTTATGCACTTACAACTAATATTTATTGTCCGAGTTGCCTGCATTGGCATTCCGTACCCGTTGTCAGCATAACAAGATATATGTTCCATATCTGTGGTTATATTATGAATAACCGTTACCATATGCCTAGAAGTATCTTGTCGTACCAAATGCCCGCCAACATACAAGGATATAGTTGGTGCAGGATTTCCAAGCGCAAGGCAAAATACTGTCATAGATCCTCCTTCAGGTACTATGTCAGTTGGCTGGACGGTTGGAGGCTGAAATCCAAATATTATTTTGTTAACAGCATAAAAAAAAAAAACTAAATGGACTCACTTCAACAAAAGCTGGTAATGCTGGGTCTGTCCACGCAACCAGTGTCTCTGAAGCTAAGGATACTCCTTTTGAGCTAATTGCTTCCACATAGATTATATGTTGCGAATTCGGTCTCAAATTATCTAGTTGCACCCATAAATTTTTTGTTCTTATAACAGAAAAATTACTAGATAGGGTCGGCTTATGATAAACTCTGAAACAAAACTTAGCAGTACAATTGAAATTAGATAAAATCCTGTTTCTCACCTGTAAGAAATTGTTTCGTGTGGATGAGAAAATTCTGGCGGTTGCCATGATATCGTAACCCAATTAGCAGTGTGCGAAGACACTTGTAAAGAATGGGGTGGTGAAGGTACTCCAAAGGAAGATGTAGAAAGATCTAAAAATATGTTTTTTTTTTTTATAATGATTACTAGATAAAGTGATGGCCTCGTTCTTACTAAATGCCATTAAATTAGTAGTGTTAATGACAAGCATTGAAGATGGTAGAGATGTCCCGTGAGCGCCAGACGCAACCACCAATATTCTATATAGAGAAGACGGTTCTAGTGACAAAAGCTCGATTGTAGTCTCGTTGGTGTGTATTTCCTTTGAAAATATAGTATAAAGTTACAAAGTTTGAAGGGTAATGATATTGCGCTTACGTTTTCCAATTTTACAACCGTCTCATACATCGTCATATTGTTCACCTTTCCATATTGCACTACATATTCATATTCTAATGTGGTATTCGTCATATCGTCAGTTGGAGGTGACCATTCTAAGGCAATACTACTGTTTGTCACATATGTAACACGAACATCTTCTACTGGACCCGGGATATTTTCAGTGCCTATGAATTTATCAAAATATGTATTTCATAGCCAGTTAGCTTTCTTCACAGTTTCCTTTATTACCATCTTCGAAGCATTGCAAAATATTGCCTGCATATGACAAACATTCAGAAGATGTAATGTGATGTGATGCTGTAGGAAGAATTCCACGACAAAGGGGAATACACAAAGGTGTTACACCTCTTCTATTGCAGCAGGGCACATGATCACGGCCTCCCGCTGCACATTTAACTATGATTGCTAAAAAAAAATAAAAATTAGTGTAAAGCTACCAACCCCACTCGAATACACTAACCCATTTGAGCTTGACAGGTCGCCCCTAAAGTTTGCATTTCACTCAGCTTCATACTGTAAGAACAAAGCGGCAAACACTGGGGTAGAAGTCCTGAGGCTTGGCAGCACTTACTCATATTATATGAGGTTGTTGTCTCCTCGATGTTCTCCTTTTGAGAGAGGGATTGCAAAAGATTCGTTAGCAGCAAAGGATTTTTAATTTACCCGAAATTTTGTGCGGAATACAAGCCTTGATGAGGGCATACCTCGACCATGGGCATTCAGAGCAATCACATAACATTCATAATATGTTCCGGGCTCCAAGCCTTCTAATATTAAAGGTGATTTTTCCTAAATTAAACCAAATATGTTTATGTATGTATAATAGGTATATACAAATCTTTTCAAAACCTTTTGAATAGGAATGTATTCGTTATCAGCGGCCAGCTTACGAAAATAAAATGTATATTGCGTTACTGTATCAGATCGAACTTTAGGTGGATTCCAATCTAAGATAGCAAAAGTTGACGACACTTCAATTGGTTTTAACCGTGTTGGATATCCAGGCAAAACTCCATAACCTTGTAAGAGACAACTGCTGTAGTCTGGCATAAATCGTAGACACCTTTAATTCGGGAACGAAAAATAGTAATTCCTGTGGATATTCAGTGCATGGAATATTTAAATTTCTTACTTGAACAAACTGAAATTGAGTGTCGAAATCTTTCCAGAACACAAAGGTAAGCAAACAGATGGTATTCCCCGGCCTCTGCAGCATGATGTATGATCAATATTATTCGCCAGACAATTGAAAGTAATATTGGACCATGGAGCGCATACCATAAAATCTGGTAAACTGGCTAAGCTTGCTCTTTTTGGATCGCACATTTTGTCCAAGCACATCCTGTGAGACATGCCATTTTCTTCACAGCAGCTTCTTATATTTGGCAGTGTTGGTACAAGAGCTGTTGAATTTTGAGTTTTGTGTATTGCATCTTCTGTACTGAAAGTAAGCGCTCGAACTCGTTGACTTGGTAAACTATCGCCATGCTCGTTGTGAGCAGTCACTGCAGCCGAATACATTGTTAAAGGCTTCAGATCTGACACCACATGAGTAAAAATATCTTTGGATAGTACAATGTTCACTGTCGGCGGTAGCCTATCGTCAGGCAGTTGGTCTGGATCGAAATTATGTAAGACCGTCAAGTTTATTGTGTAAAATATGACGCTTTCTGGAAGTTTTTCTGGCGGTGACCATCCGATTTCCAATGAGGTGTCTGTAATTGTTTCTACATACACATTAGTTGGTGAACTTGGTAATTGCTGAACGCCTTGTAAAATGCACTGAAGACCGGGCAAAGTATGTTGTATACAGGATACTCTTGTTCGAAGGAGATCCGTGAATGGTGTATATTCCCCACGGCACATGTCTTGACATAAATCGGGCATACCCTTTCGCTCACAGCAAGGTATGTGGTTTCTACCATCGGCCATACACTTGACAATATTTGGAAAATCTTTTTCGCACACCTCGGGTTCGATTCCAGTCGTGCCATCTATTATATTATGCACGTTGCAGAAGCCAATACAATCTTTCGTGACATTGTGTGCCTCACAACAATCCGTGAAGTCATGAGACAACTGTTGAGTAGAAGCACCTGCCGAAATACGAAGTCATTTGAGTTTTTAAATACAATCAGAGCCTTACAAACCTAGATCAGCCAGAGGTGGTATCGTCGCTTCTTCACTAGGAAGGCTTTGCAAAGACGGTCGCACTGTGATATTGAGAATTTTAAACGACATAATGAAAATGGAAAGTTATTATTGCCTACCGGTTAAACTTTGGAAGCTACGAATCACTGGATCGGTATTAACTTCACATATGTAAACATTTGTGTCCGTGGGCTTAGTATTTTTGATTAACAAAACCCAGACATCACCTCCATTTCCAGTCTGAACCCTAGGATCTGTTTTGTAAGGTGATTTAAAAAGTTGATGAATAGACGTACATATCAGTGGTGTTTGAAAGAAATCTATTAACTCTACAAGTAATGTTTTGTAGTACAGGATTTTTAAAATTGTATAAATAGAGAAATAATTTATTTAAATTCATGTATTCATTTAATTCAATTTTAATTCTTATTATAATTTATTTTGGAGTTATAAGAGTTCTTCCAAACATCGCATATATATAACATATTTTAAAATTACTTTCGTCGTGTAAGATTTGTATTCGCGTATCTTGCGTGACTCTGTTCATTCCAGCCGATAATATTTCGTTTGGGCCCTTTCGCCATAACACTGTATTATTCAGTAATGGAGTAGTAACCACGCAAGTGAGTAATGCATCTTTGCCTTCTATTACCAAACTAGGTCCACCGGTGCCTACATATAATAAGAGATCAGGATAAAAAGGTGAAGGGGAACAGCTCATTGATATTTTGGATGGAAAGTAGATTTTATCAAAATGTTTAAAAATCTGTAGACACAACATTTTTTTGGATTCAAAATTATTTATTACCTATTGGATCGCTAGCCTTAATCATCAATAAAATCCAACTAGATGTTGTTAATACTAGCAAAGCCTTCAATGATGCCATAACGAAATCTGCAAAATATTTAGCGAAGTTATTAAGTTAAATACTAATTGCAACAAACAAAACATTTTGTTTCACACATTCGCTTTTAACGATGACATTAACAAAACGAACACAGTACATTGGCTTGAACTTGACAATAACTTTTCTGCAGAGAATCACCAATGCTATTGTTACGATATATTTTTTTTATTATTGATTTTCGCTTCACTGTTTTTCACTATTTTCCGTAAATAAGAAACCATAGAAATTCGAAATCAAGGGCTTGCGATTAGCAAGAGTGCCGAGAGCGAAAATTGTAAGAAGGACAAAAAAAAAAAAACACATATCACATCTCAGAAGAATTAAATAATTTAATCCATTGTGGTGTGATTTTTCTCGGTTGTATATACATAACAGATACATTTATAATATAACTTAGCATCATATTTGACTTCACTTTTTTAAATACTTTTTATATTTATGTATTTCAAGAAGATCTTATTTCACTTTGTAGTGAGTTTTTGTTAGAAACTAGGTGAGCCTCCTCACATCTCATCATTTCTCATACTTAGGCACAATATGCATTTTTTTTTCAATTAAATTGAACTAGAAAAAAAAAATTATAATAACTAGCTTGAAAGCGCCAGCTAAACATTTTACCTGAGCTAAGAGAACACCTTAAAGTTCAAACGAATGTATGTACATATATTATCTGTATTTTGCTAACATTTATTTGTTTGTAGTTATATTTATTTATTTCTTCGCACTGCTTAGAAAAAAACGAATCTCTGCTTGGTTGAATTCACTTTAATTAATTATTCACATATTATAATTTTTTTTTTACAGAACACTAGTAGATTCCGATAAATGCATCGCTGGAAGTACTTCTGTGTTCCGCCTCGATTAACGTAGAATTCACTGATTTAACTTGCCATTCAGACTTGCATTTTTTTTTTAGTAATTGACTAATTGAATGTGCGCAGACATCTTATGAGTCGAAATTTTCTGCTGAGTGTATATTATTTATTCACTCCACTAACTAACGCAGTATCACTCTAGAAAAAAAATTTACCAGTATTTGCTATTCATAACCGAGACTAAATTTGTACTTAAACCGAACGTAATGACAATCCGGCTACAACTAAAGATTCAATTTAAACCAACGATTGTTTTATACACATATATGACGCTCACTAAAGTTCTAACACCAAAGAGGGTGGTGGATTTGCTGTATCTCATCAACTGAACTGTTTCCACCCATATGTGTTGCGCACCAAAGCTTTTAGAAAATGTTTAATATCTGTAAGATACCTTCGCTGTTGTCATCATCTGCTGTGTTGTCTTGGTCACTGTAGTTATAAATCCATCAAGTTCATTAACTACTATTATTTTATATTTATTTGCAATTAATAAATAATAATATTATTCAGACTAAGTACGTCCAAAAATTAAACACTTTTAAATAAACACTGCACTGTATGCTTGTTTTATGTTATATCCTATTCACCGATTTAAAAGTGAAATGATGATACCACTGGAATACTAAACTAGAGGCAAATGTTTATATTCATAAATGTAGCGATAATCTTTTTAGCATCTATATGTATGCATGTATATCATCGAAGACATGCACATACATATGGTTAATTTAACTCTGGGTTAGAAGGTAGTTGGTCATCTTGTTAAAATGGCACCTTATTCGAAAAGATATGGAATCTTATAATATATGTACGACCTGATATTCTAAGTTATTAAAACAACAGGCGTGCCTACATTAATATGCAAAATTTATTAAGGTTTGCACATTCACAGCTGTGCATCTGTGGATATTTATGATGCGAACAATAATAGTGAAGCATTTCCATTTCAAAAATAAATACATATGTAAATTCTTCAAACCGCACTAAGGTGTAAAATGGTTTATTTAAATTTTTGAAGCGTACTAATTTTTTTCACCATTCTAGAGTTCATTACCTCAATTATTACTAACGTATTCCAAAATCAAAATATTTATAACAACAAAGACGTTTTTGTTTAAGTTAAAAAAAAAAAAACCTGTTTCGGTCGTTTGTTGTTCAAGTTAAAACTAAAGACAAATACCATCCCAAGAAGTTAGTCTCGGCTGTTGAAAGCATCTTATACACCAGCAGAGTAGGGCTTTATTCTACACCAAGATTGAATATTAAGAAAGCTTAAGCAATGGAATAATAATTTGGTTATGACATGTATGTATGTACATGTATATTTTTATTTTCTTGATAGTACACTCAACTCTTTGTTCGATAGATCGATACGGATAAATATACATATATGTACCTATTACCTAGTCGCTATGTTTGGGCAGTGTTGTTGCAGGTTGCATACAACAGGTTGGTAGTGAGATTTAAAATGGAGAAGTGGGTCGCCAAGATTCATTTGGAAAATACTGCAAATGATAATTGAATGCCATTTGGTCTTCAAGGTCAAGTGTATTCATGTGTATAATGAATTCTAACAAGTCACGAGATGAGGTATCGCTGTTAGAAGTGATGATACTTTTGTATTATTTTTATTTAAACTCATACAAACATATATTTTGTACGCACGTATTTTATTCGTTTTAACGTTTCTATAATAATTCTTAGCTTTTTAGTGGAATGAACTACAATATATTCAACAAAAAAAAAAACCAGATTTGCATATTAATGACTCTGATAACTATGAATAAGTAAATTTTAGAATAGAGGAAACTTGGTTTTTTTATCAATAACGAACTTGTGAGCTTAAGCACTTCCTAAACCCTATTTAAAGGTTTTTTTCTGTTAATGTTTATCTTCAGAACGGTCAAGTTCATTCGTCAATACATTAAAGACAAGTATGTAAATAAGTGTAATATTTGCAAATTACGTCATTTGACTAATTTTGATGATTTTAAACTAAAATTAGGGTAAACTGCACCAACATAAGATTAACCACATCGCCTTCAATTTCATACATACAAAACTCAGTAAATAGTTTGACTATTGACTGTCTATAACAAATGTATCCCACGGTTGGCCCTTAGATATTATTTTGATTTTTAGATACTTACTTTAACCTTATATCTGCGGTTTCCGAGGTCATAGTCTTACCTGTATTTTGAGCTTTCTCTCGGTGACGAACAAGGGTAGAATTCTGTCAAAACAAGGTCTGCTATACACATTCGGCTAATATAGAAAGCACCACAACACACTCCAAAAGTAAATGGGTTTATAAATTGGCAGAATAACACGTTTATATGATAAGTGAACCAAGCGAGGCTAATGAACTAAAGACCTCTTGCTACTCCTTTCTGCTTGTGATGGAAATTATATTATTTTGCTCGATATTTGAACTAATTTGTTATTTTAATATCATTTGGCTTGCTCTTTTATTTCATTTTTACATAATCATATACATTCAATTAAAATAGATATTCACATATATTCACAAAATTTCATAATCTTTGGAATTCTATAGAGACAATATTTTGTTTTTTTTTAAATAGAGAGAAATATTTTTTAACTGAATTTTTAATTGTGAAGTTATAACTCAATTAAATTGTATAGAATTAATTATAAATAACTACACAAAAGTTATCATTGCTATATGCAGATGAATTCTATGCTTATTGCTAAGAATACATCATACGAGTATAATATCAATTATTCGAGTTTGTTCCTTCTTGTAGTATTTGAAAAAACAATTTAAGTTTGAGGTGAAATTCCTTGGGTAATTGAATTCTCCAAAATTATGTGAAAATCATCTAGTGGTTCGAGTATATGCACAAGGAATGTCAATAGACCCTTTCGCCTAAAAAAACTTTCCTCATCGTACATCTCTTGGGTGGCTTTTGTAAGGGATAAGGGAACAATTACACGGGCTAATAAATGATCTCTGAAAAAGATAAGGTTCGTTTTATATTAACAGTTTTGTGAATTTATTTATTTGTGTTACCTTAAGCTTAGACAAATAAACAGTTGAAATTTTCCATCTTTGCCAAGTGTGTTTCCAGCTGCATTGATTTCATCAAGCAAGTGAATATAGTACCGCCAAATAGCTGCCATTTCGTTGCGCTGTGCTGCATTCTGAATGACATTACATGCATCAATCGGCTGTGATGATTGCTCCTGAGACAAACTTATTTCAAAGTGTTCCTTTGTTTTTACTAATCAATAATTATTGAATTCAGTTTATTGTGTGCGAAAAGATCCTAGAATAACTTACTAAGAAAATCCCAAATGTAAAAATTTCGACTAAAAAACCGAGATGATCGGAATCCAAATAAGAAAACTTGTTCCAAACATTTAACCAATCCATCTTCACCACATAAGAGGTTTGTTAACGATCCACCATCTCTCTCCCGGCTAGGTTTGTAGTGCCACTTGACCAAGATGTTCACGCAGCTGCCTAATTTATTCTGAATTTCTGAAGACGATAGTTCGATTCGTTGAATACTAGGGCTTCGTGTTCTTGGTGGAGTTCTACATTCTTGCATTAGCTCCACATTATCTAAATTTTCTAGAACCCGATGACCCACCAACAATCTTTCAGTTGAATCATCATCTACGCCTTTTCCAAGCCAACGTCCACAAGGAAACCTATTGGAATCTTAATGTACTCCCTATACTTTATACAAATAGTTTTCTGTTGAATTTACCTGTAAGTGTGTCCCGTCACTTCATTCCGAATTACAACTAGATCCACCATCCATTTATTTGATGCACCTGAATTATCATGTCCGATTCGCATGGTTGTAAGTATACCGATATTTTTATACTACATAAGCAACCAATTTATTATTATTAATATGAGAATGAAGCCTTCTATGTATGTACAATCTTACGTGAAAAATAAACTCAAGAGATCCTTTAGGCACCGGAATGCATTGTGTTTCTGTCAATGTTCCAGAAATGCGGATCCATACACTGCTTGAGGTTTGATAGCTACCGTATTTTCTTGAGGGAAAAATTACTACGCGATAAGGAAGCTCTACACAGAAAATATTATTACCTATTGCATTTAGTTTTAAATAGGTACGAGCTTACTTGAATTGGGATAAGTATTGGTAAAGGAACAATAATCGACCGTATTAAGTGTTAATAAGTGATAAAGAAATTGCTCCTTTTCTTCCTCACATCGAAGAAATGCTGATCGCTTATACAATGACCTAAGCAAAGTCTGATCAGATAGTAGAGTGCGAAAATGTCTTGATAGTAGTTTTTTTTCTAGTGACAATCGAACCCAGGCTCGTGTGTACCCAATGTGCGTTTTTATATCAGTCATTGCTAGAATGTTTCTAAAGGGAAAAATAACTGTATTACATACATATTTTATGCTGCCAAGCTTACTTAATATCGAATTCAAGCGATTCTGGAAGCGGGCAAAGTTGTTCGGATGCCACTGAATTCTTTCGATCCCGTGATCGACTTCGGTTGGGGCTCTGCGGTGATTCTGGCTCAACCCGAATTGTGGACAAATCTGTAGTAAATTTACAGTTATAATATAGAATCTAAGCAAAAGTGTATTTTCAGTGATAAAAAATTCGAAAATAAATAAAAAATAAATTAAAAGATTATGATAAAAAAATATGTCTTATCAAAGCGCAACTTAAAATTAACCTACAGTCCATTCTTTTCCTCATGACGCTCCACGCTAATGCTAAAAAAATGTTTGTTTATGATTTTAATGAGATCTTGTAATTCAAATGAAATAAAGTCAAAATATGCAATTAAAATTGTTATATTCAATTGCACACTTTTCTTATTTTGACTATTATTTATTTGAACTATTTCACCTGGGGTTGGATAACTGGTGTTCATAATATGTGTGGATGGGTTGCGGGCCTCCTGCAACTCAAGGTAGGCTTGAAGATGCGCCCATAATGCCGATTTTCCCTGCTTGTTTTGCAATCCATGTGACCAAACCTTCTCGAGCAAATCACACAGTGACGCTATAATAGTGTTTTCCTCCACTCCGCCAGATAAAGCGTCGCCTTTTAAACCCAACGCCACGGCCTCATTTCCCATCTTCTCAAGAAGCATTCGTTTTGTTTTCGCTTTTATGTCCTATACATGAAATAAAATAAACATTACAAGTCCATATCTCAGTTAGTTTATTGTTGTAAATAACCTTCAATAGTCGTTCTACAAAAGTCCAATTAGCCTGAGCGATCAAAGCCGGACTCATTTCAGTAGTAGAGAGATTTGCTGAGCTCCGATTTGAAGCCGGAGGCTTACCATCCAAAGGAATGTCCTTTGCACGCCATTTGGTGCCGTTTTTCACGCGGCGCAAACTGTTACCTCTGAAATTTTAAATGTTTTCCTTGCAGCAATTGTGTGAAGTTTATTTAAATACATATTTTATTAGCTATCAATTGGAGACTGACTCGAAAGAAAACTTTATAAACGTTTTATTTTGAATTTATTTTCACAACACATGCAATATATTTCACTAGATAATACCCAAATTAATAAATTAAATGTTGTTGAAAACTAATAAAACGCAATCTCTTTTTAAAACACGTACGCACATACATATCTATCTATCTAACTTGTTTCAAGTTCAATCAAAAATAAAAGTATGTTATATAGATTGAGTATTAGAAGTAGATTAACAGTTGGGCGCTGAACAAAACCCATTTGCTAGAATACCGTTCAAATAACTTTGAAACTAAATACTAGAAATAAAGCTAACAAAATGCTTTTTAATGAAAATTAAATTCATACAAAATAAAACAAAAAACAATACGAATTTCATTCAATTTGACGTCAACTGTGTTTTATCTTGTATTCTACCTCGACGTGCACTCCTGATTTAGAACAGATTTCTCTAAAATAGGAAAACTTCGAAAGTACGCCGGTCTATTTGATAAAATTTCACTCGGTGGTGTTACTTCCATATCGACTGAAACCAGTCGTTTTTCAAGAATGTGCTGTGTTTCCTGACTTAGCACACACGGTTCGTAACTTGTTGCACGAATCATACTTTCACCGCCGTGACGTTTCCTAAAAAAAAGAATGACATCATTAAAGTTTGAGAGTTAAAAAAACAAAGAGTCCTGTTATAATACCGAAGCAATTTCAAGCGATTATCGAAGAGTTTTAGGTTGGAGTCAATATCGCTCTCCCACATAGAAATTATTTTGTTGTCAATCAGTGTCGCAAACATTTGAGATTCTAAAAATCGAGACAGGAACGCTATATGGTGTTCAGGTTGGTCTGAAAGGAAAGAAGACTTGTCGAAATTTTGTAATGATTCCCTGTTCGACAACCATTCATTTCTGTCTTGGTTTGGATATATAACAAAGTATTCGTAGGCTGCAAACATGTGAACAAATCTGTTCAGAAATATTTCCCGTATGGAATTATTTATTCGTTGGTCTTGGTAATATTGCTCCTGGAGATTCAGTAATTGTGGAGAAGATTCTTTTGGCTTGCGATGATTCTGTGGCATAGAATCTATTGTGTCTATGCCTATATCTGATTTAACGCCTCCTTTGCGCTTTAGGAAATCTGCAACTCGAGGGACATGTTCGAGTTTAGGGTGTGCAATGAGTGGTTGGTATTCTACATGATGAGGATGGCTATTTGGTTCATGTGTTACTAGAGCTTCGTACATAATTTGTTTACGTCTGGCTTGCATGCCTGATGGTAAAGTACAACTCGATGTCATGGGATCATATTCGTTTCGCCTGATGCTGCTTATCCCGCTAGTATGACCATTCCTTATATTTGGCTCGTGTGATTTGTCGCGTTCAATGTTGAATTTATCAAGCACAGATATAATTTCAGCCATGAAGTCCATTTTGTGAGGAAACACGGGCAACTCCTCCGGTAGTTGAATGAGTTTCTTATCTATATCGACATAGCAAAGTGTAGCTTCTGATCCTACTTTTGCGTTAGCTTCGCAATCAGCATGAAGTCCCATAACAAATGGAACTGGAGCGTCTAGAAAATGGTGAAGAGCTGCAGGTAGAATTGGCGCATATACATGAGGCCATTTGAAGGGAAATAGAATTGAGGTTACACACTCTCCCACTACCATTAATTTTTGATAATCTGTAAATGTACAATTGATGCGGCTTATTCTTTTTTTATTTGAAAAACTCATTTTTACCATTTGAACGCAATAGAACTTGATTTTCAAGTAGAACACATGTGAAAAGTTGAATTACACATTCTACACCAAGGTACGTAAAAAGTAAACGCAAAGAGAAGTCCAATAAAGGTAGCTCTTCATTTGGTAGTGGTCGCTGCAACACTAAAGCGGTCGGAGGCAATTGAGGATCCTCCGGAGGCAAGTATATTCGAATTGATTTTCCTGGCTGAGGTAAAATTACTTCATAGAGTATGTTGTACACGTACGATTCGAGACTTATACCTGGACCAGGTTGTCGAGGAAGACATCTGAAATTAATATTGTTTTAATCAACATGTATGTTGCCAGTAATTATATAATTCACGGCACCTGTAGAGATTCTTGAGAAATATTTCCGCGGCATATGCGTAAGGAAATTGGCATACAAGAGATATACTTTTGGCGACGTAGAGTTTATCTTTTGCAATATCATAGTAGCTTAAAGCAGATTGAGGAGCTTGTCCAGCTACCTTAAAATGCCTAGGAAGAGATTTACTAACGGGGCTTTCTTTGAGTCGCCGGAGATTTGCCGTGTTTTGACCGTTTGAGAGCTCAGTTATAAACATTGCCTGGATATTCAATGTATATTAAGATTTTTATTGTTTTAAATGAAATTGTGACCCCTACCTGTAGTGTGTGCATTGCACTGCAAATATTACGGTTTCTTACTTCTTCAAAAAAAATCAAACTAAAACCGTGACAACGTTTTCCATCTTCTCTTGTGGTGGCAAATGAATGAAATTTCGGTTCGATATTGTGCTTTTGTGTGCGAAATCGTAAACCTTGTGGCAAGGATAACTGAGAAAAAAAAAGTTAAAAATCGGTAAATAATTGATTAAACCACGAACAATGTTTTTCTTTATCTTTACCATACAAATTCCATGTGAGTCAAAAGGATTCCAAGAGACATTTTCGGGATAGTGGGCAAGCGGTTTGCTTTTATAGGCTCTATCAAGTGGAGAACAATGTAAATTGTCACCTACAGGTAAAAAAAAAGGAAGAAATGTTTGCTTCTAACAATACAATATTTCAATAACATAATTATTTTGTTGTACAACAGCGTTTTGTATCTATCAAGTTCAATGCAATATGCTCGTCTAATAAAATAAACAACTTAAACACATCCTTTAAATACAAAACAAAACAATGTAGCTTAAATAATTGATGACGTGCCAACGAATTCAACCAATTGAATTCAATAACATCTATCGCATGTTGCGACACAAAAAAAAAAGCATCGTATTAAATCAGCTAGCATACCAGCAAAACGATCTGGTTCCAGTCCAGTATCCAAATCCAAGCCACATATCACAAAATAATCTGCGAATCTAGAAAACTGCGGATCTATATCCATTTTAACTTGTTCGATTGCAGAATCAGTATTTTGCTTTTCACTGCAAAATGTTTGTGTATCGACCGTAGTGTCCCGACCGTCATCCTTTGTCAATTTAGCAAAATCACTTTCAGGAAATGATGTCGAATCGGAATTTGAGGAACTCAAGCAATTTTTGATTGAATTCTCAGTCATGTTTGATAGCATTAACACAAACTTTATGAGGATTTCGCTTTCTCTGCGTTTAATTATGGATCAAATCTTCTTTATTATACAGATATAATTGATTTTTTTCAACCTCATTGGTGTTGAAATCATTTTTCTTAGCGCACTTATTACACATATTTAGATATACCACGTCTCAAACACAAAAAGAGCTATGGGACATTTTCCAGAATAAACGGATGCTTCTTTTTTTTAAATAAATTTATCAATGAATTCCTCTCTGATTTTTCTCCATCACTTTAAAGAAAGGACTTAGGTATCTAATAGGAAACTTTCACGAGAAGAAATGAGCTGAAATAAACAAAATGCTGTTTGTTCGTTTTTACTGCGGTGGAACTGTTCGTTTTACTAAGTTACATTATGGCGTGACTATATTTGGTGTGTTTTATAAAATTATTTTAATTTTATTATAAATGCTTGTTATTATCATTTTGTTATACATTCAGATGCATGTATATAGACGAAATGTTATTAAATATTTTGGCACGTCTACGGTTTCCGAGGCGCCAAGGTTTGAAAACGCCATTTTGTAGATCTCGGTGAAAAAAACACAAAATATAAAGTAAAAAAAATTTATTAATCGCTTAGTTTAGGAGATATCGAGACTTGAAAATGCATTTTTCCCTGTGAAAATTCTATTGAATTCCATTAATATTCCATTGAAATTAATTCATTTTTGCCTCGGCACAAAAAAAAATGTTGCATACATTTAGAGGTAAACAATCCTTCAAAACAAAAATAATTCATACTTTTAGGTGGTTCGACTTAAAATATATTTGAATGAAGGACTGGTTATGCATTTAGGAGTTATCAGTTTCCCAGGTGTGCGTGTATTTGAATTGCCTTATCTTACACAATTCGATTTTCCTGGAGATTACGATGTCATTTCCCTTTGGCAAAACCAATTTTTTGCCGTCTTTTTCATGTCGAAAGTGGTTTAATGAATGAATGGGCCAACAAAAGTCTGGAAAATTAAAATTAGAGGAGCATCAAACAGTACCTTGGGTGGCCCGCTTCGCGGGTTAAAGGGATTTAACCTTTTTCTCCGCCTGTTTTAGCCGCTCACGCGACTTCGTCGCTCCGCTATGGGTATGTTAACAACTGTCAGGCAGGCGCCTAGAGCTTAAGTCACTCGAATGTTCAAGTTATAACAATTTATCAAAAAATCTTGTTGCACGGGACATCATAACCTTTGCAAAATTTGCACTACATATTTCAATTTTTACCCATATCATATGTACTTATGTATTTACCACATAGATTCAAGAAAAAGTCGGAAAAAAATTGTTTGCCAATGGAAAAATGACATTGTAATCTCCAAAAAAATCGAATTGTGTAAGGCAATTCAAATACACACACATAAATACCTGGGAAACTGATAACTCCTAAATGCATAACCAGTCCTTCATTCAAATATATTTGAAGTCGAACCACCTAAAAGTATGAATTATTTTTGTTTTGAAGGATTGTTTACCTCTAAATGTATGCACCATTTTTTTTGTGCCGAGGCAAAAATGAATTAATTTCAATGGAATTTCAATGGAATTCAATAGAATTTTCGTAGGGAAAAATGCATTTTCAAGTCTCGATATCTCCTAAACTAAGCGATTAATAAATTTTTTTTACTTTATATTTTGTGTTTTTTTCACCGAGATCTACAAAATGGCGTTTTCAAACCTTGGCGCCTCGGAAACCGTAGAATCCCCAATATTTTTTCTTGCTGTTGCATATGCAAGGCTATGATTTTACGAGCATTAATCAAAAGTATTAAAGAAAAATTTGTGAGAAAGAATATGGAGTGGGGATAATAAACAATATCATATTTTATTAATAGTGAGTTTGGTAAAATAATAAGACTTAAATAATAAAGAAATAGAATAAGACTTAAATAATAACAAAAAAAAAAAATCTCTTGGTTTACCGGCGTATAAGACATGAACTCACCGTGTACGTACTCTGTGAACATACCTGATATAATATAATACACAAATTAAAATGGCGAATTCGATTAAAGTGGGTTTGCTAGTGCTTTATTTTGAAAGGAAAATATAATATTTAATTGAAAATAGTTTGGATCTTTAAACTATGAACCTGAGATCCGCAAATATATAATATTTTAATCACGAATGGTTTTACGTGAGCAATAAAAGGAGTACTGCCCCGTTTTGTTGGAGAATTGCTGGTGTTTATATTCGCAACGAAACCACCAAGCACACTTTCAAGTATAAACACAAAATTTAATATAAACTCGGAAAAAGAGGAAATCTAATGATATCTATCTCCCGCCAACAAATGTAGTATTAATTAACAATAGGAATAGGAAGCAAAACGAACCTGTCGTGAAGACCGCCGAGTGCAGTGCAAAATACTTCCAACAATGTCAAATCCAATACAATACATAATTAAATATTGAGTGCAGAGGACTATATAAAAGAATATATATAAAGATGGATCCGAATTCAAGCCCCTGGGCCTATGCGTATAATCGCATAGTCCCATCAGCATCAGGTTCTGGTGAAGATTTTCAGCACCCTCATCTGGCATCAATTTCAGCCGCCGCTGGTTCTTCGGCGCAATCACTTCTCTTACAGGCAGCACACTCAAGCATCGCAGGATTCAATGCAACAAGTAGCAATTTCGTGCCTCCTAGTCCAATCGGAAGTTACAATCCTGTATTTCAACAAATATATCATCATGCGGCACAGGCTGCGGTACAACCAAAGCCAGCGCATTATGCGTCTTCCGCCGTGAGCACATCTCATAGACAAATTGGCGCATCAGACAAACAAGACAATTGTCGCTCGCAGCCGTCTGCAATAGGATATTCATCGAATCAAGCCATTAATTTACCCAGTTCAAGTTACTACGGTGAGAATTCTTCGTCTAGTGGTGCTTCGCCTTCGCCAACTACGAGTGCAACTTCAACGACCACACTAAGTTGGAATACACCCGGAGTTGGTGCGCCGCAACAAATGTCAGCGAATGCCTTTCTTGCTATGCAACAACAGCAGCAGCAACAGGAAATTAATCAAGGGGAGAAGGCAAGTACAAATATGCGTTTAGCTTACATTATCCTATGTCGTATATGTACATAAATGTATGTATGTTATTTATCATCCCTTAAGCTTTGAAAGTCTATCTATAAGTTATTTGTCTTGTTATCCTAAGCCTTTTAATTATGTAACGATAAAGCCGTTGTTTTATACGGGTTACGAATATGTACATTTATTCTTAAGACTTGACGCAAAGAGGTGGCATTCAGTTTTACTCATTAACTCGCAATGTAATGTCAAAATGTATCAATATTCATATTGCTTTATTGAATTTTCTGTGTTCTGAGTGTTATAGAGAATTAATCTAATTGGAATTCCATCCACAACAGGTTAGCAATTCTAAACATTTGAAAGCCCAGTTAAAAAGCTATGGAGATCTTATTTATGTCGGAAACCACGAGCAACAACAAGAACAAGTTGCACTTCAGCTAGATAATCAAATTATTCACGCAGTGGCAGAGGAAAACTGCACTCGGCCTGAAGAGGGTTTCTATACATTTGTTGACGGAAAGCTGACGTACAACATTCCTGCTGCTGCTATCAGCTCGGCTTCTTCGTTGACAAATAAGTTGCCAGCCTCCTCAATAAAGGTAGTTACACCGAGAAAACAGACCTCTAGCGATAGTCATCAGCCTGCACAGCAGCAGAGCCTAAGTCAAATTCCAAGTCCAGCATACCCGATATATGAAAGTCCATCACTATGTTCTTCCGTGGGTTCGCCTCCACCAGCTGTTAACAGCATACACAATAATGAAGTTGCAAATAACTCGGGCCATATTATTGTTTACAAGTCGAATACGCCAACGCAACAGGCCCAAACCCCGCTTGACGTTTCTACCGTTAGTCGTGGTGCTAATAGCAATAACAATCGCAATAACAATTTTTCGAGAAATGGTGTAAACAATAGTTCGCTTTCACCCTCAGCAGGTGTTGCTTATTCGTCTGTGATAACAAGTGCCCTTCAAGCTCACCAACAACAGCAGTTGGTTCAACAACATCAAAATTCGCAACACTCTGGTTGTTGGCAGAACAGCAACGCTGACAAACAGCAGCCCGACACAAGTAAACATAACCAAAAGTGTTACTCTGTCCACTCTCCATCTGGGCAGGAAAACAATCTGTACATATTGCCTTCTTCATTGCAAATAAAGCACACGATAATAGAGCCAGTCCTACAAAATGCAGCCTCACCACAAGCACAACAACTTCAGCAACAGCAAATGATTAATAATGCATTGCATATTATGTCGCCACAATCGTCGGTAGATAAACAACAATCTCAACAGCAAGTGCAGCCGACACAGACGCAACAAATTCCCCAAAGCAAGCTACATTCTGTTGAAAATGTTTTAACAGCAAATCACTCGCTAGCGTCACAGATTCAAAGTACCACAAAGGTTTGTATCTAAATTATTTCGTTTCTTTCTTTTAATTTGTTTCATTTTTCTCTTAATTTTACATTTTTCATTTAATTTCCACACACATTTCTGAGCTAACTAAACCTGTTACACGAAGTTAATCTTCTTTTCTTTTTTATTTTGCTGTTTTTTTTTTATATGATTTATAATTCAATATGTGTAACTTACCTCTTTTAGATAAAATGCAGTGGTTTGAATCTGTAACGCTTTTTGTATTGTATTAAATCTTAATACATATAGTCCAATGACTCAATTACCATTAAATAAACGATTCAATAGCATATAAGAAGAAAAGAAGATACTACTTGCAAAAAATTAAAGAAATAATATATTCATACCTTTGATTAAATCTATTTGTAGGTTGAAGAAGTACAAAAGCCAATCCCGCCGAAAAAGACGCCACGCAAAAGACAGCCTAAAAAAACTTTATTGGCAAACAACGATTATTCACGAACACCACTGCAAAGCAATGCCCAATCACAGCCGCAAGTTCCGAGAATACAGCAGCAGCAACCAATACAACATCTCGAACAGCAGCAGCAGCAGCAGCAGCAGACGGTGCAAATACAGCAACAAAATGGTTCCTTTTATGATTACAATAACCGATGGATGCCCCAAAAAATTGAAAACAATACAGATGTTTCGACTTTCAGCAATAATCAGCAGGCGCAACAACCGAATCCCATACCACAGCCAGCACATGCTCAATCATCTCAAACTCATCCACATATATCACAAATTTCTCAATATTATCCGGCATTCCCACAGCAAGTATCAACGCAATATGCAGCGTGCATGAGTCAAAATACTAATCTTTATAATTTGGCTCCATTGACCCACGAAGCTGCACAGGAACAACAACACCACCAGCAGAGCGCTCATCAATCCCATTCTATATTGCAACACCAGAATGCACCCATAGAAGCACCGTCCCCACTGGAAGAAAGTTCAGCATATAAAGTTATTGTCCCCAATATAGAAGACGAACTGAATTTTCTGTATAGTGTTGATCAGAAATCATCTGACGCGCTACCTCAAAATAATTTCTATTATGGCCGCGATGTCAGTCAACACAAGTCAGCTATGCAAAATCAGTCGACAGCTGAGGGTTCAAACTCATACCAGGGCTTCGACAACAAAAATTCAACAGGGAAAAAGACTGGCTTCATGGATAGTTATCTTAAATTTCTTCAAGGTGAACGTGATGAATCACCGCCACCTATGATAAAGAGTGGTAGAAAATTTTGCTATCAAAAGCCGGCAGTGCAAGCAGATTGTGCTCTTAGCATCAAAAGAAAGTCCAGTGACGCAAACCAGCCTTCAACTACACCATCCACTGCGGAAAACGACATTTCTTCCGCCGTAGTGGAAGATTCAGCAGCACCTCCTGCCAATCATGAAGGCATTGCAGTTGGTACAGACGACGGCCATAAAATAAAAATAATAAGTCAAACACAAATACTTCCGAAGAAGCGACCCCAAGCACAAAATATGGCTGCAGCTATTCAACAACCCCAAGTAAATCCCCAACCAATTTCCCAACAACAAGGTACCCAGCAGCCTCAGTCACACCAACAACTACACGAAGCACATCAACAGCAAAATATTCACCCGCAGCAGTTTAGGCAAAATCAGCAGCTAAATTTCCACCAAGGTAGGTCTAAGTCTCTTTCAAAATGTTTCTCAAGGTTAAGGTGTTTTGTTTTTGCATTACAGAATGACACTGAATGATAAACATTGTAATAAACGTGCGGCATACTCTTAAAAATCTTCATAAATACTATTAATGTTAAAACACACTGTTATGTTTTTTTACGATTAAAATTGCATTAGATTGTGACTTAATTTTGTTTTTACTTGAAGCGTTTCTTTTTCGTTTCTGTAATGCAGGCCTTAATCTGTGATATGGTTAATTTAATTAAGTGCAGTTATTGGGCGCATCAAGTCCGGATTCCTAAGCACTGCTATTTAAAAAAAAATCCCTTGTTTCGTTTTAACGGAATGAGCGCTTAAGCTTTTTTTTATGCGCAAGATCACGATCGCGTAGAAATTTCACAATCATACAACGGTGGAAATAAAATTGCTGCCAAGATGTTGTAATTTACTTTGAGCTGTAGTGGAACTTTCGCACAAAATATGCTCGAAAAATAACATAATTTGTTCTCTTAGGCTTAAAAGGAAAAGAGCTGAAAGCATAGTCTCTGAAGGGCAGTGCGCAATCCAGCTGCAATATTTTAAAACAACAAAATGTGTTTTCTTTATCAAAAACTTGACTGTTGTTCCTACCAACAGTATATAATATAAATATATTTGTATAAAGAAATCTTCGTATTTTTAGTTTAACTTCAGTTTATTTAATATAGTATTCATTAGGCATTTCTTCACTATTTTAGATCCGTTGGCTTTACCTCCACGACGGGAGCAATCACTGAGAAAAGCAAAATCGCGTAGCATTAACGAGATTATACAACCGTCTACGACAACACCAGATCGTGATGAAGGTGAAGAATTCACTGATTCCGATGCAGATCCCGTTTGGACACCACAAGACGACGACGTACTGTTCATGTTTATTTAAGCATATTCGTTTGTCTACTCTTATGTTTGCAGAGTGACGATGCACAGCCTGGGAAACTTGGAGCCAAACGCAAGATTCGCCGGAGTAAAGCCTCTATCTCTACAAAGAGAAAGGACCTTAACATAACAAAAGACATTACGCCTGCGGAGAGCGATAATGATAAAAAATTGGCCTCATGCAAGTCTATATCCGAGGTCACTAATACATCTGGAAATTTATCTGCTGCTGACAACTTTAAGGTATTAAATGTACATACATACATCCAATAAAAAATTAGAAAATATCAATATATAATGTATGTACTTGCTTTTTTTTTATCAATCATTTAGACGGGAGATTTCATCGTTTTGCGATCTGATTTAGTAAATGATTGGCCCATCATATGGCAAGTTGATTCCAAGTGCATTTTGCAGAAATACGAGCCATTCTGCCAGAACGGGAAAATGTTTTACCGCAACATGTCCAAGGTAATTTTTTAATGTCTTTTTTTTTGAGAAAAAATAATCACATCTTTGTGTTTACCAGTACGCATCTTGGAACTTGGACACAAAGAAATTATATTTGAAGGCACCCGTACGAATTCAAATACAAAGCCATACCGAAACCATTGTAGAATTCATGCGCACTGAACTGCTTGCTGACGACACTGAACAATTTATCGAAAAAATAATGGAGGACTATTTGACCTATCGTGATCACTTTGAAATTTATATTCAGACGATGATTTCACAAGTTCTGGATCCAAGTTTCCTTTCAGAAATCAATAGGGAGAAAGGTGCTTGAATCAGTTCATTAATTTATACGTTTTGTCTAACTAACTTTGTCTACCCATGTGCAGATGAATACTTCTTATCGAGTGTTAGAACTATTGACGAGATAATGGAAAACTGCAAAAGAAAATTGCTTTCCATTACACCATGGACTCGAAGTGTTATTGTGTCTATTGAAACATGGCCACAGTGTCATGTGTTCACCGAATGGGGACAGAACAACGTAAACCAGAAAAATTGCGGGGGCTGTCATCAACCTGGCATATCGGTGAGGTTCCTGTTATTTGGTCATCCATACAACACTAATACAATGCAGACAATACCTGTTGATATGAGAGTTGCTTATGAAAAGGTGAAATAGAAATAGAAAAGTATTCCATTTATTGGCATTTTTAAATATGTAATTTTTGTCTAGGATATTCTTCTTTGTCGAATATGTGCTGCCAGAGCTGATATATTTCACAAAATCGCGCACGAAAAATATAATTTGTTTTCCATCTGTACGAGACGAGTAGGCGAACATCAGAAAGAGTACCCAGGAAAGGGGTCAACAGAAATTCTCAACGATCTTCTGGCCGAAAACAACTGGGTTGACGAGGTGAGATTACTTAAGTTTATCATTCTCATATCCATTCTTAAATGCTTATTTATTTATTTTTAACTTTGTTTCAGCTATTTCGTAACATGCGCAGCTCATGGGCAGAAGTTGAGAGTTTGGAGAGGCAAAAGCGGTTCCATGAAGTGTCCCAATAGAATTTGATTTAAAGCAATTTGATTGTATTAAATTTAAGAATTCTCTGTCCGATTTTTCATTAATTTAACAAGGTTTTATTTAAAAAAGAAAATGTATCAAAGATACCAACACTGAAATAATTATGTTCAAACAACTATGATCTTTACACAGAGTTAACAAGGGCCAATATCAATGAATGATATTAAAACTGATACTATAAATATGTTATTCGATGCGCAAATCTTCAAGATTTCACCCAAAATATATTCAAACGAATTTACATCGTTTACAAGCTGTAAATTACCTTTTAAGTTCCCTTTGTATTTCTACATGCATAATACATATTTGTATAGTAAAAAATGTATGATAAGGATTTTTAGGCTTACATTTGTGAATTATTTTCGTACTACATACATACGTTTGACTTAAAGTTGTTCTAACCAATATTCTTATTTTTATAGTCTTACTCAATTGTAAGTAATGGAATCAACATTTTTGAATAGAGCTGCGCTTTAATATTACCTATAAATAAATATCAACAATAAATAATAATAAATTGATTGTTTTGCATTTATAAGATTATTTGTTTGAGGAAACGTTTCTTCTTCCTGTGCACGTGTAATCAACCACGAGGACGTAGATATTGCTCTAGATCTATTTAACAACATCCTATATTGGCAACACCTCTGAATTAACCAAATACTAGAAGAACTAACTATACCGAAAATATCATTATAAACCTTGTACAAGAAAAAATACGTCGAAGGTTACAATGCCAGCTACATAGGTCCCCAGCATTAAAACTCCACTAAGAAATATCATGCGTAGAGAACTTACTTACTTAAGGTGGCGCTACAGACCGGGGTGGTCCTGGCCCTCAACCAACAAGCGTCGCCAGCGATTTCTATCTTTTGCCAGCTGTCTCCAGTTTCGCACGCTAAGTTGGTTGAGGTCCCTTTCCACTTGCTTGCGACACCTGAGTCGCGGTCTTCCTCTACTGCGCTGACCCTCGGGTGTGGATTCGAAGATTTTCCGAGCTGGAGCATTGGTGTCCATCCGCTCTACATGACCCAGCCACCTCAGTCGTTGGAGCTTTACTTTTCTGGCTAGGTCGATGCTGCCGTACAGCCCATACAGTTCGACGTTGTATCTCCTCCTTCATTCATCGTCTAAGCAGACGAAGAATCACCCGAAGAACTTTCCTCTCGAAACAGCCAAGAGCGACCTCATCCGCATTTGACAAAGTCCATGCCTCTGCACCGTAGAGCAGGACTGGGAAGATTAAGGGTCACCTTAGTTGTTCGAGAGAGGGCTTTGCTACTCAATTGCCTTCTTATCCCAAAGAAACAGCGATTGGCAAGAGTTACAAAGTCCTTAACTTCCTCAAAATTATAGCTGCCTATAGGCACGTTCTGTCCGAGACGTCGGTGTTGGGTGTCCTTTCTTGTTGACAGCATATACTTCGTCTTGCCCTCATTGACCGCTAAACCCATCTTCGCCGCCCTCGTCTCGATACTCACAAACGCATCAGTGACATCACGCTGCGTTTTTCCGATTATGTCAATATCGTCGGCGTATGCGAGTAATTGGACGGACTTTTGAAAGATTGTGCCCCTGGTGTTGGCGCGTGAGTTTTGCACAACTCTTTCAAGAATGATGTTGAAGAAGTCGCATGACAGCGCGTCGCCTTGTCTAAATCCTTTTTTGACATCAAAGGTCTCGGTGAGGTCTTGACCGACCTTGATGGAGCAGCGTGCATTCTCCATCGTCATCCTGCACAGACGGACGACTTTGGCAGGGATACCAAAACTAGACATGGCTCTGTATAGCTCGTCTCTATAAATGCTGTCATACGCGACCATAAAATCGATGAACAGGTGCTGGGTATCGATTTGAAGTTCCTGAGTTTTTTCCAAAATCTGCCGCAGTGTGAATATTTGGTCGATGGTGGACTTTCCTGGCCTGAAACCACACTGATATGGATCGATCAGGTTGTTGACGAACGGCTTCAGGCGCTCACACAATACGGCAGATAAGATCATGTACGCGATTTTAAGAAGACTGATGCCTCTGTAGTTGGCGCAGTTCAGAGGATCTCCTTCCAACGCATTCCCGCATCACTTGGAAAATGTCTTCAAACCAAACTCACCGAGGAAAAACTATCGCATTCTTTTTTTCAACATCTCACATCTCACGAATATGTCGTAAAATTAAATATAAACAACTGAAAAATATGTTTACGAATTCAAAGTCCAAAAAAGCTCTAGGTTATGACCGCATCACCCCAGAATGCTATTAGAGTTTCCCCAAACTGCTGTGAAGTATCTAACTTAAAAATATATCAAACTAAAATGGTACCAAAACCAGGTAAAGACTAAAGACCCAACGCAGGTAATTTTATATAAACCCATAAGTCTACTTTTAGTTCTGTCAAAACTCTTTGAGAAAGTAAATGTTACATCATTTGAACAGCGAAAGGATTATTCCCCAGCACCAATTCGGTTTTCGCCAGAAGCATAGTACGATTGAAAAAGATTATCACATCGTTCAAAGCGTAAGAAAAACCTTCGAAGGAAAAAAATATTGTTCAGCAACTTTCCTTGACGTCGCACAAGTCTTCGTCAAGGGTTGTCACGAGGGAATGATTCTTAAAATAGACCAATCGCTTGGAGCAAATCTTTATAAACTCCTGAGGTCATACCCCCTTGACAGGAAATTTCAGGTTAAAGTTAAGCTATACACTACACATGATCTTGTTATCTTAGCAGGCGTTCATCAAGAAAGCGCCCTTTGCCGCACCCTCTACCTGATCTACACATTTGAATGGCCGACTAGCAACCAGCTGATGACTTCCACCTTTGCAGCTTTCCTAAGTGTCAACAAGGATCCACAAAAAGGCCTTACAAGAGCTAAATAACTACTTACGGGTAGTATTACAGGAAACTGCGCCAAAATCGTCTCTTCCGTGATAGTATAACTCGTAAAGTGAAAACAAGCATTCAGAGGCTAAATCGTCTCATTTTTACGCGACGAGTTATGCGATTACGGAAGAGAAGAGAAGCCCTGATTGAGTACATCGCGATTGAAAATAAACACACAAAAATATATGCACGTTACGTTTACAATAAACACAAACAATTGTCATCCGGTTTACCTTAATAATGGCCAAATTTATTACAAATATGAGATAAAGTACCCAGGAGTTCACCTGCGTCTTACATGAACAAGATAATTGGATTGAAGCAAAACTCACCCAAATCAAACTAATGGCAACAAATCTTCATTGCCTTATTAATAAAAATGCCCAACTACCCCCTTGGCATATTACAAATCAAAATATCCTTCGAGATTTACACATCGGGTGCATAAAAGATAAATATACGGCTTTTTTAGGCAAATACATTAACAAGTTTCAGCAAAGGCGATCCACCACCACTCCTGGACGAAATAAAAGACATACATAGATACACACATAGAATAAAAATAAAGTGCCAAAATCTGTTAAGAAAGGATTTTCTTAAATGAATAAACTAAACAATGCTCTTATATTTAAGCAAAATAGTTTAGAAAAATATTTTTAGTTGAAATAAAACTCAATATTACAAAAAAATAAATTAGAATCTCATTTATTGCATTTCATAAACAACTTCGTTACAATAACTTACATGTACATGGAATAAAGTAAAAAAAGAATTTATGATAATTGGATAATTCCGCTTGCGATTATGCACTGAGACTTAGGAAATGTGGTTCACAACAATAAAGTTTTGAATCGTGGGGTCGTTTTATTTTTTCCTGAGACTAACGCTACTAACCATATTTTGTATTTACTTTTCCACTGACCAGTTAAAAGTATTTAAGCCATAAATCTCTCAGCGAACATATCACCATGTTCTTTAGATAACCAAATAACAAGTCATTTTGTATTTTATAAATTGCAAACACACTTTTTCATCGAAACTTATTGATAAAAATTATTTTATAATTTCCCGTCAAAGGGTGTCTTAACGAAGTAAGTGGTTAAAGTGCCTTTGCCCTTTACAAACGTAGGTCCGCGGCATTCGCATGTATATCCCGCATCAATCAGAATATTGGCGGTATTCTCTGTGGTCTAAAAATATACAAGTCGAAGACATGGCGTTTATAAATATATTAATGTAGACTAAAGGAAATGGAAAGAGCATCCATTTCTTAATAAAATTGCTTTTAACTAACCTGTAACCGACCCATGACACCACACGAATCCATTCTAGAGGCTACGTTAACTGTATTACTCCAAATGTCATATTGAGGCTTCTGTGCACCGATAACCCCAGCAATTACTGGACCGTGATTTAATCCGATTCTCAGGCGAAATCTTTGGAATGATTCCCGATTAATTGAGTCGAGAATGGACATCAAAGCAATAGCGAATTCCACAAGTATAACAACGTTATGTTCCTCAGTTCGCCTCTCATCCTGTGAGCCATTTGTATTAAAATCAAAAAGAAAATAAGAAACGAAATAAAATTGAATGATTTTCAAATATTTTATATTAAATTGTGTTCATTGTCAGAACATAAACTGATACGGGATGAAACAAGCTTATTTGTACCCCTAGTATCCATATGTCATGGAATTTTTGCAATAAATGTACAAAAAAGTACAGAAATGGTGTAGTTTCCGATTGTTATTAAATGCAAATGCGATTAAAATTATCTGATGCAAATAATTAAAATTTGCGAAGTCTTCGTAATTACTCTTAACTAATGAACATTACTTACCACCAAATTAAGCATAGGCTGCATTAAAATAGGAAAAGGAAGGGGAAATAAACACACCGAAGGGTAATTATGTGACGAATGTATGTATGTACATATGTATGTAAAAAAAATCACAATGGTGAATCTGAATCAATGAATTATATGTGTTCCTTACATTACTTATATATATGTATGTATGTACATATGTTTTATTTATACCTACCGTAGCCCCATCTTCTTTTCCTGGTCGAAGTCCTGATGCACACATATACGTGCTAGCAATGGTTTTTATTTTCTCGATTCCACTAAATTTTGGTTTCAAAAGTAACTGAAGAGGTAAAAAAAAAATAAATTGATAGGAGTAAAAAGAGAATGTGTAAGCATATCATTGGAAATTGCCTATTCATCGAAAAAAAAAAATCCTCGTGAGTATAGCACCATCAACACCTTTCAAACGCAGAAGAACTCATTTAAATAAATTACCTTGTCAAAATCACAAATGATTTCATTTAGCAACCGCAGGCATTCCAATCCCTGCTTGTTCACATCCGTTTCATCGTAAAACTCCTTGTAATTTGGAATCGAAGCAAACATTACCGCAACACAGGAATAACTTTCGTGATACAATTCGGCGGATCGCTCCTGGTGAAGGAAATGACTGGCAACATGAGCTGGCAGTATATTTTCAAGTAAAATCTAAAATATTCATAATCGTGTAATCATTTTTATATCAATATGAGCAATAAAGAACAACTTACCTTATTGATTCCACGCATGGTTTCTACTTCCTCTTGTTCAACCTTTAATTTTGCTTTCCATAAAAAGTCCGTTCGAGCAACGTACTCACCTTGACGATCGAGGGTGTGCAAAACAGCTATGATCAGACAAAGAAGCATAAAGCCTTTTACCTCGAATCGCAGTCTGTACAAAAGGATACATAGTTTAGGCCCATGCACTGCTAAACTTAGTTATATTGACTCACATGCTATTTCCAGAATTGAGGTCATTGTATTGCAAAAAGAGGTCGCTGTACCCGAGCACGATGACTTCGCCCAATGCAGCCACAATCATAACTATTAACTTTAAAATAAATCCAGCTCTTAAGAAGGCTGACACAACAGCTAAGCTAAGGGCGCAGCAAAGCAAATAGACAGGAGCAGTCTCAAATGGCAGTGCGAAATAATCTTTCGACAATGGCGGCAAGTAGGTCGTATTATTGGATGAACTCATATAAACATCGACCGCAGTTTCATCAGAGAAGTTTATCTATGTACAGATTTGTTTATTTAAAATGTCACTTTTTGCAAGTATATAAATACATACCACACTAAATACAGAGCAAGCGGAGACTAAAGTATTCACTACTAAAAATATTGCTAATCTTATTGAACGGCTGCTTGCGACAACTTGGCCCGGGCCATTCGTGGGCGTAGCAGAACTCTCGGCGATCTGAATGTTGCTCAAGTACAGAAACAGCCCAATGGATATTGAACTTGCTCCCAAGGAACCCAACAAAGCTACATTCCTAGTACGGATATTAGGATATGTATTGAGATTATCATATTGTTAATCAATTCTACTTACAATTCCATTACTACTAATTGTATTATTGCGAGCAACAAAAATATACTAAACGCACAAAGTAAGTCATAACGGAAATGAGGATCTGGTTGGGCACGATACATAGCTTCACGAGGAGAATTCCGATACCACATCGTTATTGGTTTTAACTCCGTTGGCGGTCCGAAGCAGTTAAAATTTGAGCATCTTCGTTCCGGTGGTAAAAGATTTGACTCTATCATGGCAATACTCTAATTTTGCAATTTTTTATTTAGATTGTTTCGTGTATTATTTTGTTCATTAACTATTTACCGCTAGGCCAATGTTTTTAGCTAATTTTGATTCTGCTATATTGGCGAAAGGCTTGTCTGCTCCCCAACATTCTACATATTTAGTCATTTTAGACGATGGTCTATGTCGTGTTAATGGACCTCCAGGTGTAGCTTAAATTTAAATAAAACAATTAATTATTTATAGAGAAATCTCAACAACGGAGGTACGAGTATAATTACAAAATAGGTAATAAGTCTGGGAAGCAAATTAAAATGTGGAACTGGAAATGGAAGTACATATGTACAGAAACTGACATATTTACCTTACGGTTTGTAGATACATATACTTAAATGAAAGATTTCAATAAAATTATGTGGACGTTGGTATGTAGGCAGGTAGTCAGGGCGGTTGTCTGGCTATGTGGAGAGCACAGATATATTAATGTACGTATGTCAAGGTAGGCCCTTTGTGACACCACTTGGATCTATGCCCTAAAGTGCCACTCTTTTTATTGAAACCATTTGGAGCTCTTAATGAAGCTGAGGATACCTTTGACGTCAGTGATAGTTCGCCCAAGTTTTCGAAATGATAGGCTTCTAGATAGAGCTTCTTTCTTTGGGATAGGCCAGAACGGATACAGAGGAAGTGGAGGATTATTTCATCCGCGTCTTCATTCCTGCAACTCCTGCAAAAGTCATTTGAGAATAGGCCCATCCTTCTTGCATGATAGAACAATGGCCAGTGAAAATACCAACAACGGTGCTGATGTGCGACCTTTTAAGCAAGATCAGACTTTAAGATCGAGTGAGGTTTAGCATAGGCCAGATCTCTCTGGAGGCACGGCTTGTAGTTTTATTCTTCCATCTTTCGTTTGTCTTGATCATCGCGTCCTACTCTAAGAGTAATTTACATGTGGCGAGTGGAATACCCAGATTTTTCCGTTCTGGTAAGACCTCTAGTGTAGTGCCAAGTTTGGCGAGTTCATCGGCCTTACAATCCCCTGGAATGTCCCTATGGTCGGGTACCCAGCATAGGTCAATGTTAAAATATTCTTCCATCTTCATGAGAGATGAGCGACAATCTGAAGTAGCTTTTGATATATGTACATATACATATGTTACGGATTCCAGAGATTTTATAGCAGCCTGGCTATTGGTAGAGATTTAATGTTATTTTTGTGGGCTTTAGGTCAGCAAATAAAAGTAAACAAATATTTTTACATTAACGACGTTTCGTCCATGCCTATGGACATCATCATAAAGATTGTGATGTCCTTGAAGGATATCACATTGTGCCTTAGCCAGGACACGGCTTCGTTGATCGCCATAATGTCCGCCTGAAAAACGCTACAGTGGTTGGGTAGACGGAAGGAGATTATCTGGTTAGGCAATTCGGAGAAAACACCACCTCCCACTCTCGGTTTTGCAACTGTCTGTATAGAAATGAACGGAGTGCTCATCTCTGGCTTCATCACCCTCGCACTCCTCTTGAGAAGGGATGGATGTCCGGAAGTTGAGGTTGAAGCTCAACTTAGACGGTGTGTAGTCGGGGTTTTCCGGGATAAATCTTAGGGGATCTAAGACCGAGGAGTGGCCAATATGGTTGTTTGACCGTTGAGAGGATGCCTTCGGGTCTGATATCTGCACTAGGAGCTGACTGTTTGCCAAACATAGGATGTAGGAGTTCTTCAAGTGCCGCAAATGGGGTCGTTTTTAGTGCTCAGCTGATGCATATGCATGCTGATATTTGCACTTTCCCCAATAAGTTACGATATAAGGCTTTTGCTAAGGCCGTCCATCAGAGGATCACACCTCTGAGGATCACACATGAGTATAAGCCAGGGCATGGTGCGAAGTTGCAGGCTCCACTTCTTACCAATGGCTTTTCTGCAGTAGCATAGCGATACAGTGGCTTTTTTTTTGTTAACGCGTTCAAGAGTGCTGGCTTTCCAGTCTCATTTACTGTCCAGAATGAGATCCAGAAATTTGACTTTGTTAGTAGTGCACAGGCGGGTGCCGTTCAAAGAAAGAGGGTCTATTGGAGGAATTTTATACTTCCTAATGAAGAGAACTAGTTCGCTCTTTTCAACGATGACTTCCAGACCGCCTTAAGCTGCCCATCTTAATAAAAAAAAAAATAGCTGGCGGGATAGCTCGGAATGAGCCAAGTCCTGGCTTCTCGCAAGCATTCATGTTGTGCGTGTTGTATTGTTTGCACGAATGGAAGGGACCTACAATTTATTGCCGACTCCGAACGGCCAATTGAGATGCTCTTTTATGACAGATTATACTCCCAAAGGCTTGTCATTCCCCGACCAGAGCTGGTGCCGCGAAAAATGTTCGGTGTTCCTGGCTGGGGTTTGAACCCACGCCGCTTGGTCAGCAGTCCAACGCACTAACCACTGAGCCACGGCAACCACGGCTGCCCATGCCCATCTTAAGAGGATTAAAATACCGTTTTGGCGAAGTGCTCGGGTATTTACCGGAAACAGCAATCGCAACATTAACTGCATAAGCAATCACTTCGCATCCAGCCCTTGCCATGTCGAGCAATAAACTTACCGCCACAATCCAGAGAAAGGGGGAGAAAAACACCGTCTTCTACGTATGTTTGTATATATGTAAGTACATTAATATGTACTCTTCCATACATAATCTTCATAAAAGACGAAGAAACTAAACTAAATCCAACCCCCTTATCATTATCGTCATCTAACAATAATGATGTCCTTATTTCTACATGATTTGACGCACATATTATATTTTACGTGATTCATGGATGTAACAGAAGTTGTGTGAAACAAGGAGATCCTACAAGTTATGAAAACTTTAGTATAATAACTTACCAGTTCCACCTGAGAAGCGAAAATTATCTCCGTTCGTGATTGACTGCTTCCTGTTGTCCATAAAAGCGCCAGATGACCGACGTCTTTCTGCAAACGCCATGAGTCCTGTATAGTTAAATCCATAAAGGATACGTGTGTGCCATTTATTTGTAGTGTAGAGTCGTATGGAATTAAGAAAGTATGGGAAAAAGCAGAGCCAGCATATTAATTTCTTCTAGGATCTTAATTTCTTTCAGTCAATAAAAACATTGTTTCGATAAAAACCCTATGTCCCTTCGATTAGAGCGGACAAATGTAACACGCACGACATGCTTGTTTACCAAACTAATGTCGTCAACCCTCTTTGGGCTTCTGCGTGGATTTATTTATAATCTTAGCACACTTGTTAAGATGGAACACTTTTATCTAAGGCACAGATGTTGGAAAAAAAAAAAACTCTTAAAATTATTTTACCTTGAACTGAAAGTTTTCTCCTTCCTTTCTCAGGAATTTCAACCGATGTAGGAGTTCCCCCTGAACTGTTGCTTCCCCCACCTGCACTTGTGCCTTCTATTGGTAGTGAAAGGGATGATTTTGCTCCTATTTCAGTTGTTGCAAACACAACTTGATTCTCACTTCCGTTACTCGTAGTTTCATCTATACGTAACGGGGTAAGCTCATCGCTGCCTTTTATTCGGTCCGAAGTGGGAGTTATTGTAGCATTTTCCTCAATGTTTGGCGATATGCGGGAATAATCACCGTCCATGTCGTCCAGATCCTCAGTCTCTATGATTGAAATTTGATTCAGCCGCAATTGATTGGGTGATTCCTTTGGGGACGACGGGGTTGGAATCTCCACAACTCGTGGCAGGTTATAGGTTTTCTATTTTTAAGTAATAAACTAATGCTGTCAGATCTTAACTTCCTGTCAGGCAACCAATAAAGCCATACCTTTGGTGGGATAATTAAATAGGTCTCTACCTTATGGTCTGATAGGTAGGAGTCTCTGGAGCATCCGTTGCCGGGTTCCACTTCAAATTTACCATCAAGATACGACAAAGTTTGTTTTGTTATGTGAACTCTCCTTAATTAATAAGTACATATGAAAAAATTGCTTTCGTTATAAGAACAATAATAACAAACAAAAAGTTAATGTTTATGAGAAACCTAAACTTCAGAAACCTCTAAAATAAAATTAATGAAATTCTTGACCCTTGCTTGATTTAGCTGTAACCTAACTTACATACCCAGCTACACCACCGCTTTCCATATGATTAGCTAGGGTAACATCATCACTCCATACATCAAATTGCCATTTTCTGAGGCCAAGTACTCCGCAAAGAACGTTACCAGTATGGATTCCGATTCGCATATCAACATTGATTCTGGTAGCTTCTCGGACGTGCCTACGATTATATTAAAAATTCATTTAAACACAAATTAAATATATTGCTGAATACTTAATGGCATCAATCATCTGCAGACCCATGTTCACACAGTTGGTTGCATGTTGGGGTCTTGAAATTGGTAACCCTGATACACAATAATAGCAGTCTCCCAAAATTTTTATACGTAAACATTGATTTTCCTGCAAATTTAAATATTGGCATGTATGTACATATGTGTATATGTATGTAGGTAAGACCTAACATAACGAGAGATAACTAAAATTTAATTAAGGTGTTTCAAATACCGTCGTCGTCGGTGGGAATGAGAACATTAAATCAATTTCGACATTTCACTGACGGCAACTATGATATACACTGCCGTCCATAAGTCTCCCGGCAAACCATTTTGTTTCCATATTTATGTGTTTCTCTATCTGTGCAGGAAGCTGAACGTTGTGGCATAAAAACCCTGCATGAAGGAAGGCATTCAGAGAGTGCTATTGCAGAAAAGCTTAAAATATCAAATTCGACAGTACAAGATACCATAAGAGTCATCGACTCTCCAGACACGGAAAAGAAGTGAAATGGTCAAATTAACATCAACACAGAAGGATCAGATTGAAAAGTTAATAAGTAAGAGAGATCAAGGGCTTACAGGTCCAGAAATCTGTGCAGAGTTCAACCATTCAAACACAAAGCAGATATTAGTAACACGACAAAAAGGCGCCTAGGTGCCGCAGGACTGGACGTGGCCGAGTAGCAGTACGAAGACCTTTGCTACGACTTCAAAACAAGGTCAGAGAACTAGATTGGGAAAGAGAGCACCAGGAGTGGTTGAACGTCTTATGGACAGACGAGTTTCAAATTTGAAGTTTTTGGACAAAAAAGGAGAGTTTACTACAGAAAAGGTGCTCTCTAGCTCCCAACTATCAAGCATGATTCCATCGGTCCTCCATATCGATGGAATCATGAATAAGGAGAAGTACAGACAGAAATATTAGAGGAAGACACATTACACAGGCCTGCAAATAATTGGGTCATGTCAGTTGTTGGTAAGCTGAGGGTCATTTCCGAAGTAAATTTTTGCGTAGAATTCCGAATCCAGAATTGTCCTATCACGTCAGGATTTTGAGATATTTGAGGTTATGTACCCAAAAAATAACGTTTTTGGCTAACTTTGAGGTTATGTACAGGGTGCGCAAATTTTTTCTGGTCTCTATCTCCAGTTACGTCATTTAGTACTACTCTTACTCCTCAATTTAAGAGGAGAGAGAGAGAGATTCTACGCAAAAAATTACTCGGAAATGACCCTCAGCTTTTCAACAACAAAACCATGTTGGCCTGTGTTATCGTCGGGTTTGCAATTAATAAGGTCTGATTCACATTAATACAAGACAGCGATCCGAAACATGCTTCCAAGCTTTGCCGAGGATACTTGAACCAAAATATGATGTGGCCTTCAATCACCCGAGCTCAACCCAAGGGGTTCGAAGACAGTGTCTGATATCGAAAGACAAACTTTGGGATATGCTTCAAGTAGTCTGGAGATCAATCACATTGGAAACTATTAAAAACCGGATCGACAGAACCCCAAAATTGTCGGCCAAAGTGGTGCAAGCACGAGAAGGATTTTTCGACGAAAAAGAGGTCTTGCTCTATTTTATTACCCAAGTCTTAGGTTTAATTAGTTTATTTATTTTATAAAGCTATTTGCAATAAATTTTGTTTATTAAAATGAAAAAGATAAATAGTTTTGTTTAATTTTTTCTGGCAGAATGGTTTGTCCGGAGACTTATGGACGGCAGTGTATATTTTCAAACAAAAGCTCTTAAAGACTATCTACCTATGTACATATGTTTCTACTCACCTGCGCAATTTGATCGAAACGTCCAAAAAGGTCATTTAGAGTTCTAACCAGGTCACTTGCGGTCAGCTGCTCTGAAAGGGGAGTAAAGTTCACAATATCCGCGTACAGAATAGAAACATTGTTGTGGCGTTGAACGTGCAACTCATGGAATCGAGCCGAATTCGCTTGTCCCCCTGCTCGTTGACACGCATCTGCCATTTTTAACATTATACTTCGTTTAACCTAATTTATGATAAAAATTTATTGTTGGATAGTCCTAGTGTATGTGCACGATATATTTCAAATCAGAAATGTTATCACCTCAGCAGCTATGTAAGCAGGGATGACACTTAAAAGTAACTGTTCTTGTTGCTCTCGTTCACATTCCAACTTGACTCTTTGCTCTATGCCAGTGCGAGTACCATCGACTGTCCGATTATGTGCTGCATCCGACATAATACGATAGTACAACCCAGAAACAGAAGCTGTTCCTAACATTATTATCTCGCCTACAAGCTGCAATAATATGTACTATCATTATCCATTCCAAATTATTAATTATAAATTAATTCCACCCACCATTTCGACGTCGGGCGAAAAATCTGTACTGATGCCTATTTTATAGACAACATGAATAGCGGTCATAAATAATGCTAACACTAATGATACGGGCCATGAAATCGGAAGCATCGTGTGAATACCCTGTCGACCAGGAGTTAAACAAATTATCATACATATTTTCTATTTATTTATTTACCAGGAACACAGCAAAAAGTGGAAGAGGTGCCAACGCATCCCCTGTAATAGCAGCTATTGTACCCAACGAAAACGTGGTTGAGACAGCAAATGCTAATGCAGCTACAGGTGAACTCAAAACCGCAGGAAATTGCAGAGCGGCGAGAATACATCCAGAGACAAGCGCCGCCACAGCCAATAGACACGTATGGAAAACATTCTGCAATTGCAGTATGCATTATAAATAATATATGTTGTTTTCGCCAATTGATTAATTAACTAACATGACCTTTGATGGATCCCAATATTATAGATACTATACACGCAACTAGTGAAATGGAAAGGCCTGATATGAAGAGCGATTTCCGTAATCTTTGCCTATATCTTGTGTATAAATCGTCCAAGTGGGCATTTTCCGCTGAAATAAAAGAGACAATTTCGTAACCTACAAATTGTATATCAAATAAAACATGTCTAATAATTTAAGCAAATATTTTCACAGGAACCGAATACCTATGCTGAGATAGCTAAATATGTATTTCATTCTTAAAATGCTTGTCCAACCACAGTCATCACTTCTCCTGACTTCATCTGATGCTATTAACGATTTCTCAGAACGTTAAGCTATAAACGTCCTACACTTGCTTTAGAATGCTACGATGAACATATAAGTTAATTTTAATGTTTACGTTTCTCAATTTTTAAACAAGTATTATATAATAATAAAATGAAATTGTGATATGGAAAATAAAATACGCACCTTAAATTGTCGGTTAAGGTAGGAATGTTAAAATAGCTTTAATACGGATAAGTATGAGTATTATGGTCAGACATCATAATTGAATTAATTAGCAGAGATTTAAATTTAATTTGTACTCTTGGCTCAAATTGGGGCCGACCTTTTTAAATTTCTGCTGGATGATACAAATATACAGAGATGTATACGTACATGTTTACAAAAATATTCATATATGAACTTTGTTTTGTTCATTCGGTTTTCTCATTTTAAATTACAAATTAACTTTGACTCTTTGGATGACGTGTGGAAGAATGACGGTGACCTGAACCAACTTGAAGAATGCACCCAATAACGGTTACCTAAAGATCGTGCTGACTCATCCCGAACTATAGCACAGAAAGAATTTACTTGCACTAGATGTAATAAAAAATGAAATTGATCAAAGACGATCATCATCCCTTTAACCAATAAGATAATACTAAGTCTCTCAACTCTATCGCTGAACGGGGTGCAATTATTTAGTATTTAGGAGTAATTCTAGATCAAGCTGACCTAACCTACATCAGCTTTGTGGGCCTGTTCGAGACCATTCGGAAAGTGGGATCTGATGCCAAAAATAATACTATGGACTTGTCTCACAATCGCTGTCCCTACAATCAACTATGCACCACTTGTGTGATGGAACGAATAAGAGGAAGTTTCGCCTCAAATTGCAGTTCAAAAAGTAAATAGGCTTACTTGCACCGGCATCACAGGCGCTATGCGCACCTGCCCGACAACAGCCTTGGAAGCCCTCTTAGGCCTCCCTACTTTACACACTGAGATTATAAGCTTGGCTGCAGCGTACGCCTACAGAGGCATCAGTCTTCTTAACATCGTTCGTCAACAACCTGATCGGTCCATATCAGTGTGGCTTCAGGCCAGGAAAGTCCACCACAGACCAAATCTTCACACTGCGGCAGATCTTGGAAAAAATCCAGGAACTTCAAATCGATACCCACCACCTCTACATCGATTTTAAGGCCGCGTATGACAGCATCTATAGAGACGAGCTATACAGAGCCATGTCTAGTTTTGGCATCCCTGCCAAATTCGTCCGTCTGTGCAGGATGACGATGGAGAATGCTAGCTGCTCCATCAAGGTCGGTCAAGAGATCACCGAGACCTTTGATGTCAAAAAAGGATTTAGACAAGGCGACGCGCTGTCATGCGACTTCTTCAACATCATTCTTGAAAGAGTTGTGCAAAACTCACGCGCCAA
The DNA here is from genome assembly GCA_917880715.2 of Matsumyia berberina. Classification (NCBI taxonomy): domain Eukaryota; kingdom Metazoa; phylum Arthropoda; class Insecta; order Diptera; family Syrphidae; genus Matsumyia; species Matsumyia berberina. The sequence goes on from OU862870.1 coordinate 67,070,783, forward strand.
CACCAGGGGCACAATCTTTCAAAAGTCCGTCCAATTACTCGCATACGCCGACGATATTGACATAATTGGAAGAACGCAGCGTGATGTTACTGGTGCTTTCGTGAGTATCGAGACAACACGAAGTATATGCTGTCAACAAGAAAGGACACTCAACATCGACGTCTCGGACAGAACGTCACAATAGACAGTCATAACTTTGAGGTAGTTAAGGACTTTGTCTACCTAGGCTCCGCTATAAATTCAGACAATGATACCAGCGTTGAGATTAAACGAAGAATAACTCTTGCCAGTCGCTGTTTCTTTGGGCTAAGAAGGCAATTGAGTAGCAAAGCCCTTTCTCGAACAAGTAAGGTGACCCTGTATACGACCTTAATCGTCCCAGTCCTGCTCTACGGCGCAGAGGCATGGACTCTGTCTAAAGCGGATGAGGTTGCTCTTTGCTATTTCGAGAGGAAAGTTCTTGGGGTGATTTTTGGTCCCGTCTGCATAGACGGGGAGTGGAGGAGGAGATACAACAACGAACTGTACGGGCTGTACAGTCCCGAGGGACGGCACAGTAGAGAAAGACCGCGACTCAGGTGGCGCACGCAAGTGGAAGGGGACCTCAACCAACTTGGCGTGCGAAACTGGAGACAACTGTCTAAAGATCGAGATCGCTGGCGACGCTTGTTGGTTGAGGCCCAGGACCATCCCGGTCTGTAGCGCCACCTTAAGTAAATAAGCAGCGTACGCAATAAAGTTTCACCTTTTACACAACTTTAAACCGGGCGACCTGACAAGACACTTAAAGATCTTCACAGTGATAGAGATTCTTTCGATCTGTATTTCGGACTTCATTACGGACTTCATGCACTCTAGGATTAATTTCTCATCCCCGTTCAAACCAATCATCCTCGACCGCACCGTATAGAGTAACGAAAGACCAACCGGTAGCTAACAACTCTCAATCGGTGTGGTATACCGACGGATAAAAAATCGAACATGGTACAGGTGCGAGTGTCTACGGTCCGAACTTCCGATTCTCTCTCGGCTGCTCCACATTTGTCTTTCAAGCTGAGTTATATGCCATTGAGCTTTGTGCTAGAGAGTACATCAGACTCAACATCCTAAGAAAACAGATTCTAATTTTTTCCGATCGGTCCATTTATTGGATCACCATTTATTGGGTTCCAGTTCGAAAGGGAATTGAAGGCAATGAGATCGCAGATAAGCTCACCGCACAAGCACCGCCCATTATGCTTTGATAGGCATATTTCCCTTCTGTGGTTTATCCACCCGCCACATCATGTAGGAACTTAATTCATGGGAGGTCAATGACAGATTCAATAAATGGAATTCCACTCCAGGACTTCGCCAATCCAAAATGTTCGTCAACGCCTTAAACAATAAGAGAAGAGGAGAAAGTCTCGCAATAAATAAAAATAACGTTAAGCTGCTCAAGGACTTCCTCACTGACTGGACATTCTGCACTCAGCTACTACCTTAACAAGCTGGGCATAGACTTTGTGCCAATTCTGCTTGGAAGACAAAGAAACTGCATGTTATGTGGGAATCTCCCGCTAAATCTGGTTGCAGACTTCCCAGAAACACACTGAGGTTCCTCCTTGACCTTGATCTTGCTAAAAACTTTCCTCAGTTACAGGAGAACTTACTTGGCACAAAAGATCTTTAAGGTCGTAGTGTGCTAAAGGCCACCGCCAGACAGGTATGGGGCCCCACAGAGCCTGATTTTGGTTCCGAATATCTGAATAGTTGCCTTGCGGCTCCGTCCGCGAAGAAAGCAATTCTTGAATAAATTGATCTAATCATATCTTTTCGAACTATGTCAATTTGTTAATAAATAATGTCATCATTATTAAGTTTGGACACGGGGAATGGACTTCACTTTACGTTAGGCTATAATTTAATGTGTGTCAGTCAGTTAACAACTAACACGAAAATGGACATATGTAGGTAAATGCATGAATGTACATGCGTTCAAAGTTTTTAATTCATTTTAATTTACACACATACATATATGTATGGACATGTGGATATAATATGAACATATCATTAAAGGAAGAGAGTTTTGATATTACCGTTTTATTTTTCTTGGACAAATTTAAGTTTGCCGTAAAAAAAGCTTTATGCATGACTATGTATCCATGTACGGGAATCGTGAGCACGAAGGATTAAAACGTAAATTTACTACCAACGGAACAGTCCCTCCTAAAACCCGTAGAAATCGCGTGATGTTTCTTAGCCAACGCCTCAGTCTCGTTCATAATTAAATGTGAGGGAAAAAAATAAAAACGAAATGTATGTACATACATATGTATGCAGGTATTCGTTTCCTTTTTTTAGATTAATTGAAGGTCATACAATATTTAAATGTTAAAAATGCCATATCGGATAGGAGGACGAAATATTTGTATTTCAATTAAAAGGTAAAGTATATAAAAGTAAAAATTAAACAAAATTTAAACAAAAATATGAGAGATTAACTTTGTTATAATTAACGTAATGACCGCATAGAACCACAACGTAGATGGTTATAATTTTAAATAATTGGTGAAACACTTAAAAATAAAAATAACCATATACCATATGAAGTCATAGGGTTAATCCAATTTCAAATGACAATTGATCAATTTATGCTCACAGTGGCGCAACAAGAGGTGTAGTAATAAAACTCAAACAATATCCAACCCAAAAGAAACCGCTACCATGCATACATATGTACATACATACATATGTATGTATGATACATGTGTAGGCGCAAAAAAAATGAAGATAGAACTTTATATCTAAAGTTATGTCAAAGTGAAGTACCCTTTTCAATAAAAAGCTACAGGACCTTAAATCACGTAAAATCTATTTTAGGGAATCAATAATCCATAAAGGAATTAATGGGAATATTTTCGCATAGCTTTAGGGGTTGAAGGGGTGAAATCAGTGTGTTGTGTATAAAATCGACAAAACATCTCAAACGATTTCCACGAGGCCTTAATCCAGACGATTTTTTTGGTTGAAAATAGAAGATATGCAATTTATTTCCAAGAGCAAAGGAGACTTTTTGGAAATATTTATAGTTTTAAATAAAATTAAATTAGCACTTGGGATATGCGAATGTATTATATATATGTATGTATTTCTGTACAATGTGATTCAATACTGTAATTAAAAACGTTGAAAAATCTTTTAAAAAGCAATTCACACTTTATAAACATCTTAAAATATTGCAAATTTATTATCAAAACACAAAAATTAATTGCTAGAAAAATTGGTTAATTTTTTATATCCAAATTATGTCCCATGCCTGGTCACAATTTAAGAGATAATGAAAAAACTCAAAGTAACTTTTTATGGCCTCAATTGGATAGAATGAACCTAGACTATGCATATATACATATGTATGTAGGTTCTAATAGGTTGTTGCAAACCTCTAGACTTCCTGGAGTCCTTCCTCGCATAGATCTTGTGATTTGACATCTTTACATTTTGCCTTTAGGACTATACAAAGAGAAAAGAAAGAAAACAAGACACAAACAATTGAAGAGCTCAAAGACAATATCAGAGCAGGAATTGCAGAAATAGAGCCACCATTATGCCAAAAAAAAGGGCGGTATTATACCGCGTGGAGTGTGCATTTGCATAGGTTAGGTTAGGTAGATGGGTTAGCGAGGGAAGAGAGAACCCTCTGTGCCACACTCAGGTCAGTAGAGACCCATTGTGTTATCCATTTGGGGGAAGGTACCCTTTGGTCGTGGAGCAATCCCCAAAACACTCTCCTATTGCCCCAGGGTTGTGACCCTGGTACACCCTATTGGTATTAGGGTGTTAGGGGCGCAGAAATACATACATACATATTTATTCACATAGTTAGGCAGCGCTTAAAGCATTGACATCCCACTTCGTGAAATCTAGGTCAGTCAAATGCTACTACAATCACTTGACAAGGTTAACCTTGGTTGGGTGCCCGGCCACTAGGACATTATGGACAATGGATCTGCGGATGAGCTGGCTAGGGCCGGTTTAGTTTCCGCGACTTGGGGACCGGAATCCTTTTTTGGCGTTAATTGGGCTTTGTTAAACAATTGGGAACCCCGATTTCATCTAGCCCATTGAGAAAATGTTCCTGGGCTTAGGCAATCCAAGAGATATAGCAATTCCTTTTCCTACAAGGAAATTCTAAACCTTGACAGGAACAACATGAGAAAACTAGTGGGAAGTCCACCGTTGGCCATTGCGGCCTATGATAGCATCCCAACAAACTAAATCTTGAAGGTCCTTCACAATACTGGCTACGCAGACGGGTCTTTTAATACAAAATCTGTTAGCGGAGTTTATAAACTCGCCTACTAATGACATATGAGGTCGCCGTGGGTCGGTGGTTAGTGCGTTGGACTCCTGAGCGAGCGGCGTGGGTTCAAGCCCCAGCCATGTATACCGAACATTTTTCGTGGACCAACCTCTCGTCGGGGAATGACAAGCCTCCGGGAGTATAATCTGTCATAAAAGAGCTTCTCAATTCACCGTTCGGAGTCGGCAATAAATTGTAGGTCCCTTCCATTCGTGCGAAAAATGTAACACGCGCAACATGAATGGTTGCGAGAAGCTAGGCCTTGGCTCATTCCGAGCTGTCGCGCGAGTGATTTATTTTTTTTTACTAATGACATACTCACCTTCATTAGGAAGGTAGTAGATCTATTAGGCTAAGTAGACCGGAGACACAATAGATCTTGCTAGGTTCAATAAAAAAAAAATGTACCAGGGTTTCCTTGATAGGTATGTCACCTTGTTATTCGGTATTGTGGAAAAAATGCCGTCCAAAGGTGTTCGTTGAAAGAACTAACGGGCAAAAAGGAAAGAAAAGAAAACGCGTCGGTTAAACTTGTAAAAGGAAAGGGTTGCTTTATTTCGGTGTTAGAGATATGTTCGCGACGAGAGCTGACGTAGGACTACCCTGGCTAAGGATGTTCGCGGCCTTTTATAGGTCAGATCCTTTGTTTGGCGCCAACATTCCGCCCACCTTGAACTAACGGGTGAATTAGTTCAACTTATCAACTTCATCAGGATTGTCCTTAAAAGTCAAGAGCGGAGATATATTGACAATCGGGCGTTTCAGCATACCATTCGCCGTTTTGAGTGTGACGACTCGAACTCGTCCATCATTCCCTGCGTGCACTTCAGTTACTCTTCCCATTCTCCACTTGCTAGGAGGGATGTTGTCTTCTCGTATGATGACAAGATCTCCAACGGTAAAATTGGGGGATGATTTCGTCCATTTGGTACGTTGTTGCAATTGAACTAAGTACTCCCTGTTCCACCTTCTCCAAAAATGTTGGCGGAGTTGCGTAATTAAGCGCCATCGGTTATGCAAGCCGACCTTAACATCGGTGACATCAGGTTCTGGAACGATTTTAAGCGGCTCACCTATCAAGAAGTGTCCCGGTGTAAGGGCCTGAAGATCGTTGACATCAGTTGACATAGAGCAGAGAGGCCTAGAGTTGACGCAGGCCTCTATTTCTGTTAACAGGGTCGAAAACTCTTCGAATGTCAGAAGATGCTCACCCAATGTCCGGCGCAAATGAAATTTAACACGCTTTACTGCTGCCTCCCAGTATCCTCCCATGTGGGGTGCTACTGGCGGATTGAAAAACCAGGTGGTGCCATCGTCGATAAGAAACTTAGCTAATTTCTCATCTTGCGTTGCTTCGCGTAGAAAGGTATTGAGTTCCCTTTCTGCACCGACAAAGTTAGTTCCGTTGTCGCTGAACAATTCTCGGCAATGACCTCGGCGAGACACAAACCTCTTGAAGACCGCGATAAAGGTTGAGGATGACAAGTCACTGGCGAGCTCCAAGTGCATCGCACCAGTTGACATACATATAAAAATCGATATATACCCTTTGACAGCCTTAGAACCACGGCCTTTTGAGAACCGAAGTAGAACTGGTCCCGCAAAATCTACACCGCTTCGAAGAAAGGGTCGGCAGGATTCTACTCTCGGCTTGGGCAAATCGCTCATCAATTGCTGCTGTACCACGCGCTCGTATCTTCGACATTTGACGCAAGATTTAAAAATTTTCCGCAGCAGCCTTCGTCCGTTGACTACCCAGAAACGTCCTTGGAGTATAGCGAGCATCGTCTGCGGGCCTGCATGCAGCGAAATTCGATGTATGTCCTGGCAGATTAATAGGGTGAGTTTTGCTCCAGCGGGAAGTAGTACTGGATGTTTTCTATCCGAACGTATCGATGCATTTCGTAGTCTTCCGCCCACCCTGAGCAAACCATCTTCGTCCAAGAACGCATTTAGCCGAGATAGCTTGCTGTGACGTGCAATGGGCTTCTTGGATTGCAGTCGATGAATATCGTCGTCAAAATACCACTTTTGCGTGAGCCTGATCCAAAAGTTGAGTGCCTTCTGGAGCTCGTTGTGACTGGGGTGCTTAGATGAACAAAGCGACGTCGATCGTCCGGTTTTGCGACTTAGAATAGAGCATCGTATGTTGTGAATGAATCTAAGGACAAATGCAGTTACGTATCTGAGTTTAAATACAGAAGAGTACCGATCAACGAGGTCCCACATCAGAAGCTGAGGTCGAGTGGCAACACTGATGTTGACTGGATGAGATTTCTGGTCAATAGCGGTGATAAACAGCTGCTGCGGTGGCCAAGCTAGTTCCTGTTGGCTCAGCCAGTGTGGGCCATCCCACCATAATGCGAAGTGCTTGAGATCTTGTGGTTGCATGCCCCGTGAAGCGCAATCAGCTGGGTTTTGAGCTGACGGGACGTGAAACCAGTTGGTTGACGGTATAGCTTCCTGAATCTGGGTCACGCGGTTGGCGACGAATGTGCCCCACTTGCTAGGATGCTGATGAATCCAGGGGATCGCTATGGTCGAATCTGTCCACCCGTATACATTGTAGTCCGACGAATCAAGTACCTTCCTTACATGAGTCATCAATCGTGCTAGCAGGGCAGCAGCACACAACTCTAGACGAGGCAAGGAGATTGGTTTAATGGGAGCCACTCTTGTTTTTGCTGTGACAAGTCGAATAGTAACCAGGCCGCTGGGGCTTACGGTTCTTGCGTATATGACGGCTGCATATGCGGTTTCAGATGCATCCGCGAAACCATGAAGATCTGTGATGGCACCTGGTTCTTTAGTTCCCAACCACCTTGGAATTTTGAAATCTGCAAGACTGGATAGATTCGTGCGATATTGAATCCATTTCTGCTTAATGACTTCAGGCACGGGTTCGTTCCAGTCGATCTTCGGCTTCCAAAGGCGTTGAAACAAAATTTTGGCGATAACTGTCGTTGGAGAAAGTAAGCCTAGTGGGTCGAATAGCTTTGCAGCGTCTGAAAGCAAAAGACGTTTAGTGAGGTTGAGAATGTCTAAGTCATGAACCTGAACGCTGTAGACGAAAGCATCAGATGAAGGCTGCCATTGAAGCCCCAATGCTGTGACACTCTCGGAACCAGTAAAATCCAAAGTTGGGTTTATTTCGCGATCTTCAGCTGCGATAGAGCTGAGGACAAGCGGAGAATTCGAGGACCATTTTTTGAGCTGGAAACCGCCTCGTAGCAACATGCAAGAAACCTGGCTCTGTAAGAGATGCAGATCCAACTCATTGGAGGAACCAGTCAGAAGATTATCGATGTAGAAGTCGCGTAGAACGATCTTAGCGGCGGCGGGAAAATCTTCTCGTTCATCAGTAGCTGTCTGTTGTAGAGCTTTAACAGCCAAATGAGCAGAGGAAGAGACGCCATATATCACCGTCAGTATGCGAAAGTCCTTGATTGGATAAAGAGGTGTTTGACGCCAGACAATGCGTTGAAAGTCGATGGTCTTCTCGACATGCAGTAATGTGTGGTGATGGGCCTTGCACAAGCGACATGTGTTTGTACTGCGACAACCCTCCTGATGATGTGCGCTTGAAAGGCAATTACTGCACAGAGATTTATCTTTTACAAAGGAAATTCTGTTAGCAACTGAAAGAGCTCTGAATTTGTCACAACCATAAACCCTGTGGTTTGCGCCGCAGAAGATCCATCTTTCAGAGGCTGCGGTGCTAGCGAAAGCTGAGGCGGCCTTGTTTTTAGCCTTAGTTGATGAAGGTGATTGCTGGAAGTTAGGCTTGTGCGAACTAATAGCGTCTAAAGAGCGACATCTAACTTCTATGAAATCAACTAACATTTGGAACGTCGGGACCTTGTCGTCCTTTTGTGACATCTCCCATTGTCGATGAGTTTCCTGATCGAGCTTGCTTATGGTAAGATGCACTAACCAGTCGTCCCAATTGGCAACTGGCCTGCCAAGAGTCTTAAGAGAACGGTAGTGTTCCTGAGTATTGTCCAGCAACGATCGCATGCTTGAAGATGACTCCACGGTTAGTTTAGGAAGTGCAAACAACCCTCTGAAATGAGCATCTACGATGATGCGCTCAACGTTATACCGCTTCTCAAGTAAATCCCAAGCTTCTTCGTAGTTGTTGTCAGTCATAGGAAATGCTTTTATTACGTTTAGGGCTTCCCCTCGGAGACTGCAACGAAGAAAATGGAGCTTTTGGGAGCCCGCCAAAGAAGTCTCCTTATGTATGAGCGCAGAGAAAACGTCATGAAACTGTCTCCAATCGGACGGGTTTCCCGAAAAGTGTGGTAGATCCATTGCCGGTAGCTTGACCTCAGCATGCTTGGAAGCAGCAACTGGTGGCTTTTTGTCCGAAGCACTTAATTTTAGTTTTAGCTGGGATCTTGAAAAATTTGCCAATGCAACGCGGTACCAGTCCTCACCTTGCACGCGTTGAGCCTCCTCGGAATTATCACCACACGTTTGTTCTACTTCACTTTGTGCTGCATCGAACTTTGACCACTGATCATTCAACAGTATAATAAAGGAATGTAATTCACCTTCATCACATTTGTCAGATTTCTTGCTGGTCACCATTAGTCGTTTCAGTGCGTTTTTTAATACATCCCTTCTGATACTTGCCATTGTAATTATTTACTTAGGGAGTCCGATCGTTTATTCAAACACGACACGCTGACAAAAGGTTACCAAGGGAAAACTGCGTAGTCCGCGTACACACAATGAGATGATCGACAGTCTGAAGTAGCAACGGGATGACTGTGTATTTATGTAGGATAACTGATTACACTGAATTCTATTTGTTTGCAACGCACACACGATGGGTTACCAGATGGTCTGACGAGGACGTAGCGAGGATACTTGCACGTGCATTAGCAGATAAGGACCAGACTGTGGCGCGACGATTCCCGATATGCCTTGCACAGTAGTAGAAGCGAATATGGACTGTAGTTTGGTGACTGTTATGTGCGGTTTATTTATTCGGGACGAAAGGACCAAAATGTTCATTGAAAGAACTAACGGGCAAAAAGGAAAGAAAAGAAAACGCGTCGGTTAAACTTGTAAAAGGAAAGGGTTGCTTTATTTCGGTGTTAGAGATATGTTCGCGACGAGAGCTGACGTAGGACTACCCTGGCTAAGGATGTTCGCGGCCTTTTATAGGTCAGATCCTTTGTTTGGCGCCAACAAAAGGATTTATGTTTGAGATGACAGAGGCCTGGCCAATGACGGCGAAAGTGTGTTGTATCCTCATTAACTTCCTCGTCTCTGCTGCCTCGGCAAAGGTCGTCCTCAATTAGCCTTAGCGCAGAGTACTATGGGCTGTAATTACTTCTACAAGGACAGAGAGTTCTTCTGTCCTTCTGCATGAGAGTATTAGTTCGGACACAGCTGTACCTTGGCCATAGTTTTCTAGTTATTTTACAGGAGTCCAAAGAGCTCCGTTTTCTATTCGTTTCCGCTAGTCCTGATCCCTGTTTTGTGCTTAAGTTAACATGGGACTTTTACTGAATGATCGGCTTTCTCATTCTGTGGTGTACCTTCATGTCCAGAAATCCAGCATATTTTTACCTCATGCTGTATGGCAAGAGCACTAAGCTCTTCGCAACAGCACTTCACTAGCTTCGATTTTATTTCTATAGCAGAAACTGCTTTTAGCGCTGCCTGGATGTCGTTGAAAAGTGTTATATCATCACGTGGTATTACCTTCATCGCAGCCTCACGGGCAGCAGTTGTCACTACTAGGAAATCCGCCTTGAAAACGCTGGTTTAACTGATTTAAAGAGGCTAAGTTTGTCAGAATATATACCTGAGAGATACCTAAGAGCACTTCTGCCCGTAGGTTACTGTATAAACAGGTCTAATGGAAGTAGGTTGAGATTGGCCTCTAGTCTTGCTGTTGGCGTGGTTTTCATACCGCTTGTAGCCGCTTCCCACGCCAGTTTCTGTTTTTTCGTGATGCCCTTGAGGTTGGTGGCTTTGCTAGCAGCTTGCTACTACACAACACTTCCATAGGTAAGGGCTTTTGATAGTCGCAGGTTACCATGTTTTCAACTGCATGTGTAGAAAGCTATAATGGCCTTCATAATTCTTTCGTTGCTATTCTTATTCGTCATAAGTATCTTGCACTGTCAGAGACCCTTAAAGGGATGCCCCCAGCAGAGGGTATTTTAAATTGCGGTATCTTTCTCTTATTTGTAAGCAGTACCAGCTCAGTTTTCTGGAGGCTTACCGCCAGTCCACATTTCTTGGTCAATTTGTCCAACATTGTAAGGGCTCCTTCTGATTGTTCACTGAGAGTTGGAAGGAATTTGCCTGTCGCTAGAAGGACCACATCATCCGCATATGCTGTGACCTTAATTCCGCTGTTTTTAAATTGTTGCAGTATTTCATTCAAAACCAGAACACATAACGGAGGGGATATGACCCCACCCTGTGGTGTGCTTCTAGAGGCCTTAACCTTTAAATGAGTTCCTCCTAGTTCTGTTTTAATATGTCTCTCCTCTAGGATGCTCACAATGCAGTAGGTGAGAGCGTGATCAAGGTTGAGGTTGACTAAAATTCTTCGCACCGCGTCTGTATTGACATTGTTGAAGGCCTCAATGTCTAAGAACGCGGCTAGAGTGTATTCTTTGTCCTTTAGACATTTTACGATTGAGCCGACAACGTTATGCAGCGCTGTCTCGACATTTTTACCCTTCGCATAGGTTGCCGTGGCTCAATGGTTAGTGCGTTGGACTGCTGTGGGTTCAACCCCAGCCATATCAACCGAATATTTTTCGCGACACCACCAAGAGTACCATTAGTCATGAAAAAGCTTCTCGATTCGCCGTTCGGAGTCGGTAATAAATTGTAGGTCCCTTCCATTCGAGCAGAAAATGTAACACGCACAACACGAATGGTTGCAAGAAGCTAAGCCTTCGCTCATCCCGAGCTACTTTTTTTTTTTTGCATACTGTTTCACAAATAGTTTTCAAGTTTTAGTGAATAATCAGAAAATGCAAGTTAACTTTTTTACCAGAAAAAAGAAAGCCTTACCTCCTTAACAATCAATCAAACAATTATTGGTAAATGGAATCCGTATACCTTCCTCAGTTCAATGCTAAGGTATGTATCTATCTTGATTTCAAATTAATATTCAATGAGCACATAAACAGAACCCTTAAACAATTGGAATTGATGGAAGTAGAAGGATTTTCAAAATGTTTGTAACTCATAGTTATCAATCACAGTTAGAAACTTCTTGCTTAAGTATGTATCCACTGAAAAAAACAACTAAAAATAGTTTTGAAAGTACTGTTCTCGACCAACCTTATGGCAATTACTGATTAACCCCCTGCTTGGGGCTCTATAATATAATGTTTACATGTAAACGTTCTCCTACAATTTAACTCATTAAATAATGTATGCAAATTGATGATATGAATTCAAAGCAAAATTGTATTACCAATAGCGATTCGAAGATCATGTAAATTCTGCAAATAATCAAACACTCATTTATTTCACTTAAAACTACAATAATAAAGTAGTAATGGAAACTTGAACTTCAAAAGAATAAGTACGGCCGTGTGTATTTTTCTTTTTCATGGCAATAGATGTGTGGTGAAGTGTTTAAAAATTATCATTAATTTACGAATAGCTAATAAACTGCAGCCGATCTCCTTTTAAGATGTTGACAACGACTTGTTGCTTTAGTTAAATAATTTGCAAAAAAGTGTGAAATATGGATATGGATTTTGTATATTTTTACACTAAACGAACAAGAACGAACAAACTTAGAAAAGAGGAACTCAAAAGTGTTCGATCCCTGAATTGGTTTAATTGTGTTTAATAAATTAATATGTTAAATCAAATGCAGAAAAACATTATAACAGACATTTTCGATTTTGTAAACCTCTCAGAAATCGTTAATCGTTAATCTTGCCTAAACTATTGACAGAAAGTATTATAAATTCAACATAATTAATACGTAAACCAAAATATTTACCTGAGGCTTCATTGTTTTCCATGGCATTTTTTTCATCGCTCTCCATAGTCACGGGTAATTTATCCACTTTGATTTTCGCTGAATTTTTATTTTCCATTTTAACTTTTAAGGGAAGCATCCACTAAGTAGAACATATACATGAGTATGTATTTATACATTACTAAACTTCACATTGCTCAATATTTGTTGTTATTTATTTCACACACTTTGCAGAAATTAGAAAACAAAAAAAAACACTGATTTTAAAACAAAACTCAATGCCCGGGCCAATTTAAATTTGACCTTTAGGCTTATCTATATAATGTAATGTGAGATAAACTCTGTGTTAAGGATGTTAGGTCTAATCTTAAACCATATTCTTAAAATTTCATGTAAATGTCATTAACATTATTTGTAAATTATCTTTTAATCTTTTAGAACATTATCATATCAGCCGGTCAATTGTTGCGAAATAATAAAAACTTTAACGAGCAATTTAAATGCTTTAATTTTAAACAACTCAAAAGAATGGGTATGACTGCATATTTCGCCTTATAATGCTAATAGGTGTGGGGTCTAGTGAATTGCGGCTGCTTAAAAATTAGCATTTATTTATGAATAGATGGTAAAGGCACAATACTCCAGTTCGAAAGATACATATAGTTGAGTATAAGTAGCGTTAGGAAACAACAACTTGTTGCTGTAATTATTTGAATAAGATTGTTTGTGATTACTGATTCGTTACAACGAAAAGAGGAAGAATTAAGGGTTGAATTTATTTTTCCCAGCAGTTATCTTATTCTTTGCAATGTCTTGACTATACTTTACAAACTAATGCGTTTGATAAGTATAACATATTAAAATTCAGATCATTTTGTTCGCGTCTATAGAAACGTCCACAAAACAGCCGCAGGAAATGTACAAACCATGATCACACTTCAAAGTATAAATAGCTTAATATTTTTTATAAGGATTATATGTCGTCGATACGTAGATATATAAAATAACTCAGTATATACAGTAGATAAGATCATATACTTATGCTAACATTAATTTCCAAATTATTTATATTTTTTTGCCTATATATTTAATCATATATGTATATGTATATTTATTTCAATTCTTATACATAATGTGTATGACATTAGCAATATTTTCTTGGTCACTAATCTAAAAATACATTTTTAATAATAAAATTCACACAACAGCAATCATTTTTATAAAATATTCAAACGCAAAACAAAATTATGGATGAGAGTTATTATTCGTTGCAGTTCAATTGTAGAGACACCGGTTTTTAAAGAGATCATCTGTAGTAATTGTTAAAAGAAGAACATTATCTGATAGTGCAACTCTTAGCGCACACGAAATTCTTTAAAGCGCGCGAATAAATTCTACAGACGACCGAAATATCTCTTTATTTATTTAGATACCTACTCTTCTAATTTTATAGAGAAAAACCGAAGCGTTCGAGTAATTTGCGTGTGTACGATACCGCTGAACTACCTTAGAATCTGAGAACGGCGCGATTTAAACTAAATAGTAATCGGTGAGATTTGCACCTCCACAGTCAATTTCGTCAGCCAGAAAGCTTTTTCATTTTCTAAATTAATGTGTTGCGCGTTTTCTTCATTTTTTTTTTTTTTTTAGAAGATGAGCACGAGGGATGTGGGTTGTGGCACCTCTCTCAGCACGCATGTTTGCTTTTGCACCAAAACCAAAATTTTATATTTCCACCCACAAGCATAAGTGTATAGACGGTGGGAAAGTTTGTAGCAAATATCTACTAGGACTCGAAAGCTTGGTTCCACAGTTGGTTGCAATGTATGAATATGTATGTACATGTATGTATGTAGGTAAATAAAACAAAAAAAAACAAGTGCTAGTACTTATCCTATTTGAAGTCGTCTGCCTCCGCCCATGTACATTGCAATAAAAATGATGATGCAACACGTGGTAGCAAGTGTGTTGAAAAGTCTTTGGTGATTTGACGTTTAAGTTGTCAAATAATTCTGTGGGCCTGAATTCATAGTATAATATAACATGTTGGATACAAATAATACGTACATATATGTAATTTAATGCAATTAATAATTAAAATGTTTATACGTCTACTAAACATGTAAATGGGCAAAGTTCAATTCAAAAATAATTGTGGGGAGGAAAGGGATCAGTGTCAAATAAAACATATACCATTCTCCTTGAAAAGTGTCAAATTCACAGAGTTATTTGAATATCATTCTCCAAAACTATAGAAAGCATCCGAAATTGCGCCTGTTTAATACAGGGTATTTTTTTCAAATATTGATTTACGCCCTACGCCGTAGTCCCTGAGTTACAGGACATAAAATAATAATTAAAAAACATATTATTCATTTAATACCTCCCTGTAATTTAGAAACTAATAGTTTACCTACCTAGCCGACAATCGAAGCTGCCAACATTCAAACACATCTTTAGCTGTCAAAACGAAATGAAAGTCATAAATCCGTCATTGAATTTTCGCGCCGCTATAATTGTTGTGTCGCGTGAAAATACTTAAATGACCACTGAGAATTGTTTGCACATATTGTAGTTCTATTCGTAAATCTGTTGTAAATAAATAAATTTAATATTATAAAACATGCCTCCACAAAAAAAGAAAGAAAAAGAAGCAGATATGTCTAAGTTAAGCGGCATACAAGCCGATCAAGAATTGTTTTTGCAGGCCTTCGAAAGTAAGTTTCTTACAACAAACATTTTCTTAGATAACAAAAAAATAATAAGTAAAACTGGCGTTAGCTTTTAATTATAATTGAAAACTAAAAAAAAATATTTTTTTAGAACCCACACAAATCTATCGGTTTCTCCGGAATAGGCATGGGACAAGCGTAAGATGCATTCCGACAAATTGGTTTAAATGTACGTCAACTTTTCTTTTTGCTATAGCCAATTTTTTTGAACCGAACTCTAAGTTACATGAAGGATAGAATGTCTAGAAACAATAAAAAGCGTTCTACATTCAAAGTTGACACAATTCTTGATGCAATTTCCCACAAAACGGATACTGTGAGTAATTATCTTAATATTGTGTTCATGGGTCTGTTTGATAAAAATGAAGAAACTGATGAATGGAAAACCGGCGACATGGTTAACGTTCATACTACGATGTATAAAATTACAAAAAATAAGCGCAAGGATAGCACCTCGGACTTTCAGGAAGTTGTGGTGAGAAGAATTATAGTTAAATCAATATGACAGCCCACTGATACACTTCTTTTGCAGACACATATTTCAAGTGTGGTAATTAATCCATCATCTGATATTGAAAAGTATTCTGCTGTCTGTATTCCGATGCAATCATTGCGACCATTGAGTGAACAACACACGATTTACAAAGTGCTGTTTAGAATTGAAGTTTTACCAATGTTCAATAATTCTGGTTTGGGCAACGATGATGGTAGTATACTCTTTCAAATGCTTAAGATTTCTCACGTAATATGTTTTTTTTTTACAGACATGCCTTCGAAGCGGGCTAAATTATGTTCAAAGAATTATGGCTGTGAGTTAGTGGTTTTTGAAAAGAATTGTGGAAGTATTGGCGAGGGAGAATATGAAGCAGCGCTACAGGAATTTTCATCAAATAATCTTAAGGGCTTTTCTCCGAAGAAAAGAACATGGGAAACACTGCCAGACAGCTATATTCCTGTCACGCTTAAGTTCGAAGTATTTAATCAGTGCCCAATGCTTAAATTTCGCTTGAATTGGTCAAATATTTCCATATCAAGCTTTGTCGAAGCCAAAGACATACGTAACAACGGAGCTATGGATATGATAAATGGTGAATGCAATAACGCCTATACTAATCATAACAATAATTCGATAGCCACCCAGCGAAATGGTTTCAAAGCAAGAATAACAGTTGAAGAAAAACTTCAGATTGTTTACAATTTTATTTATAGCAACAATACACGCCAACAAACAGAATACACCCAGGAGGTGGTATGTCCATGGTGTGGTCTTGACTGTTTGAGACTATACGCATTGCTGAAGCATTTAAAACTTTGCCATGCCCGCTTCAATTTTACATATCATCCCGCAGGCAACGGAGCACGAATAGACGTGACTATAAATGATTCTTATGACGGTTCATATGCTGGATCGCCTTATGACTTAGTCGGACCATCAGGATGTTCCTTTGCGAGAACTTGCGGACCAGTCAGACGCACATCTGTAACCAATTTGTTAGTATGTCGACCACGGCGACAGAAAACATGTCTGGATGAATTTCTAGTTTTGGATGAAGATGATTTGACCAATCAGCGACCTTACATAACTGGTCACAATCGGTAAGTATCAGCGAGGTATACTTAGTCACATTTTTATTACAACCAGTGAATCACTAGATTATATCACCACACCGAAACATGCTTACCAGTGCATCCAAAAGAACTCGACATTGATTCGGAAGGTGAAAGTGACCCACTTTGGCTGCGTCAAAAAACGATCCAAATGATAGACGAATTTTCCGATGTAAACGAAGGCGAAAAGGAACTTATGAAGCTCTGGAACTTACATGTAATGAAGCATGGCTACGTAGGCGACTGTCAGCTGCACTTGGCTTGTGATATGTTTTTAGACGCTAAAGGCCGCGAAATTATCCAAAAAAATCTGTACAGGAATTTCATATTACACATGTGCTCGTTGTTTGATTACGGACTAGTGTCACCGGAGACTCTATATAAGACAATTCAAAAGCTTCAAAGCATTTTAAGCAAGTATCCAGACGGTCAAAAACTCATATCAGAGTCTCGAGAGAGCCAACTGGACTATTGGCTCAAAGTGGGCATCCACAAACAAGTCGAACAAAAGCTGAAATCACCACAGAAGCAAGGAGAACTCAAATCAACATGTGCAGGTTCAATAACATTGTCAAACAATCAATCACCAAAAGCAATGAAGCCTCCGAAATCGAAAGCAACGCCAATGAACAAAACTTGTTTCTCTCAAAGTTCTCTCAAAAATGCTTCCAATCATTCTTCAGTCAACGGGAGTATAAGTAATGCGTCCAAAACAGATGGCAGCAGGACAGAAAAACGGGCCTCAAGTGAAGTTAATTGTACATTAAAGGATAACTGCGAATCAACAAAAGCCTCCCTTAAAAGAAGACTGTCGTTAATCAAAGGTGAGAGCATTTTTTTTCATTTAAAATTTCTTAATTTTCTTCATACAACACGAATATGATTTTGAATATAAAAAAAAATCGATTTTTTTTTGTTCATTTTGATCATAAAAGAAGATCAAGCATTCCATAGCATACGTCGCTTTGTTTAAACACCATTTTGAACTCATTCCTCGCCTTCATTCAGCCGTTAATCATTGTCATTTACACTGGCGGATCTATTCGTAATAAAACCT
The DNA here is from genome assembly GCA_917880715.2 of Matsumyia berberina. Classification (NCBI taxonomy): domain Eukaryota; kingdom Metazoa; phylum Arthropoda; class Insecta; order Diptera; family Syrphidae; genus Matsumyia; species Matsumyia berberina. The sequence continues at coordinate 67,088,500 of OU862870.1, forward strand.
CTTTTTTATTTTTTTTTTCAATTCCAGACGATTCGTAATCGACTCTGCATGCCATTATGCTTAAATGACTTAAAATATCTCAAATATGTAGTTCTTTGTTTCTTCCGTCATATTACTTATCTCCTAATGCTTTCTTGGTTTGTGAGTAGCCATGAAGAAAGTGCCTTAAATTGTTGAAAAAAAAAACAGCCGGAACCTTTTCCTACTATCTCACCTTTAAGAGAAAAAGGTATACATACAAACATAAGGCTGTGTTTATGGCGAAGCGTATTCGCGTCGCACGACACGACGCTATTCGCTGCTAGCGATTAATTACATGCCTCCATATGGAGGTGCTTATGGCGAAGCGATTAAGCGAAAAGCGAATTGAGCGACAGCAAGCGACAGCGAGCGACGAGAATCTACAATCAAAATATTTTGAATCAGTTTAGCGATTCGCTCCGTACGGTATGGATCAATTTTTTAAACTTGTGCGTCAAAGGCATTGTTTGTGGAATATTCGCCATGCCGAAGATATCGCATACAACATGCATACTCAAAAGTTTCACTGTTCATACGATAGTACTCGCCCCATCTGTGTAAGATGTCCTTCTCATCGGAAAGAAGTACACCATCTTTGGATTTGACTCCTTCGATGATGTTGAACTTCCGTTCCTACCGTATACATGTCACCAGCGTTGGTTTACGCTTTGGTAGGAAAGGCACTTCATCATTGAGATACAAGTCTAGCCTGGGACGTGTGAATATCCCCATTCCCGCCTGAGCAGATATTGAAGGTGCTACTCCTGACATGAGGAGTTTCTACCCATCCAAAAGGTCCACAGTTCTATAGCCTCTTTGCTTTGTTGAGGAGATACCAACTATATCTAGTCGATATTTAGTAACCTCCCCTGTAAGCTCAAGGTCTTTTCCTGTGAGGGAAGAAACTTTCCATATGCCTATCCTAAGTCGATAAACCGAGAAACCAAAACCCCAATTATGCCACCATCGGAGAATAGCGCATTCATCTTTCGACCCCCGTTATGGTTTGCGGGACCTTTGCCAGAAAGCTCATAACCGTTTAGGGTGAAGCCCGGCCGGCTGCTGAGCGGGACAAGCCGACCACCAGACGCTCACATGCTGCCACCTTCTAGGCCTGGCTTTGAATGAGGCTCTGGCTTGGCAATATCCGAGGCCGGTTTTCTTCGCCTTGTAATTGTTGGGTTTGCGCTTCGTTAGCCATATCTGGGCAGTACGGGTAGATCAACTATTCAGCTACTCCACCAGTACTTCCCAGACATGTTGCCCAACCTTCACCGCGAGGAGGTCAGCTCTTGGGCCCTTGGTATTTTTTTTATATATTTTTAAGCATTCCAAATTTAATAACTGCTCTCCAATAACAATAGAGGCCTTATGTTAGCGCATATGTTGTTTACTTTACTACACTCAAAACACGAATGAAACTTAGCGAAATCGCTTTGCCATAAACACTCAATCGCTAGTAGCGATGTTTGCAATCGCCCGAAAAGCTGTCGCATCGCGCGACGCGAATACGCTTCGCCATAAACACAGCCTAAGGCAGAAACTCTTTTAACTTTAAGTTTAGTCCCGCTTCCCTAATTTAAGTGTTAATAATATAAACCAATCGACAACTATAAGTTTGACTATATTTCTCTGGCTCCGGCTAAGTGTTTTTTTTTTTTTGTCTAATTCCCTGTAAAAGGAAAGTTGATACACAATAATCATGTGGAAAATTCTTCGCTTCTTCGAAGCAATGTTATTTGATGACTGTCACTCTGTCACAAAAGTAGCTAAGCCCCTCAATAAATACATTTAAGCTCGAATGTTCTTTACAGTGTCTCCGAAGGGGTGCTATAAAAGCAACATTTTACCTTTAAATCATATTAATAATCATTTTATAATATACCTAATAGATGCATCGCCGAGTAAACCGAAAAACAATATCCAGCAGCAGAAGTCGTCAACCTTATTGCCGACAGAAAAACAACAACAAGCGAGGAGGCTCATAACTCGGCGCCAGTCGATCTCAGCAATGAATATTTCTTTATCGAATGGACAAACGACCCGACATAATCATCAGCAAACTCATTCACTGCGAAATCGATTGTCCGTTCCCCCAACCAAAGTCGATAAGCATTGATGGTTTCTACCGATGTGTAAAGCCGCACATATGTTTTCAGTTTTATATTTTAATAAAAACGAGATAATAAAAAGAATAATTAGGAATAATATTTTTATACTGAACATATTTCGATCCTCGGAGTATTTGTATTTTATACAAATTGGACAAAACTTACATTTACTGCCCAAAATGATTGATATAGTGCATGTTGTTTGTTATAAATAACTTTCTTTAAGTTCTCGTAGATTTTTTTTTTTTAGCTCTGTATTATGGCAATATGTTTGTTTTGTAAATGGCGTAATTGCGATTATATAGTATTGAGAGCAATAACAAATGCGCGATTGATGCAAAATCAAGTCAAGTCAATTGAAATTCTTAATTTTCTTGTTGATGTGAGATTTATTACACTTATTCAAAGAAACTGCCAATTTTTATTTCTAAACATATGTAAACATTTTGTTTAAAATATAATAAATTAGCTTTTAATATGTTCATTTATTGGTGCTATTTTTTTTTCCAGTGAATCGACAATTACAGCGATTTTACTCTCTTCTTTGCTGGAAGTACACATCGTCTATCTTTTGGCAGAATTCAACCAACTTTTTAAAACCTTGAACACTTTGTGCTAGTTTGTTGTTAGGCAGCTTTGTTGTTAGTATGGTGAAAAGGTGACCAAAAGTGATTGCGTCCAATTCTGTTGGCTGGTCTCCGAAAAAGAATGTAGATTCGCTCTCCTCCAGTTTGCTTGTGAGGGTTTCACAACACTTGACAACCTTTTCCAATACGTTATCCAGATCCATGTCCCTCCACTGGTAGACTTGCAGTTGCTTTAAGACATGCCTTCGTTTCTTCATGTTTTGAATGGCGTTTAATGGCCAAGGAAAAACACAACCATTCCTCGGTTCTGTAACAGTGTTGTAAACCTGTTTGTCCAAGAACGTGATGTACAATTCGGCATTGGTGAAAATATTTTCCACCAGTGAGACATAAGAGCGCAAATCGTACTTTTCGTCTTCATTTAACCATTGGCCGATGGCATATTCCTTCTGTTCAACAAAATTTACAATCGGTTCAAATTCAGCGACAATAAATGCTCCAACTTTGATGAATGGCAATTTGGTCATACGTCCACCCGGCGACATGAACTCTGCATTAGCACTAGAGCGAATCGTAAAGGGTACGTTGCACATTCTCAAGTAGGCTTTAACAGCGAGACAGCTGGCGTTTTCGGCAAGGAGAATTTGCTCCGCCTCGTATGGCTGATAGAGCACAGCATCATCGGGCCAGGGTTCACTAGAAATTTTTTCTTCTGTATTATACTGTTTAATAAATGTGGAAGTTCCTGCCATTGCAATGTGAATTAATACAAAATGTTGTATAATATTAATTCCAGGTTGAGGAATCACTTTCTGAATGTTTTGGTTATGAACGAAACTGATGATGACATTTGTTCTTACAAGCATACATATGTTTTCATAGGGTGTTTATAAAAAAGATGGTTTTTCTATTTTTGACGTTTGGTTGTACAGTGTTGCCTGATTTGAGCAACACGCCCGGGCAAACGCTTTGTTTTTGAACTTGTTGCGTTCCAGTTGCTGCAACATTACCGCAACACTGCATTTTTTTTATCGCGCTTGTGTTTTTTCTTTTCGCTTTATACGTATTCCATCTGGCTTAAGAATGGAGCCCAAAAAATCAAGAATCAGACTTGAGTACCCTGTTAATCATCACAATTAAACAATCTTTTACGAAAAAAGGTCAAACATTAGTGGCTCAAAATTTGTATAGCAACATGCCGAGAAATGCATAGCAACGTTTTTGAATCATTTTGCGATGCACTGCGAATTTTTTGACAGTTGCATTCCTGCTTTTGACAATATCCGTCAAATAAATTCTCTTGCGAAAATTGTGCGATCGTGCAGTCATATTTTTATTTTCTCCGATATTCTGCAATTCGGTACGGTTTAGTTTTGATAATACTGTGCTTCGATGAAATGAACTCGTACTGTGTCTGTGTCGCCAAGCGTTACAAAATTGAGAGTGTAAATTGTGGACCATTTATAATGACAAAATCTTGCCGGACGCTGACGACCTGCTGAACATTTCAAATTATTGGTAAGTGCAAACAATTATATTTGTAACTGTTTTTAGTGCACATAAAATTGAATTGTTTTTCAAGTAAAAACCGTTCTGCATTTATTCTTTCTCCACATTCACTGCGCAGAGTAAGGAAGGGTAGGTTAGGTTTTCCAAATGCAAAAAATGGTTGCGCTTCCTGTTAATGAAATGCCTCGTATCAAAGATGAATGAAATCGATGAGCGGATCCATTTTCCATCACGAAACCATTTTAATTTTTGGATCAATATCCATGGTCTGTTGATATCCGTTTCGAGAATAAAGGGTGCTGGGCAGTTAAATTACGGCTAGAAAGGTGTTTCCACCTCCTCCTCGTTGATGCTGCGGCAAAAATTGTTGGCTTGAATTTCTAGCCTAATTGAGTATCTGCCGATTGCATAGTGACCTGTTAGTATTCCGACTAGGGTGTTTATACATATGTGCTTTGCTGATTTTCAGCATGCGGTTAGTTTTGTATCGACTAAGCCAAGTCTGTCTCGCATTATTGCCCGTATCAAGGTTACGCCATCTCTCATTAGTTTGCTGTAGCGCTATTATTAAGATTTTTTATCTTGTCGTTCCTATTGGCATATATAGTGCTCCTGCTGCACGTATTTAGGTATTGATCAAATTCATACGAAAATGGTTTAGAGGACTTGATCAGTTTGTCCAGTATATCGATGATATATGAAGTTCGCCAGATTTGTTTGGCAATTGCAGCGGAAACTTTAGTTAAGGTTAAATTATTGGGTCGACCAAGGGAAGGGGTACTATCTTCCGTCACACTTAAATCAATGTAGATCCATTGTTATGCCCAAGGGGATGTGACTCCCATACTATGTGAACCTACGAGTTTTATCTATACTATGAACCTTAGGGCGCCGTGGCTCAGTGGTTAGTGCGTTGGACTGCTGACCGATCGGCGTGGGTTCAAGCCCCAGCCAGGAAAACACCAAACATTTTCGCGGCACCACCTCGTCGGGGAATGACAAGCCTCCGGGAGTATAATTTGTCATGAATGAGCTTCTCACCTCGCCGTTCGGAGTCGGCAATAAATTTTAGGTCCCTTCCATTCATGCCAAAAATGTAACACGCTCAGCATGAATGGTTGCGAGAAGCTAGGCCTTGGCTCATCCTGTCGCGCCAGCTATTTATTTATTTATTATGAACCTAGGGGTTTTCAAGCCATCCCGAGGCGTTTATTAGTCTGTACAGGTCATTCGAGATCCTGGAACATATGTCTTGACAGAATTTTAAACCTTAGACAACAGAGTTTGTGCAGTGGCAGAGAAAGTGTGGTGTATCCTAATGCACTTCCTGATTAATACAGCCTCTGCAGAGATCATTTGCGTTTGCATTTAACTTAAGTTTCCTGGTATGATATCTTAGCATATTATGCTCGGTAAATACATACATATGTATATCTATATTAAGCGAACAAGATTTTCTGTTCTTTTGTAGGACATTTTCGGTTCTGTTCCTGTTATAGGCCACAGTTTTCTTGTAATAACAAAGGAGTTAAGCGTATTCCATATGACATTTGCTATCGATAGCATTTTATTTCTCACTTCGTCATTTAGTTCATATGGTGGGTTCTTAATCGTGCTGTCAGCTAGATCTGGGCTTAAGGATTATCCTTTTCATGCTAGTTCATCAGTCTTTACGTTGCCTGGCACACCTTTGTGTCCGCATAGTTTTGCATTGTGTTGTGTGCCAAGAACACAAAGCTCTTTGGTACAGCGGTGCACAAGTCACTATCGTCCGGTGGTATCACCTTTATTACTGGCTGTTCAGTGGCTGTTGTTACTGCCAGAACCACCGCTTGGAAAACGCTACTGTAATCTGAGAGTCTGATTGACCTACTTCAGAGAAGAATTCAGTGTAGATGAACCTGGTATTTTCGATTAAAGTATGGTTTGCCTCCCACTCTTCTTTACTTGGAAAGGAGATTGAAAATGCTCTTGTGTAGCAGAGACACAAGATAATTTTGGGACTAGGACGCCAGGTTTTGCCAAATATCCGAATGCAGCTGTAAAACGCACTCATTGATTTCTTTGCCTTTTCTTTAATATTGGAACTCCAATTTAGATTTCGGTCTGCATTCTGTATTAGGAGGCCTAAGTGTGCACTGTACATTGAGATCTATTGTACTGGTCCATCTAAATTAACCAGAAGTTATGTTGAGGCTCTTGAAAAACCTCAGTAAAGCCTTAGGTTCCAGTTTCCAAATTTTCGCTGGACTGGCTGCGTCCCGCGTCATGTGGAGTGATCTTGTACTTGCGGCTTCTGACCAATCGAATATGTTATGGTGTTTTTTTCTGTTCTCCACAGAGCCGGCATATCTCAGTATCTGACAGCTTTATTTTATACAGATGGCATCTAAGTGGACAAAGTCATGTTAGATAACCCATTAAGGTTCTCAACTCATTTTTGTTAAGATCGACTAAAGTTTTGATTTTGTAAAGTTTGGGTTGATGATCTTCTTCACTTGTCTCAGGTCCTGAACGTGGGCTCCGTAGTAGTCACCGTGTCTGTTGAACTCCCAATGCAATGTGTTATCTTGGAGTGGGCACTGTTAGGTGGTACCTCAAAACAGGAGTTCCCACAGAAGTGTGCGAATTAATATGAACAGAGCACGCTACTCTGCGTTTATGTGTCTGCTTTTCATCATACCCACTATCCAGTTGGTGACAGTTTTGTTCATGTATCTTAAGACCTTCTAGTACTTTCTTCACCGCCTCGGTTTGAACTTTGTTACAGAGGAAACTTACTTAGTGGCGATAACGTTATAGCGAAAGTAGACTAACTTAGCTAACTTTTTTCAGTTGCGTTCTCAAAGTCTACTTGAGCACGCCAACTTAGAGGAGGTCTTGCTCTACTGCGTTGTCCCTCCGTCGATTCGATGACTCGCTGGCCAAAGCATTGTTGTTTAATGGGCCAGTGCCGATTTTGAAACTTTTCTTCCCTTTGATCGTCTTAGCTAGCTTCGGTTCACGCTTTGTGGTTTTTCCACTTTGTTTTAACCCTTTGGTGAAACTTCTGACCCTCATTCCTGCAGTAGCATCTCTGTATTTTCTCGATCGTCCACTTGCTAATTCTTTTTCCTATTGAGAAGCCGGTAAACGTTAGTGTTCGCTGCATTTGTTTGTCGGCATTTTACGTCTAATCAGAGATTTCACGCCCTACGAGATTTTATTGTGGTAGCCCAGAGAAGTTTTCCCGAAAAAGGTGTTGAAAGTGCGTGCCAGAGCTGCGGTCGAGTGCAGGTTAAGTGATGAGCATTGCGGCTTTCGTGCAGTTAGAAGCACAAACGATCAGCTATTCACTCACAGAGTGGTACTTGAGAAATCCTGGGAATATGCCAAACCTATCTACAGTATTTTGATCGGGTTCCACTCTGGAGTCTACTAGAGCAGTATGGGATTGACAGTTCTCTATACATAAACTGTAAGTGTGTTCGGGTGAAGGGCGTTAAATCGACACCTTTCACCGTGGGCGTTGGACTTCGCCAGGGGTGCGTCACCTCTCTTTTCATTGTGTATGTTTGTATATGGATTGGATGCTACAGCGCAGCCGTGGCGGGGAACGGTTCAAATTGGGAGACTTAAGGATGAGTCATGTGCTTTTCGCGGATGACTTAGTTATTTTTACTTCCACCTAAACCGAACTTAGACAGCCGTCTGTGTTGAAGTTGGGATGAGAGTAAACGTGAACAAATAAAACGTAATGATCACCTCCCGAACGTCTGTTCAATGCACTCTGGATGTTATTGGAGTTCCATCGAAACAGGTGGAGAAGTTTAAGTTCCTCGGGGTCATTTTCACGAGTGATTGAAGGAGCAATACTGAGTTATCCTATAGGATCGGCAAGCTGGATCATTTTTGAGACATCTTGGTCAATTTCCTCTCAGGAAAGTCGAACTAGGCATCGGAGCTAAGTTTTCGGTCTTTTATTCAGTGTTTGTTCCTACCCTCACCTATGGTCATGAGATTTAGGTAATGACTGAAATAATAAGATCGCGGATACAAGCTGCCGAAATGAGATTTCTTCGTTGTATTGCTGGGGTGACTCGCCGAGATCAACTCGGTTTCCAAGACGTGCCATCAGGTAGACGTCCCCTGGGTAGGCCGAGTATGAGATGATTGGACCAAGTCCTCCTTTAGAGTTGATGGTGGTAGGTAAATTGTGGATTTCTTCCATACGTACGAATAATGTAACACGCACAACATTAATTGTTGCGAGAACCTAGGCCTTGGCTCACTTCGAGCTGTGGCGCCAGCTATCTATTTTTTATCAACTGGTTCACAAACAGCCAACAATAGGATAGGTCCTTAGGTTGTTCTGGGAACTGTATTGCTATTCGCACAACATTAAAAGGCTACTCACAATGAACCTCCAGATCTCTGAGTGAACGTGATGAGGTCTGTCCATCACACGCCCTACGTAACATAACCTGACTTAACCTATCTTTTCCGGTTGTAGCCGTCCGACGTTAAACTTCCTCATAGTATTGCATTGCCCTTGGAGTGTTTAGAATATTCGCAGCCGTATCTTGGGTACAACAAGGTAAAGATCTGAGGCAATGTTTGCCACTCAGAGCGTTCGGACATCCATTATACTGGAGGAGTACCTTCCGTCGATTGTAATGTGCTTAATGTGGTTGACGGCCGATTAATCAGGAGCCCTTCATGCTCCTTTAGAAATGTCAAGACGCGCGAACCGCGTGCTTGCCACGATAATGTTTTGCCTCGTCGCAAAGTGGTTTATGCTGGATCCGGCTTTGTTTTGTTAATGTTATACCTAATAGCCACAGAGATGGGCATGTGCGCATATTGGGCTTAAGTCGCGAAATTTATCCATGACGCGAAGTGTTATGAGGCGCTCGTTCACATGCCAAAAACTTGTGGACTTTCTGATGAGATATTATCAACGTTGCCATAACGCTTCGGCGCTTAACACTGGGGGCACTGAGTTTGTACCTTCACACGACTTTGTACCTTCACACAGTAATTTTACTTTGTTGTGATGTTTGGGATATGCACATTTGTAACTTGGTGGTCTCTAGGATATTGGAGGCGTGTTTCACGTTAATCTTGGTTGTTTTAGTTTAAAAAAGTCTCATTTTTCACAGATTAAAAATGTTTTTTTATTTTTTCATTTTTTCATATATCATTTATTACTAGCAAAGAAATTTATATTTGAAGCAGTGTATTACGCATTATTTAATTAAATCATCTGTCATTCATGAATTAAATATCATAAAAATGAATATTACATTTACTTCTAGTGTATATAACAAAAATTACAAAAACTAGCTCCTTAAGTTATACACTATAGTACATAGTTTCTAGTAAAAATAGATGAGGAAATATATATAAAATTGGGGATAGAAGTATATTTAATTACAAACTATTATCAACGCAAATATTTACATACAAAAACACAAGAATATGAAATTTTGTTGTGTTTAGTACAAAATTTTCCAGTATCTCAGTCTTTTGGTTTCAGTTTTTTCTTTTTTTTTATATTCAAATTTGTTCTATAAGCATTTCTTTTGTATTTTTTAGTTTCCCAAATAGATCCTTCAACGTGTAAGGTACATACATACATTATTCCCTGATTTGAATTGTTGCCTAATCATTTGTTTATAATATTTAGTCTTGCCTAACACAAAAATATGGGTTAAACAATTTTCTTGATTCACGACAAATGGCACGGTAAAAAAAAAAAGTTAAAACAAAACAAATTCGATTTTTAAATTCACTAACTAGGACAGTTGGTCAGAGTTACATTATAGGTACCGTATTATATACAAAAATTAAAATAATAATTTCATTTTTGAGTAGAATATAAAAAAAATGTAAAAGGTAATTTAATGCTGCTTCAATGTCATACGTAGCATCTATATTTGCATCAGTTTTGAAAGCAAATAGGCACCTTCGCATTGTTATGTATCTGACCGTTGAATACAGCTTTTAGCTGTGAGTTAAGGTCTAATTGAAGTGTGTATATTAGCTCGGCAATACGTTGTAATTATATACACACAAAACGCAATTAGCCCATATTACAGTCATTAAGCATTAGTTTCCGGTTTCCTTATCTAGCAAAACAAAATAAAAATATTACAAAGAAAATTGATGAAAGACGATCTATGAAATATTACCTTTAACTGAGTTTTGGTTTCTCAGATAAGTTTTTGCCCTATTTCAGCATCGATAGGATCAGTAGTACGGACTAGGGTCCTGTTTGTTGATCTTATTTTCAGTTTTGGACAGGGCGCTTGTTAATTTGGACACAGGCGTGACGTGATTATTTTGTTTATGCGGCTCATAGGGGGCAAGTGTGTGGTAATAGAAGGGTGATCTCTTCGTAATTGTGTAGTTTTTGTTCTGTTTACAGAATTGGTTATAAATATTGAATTCTAGGTGGTATAAAGATGAAAGTACCTTATTATTATCCCAGTATTCCTTTCCAGCAGTTCGATAGCATATGCAGAATTCCAATCGCTTGGACGATGGCGGAAGTGTGATTTTGAACGAAAATGTATCAAAGATCACGTGAGATGATGTGGGACCGTATGTCTACAATGAACATTTCAAACAATTTTATAGAGATACACTCGAGAATTCGTTGAACTAACCTTTGCAAATGAACAGAACATATCCTGTTGACTTTTCCAATCGTCCCATGTTACCCGAACGACGACTTCTTTTTCAAAGTAGACATTTTTAACTTTAACAGTTCCCACAATAATCGACTCATCGTCTTTAACAATCACATTTTCCAGGCAAACGTAATCTTTATCGATTTTTCGCCTAAAATTTAGAAAAACCAAAATTAGTTTTTTTTTTATATTTTGAATTCCAATCCTTCTGGTGTCTACCTAAATGATAAATAATCTGAAGCGGGTTGCTTGAAGTCCACCGCCCATTGATCGGCTGGATGTGGGCTGACAAGGCCTTGTGTGATTTGTTCCAAAAATTTCATACTCCAGTATGGTGGAACATTTGAGGGTTCTGACATTACACGAACTTCTGTCAACGACAGCCCCTCGTCGTCGGCGAAGATCACCTTCTTGCGAGCTCGGCTGCAAATAAATTTGAAACAAAATTATTCAAAATTGGATTATATCCAAAAGACTTGAAGGATATTGTATATAAAATGAGTGGCAGATGCTTTTTGACCTGATTAGTTTGAATATTCTACAAGTGCATATATATCTTTTGCTTATACAAATTTGTATACAGCTATTTTCGGTTGAATGTTATTATTGACCGGAAATTGTTTTTAAACGGGAACGGCTTATGCAATATATGCAAACAATTTCGCAGAAAGGCCAACTTCTTTTCGATCAAACGTACGTATGTACATATAAACATACAAATGTATGTTTGTAAAAATGCTTGCATTTGTTCAAAATAAACATAGCGTCCTCAAATCTTTTACTACGTCGCACAATGGTTCAGGAGCGCAAAAAAATCAAATTTTCGAATGTTCTATATTGAAATATTTGTTATTATAATTTCATACTAGAATAGTCAGGGAATTAAAATCGACTGACATTTTCTAAAAGTACCGTTACATTACGCAGAAAAAACTAGGTCTGAAGCCAAAAGAAAAAAATTCGATCGATTTCAAGAAATAATTGCATGATGTATGAAGAAAAATTTTATGTCGTAAAAGTTATTCAAGAAAAAAAAAGTTGATCATATTTTATTAACCAGATAATAAATATATTTATTTTATATTAATAATACCATGCACCATTTTCTGCTCTGCGAGAGTTAAACATAGGCATACATTTTTAACGCAAGCCTTGTCTTTTGTTAACTGTACAAAACGTGCGGCGGGGAGCGGTGAGCTGATTCATGGCTCCATTGATGCACTGCATTATTAGTTATAAATATTAGCAAGCAGGTTCCAGCTGCAAAGACCTGCGGGTTCGGCTTCAAGATCAAATAAATCACTTTGGGTTCTACTTATTTACTTTTGCAATTAATTTGATTGGTGCAGCGCTATTTAGCTGTTATTCAGGTAAATTAAAGTGACTTTCTAGTGAGTAGGGGAGGACGGAGGAAAATCTCATACTACTGGAAGCAGAGCGAGACTGTTTCTCGTGTGCATTGGCGTTCTTCTACTCCCCTTAGGGAAAAAATGAAAATTATTTTAAAAAAATTTTATTTATTTTTATTTAGTAATATTAATTACAGTAAATTACATGTACTTTAATGAACATTTTATCAAAATCGGTCCAGTACTTTACGAGGTAATGAGTTATTTCCGTGCTCCCATATCACTTGAACCACTGTGCGTCGTTTTGAAACATAGTTTCTGGTTTAGATTTCGGAAGTAGCCCCAAGCAAAATGTGTGCGATTCTTTTAAACTCGCGTTTATACATCTCAGACCTCCAATGCCAGATGCGTTCAATCTACATCCGATTCAAATCAATCAATCAATGGTTTCAAATATTCTAAATCCTTTTATACCGAACGTCTCTTGCAACTTTGCATAATCGAGAGAAATTCAAAACGAATTGCGAAAAATTTATTTCCGCACCTGTTTCAACGTAGTTTATCTGTGCATGGTCTACCGCAAAAAAACGAAAATGTTTTTTGGCTTTAACTATAAATATACCCTGTATTTTGCAATGCACAGATTAAAACACTAGACAAGATCACCAGACAAACAGCAGATTTGCGCAATTGGCCCTCGAAAGTAAGCATCTATCAAAAGCACGATGCACGTTTCCTTTGTACAGTGCACTCGGTTCAAATCAAATTAAAATCTCACTGTAAAAACAAGTGAGAATCTATTTTCGAGTAAAGCAATTATCAGAGGTCACGAAAAAGGATTGACTGTCTGCTACGTTGAGCCATCTTAATATGTACAAAACAAATATAGAAATATTTATAGCGCATAATAACACGAGAGATTCATTCAAATTAAAAATAAAACGTCCACATTTGCGGAGGCACACGGGGGCGTTTTCATATTTCCCACCCTGAACACGGAATTCTGAAATAAGAATCCGATTCACTAGAAATTAGTGAAAAATATCGGCTAATCAGAACAATTTTGGATGCTATAACAGTCTTAATATGTCTTTCTCCACAAGATTTGCAAAAGCAAAGACGAAAGAATTTATTTGACGCCATGGATCCAGATGAGCTTGTTCTTGTTGCATTACTAACATGTGACGGGGATGGGTAATTATTTAATTTTTTGACATTGAATTGCGTAGTATCTGGGAAAAACATGGGTGTGTGGAAAAATCCATCAGAAAAATTGGGTTATTTTCTTTCAAGATCACAAGACGAGTTGGCTGCAAAGCTATTTACTCATCACTACGGAAAAAATTGTTGAGTAAATCCCACAGGGTAAAAATAGCTCATAAAAGGTGCGTCCGACCTGGGGGGAGGGACAATCTGACTGCTGTTTTGGATAACAGCTGAGGAAAGCCCCTATGATTTTAGGATGCAGTTAACGAAATTAATCATTTTTCTCACGACTGGACTACAATGGATCTTTAGAGAAAAGTTAAGGTCTGCACAATGTAGCCATTCATCTAAATGCTTACCTTACTCTTTATTACTTCGAACATTTCACCAAGTTCTTACTCTTAACCAAAAAAAAAAAGGATACAGCTTTAAGGGGGCAAGGGCCTAGGTTCTTCGAAATGCCATACTTTTGACGAATTACATACTCTAAAGCTTGTCATTGCTGTAGTGCGTGGTGGTGCCAAAGAATGTTTAGTTGATTTTGCTAAAGTCGAACCTGTGTCAGCTCGCTAAGCAATCTAATGTAATCTAACAATAGAGACCACACTATCAAACCAAAACTTCCACAAATTACTGAGATTTTGGTCTTTCTTAAATTTTCTGTCAAAGACTACAGTAGATCAATAGAGGTCCAATTCAGGGTAAATGGTGCACAGTGCAGCCACTATCAACACTTAAATATGTGCTATTTGTTTTAACTTATCGTTAAATAGACTAAACTAGTTGCAACGCAGCTTAAGACGGTTTAAGGTCGTCTTCATGAATTTACTTAGATGGCGCTTACAGTTCGGGGTGAACCTGTGCCTCAACCTACCAGTCTCTCCAATTAGACCGATCCCTCTCCTCCAGTTGCGCACACCAAGTTAGTTGGAGTCCCCTTCTACTTCCGAAGAATTTTTCGGTCGAAATGACCAAGGATATCTTCATCCCCTTTCGATAGAATCCATGCTTCAGTGGCATTAAACAGGACTGGGATGGTTAAGGCCTTATATAGGGTCTCCTTAGTGGGTCGGGATAGGGTCTTATTACTCAGTTGCTTTCTCTGCTCGAAGAAATAAGCCCCTTACTACCTCGAAGTTATAGCTAGCTGTCCACTGTGACGTTCTGTCAGATTTGTCGTTGGTTAGTGCATTGGACTGCTGTGCGAGCGGTATGCGTTCAAGGCTCAGCCATGTCCATCGAAATTTTTTTGCGGTACCACCTCTTGTCGGGGAATTACAAGCCTCCGGGAGTATTATTTGTAATGAAAGAGCTTCTCAATTTGCCGTTCGGAATCGGCAATAAATTGTAGGTCCCTTCAATTCGTGCGGAAAATGTAACACGCACAGCATAAATGGTTGCCAGAAGGTAGGCCTTGACTTATCCCGAGCTTTCGCACCAGCTATGTATGTACATATGTTCTTGATGACAGCAAATACTTGGTGGTTTTGCCCTCGTTTAACGCTAAACCCATTTAGGCCGCTTTTATCTATGTATAATATATACTCGCGAAAGCACGAGTGACAGCTCGCTGTCTTCGGCGTACGCAAGCAGTTGAACAGATTTATGAAAGATTGTGCCTCAGGTGTTGGCTTGAGAGTTTCGCACAATTCGTTCAAGGATGATGTGGAAGAAGTCACATAACAGCGCCTCACCTTGGTTAAATCCTTTTTTGACATCAAAGGTTTCGGTGAGATCGTTACCGACCTCAATGGGGCAGTGGCCATTCTCCATTGTCATCCTGCACAGACGGACAAGTTTGACAGTGATGCCAAAACTAGGCATGGCTCTGTATAGCTCGTCTCTATAAATGGTGTCGTAGGCGGTCTTAAAATCGATTTGAATTTTTTATGGTTTCTCCAGGATCTGACGAAGTGTCAATGTTTGGTCAATTGTGGACTTTCCTGGCCTAAAATTTCCCTTTATCTTAAAATGTAAACATATTTTACTTTTTTCGCCAGTCAACCAGCAGCACAGTCATTGTTTTTTTTTTTAACGCAAAGCATCGTCCAATGATCCTGAAATAGTGTAGTACAGGATTTTCCCGGCAGAAAACGCTTTTCATTAATTGTATGGCAAATACCTTAGAACCAAACGCTTTGACTTGACATCTTGTTAGAAACCAAGATGGTGGTTAGACAATGATCTATTATTTGTTTAGGTTCTAAAGTCTTCTTTTGACGTTTTTGATTAACTTATTGATTTCTGATAGATTTTTTTTTATATTTTTTATGTTCATATGTATAAAATGGGATATAGATATAATTTTCTAAAAAAATTCCCTAATGCAAGTTTTTTAATCTGACTTATAGTGTCGGTAAATAAAGAGATGTACATATATGCATATGTTTGATTAACTTGAATCCCAAAAATAGGAAATTGAAACCTGCATACATAGAAAATCCCAAAACTTGTTTGCTCTAAAAATACATAAATAAATCTTGTATTTTTTCAGTTTATAATTAACTAGTAAAAAGTAAAACAAAAAAAACCACATTTGTTCAGCTGTTGATTGCTGCCTAGGTCTGAAGATGCCATTATTCTTTGCGGTCGCAATTAAATTTTAATATCAGTAAAACCATGTATTAATGCAATTATTTTGATTATTTAAATTTAAACGAAGTAACACAAGTTGAATGATGATAACAACAAGAATAACAAAAAAAAAAAAATCACAAATATTTCCAAACAGAGAGGAAAAAAAAGGCCACGTGATCACGCATTTATTGCGTGATTATCAGTCTCAAGACCACGTTTAAGCAATTCCTTTCCTCCATCTGCATCAGGTTGTAAGTAGGCTCTCCTCGCTATCGCCGCCTTTCCCTGAATGAGTCAATCACTTTAGTTAATGCACTCGTGGATGCAGTATTGATGCGGAACATGCTACCCGCAGAGCGCAGTCGTCGGGGAGATAGATGAGCCGCCTTTTGTTGGGTTGTCATCTGTCTTAAAACTGACCCAAAATTCAGTGCATGTACAACGCGTCAATATTGATTAAAATCCAAGGATTTACCTGCGATATGTTTTGTTTCTGAGAGCGAGCCTATACTTCTTTAAAGCCTGTTCTTCGATTTACTTTTGCATAATTTAACGACGCATCTATCTGTACAGAAAAAAAAACAACCCTCACCGTGAGTGTGGTGGTTTTTAAGTTAAATAACCGCAACAATCTACCGACAGAGTTTGAATCTAAATTTATATACGGCACCCGACCCATCGATAGTGAGTTTGACTAAATAAGCTATTTGGAGGTTTTGGGTGAGGTTGTTTTTTTTTCTTCTTTCAGTTCAGTGGTTCAATTTATTTTGATTCTGTGGCGCGCTTACTTGGGAGTATGCGTAGGCCCCTATCCGAGTGACGTTTCCTCGTTTCAATCATTCCTTGAATGCATGATGCAAAAGTATCTTGTGTTGTTTGTCCAAGAGTTCGAAGTTCTAAATTGAAGGTGTTCCTTCAATGACAAACGCCAACGATTTCTATCTCTAACCGAGGCGATAAATGTGTATACGCATTTACGTAGAGCTTCGTCATAATTTATGTGACCTACGTAACTTTTTCCTTGGTTTTTTTTTTGTCTTTTTCTTTCTTAGCTATTAAGTGATGAAATTTCTCCCATCTTCACACGGTTTGTTTAGTTTTCCTATACATAGTTGTGCAGGCGGCGAGTTGATCTTGCCTCCAATCACTGAAAGATCACGTGAATATTTTTCTAGTTTGATTTTGTACATACATACATACATACATATGTATATAATTCACTGCAATGTGGAATGTATAAGATGTTCAGGTTGTACTCGTTTTAAGTGAAAAATTAGTTCTTTACAACATTTCAAGAATTAGTAATAAAAACATTGGAGTGATGCCAATTGTTTTGTATCTGTAAATTTAAAATGTTGACGTACGAACATGCATACATTCGTATGTTCATGGTTTTTGAATGTTCAGCCGAGGTCACTCATCGTTTTGAGTGTATCAATTAAAAGTGTCACTGTCTAAAAAGAAAGTCGGCAGACAGATTCAAAATCAAGTTCGTTAAATACATTCACTTACATTTATCACGGTAATGAGTGAAAGGACCTTGTTCAACTGACAAAGACGGTAAAGCATCAACGCACTTATAACAGTGGAGTGAGATGAAACTGTAATTTCTTCAATGGTACTGACCACAGGTGTTTAATAAGGTTTCTCTGCATTCTATTTTCCACTGTTTACTCTGGGGGCTTTAAACAATCATTTCATTTTATGTGCTTAGCAGTTTGTCTTTATGTACAAAGAATTCTTAATATCTAGAGAGATATACTTAGCTAGTCTTCAACCAGCGGATAGTATGCCCAATAGTCGCCGTGGCAACGTTGAATTAGAAAGCAAGTTAACAAATGTTCGAGTCTCATCAAAAGCAATTAAAAATTGCTCGCTTTAGGCAATCTCTCTGAGGGTCTAATTTATAATGATAAACCGTCTCAATTCGCCATTCAGAGTCGGCGGTTAAAACCTTAGGTCCCTTTCATTCCTGCAAAATATAAAACACTTGGCCCCTAGAAGGACTGCCTGTTTTATTTCCTTACTGTTTGTTTTTATGTATCACAAACACCAACAACTGTTCTATCGGTCAATCTTTGCCATCTCTGTCAACAAAAAAAATATTTCTAACCCAAAACGGGCAGCAGAACTCGGAGTTCTTTAGGACTAATTTATGTCGTGTGAACAGACTTGATAATGACCCAATTTTGTCGCGTCGCAACCAAATCAATTTCGGTTTAGACATACACACTCACATACATTTCATTTTATGTACATTTATTTCCAAGAACAAATGGAATGCATTCTGAGAAATGGACTTTCTATTTAATCCTTTTTGAGATACGGCTGACAGTTTTTAATTTTCTCCCATTCTAATCGGATTACCAAGGAAGGAATGCATTAAATCTGTATGATTAAATATATTTTTTTTATAATTTCCGCTTTTTATCATGTTCGTCGTTATCTGAATTTTAATTTCTTTTTCTTTCTTATTTTCAATGTTATGCACTTCTAAAAAAAAACTAGAAACGCACGCCCAAAATATTATGAAATGTATTTTGAAGATAAGAACTACATGTGTATATATGTATGTCATACAAGAAACACTTGAAATTGTTTTACAATGAGTCGTATGCATATACAGTCATAGACAAAATTATTAGGCACTCTAACGCAAGAAAGGCCAGGAATAAGCAGAGATTAATAAAAAGCAGCGACTTGCTTGAAAAATGTTGTCCCTAAACATTCACACAGTTTTGCTTTCTTCTCTTCAGCTTTTCGACTCCTCTGGATTAGAACACGTGCGTCGTAGAGTTGGGGAAGCTTACTATTCCGAATTTCGAGTTCCTAGCCTTAGACACGGTGGGGGTAGAGTGATAATTTTGAGCTGTATGGCGTCTGTCGGAGTGAGAAAATCTTTTATTGGTCGGGGACGAATGAAATTCCAAAACTTTTTTCAGATGCTAGAGCAAACTCTGGAGCCATCTGTTGCCGAATTATCCTTAAAGCAAAAAAATCAAGTCTTAGAGAGGTCCGAATGGAATCTAGAGCGAATGGACACAAATGCTCCGGCTCGCAGAGTCTTCGAGTCTAACTCGGAGGGTCAAAGGAGTAGGAAGACCTCGCCTAAGATGGCGCGCACAAGTGGAAGGGGACCTCAACCAACTTGAAGTGCGCAACTGGAAGCAGTTAGCTAAGGACCGGACTAACTTGGGAGGCTTGTTGGTTGAGGCCCAGGTTTACACCGAACTGTAGCGCCACCTTCTTCGTAGACATTTTACTCCACCGAATTTAAGAAGTTATAAAAAACGAGGGTGTAGCTACCAAATATTAGTTTACATGCAAACTAGAACTAAGTATATTATAACAAAAAAATAAGAATCGTATTTTTTTTAAACAATTTTCAAGTAAACATGAAAAATCAGGGGTGTCTAATATTTTTGGACATGGCTGTACACATGATGCAGTTAAGCTAGAAAAAAGACTAAAGCTAGAACTATTTCATTAAATCTGTTATCGCTATTGACACATTTGAACTCTTGTAGGATTTGCTCGATCGGGAATCCCGCAAATGATTTTTCGAAAATTCCGCTTAATGTTCAAAATTCCAATCTTTCGCTAGAGAAAATTGAACGAAGAGTTGAAACAGGCATATGCTACAAGGCCGATTCAATACAAAGTATGCAATTGAGTTTTTCTAAAAATAAAGTTTAAATTTGGGAATTATGTGGAGGGACTTTCAGGCAAATGCTCCCCTCAGTTTTTTTCCCTAATTTTTTTTAAAGTTTTGCGTTTGGCATAATTGCCCTGGTTTACGGTTTATGTTTACAGTGAAGAAGGGTTCAGCGACGATGCCGGGTATTAGAGCGTTTTTTTCAGGCAGTGTGTCAGCTCTTTCCTTACCAGTGAGTCTACTGCAAGCTGGTATGCAGTTAATTATTACTAGTAAATTATTTCTTACCAGTTTAAAGGAAGGTGAAAATCAATGAGAACTACACTGCCTCAAACAATTGGATGTACAACTGACCAACTAAAATATAAATTAATTTATGTGATAGAAATTCATACTTTTTTTTTTACTTTTTAGTAGTTTCTTATAAAAGCTTTCTAAAACAAACCAAATTTTGACAATTTCGATTCCAAGTTTTATTTTTAAATTCAGATGAGTAGATATACATCAAAAAATTACATGTACATTGAGTTCAAATTTAAATTTCTTAAATATTCAATAGTAGAAGTATGGAGAGTCCACTTGAGCTCCCTAAGCCCTCGATCCTCATAGTGGATAAGCGGGCCATTGAAAATGAATGAATGAATGAATGATATATTCAATAGCGGGTGTGATAACATTCTGCTCTTATTATGGCTAAAACACAATTTCTAACTTCTTCTTCTAGTTGAAGTCACCTTACTTTTACGCCAAAAGTGAAATCGAAACGAAAGCGGCATTGTGATAGGATGAATTGGATTCCTTTAGTTGAACTTCAGAACGTCAGACGAAGCCCAAGCCAATGCGCTATTGTGTTTCAGGCATTACGTCTATGAGACGATTCTTCACCAAAACGACAAGCTTTCCGATAACTTTTGGTGCAATTTTGTTGCATTTCTTCAAAATAACGGCTTTGAGGTACCCTTATCGGGGTATTTGAGTTTCTAGGACCTTTTTTTTTTTTCAAAACATTCCATAGATGTTCAGTAAAATAAGGTCTGCGAAGTGGAGAGGATTAGGTATTTAAAATTTCACATTATAAGGCAGCCATTTTCTTACTAGCGTCGAGGAATCTTCAGATCGTCTTGCCACTCAGTTTTTAAAGGACTGGAGTTTTCTTTCGGAATTCGAAGATCATCATCATCCTTCAATGGCCCGCATATCCACTATGAGGATCGCGTATGGGGATAGTCCCTGATGAGTTAGAGTCGATGATGGAAGATCGGCAAATGTGGAGAGTCCACTTAAGCTCCCTAAACCCGCGACCCGAATTCGAAGATATATGTGATTATGTCTTAGGGTCTCAACGAGAACCAAGCTATCCGGATCAATCGTTACCATTCTTTAAAATTTTCTTTTCTGATATACGTGCAAGTTTTTGATCTAGTGTGCGTGTACATATCTCAGAATCGAAAAAAACACGCTTGTTTTTTATTCGAATTTTATGATAAAGCTAGCAGCTTATTTCATTCGATTTCTAAACAAGAACTTCATAGATATAAAAGCGCCTTTAGCGCCACGCGAAAAGGAAATATGTATACCGGAAAACATTTCACTCTTAAACAAAGTGTGCAGTTTTATTTAGAAACGCTTTCACGCTTCCATGGCCACAGGGTTTAATTTCTCGAAGTTGGATTGTAATCATAAATCTACCGGCTTCTTTGGCAGGTCACGATCAGGTCATATTTTACGATCTTAAGTTGCAGTATTTATTTTACACCGCATCGTGTTGCAGAAATCGCCCACAGATTTCTCTCTCAATTGCATTCCACACTCCTATGGGCAAAACCACTAGTCTCCAAAGTATCATACAACTTAATCAATGGCGTTACAATCCCGCACTCCCTGTACAAACGTCACGATATCAATTTGTATTATATTGCATTACATACTTTGTTGTCACTCGATTCCATAACTTACGTATGTACGTACATCGATCTACCACAAAATGCATGAATATGTAAATTACAACATCAAAGTATCTATTTATATCCCCGAACAAATCATGCTCAGATTGACTACGGCTGTGCCGCTGTTGGCCTTTCAAAAGATGAGAATGTTATTCACCTACATAAGGCGGACAGTGAGTACCATTTGTACATACATACTTGCGGAATATACTTTGGTATGTATCAATGAAAATGAAAGTTTTCGCCAATTCAAGTGGTGTAGCTACTACCTAGTGTGTGCGGAAGAAAAATATTCTCCATTTGTCAATAGTCACGATCGACCTAGTCTTAAGTGGCTGGTATTAAAATAAGACATTCTTAAAGAGATTTCGAGCATATAAGGCTTTCAGAAGAACTCGCAGTAGTTCTTGAATTGTGTAACGTGATAATTTGTGTTAATTTCATTGGAAAAGTATTTTGAGTCACATTAAGGTTGGTTAATTTTTTATTTGTTTTTACAAGTTTGATGTAACAGACTTGGTTCACATTTCACCGGGCGCCCTATTTATTGTGGATTTTGTGGTTTCAAATCTAGCTTAGATCTAGCTTTATCTGGTTTTGTAGTTTGTAATGCGATTTTGGTTAGGAAATCATTGTAGTCTGGGCGGTTTTATTTCATAATTCTCTTATCGGTAACGAAATATAAAATCATGTCATAAAAGTAATCGGTATCCTAGAGGTCAACTGGCGCGACACCTAGAGATGAGTCAATGCATAGCTTTTCCCAACCATTGAGGCTGTTCGCACAGGACTGACGGACTGGATTTTTTTGAGGTTTCATGTTCAGATTGATAGTCCTGTCTGAAGACTTTTCGGACTTGTTTTGACATATTTTAAAATTTTAAAAAATCTAAAAATCCGGATTGACGTAAAATGTCACTTCTCCACTTCCTCCCTCGTCTGTAAATGTCAAAAAAAATCCAGTTCGTCAGTCCTGTGTGAACAGTCTCATTCATGTTGTGCGTCTTACATTTGTCACACGAATAGAAGGGACCTACAATTTATTGCCGACTTCGAACGGCGCTTTGAGTGGCTTTTTCAAGACAAAAGGTACTCTTGGAGGTTTGTCATACGCCGACGAGAGGTGGTGCCTCGAAAAAGCATTCGGTGGACATGGCTGGGGTTACCACTAAGTCACGGCGGAGAGCATTAAAAAAAATAAAAAAGAAATAGCTGGCGCGACAGCTCTGAATGAGCCAAGGCCTAGCTTCTCGCAACCATTCATGTTGTGCGGGTAACATTTTTCGCACGAATGGAAGGGATCTACAATTTATTGCCGACTCCGAACGGCGAAGTGAGAAGTTCTTTCATGACAGTTTATACTCACGGAGGCTTGTCATTCCCGGACGAGAGGTGGTGCCGCGAAAATTTTTCGGTGTCCAGGCTGGAGCTTGAATCCACGCCGGTCGGTCAGCAGTCCAATGCACTAACCACTGAGCAACGGCGACCACGGAGAGCATTGCTTTCTAATAAAACAAGTAACGAATGATTGAATTCATTTTGAACACCCTTAGCAGTGTTGTTAGAAGTCATTCCAAATTGAAGTTCATTTAGCCGGTATTTCTTGATCTCTTATTCAATATTTTCGTCACGAAAATTTAACACTACTTTATGCTTGCAATAACATGTTTTGCACAGCTCTAGAGTGTTAAGGAGGACAATAATTAGTTTTTTTCTTACCTCTCATTTAAATTTTTCGCAACACATGTACTCTCCTCGGCATGACAATCCAAATGTGCACGTCGACTTAAGCATGATTTTGGTGGTAGGGGCATCTCTGGAGCCGACGACATACGTTCGATCCCAGTGGGTCGTCCTCGGTACACTTGTGAATGTGCATTATTGGCAATGGCTCTAGATGCCAGTGTAATTGCCTGAGGACGACAAAATCTGCTTCGCTGATCATCAGGGTAACTGCACAAAAATAGACAAACCAATGGAATTTCATTACGTATGGTTGAGTTTAAAGTATGTAAATGTATTTCTAACTTTAAAAAAAAAGTCACAACTCAATAAAAGGAAATACGAAAGAACATATATGTATGTAGGTAGTTTGATAAGAATCGATAACCCACTTATGGTTACTTACGGTAACTGTTGATTGTTCCTGAATTCGGACAGGAAGCTTATTGGGGGACTGTGGCTAAATATAGGTGGACTGTGGGAAATCATCATTTGACAATGCGTTGATTTTCTATTTCTTAAATCTCAAATAAACTGCAATTAAGAAATCACATTCGATTTAGAGATGTTTCATGTAAAAATGACACATGACAGTAACACATACTTCTTGAAGATGCTCTCTGACGGCTTTCTTTCTTGATAGATTTCACTAAAACTTTTTATATTGACTTAAACTAATTTAGATAAAATCGACCGAAAAAAAAATGGGAAAAAAATATTTAAGCAGTACTCGATTGCCGCCGCATTGAATTTAGGCAAGACTCCACGAAAAGGGGGAAACACAACAAGAAAGTATTATGTTGTTCACGCGTCTGAGGCGTGCAGTGCCCCAAAGTAGACTGTTCCGCCGCACGACAGATTGGATCGAATCGAAAACGAATTTATTTGATAAATATACACCGTACCAGATTTCTTAGTTTTCCTGGCATCTGTCCCGACGAGACACCGACTACGAATAAGCGACACAAGCGATCGCGAGCGAGGTCTGCTACAAAGTGTGCTGCGCTGTCTGAGCACCGCGCAGCGCAGGTCTCCCTTGGCAAGTAAACAGCTTACGACTCGTACAATCAATGTTGGCCATTAAATTATGAGTATGTATTTTTTTTTTATTCTTCTCCTTCCTCCTATGCTCAGCTCAGTGGTAGTGTAGTGCGGGCGTTTGTGGCTGTGTTCGTGCACTTTTAGGTGGGAAAAAATTGTTCCGATGCACTTATGAAATCTACCTGCAAGTCAAAAGGTTTCGTTCGATTCGCCTCAACTATTTTTGAGTTATCGAAGTGTTATCAACCCATTTTAGAACACTAGAGCTATAAATATTATGCCATCTATCTGAACAAGTGACTCATTTGTAAATTTCAGCAGTAGATAGTGAAACGAAATGAACTTAGAATTTACGATAAATATTTTGGGTAGGTATATGTTCATGACGATGGCTAATGAAGCAGTTCTTCTCGGAAGAAATGGTTTTGTCAACCTGTTTGCATATTCATGCTGTGGAACTATGATTATTATCTACATTTGATTGAAAACAGATTCACTGTCTTGTTTATGATGAACATTATTGCCTCATAAATTTACACTGTCGATATGACCCATTGACACCGTAAAGCCTTTACGGCATAAACTAGTTATGTATCGTGTATGTCCGGGGCACATAAAGAATATAAAAAACCGAAAAACGCTCGAATCGAGGTTGTAAAAGGAATATTTTCCAATTTTGCCGGTCAATAGACGGACTTGCATAGGCAAACTTGTTGCTTGTGGCACATCCATATTTTAGATAGAACATATGCGTAGAACCACATACCTACTTATGTTTAGGACTTGAAACGAGTGGGATACAACCGCATATTCATAATGGAGCCGGTTTTCCACATCCGCACTCACATCCATTTCGAGTGCATTGATAGTGTAATGATGCATTGAGTTGGTGCACCAGACCGCTTCGATTAGGGTGACCAACCGTATGTACTTCCAAAAGAATGTGTACTTCTTGAAATTTTTTTTTCTGTGAACAACTCAAGTAGCACATCTGGGCATTTCTCTTTATTCACGATACTCATGGTTAAGAAGAAAATAAATCTCTTATATGCATGTCAATAATCATTGATTGTAACAATAATATTTGTTGAGCATATCTGAACGACAAGGGTCCGTCCACCAATGCTGTGAGGTGATTTTTTTTAGAAATTTCAAGGGTTTTCTCATTAAGAGATTAGATTTAAGAAGCACGACCGAACATGAGAGTTATGAAAAGAAAAATAAAACTAAACTGTAAATTTGTTGGAATTAACATACAGGTATATTTAAAATTCAAATGATTTCCAACAGAGATGGGCTATAAAGGCTTACGTTTTGTTATAACTCTCAATCACAACTCCCTGTTGAGACTCAGTGAATGAAACTAGAAATTTGATTTCTCAATAGTAAATGGCGCCTTTCCAATCGAAATTCATAGATCCGATCTTGAAGCAATTTAATAATCATCCTTATCTATACCAAGTATGAACATACATATGTAGCTATATGTTTGTCCTTATGTATGTGGAAAGTAAGGTCAGTGGTTTGGAGTCAGGGATTCCACATGGTATTCATTGAAGTCTATGAAGGTCGAGAAATGGGCATTTCTAGAAGACAGAGATGGGATTGTTTATGTTAGATTAAAACTTTTCAATACAATAATTAAGTTAGACTAATGAAGCTTAGAAAGTCAAAAATGTCTCTCGGATCAGCAGCTATACTCGTAAGTTAAATTAAAGCCATATCTTGGTTATAATGCAGATGGATGTGTTAAAAAGAGCCACTTCATTAGGCCCTATCTAGTCTCTCTTTCACAAGCCGCCTTATTCAATTGTGTCCTTCATATTTCTGTGCATTTTTTTCTCCCCTGACCTCATGTCAACGCTAGGAACTGTCTAAAACAAATTTCGGTACTTCATTGAATTTGAATCCGTTGTCCGCTGAAAATGTAATTTTCTTTATTAGTTAATGCTGCACACAATGAAGTGTACTTGTTCTGAAGTTAGAAACTGCAGGTTTTCGTGTCCTGTTGACGATGTTATTACCAATTTAGAAGTTCCTTATATTATGTTTAAAACTTCCCTTTTTGGCCAGCAAACATTTTATTCGTCATTTTGGTTTGTCTGCATATACATAGCTTCGTTTTCCCCACTTCTCAGGTGTTTATTCTTGGCCCACTTATCTATCATGTCCTTTGTCATATTCTACCCAAGGCAGTGAATGAAGACGTTCCTATCGGTACAGCCAGCAAGCCTCTTGACCACGCTTTCCCACCTTCACGATGTTTATTCGTGACTAACTTATCGATTATATCGTCACCTTTTGTCTACCTGTGGTTCTTATTTACTCACTTAAGGTGGCGTTACAGTCCGGGATCGACCTGGGTCTCAACCAACAACCTGGATACGCCAGCTCAATCTTTGGCCAGCTACGTCCAGTTTCACATGCCAACTTGGTCAAGGCCCCTCTCAACTTGCGAGCGCCACCTGAGTCGCGATTTTCCTCAACTGCGCCGTTCCTCGGGTATGTGTTCAAAGATTTTCCAGGCCGGATCATTGAGCCACCTCAGTCGTTGGACCTTTACTCTGCTGATTAAGTCGATGTCGTTGTACTGTCCATACAGTTCGTTATTGTATCTCCTCTATGTCTATGCAGACGAGACCAAAAATTATCCGAAAAAATTTCCTCTCGAAACAGCGAAGAGCAACCTCACCTACTTTTGACAGGGTCCATGTTTTTGCGCCGTAGAGTCCAAAAAAACAGCAATTGTCAAGAGTTATTCTTCGTTTGATCTCAGCGCTGGTGTCGTTGTCAGAGTTGATAGCGAACCCTAGGTAGACAAAGTCCTTAGGTTAGGTTAGGTTAGCGGGCCGATGAAGACGATAACATCCTCTTCATCTGACTCAGGTCTATGTAGACCCGTTGTGATACCCATGTGTTTACCAGCTACTTCCTACTGCGTGATTTTATATGCTTGATGACAGCCAACCGGCTCTCCTTGTGAACTTGAGTAGATCCAAAAGTAAATCACCGGATAACTCCTCGATGTTATCGAAGAGGTATATGCCAAATGTTCTTGTTTTAATGTTGCAGAGGCTTGGGCAATGACAGAGGAAGTGAGTTGTGTCCTCATGCACATCCTTGTCTCCGCATCCTCTGCAAAGGTCTTCCCCGGTCAGGTGCAGCTTCTTTGCATGATACCTGAGCATTTTCTGCCCTGAAATTAGTCCTACCAGTAATGACAGGGATTTCCTGTCCATATATAGTAGTCTATTCGTTCTGCTGTTATTATATTCTGGCCATAACTTTCTGGAGACTTCGCAGGTGGTTAGTGTTTTCCACATGTTATTCGCCTCGGTTAAGGATCTTAGCATTATTTTTTCCTTCAGATGACGAAGTGGAGGTTTAATTGTACCATCCGCTAGGTCTGGTTCCAGGCCTGATCCCTTTCTAGCCAGTTCGTCAGCAGTCTCGTTTCCTGACACACCACTGTGGCCAGGGAACCAGTAGAGTTTAACATTATGCTACGTGCCAAGAACCCTCAGCTCTTCGCGACAGCACTTTACAAGCTTAGATGTGATTAGAGTAGCAGTTAGTGCTTTTATAGCCGCCTGGCTGTCTATGAAGATCGTGATATCCACCCGTGATACCGTGGCCATTGACGCCAATCGGTCAGCTCTGGTCACTGCTAGAACCTCTGCCTGGAAAACACTACTGTTGTCAGGGAGTTTTATTGAGCTGCTGAGTCCTAGCTCCTCAGAGAAGACACCAGCACCCGTTCCTATGTCCATCTTGGAGCCATCCGTGAAGATGGACTTTGTCTCACTAGGAATTTCCTTGTTTTCCCACTGTTCTCTGCTTGAAAAGATGCAAGAGAAGGGTTTGATGACGTCCAGGTACGGAATCGTATAGTCAGATTCAACATTCGTACCCGGGTATTTGTGCAATATCTGGGCGTGTCCATATGAGCTCCCTCTTCAGAGTTCAGACGGGTCTAATCTCAGAGCGCTCTTTGCTGCGGATTCTTGCATGCATAGATCAAGGGGTAGCAGATTGAAAATTGCCTCCAACCCTGCTGCCGGAGTTGATCTCAGTGCACTGGTCGTTCCAATTCAAGCAAACCTTTGTATCTTGGTCAAGGCTCTGAGGTTAGTGGTTTTTGTTGCAGCTTGCCACCAGACTAAACCTCAAGACAAAGTCCCTAACTACCCTTAAAGTTGTATCTTGGTGGTGGATATCGATTTGAAGTTCCTGGGTTTTCTCCAATATCTGCCGCAGTGTGAATATTTGATCGATGGTGGACTTTCCTGGCCTAAAGCCATACTGATACAACACGGCAAATAAGATCTTGTAGGCGATGTTAAGAAGACTGATGGTGCTCCCAAGCCTAAGGATAAGGCTGTCGGCATATTTTTGTCTGTTACGAGCTATGGTGCTGAGTTCTGTCAGGAGATTAAAATCACGGCTGCTAAGCAGATAAAGTTACTGAGATGCCTTGTGCGAATTTTATTCGACTGGATTTAATGTTTCTGCCTTTATAACCGTAAAAAGTGAATCCAGTCCAGAGTAGAAAAGAAAACGTCAGGCGGTCACATTTATGTAAGTGTTTCACTCGCAGACAGAATGCAATTAGCTCCTATTGTACTTGTACACAGTGCCGGTTGGTTGAGTTAGTGAGTCGCAAAGTAAGTACATACGGATATTTCATATTTTTACTTCTTCTTTTTCTTGTTTTGCTTCTACTTCTTGTTGTCTACATTAATCGCATACTATCTATTTAAAGTTTATATAATTGCTGAGCAATAAACTCGAGTCGTTTATGAATACACTGACTACGCACGCCGGCACAAGCTGATCAGAGTGGAAGATTTTTCAAATTAATCGGTCAATTTTTCTAATAATTTTTATGGCTGTTTTATTAAATAGCTACGTACATATGTATGTATGTATGAACATAAAACAGTTCGAGTGCAATAGCTGCAGGAAATAGCAGGTACTAAGTTAGTATTTGTCCTACAGAAAATGTGCTATTCGTCGCGAATGTCGCGTGTCCAATCTCAAGAAATGCAATGAAATTCGAAATTTTTTCTTATCTTCAGTTTTGTTTAAAATTAAATTTCCATCGTGGAATAACTTTTGCAACAAATAAAAAAAAAAGTATCATTGGTCGTGCGTGCATCGATCGTAAGCTATAGATTACATCGATAGATCAAGGGAGGCATTCGCATGTCCTTGGCGTTAAGTGCTTGTATTAACGATAAGTGTGAGTTATCATTTAAATTGCTCATTGACATGGATTTAATTGTATATCAAAGCTATGCTGTGAGGACGCAAAATATTGCATACCTACAACAGAAGCGCACTTTGAAAATTTAAAAAAATGCACACACAACTTATATTAGTAGTATCTATGAAACAAGGTTGTTGTGCATGACACACACGTAAACCTTTTGTTGTTGCTCG
Organism: Matsumyia berberina; assembly: GCA_917880715.2. Classification (NCBI taxonomy): domain Eukaryota; kingdom Metazoa; phylum Arthropoda; class Insecta; order Diptera; family Syrphidae; genus Matsumyia; species Matsumyia berberina. The sequence continues at coordinate 67,118,340 of OU862870.1, forward strand.
CAATGACACAATCTAAATTTGTAGGCGAATGACAAACAGGAAACAAAAACATTTTTGTCACAAATTTGTAGAATAAGCTCAGAGCTGCACCAAGTCGGTAACCTTCCTTGAAACAGTCGCTCACATCGAAATGAATCGTTTATTCAAAAAGTTGTGTGCGTACATACATGGTAATTTGCTTCAGGGATTTGGAACACTATTGTATAACTTGGTCCAACATGAGAGATGGGGTATTTGGGCTTGACCCATTAGCCTTTTCCGTAGCCCTTTTTTGATGATAAGCTGAAATCTATATTCTCAAGATAATAGATAACCTATTTATGTAGCAATCACACCCTAGAGAGTTGATTTTATTATTTTTCTTCTCTCAATTGGGTTGACAATTATTGCTGGTTGCATACTTTTATTTTCATTGATTATTTGCCGGCTTTTGTTTCCCGTTTTGCTGGATAACTTGCCAATTACACACGTATTTGGATTTATCAGTTTTAGCAAGTGGAATAAGGCTAAACCAGAATTTATGTTGGCATCAAGAAATCAAGACATCGATGCGTCTATATTACATAGTTCTAGAGGAAGTCAACCCTTTTTAGTAAGAACTCAAATAGCACGGGATTTCTTTTGCCAATAGCGGCAGTTGAAGAACGCTCTTCCAAAAAATTTGTATGAGAACTTCGGTCTGGAAATGAAAGATGATTACTGAATCAAATATAAGACCCTTTGCATATACTTATTCCAGATGTAATGTTAAAGATGCGGAATGCAAGGGTTGATTTGACTGGAGCCCGGTTTTGTAGAATAAACGATAAAACATTGAGAGACAGGAAAGATTTTTCGCGGCACCACCTCTCGTCGGGGAATGACAAGCCTTTGGGAGAACTTCGCCGTTCGGAGTCGGCAATAAATTGTAGGTCCCTTCCACTTGTGCGAAAAATGTAACATACAAAAGATGAACGGTTGCGAGAAGCTTGGCCTTGGTCCATCTTAAGCCATCGCGTCAGCTATTTATTTGGGAATTTATTTCTTATAGTCGCTTAAATTGCAAGGACTTTTGAAATATATTCTCTCTAGTGTTGTCTATAATGACGATATTGACATAATCGGAAGAATGCAGTGTGATGTCACTTACGCTTTTGTGAGCATTAAGACGGAGGCGGCGAAGGTGGGTATGGCCTGTACAGCGACATTGACTTAGCCAGAGGAGTTCCAATGTTCCGATCCGGAAAATGTTAGAATTCACACCCGAGGAGTGGCGCTGTGGAGGAAGATTGCGCCTCAGGTTGCGCACGCAAGTGGAAAGCAGCTGGCTAAAGATTGACCTGGCTGGAGACACTTGTTGGTTAAGGCACAGGCAAACTTCGGACTGTAGCGCCACCTAAAGTATGGTATGGAATATGAGGGCGATTGAGTGTTTGTGGTAGAGCGATTTCGCTTAGTTTCATTCGTGTTTTGACTATGGTAAAGTGAACAACATGCGAGAGCAGTTATTTACTGCGTAGAAAATATTTGGAATGCTTAAAAATAAATAAAAGATACCAAGTGCAGAGAATTCATGGAGAATTTCATTATTTGCACCCCCGTCTCCAACAATTTCCGGAGAAATGAACAGAACTGGCGAGAAACGTCTCGTCAACAAGTCTGGAACAAGCCGAGACTTCGGTGAATATTCCGCCTTGCACACTTAAGCTCGAAGCAGGGAATAGAGCCTTAAGGGAGGCTAACAACAGATGGGCCTATCTAAACACTTGTACAACCACAAGGAAGATATGGCCTAAATTCGATAGAGCAAGGACCTACAGACTTCGAATTACAGAAGACCCTTGTAGGGGGTGTGGCGATGAGGAGGTCCACGATGATACAACCCACTTCCTTTGTCATTGCCTTAGTCTCTGCCATCAAAGAAATAAATTCCTCGGACGACACTTTTTCGAGGACATTAAAGAATTATCCGATATACCGGTGTGACGCACTAAGTTGGTCATGTCCATTAGGTATATACATATTCATGCACCTGTAACTATTGGGTAGCGTTGTTGACCTGAGTGTGGCGATATGGTTTCTTCCTTTCGCCTGCCAACTTACCTAACCTAACCTATCGTATGAACAGTGAAACTTTTGAGTATGGCTTGGAAACGATATCTTCACAGATACAAAAGGACAGTAGATACCAGGAAACGCCACTTGAGGCAAAAGAAAGGCGAATATTCCACAAACAATGCCTTATACGCACAAGTTCAATAAGTTTATCCATACCATATGGAGGGATTCGCTAAACTGATTCAAAATATTTTGATTTTAGATTCAGTCGCAGTCGCTCGCAATCGCTTGCTGTCGCTCAATTCACCTTTCGCTAAATCGCTTCGCCATAAACACCTCCTTATGTAGACATGTAATTAATCGCTAGTAGCAAATACGCTTCGCCACAAACACAGCCTTAATCGTCGGAACTGCAGGGATAGGTTTAGTTTGGGATGTAGGTTGGGAGGGTGGAGGGATATAGGGAATGTAGAAACAATTATGGAGTTGACACTAGTGTACCTATGGTCTGGCGAATCTTTCTGGTTTTTCGGTGAAGGCCAGGATGCCGCCGATTACTTTGTCCTTGAGATGTTTCAGGTCCGGTATCCACATAGACCTAAGGGTCTTCCGTCGCATTCTCGCTAGAGCTGGGCAGTGGCTAGGAAGTGCTCGAGGTCTTGTTTTTCTTCCTCGCAGTTCCTACACGTCTCTCTATACATGTGTTTGTTGAGGTTAATGTGTCCCACCATCAGCCTCACCTAGAGCCTTCCTTGTGGGCAGGTTGCTTGATTTATTTACGAGTGATCTAGCCACTTTGCACGTCGGGAGGTTTGGCCAGTGGTCTTTGAAATTCTTTGGTATCCTCTAGTTGGTTGCTATTTTAATTATTGTTAGTGGGAGTCCCACTGTATTTTTAGCGGTTCGTTCTATCGTGTGCGCCCCTTCTCTTGCCAGTTTATCGGCTTTCTCATTCCCCGAGACATCTTCATGACCCGGTACCGAGACAAGGCGGCCAGCTTTAATAAGTAAGTAAATATTTTCTAGACATCGAAGATCTCAGTTAGATCACAATCGGACAAGTTAGCAGTGATTCGAAAATTATGTAGGCATTACTTTGTGTAACTAACTTCCACGAATTTAGCTATACGCGCTTTTAAAAACGACGAAAAGACGTGTAAATAAATAAGTGTAGTTTAGTTTGGTGTCTTTTTAAGTGATGTCGAAAAGTTCCTCAATGAAAAATAGATAGAGACCGATTCGACTATTTTTATGTACAAGGAGAACACCTCAAAGTCCCCAATTTACAAAACGACTATATTTGTACTCAAATCTGGCACGTGTTGCATCTCATAAACGATTTGGACAATCCTTCTTCTTTGCTGAATGCCGCCTTAGCTTTAATCCTATGGAAAATAAATCTATAATTAGCCATTCATCTGGCAAGTAAATTAAGATGTGCACCCGAAAAAATCAAAAGCACTTAGCAATTAAGATTTATACCTCTAATTAGATTTTGATAAGGCAATGCTATTTGTAAACAAATGAAAAGAGGGGGAGGCACAGCTATTGATGCACTATCATTTAAAATACATAAATTGCTTTTAATTGCGCGGCAGTTGTACGTACGAATCTTAAGGCTGAATCTGAAAGTTGTAGTCAAGCAATCAAATGAGTCTGATAATCTCTGAACCGTTTTTTTTAGTCTCTTCCTAGATTTTACATAATACTTGTAAATATTTGTGTGTGCTAGAATTAAATTAATTTTAAAGCACCAAACCTGAAAACAAGTCAGCAATGCACATCCTTAAACTGCAAGACACTTGTGGAGACACAATCAAGATCACGAATCTTGCAATTAATTTTCAGTCATGTTTCGCCATTCAATGGCAATTTTCGTAGCTACCCTGCACCCTGTGAGAAAAAAAATTAACAAGAACTTATCATCAACCCAATTTTTATGCATCAAAGCGTGTAATTTAATCATAACATCTCGCAGATAGTAATTGCTTCACCATGCAGTTTTTCTTTGAACAATTAAGTGCAACTACCAATAAGAGTAAAGGAACACGTTTAGGCAGTTAAACGAGATCCAAACGTGAACTTCATCGCAACGCATACATATGTATGTAGGAGTATGTGTGGATATTGGTGCAGAGATTTTCTCTTGCATCTAGAAAGTGTGTGTATGTACAGTTTGTAGAGGATTATGAATATATTTCAGTGCTTAAAATTCCAAAGGGCTCATGAATATTTATTAATTCATGCGTGCATGTGTGTACACAATATTTTCCACTAAAAGATCTATTTGATGTCTTCTTGTGCTCACACAAGATTGAGATTTGGTCATGGAAATATTCAGATAACTGAACGAAAAGATTGAGAGCTTCCTTAGCCATGTTAACTATGTATGTTAATGTTGAAGGGCATGAGAAATGGGCTTGGACAGCTTGGTCCCCATCGTGACAAATACTCCAATTTTAATTATTCACTTTCTAGTTGTAAGAGTTGTTCCCATTTTATGTTAATTTTCCTCCAAACACTTGACACACAGTTCCGAGGGTGGATGAGGTGACACTTAGGCTTCAGTAAACAACGTCAAATCAGAAGCGATCACAGATGCACTCATGATTTTGAGAGTTGAGGCCTCGCTTAGATTTTTAATTGAAAAACTGTTCATAGGCAGAAAAATGAGTACCAAGCTGGGCAATGCCTCGGCCCGCAGATCGGTGAATTGTGGTACGCCACAAGGCGGTGTTTTATCCCCCTTTCTCGGAATTGTTGCGGTTAATTGACTGCTGCTCGACCTGGCAAGGGCTGGATGCGAAGTGATTGCTTATATAGATGATGTCGCGATTGCTGTTTCCGGCAAATACACGAGCGCCCTTAGTGAACTGCTTCGAAACGCCCTTTTAATCCTTTTAAGACGGGCAGCTAAAGGCGGTCTGGGGGTTATCCTTGAAAAGAGCGAACTAGTCCTCTTCACCAGGAAGTATAAAATTCCTCCAATAGACCCTTCTTCTTTAAATGGCGCCCGCCTGCGCTTTGCTAACAAAGCCAAATTTCTGGGTCTCATTCTGGACAGTAAACTAGACTGGAAAGGCAGTGGTGAAGGCTTTAAAAAAGTCAACGTAGCGATATACTACTGCAGGAAAACCATTGTTAAGAAGTGGAGCCTGCAACCTCTTACCACGCACTGGCTCAACGTGCTCGTTATCAGAATTATACTCGTCTGATTGACGGCCTTAGAAAAAGCCTTACACCGTAACTTATCGGGGAAATGCAAATATCAGCATGCATATGCATCACCGGAGCACTAAGAACTACCCCATTTGTACCACTTGACAAACTCCTACGTAGATGTCCTTTAAATATTTTTGGCAAACAAACAGTCGGTCAGTCAGACTGAAGGCCTCCTCTCAATGGTCAAGCAGCCATATTGGCCACTCCTCGATCTTAGATCCCCTAACATTTATCCCTGAAAACACCGACTATAGATCGTCTAAGTGGAACTTCAGCCTCAACTTCCCAACATCCATCCCCTTCAGAGAGGAGTGGGAGAGTGATGACGAGATGACATAAACGAGCAATCCGTTCACTTCTATACTGAAGGTTCAAAACCGGTCTTTTCTCTGAAATACTTAATCTGAGCATCTCCTTCAAGCGGAAATTACATATGACGTTCAACGAAGTCTTATCCTGACTTACGCCCAATGTGATATCCTTCAAGGACATCACAATTTCTACCGACAGCCAGACTGCTATAAAATCTCTGGAATCAGTAACATACATATATGTACATCAAAAACTACTTAATTGATTGCCGCTCATCTCTCATGGAGATGAGAGAACCTTTTAACATTCAGCTATGCTGGGTACCCGGTTAGCGGTCATAGGGACACCCCAGGGAATTGTAAGGCCGATGAACTCGCCAAAGGTGGGCAGCACTCTAGAGTTCCTATCGGAACGAAGGAATTTGAGTATTCCAATTGCAACATCTTAATTACTCTTAGAAGGGTGTGTGATGGATAGGCCTCATCACTTCCACTCGGAGACCTGAAGGTTCATTGTGAGTAAATTACTCTTACAGTACGACGCGATGAGCAAGACAAGCGAAAGATGGAGGAATGAGACCACATGCCGTACCTTCTGAGAGATCTGGCCTATGCTAAACCTCACTTGATCTAAAAGTCTGATCTTGCTTAAAAGGTCGCTCATCAATACCGTTATAGGTAGGCCCATAAGGATGGGCCTTTTCTTAAATAACTTTTGCAGGAGTTGGAGTGACAAAGAGGAGGAAGAAACAGTCTTTCATTTCCTCTGTATCTGTCCTGCCTTATCCCAAAGAAAGACGCTCTATCTACAAGCCTATCACTTCGACAATTTGGGCGAACTATCACATGCCAAAAGTATTCTCAGCTTTATCAAGAGCTTCAAATGGTTTTAATAGATGGAGTGGCACTTAGGGTTTAGATTCTAGTGGTATCACAACCACCACAACCACCACAACCACCACAACCACCTCTGTATCGATTTTAAAGCCGCGTAAGACAACATCTATAGAGACGAGCTATACAGAGCCATGTCTAGTTTTGGCATCCCTGCCAAACTCGTCCGTCTATGCAGGATGACGATGGAGAATGCACGCTGCTCCATCAAGGTCGGTCAAGACCTCACCGAGACCTTTGATGTCAAAAAAGGATTTAGACAAGGCGACGCGCTGTCATGCGACTTCTTCGACATCGTTCTTGAAAGAGTTGTACAAAACTCACGCGCCAACACCATAGGCACAATCTTTCAAAAGTCCGTCCAATTACTCGCATATGCCGACGATATTGACATAATCGGAAGAACCCAGCGTGATGTCACTGGTGCGTTTGTGAGTATTGAGACGGAGGCGGCGAAGATGGGTTTAGCGGTCAATGAGGGCAAGACGAAGTATATGCTGTCAACAAGAAAGGACACCTAACACCGACGTCTCGGACAGAACGTCACTATAGACAACTATGACTTTGAGGTAGCTAAGGACTTTGTCTACCTAAGCTCCGCTACAAACTCAGACAGCGACATCAGCGCTGAAATTAAACGAAAAATAACTCTTGCCAATCGCTGTTTCTTTGGGCTAAGAAGGCAATTGAGTAGCAAAGCCCTCTCTCGTCCTTAATCGTCCGAGTCCTGCTCTACGGCGCAGAGGCATGGACTTTGTCAAATGCGGATGAGGTTGCTCTTGGCTGTTTCGAGAGGAAAATTCTTCGGGTGATTTTCGGTCCCATCTGCATAGACGGTGAATGGAAGAGGAAATACAACGTCGAACTGAATGGGCTGTACGGCGGCATCGACCTAGCCAGAAGAGTAAAGCTCCAACGACTGAGGTGGCTGGGTCATGTAAAGCGGATGGACACCAATGCTCCGGCCCAGAAAATCTTCGAATCCAAACCCGAGGGACGGCGCAGTAGAGGAAGACCGCGACTCAGGTGGCGCACGCAAGTGGAAGGGGACCTCAACCAACATGGTGTGCGAAACTGGAGGCAGCTTGCTAAAGATCGAGCTGGCTGGAGAGAGTATCATAACGAGTCTACGTATATCAGTGCCTCGCGTGAACCTGCAATGCTCCGAAAGCAAGTTGACTTACCAGTAGGTATCCAATTTTTTTTCCGGTTTATGACGTTAAGTTCACTCTCATTTGCCTTAGAAAATCGCACTCTACGTACATATCGAGCCCTAACCGCAAGTTTATCGTAAGCGACAAAAAGTAAATTTTATAGGAAGGGTTTTTTTTTAGCCAATTTCGGCATTCAGTCTTCTTTGTTACTGTTTATTGGAATCATTATAGTTCACAGTAATGATATGTCTTGGTGCAAAATAATGGTAAGTGTCAAAATGTAAAGAAAACACAATTTCGCAAAATTGTCGCTTACGATAAGCTTGCGGTTATGGCTCGATATAATTGAAGGCTTGTATCGAATACTGTTATAAAGGCATTTGCTTAATTCTTGGTGTCAATGCCATTAGCCCTTATCAGAGGTGAGCTCGTGTTGATTTGAGTTTCATTGGCACTAGCTTTAGTGTTCAAAGTAGGGCACTAGCCTTCGCCGCTTACATGGTCGCCTGTGTATTAACCTCATAGAGTAAGGGCATCTCCTTTTGATTTAGAATCTCACTCGCTGTACAATATATTTTAGATGTAATTATTAAATATGACATGTTTACACCGTAATACTGGCGCCTTAATTGCCTTTACTTCAATACGAATACTCGTAGTAGATAAGATTTGTGCAAAGATTGCACTTGCTTAAAGTAAAATTATTATTCAAAATACGACTTGTTTACTCCGTTTTCACCTTTAGAGGTGTTCTGACCTCCTGGAGTTCAACCTATTTTTTGCTTAAGTACTCAAATGATTAGTTATTTGGAGCGAGCGCCAACGTTATCAGCACTTGTCTGAGGCGTGCAAAAGATGTTCCCATGTTATCAGTTGGTCTTACAACATAACATAGACAGCCTTCGTGCGTTATTAAGTTCACTTCAATAGCTAATGGTTGGCTGAGCTATTATGAAATAGTTGATTCTATTTGTTTATTTAGGTGCATTACGCATTTTCTTTTATAAAGTCTACGTTAGCTTAATCACGCAAACAGCCTTTTGAAGTGCACAAAAAAAAAAAAAAAACCAGCTGCGTGATGACATAACATTTCAACGAAATTTCAGATAAAACCAAACTTATCGTTGCAAATAACTTGATAATAGGATTGGGATAGGCAAACCCAGTTGATAAGCTGAAGAAAATTTTGTTTTCTTGGTTGTCCTTGAGACTCGTGAATCGTGATGAATAGACTTTTTTTTTTATTCAGGGAACTAAATTTAGCATGGAATACTAGTTTGCTTATGTGGAACAATCTATGCTGAGCGAACTAAGATAAGCATGGGCATTGAACTCACCACTTTAGAGACACCTTATAGGCGGCAATCATTTCATATTGTTGATATTTAATCTTAATTTATGTGTGTTGGGTACATATGTACGAGTATACATATCTATGTGGAAGCACAATCAAAACTGTTAGGGGGGTCTAATCGACAAAGATTACGGGTTAACAACAAGAACTGGACTGTTTAGTCTATTTCGTTTTCAAGAGATACACTATCTAAGGTAATAGATGTTACTATTCCGATACTACATAGGAGGGTTCAACTAAGGCCAAATGATGCTTCTGTGATAGCTTAGGCTACGCGCACTTACTTACTTAAGGTGGCGCTACAGACCAGGGTGGTCCTGGGCCTTAACCAACAAGCGTCGCCAGCGATCTCGATCTTTTGCCAGCTGTCTTCAGTTTCGCACGCTAAGTCGGTTGAGGTCACCTTCCACTTGTGTGCCCCACGTGAGGCGCGGTCTTCCTCTACTGCGCTGACCCTCGGGTGTGGATTCGAAGATTTTCCGAGCTGGAGCATTGGTGTCCATCCGCTCTACATGACCCAGCCACGTCAGTCGTTGGAGCTTTACTCTTCTGGTTAGGTCGATGCCGCTGTACAGCCCGTACAGTTCGTCGTTGTATCTCCTCCGTCTATGCAGACGGGACCAAAAATCACCCGAAGAATTTTCCTCTCGAAACAGCCAAGAGCAACCTCATCCGCATTTGACAAAGTCCATGCCTCTGCGCCGTAGAGCAAGACTGGGACGATTATGGTCGTATACAGGGTCATCTTACTTGTTCGAGAGAGGGCTTTGCTACTCAATTGCCTTCTTAGCCCAAAGAAACAGCGATTGGCAAGAGTTATTCTTCGTTTAATCTCAGCGCTGGTGTCATTGCCTGAATTTATAGCGGAGCCTAGGTAGACAAAGTCCTTAGCTACCTATAAGTTATAGCTGTCTATAGTGACGTTCTGTCCGAGACATCGGTGTTGGGTGTCCTTTCTTGTTGAGAGCATATACATCGTCTTGTCCTCATTGACCGCTTAACCCATTTTCGCCGCCTCGTTCTTCCGATTATGTCAATATCGTCGGCGTATGCGAGTAATTGGACGGACTTTTGAAAGATTGTGCCTATGGTGTCGGCGCGTGAGTTTAACACAACTCTTGTCGTCGCCTTGTCTAAATCCTTTTTTGACATCAAAGGTCTCGGTGAGGTCTTGACTGACCTTGATGGAGCAGCGTGTATTCTACATCGTCATCCTTCACAGACGGACGAGTTTGGCAGGGATCCCAAAACTAGACATGGCTCTGTATAACTCGTCTCTATAAATGCTGTCATACGCGGCCTTAAAATCGATGAAGAGGTGGTGGGTATCGATTTGAAGTTCCTGGGTTTTTTCCAAGATCTGCCGCAGTGTGAATATTTGGTCGATGGTGGACTTTCCTGGCCTGAAGCCACACTGATATGGACCGATCAGGTTGCTGACGAACGGCTTCAGGCGCTCACACAATACGGCAGATAAGATTATGTACGCGATTTTAAGAAGACTGATCCCTCTGTAGTTGGCGCAGTTCAGAGGGTCTCCTGTCTTGAGGATCGGGCAAACAATGCTGAGGTTCCATTCATCGCGCATACTTTCCTCCGACCATATTTTACAGATTAGTTGGTGCATGCTCCTTACCAAGTCATCGCCTGCTACTTTGAACAGCTCGGCAGCTAGGCCGTCAGCTCCAGCAGCTTTGTTGGGCTTAAGCTTCGATATGGCTGTCTTCACCTCGTCCAGGTCGGGTGGACGGAATTGTTGGTCTTCGTCGTCCAGGTTTAATGGTTCATTCTGGCTGACAGCGGGATTTGATTCGTCGTCGCTGTTAAACAGTCTGCAGAAGTAGTTCTTCCATATCCTCAGCATCGACTGCGATTCTACTACGATGTTCCCTTGTTCATCCTTGCAGGCCTCGGTTCGGGCTCTGTAACCTTGACAGGTTCTTTTTACCCTTTGGTAAAACTTCCGAACCTCAGTCCTGCTGTGGCATCTCTCTATTTCCTCGATCGCGCGCTTCTCATGCTACAGGAGCAGGTTACGCGCACAGTATAGCCATAAAGCGACGCGATGCGAGAAGTAAGAAGCGTGCGATAAAACCCGCCATATGAATTAATGTGAACAGAACCTTACTCGCTTGTCGCGTAACCTTATATCTATCTGATATAAGTTTCTCTTATATTTTTTAAAACCAATATCAATGCCAACCTGAGTTGCATAAATAGATTATCAATTCAAATTAATGTTGTTGAACTGCCTTTTACAATTTTTTTTATATTTTATATTCGTCATATTCGTTGACATTTGACCATTATTATTATTCATCGCAAAAATTTGCTGGGGTGATTTATAAATTAAATGATGCCATAAAGGCAAACGTGCAAAAGTTGCAGAGGTTATCGTCTTCTTGTTGTTATTTAGATAGAAGAAATAAAGTACCTACAACGTAAACGTAGCAAATAAACTAAAACAAAAAAGTTAAAAATAATCACGAAAAATTCGTCCAAAAAGACCGCTTAACTATGAATGTCGTTTGAGAAGTATACGTATTCATAAAAATATAAATTGTTTTTGATAGCGAATGTTTGTTTTTGCAGCGGTGATATTTTTGTCCCCTGATTACTATTAATCGTAAAAGTTTCTTTCGTTTTTTTTTTTTTTTTTTTGGTTTCTGAAGATGTGGGCGATTGTGTTTTTCTGCTATATTTCCTTTGATATTATCTAAAATATTGAATGTGATTGGACTGTGATCACAAATCTGCAAACAAGGTTTTTCTGGCAGACCAACCTCCATCTCAGAGGAAGGAAGTTTAATATCATCGAAGGAGTCAAATCCAAACATGTAGTGCAGATGGGGCGAGCATTTTTCGGAGCTTCTCAATCTTGAACAGGGCACTGAGGATGGCAGACCCATGGTTTTGAGTAGGACGGAGAATAGTCCCGCCGTAGAGAAGGTGACTTTGGCGATTAAAGTGCAAAAGTCGCCAAATCTGCTGGTGTGGATGAAATCCGGCCGGAAATGCTCAAGGCTTTAGGTGAAAAGGAAGTTAAATGGCTCTCTCGTGTCATAAAAGTGCCCTGGGAATGCAGTGAAACACCTAGCGACTGGCAAACTGGGTTGATTGTCCCTCTTTTTAAAAAAAGGGGATAAGAGGGATTGCTCTAATTATAGGGGGACATTTTTCTTAAATCTCCCCGGAAAGGCCTTGGCTAAGTTGTTGGAACCGCGTTCCAGAACTGTGGTCGAGTCCAGGCTGGAGGATAAGCAGTGGGGCTTTCGTCCAGGTAGAAGCACAACCGACCAGCTATTCACTCTTAGAATGGTACTTCAGAAGACCTGTGAGTATACCAAACCTACCTACCGTTGTTTTGTGGATTTGGAAAAACCATATGATCGGGTCCCTCGAGGTAAACTGTGGAGTGTATTGCAGGAGAGTGGGATTGGCTGCTTTCTTCTGAGGGCCATTCAATCTCTATAATCAAACTGCAAGAGCTGTATTCAGGTGAACGACGTTAAATCGACATCTTTCGCCGTGGAAGTTGGACTTTGCCAGGGATGCGTTTTGTCATCTCTCCTTTTCATAGTGTATATGGATTGGATGTTACAGCGCAGGCGTGGTGAAGAATGGTTCGAATTGGGAGACTTAAGGATAAGTCATCTTTACGTCAATCCAGAGCGAACTTCAGTGCGCACTAGGTAGGTTCGTCACAATCTGTGTTGAAACTGGGATAAAGATAAACGTGAACAAATCAGAGGTTATGGTAAATTCTCGAATGCCTGTTCAATGCACTCCGCATGTCAGTGGAGTCCATTGAAACAGGTGGAGAAGTTGAAGTATCTCGGGGTCCTATTCACGAGTGATGGTAGGAGCAATACTGAGTTACCCTGTAGGATTGGTCAGGTTGGAGTACTTTTGAGACAGCTTGGTCAATCCGTTATCAGGAGGGCTGAGCTTGGCATCGGACCTAAGCTTACCTTTTCACTTGCGTGCGCCACTTGAGTTGCGGTCTTTCTCTCTGGTTTCGAAGATCGGACCTATCGGTCTTTAAATCAATGTTGGTTAAGAGTCGATGGCGGAAGATCGGGAGATGTGGAGAGTCCACTTAAGCACCTTAATCCCGCGACCCTCATAGTGTGTTAGCGGTTCTTCACACTATTCTATCGCGCACAGACGTGTTTTTTGTCGCGAGTATATAGAAGTTCTGATTGCCGTATTTTCGTTGCATTTCTTTTCTTTTTTCCTCAATCTGCTCATCATGTCTAACTACCACTGCCCTAAGTGTAATCATACTTTGACTGATATTGACTTTCTTATATCGAAACTTGATAAAATTCAAATTAATTTAAATGAGTTGAAAAAAATTTTCATTAGCTCTTCAAGCAAAATTAGTGGTAAATCTCAAGTGACTACTCGCGCCCAAGCAAAGGTCAGTGTACTGTCTAACGTTGCTTCTCCTTCGCTGTCTCGAGACATTACTTCGCGAAAAAATATTGTTGCAAAGCGATGTTTATTATTAGTGGGGAGCAGTTGGTTCGCTCTAGCACTGCTAGAAAATAGGCCTAATGTGCTATCCAGAATATTTTAGAGCATTCTATCTGTCAGGAAGTTAATCAGCTTCTCAGGTTAAAGCGTGGAGGCAGGTGCGGTCGGTGAGAATTCACTGCCTATGGTTCGTTTTCTCACATGAATGCGTTTGTTACCTTGTGTGGATTTTAAAAAGGGGTTTGCTTACTCCATTGGCTGGTTCACGACCAGAGAGTGTGGTAGTTGCACATATCTTGGCCAATGAGTCCGCTGTTTCGTTGTCGATGTGGTTCTTGTGAGGAGGTATTCAGTTAAAGCTTATGCACTTATTAATGGCTAATATGTCTGCCTAGAAGATTGTTGAATATATGCCCAGATTAACCAATATATTAGTGCTAGACGAATATTCCAGGTCCAGATCCACTGTTCATTTTTGAGCCGTCCGTGTAACACAAATGAACGCGCACTGAACGGTTATGACTACTGTGCAGTTTCGTTTGAATCAGTCGGTACCTTGGAAGAGTGTTGTCCAATTGTATGCTAAACTCACTACTTGAAAGTAGGGCAAAGGTGATTGTCAGGTGGATGTTTAGAGCTGATGTTATTTATGTCGAAGAGCCTGTGCAGACTGAGTCTAGCCTGCGTTTCTATGTGGACTTGGACTGGCGGTAGACCGACAATAGCATTAAGCGAAGCAGTGGCAGTGGAGTGCATTCAAACCGTCATACAGATTTCAACTAGGCGTTGAATCCGTTCCAGTCTCTTAGCTGTGATGTCTCATTAATCTTTGTCCAACAGACTATTGCCGCATAAGGCAGAGTAGATCTGTCAACCAAGGTGTCGATTTGGAGCATGATTTTGGGACTAAGTCCCCATAGGCGACAGATCCGCAGTGCTCGTGTGGCTTTTTCGACGGTCTGGTCGATGTGGGGGTTTCAGGATAATTTACAATCCAAGACTAATCGACGGTATGTACTTCGCTTCTTGCGAGAATTGAATGGTTTCAGCATAGACGGAGGGGCGAATAAGAAGATTTACTTTTAAGGTTTTTTTTTATGCTTCTGCCTCTCTTTCGCACACTTTTTCATTTTGACCCTCTTATAAATGAATAATCCCATCAACGAAATAGAAGAGTAAATATTATTTAATCCGTCTTTTGTCCTAGAAGTCATTTAAAAGCGGTGTAATGCCTACGAATCTTTCGAAAACATTCAGAGATCATATCATCTATCATTTAGACTCTACTGTACTAAAGCACTAAATATTTCCTACATTTCAATACGTACTAGGCATTAAAATTGTTTCTAGAAGAAAGCCCTAGTAGCTGTCACTATATAATTAATATTGTAATTTACTTACAATAATTTTATTTATTTATTTGCTTACGTATTAATAAACTTATTATAGTAAGAATATATTTATTTCTTCGCCCTCGGCAACTCAATTTCGAATTCGAACAAATCAGCTGTCATACAAAAATGTCATCGGTGACAGTTCCAACCCAGCTCCCTTGCAAAACAAATACAGTGTGCGACATTTTAATTTTTATTAAATCAATACTAGTGAATAAACTGGGTAAAACCTGCTGAAAATGCCGGTAAATAAGTAGATATAAATGTTTATAAATAATCTTTAACGTAGTCATAATTTTCTTTTCAGTACGAACCTTCAATGGAACAAGAAGAAATTGAAAATGTTCGAGTAGTGGTTCGTTCTCGTCCCATGGACAAATCTGAAATCCAAAATACTTCGCTTAACGTGGTGAAAGTGGACAAAATAAATCGATCGATTACAGTCATCAAGCCAAATGCAACACCAAATGAACCACCAAAAACCTACTTCTTTGACAATGTTTTTGGTAATGATTCTAGTCAGGTAAGTGAGTTAAAGTAAGAAAAAATGAGTCATGTGAAGATGAAAATACAAGGCCTTTGCTTTGTCCTACACTGGAAATTAAATGCCTCCTTTATTTGAACCATTCGCTTGCGCAGAGGTGCCTTGTGGATTTTGTGGTGTTTTAACTGTGTCATCTTTTGTGATTTGTTAAGGCAATCGTCATACATTCGTTTTCCGACTTAAATATTGATCATTCCTACGTCCAAGGTGAAGATATCAAATCCAATCTGCTGCATTTGTGTCTTTAAATATCAGAACAGAGCTAAATTTATGATTTTAGAATGTTGACAAATCCTATTGTATATTTTCTGTGACGTTCTCTTTGGCAACGTTTGACGCCTGTATCGTGTATCTTCAATTATACATCTTACTGTTCAAGTGCGTAAAGGAGTTGAAGTGCTGATAAGAATCTAGTTATTCCCCAAGGCAAGGCCGTTAAAGTGCGAAAATTATTTTGCTTCGCAGATTACCTAGTTATTCTGCAGATACTTACTTAGGTGGCGCTACAGTTCACCACAATAGCTGCCAAGATGTAACTATTATCTGCCGTCGAATATACTCTTCCGAAACCAGCCTGAAAGCTGTTAGTAGATTGTGCCTTTCTACACATGAAAACAGTCTCGTTTAAAATACCCATCATAATTTTAGCCACACAAATCATGAATGATATTCCACGGTAGTTGCAGGGTAACCTAGTACTGCCTTTTTTAAAATTGGAAATATAATGCTCGACATAAGAGATTTGTCAGCCTTGCCAGTATTAAACACCTGTTCCTCAACTAACAAGCCTCTCCAGTTAGTCCGGTTCTTAGCTAACTGCCTTCAATTGTGCTGGCCAAGTTGGTCTTCCTCTACTTCGTTGTCCCTCCGGACTAGATTCTAACACTCTAGTGTTCATTCCCTCTACATATCCTAGCCATCTTAAACGTCCAATGCGCAGTTTTTTCTTCGACTAGGTTGATGTCGCTGTATAGCTCGTATAGTTCGTGGTTGGATCTTCTCCTCAAAAGCCCGTCAACGCAAACGGGACCGAATATCTTCCGAAGAATTTTTTGTTCGAAAGGACCAAGGATATGTATCTTCATCTGCTTTCGATAGAGTACATGCTTTAGGGCCATAAAGCAGGACGGGGATGTGCAATGTCTTATAAAGGGTCCCTTCGTGTTGACAGCAACATTTGGTTTTGCCCGCGTTAACCGCTAAACCCATTTTGGCCGCTTTTGTCACTATTCTCGCGATAGCATCGGTGACAGCTCGCTCCGTTCTGTCTATGATGTCAATATCGTCGGCGTACGCAAGCAGTTGAACAGATTTATGAAAAATTGTGTCTCTGGTTTTGGCTTGAGAGTTTCGCTCAGTACGTTCAAGGTTCGAATTGGGAGACTTAAGTATAAGTCATCTGCTTTTTACTGATGACTTGGCCATGCTTACGTCCACCCAGACCTAACTTCAGCGCGCACTAGATAGGGTCGTCGCCGTCTGTGTTGAAGCTGGGATGAGGTAAATGTGAACAAATCAGAGGTAATGGTAATTTCCAGAACACCTGTTCAATGTACTCTGCATGTTAGTGGAGTCCCATTGAAACAGGTGGAGAAGTTTAAGTATCTCGGGGTCCTATTCACGAGTGATGGTAGGAGCAATACTGAGTTGTCCTGTAGGATTGGTCAGGCTGAAGCAATTTTGAGACAGCTTGGTCAATCTGTTATCAGGAGGGCCGAACTTGGCATCGAAGCTAAGTTGTCGGTCTTTAACTCGGTGTTTGTTCCGACCATCACCTATGGTAATGAGGTTTGGATAATGACCGAAAGAATAAGATCGCGGATACAAGCTGCCGAAATGAGATTTCTTCGTTGTATTGCTGGTGTGACTCGCCGAGATCGGGTTAGGAACACCAGAGTACGCGAGGCACTCAATGTCGAGCAGCTACTTCTTCGAACGGAGAGGTCCATACTTCGATGGTTTGGGCACGTCAAACGCATGTCCCCAACTCGGTTTCCAAGACGTGCCATGGAATCCGTGCCATCAGGTAGACGTCCCCTGGGTAGGCCTAGGATGAGATGGCTAGACCAAGTCCAAAATCTCACCTCTACTCGTATGGGGATACCCCTGATGAGTTAGAGAGGATGGCCTTAAATGGCCTTAAAATAAATAAAGAGGTGGTGGGTATCGATTTGGACGTCTTGGGTTTTCTCCAGGATCTGGGAGAGTGTGAAAATTTGGTCGATTGTGGACTTTCCTGGCGTAGGTTAGGTTAAGTTAGCGGGCCGATGAAGACAATAACATCCTCTTCATCTCACTTAGGTCTATGTAGACCCGTTGTGATACCCATGTGTTTACCTGCTACTTCCCACTGCGTGATTTTATTGTATATGCCTGATGACAGCCACCCGGGTCTCCTTGCGAACTTGAGTAGATCTGACAGTGAACCATCGGATAACTCCTCGATGTTATCGAAGAGGTATCTGCCCAACATTATACTGCGTGCCAAGAACCCTTAACTTTCGCGACAGCATTTGACAAGCTTAGATGTGATTAGAGTAGCAGTTAGTGCTTTTATAGCCGCCTGGCTGTCTATGAAGATCGTGATATCCTCCCGTGATACCGCGGCCATTGACGCCAATCGAGCAACTCTGGTCACTGCTAGAACCTCTGGCTGTAAAACACTACTGTTGTCAGGGAGTCTTAGTGAGCTGCTGAGTCCTAGCTCCTCAGAGAAGATACCAGCACCCGTGCCTATGTCCATCTTGGAGCCATCCATGAAGATGGACTTTGTCTCAATAGGAATTTCTTTGTTCTCCCACTGTTCTCTGCATAGAAAGATGCAAGAGGAGGGTTTGATGAAGTCCAGGTATGGAATCATATAGTCAGATTTAATAATCGTACCCGGGTATTTGTGCAATATCAGAGCGGTCTTTGCTGCGGATTCTTGCATGTATAGATCAAGGGGTAGCAGATTAAGAATTGTCTCCATCCCTGCTGTCGGAGTTGATCTCAGTGCATTGGTCGTTCCAATGCAAGCTAGCCTTTGTATCTTGGTCAAGGCTCTGAGGTTAGTGGTTTTGTTGCAGCTTGCCACCAGACTAAACCTCCATACGTTAATATCGGTCTAACAATCGCAGAGTACAGCCATAGGATTATACTGGGTTTAGGTCCCCAGTTCTTCCCAAAAATCCTGCTGCAAGTATAAAAAGCGATTGAGGCCTTTTTGATTCTTTCCTTAGTTTAAGCGGTATCCCTCCAATACTAGGCAGTGTGAATTCTCGTATTAGTCTTTTATTGGTAAACAGTACTAATTCGGTTTTCTGTGAGTTAACCCCCAGGTCGCATTGTTTAGTCCATTCGTAAAACGTGTTTAGGGCGCCTTGCATAAGCTGACTGATAGTGTCCAGATATCTGCCCGTTGCAAGCAGGACAACATCATCAGCGTATGCTATCACATTTACGCCGCCGTACTTCAGTTTCAGAATTAGTTCATTAATGAGAAGGACCCAGAGTAGGGGGGATATAACCCCTCCTTGTGGAGCACCTCTAGAGACAGTCATTTTAAAATGAGCTTCTCCTAGTTCGGCATTTATGTGCCTATCAATCAGCAAGTCGTATAGCAGATTTACAATACAATCGTCGGCATTGCTGTTTTCCAATGCCCTCTAAACCGCAGATATTACGACATTGTTGAAGGCACCCTTAAAGTCTAGAAATGCGGCGAGCGTGTATTCTTTGTAATGCAGAGATTTTTCAATTATACCAACGACGTCATACAGAGCGGTCTCCACGCTTCTACTCTTAATGTAGGCGTGCTGCGCCAAGGATATGCTCCTGTGGTCAAGTTTGCTGCGTATATGAGCGTCGATCTTTAGGATGAAGAATGTTAGACTTATGGGTCTATAGTTCTTCGCCGTCGTATGATTAGGTTTACCGGGTTTTATGGGTTAATTGCCCATAATATTCCCACCTCAGATACCACCTCTGTCGACATTCTTGGCGTAAAACCGCACGTTGTTGACGAAGAGTTTCAGGTGTCCACACAATATGACAGATAAGATCTTGGACGCGATGTTGATGCTTTATTCTGCAAATGCCCTGGATAATCGTTCGTTTAACGACTATGCATTCGTTAATGTGCAGAAAGTAGGTTTTTTTCCTGAATTCGAATATGAGAGGATGGTAAATGTTTAGGAAAGGGGCTTCTCCACGATTTTAAAAAAATTTCTAGTATGTTCCTGGATTACATCTTGACCACTTGCATGTGAAGACCGTCCGGTGTCTAAGTCGAAGAGCTTTGCATAGTTTTTGTTTTTAACGAGTGTAGTGAGCCAATTTTCTTCAACTTAATTTCTATCATTATTCGTACTAAGAACCATTTATCGTACTAAGAACCACAGCATTCTTCAATATGTTTTCGCACTCTTTCCTTTAAGAATGCGTTAATGTGCAGAAAAACTATATACAGTGCAGATACATACTATTTTAAAGGAAATTTCGCACTTAAGGGACCGACTATCTAATCTGCAGATTAACACGTTATTGTGCACATTAACGTCTTTCTCCCATTAACGGTAACACATACACTAAGGTTATGCATCCCTAATGGTTAATTAACGACACGTAGGTATGTATGCATACGGATTTGATAATCACAAAAGGAAATGAAGGCAGGTCATCGCTAAGAAGTCCTTTTCCCATGCCGTAATCACTGATTTCCTTTAGATTCTTTGTCAATCAATTGTTTTCGTTTTATTTTGTAACAATTGTTATACAAATGGCTGATGGCAATATAACACATTCATTGTGCTTTGTAATTCGTACTATAGTTTTAGTTTGGCTTATTCGAACGATTCAAATGATTTACAAATGAACAATAAAAAAAACGTAACGTAACAATGAAATAAATATGAATACGCACGGAAGATATGTGCTAAGATACAATTTAAATAAAAAAAAATTTAAGACGTGTGACGGTGTTCAATCCAAATCCCCTCGCGATCCAAAAAGTATCGTCAGTAGCAAGTCGATCAAATATACAATTGTCGCCACCAATGCGACTGATGCCGTGGCCAAGACCAAGTCCAAGCGTTGCATATTTGGCTGCCAGTAACTGCGATCCTTTGTGTTTTGCCAATTTTTAAACAAGAGCGCTGTACATGCGAGGAACAGAATGAAGCCCACACATGACCATACTGTTGCTGTTTTCCACGGCGTTCTGTTTGAAATTAAAATATAAAAAAATAAAACTAAATTGAGTTTCAATTGTAACATGAGTGAACTTCCAACTTACGCATCCCCAAACATGGACATAATCAAATAAATTGAAGTATAAATTAATAGACAACCAAAGGTCACATAACAGAGGGCAACAATGCGTGGTGTAATGAAGATCCGAATATGTGAATGTGTGGCGGGATCATCTATCAGTCCGATGCAGCAGATAATAAGACACTGGGGGAATTTAATTAAAATTAATTGTCTTTAATCGAATTGAAAAATTTAGCGGACTTACCAACTCTAGAAACTTAAGTGCAATCAACGCGTAGGTGGCTTTTTTAGTATTCCCACTGGGAAAGGCGGTTTCCTCTGCCGGCGACATTTCAACTGTAGATATTTCTAAAAGAAAGTCGATTTTTTTAAAGAAAGGAATACATAATGGAGTTGGAGGAAAATGCTTAGTACACCACTAGCAACAGAGCCGTCTTGAAATGAAATAATTACAAAATATAGCGACAGCCTGAGGTGACCAAGGTCTAGCTTCTTTGAAACATTCATGTTGCACCGTTTATATTTTTAACACAAAGTTATAGTTAGAAGATCCGTAAAGTTGTAAAGCACTTGAGTCTTTGTAGACACATTGCTTTGCCTTGTTTTGTTCTATCTTGTGTGGTTTATATTCCTGGTTTTACCCATCCAGCCAATCTCGGAAAATTGAAAAAATCTGATAGTAAATACTTGGATAGTTCTTCGATGTGATGGAAGGCAAATTTGGCTGACTCCTATTGCTTACTTGGCAGAGTTTAGGACAATGACATAAAAAAGTATTTTATCACGTAACTCTCCGTTACCGCTAGTTTCTTTCTATGATATCTTAGCATATTCTTGGTAGTAAGTATCCTTGCCAATATCGACCAGGCCTTCCCATATTTTCCTAGAAGCTCATTGGTTTTTGCTTTGCTATATTTTGGTGTTTAATGAGGTATTTGTTGTTTGCTTCCGTTGAGGACTTTTGCCGAATTTAAGAGTGAAGTTTTATTGTGCCGTCCATTTGCTCTCAGTTGAAAACTGATTACTTCCTTGCTAGTTCGTCAGCGCTACAACCAGGTTCCCAACAGAGTTTAAAGTTGTGCTGTAAGCCAAGCACCTTTAGCTCTTCGCGACAACACCTCAAAATCTACAGTAATCTCTTATAGCCGACTTGCTGTTAATGTAGATCGTAACACCCTCCTTTGATATTGTAACATTGACGCTATATCTTGACACTGCTGGAATCTTTACTAGGAATCACTGCTGTGATCAAGGAGTCAAGGAGAATGTTCAAGAAAAAATTCTACATTCGATTTATGGGCCCACCTGCGTTGACGGTTTATAGAGGCACGGATGAACCATGAACCAATGCTCTAGCCTAGAGGAGGGTGACCTCAATCAACTCAGAGTAAGCTATCTGAGAATCGCGTTGTCTGGGGAAGCTTGTTAGTTGCGGTTCTGATTCTCCCCTTACTGTAGCGTCGTATTAGTCTTAACTAAGTGACATCGAGGAATTTTATCGACGTGTTTAATGTTAGCTCCTCAGAAAAGTACCTTCTCCTGGGTGGTCTTGGCTGCTAATGATCGGGACACTATTGATTGCTCAAAACTTAGTTTGAGCCAGTAGTGCAACAATCAAGTTCGTAGCCAAGTGCTTGCTTTACCTCTTCGGGGTGGCCCCTGGTAACTGCAAGTATAATACTTATACATGTGGACTAAAATTGCGAGGGCGAATGGTCGTCCGCTTCTAGAATAGGTAACGTAGGTTAGCATTCTGCGTTACCGAAACAATAAGCTAATGAAACCGACACTACGCCTGGGATAGGGACTAATCACATGTTGATAACTTTTTGCTATTGTACCCGAACCAAGATTAGTTTCTTAAACAGCCAGATTACTACAGCTTGAGCGAGGATTCATGCGAATAGGTTGGACATTTTGGGGCTAAGTGAAGCAAGGTGGTTAGAAGCGGGAGAGTACCATTTCCCAAAGAATAAAACTGTACTACTCTACACCGGGAAACCATTGGAAATTCACGGAAATCTGGAGTGGGATTGCTTCTCCAACAGCACACAGAGCCCTAATTTCCTGGCAGCCGCACGGAGACGGGATTTTACCGGCCAGTTCCGGACAATAGTACGACGCGTTACCATCATACAGTGTTACGCCCTAACGGAGATCTTATCTGACGACGAGAAGGATACCTTTTACGGCCAACTTGGCAGAGTCTTCAACACAACACCTAACGGAGACATCGTTATAATAATGGGGAACTTCAAGACAATGACAACCAAGGGATCAGACATGTTATCGGCAAGCACACTCTAGGCAGCCACAATAATGCAAATGGCGAATGTTTTGTAGTTTTCTGCAACCATGTGTGAGTACATGACCTGCCACAAAGTCAGTTAAGTGGCAACTGACAGCAAAGTAACCTTTAACCAAATTGACCATTTTGCCATCAGCCGCCGTTTTAGAAGTTGTCTCCTGGACGTTAGAAACAGACGAGGAGCCGATATGGGAATGGCACGAGCTCACCACCTTATAATAGCTATCGTGCAACTTCGTACTGCTGCAGTTCGACGATCCCACGCCAAGACATGAATGTCCAGCTAAAACATCGACGGACTAAGGAATCTCTCAGTGCGCAATTCAGGGATCACCTTTCGCAAGGATTAGAAACAATCAGCAGATCAATGACCGCCACCATGTACCGTGAAAAATGTTTTCATATTTGGCGCTGAAAGAATTGTAGGTCGATCAGAGGGAAGCTACAGCGCGTGACTTTCGGAAGACACCTGTAGAGGAATATGAGCAAAAACAATTGAAAGCTCGCATTGCACCTCTTCCAGCAGCGAGAAGCTAGCTAGAATCCCTATAGCGCATGAAGATGAGAGAAGTGCAACGTAGCGTCCTACGAGACAAGAGCAATAACATCAATGCACTGGCCACTGAAGCAGAAGCAGCAAATAGGTGCGATAACAGAACCGTCTACAGAATCACTAGAGGGCTTTATCACCAGCGCGATTATTGAAAAATAACAAGGTGGTAAAACTTGACAGCATACCTGCGGAACTTATAGCAGCAGCGACAACAATTCTTTCTTAATTCTCCACCAACTTGTAGAGAAGGCGTGGGAAGCCAAAAACTTTCCCGATGAATGGAAGAAATTAATGATCGTCAAGGTCCCTAAGAAAGGTAATCTTATGCAATGCAAAAACTAGAGAGATATTTGTGTGATGCCTGCAGTAACCAAGGTAATAACCACGTAATTCTTGAGCGAATGAAGGAAGAAAACACATTTGATGTCGAACCAGCAGGTTTCCACTCTGGATTCTCCTGTGTCGATCACATCAACAACCTGCGAATCCTCATTGAGCATTTCGTTTCGAGAAGGCGTTCGACAGTATCAACAAAGAATTTACCTGGGTTGCTTTGCAGGAGAGGTATCACTGAGAAGGAAATAGCTAAGACAACTAATGAAAAGTCTAGGTATCACGTTCTGCAGGGGAAGACTGTCAGAGGAATTTGAGATCGAAAACGGCCAGAAATCGCACAAGTAGGCGTAGACTCTAGGACCTACAAGAGGAAACAGGACATAAGAAGAAGAAGAGATCTATGATCGCATTGCCTGGCACTGAAAGAGTATACTCAGCCCTGCTGCAAAAGAGTATAAACCAGTTGCTCCCAACTCTGAAGAGAATCTTCACAGCCGGTTTGGCACTGGCATGGTTGGAAAGGCTTTTACAAAAAATTAGTAAATTCTTGCCAAAAGGGTCAAATCTATAAATCTGTCTTTCTTTCTGCTGAAAAGTATGGAGAGTCTGTGCCAACGAGCAGATGGCTTTAGACATGATCGAGGAATGATGCACTAGGAGTGAAAACTGAGGTTGTCCTATTTATAATGGTTGTTTGGTGGAGAGCGATTTCGCGCAAATATGTGGCTGCTTTCTGCACTAAACTTCGAAAAACGGCTTGTGTCGGCTGCACGGGAGGTTTTCTGAGGTACGCCTGGCGCTGATCAAGATGGTCTGCTTGTTTTACCTCCCCTTGATACTTATATCATAGGCTGTACTATCAAAGCAATCTATCGTCTTAGACGGGATGGCTTTTGGTACTCTCCCAAAGTCGAGAAAATGCCAGTAAAATGGGTAAAAACTGGGTCCTGCTTTTTGGTAGTACAATGGACCAGTTTTATCTGAGTGCTCCTGTAAGGTGTTATTTTGTTAAAAACCATTTATTTTCAAACAAATGTGTACATACATATGTATGAATGGATTTCTTCAATGCGTTTCCCAAACAAAAAACCTACATATGTTTTTATGTACATTTGTGTTCAAAATAAAAGTAATAAAGTGTTGGCATAAATTTAGTAACCGATTTTGGTTATAAATTCATATAAATATGGAGATAGGGGGCCATGCAAAACATTGCACTCAGGGGTAGATAGAGCTCATTTTAAAGCTACGCGAGGAAGAGAAGACCTACCAGGAAATCTAAAATATTACTATGTGTAGAGCAACGATGATTGCTAATGTCGAAAAATCCAAATCCAAGCCGGAGACTCGTGGTCAGAGAGAAAAACATCGGCAATAGATGACAGGCGCATTACGCGATCGAATTAAATTGATCTTTATGCATCGTCGAAAACGAGCTTATACTTCCTGCAAGCATGGTGACAGTTAACAGACGTCTTAAGGAATATAAACTGTTTACATTGAGCCCCGAAAGGTGCCGCTTCTAACTAGAACGCATTCAGTAACTATGCATGATTAATTTTGTGAAACAGCCTATTTATGGTCTACAGAGGAGTGTCGAAAGGAAAGTGGAAGGACGAAAATATATAGCCCTTTTTGGTCGAATTGGTTCCCGGCATATGTTCGCCGTCTACCTAATACCGGGTATCATCGAAAATACACTACGAAGACTATGAAGTATGGTGGTTCAAAAGTACTGCTTCAGGCATATTTCTCATATCACGTTGTTGGGCCGATCCACCTAATTAATCAACATGTATCAAACTGTATACCTTGAAATCTTAGACAATGCTATTCTTTGAAATGCCAACTATTAAATGCCACTTAAATAAGACTTGTAACAGGATGATAACCGTGTTCCAGGTACAAGTACTAGTACAATGTAGTTTCGGTTCAAAGGTGTTAAGGTTATATCGTGGCCCATACTGTTATCGGACCTCAATCGCATCGTTAAGACGTCAAGACAAATATAGCGAATGCTAGTCCAGGTGGTGAAGGATGAGTGGAGTTAACTACCAGCTATAAGGTGCCAAGACGCGGTTGACGTCATGCAACGTCTAAATAAAAGTATGAAGAATAATTTAATCTTGGTTTTCCTTGTTGTTTTGAAACAAATCAAATACTTGGTTTTTCAATAAAGCTCTATAAGCAATTTTTTGTGGGGAGTCGTGGCTCAGTGGTTTGTGCGTTGGACTGCTGACCGAGCGGCGTGGGATCAAGCCCCTGCCAGGAAAACACCAAACATTTTTCGCGGCACCACCTCTCGTCGGGGAATGACAAGCCTCCGGGAGTATAATTTGTCATGAAAGAGCTTCTCACCTCGCCGTTCGGAGTCGGCAATAAATTGTAGGTCCCTTCCATTCATGCGAAAAATGTAACACGCACAGCATGAATGGTTGCGAGAAGCTCTTCCGAGCTGTCGCGCCAGCTATTTATTTATTTTTCTATAAGCAATTTATCGAGGTCCACTACTATTATTTTGAACACAGTTGTATGTATCAGAAATGATACAAAGGATGGGATTCTTAATTTTTTTTACAGCCATCGGTTTAGATGAGTTAATCATAAAGAGTTTCGTTGCTCTTGCACTAATCGTTGGTTGAAAAGATGCACGAAAAGGTTTTTTGAAATTTAAGTAAATAACAGTGCGGTCAAAGTTAACATTGGAGTCCAAATAATTGGGTATTTGAAGCAATGGGTGGCCATTGTGCAGTGGTTAGTATCATAGCTTGTCACGCTGAAATTCCGGGTTCAACTCTTGATGTCGGAAAAACATTTATTTCTTAAATAAATAAAATCCATCGACTATGAAAGCTGATGGCGACTCTACTGCGAAGGCATAACACTGGCAGTAGAGTGTCATGGCTTGAAGAGTTGATTGAGCTGACATTGGTTATAACATCAGGAGATTTGAAAAAATGCCTGTAAGTTATAGCAATGACAAAACACTACAAATGTCCCCAGCTAGCCTGGGCACCACCCTTGGACGCCAACGAAACCTAACACTACCTGAGTTTCAAACCACTGTACTCGCTCGCGGTGTGTGTATAACATTATAAGGGTATTCATATCCCCTTGATCCGCGTGTGGATTATAAGAAAAAAAACATACACTACCTTTCAACCATCATGTTTGGTTCAAATTTAAAGCGATTACTATAAATTTATAATCCGGCCTGTTGCTAGTCACATAAACTACATATAAACTACACCATCAACATCAAATACCTATACTTCGTAGATAATTCATGATTTTCTAATTATGTATATTATTCCAGAATGTAAGACCAATGACACCTCTCTAAAAAGCAAACGCACCAATAATCAGTAAGCCATTTTAGTTTTTTTTGTTAAATTGTTTGGTGATTATGTTCAATTGAAAACAAAGCAAAATTACTCTAAATTAAAGTTTACTCATGTTTTAAAGGGTGTTGTCGATTATATTGCCCCATTTTTCCATGCAGTGAAGCATAACCATTACAGAAGAACGATTGTCGTCTTTTATGATCGAATAGTTTTTTTTTTTTTTTTAGAGAAAATCAAGGTTAGAAACTACTGACTACTGGTTGTGAAAACGATAGTATCTATTTTTAATGTGCAAATTGTTGTTAATGGATTGTTTGTTAGCGATGCTTTACAGAAAACCGATTGTATAACTGACTGGTATGTTTTGTAAAGTGGATTTTTTTCTTGTATTGAAAGAATCGTGAGTGTTTTTCAATGCATTTGACTGTTTGTTTTCTTTGGGAAAATGATAAGACCCTAAACGGGCAAATTTCACGCATAAGCAATAAGAAAAACAAATCACGCAATCCAAACGGTTATGGTGTTTTACTCTGCCGTCTCTACACATCACGCACTGTACGCAGTTGACCCAATTGGATAGAGTAGATCATCATGTGCACACCTAGGTAGGTTGTCTTATCACGTACATCACGTTCTCAAGTAAAGGAATTTTTTTTACCCTCCCCTCATGCTAGAAATCTGACTTAAGCCTTAAGTTGTTTGTCTGTTTTGATTAAACCAGTGGTTGGTCGTGCCCCACAAGTCCACTGTGTGACGTGTACGACGACGTAATGTGGGAAATTGTAAACAAACAAATAGAAAACTGGTTCTCTCGCATTTGATTCGAAATAGACAAGCGTCATGCCACACCTGTGTTTTGCTTTATAATTATTCTAGTTTAGAGAGACAGAGAAAAAAAATCGTTTATCAAAAACTTGACCGAGAGAGATTGAAGCTTTCAAGCGAAAGTTTTTGTCCTTTTTCGCTATAATGTGTTGTAGTTCCCAGAGAACAAATAAGCGCGAGTGATACCACTGAACTATTGGCGCTCGCTTTTGAATAATTAACGCAATATTCTGATCAACACGCCAAGTACATATGCTAGTGCGTATGCCACCTGACGCTGCGTAAAGTACATTCAATTACACTTGTGTGGCTACTACAGTCAATTGTAATTGTATAGACTACCTCTAGTCACTAACTCCGTATCTGTATATCTCGTTTTAGTAATTTTAATCGAAAGTTGGATTTTATTAGGAAAAACCTATGATCTGTGGCTAGATACTGGTTAAACTAAGAAAACGAAAACAAACAATTATGTACTTCACTCTTCTTCGTGCTAGAGAATTTTAAACTGTGCGTTTGTGTGTGCTTTTTAAGGCGTTTCCAAATTAAATTCACTGGAACAAAGCGCTGATGGTAGATTTTATTTGTCAAGTCTTCGATTGAACTGTGATTAATTCCCGCGCGAATCTTTTAATTAACAGCTTAAGGGAAATCTAAGTTTTTTAAAAAAAAAAATAAACAAACAGACGACCGACGACGACGACGACGAAGCAGAAACTCGATATCCGTTGTAATTCCACCACGTTTCAACTGCAAATGGTTCGGTCGATTTCGTAGCAACTCTACAACTCCACACAATATTCTGGCTTAGCTCTGGTTCGAGCGGGCAAGCTAAGAGAAATTCGCCTTCGCGCCGATAGAGCCTAGATGAACAGCAGCCACAGTCGTATCGTTTGTTATTCCCAGACCAGACTTTTAATGCCTTGCTTAGGCAGTGGGTTATACACACATACATGCTTAATGGATACGCACATACACAGTCAGGTTTATTACAGGGTGCTGTGTTGTACAAAAATGTGTATTGACTGTTGTTGTTTCTGACTAATTAAATTCGAATGAACAATTAGCGAAGCGATGGAGAGGGGAGAATGCACTGCAGGCTGTGTAACAATGAATGGACTTTATTATAGCTACGTGAAATAGGTACCATTTTATGTCGCACTGTTGTATTAAAATATTTTGGTGCGAAGTACGAGAACAATAATCCGACTGACATCGCATTTGAGCCTTTCAGAAATATGGACTGTAACTTTCTTCAGCTAGAATCTCTACGTGGTGAGTTTTAGTTGCAGAATATATTGTCATAATGGTACAAAGGATTTGTTGATGGTGCTCTCTTTAATAGTCTCCTGCCATTCCTACGTCACAGTCTTTTCTAGTTCGATATTATTAATACGATGCAGAGCTAAGGATAAATTAGGTTAGGTTAAGTTAACGGGCCGAAGAAGACGATAACATCCTCTTCATCTCACTTAGGTCTATGTAGACCCGTTGTGATACCCATGTGTTTACCAGCTACTTCCCACTGCGTGATTTTATATGCCTGATGACAGCCACCCGGCTCTCCTTGCGAACTTGAGTAGATCCGACAGTGAACCATCGGATATCTGCCAGTGTTCTTTTCCTAATATTGCAGAGGCTTGGGCAATGACAGGAGAAGTGAGTAGTGTCCTCATGCACCTCCTCGTCTCCGCATCCTCTGCAAAGGTCTTCCCCGGTCAGGTGTAGCTACTTTGCATGCTACCTGAGCATATTGTGGCCTGTAATTAGTCCTACCAGTAATGACAGGGATTTCCTGTCCATATATTGTAGCCTATTCGTTCTGCTGTTATTATATTCTGGCCATAACCTTCTGGAGACTTCGCAGGTGGTTAGTGTTTTCCACCTGTTATTCGCCTCGGTTAGGGATCTTAGCCTTGTTATTTCCTTCAGATGACGAAGTGGAGGTTTAATTGTACCATCCGCTAGGTCTGGTTCCAGGCCTGATCCCTTTCTAGCCAGTTCGTCAGCAATCTCGTTTCCTGACACACCACTGTGGCCAGGGACTCAGCAGAGTTTTACATTATACTGCATGCCAAGAACCCTCAGCTTTCGCGACAGCATTTTACAAGCCTAGATGTGATTAGAGTAGCAGTTAGTGCTTTTATAGCTGCCTGGCTGTCTATGAAGATCGTGATATCCACCCGTGATACCGTGGCCATTGACGCCAATCGAGCAACTCTGGTCACTTCTAGAACCTCTGCCTGGAAAACACTACTGTTGTCAGGAAGTCTTATTGAGCTGCTGAGCCCTAGCTCCTCAGAGAAGACACCAGCACCTGTGCATATGTTCATCTTGGAGCCATCCATGAAGATGGACTTTGTCTCAATAGGAATTTCTTTATTCTCCCACTGTTCTCTGCTTGGAAAGATGCAAGAGAAGGGTTTGATGAAGTCCAGGTACGGAATAATGAAGTCAGATTCAATACTCGTACCCGGGTATTTGTGCAATATCTGGGCGTGTCCATATGAGCTCGCTCTCAGAGTTCAGACTTGTCTAATCTCAGAGCGCTCTTTGCTGCGGATTCTTGTATGTATACATCAAGGGGTAGCAGATTGAAAATTGCCTCCAACCCTGCTGTCGGAGTTGATCTCAGTGCACTGGTCGTTCCAATTCAAGCTAACTTTTGTATCTTGGTCAAGGCTCTGAGGTTAGTGGTTTTTGTTGCAGCTTGCCACCAGAGCGGAAGCTCTATACGTTAATATCGGTCTAACAATCGCAGAGTACAGCCATGGGATTATACTGGGTTTAGGTCCGCAGTTCCCAAAAATCCTGGTGCAAGTATAAAAAGCGATTGAGGCCTTTTTGATTCTTTCCTTAACATTAAGATTCCAGTTCAGTTTGCTGTTCAGAATAAGGCCCAGGTATTTCGCACTGTCAGATAGTTTTAAGGGGTATCCCTTCGGTTTTCTGTTGGTTAAGAGCCAGGCCGCATTGTTTAGTCTATTCGTTAAGCGCGTTTAGGGCGCCTTGTATAAGCTGACTGATAGTGTCCAGATATCTGCCCGTTGCAAGCAGAACAACATCATCAGCGTAGGCTATCACCTTTACGCCGCCGTACTTCAGTTTCATAAGTAGTTCATTAATGACAAGCACCCAAAGTAGGGGGAAATATAACCCCTCCTTGTGGGGCACAATCATTTTAAAATGAGCTTCTCCTAGTTGGGCATTTATGTGACTATTACTCAGGATAAATTACTTATGCTAATGTTCAGGGTGGACTTGTGCCTCGAGAAAAGCTCTTCAACCAACTCGATCTTCTGTTCAGCGTGTACACTTCGCTTGGTAAGCCCATGCTTTGTCTCATTCAAAGACTTTCTGAGCAAGAACGTGGGTATTCATGTTCTTATCATTTTAAGCCTCCAGTTTCAACCATATCGTAGTTGTGCACTCTATTTTCCTAAATTTGTGCACAAAGTTAACAGACAGTGTTTGAAATACCTTTTTTTAGTTTGCACACATGCTTGGTATTTCTAAAAAATCGATAATCGAGAAGTTAGTCGTTGAGCAAAGACTTTTCAATTACCATCGATAGTAATTGTAGAACAAGCACCAAATGACATTGGCGGATACATTATCTAATTCGATTTTAATGATTTAGTTTATTGCACGGCTTCAAAGTGATGAATTTGGGTTAATTCCCAGGCAGTAAGATTCAATTTGCAAAGCGTCAGTGTACCTACGAGTACATACCTGTGAAGTGAATCACGATGTCTGTGCAAAATGTTTATTGTAAATTTTATTTGTCTGTACATAAATGCAAGTAGTTGTGTGTACGATGACATTGAAATTGTTTTGTCATGCATAATTAACAACCGAGGGACGATTTAGTGGTTATGAACCGAGTTAATTGTTGTTAAAGTTTGTGCTTGTGGGTGTGGCAACATGAAATAACAAATTTTCCAGTTGGTCGATGTTGAATAGAAGGTTGTACTGCTTCCTAAATATGTATGTCAGATGAGAAAATTCTTTATATTGTATACTAGTGGAGTAGTATAGTAGCTCATAGCTCGCACAGCAAGCTGCGTCAACCATGTTCTCCGAACATTTTTCGCGGCTTCACCGTTCGTTGGGGAATGACGAACCTCGAAATCAGTAAAAAACCTTCTCAATTCACAGTTCGGAATCGGTAATCAATTTTACATCCCTTCAATTCGTGTGAAAAATGTAACACGTACAACATGAGTGGTTGCGCGAAGTTAGATTTTGGCCCATCCAGCTGTCGCGCCAGCTATTTATTTTTTTACTTATATTTTCCAGATTGATCTCTATGTGGATACTGCTCGACCAATAGTGGAAAAAGTACTTGAGGGCTACAATGGCACCATTCTGGCGTACGGACAAACTGGCACAGGGAAAACCTACACCATGTCCGGCAATCCTGACTCCCCCCAGACGAAAGGCATTATTCCCAATGCTTTTGCACATATTTTCGGTCACATAGCGAAGGCCAAAGACAACCAGAAGTAAGTGAATGGTGAGGGTGACACGCATTGATTTGTTTATATCCAAATTTTCCCTTTTTTAGATTCTTGGTTCGCGTCAGCTATATGGAAATTTACAATGAAGAAGTGCGAGACCTATTGGGTAAGGATGTGAACAAAAGCCTTGAAGTAAAGGAACGCGCAGACATTGGTGTGTTTGTGAAAGATCTCAGTGGCTACGTGGTACACAATGCAGATGACTTGGAAAACATCATGAAACTAGGGAATAAGAATCGTGTTGTCGGTGCTACCAAAATGAATCTCGAATCATCTCGATCGCATGCCATCTTCTCGATTACAGTCGAGTCAAGTGAATTGGCTGATGGCACACAACACGTTAAAATGGGCAAGTTACAACTGGTTGATTTGGCTGGTTCTGAGAGGCAAAGCAAAACCCAGGCGACTGGTATTCGCTTAAAAGAGGCTACCAAGATCAATCTTTCGCTATCGGTTTTGGGAAATGTCATCAGCGCTTTGGTGGATGGAAAGAGTACGCACATTCCGTATAGAAATTCAAAATTAACTCGTTTGCTGCAGGATTCCTTGGGTGGTAATTCAAAAACTGTTATGGTAAATCAATTTCATTCTTGCTCTAGCTAATTCTGTTAAAGTATATATTTGATGTTGCAGTGTGCTACAATAAGTCCGGCCCATTCAAACTATGTTGAAACAATTTCCACTTTGAGATATGCCAGTCGTGCGAAGAGCATTCAGAACAAGATGCATATTAATGAGGAACCCAAGGATGCACTGTTACGACATTTCCAAGAGGAAATTGCACGTTTACGAAAACAATTAGAAGAAGGTTGTTTCGAGCAAGAGTCTGAAGAAGAAGAAGAGGAGGAGGACGAAGACGACGAGGAGGAAGATGAAGAAGAAATAGAAATTGAAGCAGAAGCCGAAGTAACTAATGGTTTGCCGAAAAAGCAAAAGAAGAAGAAGAAGTCCGAAAAATCAGACGCAGAAAAGGAAGCTTTAGAAAAGAAGGCTAAGGAGCGTGAGCGAGAATTGGATCGTGCAAAGTGAAGCATACATTATTTAGTTAAACATTACAAAAGTTTATATTTTTCTACTTTTCAGATCGGAGCAAGAGCAATTGAAAACGAAACTCATGTCTTTGGAGACAAAGATTTTAGTTGGTGGCGAGAACCTCCTGGAAAAGGCTCAAACACAGGAGAAACTTTTAGAAAATTCCCTAGCAGAGCTGGAAGTGCGAGAAAAAACCGAAGAAGAGTTGCGAAAGTCACTTCAAAAGAAGGAGGTAAGTTGGGCATTTTCAAAAGAGCTGCTGTAAAATAACACAATTTTGCAGACGGAACGTATAGACATAGAAGAGCGCTATTCCAGTTTGCAAGACGCTAGCACTGGTATAACTAAGAAGATACACCGTGTCATGCAAATGTTAATGAGTGTCAAGGCGGAGTTAGCTGATCAGCAGCAGGAACATCAACGCGAAAAAGAAGGAATCTACGAAAATATTCGTAGTTTGTCCAGGGAGCTGGCTCTCTGTGAGCTTGTATTGAACTCGTACATACCTCAGGAGTATCAGGTTAGTATTCGGTGGGAATTTATCATGTTTAATATTAATAGTCGAATTTCAGATGATGGTTGGTCAGTACACACATTGGAATGAGGATATTGGAGAATGGCAACTAAAATGTGTCGCCTACACGGGTAACAACATGCGTAAACATATTTCGGAGAATGAACAGAATGCAAAGGAGGTGTGTATCCAATCACACAGGTATTATAAACCGTTACTAATTTTCTGCTCATTATCAGTTGGACTTTGTCGATCTCTCCCATGTGTATCTGAGTTATAACACGGAAGCTGTCATAAACCCTGTGCGCGCCAAATC
Source organism: Matsumyia berberina (assembly GCA_917880715.2). Taxonomy (NCBI): domain Eukaryota; kingdom Metazoa; phylum Arthropoda; class Insecta; order Diptera; family Syrphidae; genus Matsumyia; species Matsumyia berberina. The sequence goes on from OU862870.1 coordinate 67,152,730, forward strand.
AGCAAGGCCTAGAACTTCTGGCGTACCAAGACCGACCACTGCGAGACGTTACTAGTCAAAGACGACCGATAGACTTAAGAAAAGCAAAAATTATGTTCACAATTACACTTTTTCGCAACCCAGTTAATTAAGCTTTAACCAGTCAGCACAAAACATTTATTTATATTGTGATAAGTTTATATAACAGAGCCCGTAATTCGTTGTTTAATGTGAAACGCAAAAGTGATCAAATGTATGGCGAATAATGTTTCAAATTGTCGGAAATCCACAAGACTTTTGTTTATTTTTCAACTCGTTTTGAACAGTGGCTTACTTGACCCAATTCTGTCCTTCTCGGAATCAGGCTCAGCAGTTCTTTTATGTTTCGATACAGTTTTCAAAAGTTTGATTGCAAGAATTCGTTCAGCTCTGTACCTGAAAAAGAAATCATTAATTTCGGTAATTATTTTCAGCCATACATTCGATCGAATCTGCGTGATGATATTTATTAATTAAATACATAAATATTTCAAGGATGATTTTAAGGTTTCAATTTATTTTAATAGTCTTAAATGATTTCCAGTTCTAGAGTGCAGTGTTTCGGCAACAGAAGAGCAACCCATTAGGACAACTAATTAAATAAAAACTCAATATTCGGTGAATTTTTTGCTGTTCTGTTGCCGCACTGCCGTACTAGCATCACTCCTTAAATTCCGTGGACGATCGGTGACCGAAGATATGGAGATTTTGATGGCCGCGCACTGCACAAAAAGGTGAGCGACTGCAGTTATTCGATTTATTTAGACCAATTTGAAGGTTTTTTTTCCGTTTCAGAATTATCTCTTGAGATGTCTTAAGATTAATCACAACACTCGAAGCAAAACAGCAGGCGGTAATGGCTGCATTTCAAACACGAGCCAATACTCAATGACAGTTGTGCGCCGTGATATTGCACAACAACTACTTCAATGTGAATTACCAGTTCAGTCACCAGAAACTACCAGAACACTAATATAGCTCAAGACCTCAAGACATTCCTGAACTCCCAGTTCCTGCAACACTAGATTTTCAAATAACCACAAAAAATATGTCCAGAATAACGGGAAATAAAATATTTATGAAAATAAAACAGAACTGTTTTCATTGTTTCTTGAGGATTTTTTCATTTTTTGTCCTGTACTGCATAGCGGTACATGCTACGATAATTCTAGGGACCTCATTATGTAGAGCGACCTTCAACGCACAAAAGTGCATACAAACTTTTTTAGCCTCGGCCTTCCTTAAAAGTCTTTTGGACGTCTGAAATAAAATTGACATGGCTGGGTTTGTCAGAAAGTTAGCATATTTTGACGTCTCGCCGCATAACGGGACATGCTATGCAAATTCTGGGGATGCCATCTTGTAGAGCAACCTTGGGAGCACCAGACTACATTCCAACTTTTTCAGCCTCGGCCTTCCTTAAACCTCTTTCGGGCGTCTGAAAAAAAATTGACATGGCTGGGATTTGTCAGAAAGTTTGCATATTTTGACGTCTCGCCGCATAACGGTACATGTTATGAAATTTCTGGGCATCCCAATTTTTTCATTCCCAATCCTCCTTAGGCCTTTTTAAAGCATTTCAGAAAAACCTGCGTTAAAAAAATGGGATTTTTCAAAGATTTTTGCACGTTTTGACGTGTCCCCGCATAACGGCACATGCTACGATAATTCTAGGGACCTCATTTTGTAGAGCGACCTTCAGCGCACCAAACTGCATACCAATTTTTACAGCCTCGGCCTTCCTTAAACTTCTTTTGAGCGTCTGAAACAAAATTTACATGTCTGGGATTTGTCAAAAACTTTGCATATTTTGACGTCTCGGCGTATAACGGTACATGTTTTGAAATTTCTGGGGAAGCCATCTTGTAGAGCAACCTTCAACGCACAAAACTGCATCCCAACTTTTTCAACCCTGACCCTTCCTAGGCCTTTTTGAAGCATTTCAGAAAAATTTTGTATTGAAAAACTGGGCGCGATACCTACTACTTTTTCTGGGCGCCTAGTACTTCAGAAAAATTTTTGTATGAAAACTCGGAAATTCCACCGGAATGACCTACGTCACAACATGAGTAAATTTTTTCCCACCCTGGTGCCAATTGACTGGGATTTTTCAATTTTTTTTGCACGTTTTGATGGTTTTACCGCATAACGGTAGATGTTATGAAATTTCTGGGGATGCCATTTTGTAGAGCGACCTTCAACGCACAAAACTGCATCTCAAATTTTTCAGCCCCGGCCTTCTTTAAACGTCTTTTGGACATCTGAAAAAAAAAATTGACATGGCTGGGATTTGTCAAAAACTGCATGTTTTGACGTCTCGCCGCATAACGGTACATGTTATGAAATTTCTGCGGACGCCATTTTGTAGACCGACGTTCAACGCACAAAACTGCGTACCAACTTTTACAGCCTTGGCCTTCCTTAAACTTCTTTTGAACGTCTGAAACAAAATTTACATGGCTGGGATTTGTCAAAAACTTTGCATATTTTGACGTCTCGCCGCATAACGGTACATGTTTTGAAATTTCTGGGGGTGCTATCTTGTAGCGCGACCTTCAACGCACAAAACTTTTCAGTCCCGACCCTCCTTAAGCCTCTTTGAAGCATTACAAAAAAACTTGCGCTGAAAAACTGGCCGCGATACCTACTATTTTTTCTGGGCGTCTATTATTTCAGAAAAAATGTTGTATGAAAACTCGGAAATTCCAGCAAAAGTAACTGCATGGCTCAATGTCTTGGCTTCTAGGGCATGTATGGACCTAAAATAAACGTCAATTAAAGAGGCGGAACGTCCAGTTTAAGAAGAAACAATAAGACATTTTATAAGAGTGATGGGCTTTTTGTTTATCATTAAATGTTAGATTATTGACAAAGTAACATTTTTGGTTTTGAACGTGATTAAAAGAACGTAGCTGGAGTTTTGTGATGTATGTAGGTTTTGGCCAAACTGGTCGCAGGATGAAAAGATGTAGTTAAATTGTTATAAGTGGTAAGTGGTTGTAAGCTACTGGGATTGTTGATTGTGAAAGCAGCATCGGCACGAAAAACTAAGCGTTCTTTGATGCTGTATATTCTCTGGCGGTTGCTTCTGCTGGTTGCCGTAGATGAGGTTTGAAGTTCGATCAGACCTTTATGAAATTTAGAGTAGTATTTAAGCAATATGCAAGAAAGATTTAATAAATACCAAAAGATAATCCTTTGAAATGTTGTCGGCCGACTTCGTCACTTGATTATTTTTAGTCCATGTTCAAAAGTGGGTATGGTCCTTTGATATAACAGCGACACATTTACGGCTGCATTTGGGATTTGACCATTTGACGGATATGTGTGATAAGTAGATCTGTGTTTTGGTCAGATATACAAGCAGAATGGCAGTTTGTGTTTTCCATTGCATGTGTTCGCACACCGGTAGTTTTTCTGGTTGTTTCTGTAGATGGAAACGTCACTTGTGACAGGCAGATTGTGACAGGTTGGACGAATCACTCGCCTGTTACAGCTATTAAAACTCGCACATAGTGCTGAAGGAAAAAATGTGTTCTTAGAAAAATGTATCAAGAAAGTGCAGAAAGTAACAGCTTACCAAATTTAAGCTCTTGTGCCTTACAAGCTGCTTGATCTACCTCGCCGTTAGCTTGACTTCGAATGCTGTGGTGTTATAAATGGGCTGTAGATCCAGGGACATCCTCAAAGTTCTCTCTGAAACGGGAAAATATAAATTCAATTTAAATGGATCAAACATCTATAGTCTCACCTTGCACATTATGCTGCAGTCAAAATGTGTTTATTACAAGTCAGTAATCCTCCATAGAACCTCTGTTTGCGACAAGTTCAAAAACACGCCACACATCGAAAGTATTCCCCGAATAGAGTTATTAGCAGCACTGACACAAACAAACGTCAAAATATAGCAGTAGCAGTTGTGACGACGGTTGTTCGGGCAGCGCTATGTCTGAGTGACAGTGCAACGGGAACACAAAGCGTGTTGCGACCTTTTGGAATTCACCCTTAACTACTAATAAAAATTGGATACAATCATATTTTTGTCACCGATGGGTGTTTTTTTTTAAATTAAAATCTAGTTTACTTTTCGCTGTTGAGCATTACATAATCGCTGACAACGCTCAACAGCAATTGAATTATTGCACTTTATCTATGCGTACATACATGTTTTACTATTTAAATATTCTTCTAAAGATATTTTCATTTGTAACAGATAGGTAAACAATTTAAAAGAATAAAAATAAATTATAACGATATTTTTCTTGTTCACAGTCTACACTTTGCAACAGAACAACAATTATACGTTTCTATCTTTCAAGACTAAGCTCACTGGAGTTTTAGGCACAAGCAAGAATTCAAATTCTGTTTCCAAAGGCTTCGGGAAACTTATATCAAAAGCTAAGATCATCTGCGAAAATTAAGGAATATAACAGAAGGTAGAAAACGTCACAAAGTCAATCTTACCTTAGCTAAAAGTAAGACCACTTCCATTTCGACAAAACGTTTCCCTGGGCAGGTACGTTTTCCAATGCCAAACGGAACTACTATAGACGAGCTCTCGATGTTAACATTTAATGTTTCGTTCTCGATCCATCGTTCGGGAATAAAACTCTTTGGGTTCTTAAAGTTGCTATTCTTGTGGCAGGCGATCATGTTTTGACACAGAACTACGGACTGCAAGACAGAAAATAATCTAAAATCGAACGAAACTGTCACTGAAATTTGAAATTACACCAGTTTTCAGTTCAAAGCCTGATAAAGTAGTATCCTCTTCGAGTATCCGCGCTAAACAGAAAGCTGTAGGTTGAAGGCGATATGTCTCTTGGAGACACGCCTTTGTGAATATTGCATTTGTAATGGCATCTTGTAGAATTGCTGTGTTTTCGTGCTCCTGGAATTCGGCGAAAATTTTTTCAGCTGCGTCTTTGTGACTAGTGACGAAGTTAAGAACGAAGATAAGAGTGTTGGCCAACTGCAATTGTCAAAAAAAATTAATAAAACTCATAAATTCTTTGAAATACTCTTTCACATACCGTTTCTATTCCAGCAGCAACAAAATCAATAATGGCAGATTTCTTATCCCGAATGTCGAGATCTTTTATTTGCAAGATACTCATGAATATTCTCCTTACATCTCCATCATCGGTGTCCGATTCTTCCGCCTCATCCTGCAGAGCCTGATCAACCATTTCTGAAATCATACTGAGAAAACAATTGCACATCGTACGTTAAATTTGTCGTAAATCCACTTACTCGTAGACAATGTCTTCACTTTTTGAAAAGCGTGTGTAGGTTTGTGTCGGAAAGTACTTCCACAATCCAAATCCATAGTAAGAATCACGCTGTGACACAAATAGTTGTTTAACAGAGTCTGCTAGCAGCTTTACTCTCTTCGGTTGATCTGAATCTGTCGACAGAAATCCCATTCTACGACCCAGCATTAGAGTGCACACTGCTTCTAGCCCCATCAAATTGGCAATGTCTTCAAAATGATCCACTTGCATAGTGCCAGAGTGCCTTTTGTGACGAAGAAGTTCTACAAAGTCATCACACACAGAGTTTAGAGTGGGCAAAAAACTCTGCAAGATTTTTGGAGAAGTTATGTGTGAGGTAAGCGAGGAACGTAATTTATGCCAAGTTGGTCCTTGCCTAAGAAAAGCCGAATATTAATTCCGTATGCTGATTATGATGAAAAGTCCATCTCACTCATTCGTAATACCAACGCTTGCGTACCGATCCGGTCTCGATTTTCTATAGTATACGACTATTTCTGTTGGTGGCCTGAATGGATACTTGCTGGGATATTTCAAAACTCTTTCAATATCGTTCTTTTCAAATAAGTGTACAATTGGCACCCCTCCAGGTGTTACCTCCAGCACTATGGGACCGAATTGATCATTCATATCTGCAAAAAAAAGTAAACACGTTGATACTAAACTTTGACTGAATTGTATGATATCACCTTTGTAAGCTTCATGAAGTTGAGAAATCTTATATTGTCCCAGTAGAAACGTCCATTTTGTTCCGAGAAATGGTATCGGATATGGTCCTGGAATGTCCCAAATTGTCTGCTTCCTAGACACCTTTTTACATCGCTTTCCCACCGAAAACTGTTTAAACAAACTCGATTGTAATTTCTGGAAATTGTAGTTCAGGTACACTGCCAGCAGGATTGCCATCGATATAAGCAGAATAAAGGCCATATTTGTGTGTCTTAACCAAACAAATCACATTCTCAATACGAGTTATTCATTAGAAGATATCTGTCGAAACAGGTAATCCAGACTCAAACCAGCTTATCAGCGTTGAAAAGCCGCCTTCTTCGCACACACTAGCTTTCGCGATAATATTTTGCACTTGACATAGGCTTCTTTCTTGTCCAAATTATACTTGTCCGCTTGGCTGCTACGCTGGCCATAGATTAGGAAAATATGCTCCTCTGTGTATATCTCTGGAAATATGCAAATGTATAGATTTAAAAATCAAAATAAATATATTAAATAGCCCGCAAAATATTGTCCAACCGGTATTGAATAAAACCACATACATATCTGTCTGCACATGCGATGTGGGCAGTTTATTTGTACGTTTTCAGACTCCAGTAAACTGGGCAGGATTTTTTTTTTCTGTATTTAAGGTCGTGTCCCAATTGATAATGCATGCGCATTGGTGTAATGCGATTTGACTGGTAGTCGGACACCAGTGACACAATTCTAAATTTACAGACAAGAATTTACAAAGTATCTATCGGATACTGATAGGTTTAATGTAATTTGAGTTGAACTTGAACAAAAAAATCAGGGTCGGCACTGTGTCGTATGCGGTATGACGCATAAATAATTTGATCTGTTAATAAGATCAGTTCCGTTGTCCAGACATTAGTTTCTGGTTATTTCATATTCATATGTTGTAAATTTAAAAGGGTAAACATGTTTTACACAGTTTTTGGTAGAAGATAGTTCACGATTTAGATTACAGAGTCATAAGAATTTGGTCTGGACTCTGGTTGGTGTCGCGCCCCATAAATAAGTAACGATATCAGCTTCGTGACGTCAAGTCGCGGGTGACATGGTTACGCAGAGAGAACTGCGATTAAGGCAGACAAGTATGGGAAATTTCAATGACAAGGTCGCCAATGTCAACACTGTGATAAGAGAGTAATCTTTATGCCCAAGGTCAGTTCCTAAAGTTTGGAACTACATTTTTTTTGTATAATTTGGTTTCCGTTTACACTGAAGTATTTGATGAACATACATACGTATGTTTGTATGGACGTGTCCCATGTATTGTAAGAACTACTGGCAGATTTCACTTCATTTCTTTGGGGTCTTAAGGTACGATCAGACGGTCATCCAAACTTGTCATCCGGATGACATCCTGACGTCACTATGACGTGGAATTTGTCCTAAACTGGTCATCCCGTGTGATCGCCTGTCATCCGGCATGTCATCGAACGTGTCAACCGGATGACATACCAGATGACACGATTACTATGTCATCCAGATGACTGATTTGGTTGACCGTGTGATCGCTTGTCATCGCTACTGGGACTGGATGACCAATTTTTTTTGACAGCGTGTCATCCGGATGACAAGGTCCCATGGATGACACTACTTTATTTTCCACATTGTCATCTAACATCGGATGACACGGGACCGTGAAACAGAGTCTGCTTTGATTGCAGCTGTCCAGGTAAATCCTGTGCTTTGGGATAGTGGGCGGCAGGACTACAAACTACCGAACTTCAAAATTGATTCCTGGAAACAAGTTGCGGTCAGTTTAAAGGGTGTTGACGATGTCGAGGTGCGTCTTAAATGGCAATCACTGCGTAGCCATTTTAAAGCCCATTTGGGCAAATTTCGAGCCAGAAAATCAGGCCAAGGGACAGGCGAAGTTGTGAAAGTATCGTGGCCTCATTTAAGTGAGATGATGTTTTTGGAGTCTTCCGAAGTGACACAATCGTGTCCATCGACGTCCACCTTAGAATTGGTAGGTACCTGCTCGTACTTCAATTGATCTGCTTCCATGTATGTATACATTCACACATTACTATATTCGTTTGTTGTTTCTCAGGAGGATGCGTACGATGACTACTCAATTTTGAACGAGTTGACGCAATTGTCCAACGCTGAACCGTCCCTCGAAGCTGCCCAACCAACACCAGTGCCGAAAAAAAGTCAGAAAAAAGAAACAGCGAAAACTCACATACACTTGCAGAGAGAGAAATGTCAGACGGCAAAGCTGATTTCTTTGTTTGATTTGAATTGCAATATTTTTTTTAATTTGCTTGATTCTTCGCCAAGGAATACGTGAAATAACTAAATTAATGCAAAACGAGTTAAATGCAAGTCGGGAGCTTAATTCGCGTTTTTCATCAAATTGTGGGGACTTGGAACTGACTTCAACTAATTACAAATTGTCATCAGTGTCATTGGTGTCATCCGTGCCATTAGTGTCATCTCGTGTGATCGCCTGTCATCCGTCCATGTCATCCATTCATGTCAACCGGATGACAAAGCAAGCGTGTCATCCATTTTGGGACAAAATGACACACGGATGACCAAACGGATGACACTGTGTGATCGGGTGTCATCTAACGGATGACACGTTCACAGATGACATGCAGATGACAACCCAATTACAAAAGTTCTCTGACGTCAGCATGTCATCCGGATGACAAGTTTGGATGACCGTCTGATCGTACCTTTAGGCTTAAATGTGGAATTTTATATAGGCTTGCCATTCGTCCTCTCTTCTCCGGACTCTGTCCACTTTTGAAGGGCGTTAGCGGGGATTTTTGAAATGTGTCCGGGGTTTTAAAAAAGTTTTTATTATTAGTAAATCGAAGAGTTGATCAATAGAGACAACGACCGGCAGTTATACAGGAAGTGTAAACAAATGGCAGCTGGTTTCAAGACCGGAACGCAAGCAATCGAAGCACAGAAGGGAGCCTAGTCACTGATGCGCAGGGGAGTGTAAATATGTTTAAAAAGTATTTCCAACAGCTTCTAAATGAGCATAATGTTGAAAAAGTGATAGAGCAAGAATAGCACTCGCCTCCAGTCAACGAAGAAATAATACTCCCTTTTAGTATAGGAGAGCTCGGAACAACTATTAAAAAGCTGAAGAACAGCAGGGCTGCCGGCTCATTTACTGAGTGAAAGTTTATCCGATGACTGAAATATCAGCTCCATATGCTCTATCTACAAAAAAGGCGATCCTATGTCTTGGACCAACTATCGAAATTTCCCATTCGATCATATCCAACGTATTGTATGAACGTTTTCTGCAATACAATAATTGACACGTTGTTTTCGGTCCGCCAGATCGACTGTAGGCCAAATCTTCACACTAAGGCAAATTCTGAAGAAGAAAAACGAATTTCAAGTCGAGACTCATCAACAGCTCTTGTGAGTTCTTTAAAACATGCATCGGATTTCGGCAAGGAGACGCGTTATCATAAGATTTCTTCAACCTCGTGCTGGAACACATAGTGCGCTGCGCAGGGCAAGAGTTAACACGGAAGGTACTATCTCCAACTATTGAAATACGCAGACGACATCGACATCATTAGTCGCGTTCAACGTCCTGTCATGGAGGCTTACACGGCAATTGAAAATCAGACGAAACAAGTTGACCTTGAAGTGAATGAGAACTAAACCAAGTACATGTTGTCAATAAACAAAGAAGTTTCTGTCCACCGCCTATGACAAAACGTCACTATTGAGAACAATAACATCGTAGTGGTTAAGGAGTTTACCTACCTCGGAGTAAACATTAACTCCACGAATGACACCTAAGTGGAGATTCGGTGAAGACTGATCCTAGGAAACCGCTGCTACTTCGGTTTGGCAAAACAAATGGGTTCAAAACTTCTAAGTCGAAAGACGAAATGTATGTTCTAAAAAACCCTGCTGGCCGCGTTCTGAACGATAAGTAGAAAAGCAGAGTAGATATTAAACATTTTCGAAAGGAAAATCCGTCGGATGTTAGGTTCCATACGTGAGGAGGGCGAATGAAGGAGAAGATACAACCGTGTATTTTATGAGGTGTACCAAGATGTGAATGTAGTCCGAAAGGGAAAACACGTCGATTACACTGGATCGACCACATCGAACGGACAATAATGCTCCAGCCAAGAGAATTTTCAAATCACAGCTCCCTGGTTCGAGACGACAAGGAAGACCGAACTTCTGCCAGAGTTCTTGGTCTGGAGAATTGGAAACAGTGTGCCCGGGTTCGAAGAGGATGAAAGACTGCCATGTCTCAGGCAGAGATCCTTCACCGGTCGGGAATCACGTAGCGAAATGGTAGCGTACAGACAAAGCGTAGATCGTGACCAATCCGACTGGGAGATCAATTGATGATTTTCGCTCGCATGTGTTTGCGGTTGAGGGCAGTGAGTGCCAACAATGAACAAAAAACACATCCACCCCCCGCTTAACTTCAATATTTCTAGTGTCTTCGGGGTTATGGACGGAATATCTAAGGTTTTATGTCCATGACTTCTACTTTCATTAAATTTCTGATGGCAACCCTAGTCTTACATCAAAATGCAGATCTCCGTTGATGTTCAGCAAAATACATTTGAGTACGTGTTAGTACTGAAGCTCGACTGTTGTTGTCACAAATATATATGCACAGAAAAAATGGTTAGATAAGATATCAACCAGCACTCGAATAACATTCCTTAAATCCATTTTTTCAACATGACTTTGTGACCCACTGTACAGATTAAACAAAACGATCTGGACAATAATCTTGTGAACTGCTCTGTTCTAATACATTCAACATTTGGTTTCTTTTTTTAACTCAACTCAAATGAATTTTAAGGAAAAAAAAGCGAGTTTATTAAAATGTAGGCTTCACTGACCTTTGGGCGTGAAATGTGATGTGCGAAAATGTTCGCTGAAGTCAATGAATCAGGGTCGCTGTACTCACGATGATCATGATCATGGTGATTACGATGATGATGATAACGACAAAATGGGTTGTGTGTGCCAAATAAATAAATACATATAGGATTTCATATGAACTGAAGTGTGATGACGATCTTACGGATTTCTATTGTCGCGTTTATCTGAAATGTTTGATAGACATTTGGGTAAAGTCAAGTACAGAGTACAGTTCGTGGATCAAGACACCTGTTAAACGTAAGGGAACATCTGCAAACTATTTCCTGTGGATAAGATTTCAGGAAATATTATAAACGATCGATTTACAGAGTCAGTTTTGAATATTAATTCGATCCTCTCTATTGCAAATTCCTAGCCCAAAAACACATCATTGCTGCTTCCCTTTATTACCACGTTAAAACTAATTCACACGAATACCAGACAGGAAGATAAAACCATATAAGACCACCCAGAATCAACAGAGTAAATCTAATTAAAACCAACCCATAGAAGAATGTTTATTCTATGACACAACTGAACTTTCGATCGTTTTTTCTCCTACAGATCTTTCCTAAAGAAGCGCGCAAAACCTTCTACCAGACAAACCTGCTTGCTCTTCTCACAACTATCTGTTTCTATGTAACTAACGATTCTATTAAGTGCAATGAACTTGCTCCATTCAAATGACATAACTTCTTTATGGGCCCCTGATCTCAAAACAAATCGAAAAAAGGAAGAAACAAGAATGATATTAATAAAAAAAAATAATAATAATAATGTTAATAGACAGAAACGGAAAGAAGAATCGCCTGTAGTAATAGTGCTATATAGGATCGGATCTATACAAAATTTAATTTATGTCTGAATGTTGAAAGAGCTAACAAACAGCTCAGTCATCTGATGACTTATAAGTGAATAAAAGAAAAAAACAAAAAATAAACATTGCGTAATGCGATAATCACCTGTTCTGCTTCGATTTATGGTTCTTAAATCCCTAAGATGTAAATAAATAGTAAACACATGTCAAACACTCTGCACTTTTTATTTTATTTTTTCTCTTTTTCGGAAATTATCTCTACCACGGCGGAACACCGGACTGCAAATGATCAACAAACAAATGCAACCGTACTGCGATCACTTTTCAAGTTGAATGTCAATAACGCCGCGCCGCAACACACAACACACAATCGCCGTCTGCGCTCTCTCACAGACGCAACAGACCGAATACCAGAAGCGACTTGCCTGGGAGGGAGCGAAAGAAACAATAATAATAGTAATCGTACACTTTTCCGCCTCGATTGGAGTGCCGAACGAACACCACGCTTAATTATTGTATTTAGTTGTAGAACGACGACCCAACGCGACTATTAATGGTCGCACACAACCACCAGGCGCCTTCTGACAGCATCATCAACATCAACCAGCTCCAAGCGAACCCCCGATAACATAGCCACAGTCGCTTGCCTGCCACCCAGCAATGTCCATTCTCAGCTGCTGAACTGCTGAAACAAAACGCAAATTCACGATCGCGTCACGAGAGATTACGCCAGCCAGCCAGCACCAAATACAAAACAAAAAAATGTATCCACAAGATGTAAGGAAACAAAAAAAAAAAAACACCGGTTGCGATAGAAGTGCGAGAGAAACTCTTGGTATCGGTGTAGGAAATGGGAAAACGACGGACGAATGGACGACCTACGATCACGATGAGGACTCCTCCAACTGCGGAAGACAAACACCACGATAACCACGCTAAGATACAAAGACGAGGACGGACGAAGATAAATCTGGTTGTTGTATCCGATCTAATGAACGAAGGTACTTCAATTCAACTTACAAGAATTGAACAACGTTGAGACTTACAAGATCACCACCGATGGCGTGGTGTCTGATTGGAACTGATTTGTCCTCCAAGGTGGATTCTACATCCGCGTTGACGTATAGTGGTGGGGATCTTCATTTTGTTGCCCCTAAACATGACGTCTCGGCGGTGAGGTTTTCTTTTTGCACTCGACCGTCGCCCTTCGCGATCAATTTGATTAAATTACGTTGAATAATCCAAGTTGTTGTTGTTTCGTTTTGTGCTTCTGTACTTCATCGCAGTTTATACATAAAATGATTATAAATTCACACTTCATCACACTGGCGGGGTTGATAATGACACCGATGATGATAATGACGGTAAAGAAATCGAGAGTGATGGCTACAAGCGTACTGATACAAACGCCAACAATTGACATTCGTGCGTAAATTGAATTGATGAATATGAATACGAATATGCAGATGCAGTGACATTCTGGAACAATCGTTGTGGGACTTAAATAATTTTTTTTTGATTCAAACTGAAAAACAATCACAGCACATCACATACAACAACACGTCAAATCTTGCTTCACTTTTGATTATCGTCGAGGAAGTAATTCTTCCACCAGCGATCAGCTATAGCTGACAAGCAAAACGCACTGTGTATTTCGATCGCGACAGGTGTTTTTCTTGACAATATGACAAGCTTGCTTGAAAATTATGGCTTTCATCCATAGAACTTCATACCTAAGCATTTCTTCATTCGTTTTGACAGAAAGGTCCTCGAGTATGTTCCATCGAGTTGTAACCTCAATTGGAATGCATCTAAAAAGTATTTGCTCACATGTCTGTGGCTTGTTGTTGTCTGCGCAGCAACAGAATCTGCTTTACTTGCAACGTCTAATCTAATCTATGACGACTGATCTAAATAAAATCCTCATGAATGTGTTCTACTTTGGCCAGTGCTGACTTACAGTAAAAGCTGCTGACATTTATTTGACATTTATTATCAGCTGTGTAAAGGTTTAGGTTGATTGGTCAATACTGCAAAATGAGTATTCAAAGCGAAAATCTGCAAAGTCGTTGTTTTGATTTGATTATTCATATTCATATTACAAACTGCGACTCAATTTTATTCGCTCAAGTGGTCAAACGTTTTCTTATAGCAATAAAACTTTGAATAAGTAATTGACATTTAAATGCAAAAATGTATACCTATAGATGCAAAGCGTTGTTTCATTGTAAACAAAGTGGCGCCGATTATTTTGAAATATTAACTGTGCAAATTGCCAACCGTCACCGGAGCTAAATAACCTAATAGCGCAGAAATAGCACATCGCATACATATTTAGCATGTTTTTGATGTTTGTTTTAGAACAATTATAAAACAGATAAGGCGATTAGAGTACAGATTTAGCTACATGTACACTACCGTTCATAAGTTTAAGACCACTACTGTGTCCTTGATAGACAAATTATTTTGTCAAAACATTGTAGATATGTACATATGTATGTGGTAACCTTAGTATTAATTGCATTATAGCAGCCTCTTTTACTTTCATGTTGACGCATGGTAAAATGAACTACGTCGTCCCCCATATTGATATCAACGTCAGTTACAAAACTCGGCCTAAAGTAGTTTCCACTGGATGTATACGACGGTTGTGAGGCCGATCCTAATGTACGGAGTATTGGTATCTGGTAGATAGTACTGGACAAGAAAAGCAACAGTAGCCAGCTTGAAAAGATACAAAGGGGATCATGCATCTCCATAACGAGTGCCTTGAGAACAACCCCCACCGCCGCACTGGAGGTAATGCTCCATCTGCTTTCTGTTAATATCTTTGGGAAGCTAATGGCAATCAAAGTAGCATTAAGGCTCAGAGAATCCTCCCGGCTGATCAGCACAGCTATTGGCCACTCTAAGATTTTCAAGGTCAACCATACTATTCCTAGTAAAACGGACTACCTGGTCCCCCTTATTGACTTTAACGTCAGTCGGATTTCCAGCAGAAACTCTTGGAATATTCACAGACGGATCTAAAACAGCGTACGGTACGGAGGCAGTAATTTTCTTCAACGCACCTGATACATATAACCCTCACCATGCGACTGCTGAAACACTGTAGTGTGTTTCAAGGGGAAATTATGACAGTTCGTGAAGTTGCCTCTTTGCTTTCAATTAACTCAATGGATTGTAGAGCTATTGTACTAAACAAAAATAATCAGGCAGCATTGGAATCGTCAACAATTCGATCAAGGTTGGTAAAGGAATGCTGAAGAGCAATGCTAGGAAAAAGAACGACGGCGTCTCTCCGATACCCTGGGAGAACCATCTGGTCCTATCGAATCGATGAAGTTTCTTCTTAATGCTCCTTATAGCTAACATGAATTTAAAAAGGACGCAGAGACTTTTATCCCCTAATAGGGGTCCTCACCAAACATTGCTTGATAGGCAGACATGCTCTCAGATTAGGGGTCCACCCCAATGATTTCTGTAAAACGAACTACAGCCCACCTACGGTGCACCTGGCCCGCCCTTGCAACATTAAGAAGGTAAACTCTTTGGGAATAATTCTATAACGATCTTAGCCGAACTCGACATCCAAAAGATGAGAAACTTTATCTCTTAGTCAAAGTGGTTCAACTTATAGGGTTAATATCGCTACGGTTATCCATCTCGATATATGTCGTTCTACAATCTCTGATGATCGTATGCCGGTTTTCTTTATCGTGGTATCACAATGGACCAATCTCTGCTAAGTCTGTCCTTGTTTGAACAGGGACAGTCACCTAACCTAACCAAACCCAGACGGATGAAACCTCTGAAGTAATGTAAGAATTTCCTTTACAAAATTGTAAGCTATTTCTGATTTTTAATAATAGTGAAAATACTTTTTGGAAATATTAGGCTTAATCTCGCCTGCAAATAATTTGTTTAACGAGGTTGCACACAACACATTTTCTAGTTAACTGTCAGCCTTCAAGGTGAAAGGTTAAAAAAAAAAACAGGAAAAAATTAAAATAAATAAAATAATGGGTCGTTCAAAGTGGGATATTTGCATTTGAAATTCAAAATCCGAAAGAGAAATCTCCCAGGAATTTAATATTTCTAAATCTAAAGTTCATTACACCATCAATTCATTTAGTGAGACCGGAAGAAGTGATCCAAGAACTAGGAGTTGACTTCCAAGAAAAACCTGTAACCAGGAAAATAACTTATGTAAATAACAACCATGGATTTGGATTGACTTTGGTGAGGAGTGTTTTTTCTTTTAGTGGAATCAGCGATTTCGGTTGTACCGAAGACATTTTGAAAAAGGAGCCCTACAGAACCAATTTAGACGAGAATGCAATTGCAAGTGGTCTGCGGTTAGTTTGAGAAGGGTTCGTCTTTTAATAAGATAACGATCCCAAACACACTTTAGAGTTGTGTTCAAACTTGCTGAGGCAGAAAGAAGAAAAGGGATGCTAATCAATACTGTAAGCCCACCAAAGTTGCCGGACTTGAACTCAATTGAGTTTCTATGCGATCACTTGTACAGAAAGCTTCGCCGAAGGTCTTCTTCTTTTTGGTAGCAACGACACCTGAAATAACATTCCAACCGAAACAATGTTAAAATTAATGGAGAGGATGCCCAGACCTGAAGCTCTTATAAAAGTTCGAAGACGATACTTCGGTGAAGTTACAGATTATTTTAGAAATAATTTATTCTTATCATTTGCATTTCCCAAGTTCATTGAAACACTGTTAAGAATGTATGTATGTGCATGGCGTACTTAAATGAATAAAAATAAGAAAAAATAAATATCGGTAGTGTATTTTCTTCCGAACTCCTTCAAGGTTACTCAAATTATCAGTTTGCAACCGCGATTATGAATTATTCTGTCCAAACGAATGACATGATTTTGTTTGTTTTTATTCTCTTACTCTCTGTAAAGATCAAAATTTGTTTTGAATATAAACAAAAATGAAAAATTTACTTGACTTTGAGTATTATTCAGCGACCTAACGCAGCGCAAGGTAATTTTTTTTTGGATTTTGTTGCCTATAACTATGCAATCAAATAAGAATATCGTGAATCGTGATTACATCGTCTCAGTAAGGGCGGCAAATTTGGAACGACAAAAAAAATTGCTTATATGTATATTTTAGTTCAAAATGGCTACAAGCCTGGGTGGTTTGAACAAACTTTGAGGCAAAATTCCAGCTATGACGCTCATAAATGTCTATCGTTTTGTAAGGTGGTGCAAATTTGAAAACTGGTCCTCTCTAGATGGGTGGATGCAATCTAACGGAATGTGAGAACTCCCGCAAAGAACAAATAGGCTTTCGTCGGCCGATATTCCCTCTCCCTCTAAATTTTTGGTGGTTCGAACTTTTTCATTGCAAGAAATTAGTTCAAAAGAGTATTTAAACGCACGACTGGTTAGGTTAGCTTTAGTTAGTCGAAGTATGCGGTTTCACTTAGAAATTAGATTTTTCGATGAATTTCCACATTTTTACAAAGGTACAGGGAAATTACTCCACGGGATTTTACTCCACATGAGAATTTACTCCACCTCTAGTGGGCAAAAAGTCCACTGTTCGAATGTGGAGTGATTTCGCACCCAACTACTGTTTGATGTCCCGTGAAAGTTTAAAAAGTGGAGTAATTTCTCTCAGTTTTATTTATTTATTTATTTTATTTATTATTTTAGTTTATTCTACATTCCAAAATTTGATTAATTCCCCACAAGACGTGAAGTAAAGTGCCATGTGGAGTAAATTCCCGTCGAGTAATTTCCCTGCACCATTTTCTATTCATTCCTGCTTTGAAAGCATGTCTGCCAATTGCCAGTGACCTGTTAGTACAACTAAAGTCCAAACACAGTGCCGGATTAAGCCAGCGCGGGGTTTGTAGCAAATTCTACCAAGAGGCCCTTGGCTTGCTTTAGGTCTCGATTTTCTCGATTTAATGTAGACAAATTTAGAGATAACACTAGTCAATGACGATTCTATGTTCATAAAGGCGAGGTCATCGTGTTCCCACGCGTGGAGCCCTCCAATGCGTGGGGCCCGTAGCATTTGCTAACTAGCCGGCACTAGCCAAACATGTCTTGCTTGATTGCACGAATCAAGGTTACGCTTTCTTTGGAGTTTTTATTATGTGGCGCTCATTGTGGTAAATAGCTCCTTCTTGGCTACTTCGTTCGCTTCATAAAAAGGTGGTTTATCGTAAGCAGAAATCTAGCACAGGGTGAGATTACAACTAGTCAGATGTGCGGCAGTGCTCAACCAATTTTGATCTTTTAATTGGTGATTCCAGTGCTTATCGTTGTTTGGCTGTCGGTGTACATGAGGATATTTTTAGGTTTACCACCGACTTCATCGAAAACAATTCTGGGATTTCACGAATGACCATAACCTTCATCTGAAAGACACTACAGTAGTCCAGTAATCTGAAAGACTATTTAAAACTAAGGAGGATGAACAAGATGCAATATATTGGAAATTGACTGCCAATTGTCAATGGAAATTGGACTCTTTTGGCTCACTTGTACTTTAAATAAAAAGCTTTTGAGAAAAAGGGCCAAGAGAGTATAAACGCGATTTTAAAAAACCATAAGTTCCAAAGCAGTTTCCAAACTGAAATCCAATAAGGCAGCTGGCCCGGACGGCTTACCGGCCGAACTCTTTAAAGCAGCTGGAAATGAATTTGTAGGGAGCATACACCAACTCATTTCCACAATTTGGTCAGACGAATGTATGCCTGATGAATGGAATCTCAGCACCGTTTGCCCGATCCACAAGAAAGGAGACCCCCTCAACTGCGCCAATTACCGAGGAATTAGTCTCTTAAATGTCGCATATAAGATCTTATCTGCCATATTATGTGAACGCCTAAAACCCTTCGTCAACAACGTGATCGGTTCCTATCAGTGCGGTTTTAGGCCAGAAAAGTCCACAATCGATCAAATTTTCACACTTCGGCAGATCCTGGAGAAAACCCAAGAAGTGCAAATCGATAGAGACGAGCTATACAGAGCCATGTCTAGTTTTGGCATCCCTGCCAAACTCCTCCGTCTGTGCAGGATGACAATGGACAATGCACGCTGCTCCATCATGGTCGGTCAAGACCTCACCGAGACCTTTGATGTCAAAAAAGGATTTAGACAAGGTGACGCGCTGTCGTGCGACTTCTTTAACATTATACTTAAAAGAGTTGTGCAAAACTCACGCGCCAACACCAGAGGAACAATCTTTCAAAAGTCCGTCCAATTACTCGCATACGCCGATGATATTGACATAATCGGAAGAACCCAGCGTGATGTCACTGGTGCCTTTGCGAGTATTGAGACGGAAGCGACGAAAATGGGCTTAGCGGTCAATGAGGGCAAAACAAAATGTACGCTGTCATCAAGAAGGGACACCCAACATCGACATCTCGGACAGAACGTCACGGTAGACAGCTATAACTTCGAGGTAGTAAGGGACTTCGTTTACGTCGGCTCCGCTATCACATCCGATAACAACACCAGCGCAGAAATCAAGCGAAGAATAACTCTTGCCAATCGCTGTTTCTTTGGGCTAAGAAGGCAATTGAGTAGTAAGGCCCTATCCCGAAAAACTAAGGAAACTCTTTATAAGACCTTAATCATCTCTGTCTTGCTTTATGGCGCTGAGGCATGGACTCTATCAAAAGCGGATGAAGATATCCTTGGTTGCGAGAAAGATTCTTCGGAAGATATTCGGTCCCGTTTCCGTTGACGGGTTCTGGAGGAGAAGATTCAACGATGAACTTTACGAGTTGTACAAAGACATCGCCCTAGTCAAAAATATACGTATCTATCGGCTCAGATGGCTGGGGCATGTAGAGCGAATGGACACAAATGCTCCGGCTCGCAGAGTCTTCGAGTCTAACCCGGAGGGTCAACGCAGTAGAGGAAGACCTCGCCTAAGGTGGCGCGCACAAGTGGAAGAGGACCTCAACCAACTTGGAGTGCGCAACTGGAAGCAGTTAGCTAAGGACTGGGCTAACTGGAGAGGCTTGTTGGTTGAGGCCCAGGTTCACCCCAATGTTCCAATGAATTGGTCAGATGCTTGCATCTAATGGAAAGGAGCTCGTTAATTCAAATAGAGGAGGATTGGGTCGTATAAGAAAGACTTGGCGCATGACGGTCATAGAGGAATCAACGCAATTGAAGAAAAGCTGAAGAGAGTTGGAGCACATCGCTAGGAACCAAACAATGGTACACAGAGGTGGTAAGACTAATAAGGAGACACAAAACCTAAGCTGCCGGTTAGAGACTCTATCTGCTATACTATTTCGTTGACAATTCCGATCAAGAACCTGGTTCGACATCTAAAAATAAGAACTTCTTGGCCCAAAGCAAAACGAACGCCATCGACAAATGTCATAAAAATATGCGACATTTCTTCTTTATGGGACATTTTAAAAGTTCGCTTATTGCATTGCCTCTGGGATACAATCATTTCGATTTTTCTCGATAAAAATGCAGCCACCAAACGGCGACTAAGGCATTTCTCTTCACCATTAAATGTTGGATCGCTGGGGTGGGGGAACAGGGGGTCCTTTCGCCGGTCGCTTTATCAAACCCCAATAGACCGAGAATATATTTTGGATTATATACGATTAGTGTTCCTCCGAAGATTGGGATTGCTTAGTTCGAAAAGGAAAAATCCGAACGCGACGAAGAAACACTCGCGCTAATAATCCCCTCCTGCTGCCTCATTCTCCTATGTGAACTGCCATTGAGAATGCCAATTTCGCCAATATGCTGAGGGAACAAAATATTTACGGGCATTCCACCCAGTCCACCGCTATTGACACAAGCACGTTCTGTGCCAAGTGAAGGGTCACAGGATTTTATAATTTTTATTTTATTCCTCCGTTTGTTTTCTGTTTTCTTTTATTAATTTTTCTTTGGCGTTTTCTTTGTGAGTTTCTTAAGCAAGGTGGAAGTTCTTTCAAATCGATTTATTAACGTCATCAATAAAATTTATGAATGACTGAGATTTTCCTTTGGTTTTTTTTTTTGTTGAGAATTGAATTGGTGCTTTTTTTCAATTCGATTTCTTTTCGTTTAATTAAATTGAAATTCGTGAAATATTGCTCTGCAATAAACATTACCTAATTTCTTTGAATTTGTTTTAATTTGAAAGTTGCGCCGTAAGTTTGTCGCATTCATTTGTCAGGGTTGTGGAAAAATGTAATTAATTTTGTTTGCCAGCTTTTATGCAATCTAAACATCATTCAGATTTATAGTGAATTTATACAAGTGATGGCGATGGTGATCTGTAAGATTATCCGCGTTCAGAATGTTAGGCACTAGCTAGTCAACCGGCTCTGATTGGTCGAGAGGCTGAAAATTAAATAGAAAACAAGTTGACTTTTCATGAGGTAGTGGACTGGATTCTTAGTCAAAAAATTCTCCCTCATATTTCAGTCAGTAGAAGGAATGTCAAAAATCAGCTGATTTGGCTGGAAGATGTTTTTTTAGCAAAAAGTTCTGCTTTAAAGTTTTTCTGCGGTAATTTCATTTGTTTTTATTTTTTCATTCAATCCATACAATGTTGGATTTTCCAAAACACACGACTGATTCAGCAAATCCGTAACAGCAAACAGCACAACTTCACTTTTAATGTAAATAGTAGCACATGTCTGCATATCATTTTACTTACTTACTTAAGGTGGCGCTACAGACCGGCGTGGTCCTGGGCCTCAACCAACAAGTCTCTCCAGCCAGCTCGATCTTTAGCCAGCTGCCTCCAGTTTCGCACGCCAAGTTGGTTGAGGTCCCCTTCCACTTGCGTGCGCCACCTGAGTCGCGGTCTTCCTCTACTGCGCTGACCCTCGGGTGTGGATTCGAAGATTTTCCGAGCTGGAGCATTGGTGTCCATCCGCTCTACATGACCCAGCCACCTCAGTCGTTGGACCTTTACTCTTTTGGCTAAGTCGATGTCGCTGTACAGCCCGTACAGTTCGTCGTTGTATCTCCTCCTCCACTCCCCGTCTATGTAGACGGGACCAAAAATCACCCGAAGAATTTTCCTCTCGAAACAGCCAAGAGCAACTTCATCCGCTTTAGATAGAGTCCATGCCTCTGCCGTAGAGCAGGACTGGGACGACTAAGGACTTATAAAGGGTCACCTTAGTTGTTCGAGAGAGGGCTTTGCTACTCAATTGCCTTCTTAGCCCAAAGAAACAGCGATTGGCAAGAGTTATTCTTCGTTTAATCTCAGCGCCGGTGTCATTGCCTGAATTTATAGTGGAGCCTAGGTAGACAAAGTCCTTAACTACCTCAAAGTTATAGCTGTCTATAGTGACGTTCTGTCCGAGACGTCGGTGTTGGGTGTCCTTTCTTGTTGACAGCATATACTTTGTCTTGCCCTCATTGACCGCTAAACCCATCTTCGCCGCCTCCGTCTCGATACTCACAAACGCACCAGTGACATCACGCTGCGTTCTTCCGATTATGTCAATATCGTCGGCATATGCGAGTAATTGGACGGACTTTTGAAAGATTGTGCCTCTGGTGTTGGCGCGTGAGTTTTGCACAACTCTTTCAAGGACGATGTTGAAGAAGTCGCATGACAGCGCGTCGCCTTGTCTAAATCCTTTTTTGACATCAAAGGTCTCGGTGAGGTCTTGACCGACTTTGATTGAGCAGCGTGCATTCTCCATCGTCATCCTGCACAGACGGAGGAGTTTGGCAGGGATGCCAAAACTAGACATGGCTCTGTATAGCTCGTCTCTATAGATGCTGTCATACGCGGCCTTAAAATCGATGAAGAGGTGGTGGGTATCGATTTGAAGTTCCTGGGTTTTTTCCAAGATCTGCCGCAGTGTGAATATTTGGTCGATGGTGGACTTTCCTGGCCTGAAACCACACTGCAATGGACCGATCAGGTTGTTGACGAACGGCTTCAGGCGTTCACACAACACGGCAGATAAGATCTTGTAAGCGATGTTAAGAAGACTGATGCCTCTGTAGTTGGCGCAGTTCAGAGGGTCTCCTTTCTTGAGGATCGGGCAAACAATGCTGAGGTTCCATTCATCGGGCATACTTTCTTCCGACCATATTTTACAGATGAGTTGGTGCATGCTCCTTACCAAGTCATCGCCTGCTGCTTTGAACAGCTCGGCAGTTAGGCCGTCAGCCCCAGCAGCTTTGTTGGACTTAAGCTTCGAAATGGCTTTCTTCACCTCGTCCAGGTCGGGTGGACGGAATTGTTGGTCTTCGTCGTCCAGGTTGAATGGTTCATTCTGCCTGACAGCGGGATTTGATTCGTCGTCGCCGTTAAACAGTCTGCAGAAGTAGTTCTTCCATATCCTCAGCATCGACTGCGATTCTACTACGATGTTCCCTTGTTCATCCTTGCAGGCCTCGGTTCGGGCTCTGTAACCTTGACAGGTTCTTTTTACCCTTTAGTAAAACTGCCGAACCTCATTCCTGCTATAACATCCCTCTATCTCCTCGATCGCGCGCTTCTCATGCTCTTTCTTTTTCCTTCTGAAAAGCTTGTGTTCGTCTCTTCTCTTCTGCCCGTAGAGCTCGCGGGCAGCTCTGGTCTTTCTATGCAGCGCCGCTTTGTAAGCCTCTTGTTTCGCTGCATGTGCTTGCCGGCACTCGTCGTAAAACCAGGGATTTCGTTGTGGTGGCCGTGTGAAACCCAGCACATCAGAGGCGGCATCTCTGATCGCTTTTTGGCAATGTTGCCACTGGTCTTCAATACTTGATGCTGGCGGCATAGGACCTCTTGAGAGATTGAGAGAGACTCGATCGGAAAAGGATTTGGTGATCTCTTGCGATTGCAGCCGTCCGACGTCAAATTTCCTCACAGTATTCCCTTGTCTTGGCGGTGTTCGGGATATCCGCAGTCGTACCTTGGCTACAACAAGGTAGTGGTCCGAGTCAATGTTGGCCCCTCGGAACGTTCGGACATCCATGATACTGGAGGAGTGCCTTGCGTCGATCGCAATGTGGTCAATCTGGTTGACGGTTGATTGATCAGGAGATCTCCATGTTCCTTTGTGGATATCGAGATCTGGGAACCGCGTACTAGCTACGACGGTGGCCTTTGAAATTTCTACTAAACAAGTCGGCATTTTTATTAATTGCTGAATATTTTATTGAAATTTTCGAAGTCACGTTTTTCTGGATTGTGTTTTTTCTGTGATTTTCATTGGCGATACTGCCTTACCATACTAACTCTTTTCGCGGCTTCTGCGTATAATACTTTTTTGAGATAGTGACTCTTAACTAAAATAAAGTGGAAATTGGTGAAAAAGCCAAAAGTGGTATTCCGGCATTATTGCTGAGAAATAAAAACAATGATTTAATAAAAACGCATGCAGATGTACGTGTTTCTCTTAATGACATGAACCTTCGCAAACCTAAGAATCTAGAGGAGAACGCATTATACATGTCCAGCAGTATGCAGATACCAGATAAAAGTGCTGTAACATCAGCAGGCTCATGCACAGTCATGGACCTCGAACCAGCTGTGCACACACATGAGGAGAACATCAATTCAAATGATCGAAACAACGTGCTAGGTATGAATATAAACAATAACTGCTCTAGTTCAAATGAGTGGACAACTGTCATCGGCAATCTTAAACGAGCTGCAAGTAATTACCAATCTAACGCGGGGAAAAGAAGAAGGAACCTAGCTACTGAAACATCTTCACCTAACGAAATTAATTTGTCCAATAACAGATTTTCACCATTAGCAGATATTGACCAACAAGTGCCTGAACCATCAGGGAATCACCCAATCACCAATGCGTCTAAGAGCATTGGGCCCGAAATTCAAGCTATAAATATGTCTAACGTAAATACAAGTGCTTCACCGAATGGTATCAATAATTTACCTTTTTGTCCACCTATATTCATTTTTGGTGCTAATTGTAACCTTATTAGTGATGTTATAAAACTCGCCTCTACAGAATGTAAAGTTCATGATTTAAAACATAAGTTGGTTAATATGAGTTATCGAAAAACAAAGGTCTATGTTAACGATGCAAAAGTTCATGCTTTAATCATTGATCGGTTACGTGGAACAGGTATAGGAGCCTTTTCATTTTCTCCTAAGGAAACAAAAAAGGTCTCTATCTTGTTAAAAGGTCTTGATGGCGATACTCCAATAGAGGTAATAAATAAAGCAGTAAGAGCAGCAGCTCCTAACACCCAAATAAGTAAAATTACACCTTTTGTTACCTCTAAATCTAAAGAAATGAACATAAAATTAAATATTTTTACTGTACAGCTAGAAATAGGTGAGTCCACTAAAGACCTTATTAATATAAGGTATTTGCTCCATCAACGAATCTATTGGGAAAAAAAGATCAATAAAGGGGTTATGAGGTGCTATCGTTGTCAGAGATTTGGGCATTCCGGTGAATGTTGCGCTTACAATAGTAGATGCGTTCTTTGTGGAGATTCTCATGATTCCGAATCTTGTATCACATCTTTCAAAGTCCTCAAAGAATCCCACCAAGATGTTCCTATACCAAAGTGCATCAATTGCAATGCAAGTGGTCACGCTGCCAGTTACCAAGGTTGTCCCGCTTACCTTAAATACAAAGAAAAACGAGCAACATTAACTCAACGGGCAAGGGAAATAGCCAGCAAAAACAGAATTGCAGTACAAGATACTGTAAATACATTTACCAATGCAAACATTTCATATGCCGACAAGGTGAAATCTATTTCCTCTAGAAGTGCAAACATAAAAATTAGTTCTCCAAGCTACATTAACCATAATTCAAGCGATATAAATAATTTTTTAAATGAAGCAAATAATCTTTTCAATATCCCTTTTAACGATCTCTTACTCAAAATAAGACAATTCTGGCCCAAGTATAAGCAACTGCAATCTAAAGAAGAGAAAATGTTCGCTTATCTAGACTTTGTCGCTTCAATCGTTGTATAATGCAGCCCCAAAAATTTAATATAATGTCGATAAATTTTAACTCCATAATATCTATTGAGCGAAGACTCGCGCTTTTTAATATCTTAAATAACTATAAGCCTCAAATCTGTTTCATTTCGGAAACTAGACTTGGCGCAAGGCATAAGCCCTCATTTGATGGCTATAACGTAATTCGAAATGATTCCGGTAGAGGTACGGCAATCATTTTAAAACAAAATTACAAATTTAACGCAGTTTCCTTTCTTAGCGATGTCTTTTCAGTGTGTCTAGTAACTATAACTTCACGTAATTCTACTGGGTCCTTAAGGACAATTTTAATTGGAAGTATATACATCCCTTCTAATGCTGGGCTTCGTCTATCCACGGAACTTGATAGATTTTATACCCTTATAAATTCATTTGATGCGGCATTAATCGGGGGAGACTTTAATGCGCGTCACCAAACATGGGGAGACACTGTCCACAATAGTAATGGGAACCTAATTTACAGGTGGTTTAACAATGGTCCGTTTCTTAATCTGGATTTAGTAGCTCCTAACAGTCCTACGTTTCCTAGATCCTCATCAGTGTTGGATTTTTTCTTGATTTCCTCCTCATTTAACTTTGCAAATAATGTGACAAACCCATCTATTTGCTCAACATTTGCTACACCGTCTGATCACTTTGGAATTCTGTTAGAACTAAATACCATGAACTTTTTTCCTCTATTGCAACTACCAGCTACATACATTAGTTTTGAAAAAACCAACTGGGAAGCTTTTAGAATTGGACTCCACAACAGCGTCTCGCTCCTTAATATTCCTAATGAAAGGAACATAACTAATTTAGAAATAGATGCATTGATATCTCAGACAAATGAACGAATTTCTTCTAGTGTGGAAGCTAATTCTCTTATTCGCGTTACTAAAAATTCAAAATACCAAAACATCTCGGATTGCACTAAAAAGCTATTGAAATTACGAAATATTTGGCTCACACAACTAAAAAGACTGTATCATCGTCATCTCAATCAAATTAATGACGAATATCGTCAACTAAACTCTAGAATTCAGTGCCTTAGTAAAATCATTAGAGAGAGGGTTAAGATTGACACCAACAATGCGTTCAAGTTGAGATTACAAAAAATAAAGCCATCTCCTCATGCATTTAAGGAAATCGACAAGATAACAGGAAGAAAATACTTCGGAACTGATATCTTGAAGGATGTTCTGGTTCATAACGGACAGGAGCTGGTGGGTCCTCAAAATAAACTAAACGCTTTTAGAGACTTCTACTCTCTCGTTTATTTAGAGAGAGAACCAGCAATCGATCACAATGATGAAACTGTAATTCTGTCAGCAGTAAATGAATTCTCTGATTCACAGCTCATTCAACCGCTTACATCATTTAACCATTTAAACACTGCAACCAACCCAAATTTACCACCGTTTACTAATCCGACTGCTGTTAATCTTTTTAGAATAGCCCTCAATAATAAAAGGTCGTCTGGCATCGACCATATTTCTAATTTCATTTTGCGAAAATGTCCTCACTCTCTGGATATTGTCTTATCGTCAATATTTAACCATTGCATTAATAATGCTTACTTTCCTGCAATTTGGAAACAAGCTAAGATACTACCTATAGCGAAGAAAAAAAATGCAAAAGATGTAACCGACTTCCGACCAATATCTTTACTATCTAATATAGGAAAGCTATTTGAACGGGTACTAGCTGAACAATTGAATAAGTTTTGTGAGGAGTCACATGTCATTCCAAACAACCAATTTGGTTTTAAAAGGGGTCATTCTACGGAACACGCATTACTTACATTACAAAATAAAATTGTCCAAAACTTAAGAAATAAAAGATGTACTGTATGTTTAGATATAGATCTCGAAAAAGCTTTTGACTCTCTATGGCATAAAGGCCTTATTTTTAAGCTTATTAGGCTTAATTGTCCAACTTGGCTTACGCGCATTATATATAGTTTTCTAAAAAATAGATGTAGTTCGATTTGTATAGGCTCCGAGCATTCGGAGCTTTTCCCAGTTCGCTCTGGGGTAGCGCAAGGTTCGATACTTGGTCCTACCTTATTTAATATTTATATTCACGACTTTCCATTTCAAAGTCCTATGTTAGACGAACCCGGTGCTATTTTGTATGCAGATGACACTCTCATATTGGCAAGTGACCCAAGGCCATCCTACGCCCTTAACAAAATTATAGAAAAATTACCAATTTTAATAGATTACTTTACTAAGTGGGGTCTAAAAATTAATATTGCAAAATGTGGTATAACTTGCTTCAGAAATGCAGTGGGAGAGGACATTACCTTGCAGTTAAAGAGAGTAAAGCCCTTAAGTTAGAAATAAATGGAGAAAATGTTCCTTTGAGAAATGAATTGAAATATCTAGGCATAAACGCTCATATAAGATTTATATTCAATAAACATGCAAGAAAAGCCCTAAATAAAGCAAAAATGGTAACTGCCATTTTAAAACCTTTACTGCAGGCCAAGCAAATGTCGGCGAATACAAAAATACTTATTTACAAAACATTAATTAGACCTATTCTAACATACGGATTCTGTACGTGGTTCACAATTTCACCCACTGCGGCCAAAGAACTACAGATCTTTGAAAGACGGATACTAAGATTTTGTTGCGGAAAATTCAGAAAACCAGATAAAACATTTTTTTCAAATAAAATTCTATACGAAGAAACAAAAGTTATTCCTCTAATGATTTACCAAATTGACCTGTTGTTAAAAAGATTGGAGCGTATAAAACATCACCCTAACTCGGCAGTCAAATCTTTATTGGATTCGAATATTTATGAGACTATAGATGACCACTACTATCTCTCACCTTTTAATTTATTAAACGCTGGATCTTTATCCGTGTTAAGACCAAATGCAAATAGAGGCCTTTTAGTTCCTTTCTACGAGAAAGCATCCCTGCTTAATTTACGCGGGTAACATTTCTTTTGAGTTTCATACTGTTCATAGACCATTGTTTAAAAACACTGTTGCTTTTGTTCTGTATGTGTTTATACCCTTATGTATAAAAAATGTTATTGTTATAATTATTATTATTATTTTTTTTTCCTTTCCCCCTTCTAGTCATTATTGTAGTTTTTTAGTTTTTAAGTTATTAAGTTTTTAAGTGCCCAAAGAAGCCATGTTGATTATGTATGCCGGGAGCAAGCATACACTTAATACGTTTTTAATATTAAATATAATTGGAATTCTGATATAAATGTATAAAAACATTTGCCTGTATCTGTTTAGCCAGACATTATGTTTAGTCGGCCGTATTATAACAACGTTTGTACAAACAATAATCGTATTGATTTTTTTTCTTGTCTCAATAAAGTAAATTGTAATTGTAATTGTAATTGTACTAGCTACGACAACGTTCCGCCCCGCAGCAAAGTCGACCAGCCTAAATCCGTTATCGGAGGTGGTGTCGTGTAGGCTGTGCTTTCCGACAGTACTACCAAAGATGCCCTCTCTTCCTAGCTTTGCGTTAAAATCGCCTAGGACAATCTTAATGTCATAGCTAGGGCACTGCTCGTATGTCTTGTCCAAGAGCTCGTAGAACCTGTCTTTGGTGTCGTCGTCTTTCTCCTCTGTGGGGGCATGCGCACATATCAGGCTAATGTTGGCGAATTTAGCCTTGATGCGGATTGTCGTGAGGCGTTCGCTTACATACCTGAAGCTTAAGACTTCTTGCCTAAGTCTGCCTCCAACGACAAATCCACATCCAAATAAGCGCTGCTTTTGTTGTCGGTAGCAATCGCCGTAGTATACATCGCAGTTTTCCATCCTCTTTTTGCCCGGCCCATCCCACCGCACTTCTTGGATTGCGGTTATATCTGCTTTGCAGCAGTTGAGGGCCTCCGCTAATTGTTCGGCTGCACGTGGTCTGTTAAGGGACCTAACATTCCAAGTGCAGATCCGAAATTCGTTGTCCTTAATTCGTTTGCATGGGTTGTCATCAGTGAATTCGTCCGTATCCGAGGCTTGTTGTCGCTTCGTAACTATATTTTTTTCCGTGACAGGGCAGTTACCCCGGTGCACAACCCCCAACTTGGAGGACCAGGTCCATTGTTTTAACCCCTGGGACGAGGGGCCGGTTTAACCGATGTCGGTAACCCACTTCGGGGATGTGAGCGCTGCCGTTGGCCCCTGTAGGGCTCATCCGCCACCATCTCTTTTCCAAGATCCCAACCAGTTCCTGGAAATCCTTATCGGCCTCAGCTCCAAATATGTCGAAGTAGCCCAGATAAGGTATTGCTCCCGATCCGGAAGTTATAGACGCCACCGTTGATTCCATCTAGGGAATTCTTCCGCTGTCGTGTTTATAGTGCTGCAATTTTTGTCTTTTGGTCAACACTCGCGCTTATAAGTTTAGCAAGTTGAGTCCGGGTGGACAACAACCAGTACCCAGTGGCTACCGAGGGGTTACGAGGAGGTAAAATAAGCACAATTGATGTGTAGTAACAGTTACAACACTGGGCATCGCCAAGTTGATACCAATCAGAGTCTACCCTATTACTACAACACCCAGCCAGCATATCATTTTACTTACGTAAAATTTCATCTTCTATGTCACCCATTTCAGACTTTTTTTTAATGTATTTTATTTATTTTGTAGCGATACAATTTATTCTCAGTGAATTTCACAAACAAACGCAATTCGCAAACAAATCTTAAGTGAAAACAGAAAGTAAATGTCTAAATTATGACCACTGAAATGTCAAGTGCATTTGCAGTCATTTGCCGTTTAATAAGTTAGGTTTTGACTAAAATATTAGTGCCTAACATTCTGAACACGGCCATCAAGTGGTGTGTACATTCTAAAATTTAAAAGATGTCATACGCGTGGTCTATGAATATGAAAAGTCTCTCACTAAGCCAATCTCATCACCTACTTCTCAGTAATATGGTGGAATAAAACAATAGAGAAGTCTACTAGAACAAAGCTACGACTGTAAAGGCTTGCATGTCTCGGACTAGCCGACATCATGCGCCACTGCCCTACATCTGCTACAGAAGCATTTATTGACTTAACGCAACTCCACCTCTTTATAGAAAAGGTGGCTATTCGCATCACAGTCAGACTACTGCAAACAGGAGAGATGAATCTCACCGATAATATTGACCAAATAGATCTTCTTTCTGCAATTCCAGAACATGACATGATCTGCGCGGTAAACGACCTATGCTTCGGCAGGAGGTTCGATCTAAAATAAATAAATAAATAGCTGGTGCGACAGCTCGGGATGAGCCAAGGCCTAGCTTCTCGCAACCATTCATGCTGTGCGTGTTACAATTTTTCGCATGAATGGAAGGGACCTAGAATTTATTGCCGACTCCGAACGGCGAAGTGAGAAGCTCTTTCATGACAGATTATACTCCCGGAGGCTTCTCATAACCCGACGAGAGGTGGTGCCCCGAAAAATGTTTGGTGTTTTCCTGGCTAGGGCTTGAACGCACGCCGCTCGGTCAGTAGTCCAACGCACTAACCACTGAGCCACGGCGCCCACAGGCGAGGTTCGATCTCATGCGGAGAAATATGGGACGGATGGAACAAAAATGGACACTGGGGAAGGTGTTGGTATCTTTGGACTAAACATCAAAATCTTCTCAATCTCAATATATAAAAAAAGAAGTGTCCTGACTCACTCACTGACTCATCAACCCCCAGCTGGAACTTTTGGACCTAGAGGTTCCTTTTATGATGTATACAAGAAATAAGGAAGGACATTTCGAAATTCAGCCCCTACAGGGTGTTGAAGTTTGCATGAAAAAAATTAAATTGAATTTTGGTGTTGAAATTTGGTGAGTATATTCTAGAACAGAAATAAATAAACACCGTTTTCTAAAATTATA
Source organism: Matsumyia berberina (assembly GCA_917880715.2). Classification (NCBI taxonomy): domain Eukaryota; kingdom Metazoa; phylum Arthropoda; class Insecta; order Diptera; family Syrphidae; genus Matsumyia; species Matsumyia berberina. The sequence continues at coordinate 67,184,267 of OU862870.1, forward strand.
ACTGTGGGCCAAAATACAGGGCGTTAAAATTTGGCGATTTACAGTAATGCGCAACTGTAGTCAGCGGCATTCCCGTTGCCGTTGCTTCCTCAGGCACTGCAGCTACCTTGCTTAAATAAGACATGACGGGTCACTTTACCTTCTTAAAGCATCTCAACCTAAGTCATTCTGAGTCTACACTTTGTAACATCTCTAAGGAGAGTGACTTGGTTAAGGTGCTTCGAGAAGCCAAAGTTATAGTGTGGGATCAGTGTATCATGGCTCATAGAAAGGTATTGAGTATTGAAATAGGATGCTCCGAAATACCTTTTGGGTGGTGGCTTCAGGCAGATCAAGCCTGTTGTGCAACGGGGAACACAGCAAATGAAGTGAAGCTCTGTCTCAAGTCATAAATCTGATAGCCTAATGTCGAAGTCCTCTCCTTGGAAGTTAACATGCGTATCCATCTTCGCCGTGACTTGAGGGAAGAGGAGTTTTCTAACTTATTTCTTGATATTGCTGATGGAAAGAGGAGGAAAGAAGAAATGTACAGAGTAACCCACGCGATGTTATGGAAGATCTGATTGGTTTTTCTGACAGAATATATGTAATGTGCCTAATTATTCATCATGCTGGAGGGGATTGTGTTTCATGAGTGAGGGAAAGAGCTATTTTGACTCAAATACACGATGGATGGTGTGGATCTGAGGAATTAGTGTGTGTCCCTTAGCGGACTCAGAGTCAATTGACCTGATAGCCTGGTCCCCCTCAAACTAGAAAGAAAAACCAGGAATGTTGTTTACAGGAAGGTCTTGCAAAGTTAATCTGAGAAATTGAAAGGCTATAATTACTCATCAATGTCTTGAAACCCGGAAAAGGACATACGGTATAATGTAACGTCTTTCCACGCGAACATAGTCGCGGGTATCAGCTAATCTCGCTATAAATGTGGAAAACCAGTGTATTATTTCAGGCAGAGATTCATGACATTCAAGAATTTGCATCATTGACATCGGCATGGAAGTCACTAAGGAAGGTAGCCGGGGCTTAGTGGTTAGTGCGTTGGACTCCAGTGCGAACTGCGTATGTTCAAACCCCAGTCATGTCCACAGAACATTTTTCGCGGCACTACTTATGACAAGCCTCCGGGAGTATAATTTGTCACGAACGAGCTTCTCAATTCGCCGTTCGGAGTCGGCAATAAATTGTAGATCCCTTCCATTCGTCCGGAAAATGTAACACGCACAACATGAATGGTTGCGACAATCTAGGCCTTGGTTCATTCTGAGCTGTCGCGCCAGCTATTTATTTATCGGCATTGAAGGTGTCCCCATGCACATACGGACAGTCAAGCAGCAGTAAAAGCCTTAGGCTTTAAATCTAATTGACTCCAAATCAGTCTTGCACTGCTTCAATACCTTCCAAGATCTGTTTAGTAAGATCAAAGTTAAACTTTCATGGGTATCTGGAGATAGCCGACGAACCTGCCCCGAGCCATTCTGTAACATCTCAAACTGAGCAATTAATTCAACAAGCAAAAGTTCGGAAAACAAACTATTGGGAAAATACCTTCGTCAGACTAAAAGACCCTTCCATAACAAATCACAAGAATCCTTGTACTACAAAAGGGATGATATCAGAAGACTGGTGTGCTCTCTAATAAGACACTACCGATTTCGTTATTATCTGCATATGTATGTACACAAAATAGGTATAATTTAGGAAACTGAATCTCGTTTTTGCTTGGAATATGACGAAACTGCGGAACACATTCAATGTGACTACTTGGCTCTATGTGCAATAAGGAGACAATATTTTCTAAGAGACATTTTGGTCCCTGAGGAAATCCTCCAAGACTCCACCAGACCGATCCTCAATTTAATCAAGAGAAATTATACTCTTCTGGTCTCTTAAAACTAGTTGCGTGGTACAAAAGATCTTATCTTCCATCGAACTGGCCGCTTTTGGCGGGCTGGTTTCTAAAAAAAAAGCCAATCTCTGTTTAGTTCGAACAGTAATATAAGAGGGAATGCGGTGGAAGAACCAGACACCGCTATCGTTGATTAAAAAGAAAGATTTACCCTAACACCGTCTGGTCTGCCAGAGGCGACTGTGCTATATCTCGCACCTTATAGCCTTATTGTCGATGGACAAGAAGCATCTAGTAACAGATGTACCGTTTCGAACAAATCGAAGCTCGTAAAAGTCTGCAGACAAAATCTCAACAATATATCAACGACGGAGGGGTGCAGAACTAGATCCTGCATATACCCCTCCGGTCGCGAAGACACCCATTAGCACGGGGATATAGATGAGGAAACCATGATCAGGGCTAATACGCGATGGTGTCACATGGACACATGATCACCATGGCCAGCCTTCGATATGAAGAATTCCAAAAATCTCGTACAACTTAGTCGAAGGGAAATACGAATCGTCTCCGGTGTCCTCACAGGACACTGCGCTATAGGAATCCATGCGGAGCGTCTTGGATTGCCCTACAACGACTATTACAGCTGCAGGGACGATTAGGAAATAGAATCCGTCCAGCACCTGCTATGCGAATACCGGCACTGGCCACCAGTAGTAGCACACTTTTGATAGTAGCGCACTCTTGGTAGTAGCATCTTCCATGGACTGAAGGACCTTAATATCGTTGATTTTAGGAAACTTCTGAGATTTCTATCCCTTTCTGAGTGGTTTCCGGATTAGCCAACTCTATCCCTTAGTTTGACTCCCATGAGTATACTTTTTATGGGTACAATGCACCCGCTTTAGGTCTAAGTAAGTATATAGGACACCCACTAAACCAACTAACCAACAGACGTACCGACAGGAAGGCGCAATGGCTATTAGATTAAGCATCAATTCATTTAACAGGAGTTGATTGGATACGAAAGAAATAGAAACTGCCGCGTGTGTGAGGAAGCCGAATGGAGTAGAAGATTTAATCACAAGCTTGATCCTGATTTATCAAGATGTGGATGTACATATGTAGTCTAAAAAGTTAAGACACGTCGACTACATTGCAGATGAGATTCTTGAACTTCCTCAAACTACAATACACCCTGATATTCACTATAGAAAAAAAAAAACAATCCTCTTCCGTTGGTAATAAATGGTTTAAATTTGAATTCTATAAAAGAGGGTTCAACCAAGAGGTCTAGTTATGGGCACAACAAGTGAATTCACTTCTAAAATTCAGTGTCCTTACTTTTGTTTTGTTTCTGCTTTATTCATAACGACGTGTCAGCCATAATAACAAATTCCATTAATTCGGCTAGTATTCATCATGATGCTGTGTATTGGGAATGAAGCGGATGTACTAGTACAAGGGGGTTGGTGTGCAGGAAATTAATTATTATTTATACAAAACGCTAGGCCATTAATAATAACGAAAAAGCACGACTAACCACGCGACGGAAGGGTTGCTGTCAAGCTATGCCGTAGCTTGTTTTACAGACTACAGGACCTCGAAATTACCACCACACACCGTACGCCGGTTGATACAACAAACGCTGCTTTACTGTGTGTGTAATGCTGGAGGGAGCGTATCTTTTGGTCGGTTAGCGAATTGGCGCCAAGTGCTCTCCCCATCACTCGCAATTAAGCTGTTTTAATGAAAATAAATGCTCTTAATTAATAAACACGCATTTTGAGGTGGCAGATATGTTGTTTTCTGACGCATACAATGCAAGCATGACACAACTACATATACACGAAACAGGGGAAACAAACGATAATAATTTTGTTTAAGTAGAGATTTTTATAAGCAGGAAAATCGAGTGATTTGGTGCGGGGTTAAAATTATGAGAACAATAAAATTAATGAAAATTGTCTTTGTTCTCTTGGAGAAAGGTTGATTGTCAGAAAGGGAATCCCTTTGAACAAATATTCAGTGTGAGAATTAAACAATCAAAAAGCAAGCAATAGAAAGAAAACCACCTAGTCTACGTCGACATAGGTTAGGTTAGGTTAATGGGTGCCTTGTGACATTGTCACTGCTCACTTAGACCAGCAAAGGGTCCATTGTGCCGATCTTCCAATTTAACTCCGGGAACCTGTAAAGGGAAAAGGGTTTGAAACCGCTGATCTAAAACCACCCAGATAAAGAAATTAATCTCAGGAGGTCCCTCAGCTCGAGTCCTCATTTTTCTACTGGCGAGGGCAGGACATTCACACAGCAGGTGTAGATGTATCTAGCTGGATCCGCCGTGTATTGGCTAGACTTATGGCCTCGTCATCGATATACCTTTTTAACAAGCTTATTGGAATTCTGACAAAGGCAAGAGCCTGTGAGGCATGCAATGCTGCCCCCTTTCGTGCCAATTCATCCGCTCTTTCGTTACCTAGGATATCCATATGCCCTGGTACCCTCGCGGTGATGCCCCTACCTCGGACAGTTTTCGAGGCCTCGATGATGGCTGTGATTTCGGCTTGAAAGACGCTGCAGTCGTCGTTTATTTTAAAGGACTGGCTTATTCCTAGCGCCTTGCAGTAGACCCCGAAGCCTGTACCAACATCCATCTTGGAACCGTCGGTGTAGAAGGCCAGTTCCTTTCTATTGGTAACTTTGTTGTTCCTCCAGTCATCTCTGTCAGGAATTCTGATATTAAATCTCCTGTCAAATGCGAGAGTCTGGATCATGTGATCTGTTTCTGTCGGTCTGTCGGCATTTCCGCAACGAGACAGCACTGAGGCGTGACCGTAGCGAGCTGATTTCGATGTCGACATACAGCCGAAGCGGTGGAAATGGTGTAGTCAAACTGGCTATAGTCAAGTTAAGACTATAGACTAGCCTTAAGACTAGCGTTAGTTGCATTGTCATTTCCACCTTATGATAGCCACCGTGCAACTACGTACTGCTGCAGTTCGACGATTCCACGCCAGCACACGAATACGCAACATGGACAGATCAGAATCACCTTTCGCAAAGATTGGAGACAATCAGCAGCTCAATGCCCGCTACCATCCAAAACCAATGGTGTGCTTTGAAAAAGTTTTCTTATCTGGCGCTGAAAAAATTATTAGTCGATCACAGGAAAGACATCTGGAGAAGGATCGATGAGCGAAAACAGCTGAAAGCTCGCATTGCAGCTCCTCCAGCAGAAGGGAGAAGCGAGTTAGAGTCTTTATATCGCATGAAGATGAGAGAAGTGCAGCCGGCGATGAGCCAAGCGCAATTCAATCAATACGCTGGTCACTGAAACAGCAAGCAGGTGCGATAGCTGAATCATCTACAAAATTGCTGGAGAGCTTATAAGTGGTTAAACCTCCAGTCAACACTTGGTAAAAGCCCTAGATGGTTCTATGCTAATTTCGGATGAGGACCAACTTAAGCTACCATTTACACTCAAATCTGGTTGAGTCGCCCGAAGCAATAACTATGACAACCGAATACGCACCACAACTCCAAGGAAGGATAAGATCGCTACTGTAACGCGATCAAAGCATTGAAAAACAACAAGGCGGTAGGTAGAGATGGCGATTCTAAAGAACCCAATTAGCACTGCGATGCGCCGTTTTGAAACCAACTCATTTTATCTGGCTGTTTGTGGGCGTTATAGGTTGATAGACGAAGACATTTTAATCCAACCTGTAGAATTAAGGAACAGGATTAGTTCACCAATGTTTTTCCTGGAAATATCTTTGAAGTCGTCGAAGAAGGGTTTACCTAGAGTGCGCTGGCTGACCCTCGCTAGGGCCGGACATTTACACAGGAAATGATGCAGAGATTCTTTCTCGCTGTTATCCTTGCAACTACGGTAGAAAGTGGGGGGATACCTAGCTTGGCTGCGAGGTCTCCCACTGGCCAGTAGCTTGTGCTAGCGGCTATGATGCGCGCAATATATTGTCTTGATCTGTTTAGTTTTCTGTTTGTTGTAACCGGGTCAAATCTTCCTCGATATGACGCAGTTGCTAAGCCTGTTCCACATTTGGTTGGGCGTGTTGAATATTGCCCTTAACGGCTCCTAGCGGGGTATTAATAGCTTCCGCCTGGCCAGGTCGTTGGCTTTTTTGTTGCCGTCAATTTTACTATGACCTGGAACCCAGGTGAGAGTGACCCTTCACTAGTCCCCCAGCTGGTTTAACTCTTCCTGGCATTGCTTTACCAGCTTTGACGATGTAGTGACCGAATCAATAGCTTTGATAGCGGCTTGACTGTCAATGAAGATAGCAGTATTGTAAATGGGTGTTGGAGAATTTTTCAGCACACCACAGATTTCCCGAATAGCAAGCAGCTCTGCTTGAAAGACACTGGCAGCAATCCGGAAGTCGAAAGGATTTCGACAAATTCAGTTTCTCTGAGAAAATGCCTGCGCCAACTCCGCAGTCTATTTTCGAGTCGTCTGTAAAAATAGTCATATCAAGAAAACATTTAGTGAGGTTTAACTTGAAAGTTAAGAGGTCAGTCGAAAACGCGACTGGTTTGGTATTATTTCCAGGACTTTACTGTGACCGTAGGTTCTTGCGGTCAAGCAGCCAGATTTTCTGACCTACTGCTCTGCACAATACAAGGCGATAGGACCTGACGAAACTTTTAGCAGCAGCTTCAACAATTTCTTCCGAAATTCTCCATCCACTTGTAGAGAAGGCGTGGGAAGCCGAAAGCTTTTCCTATTAGTGGAAAAAAGGAATGATCGGCATTATGTTGTGCGAAAATTGGAGAGGTATTTGTGTGCTGCCTACAGTAACCAAGGTAATAGCCAAGTAATTCTTCAGCGATTGAAGGTAGAAAACACACTTGATGCCGAACAAGCAGGTTTCTGCTCTGCATCCTCCTGGGTAGACCACATCAACACCCTGCGGATCGTCATTGAGCAGTGCGTTGATCACCAGTCGCCGGCTTCACCTGCTGTTTATCGATTTCGAGAAGCCATCGATGCCGATAGACACAACCATCCAACGACAGAATTTGTAGTGGATTTTTCACACTTCTCCAAAAGGTGACAGCTCCATTTCTAACTACGCTATGCAAGGGAATCCGCTTACCCAAGGTTGGCAAAAGAGTGATTAGTTGAGAAAGAGTCTCGGGGAAGAGTTGGAGAGACCTGAGGCATATTGCCAGAAACCGCACACGATGATGCGTAGGCATATTAGACGTCCTAGGACCCACAAGGGGAAACAGATGGTACAAAAGCAAGTCAAAAGTATCAAACTTACGCATAAAGTTCATATCTGAGCGGAGCTTCCAAGCGCCAGTCCAAGAAGAATCGTGAGAATCTGGATTCGTCTAGTAATGGAATGGCCAGAGTGACTCTCCACATAAAGACCCGATGCAATTAATACGATAAAAGCATAATTAAATGTCTTGGATCATAAAGAAAACGGTTTCTATCTTTCAACTTGATTACTCCTAACTCTTCCCAAAAATGCATATCAATAAGTTATAAACGAAATAATAATAAATTAAAGTTGTAATATTTATGAAACCGGTTGTGTGTGTCGGTCGCCATATTTATAAGCATTCAACTTCATTGGCCAAACACCAGGCTGCATATGCCAGGTCGATCAAAACCCATTAATTTTTCGGTTACTTTCAATTCATTGGCTCGCATTAGGTAGTCATATAACTGACTCCCAATCATCCAAAGATTTGTCGTTTATCCATGGAAGTTTTTAACGGCCTAAACACAGAAACATTTATTGCATGATGGCCCTTTCGGTGTCGACGAGAACACTTTGGGAAACACCGGTCCGGTGTGTACGTTGGTACACAACCCAAAATATCCATCTGATGAGTATGCAGATAAGATAGCTCATCTAAGCAATAAAATTTCAAAATGAAAGGACCGAACATGAAATGCCATCTTACAGCTTCGGTCTCAACCCAACCACGGAGGTAATAAACATTTAACGTTCGAGTATAACCTCTTGATTGGTTTAGATTGTATTTCCCAAATGATTTTTTAATTTATTACGAGGGCTTAAGAATGGATTAAAATACTGTGAAAAGCCAAAGACATCTTCGAAACAAAACTGTACCTCCTCAATACCTCCCCACAAATCATGGCGACAAATTACGGGAATTTTTTTTTCGCCAGAATCACTCCAGCAGCAACATGGAACGGGTCAATTAGTGAATTTATGAACAAACCTCTTGCAAAATATATTTTTATAGGACATTAAAAGTTTCGACCGCACCGAGCAAGCAGCACCTACGGGCCTAAGTTGCAAACCAATAGATCAACGACAGGAGTATGTCTACTTATTTGGAACGTATTGCGGCAATCTTTCTAAGGTTGCCAAGTTGGAGACACTAGCATATACCATTTCAGAATTCAAGACAGAGTTGCATCCCCTTTGGAATGGTCCCTTCGCCTGGCAAACCCTTCTTTGCGCACCATAGCCCATTTCACAGACAATTTTAATTGCTCCCATGTTGAAGATATTATTAAAAGAGTACGAGTATGAGTATATGGGTATTAAATACAGTTATTGTTATATCCTTTCCTATATTTGCACATAATTTCTCGCCCCAGGGAGGTGATATACTCGTACGCAACTGTGAGGGAATGGGCGATGAGGATGATGTTAGTAGACTTTTATTGTTTGATTTATTGTAAAATGGTTTTATGGCAGGAACATTTAACTGGTGCTTAGGACATCGCGGGCTACATATTATTTATGAATTTGTTTCGATTAGGAATTCGTTGGCAGGAAATGGGAAACCGATCGAAGTCGGATAAAAGTTTCCACTTTAGAATGTTTTTTTTTATTGTTCAATAAAACTTTTAAATGTGAGTATACGGTGGAACCTACGCTTGTTCGGAAATGTTCAAGGCTTTGATGGGCATATGCAGATATCGACAGCAACACATAAAAGTGTATGAAGTCCTTAGAGTGGAAGCTTAGCTAAGATTGTAGCTTCGAAATCTTTCACCTCGTCTTCTGTTGCCTAAAAAGCTTTACAGTGGCTTACAGAAGATGGAACGCGATCTGGTTGGATTCAATCTACAGTAGAAGCACCTCTACGCTTCCTTACTTATTTAGGTGGCGCTACAGTTCGGGGTGAACCTGGGCCTCAACCAACAAGCCTCTGTTGGTGTACGCTCTCTACCAGGTCATTTCCAGCTGCTTCAAATACCTCGGCCGGAAGGCCGTGTCGGGTCCAGCAGCCTTGTTGGATTTTAGTTTAGATATTGCTTTCCGCACTTCGTTTTGGTCAGTTGGACGGAAATTTTGGCTATCATCGTCTAGGTTGAATGGTCCGTTCTGCCTGACAGCGGGATCTTGGTCTTCGTCGTGTATACAGTCTGCAGAAATAGTTTTTCCAAATTCTCAGCACCGACTGTGACTCTACTACGAGGTTTCCTTCTTCATCTATACAGATTTCCGTACGGGTTCTGCTTCCGTGACACGTTCTCTTTACCTTTTGGTAAAACTATCGTACGTTATTCCTGGAGTATAATCTCTCAATATCCTTGATCGCGCGCTTCTCATGCTCTTTCTTTTTCTTTTGGAGAAGTCGGTGTTCTTCCCGTCTTTTTTGCTCGTCCTTCTCTGCAGCGCCGCTTTATATGCCTTTTGTTTGGCTGCATGCACTTGCCGGCATTCTTCGTCAAACCAGGGGTTTCGGGGTGGCGGTCGTGTGAAACCCAGCACATCAGTTGCGGGGTTTTTGATGGCCTGTTGGGAGGCTTCAGCTAGAAATAATTGAAATTATGCACGCTTTGTCGGTATTCAAAGATCGACTGAATTGTATACCATATTTTACATTAGCTAGAGTTACGCGGAGCAACTCGACTAGATATTCATCGGCATTTTCGACTCACACTCACTTTAAAAAAATGCCGATAAGGCGACTAAGTTTCTCAGAAATATACCTGCGACGCATAATAAATAACCCCCGTTAAGTGATGCCGTCAAAATGTAGTTCAAACTTTAACATCTTACGATTATACTCAGATCTATGTATGTATCTTCTCCACTAAAACTCACTCCGCTGCCTAAAGACATTTAGCATTCGTATAGATTTCGATTCCCCTGAGATGACATAAACAACCGTTGATATTTCCAAACAAATTTATATATTCTATGCACAATCCGATTGCACAGCTGAGTCCAAGTTCACACCTCCTTGGAAAAAAAAAATATTCCAAATCCGAGATATTATGACAATGATGACGCCACATAAAATCCCATCAATATGTCGATACAGCATGCATACCGCGTCTACGCCATCAGCCCTCTGTCCATCCGTTGCGCACCCCTTTTGCGCCTAATCTGCCAATAACTTTGCATTTATTCAATTTAAATTTTCAGCACATCCATTTGGAAGAATCCATCCCCCCACCCTTCTCAAAAGAACAGCCGACAGTGGGCGGGAAGGTAACACAAAAGTTCCACAATGATAGTGATATTCGGACAACATAATCCTGGAACTTTATATGTATTAGAACCAGGTTAAGTAGCCATCGATTTGATGGGCCCTCTCCGGATTGGAAAACATTTTCAAGACGTGGAACGCTGTGATAACCAACCCCCGGTGGAAAATCTATAATTTAATATCTATAAATGGACCAGAGAAAATCCTTGCTGAAACCCTTTGTTTACCCATTTGTTTTTTATTTTTATATTTGTTCGATGGCGAGTCCTGCCAGGAACAAATGTTGTCGTTGAGTGCCGTAAACCGCTGCCGTAGTCGGTAGGGGTGTGTAAAGGGATTTAAAGTTAGCAAAAAAAAGGGGTTCAAACCAATAGCTCTAAATCGAATCGTTTTGTGGTCAAGTTAAGGGCGCAGGCATGACATTGGATAAGCATTTTGCACCCTTTTCAGTTTTTATGTGTAGTGGGAGGTATTTCCTTGGCGAGACGTTTTTTCATTATTTCATTTGAAAATGCGTATAAGACATGTACCCAGGTGTTGCACTATGTTCAATTCGATGCAGTTGAATATTTTCTTATTTAATAAGAGGCTGGTGACTTAGGTTTTCTTTTTTTGGCATTTGGGATAGTAAGTACATAATCTGTTATGAAACAAGCAAAGTACAACCTTTTTACGACTCTTTTGGCATTGAATTGCCTTAAGAATAGTCGTCGGGCTATACCTAATGGATGTAAGTTGATATCAACCTAGTTGCAGGACATGGAAATCGTCTGCAAAGATGATTAGAAAATGTAGAAAAAGCAGCTTTAGAACTTCAGCCACTTAAGCCTTGAAATCTATCCGCCATGGACGGCGCTGTAGATCCAACTTTTTTTTTTATCCAATCGGGCTTTAAGGGGTTATGAATACCCTTTTGATGTTATTCACATAACGCGTTCGAGGTGCAGTGGTTCGAAACTCAGGTAGTATTGGGTTTCAATGGCGTCCAGACTAGCTGGGAACATTTGTGGTGTTTATCTTTACTATAATTCACGGGAATTTTTTCAAATCTCCTGATACCATATACTCATGGTCCGCCCAATCAACAATTCAAGCCATGACACTTTACTGCCAATGTTATGTTTTTGCAGTTTTTGCATTTTTAAGAAATATGTAAATGCTTTCCGACATCAGGAGCTGAACTCGGATTTTCAGCGTGTCAAGCCCCCATAAAGTTGTACGTACTTCTAACTAATGTGAAACTGGAAGCCATTGGCAAAGAATGAAGCTGCTCAAAGGCGATAGAAGATTGAGGTCGTTGGAAAATAATTCAACTGCATAAAGAGGATAGGTGTTTGAGGCCGTTGAAGATTGGTAGTTGAGATTCAAGGCTCAAGACATATCTAGTGTTTTTAACATAACGAGGTTTGACAGCGAGATATCTTTAGTCTATAGCAATACAGAGTAGTGAGGCCCTTTCCCGAACAACTAAGGAGATTCTATATAGACCTTAATCGCTTTATGGCGCCGAAGCATGGATGCTGTCAAAAGCGGATGAAGATACCCTTGGTTGCTATATGATATGCAATGATATTCGGTCCCGTATGCGTTTACGGGGTTTGGAGGAGAAGATTTAATCACGAACTATACGAGCTGTACAGCGACATCGAGCTAGCAAAAAAACTACGCATTGGACGTTTAAGGTGGCTAGGACATGTAGAGCGAATGGACACTAAAGCTCCAGCACGCAGATTCTTCGAATCTAACCCGGAGGGACAACGTAGTAGAGGAAGACATCGCCTTAGGTGGCGCGCACAAGTACAAGGGGACCTCAACCAACTTGGCGTGCGCAACTGAAGGCAGTTAGCTAAGGACCGGACTAACTGGAGAAACTTGTTGGTTGAGGCACAGGTTCACACCGAACTGTAGCGCCACCTAAGTAAGTAAGTAAGTATAGAGGAAGCGCAATAGTAAACCAATAATTGTTGCTCGTAATTCCGACACTCATTGAGACCACTATGGCTACCAACAATATTTTTAAGCAGTGTTTGCATTTTTTAGAATTTTTTTTAGCTTGAATGAAAAAAAAAAGACAGATCATAAGGTAATTCAGCCTGGAAAAAATAATAGAAACGAAGGATTATTCCAGTGATTCTTTAAAGAAGGACAGTTTGGTTTTACTTCAAACAGTGGAAATTCGTTTAATCTGGTCTTAAAGAATAACTAAGAAAAAAAAAATTAAAGTTGCCAAATCGAAAGTCTTGTAAAAATAGGTCGTAGCATCGGTCGTGGTTCGTGCACCGATTCTGAAAACGTGTTGATTAAAAATCTAAGGAAAGAAGGCAATACAATCGACAAAATAGCGCAGATAACAAGCTTTTCTAAAATGAAGATCCTTACTGCTTTCCATTTTTATCCCAAAGAAGATACGAGTGGTAGAAAAGGAAAACTGACATCTCGGTTGGACGAAAGGCTTATACATCATTGAAAAATTAAACCCTTTTCTTTTTTGGAGTAACTTAAAAATTAGTCAAGTTCATTTGCAATAAGTCGTTCAATGGTCTAAAGGTTAATGAAGCAGAATAAATGGCAAGAGGCCCAAGAAGATACCCTTTTCTTAGTAAGAGAAACATACACAAAAGGCTTACTGACATCATCAACACACACATCTACCGTAAAAACTGGAGCAAAGTCTTTTGGTTGAATAAAATTATCAATTTGTTTAGATTTGATGAAAAAAATAACGTAAGACAACCAATAAATTCTAATTTTGACCAAAAATATACAAAAAAAAAAAACAAAAAGACAATTAAACACGGTGGACCTGGATTTAAAGAAGATGGAGAGACTTTTATCCACAAACCGAAAAAATCTAGGTTCAATAAAAGGGGTCCTTACCGGACATTGCTTGATAGGCAGGCATGCACTTAGACTGGGGGTCCCCTCGAACGATTTCTGTAGAAGCTGCAGGTACGAGGAGGAAGAGGAAACCACGACCCACTTACTTTGTACATGTCCTGCTCTTGCGACGCTTAGAAGAAGAACCCTCGGGGAATACTTCTATGATGATCTTAACGATCTAGCTGAACTCGGCATCCAGAAGATAAGAAACTTAATCCCTGAGACGAAGTGGTTCAAATCTTAGGGTTAACACCGCTACGGTTGCCCACCCTCGTTGTACTTATGCTACATATTCTGGTTCCCTGGTGCCGGTAAGCCAGTTTTCTTTGCTGTGGTATCACAATGGGCCAGTCTGGTCTAAAAGTGTCGCGCCTGAGCGGGCACAGCCAGCTAACCTACCCTAAACACGGTGGAAGTGGCCCTATAAGTTGGCGGTGTTTCTGAGCACCTGGAGTTGAGCCACTAGTCTGTATAAAAAGCAAAATATATGTTGTAGAGTTCGTTTACGTCCTCACGAATGGCATGCCTTCATTTGTTGAGGAGGATATGTCGTTAAAATAGAAGTTCATGCCGGAAAAAGACCCCAAGCGCTCCTCGAAGTTAGTAAAGTAATAGTTTTAAAATAATAAAATTGCTGTAATAGAATGGGCTTCACGGTCCCCCGATGTAAGCTGCATAGAACACTTATGGGACGTTCTAAAATGCCAGATAGGGCACTCTAAAGGCAAAAATGAAGAAAAATTATGGTCCAAGATACAAGATGTATGGCGGTCCATACCATCACAAGCCTGTGCCTCATAAGTTCACTCCATGAAGCGGAGATGTCAAACAATCACTAACAGTAAAGAAGCTACAACCAAGCATTAAAAGTAGATTAAAAACTTCCAATGTAAAGTATGTAGTTCATAGCATAAAAAAATAAAAGTATTTTTTCCAGACTATAATCGTCAAAATAACAGAAACTAATTTTTTCGCATTCTTTTTTGTTTTCCATTAAAAAAAAATTATATTCGTTAGTACAATAATACAAGGAACCAACAAATATATGTTTCATTAGCAATTGCCTACAAATACTTCATTTTTTAACATTACAAAGTTCAAAATTTGTTTCTATTATTTTTTCCAACATTGTATATAAAATTGTTTATGCTTAATTTTTGACCGGGATAAATTCAAAAACTGCTAAACCGATTTTGATGCATTTTACTATTATTTAAAGAATCTCAAAAAAAGGGCTACAGGTTATTTTTTTTTTGGATCTAAAATTCATATTTTCTATTTTAGGCAAATAAATCTTTAAATATTATAAAACGCAACGTTTCTCTTTTTCGTTTGTCCGTTAGTCCCCTTGGGTGAAGCACTGATTCGATTTACATGCTTTTGGCTTTAGCTTATAAATATATATCTTTCCTGGCCGGGTCTTAGTATATATTTTGAAACTCGTGGTCTAGAAAAAAAAATAGCTGGCGCAACAGCCGAGGATGAGCATAGGCCTAGCTTCTCGCAACCATTTATGTTGTGCGTGTTACATTTTTCGCAGGAATGGAAGGAACCGACTCTGAACGGCCAATTGAGAAGCTCTTTCAGGACAAATTAAACTCCCGGAGTCCTGTCACTCCCCGACGAGAGCTGGGGCCGCGAGAAATGTGCAGTGGACACGGCTGGGAAACTCGAGGTCTAAGTGGTAGAAAGGGCTGACCCCTTTCTGGGTGGGTAAGCTGGTATGATAACAAAGAGAAAAAATTAAAATGAAAATAAGTAGCTGATACCCCAAGAGGGTAAAGGTCGAACTTCTCGTAATCATTTATGTTATGCCTGTTATATTTATTGCACAAAGAAAAGGAACATAAAGTTCTTATTGTCGACACCAAACCGCGAGATGAGAAGCTTTTTCCTACTCTAGGAGGCTTGCCATTGCATGCCTAGAAGTGGAGTCACGAGTTTCAGTGATTGCTGGGCTTGAATCTCTATAAGTTATAGGTATAACGTAAGTTCGTTTCTCATTTTCCTTTAAAAACAGGATAACCCTGCGAAAATTCCAGTTTACAGAATTTTTCTCCTTAAAAAATCAGGATAAAAGCAGGATACATTATTAGTGAAAGTGTTCAAATATTTGTGAATACACGAAAAACAAAATCAAAGAAAACTAATGGATTCGTTTTTTTTATCTGGAATCATTTGATTTTTCAGCTTACAAATCAGAGTCGTCTTTGATTTGTCTAAGCACGCCAGGCTGACTTGTCATGAAACCGTAGAAATGCAGACACGTCATTTTCAAATTGACTTTCACCATTTAATTGGCTTTGAAAGTTTTCATTGTCAATCGTTGTTTGTCCGCCGTCGAAGTTTATGCCAACGATACAGGATAAAAGCAGGAGTTTTACAGGATTTTGGGCGAAAACGCAGACCAGATTCGATGCTAAGAAGATGAAAAAACCCCAAGTAGTTCTTTAGTCTTTAGCCATTAAATTTAGAAAGGAAAAACTTAACTAAAACCCTTGGGTGGTCATACGTAGAATAATCGCTTGAAACCGATTAAGCGAGTAAGAATTTCCATACAAAAATAAAAGAAAAACGAACACCAAAACAATATCAACACAACATCAATCTATCATAATTAACAATAAACGCATATTCAAAGGTTAAAATACCAAATTCACTTCTCCACAATAATGCTGTTATTAAGTAATTTGGGAGGTTCCACCACATCTTCCCCCGTTCAGAACCAGACATACAATAGAATCGTAAATAGGACACCTCTCTTCAACAGGGCTACTTCCAAAGAGATCATTAAGCCAACAGGCAACAACCAACAACAGAACCAGTGGCAGCACAAGACGTTGAGGGGGCAGCAATATTAACTGCTTCTTTATTTACCTACATCGTTTTTCCATCTCATTTTCACTTCATTCCCACCCAACGGCAGCCAGCAGCAGCATCAAGTTCAAGCCACCACACTTGGACAAAGCATTGCACGCCAAACGACACTTCTCTTTAATGAGCCACTCTATCCGATGACAATAGAATGCGGTAACTCCGCCTGTAAAATTCCGGAATTAATTGGAATCCGAATACAAACCATGAACTCCCTAGTCCGTAACCGTTCCAAGAAACAACGCATGTTCCGAATGGCTGCTGTGCTGCCGCTTTATAATGGCGATGAACTGGTTTAGCGAGGAAGGCGTGGTCTCAGTCCTCATGGTGTGAGTGAGCGCTGGGTAAACCGTGTTCCATTGCCACACAGGTCCTGGGGAACAGAACGACGAGACGTGTGTAATCAACTTCATTCGGATGTTTATCCTTTTTTTTTTTTGCTGCGACTGTATTTGTGTGTTAATAACTTTACACTCAACCAACCCTGCTGCTTCTCCCTGACGAATCGATAACCACCGAGGAAGTTACTGCATCACAGCAGCAGATCCCTGCTGTTGTACCACTGGAATGCTCTCGGTTAATGAAATCTAATTTCGTTTCAATTCTCATTTTTACTTGGTGGCTGCGTACGCTCACACATAGACCCCTTGTCGTCGTCGGTGGCTCACACGGAACGAGCGTCAAAGACTGTGTTTGTGTTTGCCTTTGCCCTGTAAGCTCATTGAAAAAACGTCGGCAATCAATTTCGAAATCATTCTTTGATTTCGGGCCTAATCATTCGGACACGGCGAACTGTAGCTCGTGGTGTGCACTTTGGTGTGAAATTTTCGTCAACGGTCGCAGTGAATGTAGTTTGACAGTGAAGAGGGTGCCTTTAGGGTCCAAATGGGATAACACACAGTGACAGTGAATAATACTTTAGTTACACACTTTGAATTCAAGAATTCCTTGATAGTGATCGGATTTGATTTCGAGCAGATCCATGCGTCGGTCGTGTTTGTAGAGCGCCGTGGAACGTATTTATTCAACGGTGTTGGTTCGATATCGTCAATCTGGGTAGCCCATATTTGACAACATCAGCTTCGGGCTCCGAAAGCCCCAAGTTGTCTAGACCGGAACACCATTTGCTAGGCGGCGATCCCAAGCAGTTTCATCTCTCGCCGAGTTCGTCCTTTAATTTCGGAGCGTTTCGAGCACCTGTGGGCTTTCCCTTCGGAGCCCATCAGTTTTTCAACGGCAACATATATCAGAATTTCCGGGAAGACAATCCCGAGTCCAACAATCTGGATCTAGTCAACCCGTATATGCGTCACAGCAGTGGCGGTTTCAACAGTGCGAACAATCACAGCCCGCCGCTACACACGGTGGCAAACGGCTACGGTAATACGGACAATTCGCCCCAACCCCCCAGTGAATATCATCC
This sequence comes from Matsumyia berberina, assembly GCA_917880715.2. Classification (NCBI taxonomy): domain Eukaryota; kingdom Metazoa; phylum Arthropoda; class Insecta; order Diptera; family Syrphidae; genus Matsumyia; species Matsumyia berberina. Next base: position 67,201,753 of record OU862870.1, read on the forward strand.
GCATCACCCGTACGGGAAGCGAGACTCTATTTTGGACTATCACAACGCATACACCAATAACAATAATAATTTGCCAAATACCTTGTTAAAAAAATCCACCGAGGCGTCGTTAAAATCGCGTTCCGAAGAGGATAACGCGTCCACACCTCCGCCGCCTTTGTGTTCTGTCGATAGTGCTTTTCGAGGTGATTCCCTAGCATCGTCCCGATTGCATTCGGAAAGCCCCACCGATTGTCACCCCTATAACAATAACAATCGTAACAATCGCAGCTACGAGAACTCCAGCCCCGTTGATAGCGCCAAATCATTCTCGGTGGTCAGTCATCGGAGCAGCGAGGAAGCTGGCAACAATAGTGAATCAAGAAGTCCCCCGCGCAGTGATTACAGTCCAGAGAATCTATCGAACAAGAAATACGGCAGCGGGAGTGCAATGTTGGATCATAAACTGCCTTTGAGTTTTTTGGGACCGCCATTGGCGGCGCTGCATTCTATGACTGAAATGAAATCAGCCGTCGGCGGCAGTGGCAATATTAATGGAAATGGCTCTATTGGACATTCGATTGGAAACTCGAATGCATCCAACAGTGGATTCGGTATGAATAACAATCATCATCACACTTCGACGACACACACACAGGGTGCTGCGAATCCGCATGGAATTGATACGATATTGTCGAAACCGCCACAACCCGTCACGTCAGCGGGATTAAGTGCTTTAACTGGAGGTGAGTGTAAATGGTTCAAGTAATGGGAATCAGTAGACCATGGATACATCTCAGAATTTAACAATTTAAGTGAAAATTGGCTCAGTGATTAGTGCTGCGAGCTGCGTAGGCTCAAACCCAAGGGAATGACAGACCTCCGAGAGTATTACTTGTCACGAAAAAGGTTCTCAATTCGCCGTTAAAAAAGTTACACGCACAACGTGAATGATTGTGAGGAGCTAGGCCTTGGCTCATCCCGAGCTTTCGCGCCAACTATTTATTTTATTTTTAAGGGCAAGGAAACAGCGGGGACTATAGTAAAGTCGAAATTTTCTTTTTTTAAGTTTTAGGTATTCGTTGACATTCGTACAGTCGACATTCGTACAGTCATTCAGTCAGTATTCCTAGCCACTTAGGCCTAAGGCTACATCATTTACTGAATGGGCCGCTTATCCACTATGAGGGTCGCAGGTTTAGGGTACGTAAGTGGATCCTCCATAACTCTCGATCTCGGCCATCCACTCTAGAACATTAGGGGATATCCCCATATGGGTAGAGGTGAGACTTCGGACTTGGTCCAATCATCTAATCCTCGGCTTACCCAGGGGACGCCTACCTGATGGCACGGATTCCATGGCGAAGGAAAAGTAGGTACAAAATACATAAGAATCATGTTATTGGGTACGAATTCATTTTTCGAAGCTCATTTGCAGACGATTAACAAGGCAAAAAAATGAACCACATAATTTAAATGAAAGTCTATGTTATCTGAGCACAACTTCAAGTTAAATTCCAAATTGTTTGGGTTCAAATATGTGCAATCTGAGACTCTTTGCGGCCGTATATCCGCAAAACAGAGTAGAATCTTTGTTATTGGAAAGAACATCTAGAACCTATTGGGCAATTCAAATAAAATTGTTTCTCTAAATTCAATGGAATTTTTTTCAATGTTTTTTTGCCGACCTTAAACCTGTGTGTGAGTAGTTTTTGAATAGTAGCTACAGGACAGTGTCACAGATATAATAACTAATCCCACTTTGAGTTGAAAGTCAAAACTCAATTAGAAAGTCTTGTAAAAAAAAAAAAATATCAACTTTGACGTTTTAGACTTCAAAGCTAACGACGTTGAAACCCCGCAAAAAAAATCAAAAGATCCAAGCAAAATTGCTTGCAAATCAAGAGCCTCATTCCTGCAATTGATCAATTCAACGACAAATATAATAGGCGACCTGTTGAGTGATCCACAGCAAAGCCAAATTGCCCATATTATTTAACGTCATTCTTCTTAAATCTTTTCTCAGTTAAACCCTTATTGCATTACGACTGTCAGTGCCAGCCAGAGTATTCGTACTCGACGAGAGCGAAACGTATTAATTGGATTGAGTCCAACAATATGAAATAAATATTTATTTGTCCACCATCAAGCGATGATATAAAAAGCCAAACATAGCGACCTTGTGTGTAATCTCCGTCACACAATAGCCCATTATAGACTTCAACTTAAAAAGTGATACACTGCCTGTAATGCGATAATTGAATAGTTTAATTGGGCAGCTGCTAAATGATCGAGAGAAGGAGAAAAAAAAATATAAATGATCTCTGCCTGATTATGTAATTAAAAAATCAATTTAGTGGTCCACCCGAATGGTACTAATTGACAAATTGTACTGATCGCGGTGAAAAATTATGTAACCAACTGTGGATGAATAGAACCTAATCGCGTTACAATGTATCTTTTCTTTTTTTTTGCAGGCGGAATTCCTCGTTTCTCAATAGCTGCTGCAGCTGCTGGTATGGCTCAATACCTGTCACAGAGTCAAGGAGCACCGCTCAAGGCACACGCTGGACACATTGTGGACCGAACGCATCTGTATTGGCCCGGACTTCAAGGTCTCGTGGCGAACCCGATGGCATGGCGAGAACGACTTTCGAACACAAGTGAGTGCAGGATCGATGTGGCATTAGTGTTTGTTTACTTTTTAAATTATCAAGATTTGTATGTTTTTGCAAAAACGCGATCAGAAAAGGTATATAAAGTGATAATGATGGTTAGGATCATGAGGTACTCACCACCTTCCGCTGACGAATTAATTGATTCATCATCGTGTATAGAAGTTCCATTAAGTTATGAAATAACGTAATTAACTCGGGTAAATGATCAGGATTGTCGTTCCCTTGTGGACGATCGCACCTTGATCGGTTAAGTTCCAATGACGCACAGGGGGCAGTGAAAGAATGTGTACGATGCTGAAATTAAAGAAAATAAATAGTTACATAGGTAATTGAAAGGTTTGCGACTATTAAAGAATTACATTTTTCGAGATTCTTCAAAAATGCTTTAAGGGGTTAGATGGGTTTCGAGGGCTCAAACGCGTATTTTTACTGATTTTTTTTTAAATATATCAAATTAAATATTTCATTCAAACAATTTACCATATCAAAGATACATATTCAACAAGTACTTTGTGAAATTTTTATTTAAAAATTTGGAAAATTCAGCTATTGGGAGCTCATTTTCCTTGAACTTGAAAAAAAAAAGTTCTCTCGGTGTAGTCAGGATAACTCATGACAGGTTCATCCGAAATTAAAAAAACAATTGTTTTCTGTTAGTAGATATATAAAGCTTGAACTTAGAGGAAGGAAAAGAAAAAAACTTTAAATTAAAATTTTTGGCCGAGTTGTGAACAAAAAACCCATTTTCTTGTCAAATTTTCACCACGTATGGCCTCATAAAATAAGTTGTGATAAAACAAAAATAAAAATCCTTCGTTCAGGTTCTAGATAATGTTATTTTGAAGAAGTGTGCAAAATTTTAACAAGATCGGTTCATAACTTTTTGAGAAATCATGACTACCGATTTCGAAAATACAGTTTCGAGAAAAACGCGATTAAAGTGCGACACGCCAGGCTGACGTGACCTGATGGCCGGAGCTTCCGAAGGGTCTATCTCTTAGAATTTTACTCCGATCGAGTTAAAATTTTGGGAGAATATTCTAGACATATTGTGCTATTCAATAAGACAAAAAAAAACATCTTTTGAAATTTTGCAACCAACCTAACCCCTTAAGCTTGAACTATTTCCATTGAATGTTCTCCTGATGACAAGTCAATCCTTAAAAAAAAAAAAAACTGGTATGTAGTTGAAAGAATCACGTTGAGTCCTTGTTTCCCAAAAGTCGATCTTACTCCATTCGTCGTTAAAGTCCAAATAAAGTTATACAACTCTTGGTTCATACTTTCTTACAACACTGTACCTCCCAAAACATCCATATTCCTCAACGAATTGTGATCCAAACGGGAGAATACTAATTCAAAACAAAATCTTACTGCGCTGTGGATCTCCTCCACAACAAGAGTTCATGACACTTGGGCACCAACGATCAAAATGATCATCATTGGAGAAGATTGAACATTGTTTATTTGTTTATCAGTGTTGTTGGGGGTTATTCAAGAAAAGGGAGCTGATGCCTTAGCACACTCGATAACTTTGTCATCTCATCGTGTATGTTTTGATAATTCGTTATTCTCTTTTAAAATTATTGGGTGCATATTTCTGTTTTTCACATCATCGGAGTCAATGTGAATAATATTATCCCGAGCACGTTCACCGACATTGAACAAAGCCAGAAGAACTCTTGGGAGTTCCTATTCCCTGTAGGGTACGATGTGAAACATAATATAAACGAATTATGCGACCAATAATTACGTTGAATGATTGATTTTGTTTTGATAGGTCATCAACAATCGTACTAACGTGATTAAGTGAAATTAATTTAACGTATTTCACAGAGTAGCCCGAGGATTCAGTTTCAATTTCCCAAAACAACCAACAATGACGAGACATACACCAGCAGATAAAGACATACATACTCTGGCAATGGTTGTCCTTTTGTGAGACATGTTTGTATGTATACTGCACAGTATACACATCGATAAAGGAAGCATTCGAAGAGTGAAAACTCTCATTGTATTCTGATATCCTGTTCGGTTTGATTGCCTTTCAAAGATATTGGATTGCTATTTGGTTGTCATTTTCTTTTGCAATAGCAGACCACATGGTGGCATTTTTTCACTTGCACCTACAGAAGGATAATGTTGTCTACCTGACGTAAGGCCAGTAAAGAGAATGTGTTATTTCCGATTTGTGAAAAGATTTCATTTTCGATTTTCTTGGGAAAAGAGAATTTTTAGAACAAAATCTTCGATTATAGGAGGTGCACGTTATAACTGTCGAGCTACTTAGATTAATTTAACACCAAGATACAGTTCTTTAGTTTTGTCAACTTCATCCATCGAAAGACAGGGGCCCTATTCACACGTACAAATTTGTGATTGTAATTTGTAGTTGGTGAAATAGGCCTCAAGTTTTTAAACTTATATTTACGAATTGGATAACTCCAACTAATAATGAATAAGAAATAATTGTTGGCAGCTAGGTTTAAGAAATCGAGAAGGATTATATTGGACGACTTAGCTGCCACATAAGACTCCCGGATCACAGCAGCGTTTTCCAAGCGGAGGTTCTAGCAGTGACAAAAGCCGCCCAACTAGTCTCAATGCTTACAATATCACGGGAGGATATTACGATTTACATTGACAGTCAGACTGCCATTAAAGCAATAGCTGCTACGTAGATAACATCGAAGCTTGTGAAGTGTTGTCGCGAAGAGCTTAAGGTTCTTGGCACGCAGCACAATGTTAAGCTCTGCTGGGTCCATGGTCAGAGCGGAGTACCAAGCAATGAAAAAGCTGAACAACTGTCAAGAAAGGGTTCAACCCTAGCCCTAGATCAAGCGGACTGTACGATCAGACCGCCACTCTGCAACTTAAGGGCGAAAATTGCACAAAAAACTTTAATAGAGGCAAATAAAAGGTGGAAATCTCTAACCACCTGTGAAGTATCAAGAAGCTTATGGCCAAAATATGACAAGGCAAAAACCTGCCAAATTTTACAAAAATACAGGAGATCACTGTCAATGCTGGTGGGAGTATTTACTGGCCAGAACTTGCTAAGATATCACACAAAGAAATTACACCTGAATGATGATAATATATACAGCGGATGCGGTGATGAGGAGGTCCATGAGGACACAGCTCATTTTCTCCGCCACTGCCCATACCTCTGCCAGATAAGAAATAGGACACTAAGCAAATTCTTCTTAGATTATATCGACGAACTAGCCGATGGCTCGCCATCAGAGCTTCTCAAATAGCCAAGAGCAACTGGATGGTTAGCACCAAGGAATTAAAAACCGCAGTAGGGAATATCATGGTATGGACCTAAGTGTGATGAGGCAGCCCTCATCAGCCCACAAACTTAACCTAACCTATATTGGAGGAACCATTATCTGCCAGGGTTTAATGAACGAAAGTTTACTAGCACTGCGGTCTTTTGGAGAGAGCCAAGGCATGGATTTCTACAGTATTTTTTTTCACTCCAGATGAAAATCAAATTTCTAAATATTATTCCACCAAAGCTCAACGGTAGTCCTCTGAGCTTTTCAGATAGTGCCAAATATCTAGGACTCAATCTAGACAGGAAGCTTCTGTGTTGGGATAACATTGACGAACACGCCAGGATATCCCTGGTAGCATCATGCAAAAGAGCAGTGGGTACCAGATGGTCTTACAGCCGAAAATCATGCACTAACACTGCACTGTAGTTGTAAGATTAATTCTTACTTATGGCATAATGGTTTGGAAGCTTGCTTTAAGAAGACAAACTGGCATTAAAGTTTTCGAGAAAGTCCAACGGGTGGCATTCCTCAGCACTACAGGTGCCCTCAGAAAAATTCTCTTACAGCTGCGCTTTAAACCAAGGTCCATTTACCGCCAATAGATATTTATTACACGCCACTACGCGTCTTTGGGACTTAGACTTAGAGAGGGCATGCCAGAATCCTATCAACTCACCCCAGCCTTCCTGAATCTAGTGACACGCAGCTCAATGAAAATGACTTCAACATGGGCTCTAAGCACAAAATACCGGATAGAAGCGCCTGGAGTCAACTCGAAGTCCTCTTTAATGAGTCTATCTCTATCTTAACGGACGGCTCTTAAATAGTCAAAAAAGTAGGTACCGGTGTCTTCTCCATCCATTCCTTTAGTTTCCCTAATACTGTAGTGCCTTCCAAGCCTAGGCTAACCCAATATCACGCATATATATTGCGATCTACATCGACAGCCAGACTGCAATCAGATCCCTCGTATCCAACACAATCAAATCTAGGGCAGTGAAGGACTGCCGCGTGTCTCTTAATGAGATCGCTAACCAATATAACTGTTGGATCCCTGTTCATTACGACATTCAAGGAAACTGTGCGACTGACGAATTAGCTAGACTAGGTGTTCAATGTATGGACGGCAGGAAGCTCGATAATGTCAAAGCGTCTATGTCGTTTGTTAAACACTTGACTTACACCGACGCTTTACGGAAAGTAAATCGTAGATGGCAAAACCTCGATTATCACAAAAATTCCAGGCTGATCTGGCTTGTCCTGGATCTGAAAAGATCAAATGGATTAATACGACTTAAAATAGAAAAACTTTCAAAATTAACTATTGTCCTCACAGGGCACTGCCTCTTAGGCAGGTATGCTCAATGCTTAGGTATAGCATGCAATGATTTCTGCAGGAGCTGCAGAGATGACGAGGAAGACGAGATTACTGTACACTTCCGCTGTATTTGTCCCGCTCTGGCCTATAGTAGGAAAACCACCTTAGGCGAATACTTCTTTAAATATCTGAACGATCTGAACTCCGTCAGCACGGCCGATCTAAATAGCCGCGTTAGGAAATCTAAATGATTTTAGGACTAAGCCGGAATCAAACCCAGTGGTTTCACAATGGACTTGCTTTCATTTTGGTTTAAGTGCATCGCTCTTGGAGGGCCACTCTAACAAAGTAACTAACTACTAACTACTCTAGAGGTTGCTAAAAAGATCATCTGTTTCTCAAGATGTAGCGCAGCAATCACAGTCGGTAAAACAAATTTACTTCTGTTTTGGACATTATGCTTATGATAATCCGCACATATTTCCAACCTCAAAGTTAATTGTAATTTAAATTGAAGCCATGTCCATAAACCTCGGCGTGTTCCCAATTTTTTGGGGCACAGTGTATTTGTAAACACAATCGCTTGCCTAGAATAAAGCTCCCGCTTTGTGCGCAACTTCTCGTCCTGTTCTTTGGTGGCTGTTTTGTAAATTCTCCATTTTGTTGGTGTTTGTATATTATCCCTGTCCATTTTCAGTACATAATGCCCTCCCAACGTCAAATGTGGGGGGTCGTCTCTGGGTGGTGGAAGCATACACAACACAATACCGAATCCTTGCTGATGCTGTGTATTATCCATCGTTTCGCCATGGGCAATGGAGTTCATGGAGCTTTTTATTATGTACCCGGCGACAACAAATTCTCCCCTTTCTGCCCAAAACAATTGTTTCAATGGGGGGACCATTCAAAGTATGTATGTATGTAGGCACATCCTGTTTTGGAGTACGCACACACCAATAAAAGACTTGTTAGTCGGTTTGTTCTTCACAGATTTACAAGATTGTTCCTTGTCCCGTTCGTGTGCCTCTCCCCAACCCCCACAGAACATCATGCCTGAGATGTTTGTGAAAATAATGCAATCATATATTATTATTATATGTACGTCAGTTCATCGTGTGCCCCCATCTTCCTTGTCTATGGAAAACATTTGGACCGTGCTTCGTCGTCGTTTTCAAGAGGGTGGAAACACACATTTACGTCGTGTAAGAAGCGATATCTCTCGTGTAGGTTCCTGTCAGCTACATGATGTGGGGGTGCTGCTTGCTGGCAAAATGGAGAATTTATTATATTTTTTTCGACGGCAGAGGGGGTGGATGAACATGTTTATTTTACTTGGTCGTATATGTTTTGCAGGTTTCATGATACATAAATATGTGAAAATGATTTTCGTCGAATGAAATGAACATTATAGTGAATTATGTATGCATATTGTGAGGAGGTTCAAGCTGAAGGGATTTTGATAAACATTGCCGAATTATTTTGTTATGTGGAGATTTATTTTTAAAAGGAATTTCCTGGTTTGTTTTATCGTACAAATGGCTGTTTTTGAAAGTCTATTCTTAGAAAGGGAGTTTTTGTATTTGTATTTTTTGTATTTTTAACTCGCAAACAACAGAAGGATTAAAAAGTTTGAGTGGAAAAGAGTGAAATTTACTGAAATGGCGATACTGAAACTTCTATTGTGGATCACAAAAATTTATCGATAAGACTACTAAAATGTTTGAGAAAAACATTTTAGTAGTCTTTTCTTATAGCGTTCAATTTGTAAATAGACAAAGTGGCTACAAACAGGTATGTATAGCCGTGGACACAAAAATAGCACTGGCTAGGTACAAATTATTGTGACAGCTTTTGTTTAAAATGCTAACATCACTCATTTACTTAAGGGGACCCGGTGGTCTAGCGCCAGTGAATTTGATTTATTTTTAGGATTTTTTTTTAAGTAAAGAAGCAACCAAAAAATTTTTTATAATAATTGAAAAAAAAAATTTAAGTAATAAAAAAATGGCGCTGAAGATGACCCTCTTAAAAAAAGTACCTGTGTGGCGGGTGAAATTTTGGCTCTTTCACTCATCGGAAAAATAAAAATAGAATAGATTATTAATCTATATGAATGTAGCTATGACCGGAACCAAAAGAAAAAAAAAATTAATTTTTTTGACAAAATGGCGCGCTCTTAAAGATTTGAATATCGCAAACAGGCCTTTGTTAACATGTTTTTTACGTAAAAACTAAGAAGTTATTAAGATAACACTTTTTTGGTGGTTTACTGGTTTTCTGAATAGCATATTAAAATTTGAGATCATTCGTTTGGACAGTTTTTTTTTCCTGCATCCCGCCGTGCAAAAAAAAGTGGTTTCGAAATAAATGAATTTAAAGTTTCAAGTAAGCGTTCATTTATGAGGCCGATCACTCGTTGTTTAGGCTGTAGAACCTAAACTATTGTCAATATCATTACAAAAATTTAACAAAATATTCTCGAAAGACTATACTTTTGAAATATTACAAAAAAAAAATTGATTTTTTTAAAAATTCTAGACCACCGGGTCCCCTTAATGGGTGACATTATTTAGCGTTGATTCATAAGTAAAAAAAAAGGCTTATAATTCTAAAAAAAAAAACGTCACGGGAAATTTTTTTAATCAACTTTACATTGTCAGCGAACACAAAAATAGCAGTTTGTCTATTTTTCATTATAAGAATAATAGAATCTAAAATTTTTTTACTCGTAACCATAAAGTATTTTTAACTTAATACTAAGCGAAAATGAAAACTAAAAACAAATTTTTTTTCAGAAGAAATCGCAAGGAAACATGTCTTATACATATTAGCGAATATATTTTTTGTTTGGCCCGATGGAAAATTGTGGAGCATATTGTGGACAGATGAGTCCAAGGTTGTTTAATATCCTGTTAATACTATGAGAGACGCCCACCAAATATAGAACAACAGTAACAATACGGCACTAAAAGGGCGAAGCACGCTGACGTTCAAAAGTCATGGTGTTGGGATCTTTCTCCTAGCACGGCTTTGTTTGTATTCACGCGATTTACGGGATAATGGACATACTGTCAAACATTATGCTACTTTGATGCCCTAAAAAATGGCAATGAAATTAATCTTCCAGCAAAATAATGAGTACATAATACAAATTAATAAAAATTTGAATAGTTTTAGAAATATTTAAAGCTTTGTGTCATTGTCGCAACTGTGTCTCACGATCTTGTGGCCTGATACGAAGGATCAGCAAATTTCATGCAATATTTGAAGTTCTTTGCTAAGCTTACTTCTTCAGTTGCTTATCGGGAATATTAGATACCTACTGTCAGCGAAAAAGAGAACCGTGTGCTTGTTTGATAGGAAATTAAGATTAGCAATCTGACACTGAATGTTCTCATATAAAATGTCATTTTCTATGACTAAGAAGTCACTACCGTATAATGTAAAATTGAGTCCGAAGTTCTATTTATTATGTTTATCGTAAATATTTCACGAGGCAGAAGACTGTCCTGGAAACCCCAAATATACAGAACAATAAGCTACTAGGCTTATATGAACCTGTCGTCGAACCTGCAAAATGTATACAGTGTACTCTCTCATAAGCGGACACCGACGGTTCCGAGAAGTGTCCGCGTGAGAGGTGTCCGCAAGGAGAGAGTACACAGTATTTAGTTTTTTTCAAACTTCTAAGTGAGCCATCACAGAAGATATCTAATTTCCTTGGAAACCTCGATAGGAGCAATCTTAGAATCCTTACTGGTATCATTAGAGGCTCTAGGCCCTGAAAGTGATGGAATTCAAACGTAACTGCAGTGTCAAAGCTGAGAAAAAAATTTGTCGCATACAATTATGTGACTGAATGTCACGGATTTGTGAAAAACTATCAACGAACCTATGTTTTTTTTAGAGTTTTAAAAACCGTTGCAAATTTTTTCGTATTCAGTTTTAAAATTTCAGATTTCTGTGAACTTTTTCTGTCTGCAGAAATTAAGCCACGGCAATCACCACACCGTGGCTCAGTGGTTTGTGCGTTGGACTGCTGTGTGTTCAAGCCGAAGCCATGTCCACCTAACATTTTCCGCGGGGAAGGTTTGCTCCGAGATTATAATTTGTCATTAAAAAGCTTCTCAATTCGCCGTTTGAAGTCGGCAATAACTTGTAGGTCCATCCGTCCGTCCGAAAAATGTCACAGACACAAAATGAGGGAGGAGCGCGAGAAGCTAGGTTTTGGCTCATCTTGAGCTGTCGCGCCAGTTATTTTTTTTTTCTTTTTTTTAGAAACTAAAGAGAATTTTGGGCAACAGGTCTGTTGTAGCAGCTGACATGTAACAAGAAGTAGCCTCTGCTGTGACGATAACTACTCTTCCTTTTTATTTTTACTTTCATAAATAACAATCATTGGAGTAATCTCTTTTTAAACACCCCCACCTCCGAAGGCCTTGAAACCCTTCTATGCAAACACTCCTTAAACTATCTACTGGGAAAATAAATGTTTTCTTATCACATTATACTCGTTGTTTACAAAACAATAACCACCCACAACCTATTACCACAAGTCACACTTTATAGTCCCATCAACCTAGCTAAGCTTATCGTCAAAATATTTATTTAGGATCGCAATTGGAAATTTATTAAAATTGCCACAACCGCCATGCAAATACAATTTTAGTACTCAAGGCATAATAAAATGCATCCCCCACTATCGACTGATGGGACAAACACGGCAAACACTCTTCTTATCACTTCAAACCTCTCCAATCTGATTACATAGGGATACGATGCAATTAAACCGCCACTCTCTGTGGCTCCGCTTGTGCGCCAATTTCGATTAATAAAGTCGCATTCATCAATACTCGCACGCTCACGTTTGCTAATTAAGCCACATAAGCGAGCACACACATGGTCGCGACAGACGTCATTGCCACGACTTATTAAAAAGTATTATAAACGTAATTAATAATTAAATAAAATTTAATTATGTTCGATTAACGAGCGCTTTTCCAGTCCAGCCAGTGCCGGTGTCGGTGCCATGCTCGAATGGGATTTAATAACTCAATTTAACAGACAATCGTTTGTATTGTTAATTCAATTACAGCACGCACACGGAACGAAGTGCAATGGGCGCCCGGTGCGGTACCTACCCTACTTCGAATCAGAAGAGGCGCGACAAGTCCTCCCCCTCCGCTAGACATTGTTCAGCGCGACGCTGATTTTGCGGTCATGTTGTGGCATTTATTAATTATTCTCTAAGCGCAGCAGCTGTTAATGAATCCGAAAGTAAGAGAGGGTGCCCTCCTCCCGTTTGTGTGTTTGTTTCCCATGCTGCGACATTTTGCTACAATTATGTAACGTCTATGGGGGGTAGCGAGAAGATGGAACCACCGTCTCTACCACTACCGCCGTACTGGGGACATAATGCGCTAATGGCAGTTAGCATGCTCTTGATGGGGACGTTAGGAGATGGTTATTTCTTGCTGTAGTTGTTTAATACGATGTTTATGGAGATGTTTGTGCCGGCAGCGCAGTGATAAAATTATTTTATCTTCCTGTTCAGCTGGTAATGAATTCGTTTATAATATAAATCCGAATGATTGTTTAATTTGATTCAAAACACGAAGCGCGGCTGTACCCTCTGTCTAATTCATTCAAATTACGCATAAAACAATCATTTCCTGCCAAATGCCAACAATTATGGTGAAAAAACGACTGTAGTCGCAGATTTAATTAGATCAGGTAGGCGAAAATGAGCCAAAACGACCGCGAAAAAAATAACCGAAATTGATTGCGACAGTGGGCGAGAGCAGCAAATCGCTTTCACAGTCCGCTGTGTCCAATTCCTAATGAGACATCGCAACAATCCAGCCTCTGCCCATCCCCAGACACTCATCGGGATTTAATTCAATTTTCAGATTCCAGGGAGAGCGGCCCGAAGCACCCGAGGCAATTAATGTCACCCCATTACTAAGTGATCCCTAATTATGTGAAATGATTTAAAACCATAAAAAACCAGGCCAGCATCTGAAAGTGAGAAAACCAGGGATGGAACGGAGTGCACATCTTTCTAATCGTCGACGCTTTCCTTCGTTCGCCCTTTCAACAGTTGTGTGTGACTAATAAAATTATACGGATACATGAAATTTTTAAGGATTCTCACGAGTAGATAATTTTTTGCAGATAATTCTGTTGCAAGCTTGTAAGGACGAAAGGAACGGGCCTTGTACAACGTTCTGGCATTTACATACGGTTTAATTGTGGCAATAACGTTTTACGCTTAATGGGAGCGTCCGTGTGTCGTTGTGTGAGTGATAAATTTATTAATTATCTTAAACGGTTGTTCCTTCTGTTGAGCCCCCCCATGCGAAAGGACACATATCTCATTCTCCGTATGATTTAAGCAAATGAAACAATTCGTATTCCGGAAAACCCGCCGGAGATAAGGAGCCCCGAATGTGGTTCAAAAATAATCATCATATGCTTGATTATTATTAAACAAGGCTCTGCCTTTGAAAGTGGTGGATACAATGAGCATAAAACATGAGTTTACGAAAATAAATGTGCGTGGAATGTGTCTCCAAAAAAAGGGTTTGAATAGCGCTTGCTTACGCCTGCCTACGAATGTACGCGCACAGAGAGGAATGATGCCTAACTTTGAAATTACTACAATTATTCTATTGCTCCCAAGTGGGTTGTTCAAGTTTCGAGGCGTTTTCATTATTTTTCATAGCCAATTACTTGGAGGCCATCATTGAAGTTCACTGTTGTATTAAATCTTAAATTTCTTTATTTTTTTGTAAAGACACGTGTGAGGTTTGAAAGGGGAATGCAACATTTAGCGACGGCGATCTTAGTCCTTTGCGAAGTTTTTTTTTGTTTTTTTTTCCTCGATGGGGTAGTTCCTAGTGTTAGTAGGACTCTTCTGTTGGAATATGCGTATGTGACAGACACATATGTATGTATTTACTTAACTTTTTAAAGTGTATCTCTTTAAAGGACCAGCCCAAAAAAAATAGATACGAAAACCAGCTTTGTTACTCAAGCTACGATCAGACGATTTGCAGATGTGCGCAAATTTTACATAAAAATGTGTCCCAAATCGTGTGATCAGCAAATTTTTGTCCGCAAATGTTTTGACATTTGCGATTTGCGGACGATTTATAGACGTAGTCCGCAAACGCTTGCACACTTTACCCGCAAATCGTGTGATCACCCTTTTGAGCCGCGCATTTGCGGACTTGAGATATTTGCAGATGTTGCTTTGAAGAAACATGTGCAAATGGCAAAATTCTCCGCAAATGCTCTGATACAATGTTGACTCCCCTTCTCGCATTTCTCGAACGTGTGTGGTTCATCGAAAATTCGCTGGTGCTCCCAAGCAGCCAATACTACTGTGAGGGTATCTCGAGTTGTTTCATCCCTCCTTCCAGTTCTAAGCGAAAGACTCAACTATGCGCTATTACTAGTCAATACTTGGACCAACAGCAAAGGGCTGGGAGTCAATCCCACAAAGACAGAGGTTGTGCTTTTCACTAAGAAGAGATCAATCCCTGATTTCAAACCTCCGAAGATCGGGGGTGTTGAACTTAGCCTTGCGGGATCAGCGCGCTACCTAGGCGTTATTCTTGATTCCAAACTAAATTGGGAGGAGAACATCGATGAACGCATCAAGAAGGCATGCGTAGCCTTCTACTCATGCAAAAAAGCATTCAGTAATACATGGGGCTGTGGTACACTGGCTGTACACGGCGGTTGTGAGACCCATTCTAACATATGGCTCACTAGTCTGGTGGAAGGTGCTTGAGAAGCAATATCAGCTTTCAAACCTCACTAAGATTCAGAGGGCAGCCTGTATAGGAATCTTAGGATCAATGAGAACAACACCAACAGCGGCTATGGAAACCATGCTAAGTTTCGTTCCGCTGGATCTGTACTGCAGCAACACGGCAGCTAAAACTGCTTTGAGACTAAGAGAGAGCCGACAGTGGAAATCAGCTCATATATTGATGACGAGGCCATAAGTCCATCCAATGCACGGTACCAGCTAGATACATGTGCAACGGGTAGGAGCTTATGGACACGTTATAATAAGAAGAGATCTCTGTCCCTGGTCAAACTTAGTCGTCGTGAGGCGAGGATAGTCTCTCATGCGGAACGCTTCGGTATACATCACAGCGACTATTGCAGAAGCTGCAGGGATGAGGAGGAGATCGAATCTGTCCGACACCTGCTGTGTGAATGTCCTGCCCTCGCCAGTAGAAGAATGAGGACTCTTGGTAGTTATTTCTTCACGGAATTGGAAGACTTGGATGATATCGAGCTGAGGGACCTGCTGAGATTCATTTCTTTATCTGGGTGATTTTAAATCCGCGGTTTCCAATCCTTTTCTCTTTAGGGGTTCCCAGAGTTAAAGTGGAAGATGGGCACAATGGACTGTCACAATAGCACACATTAACCTAACCTAACCTTACCTTCGTCCCTCCAAATAAATAAAAATGACATTTCTGCAAATGGGTCTGCAAATATGCTATTTGCATGTGTCGGTACATCGTGTGATCGGGCAACAAATGCTCTGGAAATGGTCTTGCGGACATTAGCGCACACCCAACAAATTTGCAGCTTTGGGACAACCTCTGCAAATCGTCTCATCGTAGCTTCAGTCGTTATTATCAAAAAAAATACTATTTACTATTTTTTCGAATAGTATTAGCTTTCGAGAATATAGTCTGTAAACAAGCCTCTGTGTAAGTTTATTTATCAACGTGTTCTCAGTGTGTATACTAGCACCTTATTCATTAAATGCGTTTTTCTCAAGATTGCATTTTCAAAATATTTCAAAAACTACTCGATCAATTTACTCGAAATTTTTTGCACATTTCATAAACAAGAAAAATTAGTTCTTGAACGAAGGATTTTTCTTTTGGGTGAATACTTGTATTTTATAAAGTTAAAAACAAAAGTTTCATCAAAAATGGAAATGTTGACTTGAAATGTCCGTCATTTTGTCAGAAATAACCTTTCTTAAATCACTCGTTCAAGAACTGGGTATTTCAATATAGAAAACAAATTCGTTTTAATTTTTGAATTCAGGAACCAAATTGGCATAGGAGTGGTCTCCCCAAAACACTTTTTTCCAGAAGTGCTTTGGTATTATCGGTACAACTTCCATAATTTTTTTAATAATTTTGTGTGAAATGTCTAATAAAGCTTTATTAAAGGTATATGTATAAATTAAAAAAAAATGGTTTATCAGGTAAAATGTGGTCCAATACAAGGTACTTTTGTTAAGAGGGATTCTTGGGCATAGCACGCGTGATAAATGTCATTTCCATGTGACATTTCTGTTCAGTATTCATTGGAATTTCATCATGAATAGACTTATGTACGTCTGAACAACGTTTACAAATTGTGGAAATTTATTTCCAAAATCAGTTTCAAATTCACCCGTTTTTTTTTATTAAAAAATTCTGTTCAGCGACGAGGCACATTTATGGTTTAACGTATACGTCAACAAACAAAATTATCGTATTTAGGCTGATGAGCAGCCAGAAGCGACCCAAGAGCTACCAATACATGCGGAAAAATGCACAGTTTGTTGCGGTCTGTGGGCAGGCGGTATCATCGGACCGTATTTCTTTAAAAATGCGAAAGGAATGCACGTAACCGTCAATGGCCAACGAAACAGAACAATGATCTGTGAATTTTTGTTGCCAAATGTTCAAGACATTGGTGTTGATGACTTGTGGTTTCAGCAGGATGGTGCAACGTGCCACACAGCGGGCGAAACCATCCAGGTATTAAGAGAGAATTTTCACGAAAACATCATCTCAAGAAATAGATCTATGAATTGGCCTTTAAGATCATGTGATCTGACTCCGCTTGATTATTTTTTGTGGTGGTATATATTTACGTTGGTAAACCACAATCGATAAATGTCTTGGAAGCGAACATAACACGCGTTAGTAATGGAATACCGGCCGATATTCCCGAGAGAGTGCTCAAAAATTGGACCCACTGACGGTCCATTCTAAAGGCTATTTGTGGACAATATTTCGCGACTGAGTATGGCCCTTTAAGTGGTTTAAATCATTGAGTGACTAATGGAGTCTAGGTCAGATAAACTCTGATTTGAAAAAGGCCCTGATAACGAATTTCATTTAAATCATAGAAAATTGTTCATCTTATTCTGTTTTCTTGTACACGGCAGGACTATGACATATGTGACTCTCCGATCTATCACAAATGCATTTCATGCAAATCCCTATTAATCTTCACAAACGGCAATTTATTACATTCACACCATTGAGAGCAATCATCTAATATGAATCCGCCTTTCAATGAATCAATAAAAAAATACAGAAAACAAGTGAAAACAAAATATATAACGTTGTCCCTGCGGACACCATTTAACAGTCTCGCAGAGGGTGAAACTCGGTCTTTATGAACCATAAATATTAAAAATGAAGCGCCACGAGAACCAGATGAGACACTGACTATACGCGAGCAGCATTGCAGCCCAGACACATTTATATACCGACCCTTATCCGTTGTGTCCTGGTAAATGAAAAAAAAATGGGGAAAAACAATCCGCGCTCACTTATTCCAATTTGATGCTGCCTCCTTATAATTCGCATCATCCGATGTGCAATGCATATTCACTTTATATTGTTGTCAGCCCCGGTGGGCAAATATACATAAAAAAAAAATAAGAAAAACGTACCGATAAATAATGTTTCCATGCGACGACGACGAGCAAATGTTCAAGGATCCCCTGGAAGATGGAGTGTCGACACGGCGGATCTCTAAGCCGTTAGGACAAACAAATGTATATGTGGCAGCAGCATAAAAACAAAACAGAAAACAATAATAGACCCAGATTAAATGTGCCTGGTCTGTACTGTACAGTGTACACCCTCCACTGTGTAACGTCATCCTTTATTTTTTTTTGTAGAAAATTGGAAGAGTGGCATAATAAAGTGCGTTATTTACGAGTCTTTCTCTCTTTTTCTTTTTCAGTGTCAGCAAATCTATCACAATCACATAATCATCAGCATCATCATCATCACCAGAGCACGGATAAGGATGGAAAGAAGAAGCACACGCGTCCCACGTTTAGTGGACAGCAAATATTCGCCCTGGAAAAGACCTTTGAACAAACCAAATATCTGGCTGGACCAGAACGTGCCAAGTTAGCGTATGCCTTAGGAATGACTGAATCCCAAGTTAAGGTAAGAGATACATACAGATACAGACACAACCATTCATTCTCAGATTTCGTTAAAGGATAACACTTTTATCCGCCCGCCGTTTAATGGGGCGTTTTCTGCTCACCCTACTCTTAACTTTAAACCGAATGTCTATTATGCGACTGAGTCATGTTTTAAGCAAAAATTTTCAATCCCCGAAACGTGTGTTTCTATGCTCCGTCAACGAAGGAATAACACTGGAGAAACATTAAGTTCTCGTTGATAAGCATAGCCGCTGTGCGCCAGATATACTCTCCCGCCAGTTCGGAGGTCCGTGTTTTCGAAAAGACATTTGCATATTTATTGAAACAAATCCAAGTGGATTTAAAAACTTGGTTGGCTTGCTGCTGTGCCACCACCACCACGCCGCTCTTTATACGTCCGCAAGGATTTACCGCAACTCCAAATTGCTGGTGGGGCATCCTTTTTAAAACTTTTCTCCTCTTTTTTTTTTGTTGATTCACTCCTTCGATGACGACTCCAGATTAATGTCTGCATAGGATTACTTTGGGATGTAACTGTGCCGTTGGGTGGTGGTTGTATTATAGGATGATGTACCATGTGTATAAATATATACACATCTATCGTAGCGGAATCCATGGAAATGAAACATTTTAAAATGTTTAGTTTACTCATTTTATGGTAAATCCTTTCGGAGGGTAGAGTTCTTGTGCGAAAGGGTGTCCCTGTTATTCAAATGAGACATAATCCACATTTTAATTGGGAGTGTTAGTAAGCATGAGAATGTTCATCCTTTTTTCGAGTCGAGATCGTGATTTTATTTCTCAATAATTGTGTGTACAAGGTTCTTGTGATTGAGCTTGGAGTTTATACCAGTTAAGCAAATGTTATCCGAAAACAAGACAACATATTCGAATGTTTTAGGGTTTTGAAGTTACAAATTCAATCGGAGTTACAAATTCAATTCGAGTTATTCACTCTCGAACGAAGCCTATTTTGTGCTTGGTAATGCTATGTAGGTACAGCGTACTCTCTCCTTACGGAAACCTCTCATAAGCGGACAATTTTCTCGGAACCGTCGGTGTCCGCTTATGGGAGAGTACACTGTATATCCCTCACTAGGTCACGGCGGCTCTTCAGTTCTACCATGTCATTGGTGAATTGAAAGTTGAAGTTGACAGATGAAATTGTTTAAAAGGCACACGGATGCACGGGGAAATTCCACAATAAAAAATCACAAATGGAATCAAGAGGTTGTAATGCTCGATTAAATGCCTCCCAATTGCGTTCGAAGCAACCATTGCTCAATGTTAAGTGCGTTAGACTACTGATCATCCATTCCTTCCCGGGGGAGTGGGAGAGTGCGGACGTTAGAGACGATCACTCCGTTTATCTCTATACCGACAGCACTAAAACCGAGAACGGAGTGGGATATGCTGTTTTCGATATGCTTAACTTGAGCATCCCCCTTCCGTTGTAGTGTTTTTCAGGCGAAAATTATGGCGATCAACGAAGCTTTATCCTTAGGCTTAGGCATAATGTGCTATTACAATTTTTACAGATAGTAAGGCTGCTAAAAAAAATTCTGGAATCAGTAACATGTACACTAAAGGCTGCTTCAGATTGTCGCTTATCTCTCATGGAGCTGGCAGAACATTTTAACATTCACCTATACTGCGTACCCGACCATAGAGACATTCCTGGGAACTGTAAGGCCGATGAAATCACCAAACGTGGCACTATTCTGGACATCCTGCCAGAACGGAGGAGTCCGGGTATTCAACTCGCTACATGTAAATTACTCTTAGAGTACGACGCGAACAGCAAGACAAACCAAAGATGGAGGAATGGTATCACGTGCCGTACCTCCAGGAAGATCTGGCCTTTGCCAGAACATTCGCTCACTCGATTTAAAAATTTGATTTTGCTCAAATTGGCGTTCATGCCAAAAGGACGGGCCTTTTCTCAAACGACTTCTGCAGGAGCTGCAGTGACGAGGGCTAGGAGGAAATGATTCTCCATTTCCTCTGCATTTGTCGTAGCTCCATCCCAACAAAGGAAGCTCTAATTTGAATACACACTGTTTAATTGTTCCACAAAGAGTTGTGGCGCGAACTTGGTAGAAAACATTTCTTCAATTTCCTCAGCATCTGCTGGATCGATTGTGCTCAAAATTGTATCAGTTCTAGGGTATGGTCCTATGTTGCTTCGTTCTCCAGATATCGAAGCCGAAAAATATGATCACACACACAGACATTATGTCGAAAATGTGTGTAAACTATTTCTAGTGTATAGTAATGTCAAGCTCTGTTCATACCTCGAAACATTTTGTTCGGACCGATTGCAATACTTCCTCTACCTAAGTGGGAAGTAAAAAAAGGAAGGATAATAGTGAATTCCATCGTCTTTGTAAGGAACTCAATTTATTTGAAGACTGTTTCTTCTTATTTTCGTATGTCTCGAGAGCCAGTTGAAATGATACCCGCCCGTTCCCCAAACCAGCAGCCTTGGTAGATACATTTAAAACAATTTTCAATAAACGACTTCGTAAAGCTCGACCTGTTGTAGAAAATGCTTTTGAAATTTTAGCTCAAAAGTGGCGAATACTTTTAAGACCTATAGAATTGGAAGTTATTATAGCCGTCGTCAAAGGGGCATGTTGTTTCCACAATTTTCTTCGCTGTGCATCATCAAACCACCTGACTGCTGAACCACTCGAAGGAGAGCTTGAAAATAATCAAGCTGGCGCATTCTCAAACGCACAACCATTGAGGGAGAGGTCAAGTGGTTCTGCATATGATGTGCGACATCAGTTTATGAATTACTTTGTTAATAGCATTAAGTACTCATTTTTATTAAAATCTATTTATTAATATGTGAAAATTAATAAATTATTTAATTAATATCTGTTTGGTTCAGAATGGTACCTATCTCATTCCAAGTTTTAAATTTTTTTGAAACATCTCCTTAGTCGGGATGTCGTGTATCATATAGAAACTCATTTGTGCGCACCAAATTTATTAGTTTCTCCACCTCATCAGTCTGTCGTGATCTTTGTAAAAACCTACAACCTTATCTCTGGACCCTGTCTCCTCGCCTGACCCCCATTATAATTATACCGCCCCAAGTTCAGCTTGAAAATTCGAAGTTCGGGTGGACGACAAAGAAATCGTCTCCAACTAAAAAAACAGGAATACCAGTAAGTTTTGTTGGTAAAACCGAGACGAAAAAATTAAAAATAATTTCTGTGGAATTATCTTGAAAATTTCAACGAAAATTCCAAACGTTACAGCGGCGTCCCAAACACCCATCCATATAATGCAATATCATTTAACAAGAATAATTACACGAACAATCATAATTAAGCCTTTCAAATCACTTTGGCCCCGACAGCATTTCGTAAATGCAAAACCCAATTAAGAGCGAGCGACAGATTTCAATTTTGCCAGGACACTTCATCCTCAAACACATATGTATGTATTGTACACAATGTCATTGCCAAACCCTTCTGCTAAAACTAAACCGTTTTACATAAACACAGAGAGCACAAGCATCTCTACCACCTATATATAATTACATCTCTCGGGTTATTAATGGTCGAATCAATTTTGTACGTTTACCAAGTTTATAGGTTCACATTTTGGAAGGGAAGTGCGATGGATGATGTCCTTTTACGGTACCGAGTGTATGGATGATTGTAAACTGTAACAAGTAAATCAAGACCGAGATTTGTCAGTATAGATAATTTTGATAAATTACACTCCACCTACCGGAAGAGCGTTCAACCAAAGGTTGTGACGGTCTAGGGGGCCCTAAATGGTTTTTAATTACCATCACCCCGCGCGTCGTTCTCAAAAATAATTCCAAAAATCGAGTTTGCGCCTGCTGCTATCCAGAGTTATGGAAATTAATTGCTACCACTACCACAGTGTAAGGGGCCATTTCAGCGAAGCGAATACCTCTGTGGTTGGTCTTGCACACGATTTTTTTTTTTTCTTTTTTTTTGAGATTTTTCGGAACACGTTACGAATAAATACCTTGTGTACGGTAACGAATTTCATTTTTCAGTTTCCTTTCCTTTCGACCTTATTGGATCGGGCGGCACCAAATCGTTGCATAAAAAAAAAAACGCTGACAACGATCGTCCTGGTACTAAGGTATATTTGAATAAAGGATACACGCGGAATGATATATGGAACAGCAATCGGGAGAATGGGGGGTTAGATTTTCCAATGCAATTTCAATTCATTCCAAATGGGCAGTGTACTCGTAACTAGAGGAAACAAGTTTTTTTAAAGAACAGTTTGGCATCTGTCTATGGACGGATAGATGCAATTTTCCAATTCGAAACTTGAAATTATGACTATCTATCTTTCTGTATTTCAAAAAAAAGGAAAGGACGAATGTCACCTAAGACTGATTCTGTCGTTTGTTTTAGCAACTTTCCTGTTATCAAACAGCATTTAATTAAATCATTGAATTCATGAATTAAAGAAATTTTTATATCTTTTCAATTAGCTTCAACAATAAAGTTTACGGGGATAATCTGATATTAAGTGTACAAGATGTGAGGATAACTGATTTCATAGCTCATTCGTAAAAAAAGAAAATTAAATATTCTATTAACATTTAATTTAAAAGCTAACAAACTTAACCGGCTACGCTCGTGCCAAAAGGTCGTTTAACCGCCGAACGAGGAATATTTAATATTTAACGGGACAGCCAATAATATTTAAACATGATTTCGACGCTCGGGCTATAAACTCGAGACATGTTGGTCGATTTTTTGGAACCGATGAGTTCGTTAAAGCACTCTTAACTGTAGCAAACCTCTGTCCAATTAATAGCATTCGGTCCAAAGGCCCAAATTATGCATGTATATCAGAAAATAACTGGTTTTGACCGTATATAACTTGGTTTTGATAGAAACGAAACGACAGCTCGGAATGAACCAAGGCCTAGCTTCTCACAACCATTCATGGTGTGCGTGTTTCAGTTTTCGCACGAAAGAAAGGGACCTACAATTCATCACTGACTCCGAACGGCGAATTGAGAAGCTCTTTCATGACAATTTATACTCTCGGAGGCTTGTCATTTCCCGAAGGTGGCGAAAAATGTTCAGTGGACATGGCTCGGGCTTAGTTAGTTAGTTAGAAGTGGCCCTTCGAAAGGAGGTACACTTAGACCAGAAAGTAGGACCATTGTGATGCCACTGAGTACTGGGGTACCCTGCTTACTCCTGAAACCATTTAAATTTCCTAACGTAGCTGTCAAGGTCGGCCATGCTGGCGGAGTTCAGATCATTAATATCATTAAAGAAGCATTGGCCCAGGGTGACCTTCCTGATATAGGCCAGTGCGGGACACGTGCAGAGGAAGTGTGCAGTGGACTCCTCCTCTTCATCATCCCTGCAGCTCCTGCAGAAATCGTTGTATGCTATCCCCAGGCGTTGAGCATGCCTTCCCAGGATGCAGTGCCCCGTGAGGCCGTTGATGAGTTTTGAGAGCTGGTTTCTTTTGAGTCTTATTAATGCTTTCGATCTTTTCAGATCCAGGATAGGCCAGATTACCCTGGCATTATTGCAGTAATCGAGATGTTGCCATCTACGGTTTGCTTTCGACAGAGCGTCGGTGTGGGTCAGGTGATTAACAAACGACATAGGCGCTTTGACATGCTCGAGCTTCCTGCCGTCTGTACATTGGGAGCCTCTTCTAGCTAATTCGTCAGCCGCACAGTTCCCTTGAATGTCACAGTGACCAGGAACCCAACAGAGTGTGACGTTATGCTGTTTAGCGATTTCGTTTAGAGACACGCGGCAGTCCTTCACTGCCCTAGATTTTATAGTGTTGGATACGAGGGACCTGATCGCAGCCTGGATGTGGATCACAATATCCTTGCGTGATATTGGGTTAGCCTTTAGCCAAGCGGCGGCTTGATTTATAGCTGTAACTTCGGCTTGAAAGACACTGCAGTGGTTGGGAAGACTGACGGAGTGGTGAATGTCCAGGTCTTCTGAGAAGACACCGGCACCGACCCCTTCGGCTGTTTTAGAGCCGTCCGTAAAGATAGAGATGGACTCATTCAAAAGGACTTCGCACTGACTCCAGGCGCTTCTGTCCGGTGGCTTGTGTTTGTGATGATTGGGGAAGGCTGCGGTGAGTTGATAGGATTCTGGTATATCCCACGTTCTTTTCGCACCATTGGTGGGTATCTCTCAGCCTTAAAGCCGCGTTAGTGGCCTGCTCCATGCCATAGATGTTTATTGGCAACAAGTGAAGCATGGTTTGAAGGGCAGCTGTAGGAGAAGTCCTCAGCGCACCAGTAATGCTGAGGCAAGCTGCTGGTTTGATGCTGGTCTGCTTTTCCAGAACCGGCCACCAAACTATTATGCCATACGTTAGAATCAGTCTCACGACTACCGTATATATAGCCAGTGCATGATTTTCGGCTGAAGGCCCCATCTGGAGCCTACTGCTCTTTTACATGAACAGAGTGCTACCAGGGATTTCCTGGCGCGTTCGGCAATGTTTTCCCGCCACAGAAGCTTTCTGTCTAGGATGAGTCCCAGATATTTGGCACTGCCAGAAAAGTTCAGAGGAGTGCCGTTGAGCTTGGGTGGTACAATGATTGGGATTTTGATTTTCCTATTGAAAAGGACCAGCTCCGTTTAGTGGCACGGGCTTGAACCCACGCAGCTCGCACAGCAGTCCAACGCACTAACCACTAGGCCACGGTGACCTCAATTTGGATTTGATAGGATATTTAATACGAAGAAATCTGAGAGAGCTACAACCTGGCACAGCAGGGTCTCATCTTAAATAATGCTAAAATAAAAGAAGGCGCCAAAATTCAACAGAACTAATGCAGATGTCGCAGTGATGTAGACGCAGAAAAAGACACAATACACTTCCTCTGCCAGTGTCAAAACACCACCAGGGCCAGAAAAACGTCCATCACAAACATTTTTCCAACAATTTCGCAAACGATCAACAAAGCCACCAAAAACCAAACTAAAATTAATTTTTGATTTCAAAATTGGTTCAGAGAGGCCTTTAAACACTTTACAGGACAAAAAAAAACCAGAATAGATTGAAAAAGGACCGATTTAGAAGGTCCAGTTTCTACATCCCCGCAAACCTTAACCCAAGGGCATCAAAAGTGACGAATTTGCAGATGAGCTCGTTGGAAAAAAATCTGCATCAAGGCTTAATTTTTGACTCCAAAAGTTGTTAGGAAGTTCATCAGCTCGTCAGTGAGTGCGGTCGGAAGCAGGACATTAAGGAAACAACTTAAACTCACCCCCATGCCCATCTCGATGAAAAGCCCGCCTCTTTGAAGCTATCAAAGATTTAGGAGACATTTTTAAAAAATATACACATTACTTACACATAAATACCACCAGGAAATAAAACAAAAAAATAATAGACATCATTTAAAGGTGAGCTATTCTCCACCCACCGTATTTGAAGTCACAAGAGGACTACCATCATTCCATCCTCCAACGATCATTTCTTAATGTCATGACTTTTCCACGAATCTGAGCGAACAAAAAAAACGGATGCCAATATTGATTTGATTGCTAGATATCTATCTATCTGTCCCCACAACTGTCATAAAATGCATTTCCTACATACGAGTATGTACATACAACCAACCAACCAACCATCACTGTCCTGGCTTGGCATAGTCATCGTGTCCCACGTTTACCTTTTTATTCCTTCATTTTCTTTTCGTTTTTTATAAATCACATAGCAATAAAATTTCACTTAAACCATCACTCAAAATGAGATTTATTGCAGTTATTAAAATGTGCGCATACAGACGACGGATACATGGGAGCCATTCGGCCAAAAACGACCCCAGATAGAGCTGGTACCGAGCTATGGCTTTGATGGCTCCTCATACGTCCGAATTGACGGATAGTTGTAAAATCATGGCGTCCAACAGACAAATTTGGAAATGTTGTCTTACTATTTTTTTTTTTTTTAAATATTTATTTGTTATTGCCGAGGTTATCGGTGTGTACATACGGATACATACGTATATACTTATACACATAAATTAAAGTCGGACTCCCCTTAGTTTGCCCTTGACAGATTGCACCTTAAAATTTAGTGTTTTTTTTTTTTTTAAACTCTAAGAAGTTTTCGTCTGTCTGCGTGTGTTTTATTGCCCCCAAAACGCTTATTCATGCATATCTTATGGGGTTCCTACCCGAGATAATGGTCTATACACAGTAGACGACGACCAACGACCTTTTTTTTTCTCGTCTTTGATGAATAACTGACAAATTGTCAAAACCATAAATTCAAATTCTATTTGATGTTGTTTTGACATGGTCGACCAGCCTAGGGCTGTTACTTGGCCAAAGCCGGAGATAAATTCCAAGCGAGACCACTAAAATTTGTTACGCTCTCCACAGAGCCTACTTTTGAGCAGATACTTCGCAGGAATAAATCGCTGCATCCTTTTTCTTTCAACCGATTCGACCTGGGGAAATCCTTTGTCCATCAATAAAAATGCCGATGGCTTCTGATTTATGTTGTTTTTCGCAAGAACTTACATATAAAAAAATCTGACGTAAACATTTACAATCGTCAGGTACCATATATCTATCGGATGGTGGATGGAATTCAAATTGAATGGCCACCATAAATGAATGCAAGATTAAGAAAGTGGTTACGTTTCGGTGCACAACACCATCGGAGGCCTAGCCGTGTTTGACAACAAAACAAATTTCTGACGGAGAAAGTCGCACAATGAGCCAATTGTCCACACAAATAATTATTGCCTCTCTGGAGTTGTCGCTGAATTAGCACTTAGGCTGTGGAATATCTGTCAAAACTTGTCAGAGAATGGACATGAATGGAAACCAGACGCTTTCCTAATAACTACTGATCGACATTTATGGTTGTTGATTCTTTCAATTAGAATTCGAACATGTTCGGCTGTCAAACGCTTTGACTGACATTGAAATTTATTTATTTATTTACTGAGCTTAATATAAGCATCAGAAAGAGAAGACTTAAAGCTAGACATAACAAAAGCTTAAAAACTACTAAATTAAAAAAATAAAATAAAAAATTAAAGTGAAGGGTAGGTTAAATATGTCAAGAGAAACAGTTGGAAGGTAGGTTGCGAAGGGAATTTCTCAGAGAGGATTTACTACAGTGTAGGTCAAAGATATTGGGGCACATATTAGCGTTTCTTAGCATTCTTGTTAGGAGTTCGTGCTAACCATACTCCCTGCGGTGATAGTTGAGGCGAAACAAAGGGACAGATCTCAAGCGGGTGGGAGAACTGTTGAAGCAGATTAGGGCAATCAAGGATTCCAGTCAATAACTGATATACAAATAGTATATCAGCGACATTGAGTCGGTTCTCGTATGGAGGTAAGTTGAAAGGGTCATCCCAGCTTCGATTCTCTGAATGTGGACTTGGTGGTAGGTTGACCAGACCAGACTGGCATATTCAAGGAGCGGTCTAACGAAAGTGATATAAAGGGATTTGCTGACGTATGGGTTGGAAAATTCTTTCGACCAACGTTTGACAAAGCCAAGTGCTGAGTTAGCTCTATTAATAATGCTGTCGATGTGAGAACGGAAGTTAAGTTCAGGGTCGCAGATGATGCCCAGATCACGCATTGTTAATAAAGTATGTCCTTTGAGGCAGCTGGGGGCGTTTGCGAGAGTAAGTAATAGACTGACATTTTTTCACATTGAGCTCCAAGAAATTTTTTTGGCACCAGGTGAAGAATGAGTTGAGGTCAGCCTGTAGTGAGTGAGAATCAGCAAAACATGAAATTTGTCTAGAGATCCTCATGTCGTCTGCGTAGATTTGAAGGTCAGAATACGTAACGGCAAGCTCTACGTCGTTTATAGTCAGTACGAAAATCAGAGGGCCTAGGTGGTTACCCTGAGGCACTCCCGAGAACGCCATGATTGGTTTTAAAATACAAGTTCTAAAAAGAACTCTATACTGACGAACTTTTAGATAGGACATGGTCCATTTAACGAGCAAAGGCGGAAAACCAAGAGCTTTTAGTTTAAGGAGTACAATTTGGTGAGAGATCTTAGCAAATGCCTTACTGAAGTCAGTAGCCACGACGTCTACTTCTTTTCCATTTTCCATGGCACCAAGTGTGTTTGAAACAAATTCAGTAAGGTTAGTGGTTGTAGATCTGCCTTTCAGGAAACCATGCTGCTTGGGGGAGAAGATTAGTTTGCTGTGGAAGAATAGTGAGTAGTACATGATGCTCTCAAAGAGCTTAGGTATGCTTGAGAGTTTAGCAATAGGTCTATAATTGGAAATGTCACTCTTACAGCCTTTTTTAAAGATGGGGATGATAAATAAGTCTTTCCACAACTGGGGGAAATTGGAAAATTAATGGGAGACGACCATAGAAATAGGAAATTTTTAAGAAGTCAATTACTGACTGGACAAGTCTTTGGGAAAATCAACATCGTTTTACTACGCTGAACTATTCGTATTTGCAACTCTGCTGATCTTCCATTATGACCTTCGATATTCAAAAAGTAAGTTCAAACAGGAAAAGACCTTGAGCTTATTGGGGAGGCTACTAAATATCGACTAGATATAGTTGGTATCTCCTCAACAAAGCAAAGAGGTTCTAGAACTGTGGACCTTTTGGATGGGTGGAAACTCTTCATGTCAGGAGTAGCACCTTCAATGTCTGCTCAGGCGGGAGTGGGGATACTCACGAGTCCCAGGCTGGCAGGCAGAGTACTGGAGTGGATACCATTGGGAGGGAGAGTTGCGATCTTAAAGCTTAAGCTTGAAAGGTCAACCCTGGCTCTGGTGCAGGTATATGCGCCGAATCTGGAGTCGGAGTATGCAGCTTTCTTGGATGAAGTAGATGCCGCCTTAGAACAGGTGGCAGATATGGATTCTTATCTCCTGATGGGGGACTTCAATGCTCACGTGGGTGTGGACGTAATGACATGGGGAAGTGTGATTGGGAGAAACGGTGACCCGGATCAGAATGCGAACGGAGAGAAGTTGTTGGACTTTTGCTGTGCAAATGGCATGTCCATTATGAACACCTTCTTTCCGCACAAAAACATCCATAAATACACATGGTACCGTCAGAGTCTTCAGCAGAAATCGCTGATAGACTTCTTTGTGGTACCATCGTGTGTTAAAAGGATGGTTTGTGACGTTCGTGTTGTGAGAGGGGCTGAACTGTCAACTGATCATCACCTCGTGTTGTGCAAATTGTATCTCAACGATAAAGTACCTGTCCTACCAAAGCGTAAACCAAGGCTGGTGACACGCATACGGTGGGAGAGTTTACAGAACGATGAGATACGGGAGGAGTTTGCACGACAGGTATCCGAAAGGTTTGAACAAATTCCAACTGTTCCGACAAATGTAGAGGAAGAATGGCGGTTGTTTTCAACAGCAGTCATTGCCTCTGCAGGAGGTGTTTGCGGAGTGAAGCGGCTCGGTGTGGCGGCTGGTGGTGAGAAAAGAACTGCGTGGTTTAAAACACCCGGAGTTCAAGAAGCCATCAGAGAGAAGAAGGAAGCCTTCAAGGTGTGGATACACTTGGGGGATTCAGCTTCTCGGAACCGGTACATTGAGGCGCGAAGAACTTGCAAGCTGGCTGTTAAAGCAGCTAAGGAGCAGTCTTGGAAGGAGTTCGGTAAGAAATTGGACTGTGATCACAGATCTGCAAACAAGGTGTTCTGGCAGACCATCCGCCGTCTCAGAGGAAGAAAGTTTAATATCATCGAAGGAGTCAAATCCAAAGATGGTGTACTTCTTTCCGATGAGAAGGACATCTTGCGCAGATGGAGCGAGCACTTTTCGGAGTTGCTCAATCCCGAACAGGGCACTGAGGATGGCAGACCCATGGTTTTGAGTAGGGTGGAGAATAGTCCCACTGTAGAGGAGGTGACTTTGGCGATTAAAGCGCTAAAAGTCGGCAAATCTGCTGGTGTGGATGAAATCCGGCCAGAAATGCTCAAGGCTTTGGGTAAAGAGGGAGTGGAATGGCTCTCTCGTGTCATTAAAGTGGCCTGGGAATGCGGTGAAGCACCTAGTGATTGGCAAACTGGGGTGATTGTTCCTCTTTTTAAAAAAGGGGATAAGAGGGATTGCTCCAATTATAGGGGTATATCTCTTTTAAGCCTCCCCGGAAAAGTCTTTGCAAAGGTGTTGGAAACGCGTTCCAGAGCTGTGGTCGAGTCCCGGTTGGGCGATGAGCAGTGCGGCTTTCGTCCAGGTAGAAGCACAACCGACCAGCTGTTCACTCTCAGAATGGTACTTGAGAAGGCCTGGGAGTATGCCAAACCTATCTACAGTTGTTTTGTGGATTTGGAGAAAGCATATGATCGGGTCCCTCGAGGTAAACTCTGGAGTGTATTGCAGGAGTACGGGATTGACGGTTCTCTTCTGAGGGCCATTCAATCTCTGTACACAAACTGTAAGAGCTGTGTTCGGGTGAGCGGCGTTAAGTCGACACCTTTCACTGTGGGCGTTGGACTTCGCCAGGGGTGCGTTCTGTCACCTCTCCTTTTCACAGTGTATATGGATTGGATGTTACAGCGCAGCCTTGGTGAGGAACGTTTCGAATTGGGAGACTTAAGGATAAGTCATCTGCTTTTTGCTGATGACTTGGTCATCCTTACGTCCACCCAGACCGAACTTCAGCGCGCACTAGATAGGTTCGTCGCCGTCTGTGTTGAAACTGGGATGAAGGTAAACGTGAACAAATCAGAGGTAATGGTAATTTCCAGAACACCTGTTCAATGCACTCTGCATGTTAGTGGAGTCCCATTGAAACAGGTGGAGAAGTTTAAGTATCTCGGGGTCCTATTCACGAGTGATGGTAGGAGCAATACTGAGTTATCCTGTAGGATTGGTCAGGCTGGAGCACTTTTGAGACAGCTTGGTCAATCTGGTATCAGGAGGGCCGAACTTGGCATCGAAGCTAAGTTGTCGGTCTTTAATTCAGTGTTTGTTCCGACCCTCACCTATGGTCATGAGGTTTGGGTAATGACCGAAAGAATAAGATCGCGGATACAAGCTGCCGAAATGAGATTTCTTCGTTGTATTGCTGGGGTGACTCGACGAGATCGGGTTAGGAACACCAGAGTACGCGAGGCACTCAATGTCGAGCAGCTACTTCTTCGAACGGAGAGATCCATACTTCGATGGTTTGGGCACGTCAAACGCATGTCCCCAACTCGGTTTCCAAGACGTGCCATGGAATCCGTGCCATCGGGTAGGCGTCCCCTGGGCAGGCCTAGGATGAGATGGCTGGACCAAGTCCGAAATCTCACCTCTACCCGTATGGGGATTGCCCCTGATGAGTTAGAGTCAATGGCGGAAGATCGGCAAATGTGGAGAGTCCACTTGAGCTCCCTAAACCCGCGACCCTCATAGTGGATAAGCGGGCCATTGGAAGATGATGATGATGAAGTTCAAAAAAATAATCGACACTTCATTCTCGGGTTAACATTTTACGATCAACTCATTATGAACTCACCATTAAGCATGCCAATTAATTTATTTACCCTACGCGTCATGGCTCATATTCCTAGAGCTCGCTTCTAAGCCCTTCAAAGAGTAATCCCCCATTCTTTCATGTTCATCGACTATGGCCGAAACATACTTTGTACTTTCATTATACATTTAGCAATTAGAGTTTTGGTTGGCTTCCATCATAAATGCTTATTGTTCTGTGTACTCGTACTTCGTTCGTAGTCCAGCCAATGGGAGAATAAAGATACCTACATTAAGCCATTGAAGCTAAATTAAATTCTAGTGTTCATTTGTTGGCAATCGAATGAATCAAAGAGGAATTACTTAGTTTTTTTTCTTGGAATTTTCCAGACCTCCTGAATGGTTATTTGGTGGAAGAAGTGTGTAAGTGTGCACAGCGAGCTCTGTGGTCATTAGTGCATTACATTATAATTCATCGTGAAGATTTTTCTCATTAAAATACAATCGATCATATTTACGTGTTTACTTGGTTTTCTTTTTTGAGACATTCAATCTTTTCTTTATGTGATGTGACCTCAAGGAGAAAGGAAGTCATATAAAAAAGTGTATAAACCACCAGGAAATGTTAAATAAAAGAATACTCGAGGCCCTTGCTTGCCCGGGACCGAAGACCATCGAATGCGAAGGTGATATAGCATATAGCTGAAGACTCATCCCAACAAGAATTCATTGCGAACTTGCAATATACATATACCTAGCCTGTTTAGAGACAAAAGTACCGACAAATTAGTACTTGACCCTGGAAAGACCTCTTGAGAAGTTAAGAAACACTCGATAGGTGCTGGCGATCTTAGCGACTGTAGCTTTCAAGCATCCTCACAGGGATTTCCTGTCTCTGGATGTCAACTTAGCTATAATAAAGTAGCGCCCGTCGAACGTTTGAACATTCATCATACTGAAAGAGCAACTTGCGTCGAGGGCAATGCGACAGCCCTTAATATGCGAGAGTCAGGATGGCGGTAGTGTCC
The DNA here is from genome assembly GCA_917880715.2 of Matsumyia berberina. Lineage (NCBI taxonomy): Eukaryota > Metazoa > Arthropoda > Insecta > Diptera > Syrphidae > Matsumyia > Matsumyia berberina. The sequence continues at coordinate 67,234,711 of OU862870.1, forward strand.
GTTTTGTAATCCGAAGTTAATTGTTCTTGTTTCATTTACATTGGTCATAAGCCGTAAAAATCGTTTTTATCCGAAGCTTGCTGATGCTTTTTAACTCAATTTTCAATAGTAGACCAGCTACCCGAAAGCCAAAGGCCCTACTTGGAATGCAGACTAATTAGAATATTTAAGTTCTATCAAAGCTTCAACTTAGGCAAATACACTTCACGACTTCTTTGGTATGATAACGTCCGATTTTAGGCGTTTTCCACCCCTTTTTTTCGTTGCTGCTTCAAACCAAAATTTCCCAACTTTTTAAATTCTGTATTCTGTATTAGGGGCCCTAAATGTGCACTGCGACCTATGAGGTCTATTGTGGTGGCTCATATGGTACCAGAGGTTGAGGCTTTGATAAACTTCAGTAGGCTATACTGAAGGTTCAATTTTCCGAATTTCTGCTGGGTTGACCGAGCTCCCGGACATACGCACAGAATATTTTCAGCGGTCTCTTTTCTACACAGAGCCGGCAAATATCGGTATCTGATACTTTCATTTTATGCAGATGGTATCTGAGTGGACAAAGTCCTGTTAGATAGCCCGTTAAGGTTCTTAACTCGTCGTTGGTGAGATCAAGTAAAGTCCTGGCCCTGTATAGGTTGGGGTTGATAAACTTTTTCGCTTGTATAAGGCCCTGGAGGTTGGCCCAGTAGTCGGCGTGTTCATTGCTCTCCCGTTGTGTTATCTTGGAGTAGGCGTTGTTGAGTGGTACTCCAAAACAGGGTTCGGGACCAACGTGTGGGCGGCAAGCGCCTCTTCTCGCCAGGCAATCAGTCTATCCATTACTTTTGAAGCCTTCATGTCCTGCGATCTAGGCTACGGTAACCTTATTTATCGATGCAAGGCTTTCCAGGAAGTTGAGACAGTCTCAGACAAGCTTGGACTCTACCGTATAGGATTTAAGGGCTAACAGTGCTGCTTGACTGTCTGAAAAGATGTAGATGCGGGTTCTTCTCCGCAGGCATTCTCTTGCACACAATTCAATAGCATGGTCTTCCGCTTGAAAAGCTGTAGGTGACTTTTGCAAGCGCTGTCGCGCGTTGGAACCTGGGACCATAAACCCCAGCACCTGTGCTGCCGTTTTCCAATTTTCAACCATCTGTATACCAGATTTGAAAATTTGGTAGTGTAGTAGGGTCTTCATTTCTCCATTCGCTGCGGGCGCCTATAACAACTTCGAAACTTTTGTAGAAACGATATCTCTTGAGCAGGGTATCTGGAGTCTTAAGAATTGGGTCACGTTGAATGTATTCTACTATTCTCTAACTTTTTAGATTGCAATAGTCGCCGTGGCCAGGAACACCGAACATTTTTCGAATGACAAACCTCCGGGAGTATAATCTGTCACGAAAAAGCTTCTCACTTCGCCGTTCGGAGTCGGCCATAAATTCCATTCGTCCGAGAAGTAGGCCTTGGCTCATCCCGAGCTGTCGCGCCAGGTATTTTTTTTTTTTAATAGTCAAAAAAAATAATTGAGTTTATTTTAAAACGATTACGACATAAAATGTAAATCCTACACCCCTCGTTGCATCAGCCTTCACAAAAGCATCTCTTGACTTGTCGATAAGTTAGAAAGCAAATAAAATAATTATTCCACTGCTAATTGAGAAATCCAATGTTAAAGAAAAAAAATTTAAGAACCAAACCATCAATCCATCCATTAGAACTAAAATGCTAGCAAATATTAAAACATGATTGAGTGGATTGAGCTTCTTTGAATTTAATCGTTTTCATTAATCACCACGCTGATATTTTGTTTCATACTTTTTTGAAGCCACCCATCAAAAACTTTTCTCATAAATTATTTCGCAATTAATTGCCGCCTGTAAGGTGGGACGAGGTGAACCTTTGTGGGCGCAATTATATGAAAAATATAATTATTTTCATCTACAAGTGCGCGATATAATCCAATCATCGCACTTGAGAACCGTATCGTTTCATGGACTACACGTATGGAGGGTCATTAGCAATAATTTTCATAGTCATTATTTTTTGACAGTCACAGATGTGTATAGACCTTTAGACGGGGTAATAAGCGATCTCGAACATATGAACCAAATATTAATTAACCCTTTTTGTTACAATGTTTTTTGGATTTTCAACGGAAGGATGGTGGAAAAAGGGTCTCTTCTCAGAGCTCATACGTGAGAGATAGATTATTTCAATTTAATCCGATTTTTAAGGGCCTTTATGGCTTTCGTACGTAAATTCGTTAACCATCACCATAGGGCACTATCTGTGGACATAGTGTCAATCGGAATAAAAATAAACTGGTACCTTCAAGGCTACACAAGCTTGGCCTGTCACCGGACCCTATCTGCAGACTGTGCTTGGAGAGCGATGAAAGCTCTCTTCACATCGTCGCAGACTGTCCCCCCCTTATTCATGTGAAAAAGTGGACCCTAGGCAGTGAACTTGTCTCACCAACGGCGCTTGCCACGCTCCACCCAGAGAGGCTGATTAGCTTCCTGCAAGCTCTGGAGCAGACAAACTGCTCTAAACATATGTGACAGTCCTCTTTATGAGACCGCTAGAATGCTAGAATGGACAAACCGCTCACCACTAATAATAATAATAATAATAATAATAAGGCTTGAAGGTTACCAGGAGGGCTGAACTTGGCATCGGAGCTACGCTATCGATCTTCAATTCAGTGTTTGTTCCGATCCTCACCTATGGTCATGAGAATAAGATCGCGGATACAAGCTGCCGAAATGAGGCGAGGCGCTCAATGTCGAGCAGCTACTTCTTCGAACGGAGACTTCCATACTTTGATGGTTTGGGCGCTTCAAACGCATGTCCTTAACTCGGTTTCCAAGACGTGCCATGGAAACTGTGCCATCAGGTAGGCGCCCCTTGGGAAGGCCTAGGATGAGATGCCTGAACCAAGTCCGAAATCTCACCTCTACTTGTATCAGGATAGCCCCTGATGATTAAGAGTTCATGGTGGAAGATCGGGAAATGTGGAGAGTCCACTTAAGCTCCCTAAACCCGAGACCCTCATAGTGGATAAGCAGGCCATTGGAAGATAATGATGATGAGGCTTAAAGGTCAGTTACTCTTGGTTAACACGATAGCAACGCGAGCTATCTAGAAATCATCCTCGAAGCCAAGCTGATGACTTAAAATCGAACAGTGAAAAGCAGAGAGCATTTGAGCTTACTATGAGTGAGGTGAAAACACTGGTAAGATGGGGGGTTTGCAACAAAGCGGCAAGTTTGTCATTCTCCGACGAGAGATGGTGCCGGGTTTGAACCCACGCCGTTTGCACAGCAGTCCAACGCACAAACCACTGAGCTACAGCGACCACCAGTTAAGATAAATGTGTAATATTAAGAAAGATGTGATCTTCCAACAAAAGCACTTAAATTCCTAAACAGAACTCGGACAGTTAGGCCAGGCATGTACTATGTGTGTACATAATATGTGACCTTCTGTACGGCCGACTACCCAAACTCGGCATCCCTTTCAGTTGTAATGACGGGAATGCACAGGAAAAACTTTACATTACTTACTGTGCAGATGTAAAGTTCTGATTACAAATCTAATCAACGCGAGCAGGTTCATACCACCCAGTCGTGCCCCTAATTTTTTTAAAGCAACCAAACATTTTGATCCCTTAAACCGGGACCAAGGGTAGCATATTGCCAAAGATGGTGGTTTCTGTCTCGGACACACAGACCCACCGCAACCATTCGACAGAGGCATTTAGGGAAATGTGTGTTAATTACTCCGCATACCGCCGTCAAGTTTGTTGTTATAAATTCGAATAGGCAAAAGATTTCAGTTTTTTACTGAAAAATATCCCTTATCCCCAGAAAACTACCATATGTTACTCTGATTTTATCCCTAATACCGGGCAAGGGTTCAATTGCATGCGTCCGTTTTAAATTAAAGTACAAAACTTGGTTTAAGATTTTTGCCCATATAATCGTATACTCGGTTCCTCCTTTTGAGGATTGGACAAAGATTTCATGACACCAAAACACTTCCTTTTGAATAGATTCAACAGAACACAACCCCATACTTCTTTTCTTAACTATAAAAGTAATTTGTATGACTCTTTGTATATTTCAAGGTTTGGTTTCAAAATCGACGGACGAAGTGGCGTAAGCGACATGCAGCCGAAATGGCAACCGCCAAACGAAAGCAGGACGATATTAATGATGGCGGTGATGCGGATGGTGATTGTAGTGAAACAATCGATAGTGATTCAGAAAGTTTAGACATGGGCGATCCAAACAGAAAGCGATGTCGAATGGAAGATGAATTCCATCATAATTAGTTAATAACTTTAGAGGTCTTTAAAAGATCATCTGAAGCTATGAAATATAAACACCCCCAAAACACATTTTCAAACAAAACACCCAAACACACACAAAAATACGAAAAACAAAAGCTTGTATATATTTTTAGTTTTACTCTAACGTGTACTTACTTTTAATTATTATTAATTATGTATTTAAATAATGATACAAATTTATAGTTATTATAGATTTATTGTAGAGATATGGCGATAAATTGTTTTAATAATAAAAAAAAAGAAATTAATGAAAAGAAATACAAACTAATTTAAAAGAAGTTTAAATTACCATGGGAATTAAGAAGAAAACAGCAGAAAAAATATATAAGTTAATAAATATATAAATTGTATTTTTATTAAGGATGCTTTGGTCGCAGGAAAACTTGGAAAAATCTTTAAACTGGGAGGTCAACTCCAAAAGCAATAGACCACCCTGTCTGATCACTGCTTTCTGGAGAAAGAAGCCATGAGACAGCAGCTTTTTCAGCAATCTATTATCGATGTTTGTATAACAAGCGGTGGGTCGCCTTATCTAGGTGGCTTAACTGCTGAGCGAGTTGACACAGCATCGAGTCCAGCAAAATCAACCATCAACTCTCTGTCATCGAAAGTGACTTGGAATTTAAATGAAAACAATTTTCTGGTATACTTTTGTACCTATATGTCAACTGGCCACGACGTTCTGAGACACCATACTCAGAAACTACATCCGAATAATGATAAACTGTGCAGGAGATGCCGTCGCAACGAGGTACATGAGGATACAACCCAGCTTCCTTGTAGTTGCCGGAACCTCTGTCAAGTAAGAAATAGGACCCTAAACAATTTTTTCTTCTGTCTGATGGTTCACTGTCAGGTCTTCTCAATTTCGCTGGGGCGACCGGGTGGCTATTATTATGAATCCAAACCACGCAGTAGGAAAATTTACAATATTTACACCGCATAGACTTTGCGGTGATTAAGAGGGTATAAATCATATTCATTAAGGGGACCCGGTGGTCTAGAATTTTCAAAAAATCGAATTTTTTTTTTTTAATATTTCGAAAGTGTAGTCTTTTGAGAAGATACTGTTAAAGGTTCGTAATGATATTGACAATAGGTTAGGTTCTACAGCCTAGCGAACGAGTGGCCCACCTCATGAATGGACGCATACTTGAAACTTTAAATTCATTTATCTCGAAACCACTTTTTTCTGCATGGCGGGATGTAGAAAAAAAAACTATTCATCCGAATGATCTCAAATTTTAATATGTTATTCAGAAAACCAGTGGCTATGATTGGAACCACCAAAAAAGTTTCATCTTAATAAATTCTTACTTTTTTACGTAAAAAACATGTGAACAAAAGCCTGTTTTAGATATTAAAATCTTTAAGAGGCCGCCATTTTGTCAAACAATTTTCTTTTTTTTTTTCTTTCTATTCCATTTTTATTTTTCCGATGAGTGAAAGAGCCAAAACTTCACCCGCCACCCAGGTACTTTTTTTTTTAAAGAGGGTCATCTTCAGCGTCATTTTTTTAATAATTAAATTTTTTTTTCAATTATTATAAAAGTTTTTTGGTTGTTTCTTAATTGTTATAAAATGCCTACAAAGTTTAAATATCGTTGTTCATTATTTTCACCTTCAAAAAAATCCTGAAAATACCTTAAATTCACGGGCGCTAGACCACCGGGTTCCTTTAACCTACAAAGCTGACCTAGGCTACTCTGGCTTGCAAAGCAAATCCTACTATCAATTTGGATCTTTTAAGTTCATCATTCTGTTTAATCAGAAAAGCAATCTGTTGCTACTGCGACACTGCTGAAAGGACTTCGAGATCAGTTTTTTTGCGGACGAAGTAATACTACGTTCATGTGAAAAATGTAATACGCACTTTTTCCGAGCTGTCGCGCCAGCTATTTTCTTTAATACTTAGTTGGGTTCAGAAACGCATTAGAAAATCAAACCAAGTTTCACATGCGAACGTTGTTTGTCCTTCTACTTTCCCATAGTTAATCTTTCCAAACGACCAAACTGCCTTTATACAACTCATTTTGGACATGTGCTCTATATACGCTAATATTCTCGCATCAGTCTGTTCAAATTCCAAATCCAAAAAAACAAGAACATATCGATAACAATCAACAATTTGCCAGATGAATTCACACAGCAAATATGTAATTTAAGCCAATTAACCCGAACAAAAACGACCAAATCGGATCAACAAAATAACCAAATATAGGGCGAAATCTTGGTGACAAACAAATGCCAAACAGAACATCCTTTGCCATACACACACTGGGACACTGATATCCTCACAAAAAAAAAAGAAAGAAGAAAATCCAATCCGATTGAGTAGAAAGCCGCCTCTCTCAGTGACATTACTCGTTTCCCTTTTTTGCGTTGCGTTGTTCCGGTCTGTGCAAATACAAATTAAAAAAAAAAATCACATTTGCTGTCCCAAGGGACGTCGTCCTTTTCCAGGTACAAGGAACTGCTTACACTACAAAGAGTCAGTGGAACCTCACACCTGGATTTGAGGCAAGGAAGGACGAACAATTCGAAAATTTCGGAATAATATTTGGCACAACAAAAACTAGTTCCTATCGTCCCTGGCCCATTGTGTGCAACAGCACATCGACAGACAATCGATTTTTCAGCTTTAAAATGTGTAATCTTTCTGACTTTATGCCCTTTTAAGAGCTACTGATCGGTTCCTGCATTCATCGACGCACGATTTCTCATTAAAAAAAAAAAAAAAGAAGGAAAGTAGGAGCATCGATGGGCAGTACTTTGAGGTTGATTGTTTGTTTTTGTTCGCTGACTGCCAGGAGGAACTCATTCGTGCCTGTTTTGGAATTTCCGGATTTCTCACTTTATTTACTGATGTGTGGATATTGATGATTGTTTGATTTTTTTTTTCTATTTCCTTGGAGAAAAAGGTTTATCGGGGAATCACCTGTTAGATTCGATAGTGGCACTTTACACGGGAAAAACATGACCCATCGATCGTGATTTCCATTACCATTGACCCGCTAATGGTCGGTCGTTTAGACATCTTTAAAAGGATATACTTGGGTCTGCCCCGCTACTGTATTATCACACAGACCTGCATCGCTCCTAATGGAATATTATTGACTAAATAATTAATTTTATTGCCTCCATTTGTAGACCTTGATTGACAGGATTAATCAATCTCCGTCCACCCTCGATTCACCTGCCACCTTTCAGCCAGTCTCACAAATAATCGCGTATTTTTTACTGCCTTGGTCACTTTTCAGTTAACTGACACTTTTTTCGGAAGGAGTTCTACACTGAACTGGGAATTATTAAAAGATGACATTCCTGCCCTAATCTGCTCTTCATTGTTACATGGGGTATGGCAAGAGCCCTCACATTCAGCTACTGCCTCCTTTTTGTGAAATTGGATTCTTTCATTCTCTCTGATCATCAAGAAACGAGTCGAAAAAGTGTTTCATGAATGAAAATTCTCAACTTGTCTAATGATCATCACTCATTGAGAAGTGAAAGGTGATTGAAGTAGAAGGAATGGCAGCCGCTGGTACCTGGTATGTAGGTAGCTAATACGCATCTTGACATGACGTGCGGAACGCGGATCGGAATAATGGTTCTCTTGTGACGTTAATGAAGAATGACTGATTTTTATTGACACTTATTAATAAATATTACATATAAGCGATGTTAAGATTCGAAGAACAGTCAGAAATTGAATTATAGTTTACACGGAAGGCACAAAACGGAGGTGTCATCTACGAAACGACTCTAGATATTAACAGTTAGTTTAGAGTCCAAAATTACTGCAGCGAATTCCAAGCCGAGGTTACAACCATTACTTAAGCACCAGGGATGACAACAGTAGTGTTTTCCAGGCAGAGGTTCTAGCAGTGACCAGAGCTGACCGATTGGCGTCAATGGCCACGGTATCACGGGAGGATATCACTATCTTAGACAGCCAGGCGGCTATAAAAGCACTAACTGCTACTCTAATCACATCTAAGCTTGTAAAGTGCTGTCGCGAAGAGCTGAGGGTTCTTGGCACGCAGCATAATGTAAAACTCTGCTGGGTCCCTGCCCACTGTGGTGTGTCAGGAAACGAGACTGCTGACGAACTGCCTAGAAAGGCATCAGGCCTGGAACCAGACCTAGCGGATGGTACAATTAAACCTACACTTCGTCATCTGAAGGAAATAATAAGGCTAAGATCCTTAACCGAGGCGAATGACAGGTGGAAAACACTAACCACCTGCAAAGTCTCCAGAAGGTTATGGCCAGAATATAATAAGAGCAGAACGAATAGGCTACTACATATGGACAGGAAATCCCTGTCATTACTGGTAGGACTAATTACAGACCACAAAATGCTCAGCTATCATGCAAAGAAGCTGCGCCTGGCCGGGGAAGACCTTTGCAGTGGATGCGGAGACGAGGAGGTGCATGAGGACACGACTCACTTCCTCTCTCATTGCCCAAGCCTCTGCAACATTCGGAAAAGAACATTGGGCAGATACCTCTTCGATAACATCGAGGATTCGATGGTTCACTGTCGGATCTACTCAAGTTCGCAAGGAGAGCCGGGTGGCTGTCATCAGGCACATAAAATCACGCAGTGGGAAATAACTGAAAAACACATGGGTCTACATAGACCTAAGTGAGATGAGGAGGATTTTATCGTCTTCATCGGCCCGCTAACCTAACATAACCTAAGCAGCAGGGATTATTAAAAAATCGAACACGCTCCAGTGACCGGATGGAGGTTGAGCCTCCGGAATTAGAAACAATTTAGTCAAAATGGGTTAAATTTTGCAAGGACTATCTCAATTCGATCTCAGAGATCGATCCGGTAGTTCTAAGCTGGGTACCAGAACGCTAAGGTTTCACAGGAAAATAAGAATGTGGATGGGCGTACAAACGCAAGGCCAGCAAGGTCAATATACGATGGATCCAACTCGACACATACGCAACTGCCAGAACCTTGTGGACGTGGATTGATGAAAGAAATGTCAACTCCCTGTTAAGACTTAGATAGTCGGAGAGTAGCACGGAGTAAAAACGTTTATCGCGCCACATTTTTTCATAAAAAGCTTCTTGAATCGGTATGTAGAATTGGGAACAAAATCGGTAGGCCCCTTCAATTCGCCCAATAAATATACCTAACACACGCAACATGAATTTTAACGAAAATCTAGACCTTGACACCGGCCAGGGAATGACATCTCAGGCATCCCAGACGTTCTTTTTGCTACTGGCACTGACATCCGAGTTGTCTCACACCGACTACTGTGGAAGGGGCGAGGGAGTCCTTAGCAAGTTTATATTCCAATCTGTGTAACTCCGACGTTTTAGGTAATCATTTTGGTCACAATAGAACCAACTAAAGGTGAAGCATATTACTAAGCAGCCATCAACTAGGATAGTCGTCCACCTAAGCCAAGATCCGTGATGTTATGAAAATTATTCTTCTGAGACAAGCGGTGCTAACCATGTGTTCGTGTCAATTTAGTGACTAGATCCTTGCGTTGCCCAAAATGTTTTTCGTTCACCCTGTGACTAAAGACGATGGACCTGGAAGACCAAAACGTTAACTTAACCCTGAACTAACATTCACAGCCACCATTTATCGGAGCTCCTATGGCGAGTCACTTTTGTACTTAAAAGAGAATTCCCTTTCTCTTTCCATATGACAAGAAAAAAATTCACCAGCAAATAAAACAAGTAAAAAAGAAAAATGACAAACAAAAAAGATAGATTCCCGTTTTTATCCATTATTATTTAACGGACACTAGCGTGACTTCATAAAACTTCCCAATCCTCCGTCAGACTCCATCCCCCGGCGCAACTTTCAATTGTCTTTCGAACTGTGATTATGTAAAATCCTGTCTGATGATGGCTACACCCTATACCCCAAAGCACGGTTTCCTCAACCCCCGCCACCGCGCATAAAGTACAACAAACCAATTTAACAGCACTAACAACACCAATGTCGATTACAAATTCAGTACGAACTTTAACAAATTCGAAATCGATAACAGATTAAACTCGTCGATAGCTCACTGGTTAGATACATAGCACCAGGATCTACTCAAAGAGGGAGAAGGAACAACATCGCCATTGCCATTGTCGTCGTCGTCTCCGTCGTTGTCGTTGTCGTCGTCATCGCCGACAACGCAACACTCCAACTTAATGAAGTGGAGTATATCGTGCCATGTATTGTTCATTGTACGCTCTTTCTTGTTCTCTCCCTGCGGCACTATCTCTCTTTCTCGCATTCAGTCGGCTTGTGTATGTATGGTGGATAAATCCGGATCCGACTGAATGATTTTTACTCCAAGATTTTTATTTAGGCATTCTGTGTTCTCCTCGTGGAAGTTTCTTCTTTTTTTTTGGTGGAATCAGAGCCAAAAGCAAATAATGAGGAACAGCAAACAGAAATTCATCGTTTCAAGTTTCAACCCCGTGGAATCGGAGAGCACAGAGTGCGACATCGATGGTGGTGGTAAATGACACTGTCGCTTAGCCACGCCTCGAGGTGTGTCTATGCCAAATGGGTTTTCTAAAATGGCTCCTAGGGGGATGCGAGTCGCTGTTATATTTGGGTTATTTCACCGTTCCATTTCGGCTGTTCCGCCTCAGTCAATGCAGGCTAAAAAGGATTCCCCAGAACTGTGGCTGTAGGTTGTAGCTGACCCGGAGTCAATTTCCAATCGAGTTTATTGTTTGATGATTTGAGCGCATTTGTATTTAGTTATTTTTTTTTTTCTTCCTTCTTCTTCTCTTGTTTGTCCTTTCTTTGGTGGAAAGAGTTGTCTTACGGAATCTTACCCAAGATTATTATGTATCCACAAGTATACATACTTTATATACAGAGAATGAAAGAACCTCTATTGACCGGAGATAGGTTGTTGTATCATCGAGGAGCATACATATACACACGTGTGGATGTATGTATACATAACAACATGAGTAAATGCGAGTTAATGGAGACATGAAAAACCAGACAAAAGAATATTTTATATCAATAAATTAGGAGCCAATGACGCACGGGATGAGGTGTAGTTGAGAAAACATACCCCGGACTCTGGACTTAAATTAGGGGACAATCGACAATTGATTTCAATTAATAATGAAAAATTGGGTAACGAATGCACGACGAAGCATCCTAGATAAATTTGGAGAGAGGAGGACCTCTGTTGATTTGCAGGATTTGCTAATTTATTAGATTCATGGATGCACCGTGAATATTTTGCTCTTTTGCAGGCTTCCCTTAATTGTGAACATACATATGTAACTGTAATTTAGATTAGATACGTATACAAAAGAGCGACTAGTAGAAGGGACTGACCAGCAGCACAAGAAATAGCTTTTTGAATGCTTCACAAAGCCTTTTGAGAGGAATCAGTTCAAAAAGAGCAAAAAAGGTGCTATCAAGAACGGAAATTAAACTAAATGAGTTTTGAATGAGTTTGTCTCATGAAACGGTCAAAACATCAGCGAAAAACTGTACCTGATTCAAAAGGCAGTGTAGCTATATCTGCATGTTGAAGACAGCTTTTGAGGTCGAATTGAGCCTATAGACCTACAAACCAAGCTGTATAGAAAATAAAGAAACCCAGCTTTTGTCTACCATTGTCTACATTACCAACGCATTGGATACCTACTCAAAGACAGGGATGTGGAACTGGACCTCAACCACCAAGATTAATTACTAGCGCTTCCTTCAGGTTTGCACGCCAAACTGTTTGAAGTTCCTTTTCATCTGTGCACAACAAATAACATTTTCCTCTTATAAATTCTCAATCTGTCAACTTTATCGCTGAACGGCACACAAAACCCATTCTCATGGAAAGACAACTACCTTAAAGTAATTATAGACTAAAAGCTCGCATAGAATCCACATTTTAAGAACATTACCAGTAAGGCCACCATAGCCTTGTGGGCCTGTTAAAGAATATTCGGGTAGTGGGAATATTGTAGTCACTACCAACTAACTATGCATCACTTGTGTGGTGGAACAAATTTGAGCAGGTCTCGGCTTAAAATGCGCTTCAAGAAATACAACCGTTTATCTTCACCGGTATCACTGGCGCTATGCGCACCTGCCCGATAGCTGACTTGCAAGCCGTCTTAGGTCTCCCTCCTTTACACACTAAGGTCTTTAAGCTCGGCTGCAGCTTGCGCTATAAAGCTTCACTTTTTACGTAATATCAGCCACGGATACCCGCATCTATTTGGGCAGTCAAGCGACATTAAAGTCCTGGGAATCAGTCGCTTCAAATTCACTAACAGTCCTAGATTGTCGATCGGCTTTTACAGAGATGGGGGAGTATAATATTCACCTTTGTTGGGTGCCAGGTCACAGTGACACTCCAAGCAACTACAAGGCTTATGAACTTGCCAGATATGGAAGAACATTACCTATTGGGTCTGATAAGGGCACCTTAGGTATACCAATCGCTACTTGTAAGCTTAAACCAAAGCTAGATGCTATCGAAAGACAAATCTTTGGTGGACAAGTGGTAAAACATGTCTAGCGACAAAGTAGATTTGACCAAAGCTGGATTTGAAACGCTCTAAGTATTTGATTTCTCTTAATAGATCGCATATTAGCACTATATGGGCCCTGTCTATTAGGCAAGGATGCAATAAAGCTTAGCATTTACGCAAATGACTTCTGCAGAAGCTGTATGGACCAGGAGGAGGAGGAGACTATTCTCCATCTTCTTTGCACCTGTCCAGCGCTCTCCCGCAAAAGAAAACTCCACTTAGGAGCTTCTATACCAACTTAGGCGATCTGATAAACATCGATGTTAGTAACCTCCTACGCTTCATAAAAAGCTCTAATTGGTTCCATGAGTAAGCAGAAGATCTTCCCGAGATCCTTGTGGTATCACAACGGGCCCTTCATGCGTTGGCTTTAGCTGGCAGTCACTTCAACCTAACCTAACCTACACAACTTTAAACCGGGTGACGTGACAGGACACCTAAAGATCCTCATAGTGATACAAATTCCTTTGAATCCGGTTATCGGTATCACGGACTTCATTCACCTCAATAATGTGCCTATTGAGTATGTTGATTCAGCAAAAAATCTCGGCATAACATTCAATAAAACGCTTACCTGGAATAACCACATTAGACTAGTTCTCGGTAGAGTATATGGAGGCCTTCGCACGCTCTGGGCTACTCACAAAATCACTCCCTTAAAAACTAGAATGTTACTTGCGAAAACCTTGCTCATTCCAATTATGTTGTTCGGTTGTGAACTGTTCTGCAATTGTGACTTCGAGCACAAAAGAAGGCTTAACGTTGCCTATAATGGGATTGCGCGGTACATCTATGGAAAAAGAAGATATGACCACATTTCCTCCTTTTCCAAAACAATTCATGGCCTTACCTTAGAAAACCTCTTTAAACTGAGAACCTTAAATCTGCTTAATAAGATCATGCAAACACGTCAACCGCCTAACCTTTTCAATAAGATTCGCTACACTCGCTCTGTTAGAAGTTGTGACCTTGTTCCAGTGCGCTACGCTTATTTAGTATCTGAGCGACAATTCTTCGTTCACGCGATTCGGCTGTGGAATTCCCTACCCCAGTCTATTAGACTGATTGGCTGTGCAGCTTTGTTCAGGAGGAAACTCAGGCAATACCTGGAGACGCTTTGATGATGATGATTGTCTTTTGTTTGTTTCGGTTATTTGGGTCTTTTTCTCTCTTTTCTTTTAACTTTATATATTTCAAATGTACATATTCTTAATATTCTACTCTTAAATTTTTTTTTTTTTTTAAATTGTTAATTTCTTAGCTTTGTTCTTTCTTTTTTTTACAAACTTAGTAACACAAATGTATTGAATTATATTCTTGTAGTATTATATTTATACTGAAGCTTGCACTACTCAACAAGATATTGTATCTTACTGTGTGAGACTATTACAAATAAAGATTTGATAAAGATTTGATAAAGGATCAAGTTCTCATCCCCAATCATCGTCGACCGCACCACAGGGAGTAATGACATGCCAGTCATTAACAACTCCCTAATTGGTGTGGTATTCCGACGGATCAAAAGTCGAACACGGTGTTGTCGGTACGGGCATCTATGGTTCATAAATCTCTTAAGCGAAGAAAATTTCGCACTAAACAAAAAAGACGCTAAGAACTTCACAGTCTTCCTCACTGTACAGTGTGGCCTGAACTACCATTTTAACAAGTTAGACATCAGTCCGCCGACTTGTGCTGACTCTGCTAAGAAGACAAAGAAACTGCAGAGCATATTTTGTGCAAATGTCCGGCTATAGCTCGCTGCAGCCTAAAACACTTCGATAGGACATTCACCTCCCAAGAAACAATAAAACATGCATCCGCAAGCACTATCCTGAGGTTCGATCTTGCACAACATTTTCCTCAGTTGTAGAAGAACTTGCTTGACATAAAAGACCATTAAGATCGTAGTAAGTATACTACTGGCTATCACCAGTAGGTATAAGGCCCCACAAAGACTCATTTTGGTTACGGATATCAGAATAGGTATGTACCATCCGGCTCAGTATCAGTACGCGAAGACACCAATTCTTAAAAAAAGGAAGAAAAAGCCAAGGACCGTTGCCAAGCTAATAGGTTCATTTACCCCTCAAATACCACCACAAACGAACTTCTTTCCCTCAGTAGAAGAGTTACAATAGCTTTCCTGACAACACGGTTCATCGAATTATCATATCAAGAAAGTGGCAAAGTTCACTGAGATCTTTGTCGACAGTACAAGATCAAGCGACTATATACAGCCTTAGAACGAAAATACTCAAGTTCCTAATCAAACTACTTTTAGAGACTCAAAACATATCTTAAGGTTTCTTGCCTACCTGAATCCCATTAGCGATCAGAACTTACTCCGCAGGAACTCTCTAGAAAAAAGGCTTTTTTGGACTAGGGAAAGCTTGTTTTACTTGCATATCCATAGAGGAGCGTTCGCACACTGAGTGAATTAAGTTGGTCGGAAAAAGGCCAATCAAGCAAGAGTAATACCTAGCATACCTACTGTTTTAATCTCTATTGACGCATCTACTGAGAGCTTATCGCCTCCTCTGACACCTTTTTCGACTCGAAAGAGTTTTGTAAAGTCATTACCGAAATTGATGAAGCATTTTCCATGTTCATCCTGAATATTGATTAATTCAAAAGCGATGGCATACTCAGGCATCGCACTCATCTTATGTCTCATCTCTTTAAACGCTGCCATTGGCGACCTGAAAATTGTGAATACTGATCTGAAGTTCATGGGCGTTCTCTAGAATCTGCTGTTGTATAAATATTTCTTCAAGGGCGATCTATAGGAGCCTCAAATCACTTTTATATGAACCAACCAGGTGGCCGAATTAGGAAAGTCTATGTGGCACTATACGCGTCCAGAAAAGCATTTGGAAGAACGTGGGAATTTAAACCAAAAATGACATACTGGTTATACATTGCTCTAGTAAGACCTATCTAAACCTACGGCTCAATTATAAAAAAAAAATAAATAGCTGGAGCGACAGCTCGGGATGAGCCAAGGCCTACCTTCTCGCAACCATTCATGTTGTTCGTGTTAAATTTTTCGCACGAAAGGAAGGGACCTACAATTTATTGCCGAATCCGAACGGCAAATTGAGAAGCTCTTTCATCACAAGTTATACTATCGGAGGCTTATCGACGAGAGGTGGTGCCGCGAGAAATGTTCGGTGGACATGGCTGGGACTTGAACCCACACTGCTCGCACAGCAGTCCAACGCACTAACCACTGAGCCACGGCGACCACGTACGGCTCAATTGTCTGGTGGGAAACACTAAAAAAAAAGAAATGTTATTTTGCGTATGTCACAATGGTTCAATGGGCATGCCGTATACGAGTGACGTGATACGAGTGAATGTAACCGAAGATTCTCTATCGGGATTCCTAGCAGAGAAGACCGGGATGAGGATAGAATTTGCACCAAAGATGAACTGGCTATCGTAGATAGTGATGGTGTAGACCAATGGATTCAAAATGGATGTTAGTACAGATGTTGGCGTCTACCGTGAGTCTCGATACATTAATAGCTCTTCAGACTAAAGGATGGTTGCGGTGTCCTTCAAGCTAAAGTTGTCGCAAAAAAAAAAACGGCTGTGAATATGATTATAGAGGAAAGGGTTGAAATTAACTGCAATAATAGATAAAACTGAATGAGATATCAACAAGGTGACCCTGTGCTGGGAGACAGGACGCTTGCATCAGGTAATGAAAAGGCAGATGAACTTGCTAGAAATGGATGTAGTATGAACTCTTCACAGGCCCTCATCGAGACCAGCACACAGGAAAATAGGTGTAGAGTCCGTCGAAAATGGTACCAGAGGCTTATATTAATTAGATATGTACATGCGCCACAGCCAATGTACCTTCGATAAGAAGTCTCAGTTTAGTAAAACATAATCGTAGGGAAGTTCGAACCATTACTAGCATCCTAACCGGGCTCTGCTCAGTAGGCATTCATGCAGCTAGCTATTATGTGATTGCCCAACTCTAGCACTCAAAAAAACAGAGCTCTTGGCAATAGTTGGACTAAGGAACCCGCGAAACATTGAGCTTAGCAAACTCCTGATATTTTTTTTAATTTAATTCAAAAATAAGTAAATAAATAGTTGGGGAGATAGCTCGCGATGAGCCACATCTAGCTTCTCGCTATCATTTATATTGTGCGTGTTACATTTTTCGCACGAATGTAGATTAGGTCCCTTTATTCTCATGACAAATTGCACTCTTGGAGGTTTGTCATTCCCCGACAAGAGGTGTAGCCGCGAAAAATATTCTGTGCTGGGCTTGAACTCACGTAACTCGTGAGTGGTTCCCAGGGTTTTTGGACAAACTGGACTCTACGTGGTCTAAGTGAGTCGTTGACAACCTTGTCAACAAGGTCACCCATATACTTAATTGAATCTATTCAGGTGACTCAATGCCATTACCCAACAAAGTAGTCTGATCAAAATATAATTTGAAAAATGTGTAATAGTCTCAGTAGACAATTATCAAATGTATGTAACCAATTCTCAACTTTAAAAAAATCTTTTTGCAACTGAAAATATTTTTCACGAACAAAAGGGTCGCACACATCGTGCTGTTTCCACATTCCACTTAATTATATCGAAAACTGCACTCTTCTCCCAAGAGTTGATAATGGATGATGATTCAAATAAATGGCATTAAGATCGGGTAATTTATTGCCTTTTAATTTAATGGGTTGGGATGGAAACTCAGTAGCCATATAGAAGAACTCATATCTCTTCTATAGGGTCGAAGTAATGTTTTCAATAATGTTCATCCCCTATTTTTATTACGTTCAAGGCAAAATCATGCATTTTGAGGAATCATAAATGATGTGAATGAACAGTAAATGTTCTTGAAAAATATATCTATAAAAAGTGTTAAAAACAGAAAAAAAAAAATTGAATAATGATGCAGACAAACATTTCGGAAAGATGTGCAGATGTCATGATTTGTATGAAGTTTTCCAAAAATCGTTCTGATTCTGATTCAATCAGACGAACTTAACCTGCTGAGGGTCATGAAAGGTTGGCAACATGTTGATTTGTTCTACTTAAATTTCTGTAAAAGGTGGAGACGGAAAGAGTTTTGCATTTCACGTCCCGTCCTGAAAATTCAGGGATCAACTAGCAATGTTAGAATATGCACCGCTTACTGTTCCAATGACAGATAAGATATCGTCACTGTTAGCACGCCATTTTGCCTAACGACGTCCAGAGCTCAAAAAAGAGGGAGACAAAAGTAGTTAGATGGCTCGAGCCATAGCCACATTTTCTTTTGGAATTTGACTTTTGCTCTAAAAGAATTTTTTTAATTATCTCCATATAACATAATTCAAAAATCGAAAGTCTTTCAATTTTCGCCGCCACAATTATAATACCCACCAAAGACAGAAGAGAATACTATAAGCCTTCAACCAAAATTGCATTGAAAACTAGGGTTAATTTGGAAATGCAGCGCCCGGTACCTACTGTAGAAAATATCATGAAATTGAGTTAAGGGCCTTTCTGAGGAAGTAGGAAGTAGTAGTAGTACAACTTGGATGGTTATGGAAATGAAATTGACACCAAAGAACTTGCCTAGCTCTGCTTTAACACTATTTTTTCTCAGGGTCAGAGCCTGAACTACTAAGCTTTTGCAAGTCCGCGATCACTTGATCCTTAAACCGCAGTTTCGGTTAGCACTTTCTTCGCGAACCAGCTGACTGGGATTCGAAGACTCTCTTAGTTGAAGCGTTGTAGTCCATTCGCTCGATGTGGCTGAGCGTAGTCGACAGATTTTTGCCTTCCGGACTATATCCATATCCTTGGCCATCTTTGCTCCCCTATTCACCCTCCTCGCAGACAGGAGGTACAATTTTTCTTTCACAGGAACCCAAGATCTGTTTAGCTATCTTGCTTATCGCCCAGCTTTCGGGTCCATAGAGGATGACCGGCAAGATCAGCGTGTAAAGCATCATTTTGACTAATGTGGTGTATGACAGATTGGATTCTTGTCGACAGCATGTACATACCTACATATGTATGTTTGTAATATTTGGTTCTTCACTCATTTATCTTAAGACCAACTCCTTTAGCCTGCACTTAGATAACCGTAAAAGCCTCAATGACGGCACATCTGGGTATACCAGATAGCTAGACGAATTTAGAGAAAATAGTGCCATCCGTGTTAATGCCTGGGCGCAACGCTATCTGTTCCAAAACAAGATTGAAGAATTCGCACGACAGTGAAGGAGATACACTGTCAAAATGCGGTGCATGTTTGGAATAATTCGGAGATTCTGGTTCCAAACTGCAGGACGCATGCGAGTTTTCGAGGGTTGTGCGACACAATCGGATCAGTTTTTTCGGGAACCCGAATTCAGCCATCACGTTGTAATGCTCGATGCGATAAATGCTGTCGTATGTGGCTTTAAAGTCGATAAACAGATGGTGCATGTCAACTTGGAACTCATTGTTTTTTTTTTTAGGATTTGTGTGTGAAAGCTTCGTCACTCGTCGATTTCCCGGCCGGAACTACACTGATAGTGATTAGTGTGTAGCAAAACGGCTATAGAGGTTCACACAATACACTGGATATGGATATGCCTCGGTAGTTGTTGCAAGACATAGGATCGCCTTTCTTGTAGATAGGGCAGTTTGAGCTGATTTTCCAGTCATCGGAGATGCTTTTGTCCTCCCAAACTTTGCAGATGAACTCGTGCATGCTTTTTACCAAAATATCGTCACTGGCTTTGAAAAGTCCTCACCCTTCTTATTCTTTAGCCTTCTGATAGCTATACATATAGCTGTGCATAAAAGTAGCACAGCCCTAACGAGAAGAACCAAAGAAATGCTGTACAAGATCATTTTAATTCCCATCATACCTACTATTTGATTTGTAAAGAAGATTTAATCACGAATTACATACATATATGAGTTGAACAGCAACATCAGCCTGATCAAAAAGATGTGTGTACAACGAGTAAAGTGGTTAGTTCAGGTAGAGTAGATGAACATCAATGCTTAAGCCTGAAGAATCTTCAAACCTACCCCTGAAAGAATATGCAGAAGAAGTCGACCTTATCTTCGAAAGCGTGCGCAAGTAAAGGGGATTCTTAGCTATCTCGGCGTACGCAACTGAATCAAGCTAACTGACGGGGCTTATTTGTTAAGGCCTTGGGTAATCACGAACTGTCTGACTGAGGTTGTGCGCAGGAAATAGAAAATAGCCGAAAATAGGTGAATTTGTATCAAAAATCAAACAATTATCTTGCCTTTTAAAATGTATTGGTCCAAATTATACAAAGACGAGATGAGGAATGGAAGACACATAGTCGCTGAAAAAGGCTGAATAGACACTTATTTAGATTCCAAACACATCCCACGCCAAACACCCAATGGTTCAATTCTGGCAGATCATAGTACCATCAACCAAATTGGCAACCAATACCCATTTACTGCCTCATTTATCGGGAATATCAAGGCGCCAAAACTTCCGAACTCAACCGCTCATTAGTCAGGCACGACAATAACAAGTCGTCAATGAGAAAACTCTGCAAAAATCAGTCCAATTCTTGAAAAATAAAACCTTTCACACACAGGATAGGACTACGAGTACATATCCTTTCATTATTATTATTTTCCAATTTCAATTTACTTAATAAGGCCAACGCATGAGAAGGGAAACATCAGTTCCGTCGTCTCAGTGTGTGGGTATGCGCAAGCATAAATTAAAATTATGAAACCACATAGCAAACAGCTTTCACATTAAGTGAAATTTTGTTATTATCTCGAGTCCTGGTTTGCATTTCTAGCTACACACACAGAGAGACAGACACACCAACCCCCTCGTGCCTCCCCGCCCCAACTCTTGAGTGTAATTGATGTTTTATTATTTTCCATTTCGCCAAGACCAGGCTGTGCGGATGTCGCTGTGGAAAAAACATATTGAGACCGTGTTTTTAAAACATCGGCAGCCCTTTACTTGAACCAGGGGCCCCAACTGATGAGGCTGCTGTCTGCTTAGGGGATGAGACATCGAATTGGGTAGCTTTTACGACTTTTGGCTTTTAATGTTATTTAATTTTTTTTTTGTGCTCCTTACTGTCATGTGTGGATGAGCCTGCGTTTGTAGTTGTTAATTGAATTAGAATGAAATATATGGCCGAGCAAACTTTGCCCGTTTAGCCTCAGTTTGTATATTCCAGTATAAACTACTTTGCATATATCTTAATTATTTCTCAAGAATGGATGTATGTATATTCGCTTACGTACGCCACATCCTTGCCACCCTTGCCACAAGCATGGACTTTGTCGTTAAGTGGTTATTGGCAAAGTGGAAATCGCAAATTTTTCCCTCAGCGTGTGTGGAGATGTTTCTTGCTACCAGCAGCGGGACAAATGTGTTTTTGGGTAAAAAAAAAAAAACCGAAAAGACGTAGTTTTCACATTGGAAAGTATTGTTTTTCTCGTTTATTAAGTTGTCGGACAAATGGATAAGTAAACGAGTAGAAATCACCATTGCCAAACCGCTAAGAGACAGAAATTTATTATTGGCCCCATGTTGGCTACTTTGTTCGGAAACATTGTGATAAGCAAAGTGGTTAACTTTTTCTCTTGTACATAAATTCTTTTCAAAGACAGCTACGGCATAGGGTAAATGGTGACCGCCCTGTTAGCATCAAAAGAATTGTGCCTTCAAGTCTAACGATTTATAGCTTCAATTTTGAGGTTTTTCTTACACTTACACAGAGAGATCAACATTGATTGCGTTAAAAAGGGAGCAGGATTTTCAAAGTTGGATACTCCAACGCGGTTTCAAACTGAAAAAGCCCAACAGCCTTTGTCAGCAAAGCTAATCCGATCTGAATCTGATTACCAACAATTAAACTCATTTTCCAAAAAAAAAGTCCTTTCTCTCGTACACTCGACGTCCTGTGATTAATCCCATAACAATGCTATCAATTTCAAAAAATCTAAACCGACACAATACGATCAGGAAATTAATTCAAAAAAAAAAAAAAAGACGAATAAAGGATCGCACAAAAAGAGCAGAACAGGCAGGCACATACCTATTATCCAGGACCCTCATCATAGCATTACCACCACCAAATAATTGGCAGATCGTTGTAATTGCTTGCGCACTCTCATATGATTTCAGTTAAAAGTTAAATAGTGTAATTTGTCTCCCTTATTACTACGCTCAACAAAAGGAGAGCAGCAGTTTGTCCTGTCTGTCATTCATTTACAGGAGCTGTATGTATGCATATACGCACCATGATATCCTCAACTGAATTATTATTTAACAATAAAAAGTCCCCGTCGCAAAAGGGAGCGAGTGCGACTGAAAGTGCGAGAAGTCAACATGATTACCGAGGGTAATATCTCACATTTAATGGGATGATAGGTGAATGCCCAATGGATATGGATAAGTACTGCAGATGTTGATGGATCACATGGAAAAAAAAAAAAATACAGAAAAAATTAAAAGGAAGGATGTCCGGTGGTGTCTCTACCTGCCAGGGTAGAAGATCCTTTTGTATGTCAATTTTCCAATTGACTTGGTTTCGATGGCAAACATATTTCTCAACAAATCGCTGGCCCTTTGATAGGCCTGGAGAAAATAGGATTTGCGATATAGTCGGTTCTACGTGACATATACGGATGACACTTCATTTCATGTGAATAGTCAGATAGGAATTAACGAAACAAGATAAAGGCTCTAGACGTGAGTTTTTGAATGGATTTACGAACCTTGAGCGCATTTAATCTCATTAGGGTCCGAATCGCTCGAGTTAAGCAAATCATTTGAGAAAATTAGTGATCTAAAGCGTACATTTAACGCCAAAATTTTGTTGCAAAAAACAACGAACAATAATCGGAGACCAAATTGAATACTTAGCTTAGTATTCATTTTATTTTAACTCTAGAAAGATCGACAATTTTAATTCGAGAAGAAAGGCACTGCATCATAGTCATGCTCAGCAATTGGGCATAGTCTGTAACAATTTAGGACAGGAGCTGCAGAGATGAGGGAGTGGAGAAATGATCCAAAAGCAGCCAACAAGTCCGACTTAAACTCTCACGATAGGAAATCTGAATTATTTGAAAAAAAAACTTGAGTTTTCAACCCTAGAAATTACATTGGACCTTTATTGGGTCTAAGTATTTACAAGCGACCTCCTTAGAAGAACCCGAACAGCCCGTTGTCACCATCTGTGCGGGTCACTGGGCAGTAGAAATTTATGCGGGCAAGCTTAGCATCCCTTGTAATATCTATTGCCGCAGCTGCAGGGAGAAGGAAACCTAGAACACTTTCTCTGCAACTCCCCGGCATTTGCTATAGCAAGACTCAATGAGCAAACTTTCAGAGAACAAAATCCCTGACATTCTACTCTACCTTATCTCCACAGGTTGGATTTAAGACCAACAGCCTTGGTCTATTGACACCCATCCACACTCGTCTACAAACCGGTCACGAGATCTGTGGTAACAAAAAGGTGCATTTCATCACTACTTGAGCATCGGGCGCTCTCTGCCTGACACAACCACTTAAATTAACCAACCAACCAACATCTGTAAAGGACTTCTCAAAACTAAGCATTTTCCGTGCACTTACTTGTTTACTAAGGTAGCACTCCAGTTCGGGGTGAACCTGGGCCTCAACCAACAAGCCTCTTCAGGTAGCCCGGTCCTTAGTTAATTGCCTTCAGTTGGGCACTCCAAGTTGGATGAGGTCGCCTTCCAACTGCGTGCGCCACCTGAGTAGCGCTCTCGGTGGTGGATTTGAAGATTTTTCGAGCCGGAGCAATGGTGTCCATTCGCTCCACATGAGCCAGCCAACTAAATCGTTGGACCTTCACTCTTCTGGTTAAGTCGATGTGGCTGCACAGCCCATACAGTTCGTCGTTGTGTCTTGTCCTCCATTCACCGTCTAGGGAGATGGGACTGAAAATCACCCGAAGAGTTTTCCTACTGGAACAGCCAAGAGCAACCTCATCCGCTTTTGACCGAGTCTACGCTTCTATGCCATAGAGTAAGACCGGAATGCTTAAAGTTTTATTAAGGGTCAATTTCGTTGTTTGAGAGTTATTCTTCGTTTGATCTCAGCGCTAATGTCATTGCCTGAATTGATAGCAGAGCCTAGATAGACAAAGTCCTCAAAGTTATATTTGTCTACAGTGACGTTCTGTCCGGTGTTGAGTGTCTTTTTCTTGTTGACAGAATGTCTTTTCTTGTTGACAGAATGTACTTAGTCTTGCTCTCATTGACCGCTAAACCTATCTTCGCCGCAACCGTCTCAATACTCACGAACGCGCTGCGTTCTTTCGATTATGTCAATATAGTCAGCGTATGCGAGTAATTGGACGGACTTTTGAAAGATTGTCCCTCTGGTGTTGGCGCATGAGTTATGCACAATTCTTTCAAGAATGATGTTGAAGAAATCGCATGACAGCACGTCGGTCACCTTGTGTAAATCCTTTTTTGAGATCAGAGGTCTCGGTGAGGTGAGGTGAGCTCCATCATCATCCTACACAGACGGATGAGTTTGGAAGGGATGCCAAAACTAGACATTGCTCCGTATATGCAGTTCGTCTCTATACATGCTGTCATACGCCTTAAAATAGATAAAGAGGTGGTGGGTATCGCTTTGGACTTGTTGGGTTTTCTTCAGGATCTGGCGGAGTTTGAAAATTTGGTCGATTGTGGACTTTCCTGGTCTAAAACTGCACTGATAGGAAGTGATCACGCTGTTGACGAAGGATTGCAAACGTTTATGGAAGATAGGATTTTATGTGCGACATTTAGAACACTAATTCCTCTGCTGCTTAGAGGGTCTCCTTTTCTCCGAATCAGGCAGGGCTTTTCCGTGTAAGCTGTGTAAAATCGGTCATCATTATTCGACACTATTCGCCGCTAACGGTCGTATTCGGTTGTTAAATATAAATCGTCTTACCGAGTATTACGAAATTAATGCAAATTTAAGGACCAGTGCTCTACTTGTCGAAGATTGTTCAACGATCCAAGGGTTGTTTTACAAGGAGCAGAAAATTCGTTAGCATAGGTAGCTTAGATGAGAATGAAGCAAAAACATCGGTATGCGTGAAGAAGTGGAAAGACCTAATGGGCAATGGCACTCCCACAATAATTTACGAATCAGACGAAGGGTACAGCTAACAAGGAGCAGTAGAGATCGGCCTAAATTGAAACCGGAAAATTCCATCATGAAAATGCGAAGCAACATTCAATTGTGATAAGTTCGAAAAGAGGTGTTAGCATAAATTAACATCCAAATATCTGTACTTTGGGAAAAAGCGCAAAAACAATATTTGACGTGTGAAAATTCACATTTAAGAATCAAAAGACTTAACAAGACACGTATATTTTTTTTCGAAATCAACAAAGCACTCCCTTTACACACACCTCAGTTCAAATTAAAAAATATTGTACTTAATTTACCTAAAAAGTCTATAAAGTTACCTATCCACCCTTGGAATTAAAAATCATAATCATTAGCGTGCAAAATGTCTTATCTTTTTTTATTCCTTATTTTTTAATTAATGTAACGCTGCACGTTTCCCTTACTTGATCTGTGCTCTTGTAGGCATTTTAAAGGTTGAATACTTTAAGGTTATCGCTCGGTTTGGGGAGAGAAAACACCACAAAAAAAAATGCTTTTTCAAATTAAAAAATTTAAATTTTATGTTACTGTGTTTTTGTTGCTGTTTTTCGTTGCTTGTAATCCATAAAAGCGAAGAAAAAAAAGGGTTAAGGTTATAGGACGGGGCGTCATCATGGCATTTTACACAACGCTCTACAATGATGATACGCTGTGTGGTTGACATTATTATTCACGGGAATTATTTTCTTAATTTTCTTCCCTTTTTTATGGAACTCTTTGCTGAATTTGTTGTTGTTGTTTTTTTTAACGATTTTGAAATATACATAGAAATTGCCATTGTAGGATGGTTAATCATAAACATTCATTTAATTAAAATAAAAGTATGAAACATTCTTTCTTTCTTCAAAAAAAAAGTCATTGGTAATGGTAATCTTGAGAGCAAGAAAGGGGTATTACTAACGAGAAATGCGCCTACTATTCTGAAGGAGTTTTCGAAACTACGTTCGAAAAACTGTCCTTCTAAAGTACCATCAAAATTTAAAAATTTCATGGCATGCGAGAGAGAACCACAAACTTAGAAAGGAAAAGAAAATTACAGAGTTATGGAAAAAGTATAGCAAATCCAGTCTCGAAAGTTGGTCAAACTCGAAAAGTATCTATTCCTAGTCCCAGCGAATCTGATTACATGATTCCGTACCTGGACTTCATCAAACCCTTCTCTTGCATTTTTCCAAGCAGAGTGGGAGAACAAAGAACTTCCTATTGAGACAAAGTCCATCTTCACGGATGGCTCCCAGATGGACATAGGCACGGGTGCTGGTATCTTCTCTAAGGAGCTAGGACTCAGCAGCTCAATAAAACTCCCTGACAACAGTAGTGTTTTCCAGGCAGAGGTTCTAGCAGTGACCAGAGCTGACCGATTGGCGTCAATGGCCACGGTATCACGGGTGGATATCACGATCTTCATAGACAGCCAGGCGGCTATAAAAGCACTAACTGCTACTCTAATCACATCTAAGCTTGTAAAGTGCTGTCGCGAAGAGCTGAGGGTTCTTGGCACGCAGCATAATGTAAAACACTACTGGGTCCCTGGCCACAGAGGTGTGTCAGGAAACGAGACTGCTGACAAACTGGCTAGAAAGGGATCAGCCCTGGAACCAGACCTAGCGGATGGTACAGTTAAACCTCCACTTCGTCATCTGAAGGAAATAATAAGGCTAAAATCCTTAACCGAAGCGAATAACATGTGGAAAACACTAACCACCTGCGAAGTCTCCAGAAGGTTATGGCCAGAATGTAATAAGAGCAGAACGAATAGGCTACCACATATGGACAGGAAATCCCTGTCATTACTGGTAGGACTAATTACAGGCCATAATATGCTCAGGTATCATGCAAAGAAGCTGCACCTGACCCGAAAAGACCTCTGCAGAGGATGCGGAGACGAGGAGATGCATGAGGACACGACTCACTTCCTCTGTCATTGCCCAAGCCTCTGCAATATTAGGAAAAGAAAACTGGGTAGATACCTTTTCGATAACATCGAGGAGTTATTCGATGGTTCACTATCGGATCTACTCAAGTTCGCAAGGAGATCCGGGTGGCTGTCATCAGGCATATCAAATTACATAGTGGAAAGTAGCTGGTAAACATATGGGTATCACAACGGGTCTACCTAGACCTAAGTGAGATGAAGAGGATTTTATCGCCTTCATCGGCCTAATCCCAGAAACGACTATGCATAGTTTAAACAAACAATACGCATCTACTCTGACCCGATGGCCCACCCTTATACCGATTACATATTTGTAACTCAAATTTTGGAACAACAACTTCTGTAGATCGTATAAAGATCAACGTAACTCTCTACTGGGTGCCAAGTCATTTAGGGATAGAGGGAAATGAAGCAGAGGATGAACTGGCAAGGAAAGGGTCAGAAACACCATTCGTTGGACCCGAGCCATTCTGCGGGCTGAGATCGCACCGAATCAAAGAGGAACTAAGAAGAGAGGAAGAGTGCAAAAAAAGAATTCTATGGGAAATACTCCCAGGTCTAAGGCAGGCGAAGGAACTTCTCGGGAACTACGACCGAAGGAGGAGCAAGGCCGTCCTAGGTACCAGCAAAAACCAGTTTCGCATTGTAACGGGCTATTGCAGACTCATGAAAATGGGAATAGCAGCAAACGGGAACTGCAGATTCTGCACCGATTCCGAGGAGACTCCGACACACCTCCTTATGAACTGTGAAGCATTGATCCGCAAAAGAAGAGCACATCTGGGAGCGTACACTTTCCTTGAAATGGATCTCCCATCGTTGGACCCAATCCAGATACTTCGATTTCTCAGAGTGATTGGATTGGAGGAGGTTCTCTAGGTCGAGACGTATCGGCCAATATGAGTATGAGGAAGCACAATAGATCTAAACAGGTCGCAGTGCGCACACACACACCCCAATTTCTAACATCTAAGCCCAACGTACAGCAAACGATAATATTTGGTCAGATGAGTCTGAAAAAT
The DNA here is from genome assembly GCA_917880715.2 of Matsumyia berberina. Classification (NCBI taxonomy): domain Eukaryota; kingdom Metazoa; phylum Arthropoda; class Insecta; order Diptera; family Syrphidae; genus Matsumyia; species Matsumyia berberina. The sequence goes on from OU862870.1 coordinate 67,262,718, forward strand.
AGAATATCAGTGTGGTTTGCCCGATCACAAAGAAAGAAGACCCTCTCAACTACAGAGGTATCAATCTCCTCAGCTTCGTGTAAGGTTAGGTTAGGTTTCGAAGAGTGCGTGATGGATTCATTGTGAGTACCCTTTTAATGTCGTGGGAATAAAGAATGGTTCCCGGGACAGCCTAAGTTTCTATCCTATTGTTAGCTGTTTTGTGAACCTGTTAGTATTCTTTAAGAATCTGAGTAGGTCCGTTAACTGTAAGTCTGTTACCTCTGCTGTGCTTGCAAAGAATCTTGATCTTAATGCGCGTAGAGGTCGTTCTTGCAGGGCAGGGCAGAGTCACAGCAGATGTTGGATTGATTCAACCTCCTCTTCATCTCCACAGCTTCTGCATTAATCGTTGGACTCGATTCTCCACTTGCAGAGCATGACTCCGATGGCGCAGTGTCCTGTGATAACTCCAGTGAGCATGCGGATAGAGGATTTGTCCAGTGCCAGAAGGCACCTTGTTCTAAAAAAAAAATAAATAACTGGCGCGACAGCTCGGGATGAGCCGAGGCCTAGCTTCTCGCAACCATTCGTGTTGTGCGAGTTTGTATTGTTCGCACGAACGGAAGGGACCTACAATTTATTGCCGACTACGAACGGCGAAGTGAGACGCTCTTTCATGACAGATTATACTCCCGGAGGCTTGTCATTCCCCGACGAAAGGTGGTGCCGCGAAAAATGTTCGGTGTTCCTGGCCGGGGCTTGAACCCACGCCGCTCGGTCAGCAGTCCAACGCACTAACCATCGACCCACGGCGACCACACCATCGGCACCTTGTTCTAGTTTTATTTAATTTCGGCGCAATCCCCTCTGGCGAACCAGAAGGAGTTACCTTCTTTCTCTATTATCCCATGCAATCTCCCTATCGGTGTCATTACAGATGTGTCGGCTTCGCAAATATCCATAGCCGACCCCAATCTTGCCAATTCATCGGCCTTTTCATTCCCTTCTATGTCATTTTGTCCAGGAACCCAGCAGAGTTTGACAGTATGGTGCCTTATGGTGATCAGCGTGTCTCGACATTTCTTGACTGCCTTTGATTTGGTCGTATTGGATTTTATCGATTTTGAAGCTGCTTGACTGTAAACGAAGATGGTAAAATCCGATGGGGGAAGGTGACAATCTCTTATGCAGCCTGCAGCTTTTTCTATTGGATCTCGGCTTGGAAGACACTACAGGTTTCTGACAATCTAAAAGATTGCTGTTTCTGTAGGGTTTCTGAGTAGAATCCGGCTCCTGTTCCTATTTACATTTTTGAGCCGTCAAGGTAAATCGCGATTTCGTAGTCTTCGTTTCAAAGATCTTATCTGTCATATTGTGTGAACCCCTGAAACCTTTCGTTAACAACCTGATTGGAGCCTATCAGTGCGGTTTGAAACCAGAAAAATCATACTTCGGAAGAAGCCCAAATCAATACTCAGCATCTCTTTATCAATTTTTGGCCGTTTAAGCCAGCATTTTAAGAAACGCGCTACACAGAACCATGTCCAGTTTTGGAAACGATTGGGTTAAGACTCTGGTCTGTTTTAGCGAAAAGCTAGGATTCTATACATATGGATCCAGAATGGACGCTATTACGATGAGTGGTATTTATTGTGACTTTGGAGGCATCGAGGTGCAGAATCAGTCTTTGAAGCCGAAATAACTGCAGAGCCTTGATAGCTGCCTGACTATCGGCATTGGTTTGCTTATTCTGTTCTCAGCAGTCAGTATCCACAAAATCTAAGCTCGGAAAGCTCTGCAAGCAAACCTTGAATGACACATCGTGAGTGAACAAGGTAAAATTTGAGTAAAATTTGTATCCATAACAATAGACCCAACCAACTTTAATTTAAAACCCATCTACGGCCATTAGTTAAACAAATACCTAGTATCTCCACTATGCTTGGAAAAATCGCTTCTTTACCCATTTCTATCTTCATTTTTCGTAATTAAATTTTCAAGAAAAAAAAAAAAAAAAGAAATCTGGACGACAAATGAAACAGGAAAAAAGAAAATGAGAAAAAAAAAGAAGGCTGGCAAATTATTTTTTAATTAATATCTACCTAAGGGTGGTCAATATAAGTGAATCAAGAACTCTCCATGTGCCCTCATCCAACAGAGCCACCTATACCTACACCATTCAAACAAGAAACGCGTCACGAGTTTAAATTAAAAGTTTAAGGTGACACTTGCCACTGACATCAAAAAGAAAAAAAAATGTTTTTTATTTTTTTATTTTTTTATGCAACGATTTTCTTCATTTTCTTTTTGTTTTCCTTTAGTAGTAAGTTCTTGATTTGATTTATGACTCGTTATTAAGATGTTGGAATTGGAAAGCGAAAAAAAAAATTAAATTTCATCTAAATTACCACCTCAGGGGTAATCTATCATCGCGAGAACTTGCAGTAGCCCTTGGTTTTGTGGAAACTAAAATTCTCTTGACTCCATAAAGTAGTTCATAACTATTTTATCTACTACAGTGGCAACCTCAATAAAGTTTATGTCCTTTCTACTTGGGAAGCTGGCCGTCGTAAGTTTAATTGGCTTACAAATTTTTAACGGTCCACTAATGACTGTGACAACAATTTTTCCACCACCATCGCGCCACAATCTCATTTGGTGCTCACTCCCTATGTTCGTTACAACCTTCGGCATCTCCACTCCACCTTTAATAGCGCTTCACCCTTATGTCATCATTATCCCTCGTGAACAATCCAAATAGCTTTGCGTTTAAATTGAAAAAGAAAACCACACCACGCACACATATAGACACGCATATACTTACAGCCAGTATGCGCGGGAGGGAAGGCAGAATAATACTCGCCTGACTCGCCCACCTCCCCCAAAAATTGTATGCTTCTCTTCGTTTGAGGATGAGCCAAAGATACGAAGAAGATAACTAGTACACGTGTTCCCTCATAGGACGACTGTAGTTTTCCGTGTAAACAAGTGCTTCTATCTTTAGCCTTGTACTGGTTCTGTCCTTCCAACCCTCAGGAAGCTGCAGCATTGCTTGGTGTATCCTTAAATAATAGCACCAACAAACGTTACAATGGCAGAAACAGCGTAGTACATGTGTTAAGAACGAAATCCCTCTATTATTATTATTGAAATTCCTTTTTTATTTGTGTCTGCATGACTTTATCTTTACACTGGGAATGAAGAATTTTCGGACGCCCTTGTAATGTGCTGCGCTTTGGAACCTGCAGCAAAAAGTCATCGTAGAATAAGCCAATCGAAATACTAGAGAGCGAACTTGTGCTGATACCGACGCCCAAATTTTAAGAAAATATGTAGGCTTTAACGCTGACTCGAGGACCTCGAGGAAACAGGACACCATCAAGTAACTTCAACTCCAACTAGACTGTTCCGTACTTAGACTCTGAAACACCCTTCTCGTGCGTCTTTTCCACAAATCTGGTAAAATCTGTTATAAATCCAAATCCATCTACGCTGATATCTTAAGAAAGTCCATATGAGTTTGTGCAGGGCTCTTAATAATCCACAACTATCATACTTTGATCCTCAAAAAAAGGAAACCTTCTGAACTGCGCCAACTACAGATGCATCAATCTTCTTAACATCCTATAAGATCAGTGTGGCTTCAGGTCAGGAAAGTCCACCATCGATCATATATTCACGGCTGATCTTGGAGAAATCCCAGGAACTTCAAATCGATATCCACCACTTTTTCATCGATTTCAAGACCGCGTATGACAGCATCTGTAGAGACGAGCTATACAGAGCCATGTCTAGTTTTGGCATCCCTGTCAAAGTCGTCTGTTTGTGCAGGATGACGATGGAGAATGCACGCTGGTCCATCAAGGTCGGTCAAGACCTCACTGAGACCTTTGATGTCAAAAAAGGATTTAGGCAAGGCGACGCGCTGTCGTGCGATTTCTTCAACATCGTTCTTGAAAGAAAAATGCAAAATTCACGCGTCAACACCAGAGGGACAATCTTTCAAAAGTCCGTCCAAGTATTCGCATACGCCGACGATATTGACATAATCGGAAGAACGCAGCGTGATGTCACTGGCGCGTTCATGTGTATTGAGACGGAGTCGGCGAAGACGGGTTTAGCGGTCAATAAGGGCAAGACGAAGTATACGTATGCTGTCGACAAGAAAAGACACTCAATATCGACGTTTTGGACAGAACGTGACTATAGACAGTAATACAATAACTTTGACGTAGTTAAGGAGTTTGTCTTCCTAAGCTCTGCTAACCATTCAGACAACGACACTAGCGCTGAAATTAAACGAAGAATAACTCTTGCCAATCGCTGTTTCTTTGGGCTAAGAAGGCAATTGAGTAGCAAAGCCCTCTCTAGAAGGACTAAAGTGACCCTGTACAGAGGCATGGCTTTTTTCAAAAGCGGATGAGGTTGCTCTTGGCTCTTTCGAGAATTCTTCGGGTGATTTTCAGTCCCGTCCACATAGACGGTGAATGGAGCAGGAGATACAAGGACGAACTGTAATGGCTGTGCAGTGACATCGACTTACCCAGAAGAGTTAAGCTCCTACGACTGAGGTGACTCGGTCATGTAGAGGGGATGGACACCAATGCTCTGGCCCGGAAAATCTTCGAATCCACACCCGATGGACGGGGCCGTAGAGCAAGACCGCGACTCAGATGGCGCACGTAAGTTGGGGACCTTAACCAAATTAGCGTGCAAAACTGGAAGCAGCCGCCTAAAGATCGAGCTGGCTGAAGACGCTTGTTGGCTGAGACCCAGGTCTACCCTGGGCTGTAGCGCCACATTTATTGAACCATGTAAAGCTATTTTCGTAAAGTGGGGGATACTTTTCACATCAACATTCAAAGCGTCGCAGAGGTCATCAAAGGAAGAAGCCCCCAAAGCTGTGTAAGATCTTGCCAGTGTTAGGTACAATCCTACAAAGCTGTCTGGATCTGGTATACATTCCGCTGGTATGGAGGAAAGTTAAAATGGTTTTCATACCCAAAGCCGGCAAATGCTCACATGCAAGTGAAACAGACCTCAGACCAATCAGTCTATCATCATTCCTTCTGAGAACATTAGAACGACTGATTGATAGCCACTTAAGCAGCAGTGTTAATACACAACTCTTGTCTGGGGCTAGATATGCTTATAGCAAAGGTTATCAGTGGAAACGGCATTAGTAAGCAAAATCGAATACTCCCTGCGCCATAACGAATACGCAATGGTGACATTCTTAGGCATAAAAGGTGTTTTCAACAACCTCAACACATCAGCAATTACAACTGCGCTATCAGATCTGAAAGTAGACAGCTTCCTTTGCTAATAAGTCAATATTCTGCTTACCAGTCGTATTATCAATTCAAAGCTGAGTGGGACATTTGACAGAAAATCTGTCAGTGGAGGCACCCAACAGCGCGGTTTTCTATCTCCTCTTTTCTGAATTTTGACGGTAAATGTACTGCTGACAAACCTGGAGGCTGAGGGATCGACAGTGCTCGCTTATATAGATGACGTTGCATAATGTCCTTAACGTGCCTTAACACTTTAAAAATAACTTCTACAAAATGGTTTAAATAAGCTAATCAGATGGCCGGTTTGGTGTGGATTGGGTGTGAACCCCCACAAAACTAAACTGATACTATTTTAAGGAAATATAAAATTCCACTTATCGATCCTCCTTCCCTGAATGGTATAAGCTTATAGTGGGGTTTGCAACGCCGTATCACTAGCTCTACACCACGCTCGTAATACTCACGTACGGTTTAGTAGTCTGGTGAAATGCCCTGGGTAAAGCCATAAACCGCGATAAGCTCAGTAAAGTTCAACGATCAGCTTGTTTGTGCATAAGTGGTGCACTTCGCACGACACCCTCTGCAGCACTGAACGTTTTGTTTCATTTGACACCCGGCTACGAATGCAGCCGTTCGTCTCAAAGCAAACTCACAGTGGTCCAAAATCTCCGCGGAAAACATAAACTCCAGGTCATTCTGGGAGGAAGTTGTATTCTTAGAAGACAAGTCGGTTCACTTCTACACCGACGGATACCAACGAAGAGATTGGTGGAGGTGTTTTCTCTGATAGACTCAATCTCAGCCTCTCTTCTCCCAAGTTACTTTAAATCATCTTATCTTGGCTGAAGAAAAACATGATACCTGCATCTTTTCGGACAGCCCAGAAGTAATCAAGTCCTTGGAATCATTTCCGAAATTCACTAGTAGCCCTAGATTGCCATTCGTCTCTCGTAGAGATGGGAGAGCAGTTCAAAATTCAGCTTTGTTGGGTGCCGGGGCATAGGGGCATTCCAGGAACTGTAAGGCTGATGAACTCGACAGATACGGAACAACAATGCCGATTTCACCAGAATATGGTACCTCAGACATACCCATCGCTACATGTAAACTCAAAATTATGCGAGATGCTCTCGAAAGGACAAATCTTAGTTGGACAGGTGGATGGTACAACATGTCTAGCGAAAAAAACAGATTTGGCCCAAATTGGATAGGAAACGCTCTAAGGATTTGATTTCCCTCAAGAGATTGTATATCAACGATACGATAGGTGTCATCACTGGACACTGTCTAACAGGCAAGCATTCAACAAGTTGCGTTTACTCAAATGACTTCTGTAGAAGCTGTATGGACGAAGAAGAGGAGGAAACCATTCTCCACCTTCTTTGTACCCGCCGGGCTCTCTCCCATACAAGAAAACTTCACTTAGGTTCCTTCTTTTTTCAACGATATAGGCGATCTTACCAAAACAGATGTTAGAAGCCTCCTTCGCTTCATCAGAAGCTCCAACTGGTTTAACAAGTTGGCAAAGGAAGTTTTTCAAGATCCATGTGGTATCGCAACGAACCTATCATTGGTCCAAGTGTGTTGGCTTTAGCTGGCAGCCACCTTAAACTAACCTAACCTTGGGAGTCCCCAGAAGAAGCTGTCGGAATAAGGCTATAAAAGACCGGACAATTGCAAAGAAAATGGAGAATAATTTATATCTTGTGCGTTAATCGCTTTAGAAGGACGTAGCCGATACTTATAGGGCCACTATAATTCAGAACACTTAGCAATCCAACAACACATTGCAGTACGAAAGAAAAACCATAATACCGTTTAAACATTTTTTGTTGTAAATTCCAACATAGTGATTGAAAAACTTTCACCACTAGTGTACAAATCATATGTATTCACTTTAACAAATTTCACCCTCATTGTCATCATGCTCTGCGCGAATATCAACGCAACGCCAGCAATTGAATTAATTTTCTATAAAGCGACCGTACAGGGGTATGAGTTTCTAAAATGATTTGATACTCCTTAAGCTACGTTGCATGCCATATCGAGGGTGTATCATACGCTTAACTAGTACAAATTTCACTGGAACTTGACGGGGTGGGCTATGAGGCGCGATCTATGCCTTCTTTATCCCTTTTGTGGTGATGAAGGTTCTTTTTTGGTTTGGTTAAAGATTTGCGCTCAACGAACAAGGAAAGAGTCAACCAAGTGTTTGACTTTGCTAAATTGAGCGCAACAAAAACGGATACAATTCTTTTGTTGTACGATGATCTCAGTTGGAGGAGGGTTGCACTTGTCCTGTGTGGGTAAATAGAAAAAATGAGAAATTTTCCCGGAAAATTTGTGGGGTGGAATGTTTATGGTTGTGCTAAGAACAATACTTAAAGAGGGGTGTTAAATACCGAAACGGAATCAAGAGTTACTTAGTAAATTACACTCTCAATGGGGAGGAGATTTTCCGATGATGTATGAGTACACACAGAAAATTAAATAGTAGGTGATTAGGAATTACACATTACACTGGAGCACTTTTCTGGAGCAAATCAGCAAATAATTAGTACCGAACATTCAGCAATTTCTTTAGCAGCATCATCTTTAAGATAGACAACCTCACAACAGCCACAAAGACCTTATATTTTGTGAATTTCCAGCACATGTGGTCTGCCTACGATAGAATAAGATTGCATACAAAGGATTGACAGTGTGGTTTCTAGAGTAATCTGGACAGCTGGCGCGACAGCCCAGTCGGCCCAAAGTCGAACTTTTCTTGTTGTGTCTGAGGCCAGCAAAGTCCACCATCAACCAAATATTCACACTGCGGCAGATCTTGGAGAAAACCCAGGAACTTCAAATCGATATCTATCACTTTTCATCGATTTCCAGACCGCGTATGATATACCTACCAAACCTGTTGATGACAATGGAGAATTCACGTTGCTCCATCAAGGTCGGTCACGACCGCGCCGAGACCTTTTTTTATATATATAATCCACACGCGGATCAAGGGGATATGAATACCCTTTTAATGTTATACACACACCGCGAGCGAGGTGCAGTGGTTTGAATTTCAGGTAGTGGTAGGTTTCATTGGCGTCCAAAGGTGGTGTCCAGGCTAGCTGGGGACATTTGTGGTGTTTGTCGTTGCTATAAATCACAGGAATTTTTCGAATCTCCTGATGTCATAATCAATCTTCAAGCCATGACACTCTTCTGTCAGTGCTATGCCTTCGTAGTAGAGTCGCCTTTGATGTCAAAAAAGAATTTAGACAAGTCGACGCGCTATCATGCGACTTCTTCAATATAGTTCTTGAAAGAATAGTGCAAAACTTCGGCGCCAACACCAGAGGCACAATCTTTCAAAATGCCGCCCTATTTCTCGCATACGCCGACGATAATCGGATGAACGCACCATTATGCCATTGGCGCGTTCGTGAGTATTGAGACGGAAGCGACGAAGATAGTTTTAGCGGTCAATGAGGGCAAGACCGACAAGAACACCGACATATCGGACAGAACGTCACTGTAGACAGATATAACTTTATCACCAATCGCGGTTTCTTTGGCCTAAGAAGGCAATTGAGTAGCAAAGCCCTCAAACGACTGAAGTGACCCTGTATAAGACCTTAATCATCCTAGTCCTGTTCTATGTTTCGAGAATTCTTCGGGTGATTTTCGGTCCCGTCTACATAGACGGTTAATAAAAGAGGAGATGCAACGACAAACTATATGGGCTGTACAGCGACATTGAGTAAGCCAGAGGAGTGAAGGTCCAACGACTGAGGTGGCTGGATGGATGTACGTCAGTGCTCCCATCCGGCGAATCTTCGAATCCACACCCGGGAGACTGCGCGACTCAGGTGGCGGACGCAAGTGGAAGGGGATTTTAACCAACTTCGCGTGCGAAACTGGAAGCAGCTGGCCAAACATCGAGTTGGCTGGAGATGCTTGTTGGTTGAGGCCCAGGTCCACACCGGATTGTAGCGCCACCTTAAGTAAGTAACTAAGTCTTGTTGTGCCTTTTTTGCCCCAAGGGAGAGAACCACTCATTGCTGATCTCAGTAATTTCAGATTTTTTTTTTTTTATAACAAATTAATATTTAAAGATTGGCCAAACTGACCAGAGATGGAACTTATATCACCTATGTCAGCTCAGTTCGCAGTCAAACGCACTAACTAGTTAGCCGCGGCGACTACAACAGGACAATTAGTTGGCAAAAATTCGTTTTCTAAAGTAAGGGACATATTTGTAGATGGAGATCTGCACGGACGATTCTAAAACCGAAGATGCTGTAAGAGGAGGAGCTTTCTCCGATGATCTAAACCTCGAGATCTCCTTTCGCCTTCCAGAGCACTGTAGTGTCTTCCAGGCCGAGATCATGGCGATAAAGGAGGTTCTGTCTTGGCTGAGGTGGAATGTAATATCTACTTGGGATATTAGCATTTTCACAAACAGCCAGGCCGCCATTACGTCCCTAGAATCAGTCTCTGTAACATCAAAAATTATTTTAGATTGCCGCTCGCCGTGGTCGCCGTGGGTCAGTGGTAGTGCGTTGGACTGCTGACTAAGCGGCGTGGGTTCAAGCCCCAGCCAAGTACACCGAACATTTTTCGCGGCACCACCTCTCGTCGGGGAATGACAAGCCTCCGGGAGTATAATCTGTCAAGAATGAAATTCTCACTTCACCGTTCGGAGTCAGCAATAAATTGTAGGTCCCTTCCATTCGTGCGAAAAATGTAACACGCACAACATAAATGGTTGCGAGAAACTAAGCCTTGGCTCATCCCGAGCCAGCTATTTATTTTTATTTAAGATTGCCGCTCGTCTCTCGTAAAGATGGCAGAGCAATTTAACATATTCCTCTGCTGGGTACCAGGACCCAGAGACATTCCGGGAAACTGCAAGCCCGATGAACTCGAAAAGAATGGTACTACACTACAGATTCTTCCTGAAAAAGAGAACCTCTGGCATTCACTAACTATTATGCAAATTGAAATTAAAGGCAGTTGCAATCATCCAAGTCAATCTAAGGAGGTTGAATGACAACACCTGCCAAGCTAGCAGACAAATCTGGCCCTCAATAGACCATAAGAGCTCCAAGAGATTAATTTCGCTAAATAGACGGCATCTCGGAGCTACTATAGGTGTCATCACAGGACACTGCCTCATGGGCAGACATCCCACTCGCCTGGGCGTTCCTGAAATTGATTTCTGCAGAAGGGACGAGAAAGAGGGAGAGACTATCCTCAATTTCCTCGGTACCTGCCCCCTGCTCTCTCGAAAAAGACGCAACTATCTCGGTGCCTTCTTTTTTGACAATCTTGACGACCTAGCACAACAAGATTTCGGAAACCTAGCTCCCACTGGTTCCACGATAAGGAAAGAGAATTCCTCCTAGATCCTGAGGCATCACAATGGACATGCTTTGCGTCGGCTATGAGGATAACCTTTCTAACCTAACCTAACCTACGTTAGGTCTGTATTGTAGAATATTGTATCGATAAGCCCTCAACGAAAAATACTTTATCACACAAAAATTTGTAAGAAATACACAGAAAGTTAAACAGTTAAAATGACGATGTTATTGCAAAACAAAATTTGATCTTACGACCTCGTCGGAAAAACCTACTAAATGCTGATCTTACGATTACGATTATATTGCAAGACGACCTAAGAAACCCGACGTTATTGCCCAAATATAGCAATATATTCGGATTAAACTTAAAAAAAAACTAAAAGTTTAATACACGAACCCTCCTTTTATGAGAAAACATATAAACTCTCAAGTACATACAGTGTTTAGATAAAATTTGATTTATTTGAAGAAATATCTGCAGCCCTGTCAGTGAATCAACTAAAACCCTTCGAATAAAAAAAAAAAAAACCAAATTCAATGAAAACACAACATCATTTCGGTCCATAAAACCAGCTTGCGATATTTCCATACATATTTGTTATTCGAAACCAAAAGTATATCATCAATAAACCCATAAAAGCCGGGTTTGTTTAATCGTGAACTCACCGCCATCACATCCCGGAACAAGCCAAACGCCAGCATTTAAAACAACAAAACATAAAAAAAAAAACACAAAAATATCCTACTGCCAATGGTATGTGTGTAGGTGGATTAGGTTAGGGCTAATACGACATACTCAGAGAGGCGAATCAACTCAAAAATCGCTGCTGACTACAATGAATGAAGACGAAGACTTGGAAATATTAACCTAAGGTCGTATAAAGTTTACAGCTCACACATATGGTCACGTCCGTATAGTCGTACTCTGTTGCCTGTGTTTGACTAAAAATAATGTCATTAAGCGTCCTTTTTTGTCATAAAAATTCGCACGTCAGGATGCCGAAGGAGCACACAAAAATGCAAAGTAATCCCAATGCAATACGCATAATACGCCAATTTGCCATTTTGCCATACACACTTACACACAGCGAACAGTAAGGCACACTCATATAATGACAATATTAAGGATAATAAAACGGTCGAATTCAAAATCATAGGCCGCCTTCGACACGTTTTTATAGCCCAAATAGAGAGGGTTTAGGCTTTGAAACAGAAATCGCCCGTTTTATGACCTCAATTGGAAACACCTGAAAGGGAAATAAAAGCGAAATCAATTGGCGGAATGTCCTTCATAGATTTGCGGAGAAATTCTCTGCAGATTTTCTCTCAGGTTTTGCGCAAATGCTAATGTTTCGATGAATTAAAGAGAACCCGATGGCGAATGAGGACGTCGGTAATCCCGACATTATCATAAACAAATTGGACAAGTTTGTGTTGTCAAGAGATCCCGAGGGACCTCGATAATGCCCCGAGGACGACTTTTTGGCCCGCAACACTGACTGAAGGGGTCGTCGCAGTCGTCTAAATGAATGCAACGATCCATCGCATCTAATAAATATTTAATTTGGTATTCAGCTCAACTCATCCATGTTTACCACCAATAAGGATATGATTATCCTGCAATTATTCACCCCCAGAACTTGGTGGTGTAGCTTTCGCCGAAGCGGTTTGCGTTTGCGGTGGTGGTGCGGTGTTGATGTTTTCGGTGTTGACGGCACGTGATCGGTCACGTGTCTATCGAGGCGATGGGAATCTGTGCCTGGTACTTTCACACTCGGTTACGCATAATGAAATCACCATCTAACTCTTAATAGTTCCTTGTTTGCAAGTTGTTGTCATTGCTCGAGCGTACGCCGTTTAGCCGAACTTGGATTTGTTTGAAAATGTTTACCCGCAATTCTGTCATACTATTGTGGTGGGTGAGTTTTTAATCTGGCTTTGAAAAGCAATTTCAGATTTTAAAACTGGATTTTATTATGTAGATTGTACAGAAGATAAACCACTGACGCACTGTCCTTTGGGAATCATATTTTATGCAATTTTAAGGAGATATGATTAAACTGTGACATGACATAGTGTACCGTACTCTCTAGCAGAAGCAGCGGGTGTGGACTTCAAGTCAGGCCAGCGCATTGCGTAATCAGTAAATCAGTCTGCATTGCGATTGGAGGAAAATGACATAAAAATTGATCGCGACACGGCACGATTGAAATATCAATGTGGCAAAAAATCGACGTTACATTTATACTTAAGCACTGAAAGATCGCTTTTCTATTTCGATCCACGACGTAACGCATTGTATAGTTTTTTTTTATTATATCATATACATATATATTGCTAGCAGCCCGCCCCGACTTCGTACGGGTACAATTAAATTAACATTGTTTTTTTTTTGGTATGTTATTTTAGCCTTATTTTAATTTAAAAAAATTTAATAACGTAATACAGCATATCGTCCTGAGCCTACACAGGGGCGTCTATCTGATGACACGAATTCCATGGCATGTCTTGAAACCCAAGTTGGGGAATGCGTTTAACGTGCCCAAACTATTGAAGTATGGACCGTTCCGTTCGAAAAGGTAGTTGCTCGACATTGAGTTTCTTATATATTCTGATATTCTTAACTCGATAGAACGAACGAATACCTCGAAGAAATCTCATTTCGGCAGTTTATTCTTTCGGTCATTACCCAAATCTCATGACAATAGGTGAGGGTCGGATCAAACACAAAATTGTTCCAGCCTGACCAATCCCACAGGATAACTCAGTACGGCTCCTTCCATTCCATCACTCCAGAATATGACCTCGAAAAACTTAAACTTCTGAACCAGTTTCGATAGGACCCTACTAACATGCAGAGTGCATTGAACAGGCATTCGAGGCATTACGATTACTTCTGATTTGTTCACGTTTTCCTAGCTTCAGCACAGACGGTTCGAAGTAAGTTATCAGCGAAAAGCGGATGGCTTATCCTTAAATCTCACAATGCGAGGGACCCGCTCAAACACATAAAAAATTTTCATTAAAATCGGTCCAGCCGTTTAGGAAGAGTTCAGTGACATACAGACGTACAGAAGAATTTTAGTCCAGATGGTTACAAGTAAGTCATCAGCGATGAGCCGAAAGGAATTCACTTCAACACTGCACCTTACACCTTGGCACAATGTATGTGTTTAAATATATTTTGTCGATGAATAATATACTCAATATTCGCGCAATTATGATACACTTAATATCGAAAAACACACTTTAAAAATTAAATTGAAATAAGTGTCATCAGGGCCACCTATAACTATGAATTATTCTCAGCAGGTCAGTTATTAATGAACATTTTTCGCGGCACCGCCTCTCGTCGGGGAATGACAAGCCTCCGGCAGTATAATCTGTCATGAAAGAGCTTCTCAATTCGCCGTTCGGAGTCGGCAATAAATTTCAGGTCCCTTCCATTCATGCTAACAGTGTAACACGCACCAACTGAATGGTTGCGAGAAGCTAAGCCTTGGCTCATCCCTAAGTAAGCTACGAGCAATACAAAGAACTGCCAGTACCGCCATCATGGGTGCTCTTCGCTCAACACCCTCAGCAGCCCTAGACACCTTTTTGCATCTGCTACCGATTGACTTACAAAAAAAAACACCAGGCAGCCAATAGACCGCTGAGGCTCACTAATTCAGGCTTCTTTAGGAACAATAGTATTGGACATTGTTCCATCCTAAATATAACGTTGACGTTATAAAATAGATGAGATGGCTTCCGTCGATACACCATAAATCACGTCGTGTCCTGAGATGGAAGACTGGCAGAGAAACGCTGTCATCTCAGAGGATGAGATTGCGATTTTCACGGATGGTTCAAAAACCACCAACGGAACGGGTTCCGGGATTTTTTCCCAAGAGGCAGACCCCAAAGTATCCATAAGACTCCCGGATACTTCTAGCGTATTCCAAGCAAAGGTTCTGGCTGTGCTTATAGCTGCTGAATCACTAGGGATGAAATCGATATCTGGAAGGGATATCGGCGTTTACATTAATAGTCAGGCCGCACTTAAAGCGCCAGAATCAAATGTCGTCAGATCTGCACTAGTCTCGAAATGTCGCGTAATGCTGAAGGTATTGTGTACGCAAAATCGAGTAAGAGTTTGTTGGGTGTCGGGTCATTGTGACATTGAGGGAAACGAAAGGGCCGACGAACTGGACAGGCTAGGTGGAGAGCGGCAACATACGGAGGGGGGGACCATCGTGGATCCTCCTTCCTGTGTGGCTAAAGCAGAGATTCTAAGAATAACTGTAAGTGAGGCAAATCAGAGATGGTCCCACATAAGTGGGCATCAGGTATCCAAGGCTCTAGGCCTACTCTGGACCGCAGGAAAACAAGAGATATTCTCAATTTAAGCAGGGCACAACTACAATTAGTCACTGGCATCCTGTTCGGCCACTGTCTTCTCAGGAAGATTAGGGCTCTCAGCCACTGCTATATGCAGATACTGCAACGACCTATGCGCCGCCGAGGACATAATACACATGTTATGTGAATGTCAGGGAATTTCCAGGACTCGCATGAAACTTCTCGCCAAGTATTTCTTTAGTAATCCAGAGGAGCTAGGCTATGACAGCTATAGGAAAATGGTAAAACTCTGCAGGGAAATCAAATGCTTTCAGGAAATGGTTTAGGTTTTGCAGTTTTGGTTTCACAGGGATCGCGATGGGCCCACTATGGTGCCTTGTGTCTTATGCAAGCGCTGGCTGCATAACCCTACTCTACCTAACCTGGCTCATCCCAAGCTGTTGCGCCAGCTATTTATTTTTAATTTATGACTCAGACCCAGTTTACGAAGTTTGTTCATTTTATTGGCAACTTTCATCCCCCACTGACACAAGCAGCGTACCGCAGCAGCAGTGTTAATGATCGGCTGGTCGATTGATCGAATGGTTATTATTTTTTTTTTAATTCTTCGACATCGAGTTTTCGTAAGAGTTACCTGTAGAAATAGTTTTGTGTTAAAAATATCATTTTCAATCGACTCATGAAATGCTGGGGCAGTTGCCACATGCGCAATTTATAGGTATGCAAAATGAACAACGGAAGACGTTATCTGAATTCATTCTATTTTGATAACCCACCTTCTCCTTCTGGGTTTCCAAATGTTAGGAATTTACTTAGAATAATTTTGTCCAAGTAAAAACAACCACATTTTGAAAGTTAACCAAATCGCACATGAAATTAGTAAAACGAATATGTTGCCAGTGTGCCCCCCCAAACTCTGTGAATATCAGTAACCTCGCCAACTGTTTCAGGGTAGGCAGTTAAATTAGAAGGATTAAGTATTATGGCACGTAATAAATTCTGCCAATAATCATGCCTACTACAATTACAAATTACACCCAACATATGTGAGTACAAACTTGAGTAAGTAATTTTATACTTCATTCAACGAAGCGCGGATTACCAACCGACCATTTCGCAACAATACCCATTTGTCCCAATTGCTATGCTACACACATGTATGGTAATCTAAGAGGATAGGCTACAGTGATTATTACCACCGAAAACCCCCAACTGACCTTATTACGGCGAAAGTAATCAAAACCAATAATTTTATTCAGTAACCCCTGAGAGGTCTGAGAGAGGGTGTTTTCGACAATAAGCGACGCTACTTATGTAAATGGTATTCGATTGAGGAAGCAGTTTACGCAGCATAAATCCAAACTTATTAGTCCTTTTGGCTCTTTTAAGTTATCCAGACGTTTCCTGACGAATCAAGATTTGCTTATAGTTGTTCGAAACCCTCCGGTACTACTGCTCATTTGTACACTGGCTACATGTGGACATGATGTTGCGAAATGTACAAGAGCCAGTTGTCAATCGCACATGCTGCACATTCTGAAATCTTTACTCCAGATTGTGACGCCGTACAGAGTACATTCCTCCCCCGGTGGTAGTCAATCAATTTATATCTTTTACTCGGTTTATTCAAATGTGAGTCGTTTTTTGCATAGCAGCGCATATGCTGCACTAAGCCTAGAACGGGGAAGCAAAATGTGCATAAAAATAATTTCTGCGAAACGAATTGAATGTGACTCCCTCCGACCTGGAAAAATCACCAATCGCCCACACACACACACACACAAACGTTTAGAAAGAAAAAAAAGAAAGGAAAGCAACATTTTGATTTAAATTTCACCTTTATCTCTGCCAAATATTCGAATAAATCATTGAGTAATGAATGAAATATGATGACGTTTTCTCTCGATACTCGTGTAGCGAGCGAAACAAATTTATGCGCAGCTACTGCTCCGAGAAATCAATTCCGGATTTCCAGTCAAACCGTGCGATGGCACCCCCGAGAGAATACCCGATATTCTAAATATTCCGTCGTGATATATAGAAATATGAGAAATAACCAAAAATTGGATGTATCTAGATTTTTAGATCTTCCTTCTTTTTTTTTTTTTTTGCATGTGCAGATAACACGCCAGAGATACGCTCTATGGCACCGTTTTTTGATTTATCTATTGAACGTCGATACAATTTTAACCACCCACAAATTGTATTGCTAAACATTAACATTCATATTCGATAAACAACAGAAAAGATTCCCATGAGAAGCATCTTTCATGTTTGGTGTGACTCCAAAGAGTGAATACAATATTTTATCTTTCACAATGTGTTTCGATGCCTTAAAGTAGATACTATCGTTCTGTTATAGATACCATATTTCTACTTTATCGAACCCAGATTTGAATTCGCTCTATAAGTGGAATAAGTGAAACACTTTAACCAGTCTGGCGAAGTTTTCATGTGTCAATAGGCAAATCATTATAGATCGGACTCATGTGAGTGATATCCACCATATCCATTTCTCAGTATCCAACCCAACGACCAACGAACTTGTCAAAGGAAAATTTCCTCAAACGTGAATTAGTCAAACAAATATCCCTCACACCATACACGAGGGCCAACAATTACATTCCCTTTACTCACTTCTATTACATTTCAAGCGTATGCCAGCGAATGGTAACGAAGAAGAAGATTTATTATTCTAGGCCATATTACTGCAGAAAACACGGGGCACAAAACGAACAAATTACACACCGTTCCACAACGATTGTGGAAACGTTAAGCTGGCGATGATAACTGCGAACACCATCTGGAAATGAACTTAGGTACATAGGTATTTTGATAAGGACAAATTATCCAGGAATCCTTACGGGCATGGCCCGTACATACACACCCTACACAGATGCACACACAGAGGGATAGATATTCTATTCCTTCACTTAAAATGACAAGCAGAGATGATGAGCCTGATGACGAAGCGGAAAGGAGCACATTCGGCGCAGAGTGGGGTGAACGTAGGTGGGATTCCCTCGTGGTTATAGGACGAATGGAACCACAATTGCAAATGCACACTTTGTCCTAAAATCAAATATAATCGAAAAAATTAAATCACTGAAACCATTTGCCTTGAGTTAGGGTTGTCATTGTCGAAATGTTTAAATCTTTTCTTTTTTTTTTTTTGTTCGTTGAGTTTCGCATATTTGCATACAGTGTGGTTGATAAATTAACGCACAATGAGGTAAAAAAGCACAAAAGCTTGTTGGTTCACAATTTGAAAATGAATATGGGTTACTGCGAGCGAGATAGCATAATAGGGAATACTCTGGGGTATGAAAAACAACACAACACCCTACAGAATAATTTTAGAGAAAGAGTAACCGTTTTTTGACTTGGCGAGGCTTATGAAAAGACTTTTAGAGTCGTATGTTCAGTTAGGTGACATAGGCTGTGGCAGCTACAAAGATAGGCCATTTTTAGTAGTACGGACGGAAAGTACCGTTTACACAACATCACCTCCGATGACGGATTTAGGCTGATAGACTTTGCTGCGGGACGAAGTGTTATCGTACCTAGTACGCGTTTCCCGCATCCCGATATTCACAAAGAAACATGGAGATCCCCTGATCAATCAATCGTCAACCAGATTGACCAGATTATGATCAACGCACGGCACTCTTCCAGTATTATGCATGTCTGAACGTTCCAACAGGCCAACATTGACTTGAACCTATTTTATTGTAGCAGATATTCAGAACACCAGCAATACAAGAAAATACTGTGAGAAAGGTTGACGTCGGACGACTACAACCGCACGAGATCACCAGATACATTTCCGATCAAGATTCCTTCAGTTTCTTAAGAGGTCCTATGCCCCCAGCATCAGGTATTGACAACCATTGGCAAAAAGTCATCACAGACTCTGACGTACTGGGTTTCACTTGGCCACCGCAACGAAATCCTTGGTTTGAAGATGAGTGCCGGCAAGCACATGCAGCGAAACAAGAGGCATACAAAGCGGAGCTGCACAGAAATACCAGAGCTGCTCGCGATCTTTACGAACAGAGGAGGAAAAAGAAAAAGCATGAGAAGCGCGACCGAGCAAATAGCGAGATGTTACTGCAGGAATAAATGCTACAGAGTCCGAACCGAGGCCTGCGAGAATGAACAAGGGAACATCGTAGTAGAATCGCAGTCGATGCTGAGGATATGGAAGAACTACTTCTGCAGACTGTTTAACGGCGACGACGAATCAAATCCCGCTGTCAGGCAGAATGAACCATTCAACCTGGACGACGAAGACCAACAATTCCGTCCACCCGACCTGGACGAGGTGAAGAAAGCCATTTCGAAGCTTATGTCCAACAAAGCTGCTGGGGCTGACGGCCTAACTGCCGAGCTGTTCAAAGCAGCAGGCGATGACTTGGTAAGGAGCATGCTCCAACTCATATGTAAAATATGGTCGGAGGAAAGTATGCCCGATGAATGGAACCTCAGCATTGTTTGCCCGATCTTCAAGAAAGGAGACCATCTGAACTGCGCCAACTACAGAGGCATCAGTCTTCTTTACATCGCTTACAAGATCTTATCTGCCGTGTTGTGTGAACGCCTGAAGCCGTTCGTCAACAACCTGATCGGTCCATATCAGTGTGGTTTCAGGCCAGGAAAGTCCACCATCGCCCAAATATTCACACTGCGGCAGATCTTGGAAAAAACCCAGGAACTTCAAATCGATACCCACCACCTTTTCATCGATTTTAAAGCCGCGTATGACAGCATCTATAGAGACCAGTTATACAGAGCCATGTCTAGTTTTGGCATCCCTGCCAAACTCGTCCGTCTGTGCAAGATGACGATGGAGAATGCACGCAGCTCCATCAAGGCCGGTCAAGACCTCACCGAGACCTTTGATGTCAGAAAAGGATTTAGACAAGGCGACGCGCTGTCATGCGACTTCTTCAACATCGTTCTTGAAAGAGTTGTGCAAAACTCACGCGCCAACACCAGAGGCACAATCTTTCAAAAGTCCGTCCATTTATTCGGATACGCCGATGACATTGACATAATCGGAAGAACGCAGCGTGATGTCACTGGTGCGTTTGTGAGTATCGAGACGGAGGCGGCGAAGATGGGTTTAGCGGTCAATGAGGACAAGACGAAGTATATGCTGTCAACAAGAAAGGACTCCCAACACCGACGTCTCGGACAGAACGTCACTATAGACAGCTATAACTTTGAGGTAGTTAAGGACTTTGTCTACCTAGGCTCCGCTATAAATTCAGACAATGACACCAGCGCTGAGATTAAACGAAGAATAACTCTTGCCAATCGCTGGTTCTTTGGGCCAAGAAGGCAATTGAGTAGCAAAGCCCTCTCTCGAACAACTAAGGTGACCCTTTATAAGTCCTTAATCGTCCCAGTCCTGCTCTACGGTGCAGAGGCATGGACTCTGTCTAAAGCGGATGAGGTTGCTCTTGGCTGTTTCGAGAGGAAAATTCTTCGGCTGATCTTTGGTCCCGTCTGCATAGACGGGGAATGGAGGAGGAGATACAACGACGAACTGTACGAACTGTACAGCGGCATCGACTTAGCCAGAAGAGTGAAGGTCCAACGACTGAGGTGGCTGGGTCATGTAGAGCGGATGGACACCAATGCTCCAGCTCGGAAAATCTTCGAATCCACACCAGAGGGTCAGCGCAGTAGAGGAAGACCGCGACTCAAGTGGCGCACGCAAGTGGAATGGGACCTCAACCAACTAAGCTTGCGAAACTGGAGACAGCTGGCAAAAGATCGAAATCGCTGGCGACGCTTGTTGGTTGAGGCCCAGGACCACCCCGGTCTGTAGCGCGACCTTAAGTAAGTAAGTAAGGATGTTGTCTACCTAGGCTCCACTATCAATTTGGACAACGACATTAACACTGAGATCACGCCCGTAGCCAGGATTGAGTTCTCGAGAGTGCTCAGGAGGATCAAGAAATTCTTCTTTCGGTGAATGAAAATTTCTAAGGGAGCTCCTCAAATCTCAGAGGGAGCTCAGCTCACTTCAGCGCCTAGCTGGCTGCGAGCGATTCGCTTTTTCCTTGGGCTAAGAAGGCAACTAAATAGCAAAGCTGCCTGGAGACGCCTAGGTTTACCCAAGACTCTGGCGCCACCTGAAGTAAGTGAGTTGGATTAGGTTAGGAGAGAGTGTTTGTCCGTTGTAATAGGATTGTAGATCGAACTTTGTTTCCTCTTTGCCTCCAAAAAGCAAAACCGATTGTTGACGCCACAACAAGTTGAAACAACATCCATCAGTTCGTTTACATTTCAGTCACATTGTACACCCATTCCAACATGTGAATTTTCCTCATCCACGAAATTTGTAAATGGATACGCATTATACAGAATTATTACGACAGATTATTTTTTTCTACGTGTTTATTACTTTTGGGGACATCTGAGCCCTCTCCCGAGAGGCGGAAGCGGATATAAATGTTCATTTGATTACATGAAAAACGGAACAACATATGAAACAATTACATCCAATTACATTTGCCGGCAAGGGCTCGCTGAGTTTTATCATACCAGCAATAATACCGCAATAGTATAAATGTGTGATAAAATATCTTTTCTTTTTTGGATTTGTTTCTACAATTACGCTTTTGGGAAAATTTTACAAAACGATTTTGCAAGGAAGGGAAAGTTCCACCAATCTGCGAATACCATATGTTCTCTGTACCAAACCGTACTGGCCTTAATGATACGACAAAATGGGAACAGGAGCAGTAGCGGAAGCATATGCTTCAATTATTATTCTCCTTTATTTTATACGTGCTTTAACACAAATTCACATAATTTTGATGGCGAAATCACAGTGTGTGTCTATATATCAACAATGTTAAAAGTCATCATTTGGTCATTACCCAGCTATATTTTACTATTCACAAGTGAGCTGTAACACGTGGTACACGCCTTCGGCTTTATTAAACAGGGTGGCTGCAAATGCTTGCGCTGTAGCACCCAAAGCAACAATACTGGCATCGTCGTCAGTCAGAGTTAGATTGTGTGAAAAGGAAGAAGAAAAAAAACGAAAGCTTGTGCTTGGGAAGGAATTCAAGATGAACACGTAGTAAGTCGGCGAAAGATGAAACGATGGGGAGTGGTTGATTTGATTTAAAATTCAGTCCAAGCATCACCTGTGCGCGCGTACTATCATGCTCAAAAACGTATTTTCAATCATATTCAAGGAAATTTACAATCATAATGAAAATCCCTGACTAGATGCGGGGGAACCGTCGAGCAGGATGTTATTGTTTTATTAGGTGTTATTGAATTTGGAAATATACGAGTATTGCTGAATTATTAATGTTGGTGACAGGACAGCGAGTGGGATAATGGTAATCGGTTTAGGGGGAGTTCGAATATTCATAGTTAAGGGTGTCCCAAGGATATGCAAAAGGATGTAGTGGTTGTGAGACTAGCTACTGTACAATTAGTGTCCCTACTAATGATTTTTTCATGGTTGTTGCTCTGGGTATATGTAGTTCCACCCAGTGTTGCCGACCGAAAACAATTGTACTTATCAAATTCAGGGACATGGACCGAAAACGTACTTATCAAATGGAGATCATGCACATTATAATAACAATAGTTCAAGAAATGTTATGTACATACTTGGATTAGCCGATAGCTCGCCGGAATATTTTCTTCTTGATTCTTTAAACATTTGATTGTTCTTGATTCTTGAAAGCTGATTGAAGTCTTGATTTATTGATGGCTGTAACAATGGTTTATTGTTTAGATATTAAAACCAATTTGTGGATGTCGGCTTACTTGTTCAAAGAAAAAGTGTTTCCTGGTTCAAACCGCATGCAGTTTATTAAATCAAACACAAAAGGCTGGAATCACTTAATTGCTAAATCACTTGCTTTCTTGGTCTTGAGAAAATTCTTCTTCCTATTCTTCTACTGTCTAGTTCTACGCTAACAATTATCTTTATATTTCCCTTCAAAGTCATATTCCCGAAGGATATTCCTCGCTTCCTTCATGTCTTTAAGCAATGCTCTAATATTGGCCGAATCGATATTCAATCTATGAATGACATCTTTGGGCAAACCTGCACTATTGAGCTCTTGTAACACTTCTAGCTCTAGTTGGACACAATCGATTGTATTCTCTGGATGATTGAAGTTGACCGTGCCGAGTTCGTTAACTGAAAAGAAAACGATCTTAGACTAATTAAAGCATCACTGCAGACTGCAAGTAGACTACTTTTAAGCGAAAGATCCATTAGTTTCTTTCTGATCGGTGCCGAGTAGTCTGACAGAACACGACACATTGAGGCAGCATGATCTCTTGGAAGCCCCAACTGCTGTAGTTCCTCATTGAATATCGATCCTTCTGTACTGTGCCTTGTAGCACTGATGAGCAGGAAGTTTATGCAAGCAACTGCTGACTTTCCATCGTCTTCGAGTGACGATGTGATTGTTCTAACTCCATCTTCCTGAAAGTGAATAAATTAACTAGATTTCAAATCTCTACTCCTTACAAACTCACCGCAAGCTCTTCGCCGATAATTTTTTTGGCAACAATCGAAGCCAAATCCAATAGCTTTCTTGAGTCGAGCACAGAGAGGGTAGAGATAATCTCAGCAAGTATCCAATCTGGACAGTCCCCATCTCCACAGAAACGGAATTTCTACAAAGGACGATTTTCATTTTAAAGAACCACATTCAATTTTTTAACGGGATCAATACTAAGCAAATAATTTAATAACAGATATCACCCTCGAAAAGTCGAAAGTGAGCTCACAACGCCTTTAAAAATGCGAATTGTTGTGTTTTTCTACACGCGACAGTCGTGAATCCATCTACACTGCCGTTTATCATCTAACACAACTCACATCAGCTTCATTCGAATGAGTGACTTTCGCAAATAAGCTGCAAGTTCAAAAACGTTAAGTGAAACGACTTAGAAATATTAATTACTTCATTAAAAAATTAAGTAATTAATATTTCCTCAATGCGGAGGACGATGGAACTCTTCGTATGACTGGTCCTTGATATAAAAGCAAGGATTTTCGAGTGAGTGAATCACAGTTGTCGTGAAGTGCCTGGTGGATCAACAAGTGAACAAACTCTCAACAATTTACTTCCTAGAAAAGAGACTGTGGAGCAAGGTATACAAAAGCAGTGATTTGAATGGGATTTTGTAAGAAACGCGATTCAAGAACAAATACTGAACCTAGACAGCACAGAGCTATATTGGAATACAATTTGGGCATAGTGCCACGACCAAATTTTTTATGTTTGCCCTACAATTCTTATGAGTAAATAATTTCTCTATATTTCAGTGCAATGGTAACGACAAAAATGGTTACTTTCATTCTCCTGCTGGCAATTAGCTACAAATGGACGAACGCAACTGATGACTGCAGTACGTGTGAGGAGCAATTAACAAAATATCGCACTTTTATTCTCCAAGCTATCATCAATTTCGAAGATGTTTGTGATTCATATCATCCGGATAGTGCCCATGACTTCCTGCACACCTATCAGCCACAGGAGCGGGGTGAAATTTGGGCATTTTTCAAGCTACTCATGGTTCAGTTCAATGATTTGGAATTTGTGAATGCAATACATGAAGCAGTTTTGGAACGATGTCGCGTAAAGTTACTGAAAGATGAGAAACGAAATCCAATGGTTTTGGGGAAAAAGCAACGTTTCCACTCGTGGGGTGGCAAGAGAGCTCCCCAACTATCGTTCGATTTGGATAATCGCATAATGGATAGGCAAATGTCTGAAAAACCGGATTTCATATAAAATCTGGAGCATAAACTATGGTGTGACGATTGGAGTGTATAATATAAAGTTTATTGTTGTTTTTTTATGCAATAAAGTATGCGCTTAAAATGCGACAAACGAGTTTTGTTTATTTCCATCCCACGACTTTAACTATGAAGGTTTCATGAGCTTTTAATGCATAATAATGATATTCTACACAATAGCTATTGAATTTTATTTAAACAAACTTACCATTTCTTATTTTATTTACAAAATTACAGAAAATTAAATAAAAGAATAGTTGACAAAGTTACGGTTTCGATTTATCTCTAACATTTGTATTCACAATCAGAATTAAACACTCAGGAACATGTGTTATTGACATTTCTTCCAACTTGACGGTACGGCAGTGTCAAAGGCGATAATGTAGTTCACGTGAAAGTGGTTAAGGTATTTGATAGTTTGATACAGTGGGTTGAAATATTGTACAAATGTTATACGGAAACGGAAAACAACCAACTGATTTTTGACAGGATTAACATTTCTCGGAATCGGCATCTAGGCATCTTATAAAGTTTTAACTTCGTTGATTGGTTTTTCTAAACTTTGGAAAATAGAATATAATTTCTGATGTCGTTCATTGAAGTTTGATTGATTGATATACCACTGAAGCCAATTTAACTTCCAACAGGTAACAATTTTTCTTCTAAGGGTTATGGGAAGCGAATGACATCCAGTAACTTCTACTCCGAAATGCTTTCTTCTCTAAAAATAAAAACTTTCTGAGCTGTAATTTGTATATTAATTGCAAACCGCCTTACCTTTATCCTCAAACTTCCACGGCTTCTGTCCTTACATTTAACCTTCCTTTGATGGCGTCGTATTTTGTACCATATTATCCAGGTGAAACTAAGAATCCCATCTAGCTCTTACTTGTTGCTAATGGCCGCTTTTTCATATAACAATGACTCGAGGAGTAAGTAGGTCTATGTGTTCAAGAAGCTCTTATTTAGAAGGAAATACATAGATATACAGAATTTGTCTTCGCATCTTCAGCGTTTACTTTATTGCATTAACAACAACAAAACCAAAAATAAAAACTTTACATTATTCACGCTACCATCTTGCTTTTTATATAAAATACTGTTTTTCAGGAAGTTTTTCATCCCCCAAGTGATTGGGCAAGTCTAACGTCTGTTGCGATGCTCTTTTTCCACCCCATGAGTGAAAACGCTGCTTTTTTCCCAACACTACAGCATTTCGTTTTTGGTCTCTCAGAGATTTGACACGACATCGCTCCAGAACCGCATCATGTATGATATTCACAAAATCGACATCGTTAAACTGTGCCATGAGCAGCTTGAAAAACGCCCAGATTTCGCCACGTTCTTGAGGCTGATAGGTGTGCAGGAAGTCATGACCACTGTCTGGATGATATGAATCGCAAACGTCTTCGAAATTGATAATTGCTTGGAGGATAAATCTCCGATATTTTGTTAATTGTTCCTCACATGAGATGCAGTCATTGGTAGTGACTTCTATTGCGTTTGTCAGTTCATAGCAAAAGGCCAGCAGAAGGAGCAGAGTAAACATTTTTGCGGTTATCATTGCACTATGGAATAGAAGAAAAGATATGGAAGATTGGAAGAGATAAATAAGAGTAAAAGAAGAAAAAAATCAAAGTTCCCTAAAATGGCCACGAAATGGGTAGAGAAGTGACACTCGCTCTGTGCTTTGTCCTGTTAACTTTAACCAGTAGGTTGATGCGAGTCGTAATTAGAGCCTTTTCCAAGCTAATCGCAAGTTAAAACAGAACTTGCAGGAAATGATAAAAACACTTTTCAATCACTGACACTATGCAATTGAAGCAATAGCTTGAGTTGAACTAGATCGAATTGAATCCAAACAGCACACTTAACCTCTTCTCTCGTTAGCCAGAATCACTTTAACCCTTGAATTTCCCTCGTTTTAAATACCTGACTATAATACCGCTCTTCGGAGGTATTTTATTCAAAATTTGCTCACTTGTTGATTCACCGGGCACTTGAAGGCAACTGCGATCTTTTCACTCGAAATTGTCTACTTTTATATCGCGTCTAAAAGCTGGAAGTCCTTTCGTCCTCCACACTCATTTAATTGCCTGCTCCCAACATTGACATTTATAAAGTGGAAATACGCGACAAAAACCTTTCATTTCTTGTTTTTGCCTCGCTGTAATGAAATAATTATTATTTCTAAGTCGTTTCACTTAACGTTTTTTGAACTTGCAGCTTATTTGCCAAGGCTCTCATTGGAGCTGATGTGAGTTCAGTATCTGGTGTGTGCAAGACAAGAAAAAAAAATTATGTTGATGATAAATTTTGACTGCTACATGGATGGATTTATGACTGGAGACATACAAATATATGTAAACACTTTTTGTCCTTAAATTTTTGTCAATTACCACGTACTTTTATATTCCGACTTTATCTTGGGAACGTTTTGGTGTGAGATTAGTGCGCAACACTGCTACTTATAGCAGATGCAACCCTTTGAATTTTAAAAAGACGATGGTATGTGAGTTTATTTCGAGTTTCCCCGTGCTTGCCGATGCTGCGGGGTGTGAGGATTTTTGGGGATGATGTCTGTAATTAAATTATTTACTCAGTATTGATGTCATTAAACAATTTGGATAAAGATTTTATGGTCTAAAGAGCGGTGAATTCGAGTGTGATTTTCTCAAATGGTATTTAAATGTGACTTTGATTTTATAATGACGTCAATATGCATATAATTTAAACGTTTTACTATCGAAGTCTGTGGAAATTAATATTTATCTCAATCTAAGGCTCAACCTATAAGAACATACATACATATATGCACATCCAGCTTCAATTGGGATTATATCCCCAATTCTGTAGAGAAGTCAACGTTGTCTTCATCCCCAAACCAGGAAATGACTTAGTGAGATATCTAAATCCTATCGTCCTATAGGTCTGACATTATTTTTCCTCAAAACCATGGAAAGACTATTAAGACCTAGACATTAGATGCTTTCATGACAGAAACTCACCTCTGCCCCCTTATCGATACGCCTATAGGAAAGAAAGATCAATGGAGGGCGCCCTGGTGAATCTAGTAACACAGATAAAGGACGCTTACAGCCGAAGTGAGATCGCATTATGTGCCTTTCTAAATATTTAAGGTGCCTTCGACAATACAGGATATGACTGCACCTCAAACGCCATGTCAAACAAGGGTATTGACCTTCCCACTATCCGATGTGTTAGAGCGATGCTCGAAAACTTAAAAAGAACCCCTTCTTCGGGAGGGACTCTAGTCTGAGTCTGAGCCGCTAAAGACTGTTCACAAGGTGGTGTAAAGCTTAGCAATCTTGGCTACCATGCAATAGGATATGCCGATGACTTAGTCATTATAATAAAGGAAAACCACTCGGAAGATATGCGGACCAAAATGCAAACAGTCTTCAAGAGAGTGCAAGAATAGTGCATTGGAGAAAGCCTCTCAACTAACCCCAGTAAAGCTATCCTTGTTTCCTTCACTCGTAAGAGCAATCTGAGCCTAGACCAGAAATCACTAAAGGAATCACTAAATCATTGAGTTCTCCAATGATACGACCCATCATCTCCTACTCCTCACTAATATGTTGGAATTAAATAACTGAGAAATCTACCATAACAAAGCTGGAGCGGCTTAAAAGGCTTACATGTCTCGACATAGCCAATTCCCTGCGGCCCTGCCCTACAGCTGCTATGAAGCATTTAGTTGCTTTGGTTGCTCCGCCTCTTTATAAAAAGGTGGCTATCCGAAGCACAGTCAGACTACAGCAAACAGGAAAAATGAATCTTACAGACCATATGGACTAAAATAGATTTTCTGCACGGCAAACGACCGTTTGCCTAAAACTCTACACTTCGGCAGGAGGTTTGATACAGTGATCCCAAGCCGAAAAGCATGGAAGTTTAAAAACCCAACCTTTGACCTTAGAGGTTACAATTGGTATCCGGCAGAGTATTTGAGGCAGAGAACCCTGGCATTCGAGAATGTGCAAATTTCATTATTGACACCGGTGTAATAGGCGTCTCCATCCATATACTCACAGACAGTCGAGCAGCAGTAAAAGCCTTAGGCTCAAATCTGATTGACTCCAAATCAATCTTGCACGGATTCAATACCCTCCAAGCCCTGGCCAGTAAGAGCAAAGTCAAACTTTGGTGGGTGCCTGGTGCTGGCGGTATGCTGGAAATTAGACAGCTAACGAACTGCCTAGAAAGGGTTCAGCTGAGTCATTTACTGGCTCTAAGCCATTCTGTAACATCTCAAACTCGGCAATTCAGCAATAAAACAATCAAAAGTTGGTGAAACAAAATATGTATTTTCTATTGGGAAAATACCAAGGGGCTTCGTCGGGCTAACAAAGCTATAAGGCGCTTTCATAACAAATAAAAAAAATCCTTGTACTACAAAAGGGATGATAGGTGGTATTTCTAATGGGACACTGCCAGTTTCGTTATCACCAACATACATACATATGTACACAAAATAGGTATAATTTAGGAAACTGAATGCAGTCTTTGCTTGGAAGATAACGAAACTGCAGAACACATTCTATGTGATTGCATTTCTATATGCGCAATAAGGAGACAATATTTCCTTATATTTTGGTCCCTGAGGAAATCCTCAGACTCCACCAGAGAGATCCTCAATTTTATCAAGAGAAATGAACCTCTTCTGGTCTCTTAAAACTAGTTGCGTGACACAAAAGATCTTGTAGGTCGCAGTGCCCTCCACATTTCGCGGACCAGTTCTTAAAAAAAAAAAGGAAAAGGCATATCAAGATTCGAACTTCTTCTTCAAAACCTGCACTCTTACATAAAAGTATTCTGTATTCTGTATTAGGGGCCCTAAATGCGCACTGCGATCTATGAGGTCTATTCTGGTGGCCCATATGGTTTAACCAGAGATTATATTGAGGCTTTTGATAAACCTCAGTATAGGCTTAGGTTCAATTTTCCGAGCTTCCGCTGGGTTGACCGAGGCCCGCGTCAAGTGGAGTAGTCTTTTCCTTGCTGCTCCTAGGCATACGCAAAATACAATACATAAAAGTATCTTATAAATAAAAGCTTCTACAGATACGACGTGGTTGACAATATTCAACCCAATTATGCAGATCGAATTTGTAAGTCGTGTGTCCATATGAATATACTTTTTAACTCGTAAATACCTACAGGAAACTCCACCATCGACTAAATATTCATACGACAGCAGATCTTGAAGAAAACCCAGGAACTTCAAATCGATACGCACAACCTTTTCATCGATTTAAAGGCCGCGTATGAAAGCATTAAGAGGGACGACCTTTTCAAGCCAACGTCTAGTTTTGGGATCCCTGCCATACTCGTCCATTTGCGCAGCACTAATCTTCCGGACCGGAAAATCTTCGAATCCATCACGAGGAACGGCGCAATAGACGAAGACCGCTACTCATGTGGGGCACGCAAATGGAAGACGACCTCAACCAACTTGGGGTGCGAAACTGGAGTTAGCTGGCTGAGGTGATTATTTTCTTAATGTGTACTTGTTTACCTTTTTTGTTATGTTCTTAACGACAGGAGTCATAAACATTCTCATGCACCAGGATTCTATCTATAAAAGTTTCATTTACGCAAATGCTACACATGCATAATTTCATTAATTTAACAGACATTTAATACTTATCTTTCATTGCTTTTTGTTAGTATAGACCCTATACGTACAAAGTTATATATTAGCACTTATTGTATGGAATTTTTTACAAAAACAAAAAACAATAAATCAGTCTTTTTATGATTAGTCGCCGGATAATAGACTTTCGAAGCACTACCGAAACAAATAGCAAGACCACTCTCTATACAAAATACCTACACATACATGAACATTTAATCTAAAATTTACGCGACTCAATATGAGTCAGGATAATAATGTATTTTTTGAATAACATTAGTTAAAAATTTGTCGCTTAGCTTATTCTAATGGCACTGCGTTATGTAACAAAATATTAAGTTTAAACTATCGGAAAGGTTTTTAGAATGGCATTCTCGCTCGTCATGTGCTGCTAAAACTTTTCGTCTTCGATATTCGTTCTGTAGTTGTTCAGACCGTGGGAGTTCCGCTTTAGAGTTCCTGTTTCGCAATCGTTAAACGTTTTTGCGAGCACCTTTGGTGTGTGGTTGTGTTGAATATTGTTGGATTTATTTAAAGTTCCGCCAGTGTTGCAATTCTTTGAGCCGGAACTCATGCTGAAGCTGCTTTGTCTCTTGGGCTTTGATCGTGGTTCATAGATCTGCGAAGGAGGATTCCGTGTTATTAATTTTTTTAAAATGCTGAGTTCGGCTTACATCTTTGGTTGGTAGACTGGAGTACTGATTGGGGTATGCATCGTAACCTAGTGAGGGCGAATTGTTTTTGGGGATTTGAGGCATGAATCTGCGCCGGGTCAACCAGAACGTAAGCAAAATGGAAAAGGCAACGAGCAAGGTAACTGAAGCAGCGATCGAGCTGATTATTGAAAAGGAAGCCGTTAAGGTGCCTGAAATAAAAAATTTAAGAATATTTTCGGCAATGTTTTTAGATGTCTGGGAACTTACCACTGCAGGGATCTGGCACACAGATGGCTTTTTCGAACTCTTCACCAAGGCATTCATTTGAGTTCGGTTCATTAATTAGGCACTTTCGATATCGGTAACGCATTCCATCGTTTGAGCAAGGCGACCAGTCGCTCCAATTGCTCCAACCTAGGATGTCTGAATATTTGGTTAGATGAGAAAATCATAAATGTGTCCACGTTCACTTACATGCACATGATGGCATCTCACATTTCTCTTCTTCCAGAGATTTTCCCTTGCAAGAGGCTTTCTCCGGCCCAAGACATTTCCTTGTCCTTTTACGAGTTCCGATTCCACAAGATGCTGAGCAAGATGACCATTCGGTCCAACAACTCCATTCACTAGCACAGGGGTATGTGTTACAAACACGACTCATGCTATTCTTATGATGCTTTCCCATTTCGCCGGCCCTCGTTCGGTACTGGACTCCGCCGCCACAGGTGACAGAGCATGGACCCCACTCACTCCATACACTATCGTCTTCATTTTCACTATAACCTCGCTGACATATGCCATCTGTGCGACAAACTCTTGATTCCTCCTTGGACAAATTTATTTTCATTGATCCGACGTCCGAAGTTGTTGCACGACAGGCAAATCTGAACCTTTTTTCGACGTGAGTTCCCTCTCCATTACTCTCATTATTGTTTAACTGCACAAGCCAGGGTGTCCACTGACTAAGCTTCTTCACTTCAGGACAACCCTCAACATTGCACACTTCATAATCAATATTACACCCAGGACAATCCATACCCCCATTCTGAGGACTTGGATCGTTGCACTCCCGTCTACGTATACGAAATCCGCCACCACAAGCAGCACTGCACTCACTCCACTGACCCCACGGTCCCCACCCACCATCGATTGGTTGTGGCTTCGGTGCTGGGCATGGTGGTAAATGTGAGCAATAAATCTCTCCCCGATCCGGGCCAACACACGTGCGTCCTCCATACGCTGGTTTCGGATTACCACAGGACCTGCGTCGTGTCTTTACAGCAACGCCACACGTTTGTGAACACGCCGACCACGCACTCCATTCTGTCCAACCACCATTCACAGTGCAATTGGTGACCTCTGTGGGAATTCCCACGCAATTTTCGCCGCCATTGCGCGGCGCAGGATTTATGCAACTCCTTGACCGACACAAGCAAGATCCCTCGTCGTTATACTTCGTACATTTAAACCAATCCGACCAAGCTGACCACCCGCCGTCAATTGGTGCTGTTAGTATGGGACACTGCAGCTCCTTCTGTATCCAATATTTCTTCGAGGTGTCACCACCAATCGGTGGGGGTGTACATTCCTCCATTAATTCATTCCATCCGCAGTACGGGTCCATGGCGTTCAGGCACGTAGTCTTCGAAACATGCCGTCTGCAATGATGCGAAGTGATACGCATCAACGCCCGCTCAGTGCCCACATAGAGGGAGTCGGTGACCTTTAAATATTCCATGGACTGGATGTGGGAGTGAAGCTGATCTTCCTCGTACTGCCAAACTTCTATCAGACAAGCTTTCCGCGAAGGCAGTACGGACAGTTTCTTTATTATGTTCTCATCCGTGGATATGTAGAGTACATGCGTGACCTCTGTGAATTTTGTTGACACAATATCTATGGCAATGTGGGCAAACCGTTCTAACGGCGAGTAATAAAGAGGCGCAGATGTCATTGGTTGCACTGCTTCGTCCATGAGTTGGTATCTAGAAGACTCCAACAGATGCTTGTATCTCAGATTTGCCGACGGATTTTCACAAGAAAACTGACTTCTATGCGGAGTGTTGACGTCTTTCCAGTTGGAATCAATGTGTTCTTGGAATTTGAATGGACCTTCGAAGGCTGCGTTTATTGAAGACAAATTGAATGCACAAACAGCTGAGGCATGGATGCCATTACTGAAAAAAGAATTAAATAAACACCGATCCAAAGTAATATTGAGATTCAAAACTTACTTAGGGGTAGTAAACGTGGCGTACAACACATCCTCCTCAGCCGAATAGGTCATACCTTGAATCTCGTTGAAGTAAAACGGAAATTCTCCGGGTAACGAACAATTCAAACGTGCCTTCAAAAACGACGTCCAGTTGTCATTCAAAATTTGATCACCGCCTGGATCGGATTTACATACTCTTGCTATTCTGGAGTAGACCACCTTCCCACAGTTCATATATTCAGCCGCCGTTTCTCGAAAGACAAAGTACACAAAAGCCCCTGCTTCGAAGCTTCCCACAAATTGTGGATTGTCCAACCACTTGGAGTTGTACTGCTTCGTACGAATTAAGTTTCCATTATTCCGACGCATTGCCGCGTCCTGCAGTTGAGCAACGTTTGTCCTCAAAATCGCCGGATCTGAGCCCGAAAAATCAGTGGGTGAACCAACAAAGATCTTTCCCTCGCTCGTTAGCAAGGCTGTAATATTTGAATTCGGACTAAACGGACACTTTCCAACGCCACTGTCATACTGTGTCACAGTTAAGTTCTCCATCTGCGGAATGTTTAGTTATGCATTAAGTCATTAACAAACTGGTCCTGTCCTGTGGCTCTATCA
Organism: Matsumyia berberina; assembly: GCA_917880715.2. Lineage (NCBI taxonomy): Eukaryota > Metazoa > Arthropoda > Insecta > Diptera > Syrphidae > Matsumyia > Matsumyia berberina. Next base: position 67,296,633 of record OU862870.1, read on the forward strand.
CATAGACTTATCTACGAGTGAGAGCACATGGTGCGAAATAACTTACCTGGCGCCATGAACAGTTCGGATTGAATGCATACGTCCCACACGCGTACAGCTGATTCTCATAACTCTGCAACACCATGATGTAGTTGCGACAGTGCTGCTCCGATTGGCCTTTCATTTGGCACATATGGATTTGCGATGGTGTGGCCTCCCAAAGTGATTTCTCCAGCAGTTGCAGGTCAAAGGATAGGCGAAAGATTGCATCTCTGAAATAAGAAATAAGAAACAAGAAACACTCATCAGTCTTATTGGTTGATGCTATCGGTCGTCGCGCATTGCATATCGATGGTGTTTACAAAATGTTTATGGCAACGCAACAGTGATCCTATTTCAGATAAATCTTAATACTGGACTGTGGACTATGTGTGGGCATCGGGCCACGCGTACAGGTTTTCCGCTTTAACTCATATTAACCATTAAATTGTTGTGTCCGCACATATTCTCAGAAGCTATGCTTGCAGGAGTGTTCCACACAACTGCTCATAGAAAAGGTGTGGAATGTTAAAAGTCAATGGTGCAAGAAGCCTTTTAGTAACTACAGCCGTTCATCATCAAGAAATGAGTCTATTGTCAGAATTGGAATGTAAATGCCTGGACTTGTTTAGACAGCAGCAGTCCAATACAACAAATTGCATTGTGCGTCATTTTAATAAATCTTTCTGTTATAAATTTACATTTTTCAGTTCTATCAACAAGGGTGGATTGACGACTGATTGACACAAACGCGATCTTATCTCGTGCTACGTGTCGTGTTCACCGTTCAGCTTCTGTCCGATCAAAATCATCAGAAAGTTTATGTCAACACTAGGCTTCCCCTACTGCGAGTGTGATCTTTCACTGCTTAATATAGCAAGAGTGCACTTTTAATGACATACATACAAAGTTATGGTTCATAGACTTGCCCCGTTCGAATCAATGACGTTTTGGGCCATTGAACTGCAAGGCAAACGAGTTAGATGACGCGCGGCAAGCTTGACACACTCACTCACAGAGATACTCCACTGCGAGATCAGAAGATTTTTTGAATTTCTCACTACGTATCAGTGTTTCTATCTGGTGAACGTTGGCGGTCGTCACATATAAAATCTCAAGTACCACCATCCTACCTATCTACCAACTGAAACCAAAACAACATTCTATAGCGCCTACCCGATTGTATTTGGAACGTATCTAGATCTTATAAAGCAACCCGAACTTGTTCACACCGCGCGCTGAGCCAAAGCTCTCTGATCGATTTTTTGTATTCTATGCACTGTGCGCGCTGTACAAGAGAGTTTCACTAGATCGATTCCAAATGGGGGATCCCGGTCTCTGTGAAAGTGGAACTAACTCTAGGTTTGTATTTAAAAAAATACAAAAAATTAATAAATATCTATTTTTCGTGAGAAGGTTGATCAAGGGTTACGCGAGTGGGCCGCCGTCGGTGTGTCGGGTTCGATGGCGTTGCTGCTATCGATTTGATCGATGGCTGCATTTCTATGTAGGCTCCATTAGAGTTGTTGGTTACATTTTTGTTTCTCTTTGATTACATATTGAGGACATGGTTTCTTGCTAAAGAAAAAGATCACTTTTAATAACTACATCTATGCACAGAACTCTGTTGGTATAATGTGGATTGACTTGAATGAAATACTTTTCATTATTGCGTAGTCATTATGTGGTGGGCGAATTAGCGCCTTTGAGTTGGCATTCTTGTGGCGGCAGTGTGGCAATATATTTTAATCGCTGATTGTTGTGCTGCTGCAGCCTTCGTGTGTCTTTTTTTGCGATTTGCTATTTTAAGTGGACAAGTTTGAGATATCCAGCATTTGGTAAGGGACAAATCAAAGTTTGATAACCCGATTTGGGTAATTTATTCAAACTTGTGCAATTATGGGAAAGATTGTATGGTGACCGGTAACCACGTTTTAAAATTCACTAGGGAAACAAATTATAAGCATATTTGTATGTATTTGGAGGAAGATCACTTGTGGCATTTAAGAGATTCTGTGTGTCTATTAGGGATGCTCCAATAAATCAACGAAATGTGGGAGAAAACTCTCAGTTTTTTGCATATGTATGGAGACCCTCTGAACTGCATCAACTACAGAGGCATTAGTCTTCTTAACATCGCTTACAAGATCTAATCAGCCGCGTTGTGTGAACGCCTCGTCAACAACCTGATCGGTCCATATCAGTGTGGTTTCAGGCCAGGAAAGTTCACTATCGGCCAAATATTCACACTGCGGCAGATCTTGGAGAAAACCCAGGAACTTCAAATCGATTCCCATCACGTTTTCATCGATTTTAAGGCCGCGTATGACAGCATCTGTAGAGACGAGCTGTACAGAGCTATGTCTAGTTTTGGCATCCCTGTCAAAGTCGTCCGTTTGTGCAGTATGGCGATGGGAAATGCACGCTGCTCCATCAAGGTCGGTAAAGACTTCACCGAGACCTTTGAAGTCAAAAAAGGTTTTAGACAAATCGACGCGCTATCGTTCTTGAAAGAATAGTGCAAAGCTCACGCGCCAACACCAGAGGCACAATCTTTCAAAAGTCCGTCCAATTACTCGCATACGCCGACGATATTGACATAATCGGAAGAACGCAGCGTGATGTCACTGGTGCGCTTGTGAGCATTGAGACGGTGACGGCGAAGATGGGTTTAGCGGTGAATAGGGGCAAGGCGAAGTATGCGAATGCTGTCGAATTCTTTGACGTAGTTAAGGACTTTGTCTTCCTAAGCTCCGTTAACCATTCAGACAGCGACATCAAAGCTGAGATTAAACGAACAATAACTCTTGCCAATCGCTGTTTCTTTGGGCTGAGAAGGCAATTGAGTAGCAAAGCTTTATCTTGAACGACTAAAGTGACGCTATATAAGACTTTAATCATCTCAGTCCTGTTCTAAGGCGCAGAGGCATGGACTCTGTCAAAGGCGGATGACGTTGCTCCTGGCTTTTTAGAGAGGAAAATTTTTCGGGTGATCCTGTCCCGTACCGTTTGCATAGACGGTGATTAGAGGAGGACATACAATGACGAACTACACGGGCTGTACAGCGACAGAGACAGCGACATCGACTTAGTCAGAAGAGTGAAGCTCCAATGGCTGAGGTTGCTGGGATGGACAACAATGCTCCGGTTCGGAAAATCTTCGAATCCACACCCGAGGGACGGCAGAGTAGAGGAAGACCGCGACTCAAATGCCGCACGCAAATGAAAGGGGACCTTAACCTACTTGGCATGCGAAACTGTGGCTAAAGAACGAGCTACATAGCTGGAGACGCTTGTTAGTTGAGGCCCAGGTTCACCCCGGACTGTAGCGACACCTTAAGTACATTACCATTACATATGTCCATAATGGTTGGATTTCTGACCAAGCTGACAGGTGTGAAAGTCCAGGAAAATTAACCAAACAGTTTTAGGGTCACAACCTCCCGGCAGGGGTTATGAAAACCCTGGCTCCCTTTTAAAAATATTTATGACACCATTATCGACTTATGATGAAAAGAAAATCTTAACTCTTCTTCATAAGCAAAACTGAAGGAACAGCAAAATTACTCTTCAACTTTATTTTACCAATAGCCGGCTGAAGTATAACGTGGGATGCGCCAGCAATTATGTACTCTTAACACGAATAAATACCAGAAGTCAGTAACCTCTGAATACATGATGGAATTCCTATTCATTATCGCCCACGTTGAGTTCACACTCTAAAACAATTGATAATCCGTTCAAAACGAAAGAAATCTTAACTAATGTTTAATTCACCTCTTGGGTTCTCGATCTGCGAAGAATTCAACTAGAGATACGTTAGCTATAGAAAGTCGAGTTTTGTCCTAAATATATAACACATCTCGAGAAGATATGCATTAGCAACCACAAGCGACTACTGTCTCTTACACTAAAACCTCAGTTTTCACAGTATGATACAAGAAGAACCTCTTTGGGTTGCATTTCAAGAATTTCTCTGCACTTATAGGAGTTTAGTAACAGTTTTTACCATCTCTGTTGTTAACTGCCTCCAAAATCGTTTAAATTCAATCTACAATCAGAGCAGTTAACACATAATTGGGATAACATTAAAGGTAAGCACATGTCTACCTGAAAAACAAACCCTTCATCGACACAAGACACCCTGTTTATAATCAATATTTACTTTTCACAAGATAGCATCTTCAGATAACAAGCCTTAAAAATGAAAACGTACTCTACACCACGTATGCCTAGCAATGTTTATTTGCTCAACTCAACGTGAAGAATATCACGTCAAACATTCTGATATTTATACATAAATATATTTTTACCCAGAAAGATATTATTTTCCCGGGGAATAACCATAATCTAAGTAACGGACTATATACTGCGTAAATTGATACGCTTAATTAATCGGACTTGATCAGCCCAATGACTTTTATGGTCTAGTTCCACCCAATTGAAAGATTTCAATTAATATCACATAGTTAACACAGTTAGGCAGAATATTGCCATTCAAACTATCAGATGCTAATGAATATGCGCGACCAGATGTACTAGAACTTCACTGGAAAATTAATTGCTTCGCAAACATTAGCTCTCGAATTTTTAAGCACGCAACAGCGTCAACATTCGTAAGTCAACATCAGCAATAAAGTGTACAAAACGACGTTGTATAATTTTTTGGCGGTTGAAATTCATTCTATCAGCGTTTACGTACTCAGATTCCAATCACTTGTTATGGACTTCTTCAATCTGGTATTGAGGTTATCAGCACTTGTATATGTACACTACCGACCATAAGTTTTGAATCGTCGTCTAAATTTCACATTTTTCGTATTTTTTTAAGCATTGACCATAGATGGGAGAAGAGAGAATCCTATACGCCACCCTCTGGTCAGTAGAGACCCATTGTGGTGCTCATTTAGGTGGGAAGGTACCCTTTGCTCGCAGAGCAATCCCCAAAGCACTCTTCTATTGCTCCAAGGTTCCGAATCACCTCTAGGCCTTAATGAACGTATTTCGGTATCCTGGAAGAAGTGTGTTCTAAAGGATTTATGTCTGTGATGGCAGAGGCCTGGGCAGTGGCAAAAAAAGTGAGTTGCGTCCTCACTGACTTTCTCGTTTCCGCAGCCCCTGCAAAGGTCATTCTCCCTTAGCCTTCATCAGCTTTATATACAATACCTAGTCTAGCCATAAATACTGATACACCCTTTATTATACATTTGGGGTAGCAAGTACCATTATTTTTTTTACAGTAATTTGTGAAGTAGCTCCTCTGCTTGTAATAATAATCAGTTTAAGCTAAAACATTTAAGTGTTAACATGGAGTGGGGAGATAAAGAAAATAGAATTGCAGAAATTGCACTGCACAAATGTGGACTGGATGCGAAGTCAATTTTGAAAACCTTGCTGCCGCTACAAATTAGCCGTGTTTTTTGTTTATAGAACTATTAAAAGATTCGCGGGAACAGGAGGAATTAATGACCTACAAAGATCTGGGCGTCCCCGTTCAGTTGGAACAAAAAATGCGGTCAAAGCGGTAAGTGTTCGAATTCGCCGGAATCCACTTTGAAAGCAGAAAGTGTTGTCCCGTGAGATGGGTATTGCTCCCAGAACGATTTCAAGGATCATCATTAGACTTGGCGCCTTCCGCAGATCTACTAGACATCTGCTTACAGTGGCATTGAACAAAAATAGAGAGCGGAAATCAAAAAAGCTGCTATCACGGTACGCGAGAAAAAAATATCGAAAAATCTTATTTACCGATGAGAAAATTTTAACTGTTGAGGAAAAATTCAACAAACAAAATGATAAAGTTTATGCGCACAACCTTAAAGAAGCTTCGCAAATGATTTCCAGAGTTCAAAGAGGTCACCATCCGGCTTACGTAATGGTTTGGTGGGGTGTCTCTTATGATGCGGTTACTGAGCTGCATTTTTGCGAAAAAGGCATCAAAACTTCGGCTAAAGTTTACCAGAATACCGTTTTAGAGACGACGTTTAAACCATTAAACCATTCCCTTTCCGAAAATAAGCCGTGGTCATTTCAGCAGGACTCTGCTCCTGGTCACAAAGCGAAGACCAATTTGGACTTTATAAAGGCCAAAGATTGGCCATCATCAACCCCAGATTTAAGACCCCTGGATTATGAATTGTGGTCAACTTTGAAGGGTATGGCCTGCTCTAAAAAACACAACACCATTGAGTCGCTGAAGGCATCCCTTGTGAAAGCAGTGCAACATTTTCCAATGGAAAGGGTTCGTGCCGCCATTGACCGTTGGCCAGACCGATTAAGGACCTGTGTTAATGCCGAAGGCGATCATTTTGAATAGAAATGTATACGTCTTGTTTCTTATATAATATACAAAATATAATAAAAAAAAACTTAAAAAATATAAACTCGTTTACTTTTTACTGCAATATCAAGTTGTTTCAGTATTTATTGCGAGACTAGGTATACTTTTTAAAGGCAAATTCACATCGACGATATCTTTTTCAAATTAATACTCGGATACAGCATACAATTACTAGGTGATTCCAAACTTATGACTGACAGTGTATGCATGTATGTATTTAGCTTATTGCGGCAATTGTTCTTCGCATCACAAATGCGTCACACGAAACGCTTGAAAGACAAGTTGTCGTCGTTAAACTGAGAAAACCATACCCAAAAGTTGTTCTACAAAATGAAGTAATTATATTCTGTTAAATTTTTTAAGATAAATCTACGATTTTGCTGGCGTCTGTGGGTAAATGTCATTTGGTTTTCTTTTTATGACAACACAACCATTAAATTAAAATCCAAAGACCAGACGTTTTGTTTGCTCAATCATGGCAAAGAAAAAACAAAAACAACACTTTTGCAGGTTTTGATCTATGTCACGGAAACAGATTTACTTGTCAGTTTTGCTAAACACACATAATACGATAAGATAAGCCCGATGAGTTTACATTGCGATTACGATTGAAAAACAAGTTGAGTTACTCACCTGGCTCCAACAATCATTTGATTTCTAGCCACATCGAAGATCATTTGTGAATAAGTGGTTATATTTGCATCCTCGAAACGATTTGATGACGACATTAAGTCTGTGAGGAAAGAAGTAAATAAAAATGAAGAATTATTTCCAAGAAGAAAGTTGAATTTAAAAAAAAAAAACCACGTAATGTAACACTAACTGCAATTTGTATGTAATTAATGCACTCAACATGAGTAGTTTATCGTTCATTCACTTTTGGTCTTTTTTCTGGACAAATTTACCTTGATGTGATATGTATCTGGAATCATTCTCGAGTATATGGTGCTGGCGTCTTCCAATGGTGGCACTCGGCCTTGCCACAATCGCCAGTAGTAAAAATATTAGAAAAGATCTCTCCATTCTGCAAGGAGAAAGGAAATCCATTATTCTCTGTAGATAGCAAATATGCATGTTTTCTTAAACTAACAAAAAATTAAATTGAATTCCACTTGTCCGATGCGATGTGGACAGTAACCCGCATTTCGCTCAAATGACAAATTTTCAGGATTCTCGAATTTCTGTGACCTGGCACTCTACTCGGATGACATGTCTTTCAGCGTTTCGTTTGCGTTTGAGAGAAAAATGGACATTTGACACGGATCACCCTACAAGATCATCCTACACGTAGTATAAGGGCACGTGTGTTTTCAATATTTTTTTTTTTGGGCGGAATCCCATAATCCCGTGCATCTTTGTTGCGCACACGTAAACAATGTTTCTTGTTTTGAAATACGTGGAGTTTGGAAGATATTTGAAGTGGTGCTGACCTTGTAGCAACGGAACACATAATGCAAAACAAACGAAAGATTGAATTAAATTGACCGGTAAATGATCCCTTCTATGCAATATCAATTTCAATTCTGATCACGTAGAAATGTTGAAAATAAAGGTGATTTGTCCACCGCTGATTAGACACATTTTCGCAGGAATTTTACAATGCCGTTGAATGTAAAACATTCAACACAGTTGGATATTCGTAGCTCAAGAGGGATTTCCTGTCAACGTGATGACAGTAAAGAAGTGTTGGTGGAGTGATCGCACTTCCTTTTTGATGTTAGAAGAGACTTGCTCTGTCTGGCAAAAGGGAAATGTCATGTATCTTTTGGCTGAAAAGCGGCTTAAGGTTTTGCTAACTTAATACTTGTTTGAGTGTCGTTAAATAAAATAAATAAATTCATCGAGCCACGACATGGTGGCTGAATGTTTAACTTAAAGGGACCCGGTGGTCTAGCGCTCGTGAATTTGAGTTAAGAAGCAACCAAACAATTTTTTTTAATAATTGACAAAAAAAATATTAAGTATTAAAAAAATGGCGCTGAAGATGACCCTCTTAAAAAAAGTACCTGGTTGGCGGATACAATTCTTGCACTATCACTTATCGGAAAAATAAAAATGGAATAGATTATTAATCTTTATGAATGTATGTAGCTATGGCCGGAACCAAAAGAAAAAAAATCAAATTTTTTTTGACAAAATAGCGCGCCATTTAAGATTTTAATATCGAAAATAGGCTTTTTTTCACTAGGTTTTTTACGTAAAAAATAAGAAGTTATTAAGATACAACTTTTTTGGAGGTTCCAGCCATAGCCACTGGTTTTCTGAATAACATATTCAAATTTGAGATCATACATCCCGCCGTGCAGAAAAAAGTGGTTTCGAGATAAATGAATTTAAAGTTTCAAGTATGCGTCCATTCATGAGGCGGGCCACTCGTTCTCTAGGCTGTAGAACCTAAACTATTGTCAATATCATTACTAAAATTTAAAAGTATATTCTCGAAAGACTATACTTTCGAAATATTAAAAAAAAAAACCAATTTTTTGAAAATTCTAGACCACCGGGTCCCCTTAAAAAGTAATGTCACTTATTCTGAGATTGTCCTCTTTACGAGAAGGAGGATAGGCTGGCACAGCCAATGCTAAACGGCTCCACAATCCAGATCTCCGATGAAGCCAGATATCAAGGAGTTTTCCTGGATAAAAAAAAAACGTTGGGCAAAGCATGACATGCAGTCAAAGATATTCAGGGCGCTCTTGAGTTTTGGCAAGACTTGGAATCCACCGAAAAGGTGTCCTTAACATTTAGAAGACCGTTTCTAGCTTACGCGTTGGTTGTTTGGTAGATAGGCCTTTTGCATAAGTATTTGACTGCTTTCTACACTAAACTTACAAAAAGGCGTATCTCTGCTACACAGGAGCTTTTCCGAGTACGCCTGGCACCGCTCTTGATGCTCTGCTCGATCTACCTCCTCTTGATACTTATATCACGGGCTGTACTATGAAAGCAATCTGTCGTCTTAGACGGGGCGGTTTTTGGTTTCATCCTCACTGTAGTTTTGATGACCTTGCGCGACACTTATCCTACGACCCTGGTCCCGATGCAATGACACCAGAAATTCGATTGGTGTGCAAATTTAAAGTCGGCTTCGGCCAGGGTCTGAGCCTGAACTGGGCTGTAGTCGAATCTTCACGGACGGCTCCAAAACCAGTCATTGGTCCGTTGATGGAGACCTTCACTACTCGCAAGGCAAGCATGCCTTTTGCTATCCTAATGCGCACGGACCATATTGTTCAAAATAGATGGAGGGGTCGGAGTATCTGCGTCTCAGTAAGGCTCAACCTTTTAACCAGTTCAAAAATAGTTCGAGAATGCAAGAACTCTTAGAATTCGGTCGCCATTCTGAGCTCTTTGACTCTTGTCTGGGTCCCAGGTCATACTGGCATTTCTGAAAATAGGATCTCCAATGAGATTGCTAAATAGGATGATTTCTCAGGACCTGAACTTGAGTTGCGTCTTCGGTCAAGCCTTACATTTACGATTGGATTTCCTACAAACAGAATTGTTTGTGGCACGGCTCTCCAGGATACAGGCAGACTAAACAAATGCTACCGAACCTCTCTAAGAAGTCAACGCCACTCTTGCTGTCACTCAGTAGAAGAGACTGTAGATAACTTATTGGCGTTCTAACGGGACACTTCGCTTTTGCCAAGCATCCTAATAGTTAGTCCTAAGTGACACTACTGTTTGCGACGCTTGTGGAGAGGGCGGCGAAACTCCGAAAGTCAAGAAAAATCCAGTAAAATGGTTAAAAACTTTGACCTGCCAAGACCAAGACAAGGCCAAAGCCTATCTTTTCCCAATCATTCATGTTGAGCTTGTTATATTTTTCGCACGAATAAAAGAGACCGACTCCGAACGTCGAATCAGGAATCTTTTTCATGTCAAATTATACTCTAACATGTTTTGTCATTGCCAGTGGTGCTGAAAAAACTGTTTGACTACGCTCAAACCCATTAAGCTACACCGGTTAATGGTGTCTATAATAAATTCATGCATAAATGTTAAAACAGCCTTCGCTTAAAAACTTTCAAACAGTCGACTAACGTCACATCCCAATTTCGTCAGAACAAAATCATGTAAAGCACTTTATTTTCGAGATGCAACATAAAACTACATCAAAAGCTACATAATTACGATTACAAGCGCCATTCATTTAAATATTAAACTCATTAATTATGCCTCAATCCATTCACCAATACGATTAGTTTAATTAATACGCTATGATTCCGATTCGAAAATGTTTACTAAATCAAAATTAAATCATAAACTGAGTTTATTATCCAATGATAGCAATAAATTTGTCATCCATCCGGCTTTACGTGTCTGTTTGAGCTTAACATGACAAACGTGAGGCGTCTTAGGGCCCAGACACTCGTCGCTACTGTCACCTCTCGATGACATCTTTAAATATTTATAACGACAGACCAAACCTTAACTTTATAATTTAAAACTTATTTATCAAACTGCATTGACTCAAACACATGCCGGTTGTGAAAATAAAAAAGCGCATCTAATAGGAGGGCATTTTCGTATCTATTATTGTTTCCCGCCATAGGAATACACCCACTGCATTAAGAATGAGCCGCATTAGGATTTCTAATTTTTGTTCAAGATAAAGAAAAAACTTTACACAAGACTGAGATTAAATATTTACCACTCTCTCAATGCAAGCCAGCATTGTAGGGGGAAAATAAAATCACGCTTGGTATCGTTATTTGTATTATTGTTTTTAAATGAAAGAGACTCTGAGGCAATAAATAATTGTTTGGCTTCACACCAATGCAATGGATTGAATGTATCGCCCCTTTCAATAAGTTATTTATTACTTTGAATGATAATGTTAATTGTTGCTAGTTAAAAAAAAATGCATTCTTTTGTTTATGTTTTCACTGTAGAAGAATACACAGAGTGCGAAGCATTGTTAACATTAAAAGTCACTTAAGTTTGTTTCTGTCTGAATAGCCTTGCATTGCTGACGAATGCAATCATTTATATTAAATGATTTGATAAATAGTACTTTCTGCAGAAATATAGAGGCTCACTTGATAATAGAAAGGTCAATTATAAGTCGATCTAATTGCACAAGTGCCCAACCTAGTGCTATCAGTTTTTTTTTTTACAAAATAACCATAAGTGGTCAAAAGCTATTGCATTGTGGCACACAACAGTCTACACAGCGATAACCTTGAGCTCATTTCAAAACAAACGAACAGCCACTTTACTAAATCAGGGCATAGTCCCCACGTAAGCGAAAGTATTCCGACTTGGAAACATAATTGATTCCGTGATTGTAAGAACCACCCAAATTTGTCCAATTGGTTAGGTTAACCTTTTGTCACAATTCAGTAGTTTATTTGCATAATTCATCGCGTCTCGACTGTAGGAAGTTTCTGTTTTCTTTTTATCATCGTGGAGGCGATACACCAACACTTTGACAGACGCGTAGGTCTAGCATGCGTGGTACATCATTCACCCTTCCGTTTATGCGTTATACCGTATGCACGGAATCGCTTCCGATAAATGCAGTGGTTTACCCACGTGGGCCTCTATTATCACCATCGCATCAAGCTTCGGATATTGGGAAACCCTCACTTTCCAAATTTGGATCAGTCTTAAGTGTGAAATATCTCTTAGTTGAATCAAGAGGAGCGAAGTGTGCCTGATTGACCTTAAACTGTCAAAAATGTACATATGCGAGCAGCTTGGTTCGTGTGGAGGTACATAAACACTTCACCCAAAAGGGCGTTCGTCATTTGTATCTGCCTGGGACGTGTATCTTTAAATTAATGAGAGGAAGTTACGAAACTCAATCTCATGTAGATTTTCGCAGCTTGCTCAATCGCTGTTTAACGTCGATGGAAAACAAACATGTAGGTAAGAGTCGTAAGTGATGTCGGCGCCATGATATGGTAATTAGTTGTCCAAGCCAAAGAGAACCAAATTGGCGTAACAACCATTTACTTGCAAAGCAAAGCAATTTGAATTGAATACCCATCACATCATGAAAGCAAATTTGCTTTTCTGTCAAAACAATAAAGAGAGCAATCAATTTCAGGTAGAATACCGTAATAAACAAACAATAATTTGAATAATAATCCACGGGAAAAAGAGTTTACCAACCTAAGATTTAAAAGCAATTATATTTATGGCGAAGGCATACATCAAACCAGTCAAATGTCGACAATCAAATTTCAACCGCATTGTCAAGCCCATGTGCAAATACAAAAACTTGGGTTGGGCAACCCGGGAATAGTCTCCCGCCTTTGTGTCAATTTTATTCTACACTGTTTGGGATTCTAGGCATGGTCAACGGACAAGTCAAGGACGACATAATTTATTTTTACTGATCAAAATTTCAACCTCGTGTAGCACCCACGTCTTGTTTTTAAAGAAGATTGCAATTAAGGATTATGGTATGGGATGGAGAGAGAAGTGGACATAAAAAAAGGTTACGACGTCCATCATAATTAATGTGACAACAGTTATGATTAGTGATCCATTTAGCTAGCGAGCTGTTTTCATGCTACGGCTTAGCTTGTCGTCTTCCAAAAATTCAGAGAAAACTTGTTTCATTTGCTAGGAAATGCCTTAGGGAAGTGAGTGTAAAATTAACACCAGAAAAAGTCGTGCTTTCGCCGCCACAGATTTTCCACCACTGATCAATCATAGTTAAAAAATGTTTGATGCTTTTTTGATACCAGTTCCGGTATGCAGATGGACATATAAAAATTCCAGAGCCATACATCTTTACAATAAGTCGGAATCTAGGCTTTGAAATAAACAAAGTTAGAAATTATAAGCGCTGTTTGCGACTTAGTTACATTTAAACCTGATTGTTTGTTTTTGGATAAAAGAATTCATATCTAAAAATAAACAAATAGCTGGCGCGACAGCTCGGAATGAGCCAAGGCCTAGCTTCTCGCAACCATTCATGTGCGTGTTACATTTTTCGCACGAATGGAAGGGACCTACAATTTATTGTCGACTTTGAATGGCGAATTGAGAAGCTCTTTCATGACATATTATACTCCCGGAGGCTTGTCATTCCCCGACGAGAGGTGGTGACGAGAAAAATCTTCGGTGGACATCGCTGGGGCTTGAACCCACGCCATTCGCACAACAGTCCAACGCACTAATCACTGAACCACGGTGAACACGAATCATATCTATATATGTATATATATATAGTTGGCGCGACAACTCGGGATGAGCCAAGGCCTATCTATCTACAATAGAGATTTAAAAGTCGTAATCGTAGTAATTGAAATCTATGGCAGCAGATATGTTATTTGCGGTGATTTTATGTGATTAGGAGATGACCACCAAGAAGTTTGTTCGATGCAGCATCTTTCCGGTACAGTTGCTTAAACTTGTAGACAAGGTTGGTGACGGTCAACATAATTTGGGGAGTCTTACTTACTTACTTAAGGTGGCGCTACAGTCTGGGGTGGACTTGGGCCTCAACCCAGAAACTTATCCAGCCAGCTCGTCCTTAAGCCAGCTGCATCCAGTTTTGCATGCTAAGTTGGTTAAGGTCCCCTTGGACTTGCGTGCGCCACCTGAGTCTTCCTCTACCACGCCGTCCCTCGGATGTGAAAGATTTTTTCGACCGGAGCATCGGTGTCCATTCGTTCTACTTGACCCAGTTACTTCAGTCGTTGGATCTTCACTCTCCTGACTAAGTTGATGTCGCTGTACAGCCCGTGTAGTTCGTCTTCGTATCTCCTCCTCCATTCACCGTCTCTGCAGACGGGACCGAAAATCACCGGAAGAATTTTCCTCTAGAAACAGCCAAGAGCAACCTCATCCGCTTTTGACAGAGTTCATGTCTTTGTATCGTAAAGCATAACTGGGATGATTAAGGTCTTAGGTCGAGAGAGGGCTTTGCTACTCAATTGCCTTCTAAACCGAAAGAAACAGGGATTGGCAAGAGTTATTCTTCGTTTGATCTCAGCGCCTGTTGTTATTGTCTGACTTAATAGTGGTGCCTAAGTAGACAAAGTCCTTAACTACCTCAGAGTTATAACTGTCCACAGTGACGTTCTGTCCGAGACGTCAGTGTTGAGTGTCCTTTGACAGCCTTTACTTGGTCTTGCGCTTATTCTTTCCATCTCCGTCTTAGTATTCATGAACGCCGCAGTGAGATCACGCGGCGTTCTTCCAGATTGTGACTCTGGTGTTGGCGCGTGAGTTTTGCCAACTATTCTCGCACGACAGCTCGTCGCCTTGTCTAAATACTCTCTTGACATCAAAGGTCTTGATGAGATCTTAACCGACATTGATAGAGCAGCGTGCATTCTCTATTGTCATCCTGCACAAAAGGACGCGTTTGGCAGGAATTCCAAGACTAGACATTGCTCTGTATAGCTCGTTCCTATAGATGCTGGCATACGAAGCCTTAAAATCAATGAAAAATTGGTGGATATCGATTTGAAGTTCCCGAGTTAACTCCAAGATCTGCCGCAGTCGATGATCGATGGTAGACTTGCTTGGCCTGAAGCCACACTGATATGGATCGATCAGGTTGTTGATGAAAGGTTTCAGGCGTTCACACAATACAGTAGATGAGAACTTAAAGGAAATGTTCAGAAGACTGATTTCTCTGTAGTTGGCGCAGTTCAGAGGGTCTTCTTTCTTCAGGCAAACAATTCTAGTGTTCTATTTATCGGGCATGCTTTCTTACTTACTTAAGGTGGCGCTACAGTCCGGGGTGGACTTGGGCCTCAACCAACAAGCGTCGCCAGAGATCTCGATCTTTAGCCAGCTGTCTCCAGTTTCGCACGCCAAGTTGGTTGAGATCCCCTTCCACTTGCGTGCGCCACCTGAGTGGCGGTCTTCCTCTACTGCGTCGTCCCTCGCGTGTGGATTCGAAGATTTCCGAGCCGGAGCATTAGTGTCCATCCGCTCCACATGACCCAGCCACCTCAGTCGTTGAACCTTCCCTCTTCTGGCTAAGTCGATGGCGCTGTACAGCGTTCTATAAACCTATGTTTATGTAAAATGGGAGTTATGTGCATTCAAGAGGACAAAAGCGTCCTCAAACCGACCTCTTTCTACCAACTCCTACTTTCACATCCACAAGGTGAACGCTGGGTGCCTAGTACCTCAACTGAAGATAGGGTGCAAACCCCTGTGGAAGGTTGTTGGTGGCAGCTGACGAGAGAGGGTGGGAGGGTGTTCACACTAAGGCACTCTCCCTTGCACCCGGATGGCAGCGGAAGAACCCCCACGATGGAATCAACGGTGGCGTCTACAGTTCCAGTTAGGTCGAACTACTTAGTGAACACCTCATTCGGGCTACTTCGACGTAATCGGATTAAAGGCCAATGAGGACCGGATTATCCGGCCCCTTAAGCCCAAGGGGTCCAACAAAGGGCGTGGCCCTCCAGATTGGGGGTTGTACGTGGGGTTAACAACTCCACTACGGAAAACAAAAGTTGTTACGCAACAAACAGCAGCGTCGGGCATTCTTTTATTCGACCATATTTAACAGATGCGTTGGGGAATCACACAATTAAATAAAAAAAGCTAGACGAGACTATACATAAATTAGATTAAGTTACACAGCAAATAAGTGCCGCAAATAATGATAAAAGCTATCAACTTGAGGTTTGCGGAAATGAAGGCACTGATATCGACGCAGAAAGTGATTTAAAACTTCCACGATTTTACAATTCCGTAACACAATTTATCGTTACCGCAGAAAATGTATTTTTACCCTCAGTGGTAGAAATTCCAATAAGGCTTCAGTTGACATTACGTCTTATGTAACCCAATAACCCGGCACATGCATGCGAACACTTCTCCCGTTTGCCTCTCCGACCATTTTCCCACGAAGGTAAATATGCCTCTTAAGTGAAAATTGCAAGATCAAATCTGATACGTTGGGAAATAACAGCCAATCAAAGATATTTTTATGTATATTTTGAAATTCTTTAACCGCAATTGGAATTTTGGAACAGAAATCGTTATTTGCAAATCGATTTAAACAACATCAAGTCAGATTGAACAGATTAAGTCACAATAGTTGGCTATAAAATTCCTAATAAATGAAAACTTATGGCGGTTATAAGCCCTCTGGAGTCTTTATGATCAGAAAGTAATTCTAAGCCGACTTTTCAAAAATTCGTTTATCAAATTTATACCGCGGTCGCACACAAGAAATCAAGGTGGGCAGATATAATGACTTTGTAAATGAAATAAGTGGGTTATGATTTGGTAATGCTTGACATAGTATCTTCAGCTTTACAGTTGATCAGAAGCGGCCAGTTGAAGTCAACATAGGTGGACAGATAAGAATAACCTCTGAAGTATTATAGAAACAACGGACACAATTTAACACAATTTTAATTGATAGTGCGGCAAAACAATACCAAAGTTCGGTGCGGTGCGTCAATAAAAACTACAGTGAACTACATAAGCCAACTGCTTAAGTCCAGCATTTTCGTTTAGGATTATTTTTTGTGGCATTCCCATCTGGGCTGGTTAAAAGTATTAAACGTTTTACTTGAAATATAATATCGGCGCATTATCAAGTTGAAATGTTATATGTTTTCCCACTAAAAGGGGCAAGAAATTGTGAACGAGTAAAATTCCATGCATCGATAATAAAAATATGCTTCATTAATATATATGTACATACATGTACATATAAGGTTTCAAGTGATGGTATCTTTATACGCACTTCGTTTAACAATAACCTTTCGTTACATAAATTGCTGTAAATTGGAAATATGCTCTACTTTCCTTAAGTGGGGTAACAATTTGTTATGGAGTTGATGGATAAGGTTATGAATTTCGATAAATGTTCAAAATTAATTTGATGAGTTGTGCAACTTTTGTACGTTTTATAATTATTTTCAGTTTGTTTTTTTTTTTGTGTGTCTAAAGTGTTCAATTTATTTATTTTAAAAAAGGCGATAATAAAATCGTCACACGTAAATCAGTTTAAAGTCGAAAAGCCTTTAAAGAATACGATTAAAGTGTTGATGGATGACACCTGTGAATGATGACATACAAAAATTTACACTTGTCAGTAACAAACTTTCTTACAACATATAATGCTGACCTCAAAGGATCCTGTAAACAATTCCAAAAAAAACTTAATCAACAAACAGCTTAACACATATCTTCTCTGCATAAATTAAAAATGTTCAAACTATCGATTGTCTCCAATTTATTCGACTTTGCATTGTGAGCTCGGTTTTCATTATTTTTCACTCCAACTCTCTACCCGTAGGTTGTAGATACTTCATTATCCGAGATGAAACTGTATGTAGGTAGGTCGTTGCTGCTGTATCCGTGGCAACAACAATCATTCCATCATACCTACATACATTTGTTTGTTGGATTTGCCATTGCAATTGCAAGTTTGCCAATGCCGTTGACTTTATGCCGCGCACAAAACAACCAAGCGACCAATGCGATACAGTACCATAGCCATCATACACTGTTACATGTAGAAATCACTAGCATAGGTAGCGCTGGTGCTCTGTCGTTGACTTCATCTTATTGTAAAGCTTGTTTTATACTTCCACTGAATTTTTAATAAGAAAAACCTCCTGTCAAGGCATTAATATTTATGGAAACACACAGGTATAGCTTATGCTGCTCATATAGCCAGGGTAACCACAAAACCTAAACCACTTTTTTGCATCCATATGTTCATACATGGATATGTATGCAATCCCATTGCAGAGGAGGAGTGCAAATGTTTAGAAAACTTGTAATAACCCTTAGAAGATACTCACTTTGCAGAGATCCAATGTAAACTATATCCTAGATTCGTTGCAAATCAGGCTTGAGTGAAAGTTTCACTTGATAAAAACATTTTTTAACAGTAGATCACTTAGTTTGGTAGTCAACATCTATGTATATATTTTTGTGTCTATTTTTGTTACATTTGCACTGAAAACCACAAATTCTAAAAAGAATCACTTTGTTTCTAAACTGGAATTGATCCTCTTCAACTTGTAAACAAAATGTATCGCGCGATCAAAAGTCGCATGTGTTAATTTTCATCCTCATCAAACACAGCGCGCAAAAAATAAAAAAAATCCGAGAAGAAATAGGAAGAAATAATAATAAAAACACTAAACGCTCTAAACAGCGATACGATCAACACGAACACGGATCCGTATTTGAGCACACAAGCCACAGCAAACGTAGTCGCGATCGGCGCTGCTGGCCTATCTCTTGAATACTCGTATCTGACAAACTCTTGTGTATGCGCGCACCGCTAGCAAGCTAGCAAGTTGGAAAGAAGACTGATCGTCGAAACATAAAGGCTAAGGTTGGTAGTTGTATACAATTCAGGTTTCGTTTTTTTTTTTTTTTTTATTTATTTCCCTCTTAGACAGCGTTGGAATAAAGCAAGTAAAAATGAATTGATATGTGGTTACCAGGTGCGTGGAAAATTCAATCTTTTCTCAAAAGGGATCTGCGCGATGTGATGTTTTGCACCCACAAATGAACGCGGAAGTTGTAAGAAAAAAATTGTAATATGTAATTACAAACAGAAAAGTTCACTTTTGCGATAATTGTTTTACTGCTGATAACCTTATGACTTTCTCAGGCGGGAAATAAAAAAATGACTAACTTGATTACAAACCATTCTCCAGGAACATTAAGGCCCTGATAATGGTTTTTTAAATGAGTAGCGAGTGATAATTAAAACTATGTGCTGCACACTCTTAATTTAAAAAGAATACTCATGTGAAAATTGATTTTCCCTTGAACCGTGACGCAATTCAAACAGACAGATCAACGTTAACTCCGTTTGCTTTCAAACTTTACATACGAGTAACGTCACTATTTATCCGATGGGATTTTACGCTCATAACATAATTCTAAGGAGATCGCTACTAAATTTTCAAGGACGCAAATGATTTTTTGTGAACTTCGACATGGCAACCCTAAAAAATGATAGAATCAGTAAACAGAGTATACCACTCCATCCACGGAGAGAAACTAAAAAAATAATACGATAAAAAAAGTAAGAAAAAAATCATGCAAACGCCTCTCATTGCGACCGGTTTTCTGATCACATTTACCTGGCCACAGGTAGGCACTTTGGCATACGACAACTCAACTCATGGTGTATTAGAAGTAGCAACAACAGAAAAGGGGTAAGGGCAGGTAACCCCTTTAAGTACTTCAGCCATCGCCCCCATTCGATGGCTTGTTTTGGTTAGGCCACTTGGATTCTAAGAACCTTCGCATCTCCACAGCTTGTTCTAAGCTTAGATAGAACGAACCAGATTAACACAGTCAGCATCTTCAATCACAACATAATGAATCTCTAGAGAGGAAACATGGCGACAAATACTACCGCACTCAATACATTTGATTATTCAATTGTACTCGCGCTCATTCGTGTGTGTATCTGTGTATGTTGCTCACTTATGATCTCTGATTGATTTTGTTGTTGTTACGTCTTCGCAAGTATCTTCATCTTCACATCTCTGCTCTGAATTTAAAAGTTTGTCTCATGCCTAGTGTCATTCTGTTTTATTTTTATTTTTTTTATTATTTATTATGACCCCGTAAAGATTGCAAGCCTCCCTCTCAGTTCAAACATAGAATAAATAAATTAAACATAAAAGACAAAATCACAATCTTCACCTTACAACTGAATTTTAGTACTCTTGTCGTTGGAATGTTAAAGTTTGCATTAGCTTAAGGTAAAACTAGTTCTTGCGAGTAATTAAAATGTTTAAGATGCGATAAGCTAACGTAAAGTACAACTTTGACAAGGCAATTATTGTGCGAGTTCAATAGACAGTTGTGATAAAATAATTAAGAACACTAGGATTGATTTTAAGCATGGAGTTTTCAACGACGTGGAAAAGGAAATTATTCATGGTTACTGCAAAAAGAAGTCCGCCATAATGAAAAGACAAAAAAACAGGGTATCAGCCTAATTTAAGGAGAGAATATAGCGCCATTCCATCCAAGCTTAAGGGCTCTGCAAACTCCTTGTGCTTCCTTGACTTGGCAGAAAAACACCACAAATACTAGACCAAGCTCATTTCACAGTAATTCACAAGCCCACTTACTGTATTAATAAATAAATAGCCGGCGCGATAGTTCGGGATAAGCCAACGCCTTGCCTCTCGCAACCATTCATGTTGTGCGTGTTACATTTTGCCCACGAATGGAAGGGACATACAATTTATTGCCAACTCCGAATGGCGAATTGAGAAGCTCTTTCATGACAGATTATACTCCTGGATGCTTATTATTTCCCCGCAAAACGGTGGTGCCGCGAAAAATGTTCGGTGAACTTGGCTGGGACTGCTCTAGACAAGGTGGGGCCACAGGGTGTGACCTTGGTGTAAACCCGAACAAAACTGAACTGATGCTTTTCACCACTTAAACCAAAATACCCTCCCCCGTCCTAATGGTCTACCACTCACACTATCCTCCAGCGCTAGGTATCTGGGTATCATGCTTGAGCCAAAGCTCAACTGAAAGCAAAACATTGAACACAGAGTAAAGAAGGCTTGTGTAGCCTTCTATGCTTGCAGTAAATCCTTTGGAAAGAAGTGGGGACTTCAACCAAAGATGACCTTGTGGATGTGCACAACTGTAGTGCGTCCGATTCTCACCTACGAGTCTCTAGTATGGTGGCCTGCGCTGAGCAAGGGCTACAACATTACAAAACTTAAAAGGCTCCAAACAACAGCGAGTAAAGGCACCAGGGGAGCATTGAGGTCGGCCCCAATGGATGCCCTCGCTGTGCTCCTGCATCTTTTGCCTCTAGACTTACGCACAAAAAAAAACCGCACTGTGCAGCGTTGTCAAAGAATATGGGTGCTGGACCGCACGGCCCTACGGCCACAGCAATATCTTGGACTCGCTACCAAACGGCATGCTCACGTTTCCAACCGACTACATCACACCCAAACTTAACTTTAGGAAAACTTCCACGTGGCATTTCCTACCAGGGCACAGTGGAAGAAAAACGAAGTGGTAAAGAATTTCGACAAGGTCATCTATACCGACGGATCAAAGATAAACTGCGGTGTGGGGGCCGGTGTCTACTCGGAATCACTGAAAATAGCAAGATCATACCGCCTGCCGGATTTCGCCAGCGTCTTCCAGGCGGAACGACTGGCAATCCGGGAGGCTTGCACGCAACTCGGACGTGACAGATCACACAAACAAAACATTGCTATCCTCATAGATAGCCAGGCCACTATCAAGGCCATTGATTAGGCTACCATATCCTCCAAACTGGTGATGGAGTGCCAAAACGAGCTTGCCTGCTTAAGCGAACGATTCAGCGTCACACTGCTCTGGGTTCCGGGGCGCAGCGACATAACAGGTAAAGAGCGTGCGGATGAGCTGGCCAGGCAGGGGTCAGCTCTACCCGGCCCACACGCGGTAAGGGTCCACATCCCGCTGAGAGTGGTTAAGGGACAAATCCACTCAGACTTCCTGCAGAAGGCCAATCTCAAATGGAGGAGTTTAACCAACTGCGCCATATCAAGGAAGATATGGCCGCCGTACGATACGACCGGAACAAGGGATCTCCTAAGCAGAACCCGCCCAGATATCGCCAGAATAACGGCAGTTATCACGGGGCATTGGCCAATTGGAGACCATGCGGCCAAACTAGGTATTCCATACAACCCCTACTGCCGCAGTTGCGGAAATGGAAATGAGAGGGAAACTCTCGTCCACTTCCTCTGTAAGTGTCCGGCACTTGCAAGAGCCAGACTGCGTGCACTGAACCAACCATTCTTCGACGACCTCAGCGACATCTCGGGTAAAAGGATACAAAACCTAATTCGATTCCTAAATTCCATAGGTTGGATCTAGGCACTCCCGGTTGTCTCACACACTTTTAACAACACAGGTCACACGAGGCACATCCTAGTGCTATTTGGGTTCAGTTGAACCGCCACCTCTACCTACCTACCTGGCTGGGACTTGAACACACGCTGCTCATACCGGACCAATCACTGAGCCATAGAGCCTTTCTGTATTAAAAAGCATGAAAAGTTCTGCACCGTTTCCAAATGTGCGTCAGACTTTAAGGAAACCTTACAAGTATAGGCTCCACTCAAAGAATAAACAAAAGAAAAAAAAGTCGGTAAAAGAACAGAACAAACACCCGAACGTGCGCTCCATTCAGCCCATATTGCATCGCTTTTCAACTAAGCGCTCTTTTCGGTCTGTATCTGAATGCAGGTTCAGCGTAAACGAACTTGTAAACAACTTTGGAGAAATATATGTATCTAGATACCACCATATGGCTGGGTTTGTAAATCAAAATTCATGCAAACGTAGGAGTTTTATGTATCACTCCTCCTTTCGGTGCAGTACGTCTGCAGCCGTCTAAAGCCCGGCAATGGCTTTTCAAATTAATCTATTTGTTACTATTAGCCTTCGTTTATAAGTGAATACATCTCGTTACCAAAGTTATAAAATCTCGCACACACGTAATCTCTTCAATTAGTTTGACACAGTAGAGCGCAGATAGCTTGTCTATCTTAACTTGGATATCTAATCTTTGTTTGAGTAAAGCATGTCTCCGTCCTCCTCTGATGTTTCTTTATTTGTTCTGCACGTGTTACGGTCGTAAATGTCTGTATGCAATCCATCATCGGAAAGATGCTCATTTCAAAACATTAAAAAAAAAAAATTAACACGCAGCTTAGACGGATATTTTATGGGCACAACAGAAAAGAAAATTAAAACCTGGAGTTAATCGTCTGTATTCGGTATCTGTGGTAAATTTAATTCAGAATCAGAAAGAGGGAAGTACTGTCAATGGCTTATTATTACTGTGGACGATCGTAAACCAACCCGTAAGATATGGGCAATTTGTATGTGGGTGTTTCTTTGTTCTTCGTTTTCGTATCTTCGTATTTTTTACACGAATTTGAATGTTTAAGCGCAGCTTTAGGCCTGCGTAGCAATGCAGGGCATAAATAAAAACGTAATAATAAAGCATAAAACTGATTTAACACTTTGAATGCGTTTTAAGTGTGGTATCGCTGTAGATGTTTTATCATAGGTTGATGTTAAGTTTAGATAGGCAGGTAGAAGTAGTAGCTTCAGCAGTCCTGATGCCGAACCTAACTAACTCCCGTAACCTGAGTGTTGTTGCTAAAAACGAAAGAGAAGGGTGCGGAGATCCTTACAGTCATTCTGTGGCATTAAGAAAACTGATCAACACCTTTTCTCCGAGATTTCACTAAGGTTGTTAACAGAGTCTTTGCCTAGTGTACGATATCTGATCCTGCTTACAGCCGGACGACTGCAGAGGAGATGAAACACTGTTTTTGACTACATCTGCCTTGATATGACACATTTCCGCAACCCGCGCCACCTGATGTTGGCTTCTGATAGAAAGTGTGAGAGCGACTCGCCAGCTCATCGGCCCGGGCGTTTTCCTCTATGTTAATGTGCCCCCGGCACCCAGAGAAGACTGACCTTAAAACGATGCCCTAATGAAACGAGTTCCTCCTTGCACTGTTGCACCAGCTTAGAGGATGTCGTGTTCGATGCCAGGGCTTTGATGACAGCCTGGGTATCAACAATGTTTTGGATGGATGTAGGGTTCTTCTGGCTGGAAGCCTATACGACTCAGGTATCTGAAGTGAATCAGAGAAAATTGTAGCACCTATCCCGCTGTTTTGAGCCATCTGTATGAATCATCGTTTTATATTCCTTAATCAAAAAAAAAAAATAAATAAATAAATAGCTTGCGCGACAGTTCGGGATGAGCCAAGCCCTAGCTTCTTGCGACCATTCATGTTGTGCGTGTTTGTATTGTTCGCACGAATAGAAGGGACCTACAATTTATTGCCGACTCCGAACGGAGAGTTTAGAAGCTCTTTCATGACAGATAATACTCCCGGAGGCTGCCAATCCGCGACGAGAGATGGTGCCGCGAAAAATGTTCGGTGTTCCTGGCTAGGGCTTGAACCCACGGCGCTCGGTCAGCAGTCCAACGCACTAACCACTTAGCCACAACGACCATTAATCACTTCACCTTTTTTCCCAGTCCACTCCGGATGGGTATATTACCGTGAAATTCTACTTAAGTTCAGTTTGGGTATGGTGTAGTCGGCTAGAGTCGTTGCTAAATCCCTAGATAACAGATCCAGAATGTTGCTATGACCGTATGGTTTAGCATACCAACACCTCTTCAGCGGTGCACGTTGAAATGTTTTAACTTTGAAGGTCAAGTGGTGTGAGATGCAGAAGAACATTCAGAGCTCCCGTAGTGGCTATAGCCGCCGTTCTCTGCACTTTGTTCAGTTGTTTTTTGTTGTAGTCTTTTATCAACGCGGGCCACCAAATAAGTGATCCCTACAAGAGGATAGGGCGTACCACTGCGGTATAAGACCATCATCGGTCGAAGTCTCCACTTCTTACCAAAGTTAAGTTTAAGGAGTCCCATGCACATGTAGTAGGAGATCATTTGGAAATCACGTCCAATAGGGCGCCAAACTGTGTTAGAAATGTTCGCCTTCCATCTATAAAACAGGGTTGTAGACAACAGCCTTTATTTATTTTAACTCCATTGTGAAAAGTCATCGGCCTCCCCAATGGCAAAACTGAAAATTAAGTAGTCTAAAGCTTTCTTTTAAATTCAAACGAATTTTATTAAACTAATACATATATGTATAAATACAAATGTACATATCTTATCTAAACAAAACATTGTATCTCTCTACAAAGCGTCCTGCTCGGCTAAACGTTCTATTTCATCGAGAATAGCATCGAGCTCCTCTTCATCAATTACCGGGTAACACGTGAAAATCATCCGAATAAAATTGCCTATTCCTCTATAAGTCAATGGAGAATAACCAACCATGAGAGTTCCACTTCTTATCATCTTCTCCTTGATTTTTGGAGCGATCTGTTGTAAGTCAAAAATGACAGGAAAATTCATCAAGCCGTCAAAATTCCATAAATATTTTAATTACCGTGTACAACTTGGCTGTCCACTCACTGGTTTCCTTTTGACCTCGCATCGCCTTCGGGATGTACCAGAAGCACACATTCGTATAGGAAAACGATCCCTGCACGAGACGATAACCCTCTCTCTGCTGCAACTTTTCAACGAGAACCTTGGCCATTTTAATGGCATGGTCAACTAGGGCACCTAAACCGTTCACACCTCGTGCTTTAAGCATCAACCAGAATTTAAATGCATCGATTTTGCGACCGCATTGAATACTTTTGTTGCCAGTGTCATATGAAACATCGTAGAATTTATCTTGTTGAAACAGATACTTTACTTCAGTGCTGTTGCACTGCGACAATAGGTTCGTCTCCTTTGTAAGAAACATTGCGCATTGGAGGGGCGCACCCAGAGCCTTGTGTGGATTCCAGGCAACCGAATTACTTCGCTCGACTCCATTCATGAGGTGACGATTTTCACTGGAAATGAGGACGGATCCTCCATGGCATGCCTTGAAAATTAAAATATTATAAAGATTCAATGATTGGGGATCACTGTGCTGATCAAATTCAACATTACATCAACATGAAGCCAAAGTCCATAGCGCTCACAAATGTCCGCAATCTCATTTAAATCATCGAATGCTCCAAGAACAGTCGTTCCAGCCGTGGAATTAACGAAGAATGGCATCTTGTC
The DNA here is from genome assembly GCA_917880715.2 of Matsumyia berberina. Classification (NCBI taxonomy): domain Eukaryota; kingdom Metazoa; phylum Arthropoda; class Insecta; order Diptera; family Syrphidae; genus Matsumyia; species Matsumyia berberina. The sequence goes on from OU862870.1 coordinate 67,322,615, forward strand.
CTCCTCTTGTGCTTGCAATATCTTCGCCTCCAGGTCCTCGGCAACCATTTGGCCCACTGCGTTCGTTTTCACTGTTACACAATTATTCGTTCCCAAACCGATCCAGTGTGCTGCCTTCTTGAAACTGTAATGCGACTCCTCAGAAGTAAACAGGACCAAGGGTTTCATTGCGAAAATTCCATTGGATTTAATGTCAGGGCATTTTTTGTATCTGGCCAAAACCAGGGCATACCTAAAAAAAAGACCACAATGAGTATGTTTGTATGTCAAAATACTGACCCCATTTTAAGGTCTTTGCTACGCATTTGAGCGAGCGGACAAAAAAAAAATAATGGCTTTATTACGATGCGATGTTGGCCCAATTTTTGTTATAATTATCTATCGCACAGAGAGAGAGAGGGCATAAGAACGGAAACGATTTGCCATTAGTATAGTCCATCGACCGCTTTCAAAAGAGGTCTGCGTTTTATCAATTGTGTTAACGTACATGTTTGAAATGGATCCTCCGGGAGCAAATATTCCATCACCATTAGCATAGCCGCAAATGTCGCACATTTTCTTTATAACTTCCGTTTCGATGAGTGAAAAAACTGGAGCCACTTCGAATGTATACCTGCCGATTGCAAGACAAAAAAAAAATTGAAATACCGCAATAAAGTGTCGTCTATTCATGTTCATAGTTTTGTTTTTGCCAATGACTCGCCGGAAACTTACGCACTTGTGTTGAGTGCCTCAGTGATCCAGGAACCAACAAGACCATACGGATCCATTTGACCGAATAATTGATTATGGAATCGATTATGTGACGTCTTGACTGAGTATTGAATTATCGTTCGGCATATGGATAGAATCTCGGTTTCATTCAAAGACCCCTCATCGGGTATAGTGAGATCTACGAGTTTCTACAAAAGATAAACAAATGTTAAATCGTGACACATGTGAACACCGTGAAATGAGTATGGAAGCAAAAAAGTATCCAATATCTGATCAGGCAGTCGAAAAGAAATTCCTGAAAAAGGTTTTGCGAGTAAAACTTCGAGATTTACTCTCAAAATTGACCTCTTTGCCAAGCTACATCATTAAAAACGATGGTACTTGGGCTGAAAGCAGCAAAGACGTTTTAGAAATCCTGGTAGAAACCCACTTTCCGGGTTGCAGAATACCAAAAGATACTTCCGACATTAGTCAAATATTGGCCCAGATGGCATATGCCCATCATGCTTCAAAGAGCTCCGAAAACCCCTATAACAAGAATCTGGAAAATCTTGAAGCTTTGTCCTAAGAACGAGTATATCCCCTCAAAATCGGGTAAGGTGAAGCAAGTCTCCATCCTAAAATTAGTAATTAGGGTTCCAAAACCGAGAACGGAGTGGGTGGTGGTGTTTTCTCCGAAGTGCTCAATGTGACCATCTCCTTCCGTCCCCCCGACCATTGTAGCGTTTTTCAGGCGGAAATTATGCCGAAGCCTTATCCTGGCTTAGACACCATGTGATATCCTCCAGGGACATCACAATATATACCGACAGCCAGGCTGCTATAAAATCTCTGGAATCAGTAACATATACATCAAAAGCTACCTCAGATTGCCGCTCGTCCCTCACTGAGATGGCAGAACATTTTAACATTCACCTATGCTGGGTACCCGGTCATAGGGACATTCCAGGGAATTGTAAGGCCGACGAACTCGCCTACCAGAACGGAGGAATCTAGATATTTCACTCGCTACATGTAAATTACTCCTAGAGTACGACGCGATCAGCAAGACAAACCAAAGATGGAGGTACGGCACCACATGCCGCATTTCCAGAGAGCTATGGCCTCTGTTAAGCTTTACTCGATCTAAAAGTCTCATCTCGATCTAAAAGTCGCTCATCAGCAACGTTATAGGTATTCTCACTGGTCCCTGTCCTATTGGTCTTCATGCCAAAAGGATGGGCCTCTTTGCAAATGACTTTTGCAGGAGCTGCAGGGACAAAGAGGAGGAGGAAACAATTCTCCATTTTCTCTGCAGTTGCCCTGCCCTGTCCCAAAGAAGGAAGCGCTATTTAGGAGCCTACCACTTCGACAATCTGGGCAAATTATCACATACTGATATCAAAAGTATCCTCAGCTTTATCAACAGCTCCAAATGGTTTCATTAGACGGAGTGGTACCTAGGGTAGATCCCAGTGGTATCACAAAGGACCTTCCTTGGCCTAAGTGTATCTGTGCCTCGCATGGACAGCCAGCTTACCTATCTACATACCTAGACACAATTAGCAACATCATGGAAGCTGACTCAACCTTGAGTAAATAGACAAAAGATTGTGGATTGAACGTCAACCCGACAAAGTCAGAATAAGTTCTCTAGCTCTTAGTCCAGACTACCTAAACTTGGTGGGGTCGAGCTGTCCCTGTCAGACAACACCAGATATCTTGAGAAAACTCTTGACAGAAAACAAAACTGGAATCTTTATACACAGGAAAGGGTACGAAAGGCTCTCAAGGCTCTCTTTGCGTGGAAGAAGGTAGCAGGGAAGAAATGTGGTCTGAAGCCAAGTATGATGCACTGGCTGTATACAGCAATAGTCAGACCCATGCTCACGTTTGGAGCGCTCGTCTGATGGAATGCAACCAGAAAGAAAACAACGCTAAGTAAGCAAGCTGCAGTTCAAAAAACTGCTAGTATTGCCATCACGGGTTACCATATAGGTCCCACAACGGAGAACACAATTTATTCCTTGAAGATCCGAGTGAGGAGGTGCCTAACATCAAGCGGGCATCCCTTTAACCTAAGTTAGGTTAGGTATCTGGGTTTATGAGGGAGAAAGCACTGCACCTTATCATACTTAGGTCCTTGTGGACCTATTGTGATGCCCATGGAGGTTGATTCCGGCTCTACCGGGCTTCTACCTTACCGCTTGTTGTTGACTTGGGTCTCCAGCCATGGTGATGTCTTCAGGAACCTGGAAAGAACCCCTTTAATCTAACCTAACTTATTACCATCACGGGTGGTCGTCGCTCAATACCCTCGGCAGCTCCAAACACTTTTCTGCGTTTGCTACGACTAGACAGACAAAACACCAAATAGGCAATAGAGCTGAGGGAGTCTTTAGGAATAATAGTACTGGACACTGCTCCTCCCTAAATATAACTTCGGCGTTCTGAAAATACACCATACTTCGATACACCATACATGACACTGTATCCCGAGAGCGAAGACTGGCAGAGAAACGCTATCATCTTAACAGATGAGATTGTGATCTTTACGGGTGGGTCAAAAACCACCAACGGAACAGGTTCTCGGGTCTACTCCCATGATACTTCGGGGTACTTCCAATGTATTCCGAGCAGAGGTTCTGGCTATCCTCATAGCTGCGGACTCACTAAGGATGAAATTGATATTCGGAAGGAATATCGCCATTTACAATGATAGTTAGGCTACACTTAAAGCGCTAGAATCAAGGTCCTTAGATCTGCACTAGTTTCGAAATGCTCCGTAACGCTGAAGGCATTGTACCAACTGTGAAACTGAGGGAAACGAATAGGCCGACGAACTGGCTAGGTTGGGTGGAGAACAGCAACAATGGAAGGGAGGACCACTGTAGATCCTCTTTCCTGTATAGTTAAAATAAAAATATTAACAAAAACTATAAGTAAACCAAATCAGAGATGCGATAGACCGCAGAAGAACAAGATATATTCTCACTTTAAGCAGGGCACAGCTACAATTAGTCACTGGAATCTTGTCTGGCCACTGTCTTCTGAGGAAGCACGCGCTCAGCTACAGATGTTTGCAGGTACTGAAATGACCTATGCACCGCTGAGGACATAACACACATATTATGTGAACGTCAGGGAATTGCCAAGGCACGCATGAAACTTCTCGGCATATACATATTTCTTTAGTAATCTAGAGAAGCTTTAAAAATATGGTACAATTCTGTAGGGAAATCAAATCCTTTTAACAAATGGTTCGCGATGGGCCAACTATGGTGCCTAGTAGCTTATGCAAGTGCTGGCTGCATAATCCTACTCTACCTAACCTAACCTTACATGTGAAAAGAACGCTGGGGATGAGCCAAGGCCTAGCTTCTCGCAACTATTCATGTTGTACGTGTTTGTATTGTTTACACGAATGGAAGGGACCTACAATTTATTGTCGACTCCGAACGGCAAATTGAGAAGCTCTTTTATGACAGATTATACTCCCGGAGGCTTGTCATTCCCCGACGAAATATGGTGCCGCGAAAAATGTTCGGTGGACATGGCTGTGGCTTGAACCCACGCTGCTCAGTCAGCAGTCCAACGCACTAACCACTGAGCCACAGTGACGAAATTGTGTATGGTAACATAAGAAAAATGCCTCATTCGAAAAGGACAAAACAACAACATGCGTCAAAGAAGTAGGGTTCCTTCTGTATGCTTCAAAAGAAGTCAGGTACATGAGAACCTGTGTTCATTGTTGCAGCAATAACCGTATACACGGGTCAAGTAAAAAGCCTCCAAAAATGTCATAGCTGAATTGTACAAGGACCTTTCGACAGTTGTTGCCCTACCGTCAAGTGTCAAACACGTATAAGCAATTGAGTCAAAACCATTGCTAAGCCTTCTTACGGCTATTGACATTGCAATATTTTTTTAATTTTGCACTTCCAATTCGCCACACAAATGATTGGCATATATTGACAATATAATGATAGCTTTACGGTTTTTAAATGAAATACATGTATGAACAAAATGCCGACAGTGTTTATGAAGGCCCATTGAAACGACAATAACTGAATACCTGGATAACCTTGCCAAGATCCATGAAAAAGACAAATGATTTGCGTCTGCAAAGAGAAAAAGCTGGCAAAACGGACCCTTAAAATGAAATGAACAAAAATCGAACTAAGCTGTTCAAGCATTCATTGCAATTTCTACGTGTGGAAAGATCACTCATATACATAAGTAATAAAGCTCGTAGCCATCAGCAAAAAAAAAATTGAATAAAAGAGAATAATTCACAAAGCTTAATTTTTAAAATGAATCTTCTTATGCGGATAGGTTCATTGCCTCGCTGATCTCTGTCTGATTACATCGATTGGAACTTGACCAGCATCAATTCGATTTGATTTTTGCAATACTCCAATCTAATCACACACCGCATTACGATCGGCTTACATATAAGCACGTCAAGCGTCTGATCTTAGAAATGAATCAAGAAAGAAAAATGGGATTATTCTCATTTTCATTTCAATTACAGAGGGCGTCGGACTCACGACAGCGATGACACGTCCGTTACGAAGCAAGCAATCACTGCCACTTGCAATTCACCTTTACTACGGCACGTCTGGAGATTGTTTTCATTTCTGATTACTCACTTACGTATTGCTATAGGCGCGCGCAAAAACAATCCACATAAAACTAACACTTGAAAATTCATACCTCCGACTTGGCCTAGATTTTGAGTTTATTTTAGACCGAACTGTTTTGGAAAAAAATCCGTGTGATCCGTGTGACCTACCTTGAGTTCTGCTGGCTGGATGAATTCCACAATTTTCTCACTGTTGTCTGCCACATTGAATACCTTGGTGTTCTGCAGAAGATTGTAGACGCTCTGCAACACCTTCCAATCCGCTGGCAAGCTTCGGCGTATAAGTTCCACCTCTGGATCCATTTAACTTTGAAAAATTCCTTACTCAAGCACTGAAAATGTCTTCCGAAATTGTTTTACTAACCACGGGCCTAAGTTTAAGCGAGATTCACAGACTCAGATTCTCAGAGTTAAAGACGATTTGGCCACTTCCAGCTGCAAACTCGTACTGAACCGATTTACTCGTATGCAATCAGCTTAAAATCGCAACTCGGTCTTTGTAAATTTCTGTAGGTGCTGTGGCTGCTGCTGCTGCTGCCTGACTTCGTCGTAATGGTGATAGCCTTATTTGTAACAGACCGATTTTACATTTGTATTTTTTTCAAGTCACTATATATGTCGACGAGATAAATGCAGCAGCGTAAGAGGATCTGACAAGAATATACAATCAATCGGTCAATTGTTTTCCTCATGTTACGTATAGGGGTGTAGTAACGCTTGATCTACAATTACAGTTTCGCGCGTCGGTATGTTGGGCACGTTCTGGTGGATTTGGTTGAGATACATACGTAGCTATTGTTAGAAGATAGTCTTCATTCAACCGGATGGCTGAACAATGGTTGAGCAATGTCTAAGGTTTCTGAGGTGAATATGGATCGTTATGGTTTCGGCGGGTTTACCCCATGAGTGATCATATTTAAACAATGTACAAATGCTAGGATATACATATGTACATATGTATATACGTGTGTAGTTTCTCTGCCCACTGATTAAGAGCCTCTTTGTAGGTAGATTCAGTTGAACTGAACATCGTGATAGCCAATCGCAAGCATGATCGAAATCTCTTTGGATGTTTTCATGTCGGAACTCCTTGCGATTTAAAATGAAGTCCTAAAAATTGCCTATTCAAAAATCCCATTTAACATGAACTTAAAAGATCCTAAACAGCAAACAGGAAACCCAAGAAAAAGATGCAAAAATCTACAGCTAACTTGCTTTCAACACGCCACTCCATTTCTTGGTAATCGCGAAAACTTTTCATAACGACCCTTCTCCTAGGATACACGCGACCAAAAAAGATACAAAAAAGATCACACACTCAGTCCAGATATAACCTTGACCCGCAATTATTTACGACCGTTTTAAACTTGCCAAATGAAAAGACAAAATGGACTAATAGAGAAAAAGAACACACTCTCCATCAACTCCATCGAGTTTGTTTTTTTTTTCTGTTTCAACAATAAAATAACTGGAGGAAAAAAATGTTTGAGGTTTCCTTTTCGCGTGTGTCAGTTGTTGGTCGAAAACAGGTACGTAGATGCGCTGCCGCTGACATAGGTTAAGACACTACACCGAGCTCAAGCTCTCTCCCGCGATGGAGCACTTAAAAGAAGGTTCAATACTTGAAAAACCCGAAAAGAAAAGAAAAAATCGCACGACCTTAAATATTTTCTGATCGAGAATGATGAAAGCGCTTAAGATGCTTGCAGATTACGCAGAAGCATTTTCTATTCAAACGGAAACCGAGATTAGCATTGGATTGTGACCTGGTGAACCTTGCAATCATGCTGGAATCAACATGCCGTTATGAATTGGCGATTGTCTACAACTGAGTTAAATGTCGCATAATGCAAACAATTGTGTAAGAGTGATAAGAAAACGGTTAGATGCTGGCACTGAGATAAACTCTTGAATCTTTTGTTCGCGCCTAACACCCAGAGGGAGTTGATGGGCCCTTTAACAAACATTTTGGTATCTTCTCAATTTTGCGTAAGTGCAGATTGCTGCGTAACTAGCTAAAGAAAAAATTTGCCACAAGTTTCAACCCGGCACAGTGGCAACATGTCGCACACTGATTTTCAATGGACCAGGCGGAAAAAAATGTCTATAAAAACAAAATGGATGAATCCGTCTTTTGGAAATTTCATACGTGAAATACATAAATGAGACAATTTCTCAATCATCTTCGTCATAAGACTTTCGCGAAAAAGATGTTCTAGAAAAAAAACTCAGAGGCCCCACAGTGTTGGTGCAAACTAGCATGTGTCGTGTATGGGGCCCTTAACATAGCATTTGCTTACACTTATGTCGAGAAACAAAAGACTTTTAGAAAACGTGGTATATTTTTCGGCTGAATTCCCAAAAGTATGCAAGACTATTTTCTGAATCGGAAAAGGAAATCGAAGAATGTATAAATTTATGTGCATAAGTAGATGCAGGCAGAGCTCGAAAATAACTCTCAACCTTTATTTTCATTTGGTTTCTCACTGAGAGATATTGCATTGGGCACTGACATTTAGGTCTTGCTCTGAGATATATTCATATATACTCACTTTTTCGCTCTTCGCTTGAGAGCTATTTTTTAATTTCAAATATATCACTCCTCTGTTGTCTTTTTTTTTATAAATTAAATGGAAATGATCAACCTAAAACCTCTTTCGTCGAGAATAAATCAAAAGTCATCAATGTATAGAATTCAATTGTTGTGTTCATTTCAGATATATTATCAGTATAGAAGAACATTCTTAGACAAGTGTTTACGGACAACTAATCAAATCACTAATCGGCAATTCAGATGCACTGCTTGCTAACTAAGCGACAATGATAAAGGAGATTTATTTTTTTCTCTCAGTGATATCTGTCATTGATTGATCAGAACATAAAAAAAAGTAAAGTAAAGGTTTCTCTCCGACCAAGAGCGAAAAAAGTACTGTGATGCAAATCGGTTATTTAGTGACCTTATTTCAAAGTCTGAACAACAGAGAGTAATTTAAAAACTTTTGAAAAGGTTGAGAGTTATTTTCGAGCTCTGGATGCAGGTACTGATTTACACTGACAGTTGAGATTTCAAACTCCAAAGGGGTGTGGTGAAAAATACGAAAATTATATATAACCTGCTTTTCGCAGGAGAAGTTAGGACCAACTTTGAGAATGCCAAGCTACACAATCTAGAGGTGCCGGAATACGTTGCAGGCCAAAGTTAAATGGAACACTGACAATTCACCTCCTGATTTTGGCAAACTTCATAAAATAATGAGTTTTCTTGAAATGAACAATTCGAAAAAATTTAAAAAATTAATTACTATCTTTACCCAGGATGCAGAATTGGTTACACTGCATAACGTGAAGAAATTTCACTGCATGTAGGTGAAATTCTAAGTCTTTGCAAGTCGAACGTGCGCAGAAAGAATTAAGGAGAGTTAAACGGATTGCGAAACTCAGAATACACAAGAAGTTAAGGATTGGAATAACTACTTTCTTTATTAAGGACAACCACGCAGATACGTTATATTATATTGTAAATAAATGCACACCATGTAGTGGGATTCGCTTTCAATTCTAAAAGCCTTCCTAAGCCAATCTTGCACTAAACAAATTGAAAAGAACTAATACGCGTAGCAAAACTCAGAATACGTAAGCGTTCAAAGGATAGCCTCTGCTCATGCAGCAGAATATTTCGGAAAACTTGGGGTCCTAACCCGAGAGTTATCCTCTGGATCTAAACGGCTTAAATAAAACATATACTGACCTACGGCAGCCTTGTATGGTTAGTAAAACCGCTAACCTAAAGGCCATCATGAAAGTACAAAGACTGACGTGGATTGGAACTGCCAGTGTAATGAGAACAACAGCATCAGCTGTACTCGAGGCTATCCTTAACCAATTTTCGGTGGACATCTTTATACGAGCCTCGGCGGCCATCAGTGCATTCATTATGAATAAGCCAGATTGCTGAAAATCAAATTCAAAATGTCATATTGTGATTCTACAGAAATATCTAGGCAAGGTATCCACAACCGACTATACAACACTATACCTAGATTTTATAAGTCCATTTTTAAGCACCTATCCAAGCAGGGAAGAATAGAAAAACGAACAAATTTCAAACGTGTAATCATAGCTATCTACACCGATGGATCCAAAATGGGATACTGGCGTGGATGCGAGTATCTTTTCCGAACCGCGGGCCTTTCGCATTTCGCCCACTTTTCGAACTGTAACAGTGTTTTCACGAAATGCACTCTGCATGGTAGTGTTTAAGTATCTCGGGGTCTTATTCACGAGTGATTGTAGGAGAAATACTGAGTTATCCTGTAGGATTGGTCAGGCTGAAGCAATTTTGAGACAGCTTGCTCAATTTGTTATCAGGAGGGCTGAACTTGGCATCGGGGTTAAGCTATCGGTCTTTAATTCAGTGTTTGTTCCGACCCTCACCTATGGTCATGGAGTTTGGGTAATGACCGAAAAATAAGATCGCGGATACAAGCTGCCGAAAAGAGGTTTCTTCGTTGTTTTGCTGGGGTGACTCGCCGAGTCAACGCTCAAACGCATGTCCCCAACTCAGTTTCCAAGACGTGCCATGGAATCCGTCATCAGGTACCCTAGGCGTCCCCTGGGAAGGCCTAGGATGAGATGGCTGGACCAAGTCCGAAATCTCTCCTCTACTCATATACGGATAGCCCCTGATGATTTAGAGTCGATGGTGGGGATCGGAAAATGTGGAGAGTCCACTTAAGCTTCCTAAACCCACAACCCTCATAGTGCGGTGATAGTCTGCTGAGTCCCTCGACATGAGGACATAGCAAGAAACGAGAATGCTGAAGAATTGGAGGGAAATAGGTCGGCACTAAGCTCCAAACAAGTTGACACTTCATTGAACACACACTTAAGCTCGAAGCGGAGAAAAGAGCATTAAGGGAGGCAAATAGCAGATGGACCTCTCTAGACAAGAAAGATATGGCCTTTATTCGATAGGGTTAGGACCGACAGACTACTGTAGATGGACAGAAGATCCCTATCTACCCTTATAGGAGTGATTACAAAGCATAATACGTTGCGGAATCATATGTAAAAGCTTCGAATTACAGAAGAAGACCTTTATAGGGGGTGTGACGATAAGAAAGTCCATGACGATAGGTTAGGTTAGGTATCTGGGTTGATAAGGGAGAAAGCAATCGACCTCATCACACTAAGGTTCTTGTGGACCCATTGTGATGCCCATGGGGGTTGATCTCGATTCCTACCGGGCTTCTACCTTATTGCTCGTTGTTAACTTGGGTCTCCACCTATCGGGATGTCCTCAGAAGCCTGGAAAGATCGTTTATTGGAACATCTTCTTGTTCTTGTATGTCCTGGTAGAAGTGTCTTCCTAATGTTCTATTTCTCAAGGGACAAAGGCTTGGGCACTGGCAGGGGAAGTGAGGAGTATCCTCTTGAACCTCTTCGTCATCGCAGCGCCTACATATATTGTCATTGTTGAGTTCAAATTTCATTGTGTGGTTTCTTAGAAGGTTGTGCCCGGTGAGTTTCCTTGATATATCACAGGTGGTAAGTCACTTCCACCTCCTGCTGGCTGTCATCAGGGTCCTACATTCCACTCGCTCTCTGAAATTACAGAGTAGGGGCTTAATCCATGAGGATACAACCGACTTCCTTTGCCACAGCCCAAGTCTCCACCATCTAAGACATAAGTTAATCGGCGAAACACTTTTTCTAGGACATTGAGGAATAATCCGATACATTTGTAATGAAATTCATGAAATCCACAGGATGGTTGGTATTACAGACGTAGTATCCCGTTGTGCTATAAAGCTGCAGCTAGAACACAAATATAAATCAGGTAATCTTGTAGGTCATCTGAAAATAGTTCACTTAATACCAAGTACGGACATGTTCTGCACTATACCTGACGTTATGGCCAGGGAGTACAATTTCGGAAAGCTATTTGAGGTAGAAATATTAGCCCGTGTCGACTGGTCTAATGGAGAACCCGTATCAGACCCAGGATGTTTGGTGTGGTTTACCGACGGATCAAAAATGGCTTCTGGAGTGTTTGCTGGCGTCTTTGGACCGAACACTAAAGCCCCGATAACAATGGGGATGTGCCCCAGCGTGTTCCTGACTGAAATCCGTGCTATTGAGATCTGCGCCAGGATAAACCTCGATAAAGGTATTAGAGGTGCACAAATACATACATATGTATTTATTTAGATAGTCAGGCAGCGCTTAAATCATTGACATCCCACTTCGTGGAATCTATATCAGTCAAGTCCTGCTACGAAAACCTACAATCACTTGCCCCACACAATAATGTCATGCTTAGTTCGGTGCCCCGCCACCAGGGCATTGTAGGCAATGAAACTACGGATTAGCTGGCTAGGGAGGGTTCAGTTTCCGCGCACTTGGGAGCGGAACTCTTCTGTGGCGTTAATTGGGCTACCGCCACAGCTTTGTTAAATAACTGGGAACACCAACTTTGCCTATCCCATTGGGAAAATGTCACCGGGCTTAGGCAATCTAAAAGACTTATAAAGCCCTTTTCTTACAACGAAATTCTAAACCTTGACAGGAACAACATGAGGAAGCTAGTGGGCTTCCTTACCGGCCATTGTGGCCTAAGATATCATCTCAACAAACTTAACCTTTCTTCATATACAGAGAGTCAGTTCTGTTTGGAAAAGGAGAAAACCTGTGAGCACATTCTCTGTGAATGTCCGACACTGTACAACTCGGCTGCTAATGACATACTCACTTTCATTAGGAAGTTAGTAAACCTATTAAGCTAAGTACACCGAAGAGACAATAGATCTTGATAGGAAAAAAAAATCACAGACGCAGTAAGATGGTCATGTTCCACTAATATACATGTATATACACACCTCCATAAATACAACTATTGGGTTGTGTTTTTGCGGGTGGGGGACATATCTCTTCCCCCAACGGGTATCACAATCGGTCTGAATTGCCTTTAATATTGCGAAATTGATTCTTCTTCCTATCGCTTGCCCTAACGATACCTAAGCGTTCAAGAATAGTTGAAGTCCTATTTTTCCGAAAAGTATCAAAACTTGGAACTTCTTAGGAGCCTTGAGCTAACTTTTGTCATTCTCTGTTTGAAATTTCTTATTTTACTGAGATCTTTTGATTTGTTTTGTTTGAAATCGCCTCAAGGATTAATTATACAAAATTTAATTACACTTATAGGAACCTTTTTACAAGACTTCACAGTGTCCAATTGCCCTTTTCATGATTCCCTTAATCCATTCTTTGTAGCACAACACATAAGAGAAATATATTTATCCGTAATTATTCAAAACACGATTCCAAATCACTCCTATTAAATCTTAATTATCCTTACTTCCTGTGAGTACACCACTCAAATGTACCCATGTTTCACAAAAACCACAATTAAAGATGATGAACTCCACAATGTGAAACAGTTGTGTTCTACTGAGGACGCACCCTACACGCTACACCCCAAAATAGTTTAAACTCAAGGAAAGGAAAACCCCAAAATTATAAAAATACTTCACCTACTTACCACACGGAATTAATTTAAACGAGATTAATAAGTTTCGCTTTGTGTCAACGACCTATGGCATCCACAATGACAACAATGGATAGACCAAAGAATTCTCTGTTTAACCATAACTGCTTTTTGGACTTGAAAGGCCGTTTTAAAGTTTTAAAAGTGCCAAATACTTATACAGAAGGACTAGCTTTGACAAATTAAAAATTTTAATCCAATCAACATCAGGATGCAAGGCAGAGTTCAATGTACCCAAGTGATACCTTAAAACCAACATGTGGTAAATTCTTTGTACTGTCACACCCCTGTATCCTATCGTCAACTGAAAACATAACGAGATTTCCAAATACGACTTCCTAATGACACCATCCGTGATATCACAATCTAATATCTCATAGATACCTAGATAGATTTGAATGCAGTGGCATTGCACTCGCGAGTCTTTCGAATTTGTTGAAATTTATTTTTAGAATTTGACACTTTCTTTCTTCCCGTTGTGTGGCAGGAATTCACTTTGTTTCTTGGTGCGACGGCATCCCCACCCGTTAAGGGATGATACAGCATACAGAAGCGTGGTTTGGAGGCGCTCCTCCATACGCAGTTGCCGGTGATTTACTTTTGGGCTTAGTACAATATCGGAGCACGTCGAATGAGGTTGTGATGTTTTCCTATTTTATTTGTTGTGAGTGTTACAAGTTTTTGTGATATTGAACGAAATAAGTGGCTCGAATGTAAATTTTGCAGACAAAAAGTGTTCTTTGCAAATCAGTGATCAGTTTTTGGCTGATAAATGTGTGGAGTGTCAAATTTTTTATTTGGAGAAACCTACTTTTGGATAATAAGCAACTGTCTTTCTAAGGTAAGAATGAACTGAAACTCTTGAAATCACTCAAAGATGTAAAATTTTGCCCCACAATTGTTTAAGAAGATTATCTTCGGGACCGTTTATCCCTCACTATATTGTGTTTTTTACGTGTCAATGCTTTGGTTAATTTTAACCCAATTATGGTAATTTCAACGTAAAAAAATCTAATTTTCCATATAGAACACGTCCGTTGATTTGGACACCTTTTGTGGATAAAACTCCGAGCAGTGAAAATGGAATATAAAAGTGAAATAAAAAATGTTTCCTAAAGATTAAACTCGGTAAAAAATCACTTTAGGAACGCACATTAGGTGTCTGCTACGACGCCAAGCAACGATTTAAAAAGAATAAAAGTTTTAAGAGAGATTATGAAGTAGGCAGGCGGGACAGCTGAAGCTATCGAATTGTCACCAAACACGCATTCAAAGGTGATAAAATTTTATGTCTCGCAGCATCCCGAATGTCTGTCATCAGTAATCAATTGAAAATGTCACATTTAGCGTGATTCCATGTACAATTCTCCATGGAGAGAGAGGGTCATTGGGCCAAACAATATAGTCGACGTGAGTCACTTACCTCAGAGAGTACAATGGTAAGATATCATTCAGAAAGGACCCCTCGTTCGTTGTCATTACATAAAGCATCTCTATGTAACGTGCATCTAAGAAGTAGTTGTCTAAAAATAATTTACTGTCTGCCAATGCATCCGTTCAGACATGGGGCATACGCATAGACGTACGTCCTCACTCTCACTCTCGTTCAACAGATCACGAAAATAGTTGCGCCACGATAAGAATACCAAATAAACCAAAAACTAGTTCAGTTTGCTGGGGATCCTCCATTCGTGTCCTGTGTCGACACGAGAATTCTATTTTCAAATCGGCATTTGTCTAAATAGAGGACTAATGCCTATGGGTGTGCTTCGTTTCCCCCATGGAGCTAAGTTTTCCTTCCTTGGCCCGTGTTCTCCTTTTTTGTGTACACTTTTCAATTATTCCCGCCATCCAGTCACAATTAAAAATAGAATACGAGTATATTTTCCTTTTGATGAAATATTATTCTCCAACTGATTGCGTTGTTTTGTTTTTCTGTGTTTTTGTGGCAATACGATGACTGGGGATAATGGAATCCCTCGGATTCTAATGTCATGTACGCGTGCACATCCGAGATCGTCTGCAGCAGCAGCAGCAGTTGCTTAGAGATGAGGAAAAGAGGAAAAATAAAATTGGACAAGAAAATACCTTAAAATATAACACATTCGCGGAGTATGAAGTAATTGGGATTGAGAATAGTGTTTGGGGTCTTAGACTAGGGACTTCCTCAACTCAGTGTGCGCATGACATGGGGAGATTTATGGAATGGAAATGTGTGGTATACACAGCCCGGGTATATTGAACTTGGTGATGTTTAAATATAAGAACGCATCATAATCCTTAGGACAACATGTGATAATTTGCATTTCTCTATAGAGAAGATAATGGAAATGAAAATAATTCATGCTGCCATTAGACGTTTACGGGTAATTAACACGCTTCCTTGTTATTCTAATTTGCTTAAGCCCGATTTAGTTGTCTGAAGTTTCCGGCAACCAACCTATATCTGAAGAAACTTTATCTCTAGAACGAAATGGTTCAACCGGTACGGTGTCCCATTTCGATGTACCTTGTGTACATACTCTGGTTCCCTTGGCTGGTAAGCCGATTCTTCATCGTAGTATCACAATGGGCCGACCTGGTCTAAGTGTGTCCCTGTCTGAGCGGAGGCAACCACCTAACCTAACCTAACCTATATCCGAATCCCCGCTTATTTAAAAGTCTTAATTATAGAATCTCCAATTAAAGTCTTCTTTCCTAGTCCCCAATTGGGAGCAATAAACATTTACGATTTGGTCATTCATCTAGAAAAAACCGAGCCGGAGACTTGACAAAAAAAAGTCAAACCACTAGAACTACACACTCTTACAGTGCCCGTTCAATTGCGAACCGTAACTAAAAATAAATTAAATTCCTTATTGGCGCGCGCGATCTCGAACAACAAAACACACACGCGACATTGCAGACGGCGGTGTGTGCTCTTGCCGCCGCCAAGCCAAGTGATGGTCTAGGTCAGAGACGCATAAGACATACGCGCATTCGTAATGAAATAGGAATTCACACTGAACTTCGATACATTTATTTACGGATAAAGAATGTTAAAAAAAAAATATTTAATCTATTTTTATTTAGTATCTTTACCTTCCACTCAATTAGGTATTTTTTCTTCTTATCATTGTTACAGGCATCCACGATTGATAATGTTCCAAGGCAGTGATTTGAACACTTCATTCACTTCTGATGGAACAGATCACTCTTATGACACTGATCGGAATTTTTATGGATTCAGTGGGGAACCTCAATTGGAGCAGCAACCGCCGCAACCACAACAGGTCCATGCCCACTATTATGGCTTTCGCACGAGACATCTGTCGTGCATTGAAGAAAATGATTCTGATTCACACAATTCTGTGCCGTACGATGTCATCAAAGATGCCGATGAAAGTTTCAAGAAGATCGTAGAACAAAAATCCGAGTCCTGGGATGCCGACGACATAATCACCCTAGACGAATCGAGGCTTTATAGTATCGAATCTTTCGAAGAACTGAGATTGAGTAAGACCGAAGAAGATAATGAAGAATACTGGCAGTCAACTGTATCTGAACCAATGCATAAGACACATTTCAAAGATAAAAATGGACTGCCTGCCATCATGACCACCTCCTGTTATGGCGCGCTAAACAGTTCATTTGGAAGTGATGCCAGTCCAGTTAAAAGCCAGAAGAAAACGAGCAATGAGCCTTTGTATGCCACCCCGGAGAAGCGAAGAGATCATTACGATATAAGCCAGTCACAATCGAGTTCCATTTACGGCGAGCAAATGAACCTCTCGCTGAACTCCTCCATTGACCTGACCAGCATCAAGGGCTTCTCGACACCCATGGAGATATCGGCCTTCTCTTTGGATGAATCAACAAAAGTCATCTGGGGTGACGATGACGTGTCAGAAGCTACTGCTGCCAAATGCATTAGTTCCGCTCAAGCAGGTAAGTGCAAAATGCAAGATGAGCTTTAGCAAAGCTTTCAAATTATCCCATGCACAAACCCCGTGCTAACACCACTTTAAAACACAATAAACCACCTAACAAGCGATTACAATAGATACAAAAAAAACGATTGTCCATGTCGATCCGATCGCGCACAGGTATTCTATGGGAGCACAAAATAACATTTAGCACTTTCAAAAGATTCTCACACTCTCTTTTATTGTATTCTCTGCTCTAATCTTGCTGCCGTTTTAAAAGGTGAGCGCGTCGGTGATATTTTCAATTTTTTTTTTTACTTCTTAGCTGGCGTTCAAGTGCTTCTCTACCTGATGCAGGTCCTAGGAATTGCTACAGGTAGATTACGGCCGGTTATGCGTGGATATATCTGTAGATATGTTTGTACACTTTGATGAAGGGGGTATGCTCTTGTCGTGGCTGTCTGAATGTGCTCTTTGCCGTAGTTGTATCTCAACAGAAACGTAAGCAACACAATTATATGTAGTTTACATATGTATGTATGTATATTCAATACATGGTGGTAGTTTTCGCCATTTTTTCGTGTAAGCACGAGTTTGCCCAAGCTCCAAGTCCAGTTTAGATAAATTGTGAGAACAAAGTGTGCGCGCGAGTTGAAAGATGAAGAGCCAAGAAGACGAACGATAACTCAAAACAATGAAGGTAAATACCACTATAGAAGTTGGAACAAATTTCTATCAAAGAACCTAGGAGACTTTGTGGATCACATTGTAATACTATGGCGAACAGATGGTTTCATAGTTACAAAAGCCTCAGGTTAAAGAATAAACTCGTTTAATAACGTGTAGGTTGTACATATGTATATACTGGTTGCCTAGGGGCGCAGAGGATATAGAATCCATCCAGTACCTGCTATGCGAATGTCCCGCACTGGCCACCGGAAGGCTGCGTACTGTTGGTAGTCGCTTCTTTCATGTACTGAAGGACCTTCATTTCGCTAATTTTAGGAAACTCTTGACGGGTGGCTTCCAGATTAACCAACCCTATCACTTGGTTGGTTATGGGTCGTGTGTTCAAGCCCTAGCCAGGAACACCGAACATTTTTCGCGACACCACCTCTCGTCGGGGAATGACAAGCCTCTGGGAGTATAATTTATCATGAAAGAGCTTCTCAATGCGCCGTTCGGAGTCGGCAATAAATTGTAGGTCGCTTCCATTCGTGCGAACAATACAAACACGCACAACATGAATGGTTGCCAGAAACTAGGCATTGGCTCATCCTGAGCTGTCGCGCCAGCAATTTATTTTTTTTTTATCACTTGGTTTGACTCCCATGAGTATACTTTTATGGGTACAATGGACTCCCTTGATGTCTTAGTATTACTGTATTACTATATTAGGGGCCCTAAATGCGCACTGCGACCTAAGAGGTTTATTGTGATGCCTCATATGGTTTAACCAGAGGTTACATTGAGGCTTTTGATAAACCTCAGTATAGCCTTAGATTCAATTTTCCGAATTTCCACTGGGTTGACCGAGGCCCGCGTTAAGTGGAGTAATCTTTTCCTTGTGGCTCTTGGACATATGCACAAAATAATTTCAACGGTCTCTTTCTGTTCTCCACAGAGCCGCAAATATCTGTATCTGATACAATGTCCTGTCAGAGAGCCCGATAAGGTTCTTAACTCGTCTTTGGTGAGATCAAGGAAAGTCTTGATCATGTATAGGTTGGGATTGATAAACTTTTTCGCTTGTCTAAGGCCCCGTAGGTCAGCCCAGTATTCAGCGTGTTTGTTGATCTCCCATTGTGTTATCTTGGAGTAGGCACTGTTCGGTGGTACCCCAAAACAAGATTCGAGTGGCAATCGCGTCTTCTCGCCGGGCAGTCAGCCCTTCATGTCCTGGGATCCAGGCTATTTATTTATTTACTGGTGCAAGGTTTTCGAGGAGGTTGTTAAGTAAGTCTTTAGGACACCCACAAAACCAACCAACCAATCATATACCGGATTGAAAATTGATAGATTGATACAAAATCCATAAACTAATTACGTCATGTGGTGTACGACATGTTGTACCATCTTGTTGGAACCACATATTGTATAAGTCCGTGCCATCTACTTGAGTTCATTACATTTCAAAATACAAGCAATTTTCTTGTAATTGCCAAATAAAATAATGTGGCACGATTACGACGTAGAGTGCAAACCCTATACCTCTTATTGAATCACCCTATGTGAAGGCTGTTGAGCGACAATCAGAGATAGAAAAGAACGAAACCTACAATAAATAAAGATATGTATTGTGAATTTGGTGTTTCTGCAGCTTCCATAAATATTATAAAATTCTAAAAAATTCCTTTCAAGAGCTAAGGGAAATATTATTGAAGACACTCCCCTATCTACCTCAGCACATTTTCAACATGAACATTCTAAAAAAGTGATAAGGAAGTTGGAAAACCGCGAGCGGCCACATTTTATTAGACTGTATGCATGGAGCATGGGGTACTATAGAGGTACAACAACGACGATCCACGACCACGACGACGATGAGATTATTCACTGTTGTATTGCCCCTGTTGTTGTTGTTGTTGCAGCCGACGTTACTGTGTAGAGTCTGGCTTTTTATTCGAAAGGTATACGAAACACGATTCCAATTCAGTTTCAGTTTGTCAGTTTGAGGTTAAACAACGGCTACCGCTTAGCTGCTGACACATTCCCGTCTATTCTGCGCGTTCTCTTTGCGCAACCGCCAAACGAAAAATTTGAATCAACGATTTAGGCACATCACTGTTTCTTTTTTAATGTTGTCCAAGGCTTACGGTCGAAATGCTTTTGTGGACGGATGTGCACTTTAAGGTGATCTAATCGGCACTTCCCTTATCTCAGTCGATACGTATTCGTACATTGCTCCTGATACCGAGTAGTGCCCCGTGTTGTGAAGTGTGTAAAAGGAAAAAAAACCAAGGTGCAAATTAAAACAAACAAATAAGAGAAAAAAAAATATGTAAAAACGATCTCGATCAATATTGACATAAACTGCAAATAGATGGCAGGGCAATCGAACTGCCTTCGATAAGACTGTCATTTTAGTCAATTTGCTAGTTTCGTATTTGCAATAATCTAAGTGCGATTCTTTGTATTGCAATTTTATGGTTTGGCGAAGCGACTTCTTGGAAAGGAACGACTGAGGCGAGTGTTTTTATATGTAAAAGAATGAGAGCATACCACTCCGGTGTGACTTCTGCGTCCGGTTAAGTTGTTCTTTTTGATTCCAACACCGATAATACATTGCAAGAAGAATACATTTTTCTGTTTCTCTTTTTATTGCAAATGAAGACGTTTCGTCCTAAAAATCTCCACAGTGAACAAACAGAACAAGAGTGAGTCAGAAACGGACTGACGACAGTGCAGAGACAGCGGCAAGTGTTTGAACTTTTTTTTGCGCTCAGAGATTTGTATCTGATTCTTCAGACGACTTTTTTTTTTGTGGTTAAAGTGAAACACAGAGTAGCGAAAACCGGACATCTAAATTTAGAAACCAGAAATAACATTCGCAAAAGAGGAACAACAAGAAAAAAAAAAACACAAAACCCCGATGTCGATACAAAGGCTTTCGCGACAATCATCGTAAAAATTCGCCCTCTGCTCTAGACGAGGATACCGTCGGAACCAAAATGTCTTTAAAGGACAAACTATTTCAAAATACTTGGAGCAGCAATAAAACCACCGGTCGCCGTTCTGGAAGTGGGTATAGCTGCAGTGTCTTAGGTAAACTCATCACTCATTACCGTGGGGCTTTGGTTTGGTTTGTCGGTCGCGAACGTAGAATGTGGTATGCTGGGTTCGCCATCGCCACATTCAATTTAGTTAGTGTCTATTTACATTTTTTGTGATTTTTTATACACCCGTGAGATGCATGGGAATCATTATACAAAACTTAAGAATTTCATGCTTTCGGGTAAAAGGTTCAAAAGGCGAAACGCTTCACTGCCCAGGGAATATTATACCTTATAGATAATTTGCTTGAAGCATAACAAAACAGTAATCATTTCTATTAGACATTCTATCAGCATAATTAGCACCTTGATGGTATGAGAATTAGAGGGAAATTTCTTCGGATTGTAGCTATGTAGGTAGTCACGTGGTAAAATACCCGAGGGTTGTAAGAAAATATATACATACATTAAAAACTATTTAAGTTTAAGATCGTTAAAATATCTTAAATAATTTTACGTTTATGTGTATGCTCAATTGTTTACAAAAAAGCAAAAATCAACTCGCGGTCTAGACTTCAAAGACTTTATTAAAATTTTAACGTTTAAAATTATGTATGTAGTTATGCAAATGCAAAACTTTAATAATGGAATTGCTATCTCCTCGAGCTTATTTTTTACGACTATTTTTTTACAGACGGTTTGAAAATGAACTGCGGAGTTGGCGCAAGTATTTTCTCAGAGAAATTGAATTTGTCGAAATCCTTTCGACTTCCGAATTTTGCCAGTGTCTTCCAAGCAGAGCTCCTTGCTATTTGGGAAGCCTCCCGCCTGGTGAAACATTCTCCAACACCCATATACAATCTAATACTGCTATTTTCATTGACAGCCAAGCTGCTATCAAAGTTATTGATTCGGCCACTACGTCCTCAAAACTGGTAAAGCAATGTTAAACTACACGAACTGGAGAGGCAGTGCAGGATCACTCTCACTTGGGTCCTAGGCCATAATAAAATTGACGGCAACAAAAGAGCCGATGACACGGCCAAGCGGGGATCAGCCCTTAAGGTACCTGACCACCTTAGGAGGCTAAAAAATACTACATTTTCAAAAAATGTTTTCTCAGGCCCTGTCTTATACACTCCGCGTCAATAGAATAGGTTCAGAGTTTTGCTCAGAAATAAAGGACTTTTTGTTTTTTAAACAAGTTCCATATTGTAAAAGTTTTTGAAAATGCAAGGTCTTTAAATAATAACCGTTACTTTATTTTGATTGTGTTTTCCGATTGCATCGCAAAAAATGACCTTTTTCTATGGGTCATTAGAATAGGTTCACCTGCTTTAATTAGGAAAAATCGAAAAATGCAAAGTACAACTAAATTTTTTTCGATCAATATTTTATTGTTGATTTGTTTAGCAATGATTACTACCTCCTTTCTTGGAAACAACTTCGAAAATTCGGCTTGGAATAGAATCATAGAGTTGCATCAAGTAGTTTAATGAAATTTCATTCCAGGCATCTTTAATGGCTGCAATAAGCGACTCTCCGTCTTTGAATTGTCTACCGGACTCATAAACCTTACGATCAAGTCATCCCCATCCGTTTTCAGTAATGTTAAGATCCAGTGAGTATAATAGCCACTCAACCAACGTATGATTTTATTCGTTAATCCACCTTTTAACAGATCGAGCAGTATGAACTGAGGCATTATCCTGTTGGTAAATGCATTGCAGGGGTTCAAAAATCTCAGAAGTTTTTGGAAAAGCCCTTTCGAGTATTGTTTCATACGAGTTTGCTGTCATTCTGGATGATTGAAACTCCACCTCTATTGATCCTTAATAGGATATAGCATACCAAACTATAACTCATCCCTCGCGACTATGATGGCGGACCACCTCTCGTCGGGGAATGACAAGCCTCCGGGAGTATAATCTGTCACGTAAGAGCTTCTCACTTCGCCGTTCGGAGTCGGCAATAAATTGTATGTCCCTTCCATTCATGCGAAAAATGTAACACGCACAGCATGAATGGTTGCGAGAAGCTAGGCCTTGGCTCATCCCGAGCTGTCGCGCCAGCTATTTATTTATTTTATTTAAATGTCCGGCCTTAGCGAGGGTCAGGCAACGCTCTCTAGACCAACCCTTCTTTGACGACCTCAAAAATATTTCCATAAAAAGGATTGATGAACTAATCGTGTTCCACAGGTTGGATTTAAATATCTTCGTCTACCAATCTGTAACGCCTACAAATAACTAGGTCAAATGAGTTTTGGTTTCAAAACGGCGCACACCAGCACTAATTGGGTTCTCTAGAACCACCACCTCTACCTACCTACCTATCTCCTCGGGCTAATTCACAAGCCACCTATTCTGGGGTAACCAGACCTAAGCTCTGTATGTTTTTAGAGACCAGAAAGTACGTACTTTACCGCAGGTGATCTTTTGCGACAATGCTATATCTTAATCTGCTTTTCATAGGCTTTTAGCTGTCTTCTAAGTGAATTGGTGTTACTAACAAATCACACCATGTTTCTTCAGAAACCGTCTCAATTGTTAGCCTGTATGTAAATAGTTTTCTTAGTTCAGTGATCGTTATCCAAACGTAATCTAATCTCGGATTACTTTGGTCTTCTCTAACTTCAACTTGCTAATTTTTTATTGGTGGCAGGGTAGTAATTATTAACAGAGATTACAAATGAGCAAACATTTCAGCTTAAAACTTATTTCACCATCTCATCAATCGACCCATTTTTCTTCTCCACAGCCAACACACACACACACACTATCTCCTAGTCTAAAACTCTCTCCTTTTTAACACAAACTCTTACCTTAAAATATTACCTAAGACAATCTCTTGTTGAGAAATACGAAAAAAAAAAAAAAAAATACCAGTACCACAGAATACGGGCCTCTTAATTGAAAACAGAAAAAAAAAAATCATCATCAACTACAGACTCATTAAAACGGGTGAAAGCACTGAGTGCACACACATACGGAAGTCCGATATAATAAACGTTAAGAAAAAGAAGTTAAATGTCGTGCTAATGCAAGAGATTTTCAAAAGGCAGCCCCATTCGGGAAAATTTATTTTTAAACCTCCTCAAGTATCGATGGCAACGATTCTTGACATTCGCAAGCTTTTAATTGTTATTCCCCGGATCCGCTGTCAGCCATCCATCGCATACCTTATGCAGTGTATGTGAGCCATTAGATACGCAGATACTTTATTATAAGTGTTATGCACAGAGCACAGCAGCTGTAGTACGAGTAGCAGCAGCCTCTTAAGAGCCGAGTCAATTAAAATGTAATGAAAAAACTTGTCTGTTGCCTCTCATAAAGTTTACAATTTCCATTAACAGAGCAAAAAACCAGTAGTAAGAGAGAACCAGTTGTACAGTCGACCGTTGTTGTATGTGCACATTTTTGTGATCTTAAGACACTTTGAATGGGCTTTCCGATGAGATACAAACGGCCAACTCTCGCGCGAATGCGTTTACAACAAAGTGTGTAGGTGTTGCCCAAATACTGTTATTCGCTCCTTAAACAGATTTATTTAAAAAGCGATAATTAATCATCGCCATGAATAAATTGAGGCAGGCCACCACACGTTGAGATACTTAGACCGAAATTGGTATTCATTAAAAGTGCATTGTGCATGCCGTTGGGGACATGCCCGAACCACTGTTTGCCACCAACGAAAAAAGATCTATGTAAACATGGATATTTATTTATTAAACAAATGTATATCCATGCACGGTACAATCTCGACCGTGAGGTTGAGTGATATCACTTCCTGTCTCGTTAGTATGGATTGCATGACTCTGTTCTAACTGAAGAGGAGATGACGAAGTACTCGTAGTGTACAAATGTTCAGGTGGGCCAATGTTCGGTTTTCTGTTTATTTTTGTGTGTGTTTCTTTTTTTTTTTTGGAAAACCCCCACTGTCATGTGATAAGAACAGTTGACTGATAAGATTCTTCCCGAAAGGTTGTAGCTACATATATCTTTATAGATTGTTATTGCATCATGAAATGAAATTAGAGCAGGCTATGTGATCGTCATTTATAAGCAGATTCTTCAAAATGTAGAAATGGATACATACATGTATATTTTTGCAAACCACAGTTGTTATATGAGGCGCCAGCAATACATATAAACTACAAGCACCTATTGTTTTTTATCGCAGATGGGGTGGGCACCAGACAGTATCTAAAGGTTGTGAATAAGCTTTTAGAATAAGCACGTTGTTGCTAGTTCAATGCGGATCGGTGAGCTCATAATAGAATAGCTAATCTAATCTTCATATGAATGGAATTCCGTCGCGACAGAAGTACATAAAACAGTTGCTTTGGGGTCGTTGAAAGAACAATCTTTTGGGATTTGATTAGTAGGGGTTGTTATTGTCTGCCTAAAAGTTGTGTCTCAAAAATGGTTTAGTTGATTCAGCTGAGATAAGGAGCTGTGTTAGCCTGCTCTGCTATATGGACTGGGGATAAACCCCTCGAAAAACGAACTAGTGGTGTTTACTAGTAAAGGAAGGATTCCAATCTTCATCCTTCCGACCATTAAGTGTATTTCGCTTAAAATATCTGAAAGCGCGAAACACTTAGGTCTTATATTCGACAGAAAGCTAATCTAGAAGCTGAATATTAAAGGAAGGGTAAAAAAGGCATCTGTTGTCTTCTATACCTGCAGTAGATTCTTTGGAAAAAAAATAGGGATACAGACCCAGAATAACCTTATACTCAGCTATCGTTAGACCCATACTCCCATACGGAGGACTGGTTTGGTGGCATGCTCTCCCCAAAACCGCTAACTTCAAAGACATGACAAAGAGTAGCATGTACTGGAACAACCAGGTGCGATGAGAACGACACCAACAGCGGGGATGGAAGTAATTCTTAACCTTTTGCCTCTAGACCTCTACTTGCTGGAGAGATGCAGCGGAGAATACTCTTAGAATCAATCAGTCTAAACACTCGAGATCGAATTCGTATGGACATGCCAAAATATTAAGCAATCATCTCGGCGCCAATGTCAACTCGGATTACCCTGTCTCGTACTTGGACTTCGAGAATCCCTTTTCACGGGTCTTTTCAAGCAGAAAGACAACGAAGTCTTGAACGAGTCCAAATCCATCCACACCCATGGCTTAAAAATGGGCATATGCATAAGAACAGGTCTTCTCTTCGACGTGTAAAGCTACGTTCAGACGATTCTAAGATCGTACAATATTGTCAGGTCTTCCAATGAAAAAATTGTCCCAAATGTCTTACAATCGTGTGAACTGACAATTTTTGTCTGACAACGTTGTAAGAAAAGTATTTTCAGGTCATTGTAAGGCCGCCATCTGAAAATGAAATTGTGAGGTATCTTCCAATCGTCTGAACACTCTTTTATGCCATTGCCAGGCCGTTGGAAGACATTTAGGACATCGGCAGACTCATTGGATATTGTCAGATGTGCGAAAAAAAAAGGTTTATTGCATTAAACGGGATTTCTAACGTTGTAGATTTTAAGATTTTTGTAGCCTGAATTAATGAATGAATGTTTTATGGCAGAGGTTAATATGTAGGTAGTAAGATGTAGGTAATTGGATTGTAGATGTAGGACCCGGATTGTCTATCTAGAGACTCAAGTAGCGCTAATGCGCGATTTTGATACCACACTCGCGTGGGTGTCGGTGCATATTTCTAGAAAGAGGGTGACTTTATAGATCCGTCCTGTGGAATTAAGAAAATTAATGAACAGAACTTTATGACGGAAGATTCTGAAAGTTTTTCCAAGTGTGAGATGCCTAGCTCTAGGTAGCCCCGGGCAGGAAGTGATATGCGGAGTCCCCAAAGCAAGCAGATTGTCGAATTGTTGGGAATTCATATACGCAAAAAATTGCGATACAATTCCGGCTCCCCAGCTCACAATTCGACGAGCAATTTCGCATATAATCCTTCCTGCTGACGGCGGGCCACCTAATCCTTCGTCCAAACACTACGGTATTTGTGTAACAATTCTTCTTCATCCTCACTGCTTTCCAATCCATATGCGGCCAAAATCGTCGCAAGTGCCTCTTTTTGCTCCATTTCGATCTGTATTTATCTATTGAATACAAAACAAGGAAAAAAGTTACATATATCAAATCCTCTTCCAATGTCTGACAATTTATCTGCCGATTTTTCGTGAACAGAAACCTACCAACCGTGTGAACTGACAATTTATTGCCAGACTACGTTGTAAGAAAAAGTATTGTCAGGTTGTTGTAAGATCGCCATCTGACAATGAAATTGTCAGATTTTGGGACAACATCTTACAATCGTGTGAACTGACATTTTGCGTTGGAAGGTAATTTGCCATTGTCAGCTTCTCGGCAGCTAATTGTCAGCCCATTGGAAGACCTGGCAATATTGCAAGATCTTACAATCGTCTGAACGTAGCTTTAGGACTTAGCAGCTCCATAAGACTCCCGGATCACAGCATAATTTTCAAGACAAGAGCTACCCAACTAGAGTTAAATATAAAAAATATGACGGGGGGGTATTACAATTAAAATTGACAGCAAGGCTGCCATAAAACCAAAAGCTGCAAGTGTTGTCGCGAAGAGCTTAGGGTTCTTGGCACGCAGCACAATGTTAAACCCTGATGGGTCCCTGGTCATAACGATGTACCAGGTAATGAAAACGTTGATGAGCTAGCAAGAATGGGTTCAGCCCTAGAGCGAGAGCAAGCGAATGGTACGGTCAACCCTCAACTCTGCAATCTAAGGGCGAAAATTGCAAACAAAACTTTAATGGAAGCAAATAACAGGTGAAAATCACTAACCACTTGCCCAGAATATGACAAAGCAAAAACCAGCAAGATTTTACAAAAGAACAGGCAATCGCTGTCGATACTGTCCACGACATGCCGAGTTAGCACACAAAGAAATGTCGCCCGAATGATGACGGGATATGCAGGTGATGCGGTGACGGAGAGGTCCATGGAGACACAGCCCATTTTCTCTGTCACTGCCAATACCTCTGTCAAATAAGAAATAAAATGTTAGGCAAATTCTTCTTCGATTACATGGACTAACTACCGGACCGTCAAAAATTCTTAAATTTGCAAGAGCGTCCGAATGGTTGGTACCAAGCAATTGAAACCCGCAATAGGAAATATCATTGGTATCACAGTGGGTCTGCGTAGACCTAAGTGTAATGACATAAGCCCAAACACCCAACTTAACCTAGCTCTCTCAGGAGTCTAAACCATTATCCACTGAGCTCCGATGACATCATTTCTATAAAGAAGACGGTTAAACTACTGATGCCAACTGGAAATTTCTCAAAAAAAAAAAAAACGCAAATAAGATCGTATGACTTCCAATTGATACCCCTCTTAATTTTGAACCGTACTTACTTTCTTACTTAAGGTGGCGCTACAGACCGGCGTGGTCCTGGGCCTCAACCAACAAGTCTCTCCAGCCAACTCGATCTTTAGCCAGCTGCCTCCATTTCCGCACGCCAAGGTGGTTGAGATCCCCTTCCCCTTGCGTGCGCCGCCTGAGTCGCGGCCTTCCTCTAATGCGCCGTCCCTCGAATGTGGATTCGAAGATTTTCCGGGCCGGAGCATTGGTGTCCATCCGCTCTACATGACTCAGCCAGCTCAGTCGTTGGAGCTTTACTCTTCTGTCTAGGTCGATGCCACCGTACAGCCCATACAGTTCGACATTGTATCTCCTCCTCCATTCATCGTCTATGCAGACGGGACCGAAAATCACCCGAAGAATTTTCCTCTCGAAACAGGCAAGAGCGACCTCATCCGTATTCGACAAAGTCCATGCCTCTGCGCCTTTGAGCAGGACTGGGACGATTAAGGACTTATAAAGGGTCACCTTAGTTGTTCGAGAGAGGGCTTTGCTACTCAATTGCCTTCTTAGCCCAAAGAAACAGAGATTGGCAAGAGTTATTCTTCGTTTAATCTCAGCGCCGGTCATTGTCTGAATTTATAGCGGAGCCTAGGTAGACAAAGTCCTTAACTACCTCAAAGTTATAGCTGTCTATAGTGACGTTCTGTTCGAGACGTCGGTGTTGGGAGTCCTTTCTTGTTGACAGCATATACTTCGTCTTGCTCTCATTGACCGCTAAACCCATCTTCGCCGCCTCCGTCTCGATACTTACAAACGCACCAGTGACATCACGCTGCGTTCTTCCGATTATGTCAATGTCATCGGCGTATCCGAGTAATTGGACGGACTTTTGAAAGATTGTGCCTCTGGTGTTGGCGCGTGAGTTTTGCACAACTCTTTCAAGAACGATGTTGAAGAAGTCGCATGACAGCGCGTCGCCTTGTCTAAATCCTTTTCTCACATCAAAGGTCTCGGTGAGGTCTTGACCGACCTTGATGGAGCAGCGTGCATTTTCCATCGTCATCCTGCACAACCAGACGAGTTTGGCAGGGATGCCAAAACTAGACATGGCTCTGTATAGCTCGTCTCTATAGATGCTGTCATACGCGGCCTTAAAATCGATGAAGAGGTGGTGGGTATCGATGAAGAGGTGGTGGGTTTTTTCCAAGATCTGCCGCAGTGTGAATATTTGTTCGATGGTGGACTTTCCTGGCCTGAAACCAGACTGATATGGACCGATCAGGTTGTTGACGAACGGCTTCAGGCGTTCACACAACACGGCAGATAAGATCTTGTAAGCGATGTTAAGAAGACTGATGCCTCTGTAGTTGGCGCAGTTCAGAGGGTCTCCTTTCTTGAGGATCGGGCAAACAATTTTGAACCGTAAGGAGCATTAATCTCCTAAGGCCCATAATAACTATCCAGCCGTATTGTGGCACTGACTAAGTGCCAGATTTTAGCCCACAACCAAGTCGATTGACCCCATTTCGCAGGGATGACATCATGGAATCAACAAGTGGAGGTCAACCAGTAAGAAAATCACAATGAACATTCATTTTAGTGTCAAATTTCACAGTTTCCGCCGACATTGTGTCTACGACACTTCAGTCCAATGCTCTTTTATGACATGTATTCGTTACTAACCTTTATTTCCATAACGAATAGGTGGACAAACCCACTATCTTTTTGTGCGTGGAAAAAAGCCCATAAAATTCCCTTCAAACCAAAACTTCTCAAATTGGAAAACCTACATTGACAGTCAACACTAAGTCAGCGTCAGCGTGAAAGCATTTTTTTCAGTCATTGGAACTTAATTGACTCATTTTGCACCGTATTTGGTGCATACTCTATTCCCAACTGACCAACCATTACGTAGTCCGATTGAGGTAGGTGTCTCATAGTCATAGTCATGGAACACCAGCGCACATTTGGCAAAGTAGCTATTTGCCTCGGTGTACATCACTTTCTCGAGGGTATTTCATCACTTTGAATTTCGTTTAAGTATAAATCATTCGCGTGTAGGCCATGTCCGGTCCATGTCCAAATTTATGACAACCTATTGCATATAGGTTATCTTAATGATTGTGGCGTTGTGCGCCCGGCATGCTATCAATCCGTAATTTAATAACCTATTTCAGCACAATTAAAACACTGGAAGTCTTTTGTTTATTTTCTCAGTCATCATAAAAAAAATCAAAACACACGTAAATAAGTATTAAAAAGATTTACGGTGACACCCTGGTTATACTACTCCCAGCCGAAAGCTCAGCGGTTTCTTGGCTTTCGTAATGGTTAGTCTGTCCTCATAATTATTATTAATATTCGCATTAGAGCGGGACCGACTTCGAGAGTGTGGTATCGATGATTATGTTCGGATTACTAATTTGTTGCCTATTGACGTATCTGTTATTTTTTTTTTTTTCTTTTTATCAATTTCGAACATAATGACCATCGTCAGCGAAACATGGAAAAAAAAAACTAACAAGTGTGGATTAATTTAATTTTGTTTTCAGTGACAAAATATGGTGCCAGTCCAAGGATTTATTATATCAATGAGAGGTTCAAAGGTTGACTTGAAGCTTCTTGCAGTGATTGTTGTATGTAGTCAATTTTGTATTACGTTAGTCAAAATTTGTTGACTAAAAAAAAAACGCCCCAAAAGGTGTGGTGAAGGAAAAGTTAAACAAACACAAGACGTTATTAGAATTGTTAGGTGACGACTGTACAATAAACACTTGTATTCTCTACATGTAATACCTTTTGAGAGATGAATAATGCGGTGGCGCCTGACGTCACCTATTTCTAAAGCTATTAAAGTATTTAACGGCCTTACGTGGGTTTCGGCTTATTTTAAGTCGAATCCACTAAATCATTAGGCAACCGATGTCGGCAGTTGGTATCTTTTTCAATCACTAGGTAGTGAACTTAATGATTTCTGTGAACTTAAAACACTACACACCTGTATGATAAAATCTGAGCTTGGGATTGCTAATTGTTTTTATTTTAAGATTTAGTTAAAAAGATTTGTGTCATTAATAGGGCAAGAGGTGAACTCATTTAGACCGTAAACGAACTGCTTCACTTCGAATGAGGGACAACATACTGAGATTTATGTAGGTGTAGGTAGAAAGGTAGGTGGGGAGGCTGTCACACGTAGGCCACGAAGGCCCTTTGTGATGGATCTATACCTTGAAAAGCGCCACTCACTTTATTGAAACCATTTGGAGCTCTTGATGAAACTGAGAATGCTTTTGACGTCAATATGTGATAGTTCGCCCAAGTTGTCGAGGTGATAGGCTCCCAGATAGAGCTTCCTTTTTTGGGATAGGGCAGAGGTAATGGAGGATCGTTTCTTCTTCCTCTTCGTTCCTGCAGCTCCTGCAGAAGTCATTTGAGGAGAGGCCCATCCTTCTGGCATAAAGAAGGCAGTGAGAATACCGATAACGGTGCTAATGAGCGACCTATTGAGCAAGATCAAACTCTTAGACCGAATGGCACCTGGTATGGTACCATCCATCTTTGGTTTGTCTTACTGATCGCGTCGTACTCTAAGAGAAGTTTGCATGTAGCGGGTGGAATACCCAGATTTCTTCGTTCTGGAAGGATGTCCAGAGTAGTACCACGTCCCTTTGACCGGGTACCCAGCATAGGTGAATGTTAAAATGTTGTACCATCTCCATGAGAGATGAGCGACAGTCTAAAGTAGCTTTTGATGTACATGTTACCGATTCCACTCTCCCACTACTCTCGGAAAGGAATGGAAGTTGAGGTTGATATTCGACTTGGACGGTGTGTAGTCGGTGGTTTCTATAATGAAAGTTAGGGGATCTAAGATCGAGGACTGGCCAATATGGTTGTTTGACCATTGGGAGGAGACTTTTAGTCTGATGGCTCCGCTAGCAGCTGACTGTTTGCCAAAAAAATCTAGAGGAAGTAGATGCAGGTTAGTGCTCCGCTAATGCATATGCATGCTGCTCGTTGCATTTTCCCCAATAGATTACAGTGTAAGGCTCTGTCTAAGGCCGTCCACCAGACGATCACACCGTATATGAGTATAGGTCTGACAACGGACACGTAAAGCCAGTACATGGTATAACGTATGAGGTTGCAGTCCTCACTTCTTACCAATGGTTTTTTTGCAGCAGTATAGTACTGCAGTGGCTTTTTTTAACGCGTTTAGTAGTATTGGCTTTCCAGTCTAATTTACCTTCCAGAATGAGACCCATAAATTTGGCTTTGTAAGCAAAGAGGCGGGTGCCGTTTAGAAAAAGAGGGTCTATTGGAGAAATTTTGTAAAATACACCCTGGTGAAGAGGACTAGTTCAATCTTTTCGGGGTTGGCACCCAGGCCGCTTTTAGTTTCCCATCTTGAGAGGATTGAGAGGGCGTTTTGAAGAAGTTCACTAAGAGTCCTTGGGTATTTGCCGGAGACAGCTATCGCAACATCTTAATGACTAATCACTTCGCATCCAGCCCTTTCCAGGTCGAGCAGTAGCCTATTGACCGTTCCAATCAAGAGAAAGGAAGACAGAACACCACCTTGTGGCGTACCGCAGCTCACGGATCTGCGGGCCGAGGCATTGCCAAGGTTGTTACTAATTGTTCTGCATGTGAGTAGTTTTACAATTAAAAGTCTGAGCGAGGCATCGACTCCCAGGTTTATGAGTGCATCGGAGATTGCTTCTGACTTGACGTTATTGAACGCGCCTTCAATGTCCAAAAAACCAACCATGGTGAACTCTTTGACGCTAAGTGATTTTTCGAAGGTATGTACCAATGAGTGCAAAGCGGTTTCAACAGATCTGCCTTTGCAATAAGCATGTTGGGACACTGACAGATGTTTGGTGTCTATGCTACAGCGTAGGTGCGAGTCTAGTAGCCTTTCCAGCGATTTTAATAGGAAGGGTGATAGACCAATGGGACGCAGATCCTTATGGTATAACATGTATTAAAATATCTTGTTGTGCCGCTTTTATCTCTATACTCGCAACTAGGCTTGCAATCCGCCCTCTTTTCCCCGGGGATTAACGTCAGAGGACGTCCGGGGGCATTTTTGAAATTTGACCGGGATTTTTAAGAAGTTGCGATTTTATTATTATTTACTGAAAACCTACCTTCTTCACACCTTCTTCTACCTTCGTCGCACGCAGACAAAACGTAGGTCCTTGACCGATGAGAGTAAGAGAGCAATTGATGGTTTTCGGTCGCAAGTATGTACAGTCAAAATCGGTTATAACGACCTTCAAGGGACCGATGAATTTGGCCGTTATAACCAATGTCGTTGTAAGCGATTTAGTCTGTATTTGCGGTTGAGGACAGTGAGTACCTACCATCAATCCATAGTCCAGCAAAGAAAAAACCAGCCTGCCCCACTCAATTTCAATATTTCTAGTGTGTCCGGGGTTTTATGCCCATGACTTCTAGTTATATCCAATCCTACTCTCAACACTGATCTACTACTCTCTGCTGAAG
Source organism: Matsumyia berberina (assembly GCA_917880715.2). Lineage (NCBI taxonomy): Eukaryota > Metazoa > Arthropoda > Insecta > Diptera > Syrphidae > Matsumyia > Matsumyia berberina. The sequence goes on from OU862870.1 coordinate 67,355,966, forward strand.
ATCTGTTTTGACTAAGAAGCAACTCTCAAACACTCATTAAACCAAGGGTTTACTTTACCAAGTGTTTGTACATACTACAACTTTAAACTTCCTTCCGTTTAACCAAAGGGAAACGAAAATTCCCGAATAACTAACATCCGATTCATGAACGGAAAAAACGTTACGCCAACTACAGGGTTGCTTGAAAAAAAAGGAAGGTACGATACCTGCTCACACCGGTCGTCGTGCCTTGCAACCAAAGCATACAAGAACAAATGTAACTCGAAATTCGCCCACGTTATACATCCACAGGATACTAAGCGAATGCGAATTCATTGCACAGCATCCGCAAAGAATGGATAAGTGTTGGGCGTGCGCGCGCACTTTTCATTCATGAACCGAATGCTAAAGTACGTATGAGATTTGTTTAGATTGTCCGCATAAGTTCGGATACTACAGCACTGGCACTTATGTAGAACTAGTATTTTTTGCTTGTCCACGATGCACAAGCAAACAAGCAGTACTCGTATGTATCTACATCCATTAGTGCCTACACAACATAGTTGACTGTAATAAATCGGGGAAAGCACTTAATGAATTGTTACAATATATGAAACAAGTGTCGCAGTATTCTGCAGTGCTCAACAGCGCACTCGTACCGACCAAGTACATGGCTAGCTAGATTTAATAGAAAATTTAATGATAGATTCCAGAGCTGGACATTTGTACAGTTAAACTGTAGGTCATTGCTCCGAAATGATAAAATGCATCGTAAACTATTCGTGTGGGCGAATGATGAGATTCATGTCAGGTGAACAGAGAAACAGAGGCTTGACTTTCAAACCGAGAGACTGAGCGAGAGAGAGAGAGAGAGAGAAGTAAACTTGAAAATGATTTAGCATCATGCAAAGAAGAATAAATCCCACTAATTGAGGTTAATTGGTTTTATAATGAATCTAATGAATGATTTTAAGCGTGTGGGTCATCAGTAAATTAATTGCAAAACCGTACAAAATTGAGAGATTTGAAATATGTTGACCTATACACACCATCAGGCTCCGCCTTTATTGTTTCCAAATGAAAGTATGACTTGGACTGCGGCACTGAATTGGTTCCCACTATCCAATTGGAGCCACACACCGGCCATCGACGCACTTGTTAATGTTATTTTATGAATGGACGTGTTATTTATTATGTAAATCTTGGCTCTGGCTTGGATGACCAAACGCGAAGGCAACAATGATTTTCACTGTAATTTCATGGCAATGAACTTTATAAAGAGAGGTTTACTGTGAAGAACAGTGGGAGGATTAGCAAGATTCGCACATTCGTCTTTACGTTGTAGCTAAGGTTAGGCATAGGTTAATGGGGTTTCTATGGCAATGGTCCTAAACCAGCTCAATGGCAATGAGCACATTACTCGCGACTTATTTACATAACAACGAATGGATTTTTTATATATTTTCTTGTGGAGTTAACACCTACATATCGATTTTTGCAAACAGTTTCAGCGCGCAAATTCATTCATAAAAAATCTAATTCATAAATTGTACAAAAACGAAAAGACCGACAGCTGAAATCCACCGAATACGAATAGTATTTGCGTAGGTAAGACCACGGCCCGCAAATGCGTGACGGTGACGGAATCATGCATGCATGTATGTATGTACATGTCTACCTTCGCAACACCCTTTCATTTAAACGCGTTACATTCGAGTATGCTGGTACGTAGCACTTGGTCTAGAAGTTATTTCATCTTTTTTTGCAAAAGAGGCTGACATTGTGTGGGATGACCGGCGCGGTAGACGGACGCTTTTTTAGTTTTATTCACTTTCGTGTCAGGTAAAAACGACAGAAAGTCTAGAAGCGGCATAGGAAACAACAAGCCCACGTAATTCATATAACATGGTGTTGGCTTTATGCTGCTGGTGCTGATGCAGTCGTAGCTCCATTCGAATGCTTACAGCAAATAAATAAACTGCCCCCAAAGTTCCAGCCGTGTGTGTTACCATGTATATGTGGTGGTTGCAACCAGTGTGCACTTCGTTCTCGTGCCTTTGAAGCACGACGATGTCGCGAAGCCTCAATGTGGATAGGATAGCAAGTCGCGCAAGCAAGCAAGCTTTAATTTTTGCTACGAACTAGCAAAAGTATCTTTGTATCAGGAAGATGTGAATTTTAATTATTAACATCACGTAAGCTCCTTCTCATCGAATTTTCTCCAGTTCGGTTCGTGTGGAGCTACCGTAAAAAAATAAAAAAAAAATATTCTGCTTTAGTGATCGTGCAAATTGCGAAAATTCATTTAGTGGTGTTGGTTACACGAAAGGTCTTTTACATCCAAGTGAAGGTTTAAATCGTGAAACAATTTGACATTTTTATAACCCATTTGCATGTTTTTTTTTTCTTCCCAAAAATATTGCTGACTCTGTGTCAAATTAAAATTGTATCGCTTCGTGTTGGGAATGTCTCGCGCACGCTGAATTGGAAATTGCAATTGTCTGCTTAATTATACAATCACGTTTCGGAATTAATAAGCGCAAATGGAAAATTTATTGTGCTTTGATTAGTTAGCCTTGTAATATATTGATAGGCTATGTAAATGCCTTTATGTCTGTCTTTGATAGAACTTAATTTAATATGCAATAGCAACATTCCTTATGTGAGTACTTTTTTTTTTTTCTTTTTTACAGACCTACAATCAATTCGACGTCTGTTAGAGCATGAAACCAGTGGTTCAGTTTGTCCAAGTTGTCGCATATCGTTTGATAAAGGCAAGCGGCGGAAACTGATTGACACCTGTGGTCATGAGAGATGTTATTCCTGTATGTTTCGCAATGATCAGTGTCCAATGTGCATGAACAGCTCGCTAAAAGGTTGGTATTGATTTTTTTTATACTTATTTCCATTGAGAAAAGTTAAAATGAGAACTGTGATTTAATAACTAACACAAATAATAATTTCAAATCTTAAATAAAGCTTCAATCCCCTTTCTTTGAAAAGGGTATTCGCTTTTTCACTTTCTTTTGAAGCCTTAGAGAGCTATTAAGTGTAAGAAAAAGGTCTGTCAGTTTTTTTTTCCTGCGTTCCGGTAGCTTATTCAATCCGTGGAAAAAGAAGACCGCGCTTTTGGTGGCGAGAAGCGGTTCCACTGCCATTTGGTGGCAGAATAGGTGGTAATCCGATGGTGCAATATCAGGAGAATATGGTGGCTGTGTAAAATTTCCCAACTCAAGTTAGGTAAGGTGGCTGTTCCCGCTCAGGCAGGGACACACTAAGGCCAGATTGACCCATTGTGATACCACAACGAAGAAAACCGGCTTACCGGCACCAGGGAACTAGAAAATGTGGCATAACTACAACGAAGGTGGGCATCCGTAGCGGTGTTAACCCTAAGATTTGAATCATTTCGTCCCAGAGATGAAGTTTCTTATCTTCTGGATGTCGAGTTCAGCTAGATCGTTAAGATCATCATAGAAGTATTCCCCAAGGGTTCTTCTTCCAAGCGTCGCAAGAGCAGGACATGTACATAGTAAGTGGATCGTGGTTTCCTCTTCTTCCTCGTCCCTACAGCTTCTGCAGAAATCGTTGGAGGGGACCCCAAGTCTAAGTGCATGCCTGCCTATCAATTAATGTCCGGTAAGGACCCCTATCAGTGAACCTAGATTTTTCCAGTTGGAAGATAAAAGTTTCTCTGTCTTCTTTAAATCCAGGTTAGGGCAGATTTGTTTTGACAGGAGACAAGTGCTGATGTTGTTCCACCTGTGGCATGCCAGTTTCTTGGCATCTGTGTCAAAGAGGAACTTGATCGATTCGATAGGCGCAGGGGGTCTTCCCAGGTTTTCAGGGATATGCCGTCCCGCACCCTCTTTTGCCAGCTCGTCCGCTCTGCAGTTGCCGGGAACGTCCCTGTGTCCTGGACCCAGCGCAGGGTTACGTCGCACCTATCCACCTAACCCAACTCAGCAATTTATTGGATGGTTTTCCTTCCCACATTCAGTCTTGCATTGTCGTGTTGAAAGATTACACCCTTTCCGTTGGCCAAAGATTGAGATTTGTGCTGAATTTCTGGGTTCCAAATAATACGCTGAATACAACAAGGATCAGCATTTAACGTTTCATTTTGCTTAAGCAGCTCATAGTACACAAGACACTTGCAGTCCCAACAACAAAACAGCATAACCCTCTTTTGATGCACACCAGCTTTTGATGTTGATGGCGAAGTTTCCCTGCTGTAAACATAAGCTCTTTGTCTTATGACATTTTTATAAATTATCCACTGTTTATCTCCAGTAAACAGGCAACCCAAAATGGCTTCCTAGGGTGGTGCCGCGAAAAATGTTCGGTGGACATGGCTGAGGCTTGAACCTTCACCGCTTACACAGTAGTCCAACTTACTAACCACTGAGCCACAGCGACCATGAGAAAACGTATAGAAGTGCAGGTGTTAAAAAACGACAGAACTTTCCCTTACACCTTGTTCTAAATGTCAAACTTCTCTCTTATTTTGACTAGTTTTTAGGACTTTTTTTTCTTCATAAGAAAACTATGAATTAAAAGAATATGTTGTCTTGGTAAATATGCATTCGCCTATTTGTGGCCACACATTTGCATACATTTGATTAGGATTGCAAAGCCATTTTCGACGAAAACTGTTTTATTGATTGCCTCTGTCAAAGAAAACTTTCTCCGTTCTTCAATATACAAACTAAAAAAACTATTATAACATTTCGTTAACAACAAACCTCACATTTCAACCGTAACTGGGTTGTTTATTTTTTATGGCCATTATAAAATATTAACCTTTACACGGTATATGTGGTTAACATGCAAAAAACCAAAATGGCTATAATTACATATATCGAAATAAAAGATCGTTTATTTGATTTTTCTTTTCTCATATTTTCTTTACAGATGTCGACTGTAGTAATACCCAAGGCTATGATACGGGCATTGGCGGATCGACATCAACAATCGTTAGTCCTCTGGGGTCTCCGCAGCCACAGCTAAGATCACAATTGCGCACAAATGCCGCTGCTTTGTCAAAATATATGCAGGTAAGGTGCCAAGGTGTTTGCTATTCCATACCGTCACTACACCATGTATACATGGATGTTAAAATCGTGTGTATGGTGAATGTACGAGATCTTGTTATTCTTTAGTTTTATTATGTACATGTTTGACTGACATTTAAACAATTCGGAATTGGGTCAGACAAATGATTGTAAAAGTTTCTTTGAAAGTGACTTTAGCTTAAGGATGAACAAATTTTGCCGTCACTTTTTTATTCGTCGTTTGTGTTTTCTTTTCAATGGGGCCCGTACATTTAATTGCAAAAGTAAAGTGTTCCTCCTTTGCTTAGGAATAGAATGAGGTCACAAACTTATATTTTGATTGTGTTCACACCCTACAGGCAACTTAGACTTATCGACACTTCAATATAACTTTTCATCTTAGATATTGAATATCAGATAACACACCTATCAGCATGACACATGGAATGACAATGGAACGCACAGTGGTATGTTGGGTTTTTATCTATCTTCTATGGTAACGTCACACTTAAGTGTGAAAGATGTATCCAACCACATGCCAGAAGAGGTCGTATTTTTCTCTAGTGGATCGTCAGATCAATCAAATGGGTTACTGCTCGATTCGAACAGGTTCTTTTACGCATTAAACAAATTGTAGAAGACATGTTGCCCCCGTGCAGTGTGAGTCGACAACTTCATCAAATTTGTGACTGACTATCTAAGGCCAAATTTAATAAGAGCTGTGCGTTGTTTTTTTCCAATAAAACGCTAGATAATAAGAAAATTTACAGGATTTACATATGTATAGATAGATGATTCGAAAACGGCAGCACAGGTGCTTGGGTTTATGGTCCCAGTTTCCAAAGCGCGACAGCTATTCAAAAGCCACTTAAGGTATTTTAAGCGGAAGTCGACGCTATTGAACTGTGTGCAAGAGAATGCCTGCGGAAAAAAATCCAACGAACCCGCATCTACACCTTTTTAGACAACCAAGGAGCACTATTAGCCCTTAAATCCTATACGGTTCAAGCTTGCCTGGGACTGTCTCAACCTCCTCGAAAGTCTTGCATTGGTAAATAAGGTTACCGTAGCCAAGATCCCAGGACATGAAAGCTTTGAAGATATGAAAGGCAAGGGGCGGCGCTAGTACTGCTGACATCTGTAGCTGATCTGTAGTACTAATCTTTTAGCCAATATCCAGAAAAGATGTCAGTGACTAAATGTAACTATCCCATTTACTAATAGCCCTAGAATGGCGATCGTCTCTTATAGAGATGGCGGAGTAGTTTAATATTCACCTCTGTTGGGTGCCAGGGGGTCTGCAATGCTTATGAACTCACCTGATATGGAACAACATTACCTATTGGGTCTGATAAGGGCGTCTTAGGTATACCAATCACTACTTGAAAACTTAAAGTAAAGCTAGATGCTATCGAAAGAACAAATCTTAGGTGGACAAGTGGTATAACATGTCTAGCAGACCTGAAACGCTCTAAGTATTTGATTTTTCTTAATAGATCGCATATTAGCACTATAATAAGCGTCATTACTGAACACTGTCTAATAGGCAAGCATGCTACAAGGCTTAGCGTTTACGCAAACGACTTCTGCAGAAGCTGTATTGTCAACGATGAAGAGGAGACTATTCTCCATGTTCTTTGCACCTGTCTAGCGCTATCCCGCAAAAGAAAACTCCACTTAGGAGTCTTCTTCTATACAAACTCAGTGTACAAACAGAGTGTAGCGGAGAGTGAGCAAGAGCAACGAACAAAGCGATGAAATCAAACACGTGTAATGAAGGGGTAGCGCACAGAGTGGAGCGTCGTTCGAAAGTCGAGCAAAGCGTCGACAAGAGAGCAAAGCGGCGATTTCAAACTGTTTAATTTCTCCGCTATCATCGTTTTGATTTTCGGTGGATTTCGAAGAATTACCGCCTATTGCAGAGGTCCTCATGACCAAAGATTTGAATGCCATTTTTCTAGTTTAGCATCCCAAACTCCGTTAAAAAATTGATCTTTATATATATATTTCTTCTGTACGTGTGTATGTCACTGAACTCCTCCTTAACGGCTGAACCGATTTTAATGAAATTTTTTGTGTGTGTTTGAGCGGGTCCCTGGATGGTTTCGATTCAGCCCCCAATATTTTTTCATGAATAATTGACCGGTAAAACCTTCTGAGAAATTGTAGAAGATGTGTTCGGGTGAATGGCGTTACATAAACATCTTTCACTGCGAGCGTTGGCCTTCGCCAGAGGTGCTTTTTGTCACCTCTCCTTTTCATTGTGCACATGAATTGGATGTTACAGCGCAACCATGGCGAGAAACGGTTCGCATTGTGAGACTTAAGGATAAGCCATCCGCTTTTCGCTGATGACTTACTTCGAACCATCTGGACCGAACTACAGCGAACGCTTGATAGCTTCGTCTTCTGTGTTGAAGCTGGGTTAATGTGAACAAAGCAGAAGTAAGGCTAATGTCTCGTACGCCTGTTCAATGCACTATGCATGTTAATAGAATCCTATCGAAACCGGTTCAGAAGTTTAAATATTTCGGGGTCATGTTCACGAGTGATGGAAGGAGCAATACATATTTAAGGAAGGGTTTGCAGTAAAATATTAGGATCCATTCTTATTCACAAAAGAAAAATATTCAAATGGAAAACAATGAACTCTTGCTTATTTGCTTCTACTTTGGTCTTCGCTCTTTGGTTCTCACTCTGGCTAGCCTTCATACTTGCTCTCCTCTCGTGCTCTTTGCTCGGAGGAATTTCACAGCTTTACTATCCGCTCCACTCTGTTTGTACACTTAGGCGACCTGATAAACATCGATGTTAGGAGCCTCCTACGCTTCATAAGAAGCTCCAATCGGTTCAATGAGTACGCAGGAAATCTTTCCGAGATATGTGATATCGCAACGGATCCCTCATGGGTCTAAGTGCGTTGGCTTTAGCTGGCACCCACATCAAACTAACATACCCTAATTGTAACTATGCTCTACTAAATTTGAGAATATCTCTGGTTCTTCTACGGTCTAGCGCGAGTCGTACATCCTTGGATATCCTGTTACCTGTTGCATTAGACCATCTCTGTTCTGCCTTATAATATAAGTGATCACCTCTTACTGAATCAACCTTTCTCGATTGACAATGCTTAGGATTGGCCCTCTCTTAATTAATGCTGATTTTGCCAATTTTGAAAGTTACTTCGTTGAACTTTCATGCTTACAAAACAGTCATCCCATCTTCATCCAATCGATATTCAGATTCCATAAAACTGAAATTCTCTTCACACATTTTAAACACTTTTACTTAACGAAACGATGTGAAAACAAACGCGGGCAGAGTTACATACATACAATATTTTGGACAGAGAATAAAAAATCACAATTTGAGGTCGAAATGTCCAAAGTAGCATATCTGTGGAAGAGTGTGTAACGTCTGCTCCTCAATTCTCACATGAACTTTAGTTTCTTTTCCACAGTAAGTGGCCAGTGCCGGTTTCGCCGTCCCGCTTTTTATCTTTGTCTTGACATCTGAAGTGGTGAAATTGTTCAACCATTCATTTTACAAAAAAAAAAAAGAAGCAAAGCGCAAAAGCCATTCAGGTTGTTACAAATTAAAGGCTCGAAGTAGCTTATATGTAAATTTTATTTTATTTTTTTATTTCTTACACGTTTAAGAAGTCCCATTCACTCTCTTACGCGCGCAATTGGTTCTCAATATTGGTCACTATATACTCGTATATAAGCAAGAAACAACATATCAGACTTACCGTCGTCGTGCCAGTTGAAGGCAAGCAACGGCTGTCTATTTCGTAACACCGATTCACGCTAAATGTAACCTCATAACTCAACTGAAATAGTTGGCTATACATTAAAGTTGACCTGCAGTGGTTGGTGGTTGTTGGTTGCATGGTTTTGCATGGTCACTGTGAGTCGAATGGGCAAGCGCGCATAAATCTACGACTCTTGTAGCGAAAATTATGGAAAAATTAAAACTGTCGGGTGTTTATAGCCAACACAGGTTTTATTTCGTTTATCTCGATCCGTTTCGAGAGAGAGAAGAAAGCGCAAAAGTCAAACTCTTAAGAGCGGAAACGTTAAAGGTGCAATTGCATTTCGTTCCCAGGTTCAGTCGAGACCAATCTAAATCCTTAAAGCAGAGCAAGTTTTATTCGGATTTTAGGAGGAGGCGCAGCCATAGATATTGGCTTCGGTAATAGGGCGTTTAAATCAGCCTCTGTGAGAGTGTGAGAGGGAACCGCCGAACAAACTACTGCCACGTTTGAGTACCTAATGATGTAATTCATGAAAATAAATATCGAATCTGTGGGTAAGCTCTTAGCTATCCGACTTCATTAGCTGCATCGTAATAAATTTTCTCGTTACCTTAGTACGCTTTAACACTGTGCGCGATTATCACCAAAGAGATCGAATTTTTCTTTCCTTTTTTTTTCCTGTTTCGATGTTAATTGGGGTATCGTTGTAATAAGTTGGTAAGCGCAAGTGGGTGGTGCAGAGAAGGAGAAAAAATTGAAATAGAAAATAACAGATAATTCGGTGAACAACTTTCTAAAAAAGTTCAATAGAAAAAGAATCATCCTAACCGGGTTTAAGGGACCGGACCCTTCATCTCCAATCAGTCTTATATTTAGGTTCGACCTGTATGCGCCACATACCACGGAAAATCAAAATTAACCTTTTTTATTTGATTGAGATCAAGCAAGAAGTGCAAGTGCGAAAAAATGTCCACCTTGGTGGAACTCAGAAGTTGCGGAGCTGTTTAAGACATCCCGATGCTTTGGAACCTTGCACCATGGAATGGTCAACGTACAGGCAAAATGTCAAACTTCTGAAAAAATAAATCAGGGCCGCTAAGAGAAACTCCTGGAGAAATTTTTGCGACTCGATCGAATCGAAACAGAAGCGGCTCGTCTAAGGAAAATACTCGCTAAGGCACTTAGGCAACTGTCTTTCATAGAGAAGAGCAATGGTCCCTGGGCTGAGTCCCACGGAGAGACGCTAGAAACACTACTTAACCGCAACTTTCCTGATTATACTGAAGTACGGACTTTAAGTTCAAACATCAGAAAGACAGTCAGACAGGCATGGAAACCGAGACGGTCGCAGAGATCAATGACAAGAAAATGGCATGGGCAATAAACTCCTTCGCCCCTTTTAAGCCGCCTGGTATTGATGCTATTTACCCAGTCATGCTGCATGTGTATCCTTTAGGATTGGTCAGGCTGGAGCAATTTTGAGACAGCTTGGTTAATCTGTTATCAGGGGGGCTAAACTTAGCATCTGAGCTAAGCTAACGGTCCTCAATTCAGTGTTGGTTCCGACCCTCACTTATTGTCATGAGGTTTGGGTAATGACCGAAAGAATAAGATCGCGGATATAAGCTGCCGAAATGAGATTTTTTTCGTTGTATTGCTGGGGTAACTCGGCGAGATCGAGTGAGGAACACCAGAATACGCGAGGCACTCAATGTCGAGCAGCTACTTCTTCGAGCGGAAAGGTCCATACTTCGGTGGTTTGGGCACGTTCAACGCATGTCCCCAACTCGGCTTCCAAAACGTGCCATGGAATCAGTGCCATCGGGTAGGCGTCCCCTGGGTAGGTCTAGGGTGAGATGGCTGGACATTGTTCGAAATCTCACCTCTACCCGTATGGGGATAGCCCCTGATGATTTAGTGTCAATGCAGAAGATGGGGAGATGTGGAGAGTCCACGTAAGCACCCTAACCCCGCGACCCTCATAGTGGATAAGCGGGTCATTAATAAAAATATATTTATGTATGCAAGTGTCTGTGAAATTATAACTCCATGGCTAAGGCAGATCTTAGGCTGGTGCCTTCAACTGGGGTACGATCCTAAATCCTGTAGGAAAGTAAAAAAAACGGGAAAGTCCAGTCACACGACCGCTAAGGACTACAGGCCAATTGGCCTATTCTCCAGAGCTTTCTTCCTCATAAACAGCATGAAACGCTTAATAGATGTGCACATAAGAGATGCAATTGGGGATAAATACTTATCCAAGTCGCATAATAAGTGAACACAGCCCTACACACATTGAAGGATCCTTAAATAATGTGAGCACTGAATCAATGCTAAACAGCCTACACAGGGCCCGACTAAGCACCTGGATTGGTCATATGCTAAAATCATGCACTATCACCCCGACCCTAGGGAGCGCCAACAGTAGGAAAAGCCTCATTCGAGGTACCCCTCAAGGAGGAGTTCTCTCCCCGCTGATTTAGCTTCTAGTTATTAGCGATATCGTTAAGACACTGAAGAATAACGGCTGCAACATGACACACTATGCCTGTGATGTCGCCATTCTGGTCTTAAGAAAATGTATTCCCAACACTAGGCGAAAGACTCAATCACGTACTGCCATTGGTGAGCGGCTGGGGCAAAAAACGAGGTCTGAGAGTTAACCCATTCAAAACCGAGATTGTGCTCTTTACTAGAAGATGATCGATTTCACCTTTCAAGAATCCATGTTTAAACGGAATCGATCTGACACTTAAGAAGACGGCAAAATACCTCGGCGTAATCCTAAACTCAAAATTGAACTGGTAAGCCAATACCGAGGACCGCTTAAAAGCCTCCTATGCATATAAAAAGATGTTCGGAAATACATGGGCTTTAAGCCGAAAGTGGTACACTGCTATAGTACGACTCATCCTGGCATACGGTTCGATTATCAGGTGGAATGCACTTGAGAAGAAATACCATCTTTCAAGTGTTACCAAGATTCAGAGAGCAGTCACCATAGAGATCACAGGATCGATAAGATCAACACCCACAGCAGCGGCAATGGAAACAATGCTGAACCTAGTTCCAGGAGACGTTCACTGTAGCAATAAAGCGACAAAAACAGCCCTAAAACTAAGGGAACTAAGTCTATGGACAACAAACACTTACTGTTTCGCTGCCATTCTAACCCGATGGACTACCATAAAGGAGAACATCATTGCAACCTCAGACTTCGATAGGAAATTTAATATAAAAAAAACCAAGAAGAGAAGACTGGGATAAGAATATAGTCTGCACTGCCGCCTTCTGCACCGATGTATCCAAAATGGACGCTGGTACTAGTGTCGGCATCTTCTGTGAATCCATAGGAGTAAACCAATCCTTCAAAATTGGAGATGGGTGCAGCGTTTTTCAAGCCGAGATACCCGGTATCCTACAAGCCACAAAGCTAATCAGAAACGACAACATTGTCAGGGAAACTATTACAATCTGAAAATGCTGACAGCCAGGCGGCTATCAAGTCTCTCTAGTCAGCATCTTGCAGACAAACTCTTACCGAAGTATCAACGACCAATAAGGTGACCAGGCCACGAAGATATATCAGAAAATGAGATGGTGGGTGAACATGCGAAAAAGGGTGCAAAACTAGACCATGCTTTTCGGTTGCAAAGACACCCATTAGCACTCTTTACAGATAAATAGATAAGGAAACCATGATCAGGGCTATTATGCGATGGTGTCATATGGACACATGGACAATAGCCAGATCACTATGGTCAGCCTTCGATAAGAAAAAACTCTCGTACAACTAAGTCGAAGGGAAATACAAGTCGTCTCTGTTGTCTTCACAGGGCACTGCGGAATAGGAATCCATACGGAGCGGCTTGGATTACCCTACAATGACTACTGCAGAAGCTGCCGGGACGCAGAGGAAATAGTGTCCGTCCAACACCTGCTGTGCGAATTTCCCGCAAGAACCACCAGAAGACAGGGTACTCTTCGTAGTAGCTTCTTTCATGCGGTGGAGGGCCTCCACATCGCTGATTTTAGAAAACTTTTGAGATTCCTATCCCTTTCTGTATGGTATTCAAATTAGTCTACCCTACCCCTTGGTTAATGGTTATACTCCCATAAGTTCACATTTTATGGATAGAATGGACCCGCTTGAGGTCTAAGTAGTAAGTCTTAAGGCTTCCCACAAGCCAATCAAGAAGTAAAATAATTTAGCATCTACTGGTTTGACTAATTATTTCAGATATAAACTACAACCTAAATAGGCAAATCAACCTTATGGTGTTATGGCGGCTGCAAGGAGCATGCTCTGGATATCATTCTAAACTCTTGCTACTCAATAATTTCAAGTGTCGCCTTGTTCCATTGGCATCATCCGTATAAGCAAAATAAGCAAATTTAATAGAGAATCTCTAATATGGTTCTATCAATGATCGAGTTAGCATTTTACGTTTTTCTTCACAATACCATGCCTTCACAAAACAGGTCAATCCACAGAAACAGGTAGATAAGAAAGAACTGTTGTGCATGATCGAGGTAGCCACTCAATAAATATACATAGTCGATATCAAAGACTGCATTTACACATCGTCCATCCGTGTGCTCGTCCACTGAGACCCGGTTCCATGTGGGAATACAAAGTTTATACTTATATGTATGTTTGTATCTTATGAGTTTTTAATTATGATTGCATCCAAACGAATACAGAAACATAAAACTAGTATATCTACACACATACTCATGTTGCACATCCCACATCCCTGCCGCGCCAATCCAAAGATGACTCATATGTAACTATAGAGTATCCTCCACATGAACTTCAAGCAAAGATGAAGATCTTCCTTTCTGCACAACCACCATGTGCATATGTATACATGTACTCAAGTTCTGTTCCTTATGTACACTGGTATAGTTTCGTGATTTCTTTTCGTGAGAATGCAATTCGTTTGGAGTTGTCCAGAGGATTTTGTGTGTGGGTCTGTTATAATGAGGACCGCGTTGCGATAACTCTTTTCTTTTCTTTCCTTTTTCATTTCTCCTTTGTCTCTTATTAATATAAACTTGCTCATAAATTAACTTCAACCTTATATCGAATCCATACATATACTAAAGATGTGAGTAATGACTTTCGCAGAATCGCCAGGAGTCGATATCGCCAGATTTTAGATATGCTAGCGTTGGCAAATTACCAAAATCATTAAGTTCCACCAATGGAACGGCTACAACTACAACATCATCATCGGGCAATGACAACTTTGGAGAAATCGCAAATGCAGCGGCGACATCATTTGCTACACCACCACCGACTAGGAGAAGGTTTTTCAATCATAAAAATTTAAGGAGTGCACTGACCGGTGGTCACCGGAGAACAGCATCGAATGGCTGTCCGATTGATACGTCATCTATTTTGTGCGGTAAGTCATGGTTTCACATCAAATAAATCTGTGCAGTACTCTACTCGAACACTATGGGACAAAAGTAATCATACGAATTGGATTGACGTTGAGGTTAAGATTAAACACAACCGGCCTCTGCGGGCCATAGAACATTAGGTCTGTTCCTTTACTTTTTCAAGTAAACCAAAGCTACGAAAAGCTGCCTAATCCTGTTCCACAACACAAAAATTTGGCAAAAGAAAGAGGCCGAGTTTCAGCCCAAGAAAATTCTTTGGGCAACTTTTGTAACACAGCTAACAGCTGAAAATTTCACAATTGTTTTGGTTTTGCATTTGACGTTTCTGTCAAGCAGCCTTAACTTACAAAAAAGCGTTCCTTTACTTTTTCTTAATTTTTGCATTCTCTGAGAGAATTTATCCCCACTCCTCCAAATTTGGGAAATAACTCGAAGCTACTTGAAAAGTAAAGGAACAGACCTATTATCAGAGCCTACGTCAACCCGATTGTGACTTTTATTCCATAGTGTACGCTTGGTTGTTTCCTTCTTTGGTTGAGGTTAACACAATTTCCCTATATGTATGTACATACTATCGCTTAGTTCAAGTCTACTTTCATTCATATCATATTAAGGAAACAATAATAATCCGCTGGAAACATCAACGTGTTCCGATTCTGCTGTTACCCGCCGTCGCCGCAAGGCCTTGAACAACAGCAACCTAACCGGTGGTAATAGTGAAAATCGTCTGAATCGATTAAGTTTAGCCGGAACATCCATCTACGCAGGGCACCTATCATCGTTGGTCTTTGGAAAGATCAAATCTCTATGGAATGTGAATTCATCGACTACAAGTTCGGGCCTCAATCAGTTAGCAGGCAGGAAACTACATTTTCATTACCTTTAGTGTTTTTTTTTTTTTTTCGTTTTATTTGGCATGCTATTTTTTCTCATTTATTTTTTGCATGGTGTGCCATGGTTGATGAGACTTTTTTTTAGACACCATGTGTAGAATATGTTTTTATAACTTTAACTTAATGTCTTTTGAACAGGTGGAGCTGGCGATGGAATTCATCTACCCTCAGTTTCCAGCGAAAAGCAAAATGACGATGAGCTACGAACAAGACTGGGTCTGCTTTTGGATTCGGGCAAGTCGAATAGCTCAACAAACATCAGCCCTGACTCTCAGACTCTTACAGAGTCTTCGGAATACACCGACGCTAACGGTCGTTTCAAGTCGAAAGACTACTCCAAGACATACGGTAGTCAGTTTTCGGTTGCCGCTAAGGAGGATGTGGGTAGCATTGCTGGAAAATTTAAGGCCTTTTCGATTACCGATCGCAGCGATGGATTGGAATCTCCGAAAATGCGAAAAACTGTGGTTAGGCGATCTGCGCGTTCCCAATTGCGAAATGCTGGCGGCGTTTACAAGCCAACAGCAGCACAGGCGGTTCAATTGGCTCTCAAGCCGCTTTTCTTCGAAGTGCCACTACAAGAACCAGACCCACCTTTCATAGGTCGACAATGGCTTCTCCGGGAACTGTCAAACATTTTGACAACCACCGAAACACCCGGGGTGCTGATCAATGGTAATCCGGGTACAGGGAAAACCGCACTAGTACTGCAACTTGTGGAATATTCTTGTTTTGGGCGCCGCAAGGACGTTCCATACACTGAAACCGATGGGATCTATTGCCAGATAAACATCGGCCATGATAGGCTGAAAGCTCTTGCCTCGCACATTGTCGGTTATCATTTTTGCCAAGCCGACACTAATCTGACATGTTTAGTGCCAGATTTCGTGCATTCCCTTGCCGCCCAACTTTGCCAAGCTCCACAATTAGTCGCGTACCGGCAGTACCTGATAAATGAGCCACATCTACAGGACATTCTCTGCGTAAAGGAATGCATCGCCGATGCTGAGAGAGTGATGCGCATGGCTATCCTGGAGCCATTGACCATTCTGAAGAGATCGGGAAAAATCGCCTCCAAGACTTGTGTGATTCTGATTGACGCTTTGTGTGAAGCAGAATACCACCGACCGGATCATGGACACACCATTGCAACTTTTCTTGCCAAAATGACGCAGTATTTCCCCTCGTGGCTGAAGATAGTCGCCACTGTACGTTCACAAATGCTGGAGTTCGTGAAAGGACTGTCGTTCACCAAAATGACCCTTGATAGTTGGGCTTCGAATGATCTCCTGCAAAAAGACATGCTCGACTATATAACATTCCGCGTGAATCACAGCGCTGACATCCAGAACAACATAGCAGGTGCCATCAAGGAGAATAGTTCGGGCCAGATGAAATTCATTGGTCATTTGCAGTCGTTGACCAAGGGCTCGTTTTTATATGCCAAGCTTATTCTGGATCTCATCGAACGTGGACAATTGGTCATCAAATCAACCAGCTATAAAATACTACCAGTGTCATTGGCCCAGATCTTTTTGCTTCACTTCAATTTGAGATTCCCCACCGGATCGAGTTTTGAGAAAGCAGCTCCGATTCTAAATGTGTGCCTTGCCGCCCTCTATCCATTGACTTTGAACGAAATCTACTACACGATATGTGCGCTTAAGACCGATGAAATCATGAACTGGGACGAGTTTTTACAACGTTTTAAGCTACTCGACGGTTTCTTGGTGAAGCGTATAGACAACACCTACATGTTCTTCCACCCGTCGTTCAGAGAGTGGCTCATTCGAAGAGATGACGGTGAATCCTTGAAATTTTTATGCGACTTTCGTCTCGGTCATGCGGCAATAGCTTTTCGCTTGTCAAGACTACAGCCACCATTGGATCCCGAGCAAACTCTAGAACTCGGCCACCACGTCCTTAAAGCCCATATTTATAGGAACTCAAAAGGCCCACCATCGCCCAGAGACATGCAGTCTTTTTGGATTGCTAGTGTCACAGATTCAATATCAGCTGCATTAGGATCCCTGAGAAACGTGTACAACCCGAACATGAAGGTTTCACGTCTTCTCCTCTTAGCTGGCGCTTCTCCCCATTACCAAACTGAGTTTATGGGTGATGCCACAATACTCTGCATAGCTGCCCACGAAGGTATAGTACCAATGGTAAGTTTGTTATTGGAGTTCGGAGCTGACGTCGAGCGAACAAACAGTCAAGGCTGTACGCCGCTTATTTTAGCGGCTATGAAAGGTCACTGTGATGTTTTGCGTCTATTGGTTGCTGCAGGCAGCAGTCTCGGACAAACAGACACTACACAAAGGTGTGCGCTGGTGCATGCGGCTAGAACCGGAAGACTGAACGTTGTCAAGTATTTACTAGCTAGTGATTGGACGCCGAGGATGAATTCTAACGACGCAACCCGGGAGAGAGCTATGCAGCAGGCACTTATTGGAGCGACTTCGCAGGATCACACAACTGTTGTGGAAGATTTACTAGAGATGGAGAATGTCTATATCAACGACATTGAGCTATTGAGCGGGGACACGGCCTTAACAGCGGCTTCGAAAAATGGGTGTGTAGATACCGTCGCGGTTCTGTTATCCCGGGGAGCTAGAGTTGACGGTCGAAATAAATTCGGAATTACACCACTTTGGCTAGCCGTTAAGGAAGGGCACTGGGCTGTCGCTGAAAAATTGCTCCAGAACGGGGCACAAATTAACGAAGCTGTAACTCCGAGTAAAAAGACTCCATTGATGATTGCTGCGGAGGAGGGTCTTATAGGCATTCTGGAGCTTCTTATCGACAGAGGTGCTACAATCGATGCAGAAGATCACGAGGGTTTTACCGCACTTTCCTGGGCTTGCTTGCGTGGTAGACAGACGGCAGCGAAGTGCCTTATTGAGAAAGGTTGCAATAAAGAACATGCAGATAACAACGGACGCACCCCTCTGGACCTTGCCGCCTACCAGGGGTCAGCCAGCTTAGTGCAGTACCTTCTTGACCAAGGAGCACGAATCGAACATGTCGACATCAATGGCATGCGACCTCTCGACAGAGCGATTGCCTGCCGGAATATTCAAGTAGTGCAAGTTTTTCTTAAACGTGGGGCTAAGCTCGGACCTACAACCTGGAGCATGGCAATGGGCAAACCAGAGATCCTAGTGGTCCTCCTCAACAAGCTACTGGAAGATGGAAATGTTTTGTACAGAAAAAATCGCTTCCAAGAAGCAGCTTACAGATACCAGTATGCATTGAAGAAAATCGCCAACATTGAGAGTCTTCTAGATAAAAACTCCGTGTTTACACAACTTCGGGCCAACTTGTTGCTTAACCTCTCACGATGCAAGAGAAAATTAAATGTAAGTAACTCTCAATAACTTTGATTGACAGCAATTAAATGTCTCTTCTTGGTTTGTTTTTAGGAACTTGACGAATCCATTGAGTTGGCCACACAGGCTATCGACCAGAAACCAACGAGTTACGAAGGCTACTACGCCAGAGCAAAGGCAACAATGGAACAAGGCGAACTAAATGAAGCTTTAGTTGATGCTAATGAAGCCATGCAGAAGGCCGCTCAAAGCGGTGTCTTGCCAGAGGTTGTCGAGGTTCTGAGACGAATTCAGAACGAACTCCTCGTACGAATTAATGAAACGAATCACGGTAGTGCTGATGTCTGTATTGAGACCGAATCTCAGAATGAGATGACTGACTTGTAGTCATGTATACTGCAGGGTGCTTTGAATTATTCTTTTATTATTTGAGGGGGTGATGGATAAAGAACAAAAAGGGTGGAAAAATGCGTTGGTTATGGACAACACTGTGATATGATTTTTTAAATCACTATTGCCTACAGTGGCAAAGAAATTAGTTTTTTTTTGTGCGAATCTTGCCAGCATAATTCTAAATAAACTCAAAGCAAACGAGAAGATACAAGAGAAAGGTTATTTTCCTTTGCTACAGATAGATACTAATCCATCGTATGAGTTTTTCTTCGCCTAAAAACTCACCCAATTCCGCGCCTGTGAAAGTTCTGTGTGTGTTATCCGTCACCCCAAAGGTTTTATTTAAGCGATCTAAACATCTTATACACAATTTGTTTTAGGTTTGCAAGTAAATATTCAAAGCATACATTTGTTTGGCGAGAGCTGATGTAAGGAACATTTTTCAATCGTTTTTAAGTCGTATTTGCGGTAACGCGTCTGAATTTAATGGGGAATACCGCAGCAAAAGTTGTAAGATCCAAGAAAACCACATTGCAAATAAACAAATGTTGAAGCGATATGTAGTTTTAAACTTTACTTGGTATTCCCGATACGTCGTGTATATAAATATATATATTATACATATGCATTGTATTTAACTTTTCACATTGTCTTCATTTTCTGTATCATGTTATTGTATCATTTTTTTTCGTGTGTAAATTTATTTGTAAGTAAACTAAAATATTTATCTATGTATTTTTATAAATAAAAATTACTATCGAATAGAGAAATTTTGAAATTGAACATTGAGACCGAATCGCCATGAAAATCCACGAAATGCTCTTATACCGAAACAATAAAAGTAAACAGTCGTCGTTATA
Source organism: Matsumyia berberina (assembly GCA_917880715.2). Lineage (NCBI taxonomy): Eukaryota > Metazoa > Arthropoda > Insecta > Diptera > Syrphidae > Matsumyia > Matsumyia berberina. The sequence continues at coordinate 67,375,643 of OU862870.1, forward strand.
TGGAGAAAGCGTTCTTCTCAAGAAGAAAACTAAATACAAGCAGAGTTCCCAAAATATCTAAATTGGAGAGTATACATACATACATTTGAGTGCATTTTCAGGTTCAGCAGATTGTAGCCGGAAATAACTCCTAAACCTTTGCAAGTCAAAGTTGTTTCCGAGAAAATACAAGCTCAGTGTAAACAAAGGACTTGTGGGGTCAGTGCTAAAAAATGGTTAAATTATTGCCGGAAACGAGGTTTGTTATAAAAGAACCTGTTAAGGCTACAGAGCCCAACCCAAAGCCTGCAAGGATGAACAAGGGAACAACCTAGGCGAACCGCAGTCGATGCTGCGGATATACAATAAAATAACTATTCCTGCAGACTTTAACGGCGACGACGAATCAAATTCCGCTGTCAGGCAGAGTCAACCATTCGACCTGGACGAAGTGAAGACAGCCATATCTAAGCTTAAGTCCAACAAAGCTGTAAGAGCTGATGGCCTAGCTGCGGAGCTGTTCAAAGCTCCAGGCGAAGACTCAGTAAGGAGAATCCACCAACTCATCTGTAACGTATGGTCGGAGGAAAGTATGCCCGACGAATGTAACTCGGTTTGCCCTATCTTGAAGAAAGGAGACCCTCTGAACTGCACCAACTACAATCTTAACATCGCCTACAAGATCTTATCTGCCGTGTTGTGTAAACACCTGAAGCCGTTCGTCGACAACCTGATCTGTGCATATCAGAGTGGCTTAAAGACAGGAAAGTTCACCATCGACCAAATATTCAAACTGCGCCAAATCTTGGAGAAAACCCGGGACCTACAAATCGATACCCACCAGCTTTACATTGATTTTAAGGCCGCGTATGATAGTACATATCTATAGACAAAAGCTATTTAGAGCATTGTCTAGATTTGGCAAACCTGCCAAATTCGTTCCTTTATGCAGGGTGACGATGGAGGATGCACGCTGCTCCATCAAGGTCGGTCAAGACATCACTGAGACCTTTCATGTCCAAAAAGGATTTAGACAAGGCAACGCGTTGCCATGCAACTTCTTTAACATCGTTTTTGAAAGAATTATGCGAAACTCACGCGCCAACACCAGAGGCACAATCTTTCAAAAGTCAGTCCAATTAATCGCATACGCCGACGATACTGACATAATCAGATGAACGCACCGTAATGTCACTGGCGCGTTCATGAGTATAGAGACGGAAGCGGCGAAGATAAATTTAACGGTCAATGAAGTCAAGACCAAGTATATGCTAACAAGGACACTCAACACCGACGTCTCGGACAGAAGGTGACTGTAGACAGATATAACTTTGAGATAGTTAAGGACTTGTCTACCTAGGTTCCGCTATCAACTCAGACCATGACACCAGCGCTGAGATCGAAGAATAACTCTTGCCAATCGCTTTCTCTGGGCTAAGAAGACAATTGAATAGCACAGCCCTCTCTCGAACTAAAATCTTGCTTTATGGCGCAGAGATAGACTCTGTCAAAAGCGGAAGAGGTTGCTCTTGGCTGTTCGAGAGGAAAATTCTTCGGGTGAACAGTCCCGTCTACATAGACGGTGAATGTAGAAAGAGATACAAGGATGCACTGGAAGGGCTTAGCCAGAATAGTGAAGGTCCAACGACTCAGGTGGCTGGGTCATGAAGAGCGACCCAGCACACGAGGGACGGCGAAGTAGAAGAACACCGCGACTCAAGTGGTGCACGCAAGTGGAAGAGGACCTCAACCAACTTGACGTGCGATACCGGAGGCAGCTGAATGGAGACGCTTTTTGTTTGAGGCCCAAGTCCACCCTGGACCGTAGCGCCACAGAATAGTGACGATGTTTCAAATTTAAAAAAAAAAAACAAAAAAAAGAAAATAAACGAACTTCGACACCAATTGTTTGTATCATTTTTATTTTTATTCTTTCAGTTCAAATATGTAAAACAAAAGATAATGCAAAAGTCTCAGGTCGACAGCAGAGGCTCGCTTACCACATTCCAAACCTGCAAATAGATAAGTATTTCATAAATAACGTGAGCACAGTCGGGTAGTCTCCGTGTTGCGGATACATAGCTCAATCAGATTTTTATTTTGGTTGGATTGGAAACAAATTCTCCTCATAGCTTATCAGAGAGCTGGATCAGAGCATCATCATTCAAACAAATGTATCACGTTACTGAAGACCAATCAAAGGTTACAATGTACAAATTTAAATGAACATTTCACCAAATTTACGGCGGTTGCTTGTCTTGTTTCATTAGTACATTTATAAGAAACAAAAAGAAAGTATAGCTTACCATGTCGTAGGTAAGCTTCAGCTGCGATTTGTTCAAGGATCAAAAGGACTTCACCTACAAAATAGAAATAATTTAACTTGTTTTGGAGTAAAGAAAGTGAAGAATATTTGCTTCTTCACTTTTTCAGAATGGATTTTGTGTCATTTAACAGTCAAATGATGGGGAATCCGAAGATATATCATCACAGAGCAGAAATTAAAAAAATAAAAAATAAACTAAGAAATAATCACCTGGGGCTTATGATAATGGCTCCAATATTTTTCGTCCTTCATTTTTTTTATGGACATACACGCCCGGTGAACGCTAAAATAGTCACAGAGCACAGATGACGTTTAACGGCTTACAACAAATACTATAAATAGACAATGATTGTAAAATGAAACTCCGAATACAGAACACAGAACATAGCGGAGGGGGATGAGGTTAAAAGCACGATCGGAAATTTAATTTGCGTTGAATAAGGACCAAATCCTCATCAACTACTTTTCAAGCAGCTGGGTCAAAAATCATTAATAAAAGAAGATTAAGAGAGTGAAGTGGAAAATGAAATATAAAATGAATAAAGAGTGCAAGAGGCTTAATCGTTAAATAAAACAAAACTTACATTGATTTTCACAATTGCATAGCCCGTACGTTGTAAATCTTCGGACGCAATCTACAAAAAGAAAAAAGAATCAAAATTAAATTCAAAGCACCCAATAGTGGCTGTGTAATGTTTGGGAAATACAATTCAGTAATTTAGTTTGCGTTGGATATGGGGACAAATTCTCATCAGTGCTTATCAAAGAGAGCTGGGTCCATTCATCATTAAATTCAGGTTATTGAAACCAAAAGGCAGAGATATTGGTAAACTTACCACTTTTGATTAGAAACCCCAGCAGTCGTTGGCTTAAACGTAGTTGCACTGCAGCAGAAGCTCCACCTGGAAAATAGAACAAGAATTCAGTTGTCTTTCCCTTAAAAAAATAATAGTTTCTAAGTCCTTCGCTTTATCAGAATGGATTTTGTGTCATTTAACAGTCAAATGATGGGGAATCCGAAGATATATCATCACAGAGCAGAAATTAAAAAAATAAAAAATAAACTAAGAAATAATCACCTGGGGCTTATGTTAATGGCTCCAATATTTTTCGTCCTTCATTTTTTTTATGGACATACACGCCCGGTGAACGCTAAAATAGTCACAGAGCACAGATGACGTTTAACGGCTTACAACAAATACTATAAATAAACAATGATTGTAAAATTAAACTCCGAACACAGAACACGGAACATAGCGGGGGGATGAGGTTAAAAGCACGATCGGAAATTTAATTTGCGTTGAATAAGGACCAAATTCTCATCAACTACTTTTCAAGGAGCTGAGACAAAAATCATTAATGAAAGAAGATTAAGAGAGTGAAGTGGAAAATGAAATTTAAAATGAATAAAAAGTGCAAGAGGCTTAATCGTTAAATAAAACAAAACTTACATTGATTTTCACAATTGCAAAGCCCGTACGTTGTAGATTCTCGGACGCAATCTACAAAAAGAAAAAAGAAACAAAATTAAATTCAAAGCACCCAATAGTTGCTGTGTAATGTTTGGTAAATACAATTCAGTAATTTAGTTTGCGTTGGATATGGGGACAAATTCTCATCAGTGCTTATCAAAGAGAGCTGGGTCCATTCATCATTTTAAACTTAAACGAACAAAACGAAGGCGGCAGCAAAATGCAATTGTTGCCTTCCTTGTTTCGTCAGGAAACATAAATTGTTAATAAACTTACATCGTCGGTTATAAGCTGCAGCTTTCGTTTCCTTGAAGGTAGATGGTCTCTTGATGTTGAGTTGCGTCAGTTTGCTCGAAAACTGTAACAAGAAAATAGAATAATTAACTTCAGAGCACCAAAGAATCGCAACATATTGTGTCCGCGATATTTAGTTCAGTAATTAAATTTGCGTTGGATATGGGGACAAATTCTCATCAGTGCTTATCAAAGAGAGCTGGGCCCATTCATCATTTTAAACTTAAACGAACAAAACGAAGGCGGCAGCAAAATGCAGTTGTTGCCTTCCTTGTTTCGTCAGGAAACATAAATTGTTAATAAACTTACATCGTCGATTGGAAGTTGCAGCTTTCATTTGCTTGAAGGTAGGTCTCGTGATGTTGAGTTGAGCCAGCGGAAGCTGTAAAAAGAAATTTAAAATAATTAACTTCAGAGCACCAAAGAATCGCAACATTGTGTCCGCGATATTTAGTTCAGTAATTTAGTTTGCGTTGGATATGGGGACAAATTCTCATCAGTGCTTATCAAAGAGAGCTGGGTCCATTCATCATTAAATTCAGGTTACTGAAACCAAAAGGCAGAGATGTTTGTAAACTTACCACTTTTGATTAGGAACCCCAGCAATCGTTGGCTTAAACGTAGTTGCACTGCAGCAGAGGCTCCACCTGGAAAATAGAACAAGAATTCAGTTGTCTTTCCCTTAAAAAAATAATAGTTTCTTAGACCATCGCTTTATCAGAATGGATTTTGTGTCATTTAACATTCAAATGATGGGGAATCCGAAGATATATCATCATAAAGCAAATAAAGGCTCCAAAAAAAAACAAATATAATTACCTTGCTGAAATGGAACTGATGAACGAACAAGACCCTGGCTTAATTATCTGCAACAAACAGAAAAAGGAATCAAAATTAAGCTTCGAACCTAGACTATATGCATGTTGAAGTAAATAACACAATCAGAAATGTATTTTGCGTGGATAAGGACATAATTCTCATCAATTGATTTTCAAAGAGAGCTGGGTCCAAAATCATCACTGAAATATAGTATTTTGCCGCAACAATTTTGTACACTATTTACCTATATCGAACGTAAGTACCATTCCTGGTGTTTCCATAAACTAAATGATGAAAATTCATCAGCAAAGCAAAATGTCCAGCACTGACATCACGACAACAGTCAACTTTGCAAGTCTTGTCCGGCTTACCATTGTTTCTTTGGTTTGCCTGGAATTGAAAACCAATTTTAGTAAAAGGCAACGACGCAACGTGATGCATAAAAATTAGGCTTAAGATCAGTTCTACTATCTAAATTGTTTAAACAACATTGCTTTATTCTGTTAACAAATTATCATCAATTCGAGTCATAAATGCATTTTCTCATTGGCTCTCAAGTATGGGAGAAATGCTAGGTGTATTCTCCCAGCGCTCAAACAATTATTACAAGTTACCAAGCCAAGGAGAATGTGCACTTAAGAAGAGGGTTTCATTTTTGTCGACATACCTTCAACAATCAAATGCCGCACATGGAATTGGATAGGGTCGATCGATTTGCTTGCTTTTATGCTGAAATAGGAGAAAACAATTTTATTTTGTAACACCACCACCAAAATATGAAACCCGAAACTTAACTTTTAGAGCATTCAGATAGTAAATTACATCAAATCGCTCAGAGTAGCAAATAATTGAATCAACATCATGTTGAATGCCAGCAACTAAGTAACTAAGAAGCAGTGAGCACTCACCTGGGTCAATGAACTTAGGCTCCATGTCGAAGCGGCCAGTGGATTTGCTGCTGAAAAATAAAAGGGAACATTAGTAATTTGAAATGAAAGCATCTTGTCGATGGCAAGAGTTTAATTTTATCAGAAATTCATTGACATCAGTAGTCTCAGCGACGAAAAATAGATTAAACATCACTTAGCAAGCAATAACGAGTGCAACTTCACTCATAAACTCACCATAATCCATAGGAATCCCTGGCCGTACATGATCTCCATCCGTATGTCATCAGAAAGCCCTTGGATTGAATCTAAAATCTAGAAAAACTGGGAAAAACAAAAAGAAACGCGAACCAGAGGAAACCATCACTAAACACACACTGATCTTTGTGGAATCCGAAACTGTTGGTCAAGTTTCTCATCATTTATTTTTTGTTACAAAATAGATTTAAAAGAATTAGACAGACTGTTGTACTGGTGGCTCGTAGCCCTCGGGTCTGTCGACTACAGCTCCCTCGGAGACAACACCCTCAGTTCCCTTGCCGCCACCATCACCGTGCAACTCCAAGAGCCTGGAGAGATCGAAACGCGGCTTCTTCAATACCTTCACTTTGCGGATGTAAACATCGTGCAAAGGGTAGATGACCTGGCACATCTTCTCGATATCCTTGGCAATCGAATCGGGAGCAAGTTTGCTAACGACCGTCTTCAAGTCAGAGTTACCAACATCGCGTGTGATGATTTCAGTCATCTTAATGCGGATCTTCCTGACCTGAGATTGCTGAGCGTAGCATGTCTTACGCTGCGACATCTGGTCCTTGGCGGTGAATCCAATGCAGAATACACGCAGCAAGTAGCCATCGGTGGTCTTAACATCAACATTAGCCTCGATGAGTGTTTGCCATTTCTTCACCATTGACCTGTAAGGAGAAAGCAATTCTTGTTCGTTTGAGCACACTCACTTCACGGTTGGATTGATGCATATTTGACTTCTCAGTTATGTACAACACATCTAATGTGTTTTCACAGCACTAAATTCACTATAGGTTAGAACACTTTATTACTCACCGGAATTTGTCTGTGGTCAAATCCATTCCATGGAAATTAGTCAGAACATTGCGTTCCTGAACATCTTCAGCGATCAATCTGAATTTACGGAATGAACGCTCAGCGTCTGCATCCTTTTGCAAATCGGCCAAAGAGACTTCGAATACGCGACCCTTCAATCCCTCGGAAGCGATTTTCGTGCCCTGGGTACGATTTACCAAAGTTTTCCCGATTTGACGGGTTGTAAACATGTTTGGTGCTTTAACATCGTACCAATCTTTTCGCGAAAAAGGATCTATGACCTTCTTTTTGCCACCTTTCTTGCCACCTTTGGAGAGACCCTTATTTTTACCAACCGCCATCTTTACAGTTCACAAGGAAAAAGAGGGAAACACGTTGCTGCTGTCAAATAGGCGGATGTTGAGAGAAGTATCCACTGAACTAGAATTTATTAAAAAGAAAATGGTTGGAAAATGCAGAAGAGGCGTGTTCCACGAAGAAAATGCATTTTTCTGTCAACCTTCATTCATTTCGTTCAGATTATTGGAAAACAGAGAGGAAACCGTTCTAAACAATGGCATGTTTAGAAAGTCACGACAAACAGAAATGCTGGTAATAATTAGTTTATCGACTGCCGCAGGGTTCCGAAAGAGAAGTTCCATTGAGTTTCTATGTAAAATAACTTTAAGTACATACTGAGAGCAAAAACAGATAGGTAGTAAACTAAATATTTAAACCTGAACAAGTCGTCAATTCCCCCCTCTTCCGTTGACCATATTTCCATACCAAAAATAATAAATTATCCAGTCAAATTCGTAATATCAATATTTCTTTCTTACGTTTCTTATCATCATACATGTGGTTATTGTGGTTGGTTTGCTGTAAGTTTTATGTGCCATTTATTAAACTAACTATGCCTAATCTTTAAATTAATTCTGTTTCAATATTTTAGTTAAAAAAAAAACTCCGATAATAATTGCATTGTACTTCCACCTTATACCATTTTGTTGATTCGATCCGAACACAACCGCCAAAACACTTTGCATCAGGAAATTGGCAGCATTGCAAATTAATTAACGTCAAAAGTGTTGTTAAAATTGCCCCGAGAATTTTTTTTTTTTTCTTTTTTTCGCCAAAGAAATGGGGAATTTAACGGACGAAGATATTTACGCCGGCTTAGAGAAATTCTTTGGCTACAAGACCTTTAAAAATGAACTACAGAGAAATGCTGTCAATTGCGCAATTAATAGTAAATCCCCTTTAAATCCACTTATATTGGGTGTGAAATAATTTTTGTGCATTTAATTTTAGCAAACAAGGATATTTATGTTTCAATGCCGACAGGCTCGGGCAAATCGTTGTGTTTTCAACTCCCAGGGCTGTTAGCCAACAAAATTACATTAGTGTTCTCGCCACTGCTTGCGCTAATAAAAGATCAAATCGACCACCTGGGAAAGCTGAAAATTTCAGCCGAATCGATAAATTCGAAAATGTCCAGTAAAGAACGCGAGAGAGTTCACTACGATTTGAAAAGCATGAGTCCCTCTACACGATTCCTGTACATAACACCAGAGCAGGCTGCAACAGAATCTTTTCAATCTTTGCTCAGCCATATGGTGAAATATGAAAAGATCGCCTATATAGCTGTGGATGAGGCTCACTGTGTGAGTCAATGGGGCCACGATTTCCGCCCAGACTACCTAAAACTAGGAAAATTAAGACAAAAGTACATGCATATTCCATGGATAGCGCTTACCGCTACTGCATCCAAACATGTGGTCGACGATATCTTCGAACAGTTAAAATTGAAGAGTCCAATTGCTAAATTCAAAACCCCTTGCTTCCGCGTGAATTTATTCTATGATATAGTCTTCAAGAATTCCATTGAAGACGATTTCGAGCACTTGGCTAATTTTTCGCAACATTGTTTAAGGGAAGACGAAGACAAGAAGATAGCAAATTCTAAACGTGGTTGTGGCATTATCTACTGCCGAACGCGAGAAGCGGCGGAACGGGTGGCACACGGAGTGTCTAAACAAGGTATCAAAGCAGTGGCCTACCATGCTGGCCTCAAAACGTCCGAGCGTATATCGGTTCAAGAAGATTGGATGTCGGGAATTTACACAGTTATATGTGCTACAAACAGCTTTGGAATGGGAGTGGATAAGGCCACAGTGAGGTTCGTGATCCATTGGGACATTCCACAGAATGTGGCTGCTTATTACCAGGAATCTGGGCGTGCGGGTCGGGATGGCAAGCAGTCATTTTGTCGTTTGTACTACGGTCGCGAAGATGTAAAGTCTATAACGTTTCTTCTGCAGAACGACGTGAGAAGAAGCAAAAACTCGGAAAATTTGATGGCTCTTCGTGCCGTAAAGAATTTTGACGAAATGATCAAGTACTGTGAGTCTGTGAAATGTAGGCATAAACTGTTCTCTGACTACTTCGGAGACCCTCCCCCGCCATGTGAAAAGCAGTGTGACGTTTGTAAAAATCCAAAGAATATCGAAAAAGCTCTGCAAACATTTCATAAGCTCTCAATGAGTTCGGCATTTAAGTCTAGTGTTAGCCTGCAAGACAATTCAGATCTGTATGAAGGTAACCATTTTTTGTTTCTGTAAAATCTTGCTACTATTTTCTTTGACGCAGGTGGCCGTTCTGGTATAGAGCAGGCAGCTCGCAGCTACCAGGGAGAAGAAGACAGTGATGACAGTGAAAATAGCCGAGAATTTCTGAATAAAAAGGCAAAAAAGGATGCCCAAGACTTTATTCGAAAACAGTTTGAAATTCGAAAGGCAATCAGCGCCGCCAAGGCATTAGAGAATGAACCAGAAGCACGAATGTCCCGAGTGAAGTCTGCTCAGGCTACAGAAACTAAAGTTGCCGGTTTGAAGAACAGTTTAAGGGAAAATTACTTAACGACGCTCATAGACGCTTTGAAGGCAAATGCGGAGAAGTGCTTAAACAATAATGAAAAACTTAATCATGACTTCAAGTATGTGGACTTTGAGGAAATGGCCAAGGAAATCGAGTATCAATGTTTCACGACAAACAAGGCTGTAAATATTTATAGATATACCGTCGCTAAAGAGGTTTGTACCACTAAGCATATGAACGAGTGCGTGCGTGAAGTAAATCAACAACATCTTCTGTTACGTATATTTTACTGATGTTGCGGGAACGGATCTATAGATTAATTTAGCTGCTTAAAGTGTTGTTTTTGAATTCTTTTCATTTTCCATTGCAGATGACTGGTATCCGAAAAAGTACGGAAGAGTGTAAACTTCTTCCTGTCTTCAAAGATTACGTCCCTAAGAAGCGCAGTGTTCATGGTGGATCTGTTGAATACTTCGAAAGGAAATTGAAGGACCTAGAGTCGTCTGCTTCCGATGAAATTAAGAGAACAATAGCAGCCTCAAAGTCAAAGTTGAACAAACCCTCAAGCTATAAAAAGGATCCTAAAAGGCAAACAAGCATCAATTCATTCTTTGAATCCAAGGAAGAAAAGAGCGCGTGCACGTCGGCTGTGGAAGATTTAGAGGGAGAAGAAATTAAAAAGGAAAAAGGTTTAGAGACAACAGAATACAAACTCGAAAAAGACTCAGATCTACTGAAGGTAGACAACTCAGACTCGAGGATAAGTGAAGGCCATAAGCAAGTATCTTCTATGACCAAGAAGGAGAAACCGGATTCATCTTGCAGTGATAAAAGCGATAACGAAAGGGCGGACATTTGCAAACAGGATAAGTCAAAAATTGTGTTTAAGGAAGAATCAAGGTTGGACAGCGGCAGAAGAACATCAACATCAATCTCTTGTAGCTCAAAGGATCCTTATCAAACTGGTGCAGAAAAGGAACCAACTCGAGATCGAAGCAGAAAGCGCCAGAAACCGCCCTCTTCTACTACCGACCGAGAAGTCATGACTAAAAAGACAAAACTCACAGAAGCGCTAAGTTTGAGTGACCAGCTAAGCAAAATATTCGGACACAGTTCCCCTGAAAAAGAGAAGAAATGTCCTTCCGACAAAGTTAAGCTGCACGAAGGCGACAAGAAATCCACAAAAATATCCGCTTCCGATGATGCAAAACGTAAGAGCAATAGCAAACATGTAACTCATAAAACCAAGTCTAGCGGTGCCACAAAAGACAAAGGCGCGAAGTTCGAAACAGACCCAGAGTTAGTCGGATCCAGTAAGAATATGGTGCATGACAAAGATAATCGAAAAGAAAATGCAGCTACACGGGGTGAATTTGAAGCAGTAAAAAAGTTTAAGGCTTACATCGGCGATCATGTGGTCAAGTGTTTAAACCCATACTACAAAGTAAACATTGCAAATAAAGATGTTTTCAAAGCACTGGCTAAGAAGATATCCCACAAAATATATTCTAAGCAACTAGGTAACTTATTTAATTCCGGTCTTCCCTCTGTCGATAATAAATGCTATTCATCTTTTCAGATAAGGATAAATGTAAGAACTTTATCGATGAAATATTCAAAAAGACAAAGATGATCGCAAGTGATGCCGATATTGATAATCTCATCAGTGGATAGGAATAATGCCAACCAAAATGTATATAAATATTTGTTTTGTTTCTGCTAAAAATATTATCGTGTCTACGGCTAACGTGAAGTGTTCCAGGTTGAGAATAATTTTTAAAGTTTTTGTAGAGATTTACATACAAATATTAATGGTCCCTATTTTCCAAAGGGAAAGAGAGGATAAATATAAATATGAACACTTTTAAATGCAACAATTTTCCGTAAACTAGTGATCGAAACAGAGTTCTTGTGTACGGAAAAGTTTAGACATGAATTAAGTTCAAGGTTGAAGTGCCACTGTGACCGACGTGAACTGCTCTTAATTGGGCGTTGACTACGAAAAACAAAGGAAAACCCTCCCGGCTGTATGTACATATATGGAGAGGCTGCTGTTATCGCAAGTAATTTGATGGGAATTGCTTACATACCTCTAAAGTTTAGAAGTGGCTATAAGTTGTGTGTCTAATCAATGTAGGGGGTATGTAGCAGATTTGAAAGGTTTAAGCCTGCAGTTCGAGCCTTTAAGGTATAGAGAAGTTTGAACAAAGTGAAATTGACTTTTAAATAAACGTAGATTAAGTCAAAAAATGTAGAAGTTTCATTTGATCAACTCTGTCCCACTGTTTGAAAGGGAAAATGACAAAAGCAAGCTTGATAAATGTTTCGGATAAAGGCCATAGTTTCTGTGCCAAAGAAAAAACAACAAAAAGAGCGCAGGTAGTAAGTGCTCTACCCTTTTAATGTTTGCCAAGGGATAAAACTCCGATCCAGAACACATTGGTGGTCAAAAACTAAAACACTTCGTTATTACAAAATACAAAAAGTGTATTATCAAACACACTCACTGCTCCTCTTCCCATTCGTTCCGATGAAAACGAAACAATTCCCAGCTTCAGTGTCCATTTCGTTTCATACGGCAAAAAAGAAGTCATTTCACTTCACTTCACTTTGCTTAACTTCCCCCAAAAAACTTGCACAAGAAGTCAAGTCAGTGCAGGTTGAAAATTGGTTAGATGTGCGCGGGTTTGTCGGATGTGTTGCGTGTCGCCCCCTAATATTGTTTACAATAATTATCTATAGTTTCTGTGCTTTTTTTATTTTCTTTTTATTATTATTCACTTTTTGAATGTTTGGCTCTACCGTCGGATAAAGCATGAGTATACGTAAATCGATACCATTATGAGCATATCAAAGTGATTTGATCAGTTTTAGTTGTTGTAAATAATGTGTTTTGTAATATTTGTTTAAGTTAAGTATACAGTGCCTTGTGATAAATAAGTAATTGCCCGAAGTAAAGCAAAAATTGCACGTACAAAGTAAAAAGGAAATAATACAAATGTTAAGCCGTTTATACCAGTAAAAACCCATAGTACATACACGTATCGTTAAGCACACCTAATTTAATACATATACATATATAATATAAGGAATTCATAGTTATACAACATAAAATAAATAATGGTGATGCTTTGGAGAACTTTAAGCGACGATAAAGGCCACCGGTGTTTAGCTAAAGTGGATAAAATCCTGCGACTTTTATCTGTGCTTTGGTTTGCGGCAGAGGTGGGTGGAAATCATTCACCTGCAGCCGCGGTTTCCAGTCAATCGCAGACCAGTCCGGGAACTCTGTCAGCTGTGCCATCCGCCAAGCCTCTGGTCGGCTCTATATTGGACTTTAGTCCCAATTGCACAGCCGTAACGCACATATTTGAAGGCCGTGGAATTCCTTTGGTAGATATTCCACAAAAACCCAGCAATGGTAAGTAATTGAATATGCTTCCGAAAATTGATAACTATATTATAAAATGTGCACCAAACAGTTACCAATTCACCCAAGACTCTGTAGATGCGAACAAAAAAAAAAAAACATTTTTATCTAAAAAAGGTTGCGCCCATCCCCTCTCTGAGCACATGCAATATCCCCATAAATCTACCACCGTCGAAGAAAGAATCCTGAGTAAGAGAGCAAAAAAGGACTAGCAAGTCGAAAAGAATTCCCATAAAAATGCCGTGCTTCCACTCGAACTCTCTGTCCCTCTGCAACACGTTTCACCCGCCGAACTCCAAGAAAATCTCCTTTTACTTCTTGGATTTCTTTTTACCTTGTGCTGTCTGCCTCTCGACGCTCGAGTGTACTGTGCACAGGTACAGGTAACTTAAGGGCGCATAAGCGAGAAAGAGAGAGGGATAGAACGAACGAACAAGTGGGGAGGGTAAACACCTCATCGTTAACTCATCCACTTTTAAACATTGCGCCTACCTTTCACAGTTTCACTAAAATATGAAGCATTGCTTTTGATTTTTAGCCAATGTACGTACTAACGTATGTAGTTGTCCTCCATGTCCCCGTGGCATTTTTCCTCCTCTTCTTCATTGTACCTATATGGATGTGGAGATCTTGGGCTTGTAGTTCAGCTTGGTATGCCTCTTCTACCTGTCTGCGGTTCGATTGCCCACATAGATCCTATCCCAATTCATGCCACGACCACGATGAGGACTTAGCACAAAAATCCTTAGATGATAGGAATGCAATGATATAATGTTGCAATCGGCAGCCTGTGCTGCGTGGACAATTTGAATGTGTTGGTTGGTAGTTAGGAGAGGCGATCGCTGGTCAGACCACAAACTTAAGTTATCTACCTGTTCTCCTACTGATGAATGAAGACAACGACGATGAAAGGGTTCTACACCAGGGTCGATTGCTTTATCGTTGCGTTCTATATATTAACACAAGTGTACGAGAAACGACTGGATGGCATGATATGGGATTTTAATCGGGATCGATAGAATGTTGGAATTTTTAGCACTTTGAAGCCTTTCTCATGGCATTTTGCGTGGGTTATAATTATTCGTATGCCTACCATCGTGAGGGTATGACAGTGTGTGTGTGTAAGCTCGAGGGTGTTTCGAATTGATTAATATTTCAGGATAAGCAGAACCCAGTTTGGCAAGACTGGACGAGTAATTGTCGCTGATTTTATGTAGCGTTTATAATTGACGAAAACTGAAAGTTTATAAATAACGCAAATGTCATGGAGTCATGGAAATGTAAAAACCCATGGGAATTTATGATATTCCGGAACGACCATTAATCAGTTTCTGTGACTAGTAAATAATTTCTATCCGCCCAGTTGACAACTAAACTCGACTACTATCTACCGATTAGCCACAAAACACCTTACGAGATGCTACTCCTAATCTAAAGTCCCACTTTTCTTTTCAATTACACCGCCTGTCGGCGAATAAAACGTATTTACCCATTATCTGCTACCACGCACACGAGATGAAATGAATTTGAATATTTTTGAATAACTGATAAGCGTTAAGGTATACTCGACGCGTATTCACCGTGCATACTAAATATTCTGAGGTTCGTATAAAACGACTCTATTTGTGTATCTGTACGCTGATTCGCCTTGGCACAGCCTAGACCGAAAGTTAACCAACGATTTTAATTTAGTAACGCCACCATGGGAACTGATAAAACCCATAGGAGGTCCAAATAACCGAGTATCTGGTCGACAAACGATGGAAAGAGGAAGTCTCTCAAATTCGGGGTGTTATTTAAAATGATTATCAAGTTGTAATAACTGTACCCGATCACATAATGAAAGACGTTCAACTGTTCATTTTGTTCGCAATTATTTTTTGCCTTTGTACAAATTTTTTTTTCTGCTGACCATGAATTGAGCACTGCAGTGCCAGCATTTTGTGTCCAGGAATGCACATGCATACACTCACACCGACGTGTGATGAGATAAAAGAGGTGGAAGTGTTTCCTCCGAGACTTTTTTCCTCGACAGGTATTTGGAGTGTTTTAAGGAACACATAAGAGTAAAACAGCAAAAAAAAAAAGAAGTGAAATCAAAATCAAGTGAAAAGTGGCGATAAGAAAAATAAAAAGAAGCCACAGTCGTTGGATCGCACGAAAATCTTGCTCAGCCTTGATTTGGTAAATTGCGCGCATACGATCGATGGGATGCGTATCGTTTACCTGGATTCTTCTTCTCTCTCTTTCTCTCTATGTGCTTGATTTCTTTATATTAATCTCCTCGATTCCTCTTTCTCTCTCTCGGTATGTCTGCGTTTATTTAAGGGAACACACAAAAGAGACCAAGTCTACATAATTACATATTTGGACATTCCACTTGATTTTTGATTGTGGGATTTCCTGAATGAATTCCGATCTTGCTCCCATACCAACAGCTAGAGATTTCTTAATTTCTCCAAGTACAGCTTAGAGGTTCCGTTCTTTTTCTTCAGAGGATTTTTTTTAAGAAACAGGTACATAAGTACTATGTGTTGAGCACCGAACACGTTTGAACATAAGCGACGGCATTCTTTTTGTGAAAACATTTAAAGGATTATACACTCGACGGCGCAACGGCTACAGCTACACAATGGAAAGATATGGAAACGTTACCTAACTCCTGCGCACAGATGCTGCTTTGTTACTCTGTGATTGAGAGATTCCTCAATATTATTTTATTGTTATTATTCGCATTGTGTTTGTTGCTTTTTCATTTTTTCTTCGCCTCAGCCTCTTTTGTTTTGTTTTGTTTGTTCCCCTTGGGACAACAGGACAACAGTGTAGCAGCCGGAAATGCGTTCGAAATAGAGTAGCGTAGGATGAAAGAAGATAGAAACCGACGATATGAAAAACCCTCAACTAAGCTGAACTCGAAAAGCAGGATCTACACATGTATGTGTGTATGTAGTTCGATTTTTGTAGATTTGTATGGATTTATGCCGACCACACAAAATATATCAATGAGCAGCCCACTTAGGAATGTGCAACAAAGGAGTTTCCACTTGATTACTGATGTTTTAAATGAACGAATAGAGGAGGACCAACACGGCTCATGATTTCTAAATCAGCTCAATTAGTCATATCGAATGCACTATGAGAGCGGCAATTGTGCCAGATTAAACGACATAATAATGAAGTTTTCCAAAATTTACCTGCGCGCCATGGTTGTCCTCAGACATCTGAGGCATTTGTATAAGTGCGCCTAAGGGTTTCTTAGAAAACAATAAACTAATTCACAATGACACACACGAACGACAAATAGAAGAAGTCCATAACCAGTTTGAGGTGGGAAATAGTTTGAGGATTGTTAAGTCAGACACACAACAGAGGACGTTGTAATGCACATGGGGTTTCATTTAGACCACACACAAATAGAAGCAGTCAAAGTGGTCCAGTGATAGTATGTATAAAAGAAGAGACAACATGCAATGAAAGGTGAGTGGAAAATGAGTGTTATTCCCATAGCTGGTGGGCGGCGCAACTGACACCATAACCACTTTAATTGTCCCAAAGATGAACACTGCTTTGATTCTTACAGATAAAGAAGGAGCGAGCGAATTAGGTTGACGATTAGATACAGCCTTGTATTAGGCACCCCTTAAAATTATCAATATATTCCAAAATAATAAGTTTAAACAAAATCAAAGTAAACAGATATGATTAATAATTCATTTTATTAGATAAAATTAATATTTCGTTTGGACCGCCTTAGGCCTTTATGACTTGGGCGTCTCTGGTGGGCATAGAGCTGACTAGTTTGCGGCACTCTTCCGAACAAATATCGCTCCTTTCTTGGTGTAACACATTTTTAAGTGCTTCTTTTGATGTGATTGAGTGCTGCAGGATCCTACGCTTCAGAATAGCCCATAGATGTTCTATAGGGTTGAGCTCCGGGGGCTGCGCAGGCCTTTTTAGCAGGTCTATGCTATTGTCTTTAAACCACCTCATGCTTAAGGTTGATTTGTGGCAGGATGCATTGCCCTGTTAGAATTTGACATTTTCCATGTTGGTATCCCCGAAAATTTTGGAAAAATATAGTTTAAGTCCATTTTCCAACACATTTTTGAGCTTGGAAGAGTCCATCCGACCGTCACCCACATGCATTTCGCCCACACCGCTGGCGGCTATGCATCCCTTGATCATTATACTGCCTCCACCGTGCTTGACAGTAGGTACTACGCATTCTGGGTTGTACTCTTCGTTAATCCTTCACCTTGCAAAAGTCACACCAGGGTTGCCAAATATCCGAAAATTGCGGAAAGAAGCATTATTTAAAAAAGATAAATTTCTCTAGAGAACATCAAAATTAGTTTAATTTTTTGATGTCAAAATTAAAAGTGATCCATAAGTTAGATTCATCTGAGCACAAAATATTGGACCAATTTTCTTCCGAAAAATGTACATGTTTTTTCGCACACTCCAAGCGTACCTTCTTGTTTTTACCGAGAGCCACGGCTTCTTTCTTGATTTGGATTCTTTACGTCCAGCTTCCTTAAGTCTTCATCTAACGGTTCTGGACGGTTCTTTTTTTCCTTTGATATTTCAACAACTCAGCAGCAAGTTCAGATGAGGTTTTGCTCTGAGTTTTTAGAGAAGGTCGTATTAAAAATCGGTCCTCCCGACGCGTGGTAATCTTTTTCCTCACGGATTTTTCGCGATTTGTGTGCGAACCAGTCTGTCTGTACCGTTAAATTGCGCTTTGGACTGAACAACGTGTGCACTTTACTTCCTTTGCAATTTGAATTTGATTCTTCCCTTCTTCAAATAAAAGCTGTATTTTCACTCGTTTTCCCGGATTCAGTTCACATGCTTTCGGCGTTTTATAATAAAAGTGAACACACACTTCACAATTACTAGCAATAGAAAAAAAATTAGGCACGCGTCTGTCGATATCGAGCAATGATCGCGCGCTGATCGCGCGCTGATCGTATATGGGGAAAAAACCCATAAAGTCGCTGTTGCATCACAAAAGTGCATTAATGACCTTTCTTAAAATATAAATTACTTTTTCAACCTCGTATTATGATGCCATAAGTCATACCATTCAAATAAATGAATTACGGGAAAGGACTTCGCAGTAAAATAAAAAAGAAAGGGGTGCCTAATACATTTGGCCAAGGCTGTAGGTCCAGTGGATTTGATCGTGAAAAAGGGTTTAAGTTTTATCCATTCAGGAACGTGTAAACGTACTGGATATTCGGCATTAAAGCTGCCAAGGAAAGAAACCAACTCCATAAAGTATACAAACGGACAACCAGTACACCACGAATTCTCAGCGACACAACTGATTTGCTGTGTAAATAAAAAACAACAACCCAACGTTAAATGGGCGATAACTCATATACGAGCGCCATTAAACTCACGCGAACTTTTTATACAAATAGGAAATGGAAAGAGGAAATCATTTTAATTTAAAACTGAAAATACTACACATACAGACGAAGAAATAATCTGTGATTGTCTTATCGTACCATAGCATTATTACCGGAAACTTTTTCTGTTAGTGCATCCTCATTCCCCATTCAAACGTAATGTCCGCCTGTGATGGCAAAACAAAAAAAAAAAAAAAAAACAGCATAAAACATTTCAAGAGCATAGACTTACCGGTGCTTTTCCTTCTCGTCGGCTCCATTCATTCATCCTTGATGTTGTTCAAATTGTGACATCCTTGAAAACACATTCCACCACATCATTTCTGTAGGATGAAAAAATAATCGATAAAAATGCTCTCGCAGATATGCGTGAAGAGGGCACACAAGGATTTACTCCACTTAACTTTTCATGCTCAAAGCTTGTGCATGCATACTTGCACTTGTACAAGTGCTGGAAGTAAAGTATGGAAAACATTTTAAATCTATTCAATTTATAAACTTTTATTTCAACATACAGTCGACGTCCAGTGTAACGAATTTAACCGATCAAACATTTTCTGTTGATGGGTCTTTATGACTCATAGGGGGATTTTAGGCCAGGAAAGCCAACAATTGATAAAATTTTCGCCAGATTCTGGAGAAAGCCCAAGAAGTCGAAATGATGATACCCACCGCCTCTTTATCGATTTTAAGGCCGCCTATGACAGCATGTACGGAGACGAGCTATACAGTGCCATGTATAGTTTTTAATCCCCTGCCAAACTTGTCCGTCTGTGCAGGATGACGATGGAGAATGCACGCTGCTCCATCAAGGTCGGTCAAGACCTCACCGAAACCTTTGATGTCAGAAAAGTACTTAGATAAGGCGACGTTTTGTCATGCAACTTCTTCAACATCGTTCTTGAAAGAGTTGTGCAAAACTCACGCGCCAACACCAGAGGCACAATCTTTCAAAAGTCCGTCTAATTACTCGCATACGCCGACGATATTGACATAATCGGAAGAACGCAGCGTGATGTCACTGGTGCGTTTGTGAGTATCGAGACGGAGGCGGCGAAGATGGGTTTAGCGGTCAATGAGGGCAAAACAAAGTATATGCTGTCCCAACACCGACGTCTCGCACAGAACGTCACTATAGACAGCTATAACTTTGAGGTAGTTAAGGACTTTGTCTACCTAGGTTCCGCTATAAATTCAGACAATGACCGGCGCTGAGATTAAACGAACAATAACTCTTGCCAATCTTTGTTTCTTTGGGCTAAGAAGGCAATTGAGTAGCAAAGCCCTCTCTCGAACAACTAAGGTGACCCTCTATAAGTCCTTAATCGTCCCAGTCCTGCTCAACGGCGCAGAGGCATGGACTTTGTCGAATACGGATGAGGTCGCTCTTGCCTGTTTCGAGAGGAAAATTCTTCGGGTGATTTTCGGTCCCGTCTGCATACAATGTCGAACTGTATGGGCTGTACGGTGGCATCGACCTAGACAGAAGAGTAAAGCTCCAACGACTGAGCTGGCTGAGTCATGTAGAGCGGATGGACACCAATGCTCCGGCCCGGAAAATCTTCGAATCCACATTCGAGGGACGGCGCATTAGAGGAAGGCCGCGACTCAGGCGGCGCACGCAAGGGGAAGGGGACCTCAACCACCTTGGCGTGCGGAAATGGAGGCAGCTGGCTAAAGATCGAGTTGGTTGGAGAGGCCTGTTGGTTGAGGCCCAGAACCACCCCGGACTGTAGCGCCACGTTAAGTTAGTAAGTAAGTAATCGATGTTCGGGCTGAGAAGGCAACTGAGTAATTAGACTCTATCCCAAGGAACTAAGAAGACTTAAGGCAAGACTTTAATCATCCCAGTCTTCGCTTTATGGCGCTGAAATATGAGGTCTATCGTAGGAAAATTCTTCGGCCCTATTTGCGTTGACGGAGTTTGGAGGAGAAGATGCAATTATGAACTATACGAACTGTACAGCGACATCGACCTTGTAAAAAAAACTGCGTATTAAACGTTTGAGATGACTAGAACTTGTAGAGCGAATGGATAGCACGGAGAGTCTTCGAATCTAGCCCATAGGGACAACGTGGTAGAAGAAGACCTCGCTTAAGGTGACGCGCAAAGGTAGGAAGAAACCTCAACCAGCTACTATTGGTGCTTAAATGGAGGTAGTTACCTAAGGACTCTGCTAACTGGAACGGCTTGTTGGTTGAGGCCCAATTTCACCCCGAACTGTAGAGCCACCTAAGAGAGTAAGGAAGGGGCTTTATTATGAATGATATAAAAACTGTGCGTTCGATTTAACGAATGCTTTGTAAGTCTCACATTATGTACTTTACATTCTGATATTTTAGGAAGAAAAAAAAATGGATGATCCATTTAACGGATTTTTCGATTTGAGGAAAGGCTTAGGATTATATAATTCGTTACATTGGACGTCCACTGTATTGTAGTTTTGCATCCAAGTGTGGTCATAGGTTTAAAGTTTAAAAAATATTGTACTAAGGATTTATCAGAACTTAGGCGAGATTTAGCAAGATTTTTAATTTTTTAAATTGAAATCAACTGAGATTTCCAGAAACAAAAAAAGTTGTACAAGCAACCTGCAACCCAGAGTGTGTAGCGATAGATGCAAATAAAATTTTAAAAATATTCTCTTTCACTAAAATGCCCAAG
Source organism: Matsumyia berberina (assembly GCA_917880715.2). Lineage (NCBI taxonomy): Eukaryota > Metazoa > Arthropoda > Insecta > Diptera > Syrphidae > Matsumyia > Matsumyia berberina. The sequence continues at coordinate 67,396,850 of OU862870.1, forward strand.
GACTCCATCTGTTCCTGCGTATTTATATTTATTCATCTTTCATCGCCTGCCATAAAGTACAAGTAAGTAGAATAAAATTGTTCGCAAAGGAATGAATGCTGTGCTGACAGTGTGCGTAGATGTAAATGTTGATAATGAAGAAGGATGTCGAATCACTTGGTTAAGCATCCTTATGCATCCTACCTGCATAACCATTCTCATAATTATCATTAACCATCCCTTTATTCGTGTATGTCACCGAGATGCTGTCTGTGAGTTGAGCTAAGGCTCCTCAGTCATCGTTGGCGCTCTGAACAAAGCATACAAGCTGTTGTCACATCTTCTCTTCTTCTTGCTCGGTGTCATTGCATTAATGCGAGTATAGTAGGTGCAAGTGCAAGTTCAATTTATGCCGGCTTTTTCTATCCTCGGCTCATATTTCCTTGCATCCCATCGAATTTGTTGTGCTGTGCAGAGGAACATGTTCCTACATCTGCTATATATGTACCTACAAACATACATACATATTTTTTTTTATCCTTTTCAATTTGTTGTAGGGCCGACACCGCACACCTCTTGCCCAAACATGTGAAAAAGGTAAGAAGGCGATGAGTGCCTCTTTGTACCTTCGTAGATTAGAGGAAACGCACATACTTTACCATATCAAGTTTTTCTGTATTTTTTCATTCTTGCTCGTCCCGTTTTCGACTGGAGTAGGTAAATAGTTAGTTGTATGGGTTTGTACTTTTATGAAACATTAAGGATGAGAGGGTGGCAGTAGGTGCTAGGTGGAGTAAATTAATTCTTACGGACCAGGTCATGACAGTTGTGCACAGTCGTTCACCTCTTCAATCATTAGAAATTCTATTTATCTGAATTCTCTGAAAATAGATAAGGTACGTGTTTGTTTTTAAATGCATTCCTAAGCGCAATAGAAAACAGGTGTTCATATCCAACTGATGAGTTAACCGAATTTTCGGAAATGACGTGTAGTTGCATTCTTTTTTTTTTTTTTTTATCTATTTTCGCTTAACTTTCTTGATACCTACTTCAATAAAGAATAGATAAAGAACATTTTTATACATAGAAATGAACGCACTGGTTGCAACTTCGTAACAAGATTCAATTGCCAATCACACCAAGTCCTTTTGAGCAGCCTTATGCCCTCGTATCGGTACGTCAATATATCATCGACGGGAGAATGCGCTAAATAATTCTCCAACTATCAATATGTTGCATCCAATCAATCCAATCGGTTCTGTTTTCACAGTTTGTATCATAGTTGATTGCGACTGACGTAAAATGTTCTCACTCACTTGAGCTCGGCTGCTCGGCCCGAAGTGGGCCTAAAGTAGTGTTAAGTAGTACTTCAGAAGATTTTGATTGATGCCTTTACTTGAATTGCTGCAACATCGGAGATGAAGACATACTGAGCTCGGAAGTCATATTTGAAATTGTCAAGCATTTAATTGAAGTCACAGCATAGCAGCGCAGTTGTTACGAGAAACAATTTGACAAATTCATCTCACCGAAGGACTAAAGGTGTAAAAAAATATTGAACACACTGAAAGTAATGCATTCCTTGAATTTAATCGAACAATAAGGCCTTTGTAGCCACAGGTGATGCGACCACAAAGTTGCAAGCAACCCACCGGTCTGCGTGACAATCACAATCCACGTTCGTGAATCGACTTGTTTCATTGAAAATATTTAATCAAACCATTTACCCCGTGTCCTCTCCTGTGGTAAGCCAGTGTGTGAAAACCTGACTAACTGGGCGCTATACATGTGCTCATCATCGCCGAGCTCTTAACACACGCACAATGTATCAACCTCCATGCTTCATCCAATCCAACCCGAAATATCATACTCGTATGTACATACATACAGACACAGACACTCGGAGAGAAACACCACCTATAGGTTAAATCAGTAGGAAGGTATGCGGCGTTGATGATCATCATTTGAACTGTGGGCACCATGGAGATAAAGACGATAACAACGAACGAACGTATAGTTAAGGAACACGTTCCATCGTGGTGGCATGCATGGGAAATGGCATCGAGGCGATCAAATTCAGCAAAAACTGTCTGTGCGCACAGAGGTGATTCGTTTGGAAAAAATGTTGGCCATTTTTTTTTTTTATTTTTTTTTTTCACTCCCATCGCCTCTTTGAATTTAGATTTAAATTGGAATTTTTTAGCTCTGCATTGAAGAAATCTATTTTAATTTTGTGTAATTAAAGCACACAGTCTGTGTGAGAAGTAACCGAACTTCAGAAGAGGTAGTGTAAGCAAATTATGATATTATGCGAAGTTATTGACTCTTCTAGAGTCTGATAAGTCAGAACTCAATATCGATGGATCTCAGACTTAGCCTTGAAAATACTAAAAAGAAAGATTTGGCCGATCAGATCAGTTCGACTATTCAACTTGTAATTTTTGTGTTTTCTTTAACTGATCTAAGATGAGAGATGTCTTAGACCAAAATAAAAACTAAAACATGAAATTTTTATGATTATCACACAAAATCAAAGCACTTGAGCGTTTCCCGATCCACCTGTCCGGACAAAAGAAAACCAGGGGCCAAATCGTCTCTTCCGTGATTGCATGACTCGTCATCTAAAAACGAGACAATTTGTCCCCAGAATGCTCGTTTTTACGTGAAGGAATATACGATCAACGAAGAGACTATTTTGTCCCAGGTCTCGGTTGATTTTCGATTTCAAAGGGAAATATTTGTTGTTTCTAGTTTCAGTAGGGATGATCCACCTATGGTCTCACCATGAGTGTCGCATCTGATCTCCAGAATATGCCGTAACCATGAAACCAATCCTGATGAAATCACCTTTCGTATTTTGATCCATCGGAAAACCAAAGGCAGCCTGGACCGGAACAGAGTCCATTCCGAAAATGGCCATCGTAGCGTGTTTCATCGGAAAGTTGTTAATAGCCGAGGCCGTGCTTAAGTCCTTACTGATTCCACTTACAGACGTAGAGCGAAAAGTCTTCGTAACGCTAACCACCATATTTTAAAGGCCCCACAACTTGATTATCAACAACATCTTGTTGCTACTGATAATCGTCCATTGCAAGGAAATACTACTTGCCCAATAAGTGAGCAGGGATATCGTCTAAAAAACTCTCACTAAACTGGCTAGATTGAATGTTCCTCTGTCGCAACGATTTGCTCCTACAAAAACTACAACATCCTCGTCACATTGTGGGCTTCGCCTTTTGAGTGCTTTCTCAGGAAAATCTCTTAGGACTTCCTCACAAGTCCCTGTGTTCTATGCGTGACATGATCACGTTGTTTCTCATATGGAAAGTATTTTGATATCAGCTAGATGGTTTTTCCGATCAGTGGTTCCCACTGGTAGTCCATTCCTGCTCCGAAGTTTCATCCACATTTTCCATCGATTTGGTCTTGATTTCACTTGAAAGCAATTGACCTACAATAGGTCTGTTCGTCACTTCGTGTACTCCCTAAAACAGCGAATTTTTAAGAAATCCTGTTCGCGTACGCAAAAATTTCGTAGTTTTTCGTAAAAGAGAGCGCTCACGAGAGAGTAAGAAATTTCCCCATGCTACGAATTTTAGTGCAAGAAATTTCTTTGGGGTGTTTTATAAAATCTGTCAAATCTGTCAAATGTACCAAACAGCTGTTCGTACATTTTGTGTGGTATTCAAATTGTCAGATATTGAGGAATTCTGGAACACATAGCTATCATGCGAAGATCCAGGGAATCTGAAAAATGTGTTGGACCAATAAATAAATGTTTTCCACACTTTTTTAATCTCTCCAAATGTGAATCAAAAAATTCTTTCATGTAGACTTTTCTTAGATTTGGCAGTTGAAGTTTGACGTTTCAAATTGGGCAACTTTTCTTGTTCAACGCGTTCGTTTAATTTTTCGTAATTTTACCTCTCTCTGAGAGAATCCTACCCCCACTTTTCAAAATTTGACAATCTACGAATTTTGGTGCAGAAAGTACCCGAACAGACCTAATTTCTTGTCGACTCCGAACAGCGAATTTATACTCTCGGATGTTTGTTACTCACCGAAGAAAGGTGGTGCGGCGTGAAGTTCGGTGGTTATCGCTGAGATTCGAACCTGTGCAGATCGAACCATGGCTCTCGCGGTAAGACAGAATGTCTCGAAATTGGAATCTGCTTTTAAAATTGACACAATAGATGTTGAAATGTCTGAGAAGTTATATTTAATATTGGCTCCAAGTCATGGCTCATGAGATCATTAACGGGTTAGGTGGGTTTCGAGGGCTCAAAAAAAGCGTATTTTCACTTGATTTATTTTTTAAATACATCTAATGAAATATTTCATTCAAATAATTTACCATATCAAAGATACATATTTGACAAGTACTTTGTGAAATTTTTATTTAAAAATTTGGAAAATTCAGCCTCATTTCCCTTGACCTCTCAAAAAAAAAAATTCTCCCGGCGTAGTCAGGATAACTCATGACTGGTTCATCCGAAATTAAAATTTCTGTTAGTAAATATATAAAGCTTGAACTTGAACGAAGGAAAAAAAAACTTCAAATTAGAATTTTTGTTGTGAAAAAAAAAAACCCATTATTTGGTCAAATTTTCACCACGTATTGTCTCATAAAATAAGTTGTGATAAAAAAAAAGTAAAAATCCTTCGTTCAAGTTCTAGATAATGTTATTTTGAAGAAATATGCAAAATTTCAACAAGATCGGTAAGATAAGATCATAACTTTTGGAAAAATCATGACTACCGATTTCGAAAATAGAGCTTTGAGAAAAACGCGATTGAAGTGCGACGCGCCAGACTGACGTGGCCTGATGGGCGGAACTTCCGAAGGACCTATTTCTTAGAATTTTACTCTGATCGAAAAAAAAACATTTTTTTGAAATTTTGAAACCCACCTAACCCCTTAAATTAAGCTTGATGTTCCTTGGGAGTGCAAAACAAAACTCTACTCCATTTCATACAGAGAAGATTCGAAGGCCACGACTTAGACTGTAGGACTATGGTTTTCCAAACACGCTGTCAGTGTTCTTTACGATTATGTTATGCAGAGACAATTTGCACATCACCTATTTTAAATTCAGCGCAATTAAAGTGTTTCCTTTATTATACCGCGAATTGCAATAAAATACGAATTTTATGATACATATAGATGGAAAGAGCGCACACGGAATACTGATGTGAGTGCCACAATTATTATGAAAGCAATCACCTGGAGGATATCTAATTTTATTCTTCCCCACCACTTCGATTGAGTAATTCCAGCGATCATCTCATCAATTAGCATACTAATCTGAACATGTTTTTTTTAAATATTGAACTAAACCTCTTGGACCATGTTCACTCTTTATTTGTTTGCCTTCTCATTTGCAAAAAATCAACCACCAGGCATTAGCATTTAAGTGAGCATAATATTGCTAAAATCAGAAATCTTCAAGATACGAATATAAAAAGAAGCGATCATAGAGAAGGCGAATACGCATAATGGAAGCTTAAAACTCGTATCCATTATCAAAATTGCCAATCAATGTGTGGGCAATGTGGTTGGATGTATGGCATTGTTTCAGCGATTACCCAATTACGAGTATCTAACCCAATTGATTTCTCTTGTGTAAACCAAATTAAACATCAACAAACCCTTGTCCAACAGCGGATACATAAATTCTATGCCCTGATAAATGTTTACACCTGCAGAAAAAAAAAAGAAAACATCAAATTCACGCGAGGCTCTGTGTCTGTAATGGATTAAGTACCTACCGCCCACAAGCTACGGTGCTACAGTGGAATGTCTGGGCCCACAACTCAGGGGGAATTTTTGTTTCTTCCATTTTTGGGAACGCAGAAGTAAATACATAAATGAAGACAGATTTATATTAATTTAGGTGTTTGTGGCTTTATTGATGAAATTCGAGCAAAACAATTTGATTCGGTCTGGTAGAGTAGGGTCGTCGGCTTTATGGCTTCTTCCGATGTAAACCATAAAAAATCGTTAATAATCCGATTGTACTGTGCTCAAACCTGTGAGAACGTGTAGTTTTCATTTTTTTTTTGCCAAGTCATATCCTTCTGAAAAGGTGTAAATTTGAAGAAAGACCAAGAAAAATCCGGAGTACTTATGAGATACACATTTCGGTGTTGCCCATTAGACCCTTATATGACATCTCAATGTCTATTTTAATGTGATTAATTAATTGATTTTCTTTTTTGGATGTGAGAGAAGCCGTCGTGCCCATTAACTCTACACAAATGGATGTGGAATGAATTGCCCCGATTATGTGTATAGTGGCAAACGAACAAATCGACAGCAATGAGTGAGCAAAAAATGGATGATGACTCAGTTTAAGTAGTTCACCGATTTTAATAGAAAAGTTTTCAAATTCCACAAAAAAAAATGAGTTAAACCCATTCTCATATCTTCATGTTTTTCCAAATTAAAATATCATAACGATTCTCGTTGACTCGTTTGTCAGACACATCCATAGACACATAGTTATCCTTCCACATTTTGTATCGTCCTTTTCCATTGAGATGAGTGTAAATTAACCTTTTCCTTTCCACTGGGTTAGTGTGTCTGCTCACCCGAGAAAACTTATTGATTTCGAATTTACCTTTTCGTTTTCCCATGCATTCTTCGGTATTTTATTAAACGCCTCTAGGAACTCACCGATCAAATTGAACTCACTTGCCCACGGGGTTTTGGTTCACTTTACCTCTTCTTTTAATATGTATGTACATACGTGTATGTATCATAGTTAATCTCTTTTGTGGTGTTATTGATGGTGGTGTGTGATGGGTATTTTAAAAAAAAAAAAATCAGAGATCTGAACCGGGTTGAGCTGGGCTATATGCTGTGAATTATTTAATGGACTAGACTGACAACTTTGTCTGGCAATTGGAATGTGACAAGTTGTTTGTTTTTAAACACCTTTATACATTCATACAAACGTACATAGGTGTACAATATTATGGAATCACCAATCTATTGACGAATTGTTGCAATCGCAAATCTGTAACTACAAAGTATACCCAGAGGTATTTTTGACCTCAGTTTTGGGCTTATAAACTAACTTTGTGTTTCAAGGTGCTCACATTTTGGTAGCTGAAACCTGAGGGGATTCAAGAAAATCCTTTATATTAATGTACATTTGTGTACAACAGAAGACGCTGTTTACTGCACATTTTGGCTGGAACGAGTAATTGCGCTGTCAATATTATTGTGACATGCTTACTTACTTACTTAGTGGACCTGGGCCTCAACTAACAAACGCCTTTCGCCAGCTGCCTCCGATTTCGCACGCCAAGTTAGTTAAGGTCCCCTTCCACTTGCGTGCGCCACTTTGAATCGCCGTCTTAGTCAACTGCGTCGTCGCTCGGGTGTGGGTTCGAAGATTTTCCGTCCGCTCTCCGCCAACTCAGTCGTTAGAACCTCACTCTTCTGGCTAAGTCGATGTCGCTGTACAGCCCATACAGTTCGTCGTTGTATTTCCTTCTCCATTCACCGTCTAGCTACATACATATATCTGTCTATAGCGATGTTCTGTCCTAGACGTCGGTGTTGAGTGTCCTTTCTTGTTGACAACATATACTTTGTCTTGCCCTCATTGATTGCTAAACCCATCTGCGCCGCTTCCATCTCAATGCTCACGAACGCGTCAGTGAGTTTGCGTATGCAAGTAGTTGGACTGACTTTTGAAAGATCTCTGGTGTTGGCGCGTGAGTTTTGCACTATTTTTTCAAGAACGATGTTGAAGAAGTCGCATGACAGCGCGTCGTTTTGTCTAAATCCTTTTTTGATATCTTAGGTCTCGGTGAGGTCTTGACCGACCTTGATGGAGCAGCGTGCATTCTCTGGTAGGGATGCCACAACTAGACATTGCTCTGTATAGTTCGTCTCTATAGATGCTGTCATGCGCGGCCTTAAGACCGATGAAAAGGTGGTGTGTATCGATTTGAAGTTCCTGGATGTGCTTCAAAATTTGCCGTAGTGTAAATATTTGGTTGATGGTGGACGTTCCTGGTAGGAAGCCACACTGATATGGACCGAGGAACGACTTTGAGTTTTCACATAACACGGCAGATAACATCTTGTAAGCGATGCTAAGAAGACTGATCTGTCAACCACTGACTGTGGTTGACGCAGTTCAGAGGCTCTCTTTTCTTGAAGACCGAGCAAATAATTCTGAGATTCCATTCATCGGGCATACTTTCTCCTCCAACCATATTTTACAGATGAGTTGGTGCATGAGCATGCTCCTTACCAAGTCATCGCCTGGCTGCTAGGGTGTCAGCAGCTGGACTTAAGCTTAGATATAGCTATCTTGACTTTGTTCAGGTCGGAATTGTTGGTCTTCATTGGCCAGGTTGAATGGTTCATTTTGCCTGAGAGCGGAATTTGATTCGTCATCACCGTTAAACAGTCTGCAGAAATAGTTCCTCCATACTCCTGTTCATTCTGCAGGCTTCGATTCGGGCTCTGTACCCTTGACAAGTTCTTTTTACCCTTTGGTAAAACTGCCGACCCTCATTCTCGCAGTAGCATTTCTTTATTTCCTCGATCGCACGCTTCTCATGCTCCTTCTTTTCTCTCCTCAGAAGCCGGTGTTCGTCTCTCCTCTTCTGCTCGTAGAGTCCGCGAACAGCTCTAGTCCTTCTATGCAGCGGCGCTTTGTATGCGTCTTGTTTCGCTCCATGTGCTTCCGGGCACTCGTCGTCAAACCAGGGGTCTCGTTGCGGTGGCCGAATGAAATCCAGCACGTCAGAGACTAATGATTATGTTGCCGGTGGCTTTCAGTACTTGATGCTAGGACCTTTTAAGAGATTGAGAGAGACTCGATCGGAAAAGGATCTTGTGAAATCTTCCGATTGTAGCCGTCTTTGTAATGGTCTTAGTCATTGTTGGACCCTCGGATCGTTCGGACATTCATCACACGGGAGTAGTGCCTGCGTCGATCGAAATGTGGTTAATCTAGTGACATTCTAACATGTTAAGGAACTGTTTATGATCTCAATTAAAATGGACTTAGACGATATTTGGTGCTTCTGGCCGATTCACCTGGTTCAAAACCTTACGATATGATGTATGTATTATATAAAATTGATGGGGATCGTCTTCGCATACGAGAAACAAACATTTGAAGACCTTAAAGGCAACAACCTAGCAGGACCCACAAATACACTAAAAACTGGTGGGAACATAGAAGAATTATACAATGCCAAAGAGTTGAAACCTTGAATTTTTTTTTTACTATTTTGATTTTTATTAGCAAAACAAATTGCACTTCGCTTAGTGAATCACTTAATTGCATTTAATTGCCAGCCTGGAACTATTTTTTTTAGCCTCTTAGGTCCAATTCGTTGCACACATTCTCTAAGCACTTCGAAATTTAGTGGGTAGGCAATTGTCGTCCAATTACTTAAATATTGATTTTTCATATTGAATCTGGAATGTTGGGAGTGTAACCTCTCCATGGGTAATAGCCATTCAAACATATGTATGTACACACATGTGTATGTTTGTACGTGACGGTTTTTTTTTTCCAATTACCTTCCAATTTATTTATTTCTTACTTTTTTTCGTCAGTGTTAGTTATTTTTCTTCACAGCCACTTGAGAACGAGAACATAAATAAATAAAATCACGAAGCGAGTTTAATCAGATGCTACAATGGTCATACATACCACAGGTTCTTGGAATATGTTGGCCGACTCAAGTGTGGTTTAGCAACCAAATGAAAGCACACACACATTAGTCAGCCTTCTACAAGGAAAAAAAAACCGAAAAAAAATGACAGAAATTAAAATAAAATGAAAATAAATTTCTTCAACACAACAATATAAGAGATGCGAGTACGCTGAGCAGTAGTATTGTATTAGCGAACGACCCTGAATGGTGCCAAGTAAGCTGGAAATGTACATACATATGTGGGAATAAATCAGCGCAACTTCTGCCTTTGGGATATAATCTTGAGTAGTCCATTTCAAAAGTGAATTAGCGCCAATTTTCTGATTTAAATTAACAATCCATTCATCAAATATATCTTCAACTCCACAGTATCTGCCGATTGATCAAATATTGAATATTTTTAATTGACGTCTATTAACCAGTCAGATTTGTGTAATGCTCGTTTTGCGGATCAGAAATTTGAAATTTGCTTTTTTTATTTTATGATGGTGATGATGGCTGTGTGACGGCAGCAACCGGCGTGAGTCGATTCGCAGCCGAATTTCTAAAAAAAGAAGTGAGATAAACTCGACGTTAATTGCCCAGTTATCATTTGAAATACTTCAGAGACAGAATGACAGTGTGTAGGCTGTCTGGCTTAAATTGTTTTAAATTGAGCAAATTGGGCTTGAATTGAAGGCTTATTATTATCCGACTCGATCGATTTCAATTATCGATTTTATAGCAAAATTGTTTATGGCAAGAGTTTACACCATTAGGAGAAGAGTTTTGTTTTTATTCAAACCAAGAGGACTTTCATACATAGTTTCCATTTCGTGAAAATTGCTTCCATTTTCAAGCGACTTTTTTTACAGTAAATTGCAAAACAAATTCAAATCTATGTGTAAGATACACCCACGCCTTTGAAAGGGGGATGAAATTTCTTTATATACTCGACGAGTATGTTTTCTACAAATAGTAATGTATCTACGCATGGACAAAGGAATAGGTACAGTTGCTTAGTAATAAGCGTAAATGTGGTTTCTTCCAAAATATTATTGATTTTATTTCTTCACTGTAAATATATGTACATAGGCAAAGGCTTCATGAACAAAAACTACCCTCGTTAAAACACATTTCGCACCATCATCTAGCCAGGGGTAAGAAACAGGCAACGGTTTACACACGCCAAAGTGGGAGGGATATACATAAACGGCTGTTAAACGCACAGGATATTGCAATCGTGAGTTTGATTGAACTTCGCAAGGCGTTGAATTTTCCATAAAAATTTCGCCTCACACAATGCTCAGTTAGGCCGGTTCATTTTGACAGATGTTAAGGAAATCCAATTACAACCCCATGCACCGCCGAATGATGTTTCGGAAAAAATAATTTTGCATTTTGCATCCTTCATTTCGATTGAGTGGGGTTAAAGAACGGAAATAATATTTCAAAAGTAATAAATACAACCACAGGCGTCCAGTAGACGTCCTGAGCTGAGCGCATAAAGACGGAGTAAGAAAGGAAAAACGAAAACGACTTTAGTCTAAAATAGGCATACAAACCACATGTAAGTGCATTCTTAATGCACTCGCGAACGCACCGAATGCATTCACGGAGTGGAAACATGCAACTCTTTTCTTCAAGTGCGCTTATTGTGTTACGTTGTTACACGTCTTATTTCTCATATTCCAGGGTTATGCATGGCGCAGCACAAGCGAGTTTCAGATTTTCGAGACTCATAACAAACGCATAATCATCACATCCTACCCGCATGGACTGTTTAGAGTTCGATATTTGAATGTTTAGTTTCCGACGTGTCATTTTTTTTTTGTTCGTTGCATTTGTAAGCAGGACTTTCTATGTGAATAAATATTTACCTATCCTAAGATGTTGTGTTTTCTATTTTCCCTGGGAAAATATCGCACTGCACACGCATTGATTAATGGCGATAGAACATAAATTGTCAAGCACCCAACGCTCATAACGGAAACTACGTTCCTTCATTTACAATACAGAAATGCCCCACGAAAGAGTTGTAAAGTGTTTCCGACCATGGGAATCTTAAACGTTGAATGCCGAAGAATAGAAATGTTTGCGCTTCAGGTTTGCCCTCTCATCCACCTCCTTCTACAGTGTTTGCCTGTGGGATGTGGCGTCTTTTTTCTGGATTTATTTTTTTTTCCTGCTTTTTACTCGCTTTAAACAGAGGCGATTGTTTGCATTCATTAACCCCCGACGAAAGTATGGGTTGCAGAGCGAGCTCAAGGAGTTCACGGAGATTTGTTTGTCAGTAGAATGTGTGTGCGGTGCGGTGTACTGTTGCTGCTGCTGTGACTGCCGCTGTTTTAAAAAAAAAAGGGAAGATGAAAAACGTAAAAACATTCAAGTACAATTTTCTCCTGAGGTAATCTGGAATTTCTTAATCTAAACATTGTGGAACCGAGCACAGCATCCGTCCAAAAATCTTCTTATGTACGATATAAACATTTAGTTTAATGAACGGGTATTATAGGAAATTTCTCATTTTCACCACCACGCACCACGTTGTCTTATTGCTATACACCCAATAAACACAAAAGGAACTATATTTGGACGTTGTTAGTGGATTATTAACTTTGTCGAAGTACATCCGATTGAATAAGGAGCATTTTGGTGCACTATGTAAACTTTTCAAATACATAGTTTAACATAATCAATAAAGCCGTTTTTAAATGATATGAACTCACTTGTAAAGAAAGAGTTTGATTGTTCGCTAGGTGGAACTGGAGCACAATTTCTATAAGGCTAGATCTCTGCCAGTGTCTTTTGTTGCCTTAGGAAGCGTAGAGTTCCACAAATCACGTTTGGTTCTTACTTATGTACTTTACTTTTAATAGGCGCTAAGTTCAGAAAGAACCAAAAGCAAGGCCTCAGCCAACGAGCCTCTCCAGCTAGATGTGTGGAACTGAAGCATTGGTGTTTCTCTGCTTTGAACTAGGCTTTGCCAGGTAATGGTCATGTGGTTGCCCCACTTTAAACAGGGACACACTAGGCTAGATTGGTCCATTGTGATACCACGAGAAATACCGGCTTACAAGCATGAGTAACGCCGTGTGCGTTGAGATGAGTGACGGTATCGGTAGCGACCCTACTTTGACACGGAGATAAAGTTTCTAATCGGATGGATGTCGAGTTCGGCTAGATCGTTTAGATTACCATACAAATTTTCCCCAGGGGTTTTCTTCTAAATGTGGCAAGGTCAGTCCAAGTGCACAGTATGTGGATTGTAAATAGTTTTCTCCTCCTCTTAGTCTCTACTGCTTCTACAGAAATCAGGCATACTTACTTACTTAAGGTGGCGCTACAGACCGGGGTGGGCCTCAACCAACAAGCGTCGCCAGCGATCTCGATCTTTTGCCAGCTGTCTCCAGTTTCGCACGCTAAGTTGGTTGACCTCCCCTTCCACTTGCGTATGCCATCTGAGTCGCGGTCTTCCTCTACTGCGCTGACCCTCGGGTGTGGATTCGAAGATTTTCCGAGCTGGAGCATTGGTGTCCATCCGCTCTACATGACTCAGCCAGCTCAGTCGTTGGAGCTTTACTCTTCTGTCTAGGTCGATGCCACCGTACAGCCCATACAGTTCGACATTGTATCTCCTCCTCCATTCATCGTCTATGCAGACGGGACCGAAAATCACCCGAAGAATTTTCCTCTCGAAACAGGCAAGAGCGACCTCATCCGTATTCGACAAAGTCCATGCCTCTGCGCCGTTGAGCAGGACTGGGACGATTAAGGACTTATAGAGGGTCACCTTAGTTGTTCGAGAGAGGGCTTTGCTACTCAATTGCCTTCTTAGCCCAAAGAAACAGCGATTGGCAAGAGTTATTCTTCGCTTAATCTCAGCGCCGGTGTCATTGTCTGAATTTATAGCGGAGCCTAAGTAGACAAAGTCCTTAACTACCTCAAAGTTATAGCTGTCTATAGTGACGTTCTGTGCGAGACGTCGGTGTTGGGACAGCATATACTTTGTTTTGCCCTCATTGACCGCTAAACCCATCTTCGCCGCCTCCGTCTCGATACTCACAAACGCACCAGTGACATCACGCTGCGTTCTTCCGATTATGTCAATATCGTCGGCGTATGCGAGTAATTGGACGGACTTTTGAAAGATTGTGCCTCTGGTGTTGGCGCGTGAGTTTTGAACAACTCTTTCAAGAACGATGTTGAAGAAGTCGCATGACAGCGCGTCGCCTTGTCTAAATCCTTTTTTGACATCAAAGGTCTCGGTGAGGTCTTGACCGACCTTGATGGAGCAGTGTGCATTCTTCATCGTCATCCTGCACAGACGGACGAGTTTGGCAGGGATGCCAAAACTAGACATGGCTCTGTATAACTCGTCTCTATAGATGCTAGAGAAATCAGGCATGCCTGCCTATATAGCAATGTTTGGTGAGGAACCCCATTATTGGTGAACCTAAGTTTTTCCGGGTAATGGATAAAAGTCTATCCGTCTTTAAATCCGGTTTGGGCAGATTGCAGAAGTGCTGATATTGTTCCTCCAATAGTTTGCCAGTTTCCTGTTATCGGTATTGAGCAGCTGGTTCCCCCAAGTTTTCTGGGAGATCTAAGGCTTCGACTCGATGATGTGCTTCCCGACCTGTATGATTGGTACTCCACTTTTTTACGGCTGCTTATGAGAACGGTTTCGATCTTGTGGTCCAGTAACTCTAAACCTGTTGTCTGTAGCCACAACTTCACGTTCGTGATTATTCCATTGTAGTTTTGCATCACTTCTCCTAGTGTTTTGGCCTCTACTACAACTGCAATGTCGTCAGGATAGCCGATGATTTCCACTCCACTCGGTCTCTGTTATTTTAATATGCCATCATTCAATATATTCCATAGAATCGGTCCCAGAACTGACCCTTGTGGAACTCCGCGCGTGATCTTATACTTCTTCGGCCCTTCTTCCATGTCGTAGTAGAGGGTTCTTTAAAGTACCTGCAAGTCGTTCAGCTCCAGTCGGCTGAGTGAAACGCATTCTTGACGTCAAGTGTTATGGCAGCGCAATACTGTTTTGTTCCTCCTAGCCATCTTTTTCCTTCAAATGTTTCACGTGCTATGTCGCACACAACTTGTATTGCGAGAATGGTGTTTCGTTTCTTTCTGAATCCGAACTTTCGGCTATAGAGCCCCGAGTTCCTCTCTGTATATTGCTCCAATCTTGGCCGAATGATTTTCTCGAGCACTTTTGCTAGCCTGTATGACGACTTCCTCTAGGCATGCTATGAAGAGTTGTGTAAAGACCTCTGGTCTGGGTTGGGATCCCATCAATCCCTGGCGTCTTGTTGCTTTTGATATCTGCCGCGGCTTCTACAACTTCCTCAATTGTGGTTGGTGGATTCGTCTCCATTTCATCTGCTTTTTCTGGTGATAGTATGAGTTAATCCATCGTCGGGAACAGGCTGCCGACAATTGAATTCATGACACTTTTGAGTTTATTCATAACTATTTGATATGCGTTTCCCCATGGGTTGTTTTGTAGATCCTCCCTGAGCACCTGAAGTTTCACTTTTGCTTTTTTTTTTGCTTACGCATTCGCGTCCTTGCTGGCGCCTCCGCATTGTATGGCATTCGTCTCGTAGCTCAGCGATGTCATGGTTCAACCAATACACCGGCTTTCTACTGTTTCCTTTCCCTGCAACTATGTATGGTTAAGGTTGAACATGTGGAGTGAATGCACAACAAGAACCATCAAATGGCGGTTCAATGAACTGAATACAAAGTCTTTACAAATAATCCGTCGCAAATTTTGGACATCAGAAGGAGCGAAAAATGCAGTGAGATGTCATATCAACTGAATGCATTTTTTCACTTCTTTTCTGTTACGTGAATAGAATTTAGAATTGAATGTTTTCGAATTGAATAAGGGTTTTCTGGTTATTTGAATGCTTTTTCCGCTCTGAAATGGTTTTTTCGAACGAATGTGTAAAATATTGAGAAATGTACAAAATATCGAATACTGAACATAATTAGTTTTTTGACTAAAATTGTGTTCTCATTGAGTTTTTGTTAAAGAATCGCTATAAATGGATACCGGAAGTAAGAAGTCCACCGCTATCTAACTAAAAACGCAAAAGGATTGAATAGGTCGCCATGTGATGGAATTTTAATCCAAAAATCAATAAATACATATGTACATTTTTCGAATTTATCTACAGGTGAAAGATCAACATGTTTCATATCTATTCTTAGAAATCACCGTTTTCTTGTTTGAATAATTATTTTTGTAAATAAAATTGAGTACATAACACATGTTACCCTGTCTGTAGTTGGATTTTATAGAGCTTCTCGCAGACGATACAAATGTACGAGCAAACATATGTAGTAAACGCACAGTTTTTATGCAACATTTAGTAGGTACTGTATTCAATGTTGACTTTAAAAATTCAAAGTTGTTTTTCAGTTTTGTTTCCTTAAATAGTGCTTAAATCAAAATAAGAAAAGTTATACATATGTACATACCTAGAATGCATTTACTCAATTTCAAATTAAAGACAATTTATTTTAGAACAAATGCCATCGTTTAAACCTTTCTATTAGTACACTCGCATATATACACATGCACATACTGAAAAATTGTTTATCATGTTTGCTTTTATATTTTCAGAAATGGTACTTAGGTACTGTGAATCACCATCGGTCGGTACGTGTTGTACGTACAACATGGAAACAAAGATGGCCATGTCTTCGAGACTACATCTGGAGAAAAATTCCAAAGAAGAAATAAACAGACTATCTTCCGCGCTGGGTGCTAAGGCACATAAATTTAATGGTGAGTGAATCATTAACAGATTTGTGAATATATGTTCTATTGCTTAATTTATTTAAGCATGTCTTCGACGCCTACTTTAATAGAACGTGCTACTCCTGGTAAAATTGCGGCGTATGGGGATCTTTCTCTTACTTTGTCACAATTATTAAGACAAATGGTTTTTTAAGGGATTGATTTATCAATTGTTCAGTGTTGAATTGGTGCCATAAGATCTTTTTTTTTTTGGCAAAAAAAATGTTTACTATGATACATTTGGGCGTCACTATCCAGATCTCCGATGAAACTAAATATTTAAAAGTGATTCTAGACAAAAAAAACTTGTTTGTGCAAAGCATGTCAAGTCGAAGACATCGAAGGCGCTCTTAGTTTCCTGGTTGTGTAAGGGTGCTTTTGGGAAGAAAATGGTTCTTTGGATCTTTACGGCTATGATAAGACCGTTTCTAGCTTATACGTCCGTTGTTTGGTGGATGGGGCTTTCGCGTAAATATGAGATTGCTTTCTTCACTACACTTCAAAGAATGGCTTGTCTCGGCTACACAGGTCCTTTTTCGAGGCGCTGCTCTAAATGATCTGCTTGATCTTCCTCCCCTTGATACTTATATCATGGGCTGCACTATCAAAGCAATCTATCGTCTTAGACCGGGCGGTTTTTAGTATCATCCGCACTTTAGTTTAGATAATGTTGCGCCACACTTACCCAACGACCCTGATTCCGATGCAATGACACCAGAATTTCGGTTGCTGTGCATATTTGGCGTCGTCTTTCCTTGCGTTCAGGACTGGCGTCATCTAGAGTCTGAGCGTGGACTAGGCTGTAGAATCTTCACGGATGGCTCCAGAACCAGCCGTGGGTCGGGTGCTGGTGCCTTCGTGGAGGCCGATTACACTAGACCTCACTACTCGTTAGACAAACATGCATCTGTTTTCCAAGGAGGGACTTTTGTTATACGAATTGCAACGGACTATATTGTTAAAAATATGTGGGTCGGAGTGTATCCATCTGTAGCGATACCCAGGCTGCGCTCAGACGATAGTTTGTTAGGAGCTAAATCCTTCGCCTTCGGTTAGGACCTGCATTGGCAACTGGTTTCCCTACAAACACAGTTGTGCGTGTCACGGCACCTCAAGATGCTCCCGAACGTGTATGAGAAATCAGCGGCATTTTTGCTGCCACTCAACAGAAGAGACTGCATAACTTATTGAGGTTCTAATGGGATACTTCGCTTTTGCCAAGAATCATAATGTGTTAGGCTTAAGTGACACCACTGTCTGCGAGCTCTGTGGAGAGGGCGAAGATACTTCGGATCATTTTCTTTGCGATTGTCCTGCCTTTGCTTGGATTAAGTGGCACATACTTAAGCTCCTCATCATTGAAGCCTCTTCTCGACTTTCATCGAAAGTCTGGAGCTTGAACCAGAGCCGTTCACACAGCAGTCGAACGCACTAACCACCGAGCCACGGCGATCATATAAAAATGTATCAACTATCTTTTAGAAATATCCTTTTAATTTTTAAAGTTAAAATGTTAAATTTTTATTTGCAGATGTATTTAACCAACTTTTGGCAGAATCCAAGAAGGAATTTCATTCGATGTTTAAGAGAACTTACGGTGTTATCTATGAACAAAATGCATACGTGTTTTCTGACCTATTCTCTGAACTGGAAAAGTACTATTCACGAGGAAAAGTGGATCTTGGGGAGGCGATGGATGCTTTTTTTAACACCCTTTATCAGAAGATGTTCACCGTTTTAAACGCACAATACGCATTCGATGATAAGTAAGTTGACTTAAGGTTTACCATGAAGTGAGAAAATATTTGTTTTGTTTCTTTTTGGCGGAGCAGACTATCGCTCTGAAGTTAGTTTGATCTAAGCCTACAAAAGGAGTTAGCTTTTTTACTTTGTTTTGATTCGCGGAAACTTTAAAGTGTTATAATCACGTACAGTGAAAGATAAAAAAATGTAGAACAAAGAACAACATCTGTATCTATTTGGTTATCAGTATTAGTAGCAGCCGACGAACCTGTTGCAGCAGCAGTGCAGTCTCATCTTTTCCGCTGGTTTTCCTTATTGGGAAAAAGACCGTTGATGACAAATAAACGAAACTTGTACCCTCGCATCTCAAATTACTGCAGACAGATAATAGATAATTGTAATTTCATGTGATCACACATAAGTACAGCAAAGCGTTAGAGCTAAACCACCAATCAAACGTCTTCCGTCGTACGGTATTGGATTTAGGTTGACTCTATAAAAGGCTTTCTCACCTAAAAATGTATATAATTATGTTTCGCCTTTGTATGACTATTGGTTTGTTGCTGGAAACTTGAAAATTAATAAAAGAGTTAGCACAAGTGCTTATGTGTTTTGCAAAGCAAAAAAAAGCAGGGCAAAGAAAACTGACACCCAGAGCATATTGCAGACCTATAAGTGCACTTAAATTCATTCATGCAACACCAGCATGCTCTGCAGAACCTGTATCGCATACATGCACTTATACTCTTTTGCTAGTGTATCGCTATGATTTTTTATTTGACTTAGGGGTTAAGAGCTAAACGGGGTTTATAGTTTATGCCCGAGCTATGCAAAAACTGCGTACCATTTAAATAAAAAACGTTTAACACTGTATCTGGGATAACATGATAAACATTAAGCTTTTTCGGACGTCTTGAATGGTTATCTCAATCTCATGAAATGAGAACGATTAAGGGTTTTTTGTACGCAAATTGATTCGGAGGACCGAGGTTTAAAAGAAAAATAATTCCGCGAAATACACTTGCCAACAAATACGATAAAATTGAAGGCAAAAGAATATGTAAGAACTATTGTCAATTGCTTATCAAAAAATCGTCTTTCTAGGTATTTAGGCTGTGTTAGCGAACACATGAAGGAACTGAAACCGTTCGGCGATGTGCCCGATAAACTATCCGTCCAAATAAAGAGATCGTTTGTTGCGACACGAACATATGCCCAAGCCTTAATGACAGCCGCTGATGTTACGAAGAAAATGATTAATGTAAGTTGAAAAGAGTTTGGTAAAAATAAAATTCAATTTTGTGCTGCCTAACCAAGAGGAATAAAGCAATAAAACTCATTTCCTCCGTTCAATGTAGATCCGTTTAAATGCTGACTGTACGGCTGCGCTGACAAAGATGCAACATTGTGGCGCTTGCAAGGGCTATATAGAGAAACCCTGCACCAACTACTGTGTGAATGTGATTAAAGGCTGCTTACACTACTTCCATGAGCTAGATGTAGAGTGGGATAATTTTGTCTCGTCCATGGAAAAGGTTTCCGAACGCTTGTTGGGCTCATTTAACATTGTCATGGTGGTGGAGCCAATCAACATCAAAATCTCCGAGGCAATTATGAACTTCCAGGTAAGGCATTCTAATTCATTTTTATTTAACACTTTATCTTTGGCCTCTGTATGGCTCCCTATGATTGAATTAAGAGATTATGATTAAGTGGATGATCGCCCACTTGTCTCTGTCTCCGCTTTCGTCAATTAGTGTGATTGTTCGGTGACTCTTTAACGTTACGCATAAAATTAACGTTTTAAGCTAGTCGCCAAGTAACTTCATTATGTTGACTCTACATACTCTGCTTCGATAAATGGCTTTTTTTTGTTAGCGTAATTTTTTTATATTTTGCTTTTAAGATTTGTATCAGGTATTTTTTTTTAAATTTGTGCTTTTTTTTATTGATTATTTTTGTCCGAGTGTGACCCTCAAATAGTGTATTATGTATTTGAAAGGTCTCATTCTCCAAAACAATCAAAAACAAGATATCTTAGGTATTTCCCTGTTTCTTAATCAGATTTACTTTTATTTTCTGCATTTCGGATGTTTCAAGAAATTGATTAAAATCCATATCGACTTGGATTACAAGCTACATTCTTAGTCCTATCTGAAATGGCACCATGTGACTGTTCATATGTCAACATCCGCTGGTCAAAACATCATAATTTCCAAATACATACATATGTAGTTTTTATCTCTCACGTCATAACTGAGCTCCGTGTTAACGAATTCTGGCGCACAAGTGATGGATTGTCCACACTTTCAAATCAATTGCACCGTTCTGAGTATTACGTTATCATTTCATCATATGGCCCACAAAATAAGCAGACAAAAATGTACGATAAGATATGATTATGATGTTCAACTTTGATTATAACAATTTATAACAATTATTTATGATTGATTTATTAATATTTAAAAGTAGAAAAAAAAGTAACACTGAAATGATTTATGTGTACTCACCCGCTGTCTATTTACAGGAAGCGGGACAAGATATATCCAATCAGGTATTCCTCGGCTGTGGTCGTCCCTCTCTGGGTCGAAAGAAACGTACAATAAGTCCAAAGTTTTTAGAACCAAATAGTAAGTCCTCTGTAATTGAAACCATAGAGCCTGATATTCTGGATATCGATGCGAAACTCGACGATGAAATTGTTTTAAAAGAAAGTACACTACAGCGCATAAGTAAGCGTGCCGTTGAATCCGAAATCGCAGACGTCGCAGTCTCTGAACAAGAACAGAACAATCAGCCACAGAAGAATAGTGGGAGCGGTACTGGTAGTGGTGGAGGTGGCGGTGGTGGTGGTGGAGGGCGAAAAAATAAAAAGAAACAGAATAGAAAAAATGAAGACAATGATTATGTTACGCGAGAGCCAGTATTGGACAAGCTGATAAAAGAGATCAGACAAAAGGTTAAGGACTCGAAGAAATTCTGGTCAAGTTTGCCACATCAGATTTGTAATAATGACGACATTGCCGCCTCTTCAGACGCAGATAATACGTGCTGGAATGGTCATACTGTAGACAGGTAAATTATTAAATAATTATTTTGATTTATTTGTTACATTTCTTACATGTAGACTTATATTTGAAGGTATATGCATTCGGTGACTACGGAACATGGTTCTTCTAATCCTGAGTTTCCTGGAAATCCAACATCCCCCAAACAACAAAGTGCTGTGTCTGCTCAGCTATATTATTTAAAAACTGCCATTAGTCATTTAAGAAATGCCTACAACGGTCAAGATGTTGATTGGTCCGACCAAGGTAAGATGGCACAAGGTTTTATTTTTGTTTAATGTAATTAACTCTCCTTTTTATATTCAAAATCATTTGTTTATTTATTTTCTGTGCAGAAGAGCCCTATTATGGCAGCGGTTCTGGTTCCGGCGGTGGTATCGATGACGAAGATGATGATGATGAAGGCTCTGGTCTAGGTCCCGGGTCGTATCCAACATTCCATAAGCCAGCAACAACCGGTGGCAATACAGAACATCCGTCAGTGCGCGTCAATAAAATTGATAACAGTGATGACGAAGATGATGATAATGGCGATGGCAGTCCTATAGATCACACTTCAGGTCCTAGTCACAGTGGAGGTGCAGACGATAGAGGCAGCAATAATAATATGCACGAAGAGGATGAG